>CM046879.1:520217085-522617085 GCA_025667525.1 Glebionis coronaria
ACCTTGGATTTGTGGTGATTGGTTAATCTTGAATGCTAGTTGTTAATACATAATTGTAGAACATTGTCCATATGTTCTTTTGTTAATGGTTGTTATTCACAGCTTATAACTGATTTGGCGTTGCAGTCTAAACCTATGACTCTCACCAACATTATGTTGACGTGTTTTAGTGTCTCTTTCAGGTGAGAATGTGGTTAAGCGTGAGAATAGGAGTGGCTAGCTGGAAGGCTTAGGATTGTATTTGGAGGAACCCCCTTTCCTCTTAGTCTTTATTTATATTTGAATAAGTGATACATTGTAGACACCTATATGTTTGTTATTTGTTAATTATATGTCTTTGGTAAGAGGTAGACCTGTTACCTACTTACCTAGACGCCTACATTGTTTGAGATATGTTCATGACATTGTGTCACTATTTATGATATTTCCATTTCATTTAGTTATCTCTATAGACACGCTATTGTTGTAATGATATCCATACGTCGCGCCCCATATTCCTCCATGGTGGGGTGTGACAGAATGGTAGCAGAGATAATGGTTATAGAGAATTAGGTTGTCTAGCGTAGTCTATAGCTTAAGGATCCCTGCATATAGGCGTCATAGGATTATGTGTGCTCTTGATTGTATTATCCTAAATTTTATTTTTTTGTGAATTTTGACTAGTATGAGTTGAAATGTAGTTGCCCATACTTAGTCATCTGTTAATTTCTGTTTTGCTTTTATTATATAAATTACTTTCACCATTGTAAGTTATTTGGTGTACCTAATGTATAGTATTTTTCTTTTGATGTTTAAGTCATGTTCCCTAAGAATCATGTGGTGATTCAAGTTACTAGGAGTAGGTGGATAGGAAGGATCTTAAGTTGTTTCCACTCTTATGGGCGGCATGACTTATAACTGATTATGATGTTGTGTTGGAGTTTGTATATGCTGTTTTAGCTAGACTATGAATTTATTTATTCCAAGAGTTTGACTATATTATTTTAATATATGGAGTTTTGGACCTTATTGTTTATGTGGTTATGAGCTTATGTGAGTAGATGGATTTATGTGTTATATGTTGTATTGATTCTTATAAGTGTCATAATAGGAGGAAGTGCATTGAGGAAAGGGTAACTGTATAAGTATGGTGGCCAACATAGTTATACAAGTACCACAACTTCAATGGGTTTTTAAGTATGATTGCATGAAAGAGGGTTAGTACATGCTTGTATATGATGACATGTGGATTTTTGGGTATATGTATAATATATGGGTTTATGTAACGGTTGTCTACCATATGGCTTTTTCTGAGTGTGTTATATCTTTTGGGTTATACTCATGTTGTGTGATTATGAGGTCACACGATATGGACTGGTTTTAGTGATGGGTTTATGCCTTGTTGTAAGATGGTGATTACTCGTATGGAAAAATGAGTGTATGACGCGATTGATTGATCTGACATGTATGGTAACGAGTATGTCTTGGGTGATTCAATTGGTATATATATGCGGATGTATATATACTAGTATGTGTTAAGTTATGATATATGGTCGTTCAATAGTTATTATAACTTGAACGTACCTTGTGTTTGCTCGTGTTTTATGGTGCTGGAGTTTGATGGAGTTCCAACGACGTTTTGAGTCTTTTGATGTGTGTCTACATTTGGGTATGTATTTTAATTAATGAGAACTACTAAATTTTCTTGCAAATAAGTCTGGCTAATTATAGGAAAACAATTTTGAAAATAATTTGTAAGTGTATGGTATGATATCGTGACTTATATATCTTTTATATAAGTTTGTGGTGGTAAGTTAAAAAATTGTCTTGAAAATAATTGGATTAGTTTTCTAGGTAACATGTGATAATACATTTTAAAGGGTGAAGAAATTTTACAATGATTTTCTTAAGTGGAGTTAAAATTTTAGAAGTATTTAACTAGACGAAAAGAGTAAAAAGGAAGATTTTATTATAGTAATGATAATAATAACATCACACCTTGTAAACTTGTAATAGTTTAGTTATAACCAACCTAAATAGATTATATAAAATAATAATAATAATATAGATTAAAATGAAAGAAAAAAACACTATATTTTATAAAAATGTATTTGTTTCATAATAACAAGCGAAATAAGTTTAATATGGGTAAACAAGATAATGGTTAGAATAAGATTGTAGTATACCAACTAGTTGATATCCTTGATAAATTAATGAAGATAACAGATGAGTTTATGGTTAAAAATGAGTATGATTGATTTTAATAGTATTGAAGTTTGGTTCTTATGAGAAGCGACTAATTGGGACAAAAGTTTAAAATTTTCTAAGGTATCGAAATTTGGTAATACTAATCATGACGAGTCTAATTTTTCATTGTTGGCACACTCCATTGATATTTCAGATTACATTGTTTTGTTTTCAGTTGTTTTCGCTAGGGTTCATTTTACCCTATATTTTATTTTGGGACACGATTGTTTGGAATTCTTTTGGTACACGTCATGATTTAGTTATGCGGTTGTGGAAACGTTAGAATGAGATGATAGAGTTGGGTAGTATTACTTAAGGTTAGATATTAGGATGGAGAGATGTGTTTTGGTTTAAAGCTTGTGTTGAAGGAATGATTAAGATTTATGGAGTTTTGAAACTTAGATTGGTTATGGGAATAAGGGAGTAAGTAAAGTTAGTTGACTGGTCGTGGGAACGAGATGTCATGCTATGACAAGTTAGTTAAAGTACCATTAAAAGATTGATGAAAGTACTAGCGGATGTGAGGGTAGAGTAGAAAGTTTCTACCAATGGAAAGATTGGGCAAATAACACGCAAGGAAATTGGTATAGTTATGGAGGCAAGGTAGTAGTAGAGACGTGAAGAAAAACATGGATGTGAAAGAATGATTGGTAAGAAGTTGATTAATGGTGAATTACAACAAGTAAGGAAGAGTGAGGCGTTGAGGGGTTGAAGTACCTTTAGAAATATTGTGGTAGATGGGTTGAAGTTAGAGGCTACTAGGTAGTGTGAAGTTCCTAGGTAACATCATAGAGACGAGAAGGAGTGCGTGAAGAGCTACATCGTGAATCAAGGAGCTGAAAGGACTACGTGCCGCCTGCTAGAAGGAAGCAAGACATTTCGAAGGAGTCACAAAAGTTGCAAGGACTAGAAAGGTGACAAGCACTATGATGGGAATCTCCGTATGGTTCGTGACGAAGAAGGACAGATCGAGTTCGGAGTGGAGTTACAAAGAGCTGAACTAGTGGATCGTGATGAACTGAATACATAACAAGGGAGATTAAGAACTCGTGGAGGTAACAAGGGGAGTCAAGTGACTACGCGGATAAATTTTTTATGGCAATCAATATCGAGGGATGAGTAGTGAAGCTGAGCTAAATAAGTTCATGGAGAAGTGATTAGATAGTCGGTTTTGTGAAGGTGTTATGAAAGATCTTTGGAGGAGACAGTTATACATTAGCCAATGCACTAGCGATTTCTATAGAATTGATGAATGAAGTATGGAATTTCTGTTGGACGGGATGGTGTAGGAATTAGGGAGAACCATGGAAGGAGAGAACCAAGTATTCCTAGAAGATGATGGTTGAAAGTACCTCATGTTGGGTTCAAGATCAAAATAGAATTATGAGATTTGAATAAGAATTTAAAATATGGCTTAGTTTAGACAAATGGAAACTAATATGGGTATAAGATGAGAGTGTGATCCGCATGGGATCACATAAAACTCTAGTCTATCCCTACTAGGAGGGGGTAGGAGAACTTATTGTGAGGAAAAACAAGTGAAGCTACTTGGAAAAATTTTGAGGTATAGATGACTTGAAAGACGGGAAGCAAAACATCGTGATGTATGTCATGAGCTGAGGAAGAAGAAGGAAGTGTGGATAGATGCCAATCATGAATGAAATAGGCCGAGACAGGAAGCGAAGGTAAAACTTTGGTATAGCCTAATAAGTAGACTAAGGCACTAAGCATGCTAATATTGATGTAGTGTGGAAAGGAAATGGTACTGACCTATACTTTTTGATTAGAAGGCTTAGTATCGACAATCGAATGGTTGAGGAGTTATACATGTGATGTGTCATGAGAGACGAATGGGTTGGTCTAACTAAGACAAGATGATGAGCACTATGACCTTGAAGGTAAGACATTATGTAGGTATAAAGGAAGTGTTGAGTATCAGGGAAAAAAATCTTTCATGGAGAAAAGTGAAAAAGAAGTGTATAGGTGCTACTAATGATCTATCCAAATTTATGGAAGTAGTTGTAGCATAGGTTTGGATGGCAGTTGATAGACTAACTGAGATAACCGTCCTTTTGGTGATGTGTATAGATTATAAGTTGATTTGGATTGGAAGAGCCTTGTTGTGATAAACTAATCAATATATGAAATATCGTCATAGGTCACTTGTGTAAGGAAATTGGAATTTTTAAGTAGTTTGTGGTATGGATTAAAGGCAGTTGATGAAAAAGATCGGATATGAGTATATCCAGCTAATTAGAACATGATGGATGAAGTGGGAAATTGATACAAGTATAGGAGTCGTGTTGAGAGCTTGGTGAATGATTTAGAAGGATGTGGGAAACTCGTTAGCGGTGTTTGAGTTTTCATATAATGATAGTTATCATACTAGAAGTCGATGAATGCCATTTGAGGCACTATATGGAAGGATAGGGTGAGTTGTCCTTATGGTGGACTAAAATTCGTGAGAGAGACTACTAATGTGGAAATGGTGTTTGTGGAAAGGACGAGATTAACAAGAGATGATATGTTCAAAAAGAGGAAATCACTAGAGTTTAGTGACAAAGTTATGTAGGAAGTTTCACCCATAGTAACGGTTGGTATGTTTTGGTAAAAAGGGAAAAGTTGATGTCAAGTTTTGTAGGTCCATTTATGATCTTTGGAAAGATCGGACCAGTAGCTTATGTGTATAGAATTATCTGGGGACTTAAGTGGTGTACATGATATATTTCATGCATTAAGATTTGGGAAATGTGGTTTGAGAATGCATATTTGCATATACGGTTATTCGGGATTTGTGATAATTAGAGTCTTTGATTTTCAAAGAGTCATTGTAAGATTTATGGACTATGAGGTCAAAAGTTTGAGAATGAAGTTAAATATTTTTGGTTAATATGTCTAGTAAATTGAGTCATGAACTAAAGTTCACGTGGAAATGAGAGGAGTTCTTTTAGAACAAGTATCCTCATGTGATTTGTTGATTGATGTGACTGATCCTAAGGAGTAAATCTCGGGACGAGATTTCTATTAGGAGGGAGTGATGTGACAACCACGGTTTTGAGGTTCGTCACTTAGTTTTATTTTGTCTATATTTCGTGGAATTACGTGTCTTTATGTGTTTATGAGTTATGTGGTGTGAATAGAGTGTGGTTTGGACATCGTTTCGGGTACAGGGTAACATGTGAGTGAAACGATGTGTGATTGTTTCATGTTCATGAGCTCACATAGTAGTGACTATGAAATATGATGGTGTTATTTAGTGGTTTTACGTATACGTATATTTATTATAGAAAATCGTATTTTTACGATTTAGGGTTGTGCATTTAGGGGTCTCGGATGAGCTATTTAGCCACAGGAATAATTTACGGGATGGTTTTAAGTCATTTAGGACTTAATTATATAGTTTATTTCATATTCTAATAGTTTTTATAAAACTGTATATTTTTACGTCTTTTACGGTATACACGTAAATTTGACTAGTTTTGCGGTTTTGAGGTTTTGGAGATTTTTAGAGCTGAAATAAATTAAGGTAAATTAAGGTAATATTATTAATACATTAATTAATAATAAAAAGAAAATAAAAATAAAAATAATAATAAAGGGGGTCGGTTTGGACGACGCAAGAAAGAAAGAAGGAAAAGTCCAAAACAGAACCAATGGACTTGTAATGGGATTAGGGGGCCTTTAGGACTTAACCAAAACCAACCCATAACCAAAATAATCAGATTTTTAACCTCCATAACAGCTCCTATCCGAAATTCAACAATGGTGGCCAATTAGGGTTTCAAAAATAAAGATCTTCCATTGAATTCTAAGATAAAACCTTCAAAACCCTTGTTCTATTAATGATTTTAATCAATTTAATCATGTAACTGATCTTATGATGGATTAGGGTTTGTGCGTTTTCTGAGATTAGTGAGATTAGGGTTCATATGAATTGATTACTTTGGTTATTATGAAGATTAGTGATCGTAATTAGGGTTTAATCATGTTTAAATTCGTTTTTAAAAATTGGGCATAAATTTTGGTCCATTGTTTTGATCATATCTAGAGTTCTACAAACTTTTAAATTTCGAACCTTATGTCCCTGTAAAGGTAATTGAATTAGATTTCAAATGAAAGAAACTAGAACTATATTGGAGGTCAGAAAGTGGGTCAAAAACAGGTTACATTAGTCGGGTGTCAAAACAATTTTTGGATCGGCCTGTTTTTAGTTTATGTTTTGAATTGTTTGGGGTACTTAGGGTTATAATTGGATCTTTAAATGAACATGAGGTTTAGATTATATATTAAATAAAAGATCTGGAGAAGGGCTAAGCAAATAGGATAGATTAAGACCCTCTGGTCATAACAAATTATCATATGTTCAAAATCAGTAAACTCTGGATAGGTAAAAGTATATATATATATATATATATATATATATATATATATATATATATATATATATATATATATATATATATATATATATATATATATATATATATATATATATATATATATATATATATATATTAAACTTGGTACTTACATGAACTTTATTTTAAACTTGGTACTTACATGAACGCAAATCTATATATATATATATATATATATATATATATATATATATATATATATATATATATATATATATATATATATATATATATATATATATATATATATATATATATATATATATATATATATATATATATATATATATATATATATATATATATATATATATATATATATATATATATATATATATATATATATATATATATATATATATAGGAATGGGATCGAGAGAAAACCTAATCTCGGTAGAAAACCTATAAAACTAAACTGATACCCTAAAAATAACAAACGGATGCACTAAAAATTTGTTTATAGTGCATCCGTTTAGTGCATTTCATTTAGGGCATCTGTTTGATATTTTAGTGCATCTGTTTTAGTTTTCTAGGTTTTCTACCGAGATGAGGTTTTCTCTAGAACCCATCCCTATATATATATATATATATATATATATATATATATATATATATATATATATATATATATATATATATATATATAGAGGCCTTAACATTAGATTTAAGGTTGAGGCCAAAGGGGAGAGTTATCTAACACATGTAAGGGCATAAGGTTTCTTTTACAGGGCATGTTATTTTTGTTAAGTGGTGTTCGACCAATAGTTTGAAGTATGAATAATGGGACTGTTTTGGGTTAAATGCTAACGGAACGAGTTATGAACTAAACTAAGTTAAGGGCTTTATATAGGGGTGTAATGAGATTCATATGGCATATATATGGGGTTAAGTTGTAGGAGAAGGTTAGATATCCATCATAGATTGATGAGCCATTTTGGTATGTGGTTCATGTCTTGATTGTATACGTTTGTGTGTTTAGATTTGTGCTAGAGCGCGGGGACTTGGAGAAGCTTGTTCAGGTGAGTTTCATAGTCCCATGTCTTTTTATGATTTGATTTCCAGATGGGATGGAAGAGACACTGTATGGTTTTATAAAGAATGTTGTGAATGTTTTTCTGGTTTGTGACGGACTTGTGTGTACACTTTATGTGATTAACTGCTATGTGATTCTTGATTGTGTTTATGATTTGGATCGGGGGACACGTACCGTCTCAGTTATTGTGGTTTGAATTGGTACCAAGGGGATGTTGACAAGGCGGGGCCTTGGGATTAGTTCATAGGTGTATGGGCGCCTATGGGACCATGGTTATTGGTAAGGCTTGGAGCCTTGGAATTGTGGTTATTGGTATGGCTTGGAGCCTTGGATTTGTGGTGATTGGTTAATCTTGAATGCTAGTTTTTAATACATAATTGTAGCATATTGTCCATATGTTCTTTTGTTAATGGTTGTTATTCACAGCTTATAACTGATTTGGCGTTGGAGTCTAAACCTATGACTCTCACCAACATTATGTTGACGTGTTTTAGTGTCTCTTTCAGGTGAGAATGTGGTTAAGCGTGAGAATAGGAGTGGCTAGCTGGAAGGCTTAGGATTGCATTTGGAGGAACCCCCTTTCCTCTTAGTTTTTATTTATATTTTAATAATTGATACTTGTTAGACACCTATATATTTGTTATTTGTTAATTATATGTCTTTGGTAAGAGGTAGACATGTTACCTACTTACCTAGACGCCTGCATTGTTTGAGATATCTTCATGACATTGTGTCACCATTTATGATATTTCCATTTCATTTAGTTATCTCTATAGACACACTATTGTTGTGATGACATCCATACGTCGTGCCCCATATTCCGCCATGGTAGGGTGTGACAACTCATAAGCTGAAAGACGTATACGCTGAAAGGACACATAGGCTGAAAGAACATGAAAGCTGAAAGGGACATATCAGCTAAAGGATCATTCTTCCTCGATCTAGAACATAACGCTGCTGAAAAGGTATAAACATGGCATGACTGAAGTGATCATGTACGTGACATGGTTGAAGAGGATATGTAACGTTACATGACTGGAGAATTTAACTGGATTAATTGAAGGAAAAATGATGAGAGTTCCGGATGGACTCCTCCGTTTCAAGTAGCTTCCAGCTCGAAACGATTTCCTTCAAGGGTCTAAACATAATGAAAATCTTGATCCTGATGACCCTGTCCTGACGATGCTGAATAGTTTCTGGTTCCATATTTAAGATGGATTTTCTGAATCTGATGGAATGAATAAGCTATAGTATGTAGGAATACATCAAACGATCAGTATAATCACATGAAACGATGACTTTTATATCTCTGAGAAAAGCTGCTGGGGACATTTGAGACGAACTACGTGAACAATTGTGTTAATGCAATAATGACTAAAAACGTTACTTGCATTTTTCGGTCTCGCTTAGTTTTGATTACGACAATATATAAAAACAACCATTTACGAAAACGACGAAAAACGAATTCTTGAGTTCAAGTATTTTTCATTTTACCCATTTTCACTTAAGGTATGGATAAACAAGTGCTAATCTTAATCAAGTGATCAAATGATTTAATCTTTTTTAAAACTCACCTTTTATTTAAGTGTGACAAGTTTTTTTTATTAAACTTTCTTTTTAAGAAAATGTTTTATTAAATTAATTATTTGAAATTTGAAAATGGCATATTCTTATTTGGTTAAGAATATCCTTTCAGGATATTTTTTATATCCAGATAAGACCTCCACCACTAAAGGACAAAAAGGAGCGGAGTCTAGTCCGGCGGTACCTTAGCGCCTAGGCGGTACCTTATCGATAAGGTACCGCGGGCTAAGATAAGGTACCGTAGGCAGAAATAGCCGTTGGCTCCTTTGTCCTATAAATAGTGGACCATTCTCAGCTTTTCAACTCACCTCTTTTGCACATTTATTTCCAGATTCAAACCCCTTCTTTAATCACTCAAATCTTTGATCATTTGTTTGATTATTACTTGTTTAAGAAGTGAATCTTGTTCTTCTATCCCTTCCTCTCCAAGTGCAAAGAGAAGAACACTATCCTTGTGAAGTGTTGAGTCCACCACCAAAGATCCATTGAAGATCTAATTTTATACACTTGTAGTTGTGTCATAGTTGTGAAGATCCACGTAGTTGTGTCTATTTGAAAGGTGTGTATGTACTAAGTATAGTTGTGTAGATTGGTCCTAGCTACGATTAGGGCTCGACTTTTAGCTTAGAGTCGGAAATTGGTTAAGCGACGTGTACGGTTTTCTCCACCATAAGGAGCTTGTTGTGGAGTGAACTCTCGAGTAAGGAGTACTCGAGGAGTGGAGTAGGAACGAGGAGTGAGCTTCGTTGCCGAACCACTATAAATCCTTGGTGTTCGGTTTGATCTTTCTTTACCCTTAACTCTTTACATTCTTTATTCTTTATGCATATGCATTTGTTAGTATTAGCTTAGTTACACTATCATTCTTTATTCTTTGTGGATATATTTTTGTTAGTATTAGTTTAGTTACACTATTGTTCATATTGTGCATAAGAAGATTTCACATATTTCCTCAAGCCTAAGTTTTTGAAAAAGGATTTTTGAAAACCACATTTTAACAAGTAAATATAAGAAACTATTCAACCCCCCCCCCCCTTCTAGTTTCTACAATTGGTATCAGAGTGTGGTTGCTCAAGAATTTTTAAAGTATATTGTATTTTAAAACTTGAATCGATCTATGGATTCCAACAAGTACCTAGAAGGGCAATCTATGCAAAGAGCACCACTTTTTGAAATCGATAGTTTTATTTATTGGAAAAATAGATTTGAAACTTATGTGAAATCAAAAGATTTAGATCTTTAAAATGTTATTACCAATGGTGATTTTTTACCTTATCAATTTAATGAAGTTTCCAAAACAAAAGAATTGATCACTTTTGACAATGCTAATGATGATACAAAAAGGAAACTTTCAAAAAATAATGAGGCTAAAATGGTGATTTATAATGCTTTGCCTAAGAAAGAGTATGAAAGGATTTTTATGTGTGAAACCGCTAAAGATATTTGGAACACTCTTTTAGTAACCCACCAAGGTAATAGCCAAGTCAAAGAAAGCAAAATCGATCTTCTTGTCCAACAATATGACCAATTTGTCATCTTAGAAGATGAAACTATTGATAGTGCATTTGCTAGGTTTAACACCATTATTACTAGTCTAAAAGCACTTGATGAAGGTTTTTCTAGCAAGAACAATGTTAGGAAGTTTCTAAGGGCTTTACATCCAAAGTGGAGAGAAAAAGTCACGACGATTGAAGAATCGAAAGATCTCTCAACTTTATCACTCGATGAACTCATAGGCAACTTGAAGGTTCATGAGATGATAATTTTGAAGGACTCGGAATTAGTGAAAACCAAGAGTGAAAGGAAATCTCTTGCACTTAAAGCCAAGAAGGCACAAAGTGACCATGATAGTTCCTCGGAAAGCGATGACGAGGAGTATGCATGGCGGTGAGAGATTTCAAGAAGTTCTTCAAGAGACGAGGTCAACACGTTAGGCAACCCAACAATGACAAGAAACCATTCTCAAAGACTCGGTTTGCCAAGAACGAAAAAGGTGATAGGAGTTGCTTTAGATGTGGTGATCCAAATAACTTCATTGGTGATTGTCCAAGGCCCGCTCGTGATAAGAACCACATGGCGTTTGTTAGTGGTGCTTGGAGCGATAGCGGTGAAGAAAATGATGACAACCCCAAGGAGGAGAAATGTCTTATGGCTCACACTTCTAAAGAGGTACATTCCGAAACCGAATATAATAGTAATGATAGCTCCACCTTAGATGATATTGAATTTAAAGGCAAATATGATAGTTTACACAAACTTAGTCTCAAATTCATAGAAAAGAACAAAACCTTAAAATCAACCAAAACTAAGCTTGAAAATGAGATCAATGAACTTAGGGAGAAATTGGCTAAACTTGAGAAAAACAAAGAGATTGATTTAGGTTGCTTAAGTTGCGAGAAACTTAGATTATAAAATGAAGATCTCAAGAGCACCTCCATTAAATTGGAAAAGTTCATGAAAGGTACTAGTGCTCTTGACGACATGTTAAACAAACAAGTTCATTCAAAGGAAAGACTTGGTGTAGGTTTTAACTCAAATGAAGCCTCAACTAGTGAACCAAAGCAAGTCAAGTTTTCTCAAAAAACTCCTGCTGTACGCGGTACCCGATTGTATGGGGCGGTTCCTTATCAATATGGAACCGCCGTCATAGATAAGGAACCACGGCCAGAGGTTGATTTTGGTGAAAATCCTGAACTTTCTGAAAAGTCTAAGTTAGATGAAAAACTAAAGCATCTTACTGTTAATAAGGTAAAATTACCCATATTTGACGACAATGTTATTGGTAAGTTCTACAAGCCATTAAGTAAACCTCTCATGGGAAATAGAAGTTTATCTAGACTATCCTCTACTCCACCTAGAGTACGGAATGAGTCTAAGCCTAGAAGTAGAACAACATCTCCTAGAAAAGATAATAAAAACAATTCACGACCTAGAAGTAAAACTCCAACACCTAGAAGGAATAATAATAACTCTAAACCTAGATCAAATACACCTAGGAGAAATAATGAACAACAAAATGGTTACATGAATTACTACCCTCCTCCATTTTGTTCTCCATGGGGAATACCCTCCTCATTCATGCATCCTAACCAAATGCAAGGGATGTTTGGAACTAACAATTTTGGACCCATGAGATATTGGGGACCAAATGTTTGATCTTGTGTGTTGTTACCTAGATATGCTTGGGAATTGCTTTGGAGCCCGATGAGTGGATTAAGGATAGTGGATGTTCTAAACACATGACGGGTAATCAAAGTTTGTTCTCGCATTACAAAGCATATGATGGAGGTAACGTCACATTCGCTAGTAGTCTACGTGGTAATATCATTGGAAAAGGTACGATTTCTCTTGACTCCATGACCATTGAAAATGTTGAGCACGTAGATAACTTAGAGTTCAACCTTTTAAGTATAGGCCAAATTTGTGATAATAAGTGTAAGGTCATCTTTTCGGAACATGACAGTGAAATCGTAAAAGATGGAAAGGTCATTGGAAAAGGTATTAGAAAGCATGGGCTTTATGTTATGAAGGTCAATAAGAAGTCAAAAGACAACATATGTCTTGCGACTATAGATGATAGTTCTACTCTTTGACATAGGAGATTAGGTCACGCTAATATGCGTTTAATTCAATCTTTAGTCTCTAAGGAGTTGGTAAGACACCTCCCCAAGATTAATTTTGATAGTCACTTTTGTGATGCTTGCAAAATTGGAAAGCAAGTTCACTCAAGTCACAAAGCCAAGAATTTGGTTTCGACCTCTCGGTGCTTAGAGCTCCTACATATGGATCTTTTTGGACCTTCCGCCATACGGAGTTATGGAGGTAACCTTTATACCCTAGTTATAGTTGATGACTATTCTAGATTCACTTGGACCAGATTTTTGGCATCTAATAATGAAGCTTTCGATCACTTCGAAATCTTTAGTCGAAGAATTCAAAATCAACTAGGATGTTCAATCGTTTCTATTAGGACGGAGCATGGTAGGGAATTTGATAATAAGTGCAATTTGGTGCCTTTTGTGAAGCTCACGGTATTACCCATAACTTCTCGGCTCCTCGCACTCCACAATCAAATGGGGTAGTTGAAAGGAAGAATAGGACTCTCCAAGAGATGAGTAGGACGATGTTAAACGAGCAATCTTTGCCTTAAAAGTTTTGGTGCAATGCCGTGGACACATCAACTTATATTCTCAACCAAATTCTTATTCGACCTTTCCTAGGAAAGACCCCCTATGAGATTCTTAAAGGTAAGAAACCCTCATTATAATACTTTAGGGTGTTTGGAAGCAAGTGCTTTATCCTCAACACCAAAGACTACCTTACCAAGTTTGACCCAAAGTCTTACGAAGGTATCCTTTTAGGTTATTCCCAAACTAGTAAAGCCTACATAGTCCTAAATAGAACCTGGGGGGTTATTGAAGAATCACTCAACGTAACCTTTGATGAAACCCCTCCTTCGCCCAAGACACCACCATTGGTTGATGATGACTTGGATGAATTAGAAGTAGTTAAAGCCAAAGAGGTTAGAAAAATAGGAATTGAAGACCTTAGTGTTGAAAAGGAAGTAAACATTAAGGAATCTAGGGATCATACTCTCAATAATGTCATTGGTGACTTAAATCAAAGGACCCTAAGATCTCAAGTCCAAAACCAAAGCAACTTCTTTTGTTTTGTCTCCTTGATTGAACCAAAGAATGTTAAAGAAGCTTTGACGGATGAGAGTTGGGTCATTACGATACAATAAGAATTGAATCAATTCGTTGCCAATGATGTTTGGGAACTTGTTCCTCCACCTAGAAGTTCTACCATTATAGGAACCAAATGGGTATATAGGAATAAGTTAGATGAGAATGGTGTTGTGTCTCGTAACAAAGCTAGACTTGTAGCACAAGGCTAAAATCAACAAGAAGGGATTGATTATGACGAGACATATGCACCGGTAGCTAGATTAGAATCAATTAGAATCCGTTTAGCCTACGCTTGTGCCTTAGATTTTAAGCTTCAACAAATGGATGTAAAGAGTGCATTTCTTAACGGTTTGATCAATGAGGAGGTATATGTGGCTCAACCTCCCGGCTTCATTGATTTTGAGAAACCGGACCATGTTTACAAGCTTAAGAAAGCACTTTATGGACTCAAACGACCACCCAAAGCTTGGTATGATAGACTTAAAGCGTTTCTTGTTAAACATGAGTATACCATGGGAATGGTAGACAATACACTCTTTACAAAGAAGAAAGGTCCTCACCTCATAATCGTACAAATATATGTTGATTACATTATATTTGGCTCAACTTGTCAAGAATTGTGTGATGACTTTTCCAAAATCATGCATGATGAGTTTGAAATGAGTATGATGGGAGAACTCAACTTCTTTTTAGGACTCCAAATTAAACAAATGGATGATGGTATTTTCTTTAGTCAATCTAAGTACGCTAAAGAAATGCTAAAGAAATTTGGATTAGAAGAATCTAGACCAATGAAGACCCCTATGGCCTCGGATACTAAACTCACCGTAGATGATGATTGTGAGTCGGTAGACAACACCAAATATAGAGGTATGATTGGTAGTTTGTTGTACCTAACGGCAAGTCGACCGGATATCATGTTTAGTGTTTGCCTTTGTGCTCGCTTCCAAGAGGCTCCCAAAACCTCTCACCTTGAAGCGGTTAAGCGTATCTTCCGATACATTAAAGGCACTATACATTTAGGATTATGGTATCCTAAAGGGACCGGCGTAGAAACCATTGTCTACGCGGACTCGGATCACGCGGGAGACTATGTGGACCGGAAAAGCACTAGTGGAGTTTGTACCTTCATGGGTTGTTGTTTAACTTCTTGGTTCTCAAAGAAACAAACCGCTCTTGCAATATCCACCACGGAAGCCGAGTATGTGAGTGCCGGAAAAGCATGCCAACAAGCTCTATGGATGAAGCAAGCGCTTGTTGATTACGGGATTTCTCTTGATGATGTTCCCATCATGTGCGATAATAAAGGCGTTATAGACCTAAGCAAGAATCCCGTGCAACATTCGCGAACCAAACACATAGAAATTAGACACCATTTTCTTAGGGATAATGTTCAAAAGGGGAACATTTCTATTGAGAAGGTGCCCTCCGAGGACAACTTAGCCGACATCTTCACTAAGCCACTTAAGAGGGAACCTTTTAATTACCTACGTCTAGGTCTAGGATTAATGGAACATCTTCCTTGGTTTCCTTCTTTTTATAGTTTATCACTTTGAGTCTTTGAGTCTTTTAAACTCCTTTTGAAAAATCTTCTCCTATCTTTTTCAAAACTCTCAAAGTTTTCATCAAAAATGGTTGAAAAATGCTTTTTTTACATTGTTAATTCAATCTAAAAACGGTTTTTCATAGATTCTCGCTATTAATCTAGAGCTTACATAATTCATATGTATGATTCTCTCAAACATAGCAAGAACAAGATAGAATCATGGAGGATCATTGTGTCATGACTTAAGGTCTTGTCTTACACACCTCCTACATCGATTTTTAATCCATATATTTTGGTCAAATCTCTGTTTGGTAAGTTTGCATATGTTTTCTTTGTCTATCTTTGCTTTTAAGCATATCCCTATGATAAGTTAGACTAGAAAAATAAGATTTGCTGAAAAATCTTCCTCCAAACACCAAACCCTGCCTCTGCAGGCGGTTCCATATGTGAACCGCGGTACCTTATTGATAAGGTACCGCCACCCTAGATAAGGAACCGCCTACAGTGCCTTCCTTTTTCAGGCTTTTGTCTGAAACTCCAGATTTGCTCCAACATTTTTGAGAATCTTTGTTTCAAACCCTTTGACCACCCCAAAAATACCCTAAGCCTTCCCTATTTAAACCATAAGCATTTTGCATTACTTCACATCCAAAATGTCTTATTCTCCCAATGAAAGCCTTGAATCTCCTCCATTTTCTCCAATTACTTTCAATCCCAACTCACCCAAAAACCATTACAATCCAAACCCACCCAAGAACACTCTTAATCACATGTCTCCTACCAAGAATGTTGATTGTGGAACATCTTTTCTTCCACCACCACCCTTTAGTGTTCTTCCTCCTTCTCATGATAATGTCATGCACCATGGAACATATTGTCATTGTTGTCAATATCAACATCTTGCTATGGCACACATCTATGAGGAGTTGAGCTACATCAAGAGTCTCTTAATCAAGCCTCCTATTCACTATGATTATGAGATCTCCAACAAGCCACCACCACCACCCTCCGCAATTACCTTCTCTTTCTTATAAGCATTGGTTGCTTATCCACAAGACACCAAACTCTAGCAAATCTTACAATTCTAGAATAACTAGGATTAGATTTATGATTTTGGCTTGTTTTCTTTTTCCATACAACTTTGTATGATGTTTTTTTTTTGTAACTTATCTTGGATCTTTATCTTTGTGTCTTTCTTCTCTTTTATTTATTTTTTTATGTGACCTATTGCTATATCTTGTTGGCTGTTTCCTTTGTTCAACTAACCCTTCTATGTAGCTTGTCACCATATCTCGATTCCTCGGTGCCCCAAGCTAGGGGGAGTAAGCACCAAGGGGGAGTCTTTGCAAAGTCCGTTTCTTCAACACCGGCTTATGCAACCTTTTTGCTTCGACAAAGGGGGAGAAATGAATAAACTCGTCTTCGAAAATCTTGTTTTTGTGTGATTGAGTTTATGTATTGTCGGAATCAAAAAAGGGGAGATTGTTAATGCAATAATGACTAAAAACGTTACTTGCATTTTTCAGTCTCGCTTAGTTTTGATTACGACAATATGTAAAAACAAGCATTTACGAAAACGACGAAAAACGAAATCTTGAGTTCAAGTATTTTTCATTTTACCCATTTTCACTTAAGGTATGGATAAACAAGTACTAACCTTAATCAAGTGATCAAATGATTTAATCTTTCTTAAAACTCACCTTTTATTTAAGTGTGACAAGTGTTTTTATTAAACTTTCTTTTTAAGAAAATGTTTTATTAAATTAATTATTTGAAATTTGAAAATGGCATATTCTTATTTGGTTAAGAATATCCTTTCAGGATATTTTTTTATATCCAGATAAGACCTCCACCACTAAAGGACAAAAAGGAGCGGAGTCTAGTCCGGCGGTACCTTAGCGCCTAGGCGGTACCTTATCGATAAGGTACCGCGGGCTAAGATAAGGTACCGCGGGCAGAAATAGCCGTTGGCTCCTTTGTCCTATAAATAGTGGACCATTCTCAGCTTTTTAACTCACCTCTTTTGCACATTTATTTCCAGATTCAAACCCCTTCTTTAATCACTCAAATCTTTGATCATTTGTTTGGTTATTACTTGTTTAAGAAGTGAATCTTGTTCTTCCATCCCTTCCTCTCCAAGTGCAAAGAGAAGAACACTATCCTTGTGAAGTGTTGAGTCCACCACCAAAGATCCATTGAAGATCTAATTTTATACACTTGTAGTTGTGTCATAGTTTTGAAGATCCAAGTAGTTGTGTCTATTTGGAAGTTGTGTATGTACTAAGTATAGTTGTGTAGATTGGTCCTAGCTACGATTAGGGCTCGACTTTTAGCTTAGAGTCGGAAATTGGTTAAGCGACGTGTACAGTTTTCTCCACCATAAGGAGCTTGTTGTGTAGTGAATCTCGAGTAAGGAGTACTCGAGGAGTGGAGTAGGAACGAGGAGTAAGCTTCGTTACCGAACCACTATAAATCCTTGGTGTTCGGTTTGATCTTTCTTTACCCTTAACTCTTTACATTCTTTATTCTTTATGCATATACATTTGTTAGCATTAGCTTAGTTACACTATCATTCTTTATTCTTTGTGGATATATTTTTGTTAGTATTAGTTTAGTTACACTATTGTTCATATTGTGCGTAAGAAGATTTCACATATTTCCTCAAGCCTAAGTTTTTGAAAAAGGATTTTTGGAAACCACATTTTAACAAGTAAATATAAGAAACTATTCAACCCCCCCCCCCCCCCCCCCCCCCTTCTAGTTTCTACAAATTATGAACGTGCTAGGTGAGCAATTATGAACGTGGTTCGCGATCATCTGATGAATGTTGGGCATGGAATATATCTTGCACGTGATATGTGAAACATACTGTGAACGTGATACTAGACATATCATGGACGTATGCTGACTGAGAAAGGAATGCCAAATGGTACAGACTAAGACGTAAAACGTCTGCCTAGATATGGAAAAGTTGTGTTAATTCTTGAGTCTGGTTTCTCAAGCTTTTTGTAACCGTATTCGGTAATAAACTATGAAACGCGTATCGCGAGATGGAATACGAACCTAAACGTGAACAATGTTATAAACGCTAACGTGAGCTTAAATCCTGAGATAACACAAAACATGAACTGAAAGAGCATCTTACAGCGAATGAGACGTAAACGTGAAAGTGAAATTAAACGTGAACATGAACGCGAACGTACACGTGATCGTGAACATGAACGTGAGCGCGGTTCGCGAACGCTAATTTCTATCTAACAAAATTGTTGATGGAATACCTTGGAATCACACTATCTATTGCTAAATTTCCTGCAGATTTGTTACTGCATAATCAGTTCGGATAAAAGAAGACGTGTAGGTTGGGTTAACTGGTTAACAACAACTTAGATAGCATCATGCTTTGTCTGAGTATGTGGTAACTGACAATAACCTCCATGGAATCTTATCTCATTTCTGTTCAGAAATTTCTAATGGTTGTAATAACTCATTAGCATGTCAGTGTCCTATCTTGAACCTGTGGTATGTAAGGCATCTAGATATGAACATAGCTGCATCAATTGTGTTATATTGCTTCTATCGAAATTCTGCCTGGGATCATGGTACATTCTGGTGGAATCTGGGTGAATAGTCATGAAAGAATTTGAGTCTGGGTAAAATAGATCTCTCCTAGCGTAGGATCTTATGTGATACAAAATTTTAGTGTAGGTCCCCTCCTTTATGCATAAGCTTAGCCAAGGAAGGTTAATCGTGGGAATTGACCGCAATTTTTGCGGTATCAGTCAACCGAGTTCTAGGAAATTTTGTACTTTAGTCACAGGCGTCGATTTTGACCATCTGGTGGTGGCCTTCATCTTCGCATGATTTCTGAAATTTCTTTCTGCTGAAATAACGTTGTTCAACAGGAATTCATACTGGAAAGCTGCGTATATATAATTTTCTCCTATCGGAGAATCTGCATGATCGTGAGGAGATGATTCTCGTATTCTCCTATAGAATTTAGCAGATCAGAATGTTATCACTGATTATACTGATGATTTGTCTGAGATTTGATGGAAAATTTTATTCATAAATTTCATAATATAGCTGGAGCATTAGGGAGCTCAGAAGTATAAAATCAAAAATTTTAGAGATACTGTAATATGTGCAACAGCAGTCTGGAAAACACCATGTTCTTCCTCTCACCACTGATGGTGGTATGATTGTGAATTGTTCTGAAGAAATGTTTAAGACATCGTATCACATCAGGTAATCTTCTATAAGTGGAATGAA
This sequence comes from Glebionis coronaria, assembly GCA_025667525.1. NCBI lineage: Eukaryota > Viridiplantae > Streptophyta > Magnoliopsida > Asterales > Asteraceae > Glebionis > Glebionis coronaria. Next base: position 520,236,850 of record CM046879.1, read on the forward strand.
TATCGATTAAGAATGGTGATCTAGTACGTTTTCCGGTTGTCGATACATGATCTCATGTTACCGACCTTCTTTCTGATAGACAGAAACTTCTTTCTGATAGACAGAAACTGTGCACTTCCTGGTGGTGTGCCAGGGCAAATAAAGCCTCATTCCGGTAATTCTTGCAGCAAATGTTGCAACTCTTTTAACTTAGTTGTAGCCCTGCAAATGAGAAATTATGAAAAACTGGTCTTGTTCTTGAGACAAGCTTGATGTTAAATTATGTCTCGTGGTTAGGAAGGAATTTCTTGAAAACTGAAATTACATCTGGGAAATCTGAAATAATCTGCTGATCATGAAATTAAGGTACTTCAGAAGTGGAGTTATATCTGATAGCTATAAAGGTCTTTGTAGCTTTGGAATGATAAGTCACTTGCTGTAAAGCATAACAACTTGTACTGATTTTATGCCAGAAAACAAATTACTATATTTGGGAGTTAGTAAGACGGATCTTGTCTTCAACTGGAAGGAAGGACCTCAAAAAATATGGGTGATACTGTGGAGTCTTTTCTGGTTGGGAGGTAGGTAAATATCTGATTTAAGATAAAGCTGACATATGAATACGTGAAGTAAACGTGCCGACTTACACTGAATGTGTTCATTTGTAACCTCACATAATGAATAGTTCATGTCTAATCTGAATAATACTCCAGTGATGGTAACTGGATCTTTAATGGTCTGATTTATGTGTGGCATGACAAAACAAGTATACCCCCTTGGAGGGTACCCTGAACTACTGAGGACCTGGTCTAGAAGGCATACTGGAATTATGAGTCTTGACTGTGCCTTGAGAAGATGTTCGTATGACATGCATCATGAATGGTGTCATGACAATTGTCTTCAGAAAGGGTACCTGAGGTCTGTGTCTTGACTGATGTCTGGATATGCGTTTTAGTAGGTGAACCTGAGCAAGGCTGAAAATTTTGGTAACTGCTAGGGTTGGCGGACCGGTTAGACTACTGACCTCTGTATCTCTGGTCAAGTCCATTTTGGAGTTCCGATGGCTACTGACTGGTTAATATAAGCACGATGGTTGTCATTACCGCTTTGTCAGTCAGTTTTATGACGGTCATTGCTACGACTGGGATTCCTATAACTATTCTGTTGAGTGGCCAGCTGGGTACCGGTTCCCAGTCTTCTGAATGAAGGTTTGCTGAGTGAAGTGTGACATCTAGTTGAGAGAGTAAAATCATGGAATAGAATGGTAGTGTCTGATGGTTGAAGTTTATTCTTGTTAGAAATTTCAAATTTATAGTTTTTCGTCCTTGTTCTATAGAGTCTTCATAGTATAAACAACATCAACATCTTGAGAAATCTTCAAAGTATCAGCAACATCAGCATTTGTGAGGTCTTCAAAGTGTTATCAACATCAGTATCTGGTAAAATCTTCAACTCACGAGCAACATCAACATCTGGTAGAATATCGACAAGTGGAAACGCCTGAGATGATTGAGGATCGATTAGCAATATCCATGGAGTAGGGTACATGGAGTGCAACTGGACTAGTGTACATGAAATACAAAGTGAATACTGCACATGGAGCATATCTAAGACATTGTACGTGGAGTACTCATGAAATACTGTACATGGAGTATAACTGAGACACTGTACATGGGGTATAGATGGAATATTATACATGGCACTGGTGGAAATTTTATGGGATGATCGATACTGGTGTCGCTTGTCTGACATGATCAAAGAAATAAATTGATTTAAATGGTAGTAAACTGAACTGAAATGAGTAACATGATAGCCTGGTAATTTCCTGCGTGGACTTAAAGCTGGTTGTATAGAGTTTCAAGAGTATGATTAAATGGAATTTCAGCAATGGTCAGCATGAAGACATGACTGATGAAGATCAAACATGATTATTATGAAAACAGGATTTTATTGTGACCCCTTTTGTACCTTAAATCTGTACCTTAAATCTGATCAAACATGATTATTAGGTCAACGATAATCATTATTCCCGCCCTCGGCGCAACTAATTTTGTTGGTAGCAACAGTGACTTGACCACTAGTAGGACCAGTAAACGCGCTCTGATCACCAAATACTAATAGGGCCTACATTTATCTACTAACTATTGAGAAACTAAGAAATTTAAAGATCGAGAGATCATACATTTATTTGAATAGATTGCGAAGCTATCAGCAAAAGCAACGTATAGCAGTAGACAATAGCAGCCATTACTTTAGTTGAAATTAAACTACACAATGATACCCATTGTTTCTACACTTCTTATAGGAGAGGTTGGAGAGATTAGTCAAATACTACGTAGTAATTTGGATTTGACACACAAAAACCAAAAACATGTTCTTTATTTTCCTAATCCGTATAAAATTCAAAATTTTAAATTAAACTAGGCGAGTACCCGCGCATAGCGGCGGAATTGCCTAGCGGCAGATAATTAACGAAACATTACATCGCGGTAAGATCTAAGTATAATTGCAAAATGTGGTAACATGTGATAATTCAGTTTTAAATAAAATATCTAATACAAAACAACATATTAAAAAGCAGTTATTAAAATTAAACGTCAAACAATAAATGATAAAATGTAACGACCATTAATCATCGCGCAAAACTTCTTGGTATACAACATTTGAGGTGTACACTCCTTCTTCAGCAAACTGCTTGACTGGCTTCACTAAAACTTTGGTTGTTGATCGTGATATCCCTCTAGACAATGCTACATAAAGTTGGCCATGGGAGAAAACAGAGTCAGGAAAATAGACACCCACATTTGGAATTGTTTGCCCCTGAGCTTTATTGATTGTCATCGCAAAGGAAAGGCGGACAGGAAATTGTGTCCTCTTTAGCTTAAAAGGGAACATATCTTCTTCTGATGGAGCTAGAGGAATTCTTGGCAAGAGCACTCTAATTCCAGCATGCTGTCCGACAGTGTCACACCCCACCAAGGCGGAATATGGGGCGCGACGTATGAATATCATCACAACAAACGGTGTCTCTATAGAGATAACTAAAATGCAACTATAATGTCATAAATGGCGACACAAAGGTCATGACAATATCTCAACATAGCAGGAGTCTAGGTAAGTAGGTAACAGTCCTACCACTTACCCAAGACAAACAATAAACATAAACCAAACAAACATATAGGTGCCAACATGTATCACTTATAAAAAAACATAAAGGTAAACTAAGAAGGAACGGGGATCTCCTTCTATATGCAATCCTAAGGCATCCAAGTCTAGCCACTTCTATCCTCAAGCTTAACCATATCACACCTGAAAGAGACACTAAAACACGTCAACATAAAGTTGGTGAGAGTCATAGGTTTAGACTCCAACGCCAAATCAGTTACAAGTTGTGAATAACAACCATCAACACAATAACATATGGACAATGTGTTACAATTATGTATTAACAACTAGCATTCAAGATCAATCATTCCAAACCAAATCCAAATCCAAATCCAAATCCAAATCCAAATCCAAATCCAAATCCAAATCCAAATCCAAATCCAAGGCCCACAGCCTTACCAAACACCATGGTACCATAGATGATCACACTATGTACCTATCCCAAGGCCACTACCTTGTCATTAACCATTGGTCCCATAGACGATCACGGTATGTACCTATCCCAATCCAAATCATACACAAACAAGAACCACATAGCAGTTAATCACATAATGTACACACAAGTCCATCTCAAATCACAAAAACATTCACAGCATCAATTTAGAAAATAACTCAACACAGTGTCTCTTCCATCCCATCTGGAGGTCAAAATCAATGATAAACATGGGACTATGAAACTCACCTGATTGCTTCTTCACAAGTTCTCGCACTAGCAACAAGCTAACAAACCAAAAACACGCAATCAATACATGAACCAATCACTAAGATGGCTCATCAACCTATGATGGACATCTAGCCTATTCCCATATAAATACCTCATTGATAAGCTCTAATCACCCCATTACACTTCCCTAACAAGTCCTTAACTTGGTTAAGTTTAATAACTATCCCGTTCATATTTTACACAAAACAGTCTCAATTTTAGGTCTCAAAACTTTAAGTCAAACGTCCACCTAAACATACCCATGGTTTCGGTAAAAGGTATATTGATACCCTTACATATGTTAGCTAACACCTCCCACTTGCCCTAACCTTAAAGCTACTGTTAAGGCCCCGATATATATATATATATATATATATATATATACTTTTGTCATTCCAGATTTTCTGATTTTAAACATACTAAAAGTTTGTTACAATTAAGGGGTCTTACCCTAAACCACAACCTTAGCCCAAGTGCAGATACTTACTACAATATATAAACCATCTCTCATGTTCGTGAGAAGATCCCAATGCAATCCTAAGTACCCCAAACAACCCAAAACTTAAAAAGAAAACAGGCTGACTACAAAACTGTTTTGACCTCCGACTGTTGTAACCTGTTTTTGACCCACTTCCCTACCTCCAATTTAGTTCTCGTTTCTTGCATTGGAAAGCCACTTCAATTAACTTTTCAGGAATACTTGGATCGTAAAATAAGAGTTTGTAGAACTCCCTATATGATCAAAACAATGACCCAAAAATTATGCCCAGTTTAAAAAACGGGTTTAATCAAATTAACTTATTTAATTAACCCTAATCCCACTAATTACAAGCCCCAATTTATGTAATCATTAATATATCATTAGAATACCGACTTTAATAAACCCTAACCTAAATCCACCATATGTTGATGTATACATGTTTAATTAAATAAAAACAAACATTAAACAAGATTGTACCTTCAATTGATCAAAAATCAAGATTTTGAAAAACCCTAATTTTTCTTCTTCTCTTTTTCTTTCCTCCATGGCTGCGTTTCTTTTTTTTATGAATCGTATGTTTTTTTTCCTAGTATTGTTTTAATAATACCCTATGTTCTAGTCCAAGCCCAAAACAAACTTTCCTTTTTCCCCTTTTTTTCCCTTCTTGCGTCCAAACCAAACCGACCCATTTTTTTATATTTTTTTTTTCTTTTTATTACTTATTATTATATTATTAATAATACTTTAATTTACCTTAATTTATTTCAGCTCCTCAAACCTCCAAAACCTCAAAACCGTAAAACTATTCAAATTTACGCGTTTACCGTAAAAGTCGTAAAATATACACTTTTATAAAAAATCTCAAATTTTGAAATAAACTTTATAACTAAGTCCTAAATGACTAAAAACCATCCCGAAAAAATATCCATATGACTAATTACCTCATCCGAGACCTCTAAATGCTAAACCGTAAATCGTAAAAATACGATTTTCTATAATACATATACGTATACGTAAAACCACTAAATAACACCATCTCACTTCATAGTCACTACCATGTGAACTCATGAACATGAAATCATCACACATCGTTTCACTCACAAGGTATCCCGTACCGGAAACGATATCCAAACCACAAACTATACCCACCAATAAGCACATAAACACGTAAAGACACGTAACTAGCACAAAATAAAACTAAGTGACGAACCTCAAAACCAGGGTTGTCACATCACTACCTCCTAATAGAAATCTCGTCCCGAGATTTACTCCTTAGGATCAAACACACAAACAACAAATCACATGAGGATACTTGTTCTAAACAAACTCCTCTCATTTCCACGTGAACTTTAGTTTAAGTCTCAAATTACCACATATTCTAACCAACAATATTTAAACCCATTGCCAAACTCTTGACCTCACAGTCAATAAATCTCCCCGATGACTCTTTGATAAAACAAAGACTCTTATTAACACAAGTCCCGAATAACCGTACATGCAAAATTCAGTCTCAAACAACCTTTACCAATCTCAATACATGAAATGTATCATGTATACAACTTATTTCCCCTAGGTAATTTTATGCTCATAAGCTAATGGTCCGATCTTTCCAAAGATCATAAATGGACCTACAAAACTCTACATCAACTCTTCCATTTTACCAAAACATACCACCCGTTACTATGGGTGAAACTTCATACATAACTCTGTCACTAACTCTAGTGGTTTCCTCCTTTTCTATATAGCATCCCTTGTTGCTCTCATCCTTCCCACAAACACCATTACCACATTAGTAGCCTCTTTTACCAATTCTAGTCCACAATGAGGACAACTCAACCTATCCTTTCATATAGTGCCTCAAATGGCATTTATCAACTTCTAGTATGATAACTATCATTATATGAGAAACTCAGCCATCGCTAATAAGTTTCCTAACTCCCTCTAAATCAATCACTCATGTCCTCAGTGTGACTCCTAAGGTTGCATAAATATCTCACTTGCCTATCCTTTTCCAGTTAGCCGGATATACTCATATCCGATCATGTTCATCAACTCCCTTTAGTCCATACTCCAAACTACTTAAAATTCCAATTTCCTTACAAAGTGACCTATGATGGTCTTTCACATATCCATTAGTTCTTCCAATCCAAATCAACTTATGAGCTATACACATCATCAATAGGACGGTTATCTCAGTTAGACCAAGCCCTTCGTCCTTATGGCACATCACACCTATAACTCCTCATCCAATCGATTATCGATACTAAGCCTCCCAAACAATCAGTATAGGTCAGTGCCATTTCCTTTTTCCACACTACGACAGCATTAGCCTACGTTGTGCTTTATTCTACTCATTAGGCTCTACCAAAGTTTTACCTTCGGTTCCTATCTCGACCTATTTCATTCAAGCTTCGCTTCTATACACACTTCCTTCTCCTTCCTCGACTCCTACCATACATCACGATGTGATGCTTCCCATCGTTTCTTCCCTTGCCATAATCCTTTATAAGGCATTCCATACATATTAGGCTATCTCTTACGCAAAACCCTCTATTCCATCACATCCGTACGCAATCCTTCCAACTTCTCAACTACGTGACTTCTCATTCCTCTTGAAATATGAGATGAATTAGTCTGTCTATCGACTATCACCCAACTCTTGTCATACTTATTCCTCCACCACGTTATGTATCCCTTCCACCAACTTCGTCCTTACATCGCCCTTTCTAAGCTACTCCTAACTATGTAAGAAGTATAGTCTACGTCCCTTTTCTCCATATGATTGTCCAAGCCACGCAACATACATGTTGACGCGTTCTCTGCTTTAGACAACTCAACTCGTGCAACCTATATCCTTTATCCAAACCGCCCTAATACGTCATCCCTATAGTTCAAGTTCGTCTTAGTTTCACCTCATCCTTCTTATTCCATGTCTCATCGACCATGCTTGCCTTTCCCAGATGGTACTTGGCCTTGCAATTTTTTTCATCAATTAACTCCACCCACCACCTTTGCCAAAAGTTCAATCAAGATGATTGAATATGTGTTGGAGACGTTCATGATCCGTACAGATCATTCTCCACGTCTCGTACACCAAATGCCTCTAGCATTCTAGGCAGATACAACAGTCCAGCTCCACTAACTAAGTCTATCCAGTTCTTCCAAATCTTCAGTTCCTGCAACGTATAAGCAATCGCCTTTCTTGTCGTTCTCGTACACATCCAAATCCTTGCTCCACGTATCGTCATGCTTCGCGAATTCATCCAGTTCTTTCGATAATGCCAAGATTGGCTCATTATCCAATCCACCTCTTCAGCCTCCAAAATGCTTCCTCATCCTTCTTCACTTCGCCCCTTGCTGGTTCCATGATATGCCATCATCTCTAACTACCCACCATAGTAAATTTAATACTAAAACTCACACTTGAAAATATCACGTATAACTCCACTCCAAAACCAACACATAATTCGCCTCACTCTCCTTCTCAGACTTGAGTAGATCAAGATATCGTCGATGCTCCTGATGACAACTCGTTTATACACGTTCATGCACACTTGGTTCATTGACACCATGAAAACCGCTAGTGCTTTGGCGAAGCCAAATGCATAACCGTAATCCCAAAGCATTCATACAACATCCTTAGCAGTTTCAACTATGTCCTCCTTGCACCCTCTCTCAGCGGCAATACGAATAAATTCCTACCTCGTTCTACTTGCAAAATTCTACACGCATTTTAAAAGACCAATGCTTCCTCTCATCAGACCACTCAACCGCTTACCACATCCAATCTACTACTAAGCAACTCGACTTTTACCTTGCATCCGTTGCAATTTCCATCAACTCTTGTTCTTGGAATCATTCCATCAACAATTTCCTTGGAAAGACACTAACTCTAACTCCTCTCACTTCTCATACTTGCTCTATTTATGGTTCTACCTCAAAATAATAGGCAAACCTACTAAATTTCAGGAAGTTTTTAGAAAACATACATGCCTTACGAACAATATCCCCTTCCAACACTCTTTATGGCACGTTACTTGTGCTGGTATCCCACAAATCTCTATTCATCTCCTTGGTACTCCTAAGAGACCTCATAACCACATTAGTTCGTCTACGAACTTCTTTCCTCCCCGCTAAGGGTATTCCGACCGTTCTCTTATGGCCACCTACTTAAGCGTGTAGGCGCGACCAAGTCTTTCATATGACTACCTCAACGCTCCCGAACAATACGAAACCAAAACCACATCTGAATCCATCAGATACGATCAACAAATCAAACCAACGGATAACTAACGACATTTCACGTGCACCAGTTAAAACAAGTCAAAAACCATGAGACTCAAAAGAAAACTCAAACCCAAAACGTGTATCAATTCAAAATGACCCATGACAACGAAAAAAAATAACCCAAGAAACACCCAATGGCAACCAAACATATTACGCCCCGCGACATATTATTTAAACCGTACAAAAGATCGACTTTTCCAAAAGAATATATATCTTTTTTTATCCATTTATTATTACCCCCCACATCTATGTGACTCAAACCATCTACAAACAACCTTCTAGGCAATCTCAAAACTCAACCCAAAGACTAGGTATCCCGTGCACCCCAAATAAAAACTACTATTCACAACTCAACCTTGAACCCGACACTTGTACAACAATTACGACCAGTCCACTGACCTCCCATGACTATACTTTCTGAATATTTGAAAAGTACGTTCCGAGTACATAATTTGTGGCTTTTGAATCACTCAAAAAGCTCTAAAAACGAACAAGTTATGACCAAAACAATTTTATACTAGTTGTTTTAAACTAAAGAATAAACTTAGTGATTAATGCAATCCTTTTAAATGAAAAATGTAATTATATATGTAATCTTCATAAACTCAATTTAACCTTGTATAAATAATTATAAATGACATAAATTGGTCAAAGTCAATTATATAAACTATGTAGGTAGAAAGAAATTTTTACTTCGCTTTATTTCAATGAAAGTCTTTTAGAATTTGAAATATATAAGTGTTGATTAAAAAGAAATCTTATGTTGCACCTTGTTTCAAACACGACTCCAACACCCTACCCTTATTTTACCGAATACAACCAACCATCTAACTCAATATATATCGACCAAAAGAAATGCAAGACCCAACACAAAAGATTTCATTATCTCAAAAGAAATCCCAAGTTATTTCAATAGACTTGAAACCAAAAACACCATTTTAAAACGTACACGTGAAACACGAAACTCAAAGAATACACTACAAGACACACTTCAAAACATTCAAAACGTCGTTGGAACTCCAACAAACTCCAGCACCATAAAACACGACAAACACAAGGTACGTTCAAGTTATAATAACTAGTGAACGACCATATACCATAACCTAACACGTAGTAGTATATATACATCCGCATATGTATACCTATCGAATCTCCCAAACATACTCGTTATCATACATGTCAAGTCAATCAATCGCTTTATACGCTCTTTTTTCCATACGAGTAATCACCATCCCACCGTGCCACAACAAGGCATAAAGCCCACCTCCAAAACCAAACCATATCGTGTGACCCCATAATCACACAACACAACTATAACCCAAAACATATAACACAAAAAGAACGATAGCCATCTCATAGGCAGCCATTACATAAACCCATAAATTATACGTATACCCAAATTCTACATCTCATCATATACAAGCATGTATTAACCCTCTTTCATGCAATCATACTTGAGAACCCATTGAAGTTATGGTACTTGTATAACTATGTTGGCCACCATACTTATAAAATTACCCTTCCCCGAATGCACTCCCTTCTATGATGACACTTATAAGAATTAATACAACATATAACACATAAATCCATCTACTCACATAGTTTATAACCACATACACAATAAAGTCCAAAACTCCATCTATTAAAATAACATAGTAAAACTCTTGAAATATATAAATCCATAGTCTAGCTAAAACAGCCTAGACTAAATCCAAAACGAAAACATAAACGGTTATAAGTCATGTCGCCCGTAAGAGTGGAAACAGCTTAAAATCCTTCCTACCCATGTACTCCTAGTAACTCGAATCACCACATGATTCTTAGGGAACATAACTTAAACATCAAAAGAAAATAATATCTCTCGGGTACATAAAATAACCCAACAAAAGATAGAAACTACCATGTACCAAATTATGTACTATAATGTACCATTTAAGCAAAATACAACAATGACTAGCATGGATGATTATGGTTCAACCTACACTAGTCACAATCCGAAAAGAAAATAACATGTGGCTAAGTATGAACATACTATGGTTCAATTCATACTAGTCAAAACATCGCAATAAATAACATCCAAACACATCAATTATTATAAAATGCTCACATACTCCTATGACGCCTATATGCAGGGACCCTTAAGCTATAGACTAGGCTACACGACTAGGCAACCTAATTCTCTATAACCTATCTCTGATACCATTCTGTCACACCCCACCAAGGCGGAATATGGGAAGCGACGTATGGATATCATCACAACAAACGGTGTCTCTATAGAGAAAACTAAAATGCAACTATAATGTCATAAATGGCGACACAAAGGTCATGACAATATCTCAACGTAGCAGGAGTCTAGGTAAGTAGGTAACAGTCCTACCACTTACCCAAGACAAACAATAAACATAAACCAAACAAACATATAGGTGCCAACATGTATCACTTATAAAAAAAAACATAAAGGTAAACTAAGAAGGAACGGGGATCTCCTTCTATATGCAATCCTAAGGCATCCAAGTCTAGCCACTTCTATCCTCAAGCTTAACCATATCACACCTGAAAGAGACACTAAAACACGTCAACATAAAGTTGGTGAGAGTCATAGGTTTAGACTCCAACGCCAAATCAGTTACAAGCTGTGAATAACAACCATCAACACAATAACATATGGACAATGTGTTACAATTATGTATTAACAACTAGCATTCAAGATCAATCATTCCAAACCAAATCCAAATCCAAATCCAAATCCAAATCCAAGGCCCGCAGCCTTACCAAACACCATGGTACCATAGATGATCACACTATATACCTATCCCAAGGCCACTACCTTGTCATTAACTATTGGTCCCATAGACGATCACGCTATGTACCTATCCCAATCTAAATCATACACAAACAAGAACCACATAGCAGTTAATCACATAATGTACACACAAGTCCATCTCAAATCACAAAAACATTCACAGCATCAATTTAGAAAATAACTCAACACAGTGTCTCTTCCATCCCATCTGGAAGTCAAAATCAATGATAAACATGGGACTATGAACTCACCTGATTGCTTCTTCACAAGTCCTCGCACTAGCAACAAGCTAACAAACCAAAAATACGCAATCAATACATGAACCAATCACTAAGATGGCTCATCAACCTATGATGGACATCTAGCCTATTCCCATATAAATACCTCATTGATAAGCTCTAATCACCCCATTACCCTTCCCTAACAAGTCCTTAACTTGCTTAAGTTTAATAACTATCCCGTTCATATTTTACACAAAACAGTCCCAATTTTAGGTCTCAAAACTTTAAGTCAAACGTCCACCTAAACATACCCATGGTTTCTGTAAAAGGAATATTCATACCCTTACATATTTTAGCTAACTCCTCCCACTTGCCCTAACCTTAAAGCTACTGTTAAGGCCCTGATATATATATATATATATATATATATATATATATATATATATATATATATATATATATATATATATATATATATATATATATATATATATATATATATATATATATATATATATATATATATATATATATATATATATATATATATATATACTTTTGTCATTCCAGATTTCCTGATTTTAAACATACTAAATGTTTGTTACAATTAAGGGGTCTTACCCTAAACCACAACCTTAGCCCAAGTGCAGATACTTACTAAAATATATAAACCATCTCTCATGTTCGTGAAAAGATCCCAATGCAACCCTAAGTACCCCAAACAACCCAAAACTTAAAAAGAAAACAGGCTGATTACAAAATTGTTTTGACCTCCGACTGTTGTAACCTGTTTTTGACCCACTTCCCTACCTCCAATTTAGTTCTCGTTTCTTGCATTGGAAAGCCACTTCAATTACCTTTTCAGGAATACTTGGATCGTAAAATAAGAGTTTGTAGAACTCCCTATATGATCAAAACAATGACCCAAAAATTCTGCCCAGTTTTAAAAACGGGTTTAATCAAATTAACTTAAATAATTAACCCTAATCCCACTAATTACAAGCCCTAATTTATGTAATCATTAATATATCATTAGAATACAGACTTTAATATAAACCATAACCTAAATCCACCATATTTTGATGTATACATGTTTAATTAAATAAGAACAAACATTAAACAAGATTGTACCTTCAATTGATCAAAAAATCAAGATTTTGAAAAACCCTCATTTTTCTTCTTCTCTTTTTCTTTCCTCCATGGCTGCGTTTCTTTTTTTTTTTATGAATCGTATGTTTTTTTTCCTAGTATTGTTTTAATAATACCCTATGTTCTAGTCCAAGCCCAAAACAAACTTTCCTTTTTCCCCTTTTTTTCCCTTCTTGCGTCCAAACCAAACCGACCCATTTTTTTATATATTTTTTTCTTTTTATTACTTATTATTATATTATTAATAATACCTTAATTTACCTTAATTTATTTCAGCTCCTAAAACCTCCAAAACCTCAAAACCGTAAAACTAGTCAAATTTACGCGTTTACCGTAAAAGTCGTAAAATATACACTTTTATAAAAAATCTCAAATTTTGAAATAAACTTTATAACTAAGTCCTAAATAACTTAAAACCATCCCGAAAAAATATCCATATGACTAATTACCTCATCTGAGACCTCTAAATGCTAAACCGTAAATCGTAAAAATACGATTTTCTATAATACATATACGTATACGTAAAACCACTAAATAACACCATCTCACTTCATAGTCACTACCATGTGAACTCATGAACATGAAATCATCACACATCATTTCACTCACAAGGTACCCCGTACCGGAAACGATATCCAAACCACAAACTATACCCACCAATAAGCACATAAACACGTAAAGACACGTAACTAGCACAAAATAAAACTAAGTGACGAACCTCAAAACCAGGGTTGTCACAGACAACAATTTCAGCATCGATGACATTAGGATCAAAGCGTTTGCATATCAACCTCGTACCATTACATAATCCATTTGCCGGATCGAGATTCCTTAAAAGGATAATCGGGCATCCAATTTTCAAACGCAAGTAATGTGGTGGCAATCCACTCACGTTGAGAGAGTTTAAGAATTCAAGAGGATAGAAGTTTTATGGGTCGTCTTCCGCTTCATCAAAACTATAGTAAACCTTTTCTTCCCCAGGAAATCTATCTATCAACATGTCATTAATGCCGTCAAAGTGTTCATTTTTAGTTGATAATATTGCTCTTGAAACTATATCAGTAGATGTTTGAACGTTGTTATCAAAGGAAGGAAATATTTCATTGATCAATGCATCCTTGAGGCAGCCTTGGTAGTGTATGGAATTGTCATGTCATCGGGTATACGTATGTAGTTTTCGTCGATGACCTCTTCAACTCCGTCACCGACTCGTAATAGAAAGTTTGAAAACCATGGGTCTGTTCGAGCCCTCATGTTTATGGTTAACCGCATTTTTTAATTATAGACCAAAGCGGTGACATTCGTAGACTTGAATCTACAATCTGGGCTCGTGTTCCGCGTCTTACGACCGGTAAAACCTGTCTAAAGTTCCCTCCCAAAACCATTATCTTGCCATCGAAAGGAAGTTTTACCCCGGTAATGTCTTGCATAGTTCGATCTACCGCCTCCACAGCTTTTCTTTTAGCCATTGATGCTTCATCCCATATTATTAACTTTGATTGACAAAGTAGTTTAGCAAGGCCACTTTGTTTTTGACGGTGCACATTGAGTTTGTAGTAAGATTGATAGGAATCTTAAATCGCGAATGAGCAGTTCTGCCCCCTGTCGTGTTATTTGCAGCAGCTCCTGACGAAGTGGTGGCAAGTGCAATAAGTCCACGAGAACGAACAGTGGCAAGCAAAGCTTTATACAAGAACGTTTTACCAGTTCCTCCAGGTCCATCAATAAAAAAACACGCCCGAAGAATCGTCATCAACATGTCTCATTATGGTATCATATGCTAATTTTTTATCTGTATTGAGAGAATGTCGAGCAAGTATATCTTCATCTTCTACAACAATCGAGCTTTCCTCGTGTACTTCACGACATCCATATGCATATGCACGTACATCCGCACTGATGTTGGGAAGATCGAAATCAGCAAGACTTTTACCCATGGATTGTAGAATTGCTGATATGTCCGTTAGAACCATATTTTGAACCCGCTCTGCACTTGTACAATGTAAAATGTAGTCTCCTGAAAGAGATTCATAATGGTCATCCCATAACTTTCTAACATCTCCTGGTTCACAAAAGATTAAAAGAGTTGCGAATAGTCTTCTAAGAGGTCCAGGCATCTCGTACGCAGAGGACTCACGTAAACAGGCATCTATGTGATTATCACTCCTTATTAATCCTCTTTCTAGTGCCGCTTTACGAAATGTATTATACAATACGTTGTTGACTGTGTAAAGATATTTAAATCCTGTAGGGCGTTTAACATGTTGCAACAGTACACGTAGATAGAATCGCTCTCCTTCAGCAGGATTAGCGGAAACCATTCTCCCTCTCATTTTCCCTTTTTTTCTAGGGCTCCACTTGCGTGTACTCTTACTCCATGTATAGTACCTAGGGATGTATTTATAAAAATATTGACGCGCGTTTTCATCTGTAGTGTTTAGTTCAAAAAAGGCAGTCAACATTGATCTTTTATCCCTTTCTCTCTCAAGAATGTCAGTCAGTACATCGTCTTCTGTAAACCGAACCAACTGCTTATTTGGTAGATGAACTTGCAGTGACATAACACAAGGATGAATATTAGATAGGGGGAAGCCATAAATTCGCCACATAGCTTCGGGGGTGATACATAACGCGCATCCTGGAATCTCTTTATCTCGTGAATGACTTGTTCTCCTTCTGGATCAACATTTACAAATTATTTGTCATGACCCTTGT
Organism: Glebionis coronaria; assembly: GCA_025667525.1. Taxonomy (NCBI): domain Eukaryota; kingdom Viridiplantae; phylum Streptophyta; class Magnoliopsida; order Asterales; family Asteraceae; genus Glebionis; species Glebionis coronaria. Next base: position 520,252,353 of record CM046879.1, read on the forward strand.
AGACGTACTTGAAGACATATTTAACGGATTTTATACTCGAGCACACCTCCACATTGATATGACAATTGAACATCATCAACAATTTAGGGTTATATGGAACAACCCATCTATTGTCTAGGACATTGTTCCGTACGTTTACCTTAATACCGTTGTCTCTTCGTCGATACAATGGGTACGAATCGACTCCTTGTTGCGTTGTTTCTTGGAATTGCCTAGGATAATTAAAGCGACATGTCTTTGGTTCACCCTCCATACAAGGACACTGAGTATTTAAGTGACCACAAGGACCATGAATCATGTGCTTTAAAACCAATTGGTGCAATTCTGGATGTTTCTCCATGTCTGGAATTTCAGCGCATACAACTTTATCGTATTGATCAGGATTTGCCAATTTGTCAGCTGATCTCATAATTAAAAGAAAATGTGCATGTGGTAAACCCCGTTTCTGAAACTCGATAACATATATATATGATGAAACAATGCCAAGGATATGTTTTGTGAACAGCCAGTGCTTGAGAGACTCTAATTTTTCACGGAACACTCTTGTAACTAAGTCTGGTCGATCTTGGGCTGTTTGTCCTTCATAAAGCTCTTCTACGATTTATGGCCAGTTGGGATTGCAAGTCATGGTTAGAAATACATCAGGTTTCCCAGCATCTTGTACTAACGTCATGGCATCCAAAAACCGTCTGCGCGTGTCACGGGGTCCTCCGATAAAAGAGACAGGCAACACAATAACTTGACCAAGTCTATTTGAATGAACTTCTCCGGCAATAATAGAATCAACTATTCCTTGATACAAATCAACTATAATTGTGGATTGATTCTTTTCACAAAATTGCAAGCGTGAAGTCTCTATCTTTATGTATGTGTCTATCACAAATTGTTGAAACAATCACCCTCCAAACAAGATCAAGTTATGATGTGGCCGAATTTGAAATTTGTAACAGTAATACTCTCGCATAGTAACTGTTTTTCTACAAGTGTTTGTGTTAATCCCTGTGCGGCGATGTTAAAAAGATGCTTGAGGACTCTATCAAGTTGTTATAAATCGATCGACATGTTAGAAAAGTACAAAAATAAATATTTTACAATGACCCAAATAAATAAATATTAATTACTTGCATTGTGGCCAAAATAAACTAATTTTAAAGGTAGGTTTGTATAGGCTATTTTGTATATATGGAGCAGTCTCTTATATTCATGTTTGTTATTAGATTGTTCGATTGGTATAATCTATTAACATGGGCCATTAATAAAATATAACGATTTAGCTAGGCAAAGTTGTATTATACAAAATTACCGTTAGATGGAATTATACAAGATAAGTGGATATGCATATTAATATATATTTAGTACCTTCGTCGTCTTCGACCTCATCATCGTCATTATCGAGGAGTTCTCTTATGTCCACCTCTTCTTGGTATTCGAGAATGCCATCCAGCCTCGCCGTTTGGAAAAAACATCGGATAAGCCAAAGGATCATAGGAAGCGAAATAAGGTTGTATTTGTGAAGGGTATTCAGACTTCCCATATGATGACGTATAGTCCCCAGCCGGGTCATGGACCCGGCCCAAGGGTACTACCCGTATCCGGCCCATCACAGATGGGTGGAATAATGTCAGTCAGGCTTATGGGCTTGGATGAACAGTAACCGCACACATGTGTGCGGCCCACGGCCCGGTACGGCCGACACGACCGACATAAGGGTTAGACAGAATAATATTCTGTCTAGGAATATCTTTACCCCAATAAGAGAGGATATTCACTACCAGAATTAGAAGATAACAATCATTCTAATTCTGGTGCTTATCTCTTCCTTGGGGCCGAAGGATCAGTGAAAGCCCACTAGGGTTTCACTGCATATAAAAGGAACCCCCAAGGGTTCCACAAAGGTATTACGATTCACACTCTAAACTCATATAAACCCTAAATCGATTACTTACTCTCACACCGGAGTCTAATCGTGGGAAACACTCCCACGGTAAGCTTAACGCGTGTTGTTTAGTGTGCAGGATCCCAACCAAACGATTCACTTGGTGCAGGAGCCGGAGCCCAGCCAGCCCGAATTAAGCCTAATTCGGGTCTAGCAAGGATCAACTAACTTTTGCATCAACAAGTTGGCGCCATCCGTGGGTCAGATATGCGGCTCTTACGTAAGACTTGACATTTAATGATATATTTAATTTGTCTCGGCTGCTATGTATGGCTGAAGTAGTGATAAGATAACTTCTTAAGCCAGGTTGCCACGTGCGGCCAACATAAATTCTTGAACAAATTGGTCCTTTGCTATGGTTTCCTTGGTACGTCCGGGAGCATCTTTGTAGTCTAGAGGTTCCACCTACGGTTGTAACAACTAGACTGGGGGGACATGATGACGTATAGTCCCCAGCCGGGTCATGGACCCGGCCCAAGGGTACTACCCGTATCCGGCCCATCACAGATGGGTGGAATAATGTCAGTCAGGCTTATGGGCTTGGATGAACAGTAACCGCACACATGTGTGCGGCCCACGGCCCGGTACGGCCGACACGGCCGACATAAGGGTTAGACAGAATAATATTCTGTCTAGGAATATCTTTACCCCAATAAGAGAGGATATTCACTACCAGAATTAGAAGATAACAATCATTCTAATTCTGGTGCTTATCTCTTCCTTGGGGCCGAAGGATCAGTGAAAGCCCACTAGGGTTTCACTGCCTATAAAAGGAACCCCCAAGGGTTCCACAAAGGTATTACGATTCACACTCTAAACTCATATAAACCCTAAATCGATTACTTACTCTCACACCGGAGTCTAATCGTGGGAAACACTCCCACGGTAAGCTTAACGCGTGTTGTTTAGTGTGCAGGATCCCAACCAAACGATTCACTTGGTGCAGGAGCCGGAGCCCAGCCAGCCCGAATTAAGCCTAATTCGGGTCTAGCAAGGATCAACCAACTTTTGCATCAACACCATACACAATAATACTTCTCTTGTATGAAGTGATGTTGTTATTACCTTCCACCCAAATTCCAGCGACCTTCGACATAACATAACACATGAAACCGTTTAAGTTAGATATATGATTTTATATTTAGATAAGAGATATGATTTTTATAATCATGTTTATACCTCAGATGTTGTAGGACGATTGTAAACTCTTTGGTCGACTTAACTGATGCATTTAGTTCGACCCTATACTTGTCGAGCGTGCCAAGGTTACCAAGTGATCGAAAGGTCTGAACATATGGGTTTGGTGCAAGAACGCGAGATAATATTGTAACAATCTCTTTATCAAGATTAGGCCACTTTAACTTGTGTTCAAAATCAGATTCCCCGTCATAAAAGTACAACTGCAAATACCTTGGTTGGCCATCTCTAGGAACCAATTGATCAATTTTATGATATATCCCTCCTTGCACGCGAAAAGTATACACTCTAGAACCCTTAGCGCTGTATCGTTTGTCCAAGTTTACACCCATAGATGCGAAAGAAAAGTTTGTGTTGTAGGCACGTATGTTTTTCCTAAACATTTTTCCTAACTGGCATTGCGATGTGAATAGGTTGTAGAGTTCTGGAGGTATGTCTAAGGGTTTCAAAGTTGTTCTAACAAAAAGTAGGGAACTCGTACTGTATTTACTTTGCTCCACAATGGACACACGATGGTTGCTCCAGTAGACGATGCTCTGTAGGAAGATCATTGAATACAAAATCGTACGGATCGTCTTCAGTTTGACCATCTGGTTTGAAATTTCAAACCATTATTGGTAATATAATATAAAATTCCTTAGAGACGTATATAGTATAGAGAGTTATATTACCTATGTTGGCATTCGCCTCCCTTATATTGTTTTCTTTACGACGTTGATAATAACTTTTTTGGTATTCTTTCCTCTGTCGAGTGGTTGGTCGAATGGTTGGTGGTACATGAAGATTGGTTCCTACACATATATAACGTAAATACATGTAGTAAATAACAATATGAGAAACCCTCTTAAAGAAGCTTACCATTCGATGTTTGATTTCACTCTTGATCAAATATGGGCAATAATACGTTACTACTCCTTTGATCATCTGTTGTAAAATTCAAATCATGTGTTAGTATGATCGTTAAAAAATATATGTAAAGAAGAACAATATGTACGATATATTACCTAATGTGTTTTCACGTGTCAAACACGAAAGATACTATGTAGGTCCGAAGTCTCTTTGTGCTTCCATGTGATCATTTGCGATGGTAATTATTGTGTTTTCACGTTACAAAACCGAAAGAGATTGTGTAGCTCCGACGGATGTTTGTGTTTCCATGCAATAATTTGTTTCCGCTAGCTTTTTTTGTTTACGTCGTTGGTAATAACTTCTTTGGTATTCTCGTCTTTTAACATCGTTCGGGTCTACGGGTGGTACATGAAGATTGGTTCCTACACAAATATATAACGTAAATACATGTAGTAAATAGCTGTATTTGATATCTTTAAAGAAGCGTACCATTCGATGTTTGATTACACTCTTGATCAAATATGGGAAATACACATTACTACTCCTTTGATCGTCTGTTATGAAGTTCAAATCATGCGTTAGTTTGATCGTTAAAAAATCAATTTAAAGAAGAACAATATGTACAATATATTGCCTAATGTGTTTTCACGTGTCAAGCAATAACAATATGAGAAACCCTCTTAAAGAAGCTTACCATTCGATGTTTGATTGCACTCTTGATCAAATATGGGCAATAATACGTTACTACTCCTTTGATCATCTGTTGTAAAATTCAAATCATGTGTTAGTATGATCGTTAAAAAATATATGTAAAGAAGAACAATATGTACGATATATTACCTAATGTGTTTTCACGTGTCAAACACGAAAGATACTGTGTAGGTCCGAAGTCTCTTTGTGCTTCCATGTAATCATTTGCGATGGTAATTATTGTGTTTTCACGTTGCAAAACCGAAAAAGATTCTGTATCTCCGACCGATGTTTGTGTTTCCATGCAAGAATTTGTTTCCGCTAGCTTTTTTTGTTTACGTCGTTGGTAATAACTTCTTTGGTATTCTCGTCTTTTAACATCGTTCGGGTATACGGGTGGTACATGAAGATTGGTTCCTACACAAATATATAACGTAAATACATGTAGTAAATAGCTGTATTTGATATCTTTAAAGAAGCGTACCATTCGATGTTTGATTGCACTCTTGATCAAATATGGGCAATAACACGTTACCACTCCTTTGATCGTCTGTTATGAAGTTCAAATCATGCGTTAGTTTGATCGTTAAAAAAATCAATGTAAAGAAGAACAATATGTACAATATATTACCTAATGTGTTTTCACGTGTCAAGCACGAAAGATATTGTGTAGGTCTGAAGTCTCTTTGTGTTTCCATGCAAGAATTTGTTTCCGCTAGCTTTATTTGTTTACGTCGTTGGTGATAACTTCTTTGGTATTCTCGTCTTTTAAGAATGGCAGGGTCTATGGGGACACTTGGCCCTATAGAGAGTGAACTAGAGGAACACGGTGTTTTCAACAGTGTTATATTTTCTTTATTGGTTGAAAATTTTTGAGACGATGGTGTTATATTTTCTTTGTCTCTTGACATGTTTTGAGGTGAAAGTGTTTGTAATGGAATGTTTCGTGTTGAGGGACATTTGTCTTCATGATATTGTGTAATGTTCCAAACAGTACCCTATTTGAGGGTTCTTCAAAATAGGCAAAGTTTGTCTTGCCTTTTTTTCCCTTTAGTGTTGCACGAACATCTTTAGTAGACAATGATTTGTGTTTTTCTAGCATAAATATGAAAAACCGCATTAGAGATTGTTATTTACATGTGAGGGTTGTAAAAAAGAGAGTTGAAAACCAGAAAAGATGAATAACCGTACCTTTGTTTGAATCAAAATGAATGGGAGTTAGAATACTGGTGCTAGATTTTGTAAGTCCATTCATTGTGTTTTCAAGCTGCAAAAAAAGAGTTAATAATCACATCATCCATCACCTAAATTTCAAACTTTCAAAATGATTTGGAATCTTGTGAGGTTCAAGAAGCTGAAGCAAATACCACATTTATTTAATCATTTAATAAGTTTTATTTAAATTTTGACACGTTTATTTTTATCAAATACACATGAGATCTCGTGTTTTATTAAAAATAATTTTAGCTTTAAATTGTTTATGTTATAATATTTGTTGTCTTATATCTAATAAAAATTATTTATTAAATGAATGTAATATTTAAATTCTAAAATTATAACTGATTCAAATTTAAATTTCTCAACTACTTATTTAGCTTCGAATGAACTCACCAAGGTTCAACTAAATAGTTTTTTTGGGGGAGGTTTATTGTTATGGATATATGAACTTGGCTCATAAATAAAGTAACCATAGTGGGTTTAACATAATTTCAGATTGTGTAATATATTCGGTTCGGAGCCCAACATTAATCCGGTCCAATATCAAGTTTTTATAATGTGTAACTAATAATACTATCGTTTCTTAGTGTCAACGAAATTCTTTTAATATACTTTTCGTTGTTTTTTGAAGGATTATTTTTATTGTCACTCTGGATTAGGTCCTTTTTTTCTTAGAAAAATCGAGTAATTTTTTTATATAGTAATTGTTTTTAACTTGATTAACCCCATGTATAGTTCTCTGAAAATTCAATGTTAACTTGATAAACACTATGCATACTTTTATGAAAATACTAACCATGTATAGTTCTCTGAAAATTCAATATTAAATTGATAAACACCAAACAGCCATAGCAAGATTCAACATGATTTAGGAAAAAACATAAGAAATAAATTCAAGGGTTCACATATGATAAACTGATTGAAAAAAAGACTAAATTATTGTAAAAAAAGACCAAATGTATGATCCATGTCATGCAAAACAAAGAACTGAACTCTGGCGATATCATATCTTCATCTTTTTCAAGGCTTCAGTTTCTTTCATATCTGGGTCAAACTCGACAGTTGATATTTCCGTGTCACACAAAAAGTTGCCTATTAAATTTAGGGGTATGAGGTAGAGTTTAGCCGAAAGTAAAAAAATCACGTAGAATATGGAAAAGGTAAGAATAATTTGGGATTTGGAAATACCAGTGTCGTATTTGACGAGTTTAACACGAGTTATGAAGATGGTACCCTTCTCTACTATAACTCGTGACAACCTTGTTGGTGCTTTGTGTAGTGTATAATACGCGAGAAACTTGATGTCAGCTCCTCTATAACAAGTCATTAGTTGTCAAGTAGGCTCCAGAAAATAATAAATGTTAAATCGTTTTTGGTGAAGAGACTTACGTCAAATCGCGCAACCACAGTTCACATGTTATGTAGCTAAAATATATTTTTAATTCTCCTTTGATAACTCTTCCAACGGTATCTACAATTACATTGAATGATATTATATTTTTACAATCGACAAAGTACGTATTATTAGTTATTTGTCATGAAGTATATATATGTGAAAGAATTATTTTTGTACCGATGAGCATTTTCCTTGGTGTTTTATCACCAAGAAGACCACGATTGAAGGTATCCAGCCATTCACTCTAAAATCCTTTACATCAGTAGTCAGAATCTTGGTGATGACCGTTTTCGCGTCCACCAGAATGATCCAATCATGGCGAGCGAAACTGTAATTTTCAAACCTTGGGTATTGGGTAGGGTCAACATACCCTATTTTGAAATGATGTATTGAGACAAAAGTTTGTGCCAATTCCCTATTTTTATATATGTTTAGCAGGTCATGTTGCACTTGAGCAGCCATCTTTAGTCCCTAATAGAATGTATAAAGAAAATATAATATAATTAACTCGGAAAATATTTGTAAATATGAAGAAAATTTGATAATGTATCTTCCGTTAATGTAGATTTTAAAATCCTTACATTTGTCGTGCATGATAATGTAGAGTTTGTTTGCCTTTTCATCCATCCAAACATTTCGGACACGAACTTTGTCGATTTTATAAAACGCATGTGGGTTCTTGAGGGCATCAAAAGTGTCGACTGTGAAGTATGGATCCCACTGCTACAGAAAATATAAGTGTATACGTTGATGTTAAAGGTAATAAAGTTGATGATAAAAATATGTTCTGTTTTGTTAATATATTATTGAGGGAAGTGTGCTGATGTGGTTCTTGGATACGACTTTGTCAATGCATACAACGTGATGTTTTGTCTTCTTTTATCTTTATACTTACTAAATGTTTGGTGTGTTATTTGGGTTACGGGGAATGACAATTAAAGTGTTATATTGCGTTTGTATTTATATTATTTTTTTAATAGATGTGATAGTAAAACTCATAAACAGAATGACAAAAAGACCCAAAAATACAGTACCATTTTCCATTTTCATGTGTATTAGTATTGGTATCATTTGCTAATAAAGCGCCTAAAAAACCTAAACTAAAGAATCCCCAACTTCTACAAACATAAAAAAATAAGACACACAATGTTCTCACCCAAAAACTTCATAATAAGCTTTCAAAATAAGCCAAGAATAGCTGAACTGAACAAAAGCCAAAATAAAATAAAGCTTATAAACCAAAAACTTTCGATTTAGGGTGAACCTTACTGGTTGCAAATCAAATTGGACAATAAATTTGCGATTATATCTACATTTAATTATAAAGGCCAAAATTGGGTTCTATTTGGTTCAACAGTGCTAGAGCAGCTTTGATTGAACTGAACTTATTTTAAGGGGTGTTTGGGATTGCTTATGAAGGCATGCCAAGTTTTTTAATTATTGTTTTAAGCTTTAAAAAAATTATAAACTTTAAAAGTAAAAAAAACGTGAATGTAAACGTCTACTCTTTAATGAAAATTCAAATTTGAAAAGTATAATAAAAACGTGAAGCAGTAATAGCTGAACTGAACAAAATCCAAAATCAAATAAAGCCAAAATAGCTGAAAAGTGTAAACATCTATATCAAGAATAGCTGAACTGAACAAAAGCCAAAATCAGGTGGTAAAGGCAATTGGCCTATAACATTCAGGTCGAAGGATCGAACCTTGTGGTGGACAAATGTTTTATATATTATTTTTCTTCTTAAAAAGGATGCAGGTTTTGACTTTTCAACCAAACATCCTCGTATAGTTAATAATGATACAGATAAGAAGATTCAAATATCAATACAAAAGAAACTAAAGAAGTCTGATAAATATCCACAGCTACTATAGCAAACAAGTTATGGACAACATTTAAACCAACAACTTTTCAAAATGTAAATCCAAACAGTACGTTAAATCAGTTATTAAAATCTCCACACAAATGACAAACATTCAGAATCTAAAGATTCAGCATGAAGTTTAAACTCTTAGATACAGTAAACAAAGATCAGATAAAACAACTACAAATGCAACAAATTCAACCAAAAATTAGGTTCTATTTGGTTCAACAGTGCTAGAGCAGCTTTGGTTGAACTGAACTTATTTTAAGGGGTGTTTGGGATTGCTTATGAAGGCATGCCAATTTTTTTAATTATTGTTTTAAGCTTTAAAAAAACTAAAAACTATCAGCAAACTCTAGATGATCAAGACAATCTTGTTCATTCGAGTGCATTTAAAAAAACAAAACACATTTGACCCATTTTTGTTCTTGCAACTTCACAAACAAGTAAAAACTAAATCATCTCAATCATATGTTACCTATATTTGTTTTTTGAAAGATAACCGAACCATGGTGTCTCAAGTTTCGCGGAGTTTTTTCGCAATACTCAATTTAACAACAAAATGGGGTCTTAAATAAAAGTTGTATGACAGAGTATATAATGCAGGTTATCATGAAAAAAATATATCCAAAATCAGATATATTTGTGCACGCGTTTGTTAGCTTTACATGTTTAATGGTTTGGTTTAATGCATTCCTTTAAAGACCAGATAACAAATGCAGACATGACTATATTTGTATTTACTTTCTACAGTTATCATAAATAAGGTTAAACATCTGTATCAAGACTAAATCAAACAAAATGATAACATCAAGTTTTCCAGTAGAATTACCTTCACAAATCTATGTAACATGTTGCTTAATGAATTAGTTCAAACATAAATACAACTTGCGCGTGCATGGCAATAATCGACATATTAAACAGAACGACGCTTATATGAACAAAAGACGAGACTTAATAGAGTGCAAGTTCATCATCACAAATGAAAACCTAAAAACTTTATAGCATATGATTCGATTAATTATTTTACATCATATTTGTAATTTTCGCCGTTTCATCAGTTAACTACAACAGTAGCATTTAGCAACAAAATGAAACAGTCAAAATTATTACATTTAACATTGAGAGTTAAATGCTAACAAACACTTGATAATAGGATAGAAAACGAAGTTAAGAAGCCCCTCTTAGTGATAATTTACAGAACACTACTACATTTAATCCTTAAATACTCAAATTTTTATTATTTAACATAATTACTATCAGCATTCGGTTCTAACAAACTCAAATCCAAATTCAACATAAAAACCTATAAGCTAAAATCCAGAAATCAATATTTATTGATTTTCATCTCAAGTTTATATATCTTTAGCTTCCAGTTAATAGCAATTGTTTTTTTTTTTTGCTTTGTTTTATCTCTTTCAAAGCTGACAAACATTAAATCAGTTATTAAAATCTCCACACAAATGACAAACATTCAGAATCTAAAGATTCAGCATGAAGTTTTAACTCTCAGATACAGTAAACAAAGATCAGATAAAACAACTACAAATTCAGCAAATTCAACCAAAAATTGGGTTCTATTGGGTTCAACAGTGCTAGAGCAGCTTTGGTTTAACTGAACTTATTTTAAGGGGTATTTGGGATTGCTTATGAAGGCATGCAATTTTTTTAATTATTGTTTTAAGCTTTAAAAAAATTGTAAACTATCAGCAAACTCTAGATTGAACTATAAATCCCCATCTAACAGCAAGTCTCACAAGCAAATTATAACAGGCAAAACGTAATCATAACAGCAAACTAAGATCAGTTGTATGAACATTCAGCATAATTAGTTAACTCAATCACATTAGAAGAATCAAATAAAAAACAGAGATATGATAATACACTTTCTAATACAACAATCCTAAATTAAGATCTACACTCTAGCTTACAGCAGTTCAAAATCAACAGATTCAACCAAAAATCAACAGATTACTCAAATAAGAAATCAACAGGTTTCATCTATATCAAATCACAAAGAGTTAACGAAGAACCCAAACTCCAATTCTAACCTATTCAAATATCAGATCTAATATAAACTAAACATTAACTCTATAAGATCAGACTAAGCAGACTCGAAATAAATCTCAAATAGAAATAAAAGCTATCAGTTCTAACAAACTCAAATCTAAATTCACCATAAAAACCTATAAGCTAAAATCCAGAAATCAATATTTATTGCATTGTTTATAAATAAGCAAAAATCCAAACACTATTGTCTCAAGTACTTATTTATAAGCAGAAACATAAGCATTCCCAAACATGGGCATAAGTACTTAGTTTATTGATTCATGATTAATAGGAAATTAAGAAAACAAAACATAATTACATTCAGTTTAAATAACATTTAATCCTTAAATACTCAAATTTTTATTATTTAACATAATTACTATCAGCATTCGGTTCTAACAAACTCAAATCCAAATTCAGCATAAAAACCTATAAGCTAAAATCCAGAAATCAATATTTATTGATTTTCATCTCAAGTTTATACATCTTTAGCTTCCAGTTAATAGCGATTGTTTTTTTTTTTGCTTTGTTTTATCTCTTTCAAAGCTGAGTTAATTTAATTGTTCAAATTAACAATTTTCAGTGTGTATAACATGTCGACCTAACTAGTAAAAGAAGAAAAGATAGGGTTTACCTCAATATGATTATCCACTACAATAGGGTTTTCCTCAACCTCAACTTGCGTTGTCCCAAAAGCTTCTTGTATTTCCATGTCGACCTAACCAGTAAAAGAAGAAAAGATAATAAGTGTGATTCAATTGAGGAAATTGGTGAGAAAGTAATAGATAGTAAAACATATCAAAATGAAACCAAACCTCTCCACCAACAGAATTGATCACATTTTGTTCCACATCTGTTGTTGACTCCATTCGTGATATGAGTATGATTCAATTGAGGAAACTGGTGAGAAAGTAATAGATAGATTATAAACGGATGACTCAATTGTCTTGTATATATAGATAAATTATTTTCAAACTGATGAGAAAATAATAAATGTATACATCTGTTTCCAAGATAGGCGTGAGTATCAATTTCAAGATAAATGAAGATGTACAGGCGTGAGTAATTATTAGTGTGCATAAAACAAGAAACAAGTAATCTTTTAATAAATCTAATAAATACAATTAACCAATCCAATAAATATATCAACTGCTAACATTGTTTTTCTTGTATCAAGTATCAACTCCTCATGTATCTTGATATCAAGTATCAAGTATCGATTGCTAACATATACACAATTAACCAATCCAAAAAAAGACCGTAACTTGATCGACTGCTAATTAATCCTTTAATTAATCCTTTAATTAATCCGGATCGAAACTAACCGTTGCACTCTTCATCGTAGCACCGTCTCTGCAGGTTACAGATTAAGATAAGAAAAAAATGAGAAAGATTGAAAAGGTGAGAAAATGAGAAAATAATAAATGTATAAGTGTACCGTTGCACTCTTCATAGTGTTGATTGTACAACCATTATAAACAGATAGTACAACCATTATAAACAGATAAAATATAGTGTGCAATTACTGATAGTACAACTTATATACATGTACAACTTATATAATTAATAGTACAAATATTTTAAACAGATAGTGAGACTATTCTATTTTTAATATTTCAACATTAAACTATTGTTGTTTTTCTTTTATAATGTAGTTAAGATTTAAATGAAGTCCAAATCTAAATCCAACAGGGACAAGGGAGCACGGGGAACCTATACATTTGTCGTTTACAAACATTAATTAAATTGTGGATTATCCATATCCAACAAACCAAACACCCCTACACCACAAACCTTCAATCTTCACATATTTAATCAAACCCACAGTCACCTTCATGATTATTTAAATTAAATTAATTACACAATGGAAGGTGCACAACGACGTCGTTTATCAATACTCGCATCACATATTAACCCATTCACAAACTCATCATCATCATCGTTATCAGTTTTATCTTGTTCTAATTGTTCTGATGATTCTGAAAAGGAGTGTCAAAATTTGTTGGAGGAGTCTGATTGTGTTTTTTGCAAGATTTCCAGAGGCGATTCACCTGCTTTAAAGGTTTTTTTTTGGCTTTATAGTTTTAGCATATTTGTGGAGTTACGAGCTTATTTGGCTTATTTTGATACTACTTTTCGGCAAGATATACCAATGAACTTATGAAACATAAGCCGAAAAGTTTCAAAATAAGCCACAAAAAGTGAGTTTATGAAACATAAGCCCAAAACCAAATAAGCCATAAGCCGGCTATACAAGCCCAAACAAACACCCTTGGGGGCGTTTGTTTCTGCTCATATAGTCCGCTTATGACTTATTTGGTTTTCGGCTTATGTTTCCTAAACTCACTTTTTTATGCCTGATTTCGAAACTTTTCATCTTATATAAGTATAATATGTCATACTAGTAATAAGTTTATATAGGCTGAAAGTTATGATAAGCCACAAAAGGTGAGCTTAAGAAACATAAGCTCAAAACCAAATAAGCCATAAGCCCATTATATAAGCCGAAACTAACAGATAAGTGTGAATATAAGGCAGAAATTCCTGGGTTATGAAATATATGCCAAAATTAACTAAGCTCATAACCCCACAAATAAGCTTAAATAACAAGCTCTTAATTTTATTAAATGTGTTGTAAATTGTAAGGTACTCAACTTTTTGTAACTAAAGGCATGGTTGTAAAATATAGGTTATTCGGCTTTTTGATAGAGCTAAGTAATCATATTATAACAACACGTTTCTTATAAGCTTGAAGTGAGTTGTCCGTTGTTTTGGCCTTTGGGGATGTTACAGTTATTGGCTAAGCCCTTAAAGTAGAGTACCTTTTTATGTTATTTGTCATTTATGGAGTATAAGATTGTGTTATAGGGATAAAAGCTACACGGAATACCTATAACATGTTATAGGTAATTGTCTACCTTGTGCTCTAATGGTGCATTATGTGTAGTTGACTGGTTGAGTAACCATATTTGATATGTTGCTATTTGACGTTTTAAATTCAGAACCTAGAACTCTAATTGATGAATTTTTAAGTATAGCCATTCATATGTGTGTGTGGTATGGCGAAAGTTATAGATGATTCTAGTTAGGTTTCGTGTTCAGGTGAATTATTGTGTTTAATATATTTTGATTAGCTACCAATGGGAAGAAGTCAAAAGTTTGACTTTTTGATGTTAGAAATAGGATGAGAAAGCATCTATAAGTTTCTTGTCTATCGATGATTAGCTTATTCAAGTTTTTTCCTTCAGATATTGCAAGACAATGCAAAGGTGTAAATGCAAGTAAATATATTGAACAATTGAGCGACACCCTTCATCAAACCAGCCGTATAGTAGGATACCCGTGCTTAGTTTTTTTAGTTGTTACGTATCATACTAAGGAGAACTTATGTATCATTTGTGGTAGGCTCTATTTATTGTTGTATGCCTGTGCATATCACTCTTTTAATGCACATGAACTATGATGTTCAATAAATACTCCAAATCTGGATGAACATGGGACCCATATCCAGTTTCATGTTAGGCTCTGAATTTTGCTTATGTATATTCAATTACTGTAGTATTAATTATCAACATGATACATTGTTTCTTAATGTTTATTGATTTTTTGGATGTACAGCTATACGAAGATGATTCGTGCGTATGCTTTTTGGACAACAATCCCGTGAGCCCTGGGTAAGGTATCATACGTTATGCGCTTTGTTATATTTAATCTTTACTATCTTATAAAAGATGTATCCTTATGGTTGAAATGTTGAAAACATATAATGGTTGAAAATATGGGCCCAACTAAAAAGACAAAATTTATTTACCCTATAAAACATTTATCTCAATTGTTGAAAAGTTAAATTTTTTTAACATTTCATCTAAACAAGAAAAATATTACAACTTCAGTGTAAATCTTAAAGCTTTCACCATACGACTCATTCTGAAAATTAAAAGAGGTCCAGTTTCAAAATTATCCTAAAGCCAGATTCATGAATCAATCTACACGTTAAGAACTCATGAAATGTTAAGAACGTTCCCATTTTTATTTTAAAAAGTTCACTTCGGATTTCAAGAAACATTTACTACAAAATGAGTCATTACGTCAATTATCCGCCGCTAGACATTCCGCCGCTATGCGCGGGTATTCATCTAGTTATATATTACATCTTTAAGTAGACTTGTTTGTGGACCTCTAATTTTTGTTTTATTGATTAAACCCCTTCACTAAATAATAATATGCTCCATTAATTTCTAAGACGTTAGGCTTTATAAATGATATTGGGAGTAATTTATAAACTTGCAACTGCATCCTGAGTTATATTATCACTACTTTTCCTGTAACACAAAGTTTGAATCTACATATATTCGTACGTAGTTCTAGCATACGTTTCCAAAAAGCTAGGCCCATTGATACTGAACTCTATATTCGGGTAGTTCAAAGAACTTCATTTGTGAAAGAAAGGCATTTTGATTATCATATCATATACCAATGTTACTTCAAAATTATCAGACTTACCAAAAAGCTTTAAAAAGGGTTTTTTACATTGGAGATGGTTTCTTTATACGTAATAGTTTTTCTTATGAGATCGTCTTTTGAAAGACTAGGCCCATTGATGCTGAACATGTTGAGTCTTTGCGTATATCGCAAGAAATAATTTTTCTTACAATGTTTGCAGGCACTGCCTTATCATTCCACGGGGCCACTATCCATCTCTGGTAGCGACTCCACCATCCGTAAGTTCTAGTAAAATATGATACTATCTCGGTATTTTCCGTATCATAAAAACTGTTTATGTAAAGAGTAATCTGTAATAATGCAGGTGGTAGCTGCAATGTGCTCAAAAGTCCCATATATTAGCAAGGCAGTCATGAAAGCCACTGGTTCAGGTAATGCTTTTATGATCTTATTTTCATTGGTTGGCTTGCATTAACTTTTAAATAACTTCGGATGCATTGATATTTACAGATTCATTCAATTTATTAGTCAACAATGGTGTGGCTGCAGGTCAAGTTATATTTCATGTAAGTATTAAAAGCAGTAATATAAAATTATAATTTAACATGATACATTACATGTTTCAAAAGAAAGTGATATTCGTTTTCTTATTGTGCTGTAATAGACACACATCCATATAATTCCTCGTAGGGCACGAGACTGCCTATGGGCTTCTGAGGTACCTCATATTACTATTACCATCTCACATATTTCTGTAAAAAGATGATTATTATAAACCCTTAGGAACCAAAAGGAGAGTGATCGTGTGAGCAAAACCCTTCCTTAAAGTTTTATTTTGTGTGAACTTTGGCAGAGTTTGCAGCGGCATCCTCTGAAGCCAGACCAGGAAGTCTTGCATCTCGTTGATAACATTAGACAGCAATTGTCATTTGTAGAAGGGTTTGAAAATAGCAAAGATCATGGAACCACACTCATCGGGAGCTAGTACTAGTGTGGAGGATCACTCATGGGATTCTATTCCTTGTTTGTAATTGTATCAACACTTTTGTTTGCTTTTTATTTTTTTGTATTAATCTTTTTAAGTTAGTTGATTGTACAAATTGGAGAGGGTTGCAGTGTGTTCATCCTGGTTACCATTTGGGTTTTGCCCTTTTTTCCCGCTTATATTAGCATTTGTTTATATCATCACATCTCTGTTAACGTACGTTGTGTTCTCAAGATTTATTTTGAGGAGAAACGAAAGGGTTTGGAAAGAAACTAAAACTTTGTTTTGTTCTCGAGATTCTTGATATAAGTTATTTTTGCTATAAAATCTTTTTCCCACTTTTGGGATGATGTTCTTCTCTTCATTTCTCTCATCTTATTTAGTTTTTGCTTCTTTTCTTTTCATTCCTATAATAAGTTGAGAACTTATTTTAAAACTGGGGGCAACGATTTCTCATGCAGTACTAACCCGGCACAGATTGTGCATTTGTCAGGATGAATCGGTCTGGTTTTTGGTTCTTACACGTCTCGTTTGATTATAATCTTTTGTCTATCGACTTATATTGGGCGATGTTATATTGCTATTAAATCATTATAAATCAACAATATTCAAATTTAGTTAAAACGTTATAAAATGCTTTAGTCCATTATTACCAACTTTAATTGAAAATCAAGTCAACTAGAAAATATCTTAAACAAGCAAGCGTGTAAACAAAACTCATACAAAAACAATTTTTATGTGATATAAGTATGTGACATTATTTACCATTAGTTAACATCTATCTATATCATTAAATTTACAGTACATAAGATTTGAGAGTTAAGATATATGTAACTTTTAAATTAGTATAAAAACCAATTCAACCAATAATAATCAACTATTTAAAAAAAAAATCAACTTCTTATCACTTTTTTAAAAATTAAATATCTCATAAACGGTAAATCGTCAAACGAAAAAAAATACACCATTGCAACGAGTATAAAATCATCTTTATATCGAGGGCACATGTATATACTTTTGACGAACTTTTTTTTCGACTTATTTTCTTAAGTCACGTATGGGAGAATCATATATGATTCGTCACGCATCATACATGATTTTCAGAAAATCATATATGATTCGTGATAAGAATCATATATGACTTTCTGAAAATCATATATGTTTCGTGACGAATCATATATGATTCTCTCAGACGTGACTTAAGAAAAAAAGTAAAAAAAAAGTTCGTCAAAAGTATATACATGTGCCCCTCGATAGATAGATGATTTAATTCTCGTCGCTAGAGGTGGCAAAACGGGCGGGCTAAACGGGCGACGGGTTGCGGGCGAAACGGGCGCGGGCTAAACGGGCACGGGCTAAACGGGTGGCGGGCGAAACGGGCGGGCTAAACGGGCGCAAGCTAAAAAAAGGAAAAAAAAAACATATAAAACCGTAAAATTAAGAATAAAAATCCTTGTTTAAAAGCCGGGGATAAAAAATTATATATAAAATATCCGCCGAGTAGCCTAATTAGTATTTTATATGTGCGCCCATTGCGCCCATAAGTTTCTTACATGTGCGCCCATTTAGCCCATTAATAATAAAGAATGAGCAAAAAATCCTCATCCTTTTTGAAAATGGGCGAAAAAGTGCCCATATTTATTCAAATGGGTAAGATTTGCCACCACTACTCGTCGCGATTATATGTTTTGTTTTACGTAACGATGAACGGTTTGTAAGATATTTAATTTTTAAAAAATGAGTTTTTTTTTGTTACATGATAAAAATGAGTGATTGTGATTAGTTGATTGAACTAAGATTATATCTTGAACTTTTTCCTAGTTGCTTAACTATAGATTTACTTGATAATTGTGTATTCGTTTGAGTTGGTGATAAAGTTGTTCCAGCAAAAATCGAGCTAGCTTACGAACAGGGGCGGACACATGTTATAGGTACGGGATGGTGGCGCCCCTTATAATTCGATCAAAAAGACAAGATTTTAGTGTATTTTTTTCTTTAAATTTGAATGTTTTTTTAAAATGCCCACCACTCAAATTTCAAATTGCCCTCTACCCACACCTTGAATTCCAACATTTAACACTGTAAAACATAGAAATCGTTAACTTTTAAGTTATAATACTCAATTTTTATTCGGAATTTAGTTTTTTCGTCTTGTTATTGTCAAAAATAATAATTTGCCCCTATATTAAAATTTCCTACGTTCGTTACTGTTTACGAATAGTGACTTTAGAAATGTTTGTTAAGGTTTCATGTTTGAGTTTTTTGAAAAAGTTTTCTTTTAAAATGAGAATCTCTTTTAACTTATACTCCGTATATGCGTCGATTTAAGAATAACAAAAGTTATCATATGAGAAATCGTGAAATCAAATCACTAGTTATTTTAAGTTGTAAAATTTTGCTTCATAGATGTGTCAATTCGAAGTCGAAAAAGACTATCTTTTAAAATACTGTGAAATCAAATCACTAATTACTGTATTATTTTACATTTACACATACTACCTTATATAGTAGTACTATGAAATCAAATAAATAGCTTAGTAATACACTAACTCGTTGTTTTAAACAAAAAATATATCGTAAATTTGATCGAACTTTTTTACGACGTTGTATTTAATAAATTTGGTTAACATATGAAAAATATCAACGCAACTTGTTATTCGTTTGCCTTTCAATGTAAATTATAATTGTTGATTAATTTTCATTTGTTCATAGCTAATTTAATTTAAGACTAGCAGGTACCCGCGCGTTGCGGCTACGATATCTTTAAGTTGGAATAACTTTGAACAATAATAAACCATTTCATATAAAAATAGTATTACGAGATTGTGATGATTGATAGTGAAAGATATTTGCAAATCTGTGTAACATTCTTCGCAATAATATATAACATATAAATATAAAAAATATTCTTAATTTATGTGTTTATACGTTTTCATATATAATGATGACCTTAAAATTTTCCTACTTTGATGTGTGTGACTTAATAATGATAAGTCTTCGAAGATAAAAATTTATAAAAAAGATTCAATGGTTCAAAATCAAACACACAAATTTGATATAAACTTTCATTAATGAACTATTTGAATAATTGTATCTAAAAAATTAGAATTTATAGCAATAATTATTTTTAAATGTTGCATATTAAAATTTATAAATTTTGCTATTTAATGTGTATTGCCCACCAATTGATACTCCCCGTCCTTAAATAAATGTCCACTGTTGACTTTCGAAGTCAACCGTTTTCAACTTTGACCTTAAATTATCGTGTTTGTGTTATATAATACATGATATAAATTATAGGAATGGATTGAATTTTAAATATTATTTCATTAGTATAACTTTCACCAAATATTATATAACAGAAACAAAATAACTTAAGGTCAAAGTTTATAAAAAATAACTCTGAAAATCAAACGTGGATATTTAATTAAGGACGGACGGAGTATAATAAATTTATGAAATTTTTGTGTTGTAAGCTTTGTACCAAAACCTTGTACGTATTAACAGTTTTACTACTTAAATTTTTTGAGAGTATGAGTGCAATCTCTTTTATATAAGTAGTACATATTTAAGTGTTGTTAAAAAAGTAGTACAAATTAATTTAACAACGCTGTTTTTAACAATTTCGATGTGTCTTCTACGGTTCGTATTTTGACAATTTTTATTGGCTAGTTGAACCGATTGTGACTTCAGTTCTCGTTTTGAACCGCATCATTTTAAGTAGATAATATATACGATTTTGTACATATATATATTTTTAATTGTTGTACAATATGAATATATAATAGTATTTATAAATAATAAGGTGTATTACTTATTTTTTTAAATGTGTATTAATTAGTATTAATATTAGTATTAAATTATGTATTAATTAGTTTTAATATTATGTATTATAGGTGTTAATATTATGTTTTAATTAGTTTTAATATTATGTATTAAGGGGAAGGTTATTTTCAGAACCAAAAAAATGTACAGAACTGCAAGAACCATCATCAACCAATCAATTTTTTTCGAATATTAATTTTTATTGTTTAACATAAAAGGGTATAACAGTCAAATTACAATTTTCTTCTTTTTTCCTATTTTTTAATAAAACACGTTTTATTCCAAAATTATAGAAATTCAAATTTTTGAAATAAGCTTAGTAAAATTACATTTTTTAATAATATATTGAAAATAATTTTTATATTGAATTTTAGGTGGTAAGTTCTTTTTCTTTTTTAGCATTATACTATACATGTTTAAAATTTACTTTGTGCATATGTGTTTCGTGAAAAGAATGTAGATACAAAAATACATATTGGAGAAGTACATAAAAACAAATACATATGCATAAGGAATGTAGGTCCAGTATAAAGTGAACCTTTTTCAAATACTTTGACATGCCAACCTCTAAAAGTTATAATAACAAAAGAAAAGGCTATTGTTACAATTCATTCTATTACAAATAAGAAACACATGAAATCGTCATCTTTGTTGAAAAGCCGCAAATGACCTTCGTGAATGTACATGTGCACTTGATGCCTATATCAGTTCAACTTCGTGTATGTACATGTGCACTTGATGTGTATATTCGTCTATATCATCTCATAGGTGTTGAATTGTAATCATCATATTCATCAATCTGATCAAAACACATTAAAATAAAATTAAACCAGAAATATTTAATACATGAATTATTAGATGATAACAACCAACAAAAACATATATACAACAAATTTAACCATAAAAATTAGTGTCACAACAGATACATAAAATCCTGCAAAACACATATGCACACTTACTCATAATCTAGTAGTGGTAAAGAGATTAGCCTAATACTCACTCAGAAGCTTTCTCTGTTAGATGGAGTAACAATTATCATATAATATGTATGCAATAAATAATAAAAAAATAGTCTCGGGTAACCACTAACCAATAACATATGTGCAGTCTCAATAACACATATGCACTTTTAATATAGGTGTGGCCGTGGGCGAATCTGTAAAATTAGTTACTTGTTGCTAACTTTAATTGTGATATTAATTAATGTCCTATGACTTCTTGGCCCAACTTGAGTTGGTATCATATTTTAGAATAGAACTGATGAAAAAATACTCATGTATTTTGGTGTCCAACATACCTACGTAAAGTCAATCATTCTCTTAATTTATGTACTACTATAAATTAAGATAAGACATTTATTTCACTTTCTGTGGAGATTGTTAACCGTACTTTACTTTCTGGCAATATTGAACAAGCTAAATAAATAAAATATAAGCTATAACCATTTTACGTGGAACCCAAAAATATAATGACTTTCAAGGTATATATTCACTCTTACCACGTAACAAATATGGACTTTTCATTTATTTTATTGCAGCCAAAAGAAACATAAATGCATTTCAAGATCTATTTTTTTTTAAAAGAAAAGAATAACAATAATGTTGTAAATGACAAGATATGATTTACTTACGAATTTGAAACGACGCATAATATCATAAATTGATGTAGCTTTTATGGTTTTGGTCGTCGGCGGTATGAACTTCGCATCATTAAGAAATTAGAACCACATTCTCTATAAATCTAGATATTTAGTTATCATGTTTTCTAACATGGCAGTCCTTTAGCCCGATATTGATGATCGATCACCAAACTTTTGATGGCGGTTTTGTTTCTGGTTAAGGAATTTTGAAGAAAATGGTATGGGTGGTTAGTAGTTCAAAAATGATTTGAGATAATTATGATAAATATGTGGCTGGGAGGTTATCTAAGGAGACACACAAAATTACTTGAATGCCCTTTTATATTTAAAAAAATCTGATTTAAAGTTTCAGTTTATTACGCTTATGCCACAATTGATTTTGACCGTAGATTTGAAAAATAGATGGATCAGATTAGTTCTCGCAGTTCTTGACTTTTTTTTGGTTCTTAAAGTAACCTCACACTATGTATTAATTAGTTTTAATAATGAGTATTAAATTATGTATGAATTAGTTTTAATTATGTTTATGTATTTGTATAATATGCATATGATATTGTAAGTTAATTTTATAACATTTTTGTTACTAATAAAAAATGTTTTTTTTAATATATAGCAGACATGATTAGAAGAACGAAAGTGGATAGTAATTTCCAAATCACGCGTGTAGTTAATTACAACGTCTTTACATATAAAATCACAAATCCCAAACTGAAAACCAAAATTCTAAACATCACAAACCAATCACAACCGTCTGTCACCTAAACTCATCTCACCGCTCCGTCACTTTATCTCCTTTTTACCAAACACATCCTCGTCCTTCAAACAAAAACAAAATAAAATTTTATTTCAAAAACATTTAAAACACAAAAACAAAAACATTAAAACCTCATACGGACAATCATCATCATCATCGGAAAATCTGTTTTGGTTTTAATTTTTGATTCCGATGGTGAAAGGTGTGAAAGTACAAGCAGAACAGCTTAAATTAGATGGAAATCTTTATTTTAAAAAGAATCGATTAGGTGCTGCTATTGATGCTTATACAGAGGTATAATTTGGCTTATTTATTAATGTATATAAGGTATTTGATGTAATGTCTGAATGTGTTTTTGTTTCCTCAGGCGATTACTTTGTGCCCTAAAGTTGCGATTTATTGGACTAATCGAGCTTTATGTCATCGTAAGCGAAAGTATGTTGTTTCGTCTTTACTTTATGTGTTTGTGTTAGTAATTTGAGATCAAAAGCTAGAATAGTAGAATGTACCTTTCTTTTGGCACGAATTTTGGGCGATTGTGTATTTTGTGTTAATGTGTGATGATTGTTTTGATGTAGTGATTGGGTACGAGTTGAGGAGGATTGTCGGAAGGCGGTACAGCTTGATCATAACTCCGTTAAGGTTCACATTGTTAACTGTTTCCTTTATATTTGATGCAATTAGTCTTTGTCTGTTGTTGCCTTGTTGGAGTTACGATTGTGTAGTTTTGTAGGATAGAAAACATGCAATTCTTCATAGTTAGCAGAGTAGGAATTAGTTATATAGCGCCTAGACGAATTATAGTCTAAAGACGCAGAACATACAACCTTTGTTTATGTAGACGTAGTATTTACCTTTAATGGAAGTTGATGAATGGAATCTGAATAACATTTTGTAATTACGTGGCAACATTAGATTCCCCTGAAGCAGTCTCTTTACCTTCGGGTTTATCCTATTAGTATCTACTTTCAGTCTATATTTCACCTCCCCCATACCCTGCTCCAGCGGGATTGGGTTTGTTGTTGTTGCGGCAACATTAGATTATGTTTCCTCATGTCAAAATAACTCCAATAATACACTAAATGGTTTCCAATATGAATGTATGGACAATAATATATATTTCTATATGTGGTCATAAAGAAACTTATTGTGACACATTATTACGCTTTTCTCTACCAGATCGTTAAAATCTATAATTTTGATGAAATAGGAAAAAAATTTGTTTAATCTTGGGTTTCAAATAAGATGGGAAAATGTCTTTCCAGTTTACCATTGCAACATTGAAAGTCTGACAAAACTTATCTGTGACCCAAAAAATATTCTTGACCAAAAATTACTCTTTTAAAATATTGAAGTCATTGATTGAATTATGAACATCCCTTGAAAGCTAACTTGATTGAGAACGACTAAACCAATATGAGGGTGGACAGGGTCTTGAGGATTCTTTGTTGACTTGAATACTCGACACGGACCAGAAATTATGAGCCGACTTTAAAAACAAAACTTTAAAGGTATTATTTGGGCCGACACTATAGCCCATTGAACACAATTTTAGTGGACCACTGAAGCCCTGTTTGTACATTTTATAAGAAAAAATGGTTCGGTGAAGCTCAGCAGTTATGTCAAATTTAACAACCGCCATAATTAACTGCCGTCCCAATTTATTAGTCCACTGTTGACTTTTGAAGTCTTTTTTATTAAACTTTGACCTTAAATTATTATTTTTATGTTATGTAATACTTGATAAAAATTATACCAAATGAAAATACATCTAAAACCCAATCCATACATATATTTTGCATCAAGTATTATATAACACGACAATATTAATTTAAAGTCAAAGTTGAATGAAAAAGACTTTAAAAGTCAATAGGGGACTAATAAATTGGGACGGAGGGGAGTACTAGTTTACAACACTAATTAAATGACAGAGAATAGAGGGATCATACAAAAGACCAAAATAGTCATCAGTGTCCTATTTAAGAAGGATCTAAGTTCGCTAGATCTATGGCAACAAAACTTACTATTACCGGGTTGGAGACAGAACGTGAGAAAGCTTGACAATCTGCCATTATAGTAGAGACAAACTAGATCTGCAGCTTAACAAGTGGAGGAAAAGGTAGAAATACACTAGAAAACATGAAACGAGGACTATTGTAAGCAATTAAATCTGAAGCAAAACGAGAAGGCCCTCCAGCAGTAACCTGTCTAAGGCAAATTCTACATAAGGCAAACAAACTATAAGGTTGTCTTATGGTATTATTTGATATAAAGCTGACAAGTGATGTTTTCTCAAGCCAAACCTTAATCTGTATTCGTAATTTGAGGCATCTTTGAATTTACTATGAAGAGGCTGCAAGGTATTATAAGTAAACCAAGTCAGAAACCCCTTGTGAATCCCACATTAGTTTACAGATGACATGGCATGCCTCTGTAGTGGGAATTGACAAAAAGGAACACAAATATGTTGAAATTTTTATAATGAATAGTTTCTTTGCTTGGATTGTTCAGTTTTCACCATTCTCGTCTTTCTTTTATATGTGTCATGAATCATGATAAGGTTAGGTTAGATATACCAATGGCATTATTGCTATTTCCAAATTCCACATTTGCTGATGCTTAAATACTTTCTTAAACTGCTAAAGATTCCTCAGTTGGTTAGATGTGTATGCTTTATGTAGACTGGTTAGAACCTCATTGCTAAAATCTTCATTTGTAGTGCCAATATCTCTTATATCTCATGTTGGATAAACATTAGGACTTAGGAGGCAATAAATGTGTCATTTACATGAAGCAACTAGATAAACCAGTGTAGAATTAGAGTGATCGAGAATTAGAGGATCAAGTCATCAAACCACTCATGCTTCCATGGTCTATCTTTCTTACTTTATCCAATATTGTTCAACATCTTTTTGCTTATCTTAACAAGCATGGTTGGATCGATCAGTTGGAAAACCTCCTCCCTCCGGAGACAGAGGTCAAGGGGTCGATCCTCACTCCCTGCAAGGATGGAGGTCCTCTGGAAGCAGCCTCTCTACCTTCGGGTAGGGGTAAGGGTGCCTACATCTCACCTCTTCCATTACCCCATGAAAGACGGGATTGGATACTGTTGAGTTTATCCTTATGCTTATCTTGATATACTGTTACCATCTAGGTTAATGCTTCGACCTAAACTTTATACTCCTCAGTCCTCACGTTACCTTTTCGATGCAATCCCTTGTAGATTTACACATTTTATATTCATCAAATGTACTTATTCTGCCAGTGAACTTAGATTAGATTTGATCACAAGCTCACACATGTATTTCTAGGTTTTGAGATAAATATATGTAAAGAAGCACCTTTTTGCCTTTCGTTTAAGTTTTTTTCATTACAGACCACCCTTTGTCTGCTATATTATGCTCAATGACAATGGATGCAAAATGATTCACTAAATAATAACTTGTATCAGCAACTATAACTTAGGAGTTGACATGATATATTACAAAGGTTTATAGGGTATCTAGTCCATTAAAAAGACACTGAATAATACCTCGTCATACCTTGGATTAAACTGTATAAACATGTTTATTTGCAACTGTTATTTGAGGATAATGTCTTCGAGAACTCGCAATGATCAGAGTTGTCAAGTGTTTCATATTTTCCCTTTTTCTTATAGAAGTGTGTGTTCTTAATTTAATGATATGTGTAACTATAGCTGTATAGGCAGACACGCCTTTTACAGATTATAAATTCTCTTATTTTTCTCCTTCTGGTCAGTTGAATGTATAGTGAGTGTCGATTGATGGTGTAATAATAAATGAACTTAGTTACTTCTATAAAACGTCCTTATATATCTCTTTATGAGTAGGATGGCTAACAGGGTGAAATGCTTTTGGAACCGCAGGGTCATTTTATGCTAGGGCTTGCCCTATTACGTAGAGAAAAGTATGCTGAAGGAATAAAAGAATTGCAGAGGGTATGGATTTTGTTTGTCATTTTATTATTAAACCCATGATTAAAATGCCGAAAATAACAGCAGCTTATGAATATATTCTCCTATATTTAACATTTTATATCATATGCAAGTCTTTGGATCTTGGAAGAGGAGCAAACCCTCATAGTTACATTGTAGAGGAAATATGGCAGGAGCTAGCCAAAGCCAAATATCAAGAATGGGAGCGTGACTCCAACCAGCGTTCCTGGGATTTGCAAAACCTTAAGTATGTAATCTTACGTATGTTAGAAGAGGTGGCAAGATGGGTGGGTTGGGCAGGGCTGGGTAGCGGATTAAATCAGGTTTGGATTGAAATGTGTCATCTTTTGTGTGTGTTGGTTGGGTACTTGGGTTGACTCGAAAGACGCTATTTGTCCTTTCTAAGTTTTTGTAAGAGATACTTAATGCATAAATTCTGATTGCAAACAATTTTATTACTATAGTAATATGAATCTTTGACTCGTATAAGATATAACACAATCCAAATCAACCCATTTATAAGTAAACGGGTCAATGTCACCTTCATATGTTACCATCAGTCATTAGATGTTAGGAAGCGATTATCTACTTGAGATTGTTTTCACTAATTAGCTTTGTTGGTATTTTATTTCTTATGCGAGCGCAGACAATCTTGTGAAGTTGCTCTTAAAGAAAAGCATTTACGTGATGCTACTCAATTTGAAGGATTTATCGATGAAGTTACGGATACTGCTTCTGAGCAAATAGAAGCTCTGAATTCTGTATTCAGCAAAGCTGCAGAATTTGACACACCAGTGGAGGTGAAATATTTTATGGTGTATTCTTAAGTTCATTACAGAGTATAACATATTGCATGTTTTTCTTACATATACTTTTTTAATTTCAGATACCAGACTACCTATGCTGCAGAATCACACTCGATATATTCCGCGATCCTGTCATTGCTCCAAGTGGTATTACATATGAGAGGGCAGTCATTCTTGAGCATCTTGAGAAGGTTTCTCTTATTACTCACATTTTTCTTATTTGCATACACAATCTCATCGATTTATATCTATTATCACATTAGTTGTTTAAATATTTTTTAGCAAAGACATAATTGTTTGCTGGCTAACCCAACTTCACCCTTCTATAAATGACGTGTTTAAATCTGAACTCCTGTATGGTTTTTTCAAAGTTTTGAATAAAAATCATAAGGGATTAAGTCATAGAATAGCAATGTACTTTTCGAAATGTACCGATTTGGTACGTGTACTCTTAAAAAGTTGTACAATAGTAACGAACTTTCATAAGGTGTTGTTCTTACATTTGACAACCGTGAACCAGGGGGGAAACTTTGACCCAATTACGCGCGAACATCTTTCTCCATCTCAGTTAGTTCAGAACTTAGCAATCAAAGAAGCAGTTCAAGCATTTTTGCAAAAGCATGGTTGGGCATATAGGATGGACTAAAGATGGCGTGTTGAATATAGAGCCTATCATTCACTGCCTTATGTCTTCTAAGTGGGGTCATTTGTCTATAGAGCCTTGTATTCTTAACTTTGTATTTGCACCAGTGATACAATGAAGTTATCACATATGGTGTGTTCATCCGCCCTCTCTAATGTACTCTCCCCAGCTGTACAGTGTGATAATAGCTCTAGATGGTTCTTTTGGAACGCTAACATTGAAAAACATCCCGTCCTCATGACTGTACAGTTCATCAGTAGTGAAATCTGTCTTGCGAAACCTTTTGCAAGCTGGCTGAGATTCTCACCATAAACGTGTTGTTCTTATCTTGATTAGAAGGATTGACTGGTTATGGATTCGTATTGTCTCGTCATAAAAGGTTTCGTAAAGATAGGCCAAGTGGGAACCATTTGATGTTATATGTTGTTATTGGTTTTAAATTTCCATTGGATTCCATATCGAAAATTATAATTGGATGGAAATGCCATTATTGAAAGGGCATCTCTTATGTTCCATACAGCCTAAGAAAAGAACCTGATACCTTTTGGAGCCACCTGAAGAAAAGATTGATACTTTTGGGTGATTTGATGCATCTATGTCTTTATTGGTAATGTTTTTCACTTTGTGGTGAAGTTTAGAATATTATGCAGAGTGCAGTGTCCTTTTGTGGCAAAATATACGAGTTTAGGTCTTAACGGTACGGGTTTAGATGAGTCTTCTAGAAACATACGGGTCGGGTCACATGTTTAGATGAGTTTAGGTCTAAACGGTACGGGTTTTGATGAGTCTTCTAAAAACATAAGTCTAACTATCTCTACTACTTATAAAGGAAAAACCTTTGAATGTTAAAAAATTATTTAATTATGGAACTGTTGAAAAATTAAATGCATAGAAGTTGGATATTAATTATAAAATTGTTTGAAAAGTAAATGCACATAAGTTAGATAAAATATGAAATGTTGAAAAATTAAACCATAAACAATTGCATAAGTTACCGGGTCACGAGTTCCACAACCGGATTAATTCGGTCGAGTAACTTGGTCACAGTTCCACCAACGGGTCAACCCAGTCGAGTCATCGGGTCACGGATCGACCATCGGACCAACCCGATTGAGTCACCGGGTAACGGGTTCGGCCATCGGGCCAATCTTTTCGAGTCACGGGTCGGTTCGACCATCGGGTTAACCCGATCGAGTCACTGGGTAACGGGTTCGACAATCGGGTCAATCATGTCGAGCCACCGGGTCACTGGCTTTGACCACCGGGTCAATCCTATCGAGTCACCGGGTCACGGGTTCAACCACCGGGATATGGGTTTGACCACCGAGTCAACCCGATCGAGTCAATGGGAATGGGCTCGCCTACCGGTTCAACCCGGACGAGTCACCGGGTTACTGATTCGACCATCGAGTCAATTAATAAATCATTAACTATCTATCGCTAGACAATTATTGGGTCACGAGTTCGACCATCGAGTCAATTAGCATATCATTATTTATATGTCTTTAGGCAATTCCGCTGCTATGCGCGGGTAATCGTCTAGTATGACTAAAGTATACCAAACTCAATCAAGAGCTTTTATTATGAATCGTGTTCTTGTGTGTTAACATAAAATGCTTAAACGTGTATTAATTACATGTAGTTTATTTTATGCGCAACCATAACTCTAACTCTAATAGACTAAGCCCACAATTGAGCTTAGTCCACTAAGTTGGTCATCTAATATTAATTTGGCTAATCTAGAAACTATATGACACAAGCAAGGTTTTCGATAACGCAAGGCGTGGTGTGGCGGTATAGCTATGCCTTACGTTTTTACAAGCCATGAAAAATCATGGCGTTCTTATGTGTTAATTAAAATATTATAAAATATTAAAAAATATATTAGTTTATATATTTATATCATACTCCCTCCGTCCCTAAATAAATGTTCACTTTGATTTTTTACGGTCTTTTTTTACGCAACTTTGACTTTAAATATTATTTTTGTGTTATATAATAATTGATTGAAAATTATACCAATTAAAAATTCATTTAAACCTCAATCCATCTATATATTTTTCATCAAGTATTATATAACACAAACGTGAATATTTAAGGTCAAAGTTGAACAATAAAGACCGGAAAAAGTCAAAATGGACATTTATTTAGGGACGGAGGGAGTATATAAATATATTAAGGTCAGAAAAAGTGTAATACATAAAAAATAAAGTTAGAAAACTATTTTTGGATGTAATTTTTTCTATTTTTTATATAAAAAATACGATGTTTATCGAAATTGAATTTAAAAAGCCTCTACGGATATCGTTTTATCGCGACTTATCATATTTTTTCACTCATCGTCTTACTTTAAATCTTAAGTCAAGTCTTGATCTATTGCGTGGCGTGAAAGTCAAGCTTCTCATCTTTGTGAAATCTTTATGAGACCTTTGCGAGCTTTTTAGAACCTTAGACACAACTCATAGCATCTATACTGGTTACGTGATTGCGTGCAGTTTTAGATATCATCATAAAATATGTATTTTGAGATTTTTAAGATTATCATAACTTAATATTGGAAGTCAATTAATCCCAAAACAACTACTGTATCTTTGTGATATCAAATTGTTATTATTACTTTGTGACTTTTGCCGTATATTCTTGAACAAAGTCATTTGTTGGGGAAATGGATTATCTTTGTGAGTTTAACATACTTAATGTTTAGTTGACCATAACCCAATGTAGATTCTTGATAATCATTCATGCTCAAGTACTATCAAACAATGGCTTTTAACTGACATTTTTGGGTGTTAGTTCTAGTTTAAGATATTGGATTTTGAGTATTCCCAAAGATGCTGCAACTTACAGATACAAGAATAAACATATCCACTGTCATTTTACAGTTTTGTTTGCATTGCCAATATTAGTAACAATACAAGCAATCTTATCTTGGCCCATGTGGACAATCATTATAGAGTATCTAATCTTTTTTAAACTAGAAATTATACGATTAAACAAAGAAAATGTGCACAAGTTGCGATAACTCGGCCAAAGGTAGTTCATTAGTCGCGATTTAGTCATATGGTAACAAATTTTTTTATCATGCAAATTGAGAGAGTGACATGTACCATTTGGATTCAGCAATCAGCATAATTGAAGTTACTGTAGCAAGTTTAATTGTCGGTGTAGAAGAACGGTATATACCAATGTGTTGATTACGTACATAAAACATTAGAAATTTAGATCTTCTCAAGTTGCTATACACATAACTTGTGATGTTTAAAAGAAGGGTTGAAATTATATAAATTATTAATGAATTTTTTTTTTTCGTTGTTACTAACAATGAAATATATACTCCCATTATCACCATGTAAACTTGTTGTGATCGACTAATATAAGAAACGTAATTATCATATTTTTCACGTCATTATTATTTACCACCTGGCATGGACTTCTTGTTGACTTATCTGTGTTACCTCCAATATTTGGGTTGGGTTAAACCCTTATATATATGGATCCTTTTTATTGGCCAGTGTCTCTTCTTCTTTTTTCATTCCAAACACAATGATATGCATATTACTTTGATCATAGTTGCAGCAAATATTGTGTTTAGTGTTGTTAATACAATGATCGGTCGGGGTCGAAAGTAGATATAAGTACTCGCCGGGAGGTTCTTAGATGCCTTGTGTTGTGAAGGGATCTTGTACTATCAAGAGATGTGGTTGACGATTTCTTGCACACGTAGAGTAATACCGTTAGTCCTTACCGTGGGGACGGACCCCACGATTAGACTCCGGCGTGAGAGTAAGTATTCATATCGTCCGAGATATATGTGTGTGTAAAGATGAGTGAGAAAATGGTGTCTCATTTGGAGTGCAAGTGAGTACTATTTATAGGAGAAAGTACTGGGTCTTTCCCTGTTTCTCGGATAGTACTTGAGAGTGGGCCTTTGTGGTCCAAAAGCCCATTTGTCTGTTTGTGGTCTAAGCACGACCTGCGGATTGGTTCTCTGAGATCTAGTCCGCAGGGTTCTTGAACGCACCTCACTGGGAGCGCACGTCCGACGTTGTGAGAAGCTCCGCTTGCTGGAAGCGGATCCGTCCGAGTTTTATGCCACCGCTGGTGGGCTTTCGTGTACTTGGGTCTAGGCCCGAGGTTTGGTGTACGGTTTTAGGCCCAATGGGTCGTATCCATGCTATATGCCATCAAGTCCCCCCAGTCCAATAGTTCTTGCGGACACGGATGCGCTGCTGGACTTTTCGTCTTGGGGTTTGTATCCGTACTTATTGTTTTATTTTCTCAAAGCGCATGACGCTCTTCTTTATTTCATGGGCCCCTACCTCTCCTTTTTTACTGCTGACTATTTTGTCAGATACGTTGTACCTGTTATGTCTTCGTGCCTCTTGGGTAGCCTGATCTTTGATCGTCCATTATTTTAGTGGATTACACGTGTTGCGATTATGTAATGCAACCATGTTTCTTCTGCTTATATAAATATGGTTTTCACCGTTTTTTACTTTTATCTCTTTTTTACTTCTTTCTTTTGATCTTCTGGCATTACTCCTTCTCCAGTTCTTTACCTACAGGTTTTGATTTTATCTCTACCTTATTTTCTTTTCGGGATGGTTTTCATTACTTTCTGTAGGTCTGTTTTGACTAAGGATGCGTTAGATACTTTCTGTAAGGAGTATTATATCCCTGCCTGTATCCATCCTACTTTGGCGAGCCCGAATGGTAGTATTCGCGATGCTCCGCCTGGGCAAATTGGGGTTTATACCAGGTTTTCGACTGGGCGTGTCATCACCTTGTTTTTCTACCTTCTTTGTTGATGTTATCGGTTACTTTGGTATTCACCTTTCGCAACTTCATGCTATAGCGGCTACCAAAATATTCCATTTTGAGGTCTGTTGCCGTGCTGGCAACATCGAGCCTTCTGTTGGCTTGTTTCGTGTTTTCTATGTAAACTCGTTCATCAACGGTTGGATGTCGTTTAGCAAACGATCGCCGTCTAGACCTGTTTGTTTTTCGAGGGAACTTGATTCCGTGAAGAATTGGATGAATCGTTATTTCTTCGTTGATTCTTCTGTATTTACGGTTCCCGTCTCCTGATCTAGTGTGAGGTTGCCGAGGGATCCCGATCCCTCCGTTCATGAGTTTAAGGCACGTGAGGCCAGTTACCTCATGAACTACCATGTCCCTTTTCGGAAGTATCTCGATGTCTTTTTGTGTGAGGTTGGCATTAGTCGTCGTTATGCTTTCGGAAGGAATTTTTATCCGGCTTTCGTTGATTCTTCCGGAGAGGGTGGGCCTCTTTTGTTTTTTCTAGCTTTTTGTGTTTTTTCTTGCTGCGTATTTTGCTAACCATGTTTTCGTTTCCCTTTTCTGCATATATGTCTTTGTTTGAGTTTATTTAATGTGTTGATCACAATGAGGTGCAAATTGAGGGTCGGCCAATTGAGTGGGGTCAAGTTCCTTTTCTTAAAGCTACAGTTGGGCGGACTCAGCATTTGGTTGGCTGGCTTTGTTGATCCTATTATTCAGGATGTTTCTGGGGTTAGTGCGACTATAGTTAGTGCATCGTGAGGAGTTCTGGTATTCAAAGTTTTGATGCCATTTTGTATGCCTTTGCGACGCATGTTGCTTCTGTGGTTCTTGGTGGGTTGAGCGGTGATGTTTCTCTGTGTCGGCTTGGATCCCGGAGGAGGGGTGTTCGAAGTCCTGATCCTTCGCCTCATTCCGCTAAGAGGTTGAGGGGGATTGGAAGCTCTGATTTCTCTTGCCCCATAGTGGTAAGTTTCTCGTGGTTGTCGCTTTAAGTTTCTTATGATTAGGTTGGTTGTGCCTTTTTACTATCTTTATGTTGCTTTCTTCGGATCTTTATTTCTATCAGGTTCTTTTGGCTTGTCCATTTGTGACTGATCATGATGATGATGACGATGATGGGGAGCCGGAGATTGCTAGGTTCGCAGTAGTAATCGTGCCACGAGGTTCGTTGGATTTTACCTTTATTTTCAATGATTTTGTGGCTTTCTCTACAAGTGTTATTCATTTGTGTTTTATTTTTTCTCAGGCTTGTTTTTTCCAGCGCTCCACTATGGATTCCGTTGTTGAGTATGTGCCTACTTCAGGTGTGCCTGCTGTTTTTGTATCTATCATCTCTGATTCTCCTATTGTTCTGTCGTCGAGTGCGGCAATGTCCACCGTT
Source organism: Glebionis coronaria (assembly GCA_025667525.1). Taxonomy (NCBI): domain Eukaryota; kingdom Viridiplantae; phylum Streptophyta; class Magnoliopsida; order Asterales; family Asteraceae; genus Glebionis; species Glebionis coronaria. The sequence goes on from CM046879.1 coordinate 520,286,786, forward strand.
CCATTTATTGATACTAGTTTATCAAGCAGCCGATTTAAGATGGGGGGTCCCTCACAAGTTAGGGATCAGATGTTGGAGGATTATTTCTTCCAAGGTGAAGTCTTTTCTGAGGGTTGTTCGACTGAGGTCTATATCCCCCGTTGGTCCGTGACCAATGGTTCTACGTTAAATGATCCTGATATTTGCCAGAGTTTGGTTGATCGTGTTACCCCTCCGGGGTTTCTTTATCAGTTGCGTGATATGGACTTGGAGCAATTATTCGTTGAAGTCAATGTTGGCTTTACTCGTCAAGTGGGTCTAGGTTCTGAGTTGAGAACTCGTTTTGAGGAGTGTTTGAGGGAGGTCCATGGGTTGCGTTCTGAGCGTGTCGGTGCTCCTCAATTGATTATAGAAATGGATGCAGAGATTCGGTCTTTTAGGGCTAGAGTGGCTTCTTTTGAGAAGGAAAATGTTGTTGTTGCACATCTTCGCAGTCAATTCTCTTCTTTGGTGTATGCAAAGGCTTCTTTGTCGGCTAGGGAAGCTGAAAACGAAGCTCTGGTAGGTCAGCTTAACTCTCTTTCAAGGTCTGTCGATGGTTTTATGGCTCACATTTTGAAGCTTGAGGGTTTATGTGGTGGGTTAGCTGATAAACTTTCTAGCAAAGAATCTGTTGTGTCTACGTTAGACACTCCACTCTTTTCTTGATAAAGAGGTGTTACCCGGTTTCTGACTACTGCTGCGGCCCATTGATGGATCGTGGGTTCTGGTCTCCGTTTGTTTATAGAGCTGTGTCGCAAGTCTAATGTTTACAGAGAATATTTTGGTCTTGTCATGACTTGTGCCCAGAATTTGGGTATTCAGAGGGGTTTGGAGAGTGGTATAGAGCTTGGTAAGGAGGGAAGGTCGTTGGCTCAAGTAGCTGCTTTCGATCCAGAGGTTGATCTAAAATTTGTGAATGCAGTTCATGCGTTTTCTTCCTTGAAGTTTCCTTTCTTGGATTTGTTGGAGTCTTAGAAAGGGGATCAGGTTGATGTGTTGATGGTTGATGTACAGTCTGAGAATCGGGCTCAGGGTGGTGGTACCTGTTAATGCAATAATGCCTAAAAACGTTACTTGCATTTTTCGGTCTCGCTTAGTTTTGATTACGACAATATGTAAAAACAAGCATTTACAAAAACAATGAAAAACGAATTCTTGAGTTCAAGTATTTTTCAGTTTACCTATTTTCACTTAAGGTATGAATAAACACGTACTAACCTTAATCAAGTGATTTAATCTTTTTCTTAAAACTCACCTTTTATTAAGTGTGACAAGTTTTTAATTAAACTTTCTTTTTAAGAAAATGTTTTATTAAATTAAATATTTGAAAATTTGAAAATGGCATATTCCCTTTTGATTTGGAATATCCTTTCTGGATATTTTATAACCAGATATCACCTCCACCACTAAAGGACAAAAACGGAGCGGAGTCTAACCCGGCGGTTCCTTAGCGCCTAGGCGGTTCCTTATCGATAAGGTACCGCCGGCTGAGATAAGGAACCGTGGGCATATATAGCCGTTGGCCCTTTGTCCTATAAATAGTGGACCTTTCTCAGATTTTCAATTCACCTCTTTTGCACACAAATTTCCAGATTCAAACATACTTCTTAAATCACTCAAATCCTTGATTATTTGATTGATTACTACTTGTTTAGAAGTGAATCTATCTCATCCATCCCTTCCTCTTCAAGTGCAAAGAGAAGAACACTATCATTGTGAAGTGTTGAGTCCACCACCAAAGATCCTTTGAAGATCAAATCTTATACATTTGTTGTTGCGTAATAGTTGTGAAGATCCAAGTAGTTGTGTTTATTTGGAAGTTGTGTATATTCTAAGTATAGTTGTGTAGATTGGTCCTAGCTACGATTAGGGCTCGACTTTTAGCTTAGAGTCGGAAATTGGTTAAGCGACGTGTACGGTTTTCTCCACCATAAGGATCTTGTTGTGTAGTGAACTCTCGAGTAAGGAGTACTCGAGGAGTGGAGTAGGAACGAGGAGTGAGCTTCGTTGTCGAACCACTATAAATCCTTGGTGTTTGATTTGATCTTTCTTTACCCTTAACTCTTTACATTCTTTATTCTTTGTGCATATATATTAGTTAGTATTAGTTTAAATTACACTATCATTGTTCATATTATGCATAAGAAGATTTCACTTATTTCCTTAAGTCTATGTTTTTTGAGAAAAGGGATTTTTTGAAAACCATCATTTAACAAGTAAATATAAGAAACTATTCAACCCCCCTCTTTCTAGTTTCTACAATTGGTATCAGAGCGGTTTGCTCAAGTATTTTTAAAGTATATTGTATTTTAAAACTTGAATCGATCTATGGATTCCAACAAGTACCTAGAAGGGCAATCTATGCAAAGACCACCACTTTTTGAAACCGATAGTTTTATTTATTAGAAAAATAGATTTGAGACTTATGTGAAATCAAAAGATTTAGATCTTTGGCATGTTATTACCAATGGTGATTTTTTTTACCTTATCAATTTAATGAAGTTTCTAAAACAAAGGAATTGGTCACTTTTGACAAAGCTAATGATGATACTAAAAAGAAACTTTCGAAAAATAATGAGGCTAAAATGGTGATTTATAACGCTTTACCTAAGAAAGAGTATGAAAGGATTTTTATGTGTGAAACCGCTAAAGATATTTGGAATACTCTTTTAGTAATCCACCAAGGTAATAGCCAATTCAAAGAAAGCAAAATCGATCTTCTTGTCCAACAATATGAACAATTTTTCATCTTAGAAGATGAAGCTATTGATAGTGCTTTTGCTAGATTTAACACTATTATTACTAGTCTAAAAGCACTCGATGAAGGTTTTTCTAGCAAGAATAATGTTAGGAAGTTTCTAAGGGCCTTACATCCGAAGTGGAGAGCAAAAGTCACGGCGATCGAAGAATCGAAAGATCTCTCAACTTTATCACTCGATGAACTCATAGGCAACTTGAAGGTTCATGAGATGATAATTTTGAAGGACTCGGAATTGGTAAAGACCAAGAGTGAAAGGAAGTCTCTTGCACTCAAATCCAAGAAGGCACAAAGCGATCATGATGGTTCCTCGGATAGCGATGACGAGGAGTATGCATTGGCGGTGAGAGATTTCAAGAGGTTCTTCAAAAGACGAGGTCAACACGTGAGGCAACCCAACAATGACAAGAAACCATTCTTAAAGAATCAGCTTGCCAAGAACGAAAAGGGTGATAGGAATTGCTTTAGATGTGGTGATCCAAATCATTTCATTAATGAGTGTCCAAAGCCTTCACGCGATAAGAATCACACGGCATTCGTTAGTGGTTCTTGGAGCGATAGCGGTGAAGATGTTGATGACAACCCCAAAAAGGAGAAATGTCTCATGGCTCACACTTCTAAAGAGGTACATTCCGAAACCGAATATTATAGCAATGATAGCTCCACCTTAGATGATACTGAACTAGAAGGCCAATATAACAATTTACACAAACTTAGTCTTAAATTCATAGAAAAGAACAAAACACTAAAATCAACTAAAACTAAGCTTGAAAATGAGATTAATGAACTTAGTGAAAAATTAGGCAAGCTTGAGAAAAATAAAGAAGTTGATATAGGTTGCTTAAGTTGTGAGAAACTTAGGTTAGAGAATGAAGATCTTAAGAGCACCTCCATTAAACTGGAAAAGTTCATGAAAAGTACTAGTGCTCTTGATGATATGTTAAACAAACAAATTCATTCTAAGGAAAGACTTGGTGTAGGTTTTAACTCAGATTAAGCATCAACTAGTGAACCTAAACAAGTCCGATTTTCAGAAAAACTATCTGCTGTACGCGGTCCCAAACTGTATGGGACGGTTCCTTATCGATATGGAACCGCCGCCATAGATAAGGTACCGCGGCCAGAAAGTGTTTTTGATGAAAATCCTGAACTTTCTGAAAAATCAAATTTAAGTGAACATCCTAAGCATCTTATTGTAAACAAAGTGAAATTACCCATACTTGACGACAATGCCGTTGATAAGTTCTATAAGCCTTTGAGTAAACCTCTAATGGGAAATAGAAGTTTATCAAGACCATCTTCTACTCCACCAAGAGTACAGAATGAGTCTAAGCCTAGAAGTAGAACGACAACACCTAGAAGAGATAGTCAAAACAATTCACGACCTAGAAGTAAAACTCCAACACCTAGAAGGAATGACCATAACTCTAAACCAAGATCAAATATACCTAGGAGAAATAATAAACAACAAAATGGTTATATGAATTTTTATCCTCCTCCCTTTTGTTCCCCATGGGGAAACCCTCCTCAATTCATGCATCCCAACCAAATGCAAGGGATGTTTGGAACTAACAATTTTGGATCCATGAGATATTGGGGACCAAATGTTTGATCGTGTATGTTGTTACCTAGATATGCTTGGGAATTGATTTGGAACCCGACGAGTGGATTAAGGATAGTGGTTGTTCCAAACACATGAAGGGTAATCGAAGTTTGTTCTCACGGTACAAAGCATATGATGGAGGTAACGTCACATTCGCTAGTAGTCTACGTGGTAATATCATTGGCAAATGTACGGTTTCTCTTGACTCCATGACTATTGAAAATGTTGAGCACGTAGATAATTTAGGGTTTAACCTTTTAAGCATAGGTCAAATTTGTGACAATAAGTGTAAGGTCATCTTTTTGGAAAATGATAGTGAAATCATTAAAGATGGAAAGGTCATTGGAAAAGGTGTTAGAAAGCATGGGCTTTATGTCATGAAGGTCAATAAGAAGTCAAAAGACAACATATGTCTTGCGACTATAGATGATAGTTCTACTCTTTGGCATAGGAGATTAGGTCACGCTAATATGCGTCTAATTCAATCTTTAGTCTCTAAGGAGTTGGTAAGACACCTCCCCAAGATGAAGTTTGATAGTCACTTTTGTGATGCTTGCAAAGTTGGAAAGCAAGTTCACTCAAGTCAAAAAGCCAAGAATTTGGTTTCAACCTCTCGGTGCTTAGAACTCCTACATATGGATCTCTTTCGACCTACCGCCATACGGAGTTATGGAGGTAACCTTTATACCTTAGTTATAGTTGATGACTACTCTAGATTCACTTGGACTAGATTTTTGGCATCTAAGAATGAAGCTTTCGATCATTTAGAAATCTTTATTCGAAGAATTCAAAATCAACTAGGATGTCCAATTGTCTCTATTAGGACGGATCATGGTAGGGAATTTGATAATGAAGTGCAATTTGGTGCCTTTTGTGAAGCTCATGGTATTACCCATAACTTCTCGGCTCCTCGCACTCCACAATCAAATGGGGTAGTTGAAAGGAAGAATAGGACCATCCAAGAAATGAGTAGGACGATGTTAAACGAGCAATCTTTGCCTCAAAAGTTTTGGTGCAATGCCGTGGACACATCGACTTATATTCTCAACCGAATTCTTATTCGACCATTCCTAGGAAAGACCCCCTATGAGATTATTAAAGGTAAGAAACCCTCATTGGAATACTTTAGGGTGTTTGGAAGCAAGTGGTTTATCCTCAACACCAAGGACTACCTTACCAAGTTTGACCCAAAGTCTTACGAAGATATCTTTTTAGGTTATTCCCAAACTAGCAAAGCCTACATAGTCCTTAATAGAACCTCGGGCGTAATTGAAGAATCACTTAACGTGACTTTTGATGAAACCCCTCCTTTAACCAAGACACCACCATTGGTTGATGATGAGTTGGATGAAGTAGAAGTAGTTAGAGCCAAAAAGGTTAGAAAAATAGAAGTTGAAGACCTTAGTGTTGAAAAGGAAGTAAACATTAAGGAGTCTAAGGATCATACTCTCAATAATATCATTGGTGACTTAAATCAAAGGACCCTAAGATCTCAAGTCCAAAACCAAAGTAACTTCTTTTGTTTCGTCTCCTTGATTGAACCAAAGAATGTTAAAGAAGCTTTGACGGATGAGAGTTGGGTCATTACGATGCAAGAAGAATTGAATCAATTTGTTGCTAATGATGTTTGGGAACTTGTTCCTCCACCTAGAAGTTCTACCATTATAGGAACTAAATGGGTATATAGGAATAAGCTAGATGAGAATGGTGTTGTGTCTCGTAACAAAGCTAGACTTGTAGCACAAGGCTATAATCAACAAGAAGGGATCGATTATGACGAGACATATGCACCGGTAGCTAGATTAGAATCCATTAGAATCCTTTTAGCCTACACTTGTGCCTTAGATATTAAGCTTCAACAAATGGATGTAAAGAGTGCGTTTCTTAACGGTTTGATCAATGAGGAGGTATATGTGGCTCAACCTCCCGGCTTCATTGATTTTGAGAAACCGGATCATGTTTACAAGCTTAAGAAGGCACTTTATGATCTTAAACAAGCACCCAAAGCTTGATATGATAGACTTAAAGCGTTTCTTGTTAAACATGAGTATACCATGGGAATGGTAGACAACACTCTCTTTACAAAGAAGAAAGGGTCTCACCTCATAATCATGCAAATATATGTTAATGATATTATATTTGGCTCAACTTGTCAAGAATTGTGTGATGACTTTGCCAAAATCATGCATGATGAGTTCGAAATGAGTATGAGGGGAGAACTTAACTTCTTTTTAGGACTCCAAATTAAACAAATGGACGATGGTATTTTCTTTAGTCAATCTAAGTACGCTAAAGAAATGCTAAAGAAATTTGGATTAGAAGAATCTAGACCAATGAAGACCCCTATGGCCTCGGATACTAAACTCACTGTAGATGATGATTGTGAGTCGGTAGACAACACCAAATATAGATGTATGATTGGTAGTTTGTTGTACCTAACGGCAAGTCGACCGGATATCATGTTTAGTGTTTGCCTTTGTTCTCGCTTCCAAGAGGCTCCCAAAACCTCTCACCTTGAAGCGGTTAAGCGTATCTTCTGATACATTAAGGGCACTATACATTTAGGATTATGGTATCCTAAAGGGACCGGCGTAGAAACCATTGTCTACGCGGAATCGAATCATGCGGGAGACTATGTGGACCGGAAAAGCACTAGTGGTGTTTGTACCTTCATGGGTTGTTGTTTAACTTCTTGGTTCTCCAAGAAACAAACCGCTCTTGCGATATCCACCATGGAAGCCGAGTATGTGAGTGCCTGAAAAGCATGCCAACAAGCTCTATGGATGAAGCAAGCGCTTGTTGACTACGGGATTTGTCTTGATGATGTTCCCATCATGTGTGACAATAAGGGTGCTATAGACCTTAGCAAGAATCTCGTGCAACATTCGCGAACCAAGCACATAGAAATTCGTCACCATTTTCTTAGGGATAATGTTCAAAAGAGGAACATTTAAATTGAGAATGTACCCTCCGAGGATAACTTAGCCGACATCTTCACTAAGCCACTTAAGAGGGAACCTTTTAATTACTTGCGTCTAGGTCTAGGATTAATGGAACATATTCCTTAATTGCTTTTCTTTATTGAGTCTCTTTCTTTCCTTTGAGTCTTGTATCATTTTGAGTCTTTGAGTCTCCTAAACTCTTCTTGAAAATCTTCTCTTCTCCTTTTCAAAATTCTCTCAGTCTCTTTCGAAAATAGTTGAGAAATTTTTTGACATTGTTAATTCAATCTAAAAACGTTTTTCATAGATTCTTGCTATTAATCTCGAGCTTACATAAGTCATATGTATGATTCTCCCAAACATAACAAGAACAAGATAGAATCATGGAGGATCATTGTATCATGACTTAAGGTCTTGTCTTACACACCTCCTACATCGATTTTTAAAATCCATGTATTTTGGTCAATCTCTATTTGGTGAGTTAGTATATGTTCTCCTTGTCTATCTTTGCTTTCAAGTATATCCCTATGATAAGTTATACTAGAAAAATAAGATTTGCTGAAAAAATCTTCCTTCACCACCAAAACTCAACCACTGTAGGCGGTTCGATATATAAACCGCGGTTCCTTATCAATAAGGAACCGCCAGAAGCAATAAGGAACCGTGGACACTGCTTCCTTATTTTTCGGGTATTTCTGAAATTCCAAATTTGTTCCAACAATTTTGAGAATCTTTGCTTCAACCCTTTGACCACCCCAAAAATACCTTGAGCCTTCCCTATTAAACCATAAGCATTTTGCCTTACTTCACATCCCAAAATGTCTTACTCTCCTAATGAAAGCCTTGATTCTCCTCCATTTTCCCCAATTTCTTTCAATCCCAACTCACCAAAGAACACTTTCAATCCAAATTCACCCAAGAACACTCTTAATCACATCTCTCCTACCAAGAATGTTGATTGTGGAACATCTTTTCTTCCACCACCACCCTTTAGTGTTCTTCCTCCTTCTCATGATAATGTCATACACCATGGGACATATTGTCATTGTTGTCAATATCAACATCTTGCTATGACACACATCTATGAGGAGTTGAGCTACATCAAGAGTCTCTTAATCAGCCTCCTCTTCACTTTGATTATGAGATCTACACCAAGCCACCACTACCACATTCCGCCACTACCTTGTCTTTCATATAAGCATTGGTTGCTTATCCACAAGACACTTTTTAAGCAAATCTTAGAATTCTATATTAACTAGGATTAGATTTATGCTTTTGGCTTGTTTTCCATTTCATACATCTTTGTATGACTCTTTTCTTATTTTTATATGACTTCACTTGGATCTTAGTCTTTGTGTTTTCTTCTCTTTTATTATTTTAGTGTGACCTTTAGCTATGTCTTGTTGGTTGTTTATTTCTTTCAACTAACCCTTCTATGTAGCTTGTCACCATATCTCGATTCCTCGGTTCCCCAAGCTAGGGGGAGTAAGCACCAAGGGGGAGTCTTTGCAAAGTTCGTCTCTTCAACACCGACTTATGCAACCTTTTTTCTTCGACAAAGGGGGAGAAATAAATAAACTTGTCTTCGAAAATCTTGTGTTTTATGTGATTGAGTTTATATATTGTCGGAATCAAAAAGGTGGAGATTGTTAATGCAATAATGCCTAAAAACGTTACTTGCATTTTTCGATCTCGCTTAGTTTTGATTACGACAATATGTAAAAACAAGCATTTACAAAAACAACAAAAAACGAATTCTTGAGTTCAAGTATTTTTCATTTTACCTATTTTCACTTAAGGTACGAATAAACAAGTACTAACCTTAATCAAGTGATCAAGTGATTTAATCTTTTCTTAAAACTCACCTTTTATTAAGTGTGACAAGTTTTTAATTAAACTTTCTTTTTAAGAAAATGTTTTATTAAATTAAATATTTGAAAATTTGAAAATGGCATATTCCCTTTTGATTTGGAATATCCTTTCTGGATATTTTTATAACCAGATATCACCTCCACCACTAAAGGACAAAAAGGGAGCAGAGTCTAGCCCGACGGTTCCTTAGCGCCTAGGCGGTTCCTTATCGATAAGGTACCGCCGACTGAGATAAGGAACCGCGGGCAGATATAGCCATTGGCCCTTTGTCCTATAAATAGTGGACCTTTCTCAGATTTTCAATTCACCTCTTTTGCACACAAATTTCCAGATTCAAACATACTTCTTAAATCACTCAAATCCTTGATTATTTGATTGATTACTACTTGTTTAGAAGTGAATCTATCTCATCCATCCCTTCCTCTTCAAGTGCAAAGAGAAGAACACTATCATTGTGAAGTGATGAGTCCACCACCAAAGATCCTTTGAAGATAAAATATTATTCATTTGTTGTTGTGTAATAGTTGTGAAGATCCAAGTAGTTGTGTCTATTTGGAAGTTGTGTATGTACTAAGTATAGTTGTGTAGATTGGTCCTAGCTACGATTAGGGCTCGACTTTTAGCTTAGAGTCGGAAATTGGTTAAGCGACGTGTACGGTTTTCTCCACCATAAGGAGCTTGTTGTGTAGTGAACTCTCGAGTAAGGAGTACTCGAGGAGTGGAGTAGGAACGAGGAGTGAGCTTTGTTGCCGAACCACTATAAATCCTTGGTGTTTGGTTTGATCTTTCTTTACCCTTAACTCTTTACATTCTTTATTCTTTGTGCATATATATTAGTTAGTATTAGTTTAAATTACACTATCATTGTTCATATTGTGCATAAGAAGATTTCACTTATTTCCTTAAGTCTAAGTTTTTTGAGAAAAAGGATTTTTTGAAAACCATCATTTAACAAGTAAATATAAGAAACTATTCAACCCCCCCTTCTAGTTTCTACAGTACCTTTCCTCCTTCTACTTTTCAGCTTGCCCTTCTTATCCATGATGGCGCCTCGGCTAGTTCGTAAGGAGTTGGTCGAGAGGTTTCCCCTGCTGTTTTGTTGGGAGAGATCCGTGCTAGGTTGTCAGATCATGCTGCTAGATCTCCCTCTAGTAATGTTGTGGGTTTCCATTTGCTCGAGTCTTTACCTTTTTTCTTTGGTACAGATGGTGTATTCGGGGAAGCTGGTTCCTCGGGTTTTGGAAGTGTTGCGGCTACCACTTCTACCTTGAATGTTTCCGATTATAATGCTTAGTCTCGTTCCTCCAGTTTTACTTTGTTCAACGTTCTGGATGTTGCTGCTTCTTTTTCTTTGTGGATGTTGGTCCTTTTGTTTTTAGAATGTTGTCACTAGTGTTTTTTGTAGAACTTTTCTTAGTGTTTTCCTTGCAGCTATTTTTTACTTTGTGCACGTTGTGATCTGTATCTAAGACACATTTATTTGTAGCCTATGATGGCCCCTCTTGATCCCCTTATACACTGTTTTCATGAGTGTGGCTTTTGTTTAGGGGGTCTTTTGTCTTTTTCACACTGCTTGTTGGGTGTGGCTTTTGTTTAGGGGTGTCCCTGTTCTGTTTACACACTGCTTACTGGGTGTGGCTTTCTTTTTAGGAAATTTCCTTGACTGCACACTGCTTGGCGGGTGTGGCTTTTATGATATCTATTGTTATGTTGGTAGGCTTTTCTTTAGGAGAGTTCCCGTATTGGGCTTGCAATGCCTCTTACATAATTTGTTTTGAGTTTACCGCTAGGGGTTCTCAGTGTCATTTTCGTTTAATATCACGGAGATAATATTATGCGCGCGGCTTACCATTTGTGAGTTTGTCATGTAAATAAAGTTTGTTTGAAAAGAAAAATTGTGTGGAGGTACCTAGTCTCCACATTTCATTTACTTTTTTCAAAATGTATAAATAAAAAAGTACATGATAATAAGAATAAAATTTGCCTCTGCCTGCTGGTCGATAGTCGTCCGTGGCTTACATACAAGGGCTTACACTTACTTAGGATTTTCTATAGAAGTGGGTCTAAATGTAGTACATCTTTTTGCAAGTTACAGATGTTGTATGATTCATTTTGTTTGTTGCTTTTCCTTTTGCCTTAGCTTTCATGTTCCGTCTTCTATTTCCTTTCTTTCTGTGACAACCCTAGATCTTGAGATTTGTCACTTATGACTGTTTGACTTTAATTTTGTTCTTAGTGTGCGTTTATGTGCAATATGTTGATATTTGAGCCTTTAACTAGATGTTAGACATTGTACATGTAGTGCTTGGTAAATTATATGATGCTTAGATGGGGTTAGTTCGTGCTCATTAGTTCACTTGGACGTAGCTATGATAGTATATGGCGTTATTTTAAGATTATATATGTACGTATATGTATTATAGTTAATCGTATTTTTACGATTTAGGGTTTAGCATTTTGAGGTCTTGGATGAGGTATTTAGTCACGGGAATAATTTACGGGATGGTTTTAAGTCATTTAGGACTTAGTTATAAAGTTTATTTCTGTTGATCCCAAACTTAGATCGATTTAGCTTTATGTATACGAGATTAGATCAAGTAATACACTTAGAGAAACCTTTGTATATGCTTATGAGTTTAAGTGTTATGCGGAATTTAACACTTAACCAAGAACACACAATGATATAAACAAACTTTCACTTTGATTATCAATATCAAACTTGCTTACAATGAAAGTAGTTTACGAATGAAAACTTATAAAACTTATATCAAACATTAACCTAAAGGTCTTCTTTTATAGACATAAGAAGCCTTGTACAATAATCTACGTATCAGCTATTCTAGGTAAAGATAAATATAGAAAATACAATGTTGTTCCTATCTTTACTAGAAGTAATCTAGAATACAATAAACACGTAGAGTATATCTTCCCATCAGTGCTTGTCTTCAATGTGTCAACGCTTGACTTTATCTTGTCAACGCTTGAGCTGTCAGCGCTTGTTTTGTTCTTGTCAACGCTTGTATTACTCTTGTCAGCGCCCAAGTGATCTGGCCTTAATTTATTCCCAACAATCCTCCCCTAAACTTGATATCCACTCTTTTGATCAAGTTTCTGAATAAGCATTAAGGACTAGGAGGAATCTTACAAACCTTCTTATATTGATAATGAGTAAATCTAATCAAATCTTTTGCCACGTCACTTGAATAATCTATTTCCAACTGAGTGTCCTTCATCTTCTCCAAAATAGCCTTGGATATGAAATACTGACCATCCACAAGTAGATACTCTGCAAACTTTGTAGAACTCAAATGGTAGACAACAGCAGCTGAATATAACCTCCATTGAAGACCACTGAGTTCATCTTCAAGATCCTTCCAAACAGTAGGATCCTCATCATTTGGTCCACACATTCTTTTGAATGTGGACCAAAGTTTTATTCTATTAGCTGAAGTTGGTGCTTCAGCCTCATACTTGGTCTCCAACAACCTCCAAAGGTCCACCAAGTCTTCTCTATCACAACTTGCAAACAAAGATATGAGAGTGGTAAAAGTATGTACCTCTTTGCCATATCTGCCAATCTTCCAAAACCCACATTCATCTTCTTCATAAGTCACAATTGGGTTCCTGGAATCTAATGGTAACACTTGCACCATATCTGAAGCTTCTAAAGGTGAAAGCTTGAGGCTCTTTCTGATGACAGCTTCACTTGGATATAGTGGATCCATATCTTTGGGAAACTCAAATGAAATTCCCTTCTTCACTGGCCTGGGAACAATCATAGCTTTCTTGAGTTCCATTTCTTCTGCAAGTTCCTCATTTCTTTCATCTGAAAGAAGTCTGAGAGTGTTTGCTTCCTGCACTCTCACCCAAATGGGATAAGCCTTGTTTTCCAACTCATCAAATGTCAAAGCCCTCAATTTCTCATAAGTCCATCCAACTCCATGACATCTGAGCAACATAAAGTATAGCTCCCTTCTATCCCTTTTCAACTCTGAGAGAATATTACTTGCCTTGTGTTTCAAAATTACCTGGCAATCCTTCTGAACTCTAAGCAGAATCTCCAAACCCCATATTTGATCTGAAATGGTCAAGTCTGGATTCTCCATACATCTTTCTTCCCAAGCATTGTACATTTGAACCACCTCTGGCATGTCAAAGTCAACCTGCAATTTCAATTCTCTCAGCTTCTCCTTAGCCAACTCATCACCATACTCAAGCCTTTCTGGTTCTATAATCATCACACTTGAGTCTGAGCTAGCTCCATCACTTTCCTCTTCTGAAGTCACAACAAATGGTGACTCTTTCATCTCCTTTTTATCCTGTTCCAAGATTTGTGCAACTAATCTTCTATCAAACTCAACTTGAGCTGCATCCTTTGGAACAATCTCTTCTACCAATATACCCTTACCCTTATCTGATGGTGCAATAGTTGGTAAGGTAGATGGTAATACCTGTGTAGAAACCTCCTTGATGATAGATGATGACTGGGATACATCACCTTCATGTGCAGGTCTGTCAACGCCCAAATTTGTCCTATCAGCGCCCAAAATATTTCTGTCAGCGTCCAACTCTCCCTTGTCAACGCCCAAATATCTTCCCTCAGCGCCTTGTGTAACCTCTCTCAACATAGCTGTAAATGATAAATTTAAGTTGGTAGGAGAGACTAAGGACGTATCAAAACCTGTTTGTTTCTTCAAAGTTGTAAGGGCCTCAGCAACATCCATTGATTGACCATAATGACTGCCCTTATCACTTAGATTTATTGGATCTTCCTCCCCTTTGGAAGATTCCTCCATACCCCTCCTTACACCAGCACTCTCCAAAACAACAATCCTCTCCCTCAATTGCTTGAGTTCAAGGCCTTGTGAGCTGACAACTTGTACTAAGTTTGCATTTTGCTTTTTCAAGCTAATGCAGACTGCCGTCAATTCCATAAGAGTCATTGGTTCTAGTCTGCCCTCTTCTGAAATGGGAATTTGACCTCCCAAGTCAGATTCATTGGGCAAGGATGAGGACTTAATGATGGTGGGACTGCCTTGGCCAGCTTCTAAGCCAGAACCAATAGTCCCAGCCTCATCCAGGTCACCAGCCACACTTGTGGTGGTGGTTCTCTCTGCTACATGGCTAGGACCACCAGAGGAGAACACTCCAGTAGTCCTTTGGCGTTTCATCAACCTATATTCAGGGGGTGTGGAAGATGGTGTGGAAGAATGGGTGGATGTGGGTTGGTTAAGGGGTGTTTGGGTTAGTGAAGGTTGTGTGTCAGCGTTTGAAATAGGCACATCAACGCCAACATTTAATGTGTCAGCATCAAAGGGTTCTTGGTCAAGTTGCATATGTTCAGGTGAAGGTATGGGTTCAGGTATTGGTTCAAGTTGTGGTTGGGGGTCAATATGTGGTTGGGGGTCTGGTTGGGGTTGTGCTGCTGCAATAACAACAAGCATAGCTGGGGTCAAAGGTAGGTCACGATGGGGTGGTGAGTTCATCTTCATAAAAATAGCTTTCTTTTGCTCAGGGATCTTATAAAAATCATTGGGATCCCTTGAGCAGTAACCTTGAACATCAAAAACCATTTGTAGAAAACGGGGATAAGCCAAAGTCATTTTGTTCCCCTTGTTTTTACACATCCCCTCAAAAATCATTTTAGAATAATTAAATGTTTGCCCTGTTGCAATGCACACAATAGCACTGGCAATGGATCTGTTGATCTCATTGTGTGCAGTGCATTTGGGACTCAAACATTGAAGGAGGACATGTATGAGGTACTTCCAAGCTGGGGGAAATTCCTACTTATGATACTTGTTTAGAGTACCTTCATCAGGAAAAGGATATCCCAAAGCCCTAAGCCCTTGTTCTATTTCATTGATGGGAAGAATGGCTATACCATCAGCATCATCAAGATGCAAGGCTTGGCGTACCAAAGCCTCAGTTGTAGGATTGTAAATCTATGCTTATGTTTTTAGAGAGAGAAAGAGATAGAGAGATGGTGGATTACACACACACTTAGAGAGAGAAACCAATGTTTACTATGTGTAAATAATGAAACCACACCCCTCTCCATCAAAGGAGAGGGTTTATATACCCAAGCCCTTGTCATGGGATTGTGATTACATTTGGGCCGGCCTACACATGTTGTAGGCTAGGCTTGGTGTTGTTTGTTAAGTAAAGACATGTAACTAAACTACGAGCTATTACATGGACTACCGTTGGAGTGACCAATCCTTCTTAATACGTAAAACGTATTTCTAACAATCTCCCCCTAAGGGAGGTCACTCCAAACAAGGGCGTTACCCGAGTTACAATAATAAGAAAAACCTAGCATACTATGCTTGTCTTGAGCTCGTAGTCTTCGTCTTTCTTTTCTTCTTTTCTTTTTCTGGTGAACATGCTGATGTGATCTTTGACATCAATCTTTAGCATCAATCTCTTGCCTTGATCTCGTGCATCCATCACTTGTGATCTTCGCCTCTTCGTGACCTCACGTCCCACATACTTATACCTATGTAATTCTTGAAAGCTTCAGAGTTTGATACAGCGGAAGACTTAACTTTTAGGCTTTCTTGAATTAGATGAGATATAAAGTGCATAAAGTATAAGCATGCGGGGACGACTTCTTCTTGGATTCCGCAACGCCACCGTCTTCAAATGCCGCAACATAAGTAGACATGAACGAAATGGCTTTGAACATTTCATTCTAATTCGGTAGCATTTTACCTCCAGTCGGTGAAGACCGTTGGACGATATTAGATATCGTACCCGTGACGGATAGTTTCAATTAAGTAACTTCCTGACAGGATTTGGCGGGTAAACCCGTTCTCTTTACTCAACCGTCCAAAGCTGACTGCGAACATAAAGAGTGAATCATTTAGATAATAATATCCGCATGATTTGAAGCCGTCAATTCATGTTCCTGGAACAAGTGAAATTCAATTAAGAACCGCACCATCGTTGCTTTCCAGTTGTCACGAGCTTGATTCGTATAGAATCTTGCAAGTTACCTACTAAGTGCTGTTTGAGGTTAACACTAGAAGGATTTCCACTCATCACTGTGAACACTAAGGTATCACTCTGAGTGTTCTGGCAAGATCACTAAGATATTGCGTAGAGGCCTGGAACGTGTTTAAATTCAGTTAAGAATTAAACAGCTGTTGCTTTCCAGTTATCACAAGTTTGATTCATAAAGAATCTCACAAGTCACCTACCATGAGCTTTTTGATATTCGCTCAAGAAGGATTTCCATCTTTATTGTAAATACTTTCGTATTACTCGGATGTTCAGGCAAGATCATGAAGATTTTGCGTAGGATTCTTAAAATCTTTCTTACTTTTCACAGTGTGTGAAGAAGCAAGGAAATATGGAAGTGTGTCCTAATGAGATATTTGATGATCTCAAATGGCTCTAGACTCGATCGTGCACTTTGGATTTTAGTGATCGGAGGCTGGAGAGGAGTGCCACCATTTCAATACCAATTTATTCGGAGTGAAAAAATCAATAGATAACGTGTTGTCTCCGTGTGATTAAAACAAATACCTTTTGAGAGATATCTGAGTTAGCTGGGATGGGTTGTGCATTGCATCACTGGGTCCATGATGTCTTATCTTCAATATCAAGCATCATTAAAAATGATCTCAATAGCATATGTATTGACCCGGTTTCTGCCTAAGGTTGTAAGGAGGGCTTCTTTCTTTACACCCTTTATCTTTACAATTCTTTTTCATTCTTCAACCCCTTCAATGCTTACCAATACGTCATAACTAGCACCTTGTTGTGATTGTTCCAGTGCTAACTTAAGTACTTGGTCGGCATTCAGCTACGTTCACAATCTTTCTCCAACTTTCCTAAGGACTACTATTTCTAGCTATGGAATGTCCTTGGGAAGATTCCTCCGGTTCTGGAAGAATCATAGGACTTAACCTATCCTACCATCCTTATATCACCACAATCTTCATCGTCGTGAATTAAATGAGGTTTGGGTAAGTATATGTCACCATGAAAATCCATTTTGATATAGAAATCCGTTTTGTTCCCCCTTAACATATGCCACGATATTCGAAAACATTTCGCACATGTCGGGATGAGTCAACACATTAAGTCAAACCATTTGTGATAATATCCCATATTAAATCACATTTTCTCCCCCATATTAAAAATATTAACCCAATCGATGTTTTTAATATCAATTGATTTAATGAAGTTTTAACAAAGGTTTTGGGAAGAAAGATGCAAGTCCATTTTATCTTCATGATATCAAACGTATGAGATATGATATCGATTTGTAACAAGATCACATATTCACCATATTAAAAAGAATTGACAAGGTTGGACCTGATAGATGAGAACATCATATGATAAGATCAAATGGTTCTTGTCAGCATATGTTGGTCGCCTCGTCACGTCTGAAGTCATCTCTTGACACCACATGTACGGTTGGTATTGTATTCTTGACACCAACTTGTGAACTTGGCACTTTCGGCATCGAAGATTCTGAATGCTTGACAATTGCTCCCCCTCAATTGTTGACCCGTGTTCTATTGAAAGAGCTGTAGTCGTCGGTTGAGTAGTCGCATCGTCGAGTATGTAGATACCAATTGTAGATTGCTATGGTTGTAGAGATGACAGCTTCATAAAAACAAGACTTCTCTTGTTTTAACAAATAAATGCACTGAGGCGTACATATATTTGTGTTAGACCAAGTTATAAAGTAAACTTGATCCCTTACAAGGTTTTAAAGTAAACCTTGCCCGAGAAAATTAATTCCCGTTGTGAGCCAAAGCTTTCATAAGAAATACTTGACTTTAATATGAAAACCGGGTTGCAGTCTGAAATAACTACAAGCCATATGGGCATGTTTTATGAGATATTTACAACTTTTGTACAAACTCTATTTATGGCGCCGTGTCAATATTAATCGACATTTCTAAGGCCGTAAATATTATCGTACCAAAAGACATGCCTTTGAAAAAATAAAGTAAAAATATTTTTGGATTTTTATGAATTTTTCAATTTTTATGGTTTTTATATGGTTTTATATTTTTGTATTTTGCTTTTGTGGATAAAAATATAAATAATATATACAAATGATCACCAAGGATACGGAGAATAGTTTTACCAAGACTATTCTTTCGCTTCATCTGCTAGTTCCTTTAGAGTCTCAGGCGATAAAGTTCTCATTCCTAGCTTGTCGGCCAAAAATTCAATTCGAGCTCGATCTAAAGCCTTCGTGAAAATATCCGCCAATTGATACTCAGATCGGACAAAGTAAAGCTCTATTACTCCATTTTCCACTTGCTCCTTGATGAAGTGGTAGCGAATGTCAATATGCTTCGACCGGGAGAATTGAACATTGTTGCAGCATAAGGCAATTGCACTTTTGTTGTCGCAGTACATCGGAATCTTGTTGAAACCTAGACCATAGTCGGTTAATTGCGATCTCATCCAAAGAATTTGAGCACAGCAACCGGACATAGCTATGTATTCTGCTTCCGTACTTGAAATTGCAGCGCTTTTCTGCCTTTTTGATGCCCAATTGATTAGTCGATCTCCTAGTAGTTGCAAAGTTCCACTCGTGCTACGCCTTGTATCTTGACAACCCGCGTGATCCGCATCTGCATATGCCAATAGTGCAATAGAAGAGTCCTTCGAATACCAAAGTCCCCGATTAATGGTTCCTTTAAGATATCGAAAGATCCTTTTAACAGTAGCTAAGTGTAACTCAGTAGGCCTAGTTTGATACCTGGCACACATACATATAGCAAACTGAAGATCAGGTCGACTGGCTGTGATATACAGAAGAGTACCGATCATTCCACGATAAAGTGTCGGATCAACGGCAACTCCATGTGGATCTGCATCAAGCTTAGATTTTTCCACCATTGGAGTGTCCACGGGGTCGCAAGATTCCATCTTATATTTCTTAAGCGATTCAAGGGCATACTTGGATTGATTGATAAAGATGCCTCTGGGACTCTGAGATATCTGAAGACCTAAGAAGAATGATACCTTGCCCATCATTGACATCTTAAACTTGGAAGACATGAGTGTCCCAAACTCGTCGGATAAGGTTTGGGTCGTGGCTGCAAATATAATATCATCAACATATATTTGTACCATAATCATATCTTTAACTCGTTTCTGAATGAACAGCGTAGGATCCACCTTTCCTTTTGCGAAGCCTTGTGTAATGAGGAATTGTGACAAAAGATCATACCATGTGCGAGGAGCTTGCTTCAACCCATATAGAGCCTTCTTAAGCTTGTACACATGATTAGGATAATTAGGATTCACAAAACCATCCGGCTGTTGAACATAGACCTCTTCCTTGAGTTCACCATTTAGAAATGCCGTCGAGCTTCTTCTGAGGTGGACGACCCGACTTGATTAGAGGCGGGAATTGGTACACCAAAGAATGGAAGTTCACGCATTTGAGCGAATTCCAAATCGTGATCATCATCATCCTCTTCATCATCAATAGGCATGACATGGGTAGTTGATTCGGGTGTTGGTTGAGAATTACTTGTTGATGGTATATCTTGACCAATTATAGGTGCAGACGTAACTGATTGTGCAACGGTTGCTGGAGCGACAACTTCGGTTACCGGAGCTATTACCTCAGGTTCTGGAGCAACAATAGTTGGAGGAGTAAAGAATTCATCAAAGAACGGTTGAAACAACGTATCCCATTCATTCCTAGTAGGTGGTGTAAATGATGATGAAGTAGGGTTATTTGGGACAAGACCAGAACTAATGTTACTGGGTCCCATTTCATGAAGTGCGGGTTCAGAGCTGCTTTGCTCAGAAGCCATTGCTGTCAGCTCATCAAAATCAACATTCATAGTTTCGAGGATCTTGCGAGAGTTACGGTTGTAAATTCGGTATGCCTTCTTTGCAGGTGCGTAACCAATGAAAATACCAATATCGGCCTTTGGTTGAAGTTTTCCCAAATTGTCACCATCATTATTTGGATAGCAAAGAGAACCAAATACATGAAGATATGATAAATCTGGTACTTTTCCATGGAGAAGCTCATAAGGTGTTTTACCATGGCGTTTACGAATTAGTGACCGGTTTTGGGTGTACACTGCTGTAGATACTGCTTCTGCCCATAAAAACAATGGAGCCTTTGCGTAAATTAATATCGTTCGAGCAGCTTCCATAAGTGTGCGATTTCGCCTTTCAACGACACCGTTTTGTTGTGGAGTGCGTGCAACGGATGTTTCATGAGAAATGCCAACTTCTTCATAATAATCACGCAAGATTTGATTCACAAATTCGGTTCCATTATCTGTACGAATGCGTCGGACAGTAGTGTTGAGACGCACTTGAATCATCTTAAGAAATCCGATGATGAATTTAGGTGCCTCATTTTTTGCTTTAAGAAATTTCACCCATGTAAACCGAGAGTAATCATCGACAATGACGAGGATGTACTTTTTGCCACTAAGACTTTCAACACGCATTGGCCCACAAAGATCCATATGCAACAGATAAAGTTTCTCTTGGTTGGTGTCTTTCGTCTTGGGTTTGTAAGATTTCTTAGTGCTTTTCCCCATTGTACACGCGGAACACAAATGATCCTTGTGAAATGATAGTTTAGGAAGACCACGAACAAGTTCGTTTTTCGCCAAGTGATTGATAGCGTCAAAGTTAAGATGAGATAACCGTCGATGCCATAACCATGACTTAGTCTTCGATGCTTTGGAGAGAAGACATACGGGAGAAGCGGCCATCATGTCTTGTAGAGACAAAGTATACAAATTATTCCCTCGAGTACCTTTCAATAAATCAACCCCTTCCAAATTACGAATGAAGCAGGTATGCTCTCGAAAAGCAACTTCTAGGTTTGCATCACAAAATTTTCCCACAGAAAATAAGTTGTGACCGAGACCTTCCACATAATACACTCTTGAAATGATAACATTCCCAATATGATATTCACCATAACCCATTATCTTTGCAATATGATCATTACCAAATCGAACCGTACCAAGAAACTTGCTGACGAAATTTCTGAGCTGAGAGCGATCTCCGGTCATATGCTTGGAGCAACCAGAGTCCAAATACCAGAGAACAATTTGGACCACCTGTTTTCAATAACAACAGTAGACAATGCATTGGAAACTATTGGTTCCGGAGTGTTAGCAGATACAGATATAAGATTATCAGAATTGCTAACATGTTTGTGACCCTTAGATTTCCTGCTTTTTCTAATGTAAGTTTTAGCACTAACAGGTTTTACTGTTCCAACTTTCTTAGGTTTTGGATTATTTACGGGCACTACAGTGAGAGTAGACCTAGTTAAAGGGCACTTTGTTCCTACAGTAGTGTTGGTGTTCCTAGTAAAAGGACACGCTTGTGTTTTGGTAGCCTTGGTACTCCTAGTTAAAGGGCACGCTTTCTTCACTTCAGTGGGAGTGATCCTAGTTAAAGGGCACATATTTCCTACTATAGTGAAAGTTCTACCAGTGGGGCGCCACATCCAACCAACTTGTGTTAACACTTTCCCAGTCGGTTTCCATTCTAATCCATTTTTTCGGGCATGCATCTCATTCACATGGTCAATAAGGCAAGAATCATGATGACTAGAAAACATACATTCATTGCAATTCCAACATTTTAAATTCGAATTCACAGTAGGCTTAGAACGCTACACAACCGCAGAGCCTTTAGGTTTAGCTACATGATTCTTTTCATTCAAAACAGAAATAACGTTTCTAGGATGGGCTTCTACTTTCTTCTTCACTTGACTACTAGATGGGGGCAAGATCCTATCATTCTTCTTGTTTCTCTTAAGCTTAGATCTTTGAGCCTTAGTAGTGGTGCTTACTCCTGTAGAAGGCAACACGGGAATATTAGAAGCTGGTTTTGATTCCGCCTTATCTTTAGTGACCATAGTTTGAGATGGTTTAGTCCTAGGGCCCTTGTTAAGTGGTGTGACGGCTATAAGGTTCCTTTTGAGTGCACTAGAGGACGATGCTGAGACAGTGGCTGCGTTATCCACAACATTCTTACCTTTTAGAGTACGAAGTGTTTCCTTTAACTCAGCCAAGACCAGATTCTTATCAAAAATTTGTTCCCTCAAATCAGATATTTCCATCGACTTTCGATTCAATTGTTCAATCAATGATTGATTCTGTGCAGTGGTATTAGCACATGCGGGCTGTACTGAATTGAAGAGTCGTGTATTTTTCTGTTTTAAGTTATCAACTTTGGACAAAATCTTGGAAACTCGATTATCTAGATCAAGTTTAAAATTCTCAGCGGCCTCAAGTACGTTCACACAGTTAAGCTCCTTATATTTCTCTATGTCTATCGGCAAAGATTTAGCAACCTTGTCACTTGGCTGACGCTGTTTTGATTGTAAATTCAATCGAAAATTCTTTTCAAAGTTTGCATCATCGATATTAACACCCTCGAATGACGTTTCAAAGATTTCTTGAATAAATTGTTGCTTGCATTCAAGCGAAATACAATGTGTTTGAATCTCATCAAAACGTTTTGAAAGCGATGAATATGAATCTTGAAGCTTTAAAAATTCAGCGCCAGATTCGTGACAAGTACTATCTACCACAGTATCCACAGATTCAACATTATGCACAATAGAATCATTATCAACACTTGTATTCACACAGACAGAAACTATATCATG
Source organism: Glebionis coronaria (assembly GCA_025667525.1). Classification (NCBI taxonomy): domain Eukaryota; kingdom Viridiplantae; phylum Streptophyta; class Magnoliopsida; order Asterales; family Asteraceae; genus Glebionis; species Glebionis coronaria. The sequence continues at coordinate 520,309,627 of CM046879.1, forward strand.
AGACATCACTTAATTCAGAAGCAGATCATTATGGCGTGAAACCCGTTCTATTTCAAGTAAACTGTTTTCATAAGCATCTTCCATTTCATTGAAAACACGTCTAACTTCTTCTATTTCCAAAAACAAATCTTGATCAATATTACGAAGACAAGCTTTAACATTGTTTACAAACGGAACAATTTCATCTCGAAACGCAGCTCTAGTGTGCTCAAAGTTCCATTCACCTTCCGTTATGGCCGTGGCCGTCGTACGTTCCAAAATGACCTTGTCAAAATCGGCTAAGTGTTGGTGAACCGTATTTAAGTTAACGGACGCCTTACTTACAGGTGGAATTAACTTCGTTAAATCCTTTTTGACGAGTGTAGGAGACGTACTAGGAAGGTTTTCATTTGACAAACTTTGGGGCACAAGAACTGTTAATTCTGCTAATTCCTTTTGTAAGCGAATGCGTGTCTTTTTCGAAAATTGATCTTTGTTATGTTGATCATAATCAATTGTATGGAATTTTGAAAGCATTTTAGAATGAGTTTCATCCTCAAGTGACTTTGTCTCCTCAGAACTACGAACAAACGGTGCTTCTTTCGATTTGCCAATTATGGTCATATCATAAAGGCCGGGAATATATTCCTGAGCTTGTTTTACATAACCGGGATTAGGTGGTAAATCTTGAAGACGCTTAAGTTCGAATTCTTTAAATGATTTAGTTAAAAGATGAACCTTTTCTGTGGAAGCGTATTGTTTTAAAAGCTGTTGTTCTTTGAATTTAAGAAGTTTGGTAGCATTAATTTCCGATTTAACCTTTTTAGACTCGAGAGTTTCGAAATCCATTTTAAGTTTCTGAAAATCATTGACAACCGAATCTTTTTCTTTTAATTCATTGGAAAGATTAGCTTTTAATGATTCTATTTCTTTCAAGTGTTCAATCTTTTCAAAATTCGAAATTGGTCAAATTCAGAACATGTTATTTTCTCTTCTTGAGGGACCATTTCAAAAGTTTTGATCTTTTCTTTATGCAACGCAAGCTCAGAAGTTAGGGTGGAATTTGTATCTACGGATTGTCTGAGGGCCATATGCATTTGATCAATAATATGTTTAGGCACCATGACCAAATCATGTTGAGCATAAGATTCCATACCATTCGTAGCATTTGGTTGAGGTTCATTCAAATGTGTTGGATTGGGTACCACATCATTTGAGTTACTAGTCCCCGAATGTTGTTCGAGGTTGTCATTTTCATGCCCAACTTGAGGTTGGTTATCATCAATATTATTAGATGTGGTTGGTACCTCACTGATGACATCAGAACCGTAGTGAGAGAGATTAGCAACGAGAGCAGCTTGGGCAGAGTGAATGTCATCACAATCAGAATCATATGCGTCAGGGTCATCTGCTTGATAAGTTGCATTAGAAGTAGAAACGACTGCAATGCCTTCAGTATCTGCTGCCCCTGGGTCTGCAAGAAATGCTAACTCCTCTGAATCCAAAATCTTCCCCTTAGACTGAGCATCAACCAAATACATCTTCTCACGAAACCATGCATCATCCCTTCTCCTTTTCGGCTGAGTGCATTCCCTAGCCATATGACCTTGTCCTCGGCAATTGTAGCAAGTCACAACCTTTTTAGGACCATTATGACTCCCATTTCCACTAGCTTGAGAATTCACAGCTTGATTGTTCCCAGTCCTTGTAGGAGGTCCATATGAATTTTGCCTTCCCTGAATAGGTTGCACCGTCACTTGACCATCTTGAACAGTGGCTTGTTGTCGAGGATTTGATGAGGTGCGGAGCTGATTGTTTGTTGGTGGAAATCCTCTAGTTGCAACAAGTTTTGACAAGTAAGCGGTGAGATGGTTTAGTACATCAGCTGGCGTATCATCTGGAGTAAAGACCGGTGCTTGGATTGGTGGAAGTTCATTAGAGTAGAAAGCTTGTGTTGGTTGCGCTTCTATTGGAAAATATCCTTGCTGAGGAGTATAGCCCAATGGAGAAGTGTTGGCTTGTGATGGTGATGTCTGATATGGTGGTTGCTGTGGAAAAGATTGTTGATGAACACTTTGTTGATATTCTTGCTGTGGCATCATTGGTGGTTGATAAGATAGTTGCTGTGGTTGCTGATAGATGTGTGGTGGTGGCTGCTGCAAGTATGATGGTTGTTGATAAGTATAAGCCATGTTTTGTTGAGAAGCATACATTGCAAGTGGATCATGAACTTGAGGTGTAGACAACCGAGCCTCGATCACATGGCATTCGTGTTGTTGAAGAAAAGCTTGAAGTTGATCCACATTGGTGTTATGCAAGTCCTTAGCCAATTTAACATCCATCACGTATTTTTTCCATTCTGGAGGAAGAGTGTTCGAATACTTGGTGTTCAATTGAAAGGTAGGAATTGCCATGCCATAGATATTAAGCTCATTCAACAATAGGGTAAATCTCAGATAGTAATCATTGAGAGTCTCCCCTGGCACATAGGCAAACTTATCAAAAGTATCATAAAGCTTACACTCTCGTTCTTGTTTAGTTAATGAGGTGCCTTGCATGAGAACACGAATTCTATCCCATAACTCTTTGGCAACTTTATGTTTGCTAACGAGTTTGTAGACATCTGGAGGAAGGGCTTGGAGAATGATGTTTGTAGCATACTTATCACATTTATCTTGAATCTTCATATCTCCAGTCAACTCACCCGTTGTGCGAGGACGAGTAGTCGTACCTTCCGTCACAGTACCATAATCTAATGGTCCATTGAGCACCGATGCCCAAATTAGATGTCCATTCTCCTTGTTCAACATATAAAGTTCCATTCGGGAAGCCCATTCCTCATACATAGTCTTCACCAACATTGGTGGACGATTATCCGTACCCGAGAGGATGGACTTATCCGTAAGAGATGTGTACTCCATTTCAGTAAGTGAAGATTTACAAAGTTGATCGATCAATGAAAGAAAGTAAATGTGTTTGTTGTAGTGTGTTAAAACCGAGAAATAATGTTAAAATCCCCTAAATTATGTCCTCGATAAACCAAAAAATCCAAGTCAAAATTACACACAAAATTTTTCAAAAACACGTTTTTTGAAAAACTGTTGGATCGTACTCAGATCGCAGTTGTGATCGTACTCAGATCGCAGTTGTGATCGTACTCAGATCGTGGTTGTGATCGCACTCAGATCGTGGTTGTGATCGTACTTCAGATCGTGGTGATGATCGCACTCAGATCGCAGTGATGATCGTACTTAGATCGCAGTGAGGATCGCACTCCCTATGATCGCACTTAGATCGGACTCCCAGATCGTACCCAACGATCGTACCCTGATCGCACTCCCTTATCGCAACAAGTGATCGGACTATGGATCGCAACGAGAGATCGTACTGAACAAACTTACCTTGATCGTAGTATGGATCGTAGTGAGCTATCAAAGTCAAGATCGCAACTTGGATCGCAGTTAGATCGTAACACCAGATCGTGACGATGGATCGCAAGTAGAAACCCCCAGGGTTTATGCAATCGCAACTTCAGATCGTACTATGGATTCCTCCTTACCTTGTTTCTCGGACAGTACACGAACACCAACAAATCAAGATTCTAGGCCAAAAAAATGAATCAAACAACCAAAAAATTTTGTGTTTTTAACCCAAATAACAATACCAAATCACTATAACAAGTAATAAGATGAAGTAAATCAAGATTAACCCATAAAAACACAAAAAAAAATTGGTTCGTATGAAAATGGATCAAAAATGGCGAGAATCAAGAACACAAACACAAGAACTAAACAATCATCCCATGGCTCTTGATACCATTTGTAGGATTGTAAATCTATGCTTATGTTTTTAGAGAGAGAAAGAGATAGAGAGATGGTGGATTACACACACACTTAGAGAGAGAAACCAATGTTTACTATGTGTAAATAATGAAACCACACCCCTCTCCATCAAAGGAGAGGGTTTATATACCCAAGCCCTTGTCATAGGGTTGGGCTTACATTTGGGCCGGCCTACACATGTTGTAGGCTAGGCTTGGTGTTGTTTGTTAAGTAAAGACATGTAACTAAACTACGAGCTATTACATGGACTACCATTGGAGTGACCAATCCTTCTTAATACGTAAAACGTATTTCCAACATCAGTAACCACCCAAGGTCTCCCATGAACAATAGAAGTCAATGTAGTCACTCTATTAACTGTTGAGGAACTGACAGTGTTCCAAAACTGTTTAATATGTGTGACTAGAATGAGTGGTGCATGAGAAAGAGCATACCTTAAGGGGGATGCGTTCAAATACGCCACCATTTGTGTGTATTGGGTAAACAGAGCATCATCAGCTTCAAGATAAGCAATCATGTTGTGTTGTGATCTGAACCCCAATTCCAATTCTGATGGTTTAAACTTGGGTGCCATTGATGAAAGCTGTTAATTTTAAGTGAAGAAGATGAAGTTGATAAGAGAAAATTGTTAGACAAGAATTATAGATACCATGTTTAAAAATAGGAGCCAAATTTATAGGAGAAGAAGTTGCATGTGATAGGCACAAAAATAGGCAAGTATTTTCAAAAATCAATCATGAAAATATTGAAAAAGTATAAGTTTATCTCATGCATTAAATGAAAAGTAACAACTCCCAAATTACGGCCTAAAAATATGTCAAAAATAACAACTGGGTAGGTCCCATTGAGTGTCAACGGTCAAAAATAACCTATCAACGCCCAACGGCTATAATCTTGTCAACGTTTGCCTATAGCCATGTTAGCGTTCAATTTGGTCATAACAACGCTTGGAAAATTCTTGTCAGCGTCCAAAAATAAAAATGTTTTAAAAATGAAAAATGACCTAAACAAGTAATTTATCCTAGAGAAGATAACCAAAAGCTGATAATTATTATAGGGCGGCAAGCACTGTCCAGTTATGCACACTTGCTTAAGCAAGATAGACATAACAATCCTTTAGTGTCCCTTGCTAACCAAAACTCTTAACAACTAAGTTACCTTACAAAATTCCTTGTTACTCCCAGGTAAATCCCATAACAAAATTATTTCCAAGTCTCCCAACATACCACAACCAATTCTAGGCCAAAAATGTCTTGGCAGCATGCATAGTATATCAACTTTGCATGCTACAGTGCCTCATGATTTAGTAAAACTAACTCATACTCACCTGTGGACACAATCTAGAATTGTGATAAGAGTATCATATGGATACCCAAACATCCTAAAGGTTCCTAAAACCTCCCCTTAAACTATGATACAAAAGTTTGCTAAAATCATGCATGAACATAAAAATTTTATGTCAAGATAGGAATGAAACATTCCAACCATCATCCATAAATAAAAAATTGTCCAAATGCTTCTCCATTGATCCATAAGCAACTGTGTATCCAATGGTATACTGCTAACACCATATGCACATTTAGATTGAAAACCACAAAACTAACATTGTTGCTGACAACGCCCCGATAACACATGACAGCATTGAAAGAAGCTTTGTCAGCGTTAGACAATTATATTGCTGACAACGTTGCAAAAACACTTATCAGCGTTCAAGCAACCTTTGTCAGTGTTAGAAAAATATAGTGGAAAATCTAAATCATCAATAAGACCAATAACAATGCATCATCCTGTACATACTTTTACAAAAAGACTCCAAAACACATATTATGTGAGATTGACCATTCCAATACTTGTTACCAAGTATTGAAACCTCCCAGCATCAAAAGGTTTAGTTAATAAATCTGACACATTTTCCTCAGTGTCAACCCTATCTGGTTGTATTAAACCTTTTTCAAAGCAATCTCTTATAAAATGGTGTCTAATTTCTATGTGTTTAGTTTTAGAATGATGTACAGGATTCTTAATGATGCATAAAGTAGTGTTATTGTCAACAAATATCTTGGTATGCAAGAAATTATACCCATAGTCCAACAGCTGGTTCTGAATCCACAAAACTTGGCCACAACAAGCAGCTGCAGCCACATACTCAGCTTCAGTTGTAGAATTAGCCACCACTGTTTGTTTCTTGTATTGCCAAGAGATCAACCTGCTCCCAAGAAACTGACATCCACCAGTTGTGGATTTCCTATCAAATTTATCACCTCCATAATCACTATCTGCATATGCAATCAGCTCCAATGGTGAATCCTTTGGGTACCATAAACCAAGACCAGGATAGCATCTTAGGTACCTAAAGATCCTCTTCACAGCATAAAGGTGACATTCTTTGGGAGTCACTTGATGGCGTGCACAAGCACACACAGCAAACATGATGTCAGGTCTGGAGGCAGTAAGATACATCAAGGATCCAATCATGGATCTATAGTGCCTGACATCAACATCTTTCCCATCTCCAATCTTTCCCCAAGGGTGTTCTCTATCCATGGGAGTAGTAGCCCTCTTTTCATGTGGAGAAAAGCCAAACTTCTTCAAGATCTCAGCAACATATTTATCCTGGGAGATGAAGATACCATCTTCTTTCTACTGAACTTGTAAACGAAGAAAGAAGTTCATCTCCCCCATATCACTCATCTTGAATTTGTCTGTCATAAGCTTGGAGAAATCCTCACTCATTTTTGGATCAGTAGACCCAAAAATGATATCATCAACATAGACCTGCACAAACAACACATCCTTGCCTTTCTTCTTTGTAAACAGTGTCTGATCTATGGTGCCCCTCTTGAATCCATTGTCCACCAAATAAGTAGACAAAGTACCATACCATGCTCTTGGGGCTTGATGAAGGCCATACATAGCCTTTTTGACTCTATACACCTTATTTGGATGCTCTGGATCCTCAAAACCAGGAGGTTGCATTACATATACCTCCTCAACAATAGTTCCATAGAGGAAAGCACTCTTGACATCCATTTGATAGACTGTGAAGCCCATGCAGGATGCATAGGCTAGAAAAATCCTAATAGCTTCAATCCTTGCAACTGGTGCAAATACCTCCTCATAGTCTATCCCCTCCTCTTGTGTATATCCCTGAGCCACTAGCCTTGCCTTGTTTCTGACCACAATGCCTATTTCATCTCTTTTGTTCCTTAGAACCCATCTTGTCCCTATAGGTCTGACATATCTGGGACAATCAACCAGCTCCCAAACATCCTGAATTGCAAATTGATGAAGCTCATCCTGCATTGCTTCCACCCAACTTGGTTCTTTGAGAGCATCAAATATTTTCTTGGGTTCCTGTTGTGACAGAAAACAGGCAAACAAACATGCTTGCATAAGAGGGGTATCAACCTTCTTGTGTATATTAGCAATAAACCCACTAAGACCTTGATGAGATCTTCTAGTCTGAAATGGAGTATCAACACTACCAATGATTTGAGAAGGAGGATGATTCTTCATGACTGAAGTAAGTACTCCTCCCTCAAAAAGTATGGTATCTTCAACTTCATTCTCCATGTTGCTAATATCTTCTTCATCAGACTCTCTTACATCAACATGAGGATGAACCTATTCATATATATTGGAAGGTCCACCTTGTTCAAAAATGGAAGAGAAAAGATGGGCAGAATTGTTGTCAACTCCTGAACCTTGTTTGTCAGCGCTTGAGCTAACAACGCTTGAAGTGTGGTTGTCAACGTCTGAACCATCAAAGTCTGAATTGGTCTTGTCAGCGCTAGATTTGCCTTTGTCAGCTCCTGAAGAACCATGCATGTTTGTATCTGGTGGTGCTTGGAAACCACCATTATCTTGTCCAGCAGCAGCAGCAGCAGCAAAAGCATCTGTCCAAATGGGAATGGTAACATATTCTTGGATAGGAGATGTCTTTTCTGCATGTGATCCAACCTTTTCATGAACCTGAGTACCTGAAACATCAACAACTTGTTCCTCCACAACATTTGAAGTTACCTTCACAATGTCTGGATTAGTAACATGCACATAATTTAAAGTTCTAGATAAAGGTTCCAAGTCAAACAACCAATTAGGACCACTTTCAGGATCACTAGGTTTATTCTCTAAAAACCCAACATGTACTCTTTCAACTATACGTTTGTCCTCTTTAAGATAAACCCTATATCCCTTGCTCTGCACTGAATACCCCATGAAGTAACCCTCATCACCTTTTGCACTAAATTTCCCTAAGGCATCACTAGTATCCAACACTACTACATGACAACCAAAAGGTATGAGAAAACCAATATTAGGTTTTCTACCCCAAAGTAACTCATAAGGTGTTTTGTTCTGAATTTTATTTACCAATGCTCTATTTTGCACATAACAAGCTGTATTAACAGCCTCAGCCCAAAAGGCTATAGGAAAGTGAGCATCAGCCAACATTGTTCTGGCTGCTTCAATTAGGGTTCTATTTTTCCTCTCAGCAACCCCATTTTGTTGTGGGGTTTTAGCAATACTAAATTGCCTAGTAATTCCTTTCTTGGCACAGAAATCATCTAGCTTCTTATTCCTAAATTCTCCACCATTATCACTCCTAAGCATTTTAACCTCATTGCCAGACCTCTTCTCAATCTGAGTGATAAAATTAATTAGAATATCAGCTGTGTCACTCTTCATAGCTAGAAAGAATGTCCAAGTAAACCTAGAAAAGTCATCTGTGATGACAAAGCAATATGACTTACCATTCAAACTCTCTATATTGGTTGGAACAAAGAGGTCCATGTGTAGCATATGAAGAGGTCTAGAACTAGTGTGCACCTGTTTGGACCTGAATGAGACCTTGTGCTGCTTGCCTTTAAGACATGCAACACAAGAGTGGTCATTGTGGAAGGCCTTCTCAGGCAATCCATCAACTAAGCCAAGCCTCACAAGTCTATTTATATTTTTAAAATTTATGTGCCCTAGTCTCCTGTGCCACAAATTACTCTCATCTACTGAGGCCTTAGCATAAAAACAGGACATATTATTATTCATTTTAATCCCATTCAAATTCACATTATATATGTCCTTATGCCTAGGTGTTCTATACTCAATATATTTCTCATCAGGGATCGTAAAATCCTTGCTTAACACCAAACACTCAGTCTCAGTAAAAAGAACTTTATTTTGGTTATCACAAACTTGTGATACACTAAAAAGGTTGTAATCAAGTTCTTTTACCAGAAATACGTTTTCAAAACGCAAATTCTTGGTGAGAAGGGTTCCTTTGCCTGTGATAGTACCATATCCGCCTCCAAAGTAAACTTTATCACCATCTTTAATGGGAGAGAAGTTTGTCAAATAGTCCTCCTTCCCTGTCATGTGCCTTGAGCATCCACTATCCCAATATCCATAATCATTGACCTGTCTTTGAATGCCCTGCACATAAAGAAAACAAATTAGTTTTCTTTGGGAACCCAAGTCTTAAAAGACTTGGATTCATCTGGTTGTTCAATAAGAAAAGACTTAGTTCTCATAACAACCCCATTCTCATCCTTCTTAGGATGAAATACCCAGTTAACCCCAATAGGTTTTGTAATGACCTTTGAAATGTAATTAAATCTGTTGCAGGTCATTGAAATCCCATTATCATTAGGGTTTTGATCTTTCTTGGGTCTCCATGTTAAGCTTGAAGAAGCTTTAGACCCATTACCTTGTGGTTGCAAATATTTAGGTCTGGTCATGTTTCTGTCAGCGTTAGAATTTGTCCTGTCAACGCTGAAATTACCCTTGTCAGCGTTGAACCTAGGGTTTGCTACAGAAACCCATTGCCTATTAGACCAGGTGTTTGTCTCTTGAAATGGTCTTTGTCCATGAGTGTTAGACCCTCTAGTAAAGAATGGGGCAGGTCTAATCACTTGTGGACTTTGCTGCACACAAGGTTTGGGTCTGACAACGTTTGACTTCCTAACAACGTTGACTTTGTTCCTGTCAACGCTGAAATTGTTCCTGTCAGCGCTGGCTTTGGGAGCGTTGACACACTTGTATGCCAAGTGTGAAAAGCTACCATAAGAGTAACAAGTTTTTCTAGACACAACCTTAGGTCTAGAAGAGAAGAAGCCTGTTCCATGATTGCTAACTTGGCTCTTGGGAGACCTAGTATTCCTATACATCTCTACATATTTAATGGTAGGTCTTCTAACAGTGTTTGAGCCTAGGTCAATAGCTTTACCAGTGATTGGGTTAGTAACCTTAATGGGTGTTGACTCATTTGGACTTTCACATAGCAAGCCACCCTTGACAAATAAAGTAGGGTTAGCCTTCTTCCACTCATTCAGGTCAGTCAATTTTTGTTGATACTCTTCAACTGGAGTGACAACTCTTGGTGGAGGAATGAATTCCTCCTCTGGGAGCTCTAGAAAACCAGTCCAAGATAGATCCTTTTGTTGGACACCATAGAAGTTACCAGCTGGTGGTGGAACCAAAGAGTAATCATTCATCCCAATCCCAGTCATGTCCTTAGGATCCCTTTGTTTAGCCACACAATCTCCTAGGGTTTGGGTGGCTCTATCAAATCTTTGAATTTTAAGGCCAACATTATCTTTATTCTTAATGGCCTCATCTAACTTAGCCTGTATCTCACCATTAACCCTTTCCATGATATTTATAATATCCATACTAGCATCTAACTCATGTTTTAAGATATTGATTTTATCTTTTAAGTCAAATTCAATTTTCTTATATTCAGAAACGGTTTTCTCAGTTTCAGTAAGAGCTAGTTGGTAATTAGACAGTTTACATCTTTCAGTACTCACGTCATCTAATAATCTTAACACTTCTTTGTTAAGTCTTTCAGTATTTAACCTACAACCTTTGCTACAAAAAGCATCATCATATACCTCATTATCAGATGAAGAGGAGGAGTGTGCCATGAGAGCATATTCAACATGCTCTTCTTCTTCAATATCAGCAACCAAAGCTTTATCCTCTTCAACATTCTTAGCCAGATAGCTCCAATCCCATCCCATACCATCAATTCCTTGAACTGCAACCATGGCTTTGGAATCCTAAGCTTTAACAACCTGACTTGAGGGTTTACCAGCATCAGATCTTCTAGGAGATCTGCATTCCCTCATGAAGTGCCCCATACGATGACAGTTGTAGCATTCAACTTTGGATTTGTCAAATCCAGCTGTGTCTTTAGCATTGAAGGTCATCTTATTCTTAAACCTTCTGTTCTACCTATTTGCTCTTATACTAGCAAGAGCCATATTCCACTTAATGTCCATCTCTTCCAAGTGCTCATCACTTATCTGCTCTAGGTCCTCATATGTAATCACTGAACCATTGGGCAAAGAAGCAATGTAAGCACAAACAGTATCCAAATCCAAACCAGCAGGTTTAACTCTTGGGGAGTCACTCTTGAATGTGTCAGCGTTTGAATAGGAGACATTGACAGGACTTGTTTCAGCGCTGACATATGATGATCTAGTAACTGGATGTATGTAAGAGTCCTGATGATTGAATTGACCTTCACTATGAGAGAAGAAGGCCATGTTACTGGTGGTAGACTTGCTTCCAGGCTCTAAAAGAGTTTCATCCTTCAACAGCCTTAGTTTGTTGTAGATGTCATCAAACGAGGAGCTCTTGTAAGTATTGTTGGCAAGAATAGATCTTGCCTCAATCTTCCATGCCTCACCAAGACTTTTAAGAAAGGTAGCATTAATGTCAACATCACCAACTTGTGTCCCCATGAAGGACAACTTGCTTGTAATGTCAAGCAATCTGCTTCTCACACTACTCAGTTTCTCATTGGGTTGAGCTTTGAAGACAGCATAATCATGCATGAGTTGCTTTTTCTTTTCTTCCTTAGTGTCTGCATTGCCACCATGTGCAACTTTAAGAGCTTCCCAAAGGTCTTTAGCGGATTCATAACCTCTGTATTTATGCTGATTCTCTTGTCCCAAAGAGAGCTTCAGGATATTTAGGGTTTTCATGTCAACCCTTCTCTTTGCTATGTCTTCAGCAGACACAGCTCTACCATCATCAGGTTTTTCCTTCTTATCAGCTTCTGAACATCCAGCAACAACTGTTCTTGCAGCAATAGCATTAGCAATCTTTTGAGCCTTATTGAATGTGTTTCCATATTCAATAATCTCCCAGAGTGTGTAGTCATAGATCCCTAGATATTGCTCAAAGTTAAATTTCCACTGATCAAAGTTGGTTGCATCAAGCATAGGAATCTTGATGTTTGGTAAGGGTGAGGAGGAAGAGGTTATTGCTTCAGACACGATGTTGTTAGGTTTTCTGAGAAAATTAGGGTTTTGGTGATTTTTAGGGTTCTGGTGTTCTTTAAGATCAAAAGTTCCTCAACAAGCTCTAATACCACTTGTTGATCCCAAACTTAGATCGATTTAGCTTTATGTATACGAGATTAGATCAAGTAATACACTTAGAGAAACCTTTGTATATGCTTATGAGTTTAAGTGTTATGCGGAATTTAGCACTTACCAAGAACACACAATGATATAAACAAACTTTCACTATGATTATCAATATCAAACTTTCTTACAATGAAAGTAGTTTACGAATGAAAACTTATAAAACTTATATCAAACATTAACCTAAAGGTCTTCTTTTATAGACATAAGAAGCCTTGTACAATAATCTACGTATTAGCTATTCTAGGTAAAGATAAATATAGAAAATACAATGTTGTTCCTATCTTTACTAGAAGTAATCTAGAATACAATAAACACGTAGAGTATATCTTCCCATCAGTGCTTGTCTTCAATGTGTCAACGCTTGACTTTATCTTGTCAACGCTTGAGCTGTCAGCGCTTGTTTTGTTCTTGTCAACGCTTGTATTACTTTTGTCAGCGCCCAAGTGATCTGGCCTTAATTTATTCCCAACAATTTCAGATTTCAAGAGTTTTCATAAAACTGTATATTTTTACGTCTTTTTTACAGTATACGAGAAAAATTGACTAGTTTTACGGTTTTAAGGTTTTGGAAGCTTTAGGAGCTGAAATAAATTAAGGGAAGTTAAGGTATTAATAATAAGATATTAATAAGCAAAAAAATAAAAAATAATAAAATAAAAAATAAATAAAATGGTGTATAGTCGGTTTGTAAAACGCAAGAAAGAAAAGAAAAAGGGAAAAAAGAAAAAGGAGAACCGAACTTTTGTAATGGGCCAAAGACTTGTTAGAAAATTATATAAAGTATTTTATTTAACCAAAACACTTTAAAAAATCCATGGGAATCAAAAGAAATTCGGCATCAATGGTGGTTTTTAGGGTTCTTCATTAATTTTTCTTCTTTAAAAAATTCTAAGGTAAAATCATCAATACCCTTTTTAATTAATTTGATTTAATTCTTTTACAATCAATACATGATAGATCTAGGGTTAGGTTAATTATGAAATCTGTAATTTAATGATATGAACATGATTAGAATAGTTAGGGTTAATAAATGTATATAGTGCTGGTAATTAATTAGGTTAGTTGTGTTAAATTCGTTTTTAAAAACTGAGCAGAAATTTAGGTCAGTTGTTTTGATCATATCTAGAGTTATACAAACTTTCAAGATGTGATCCAAGTACCCTTGAAAAGGTATTTGAGTTATATTTTGAATGCAAGAAACGAGGACTAAATTGGAGGTCGGGAAGTGGGTCAAAAACAGGTTACAACAGTCGAAGGTCAAAGCAGTTTTGAAATCAGTCGATTTTTTAAATTAATGTTTTAAGATGGTTAGGGTACTTAGGAGTACAATTGGACCTTCAAAAGAATATGAGAGTTATTTTATATGTTAAATAAGAGATGTGAAAGAGTGCTAATCAGTTAGGATAGTGGAAGACCCTCTGATCATATCAAACTTTTTGTATGTTCAAAATCAGTAAAATGTGGATAGGCAAAAGTATATACATGTATATCGGGGCCTTAACAATATCTTTAAGGTTGGGTCAAAGAAGAGGAGTTATCTAACAAATGTAAGGGCATGGGGTTTTCGTTAAAGAAATTATGGGTATGGTTAGGTGGGTGTTTGGCGCATAGTTTGGGGACTAAAAAATTGGGACTGTTTTGGGTAAAAAGTAAATGAGATAGGTATCGAACTTGACTAAGTTTAAGACTTGTTAGAGAGGGATATTGGGATGCTTAGAGCATATATATAGATTTAATATTAGGGTAAGGGTTATATGTCCATCATAGATTGATGAACCATTTTAATTATTGGTTCATGTCTTGATGTTATGCATTTTATTTGTTTAGCTTTTTGCTAGTGCGCAGAAAATTTGGAGGAGCTCGATCATGTGAGTTCATAGTCCCATTTTTACTAAGTTTTTAAATGTTTTTTCAGTATGGGATAGATATGACACTTGTAATATTTTTAAATGTATTAGTACTATGTTTTTTAAAATATTTTGATAATATGTTTGTTAGCCGTATTTAAAGTGATGGTCATATAATATACCATTGCGAAGCTCGTGAAAAATACTATTCAACGGTGTCGAGAGTTCTTAGTTATTAATGTTTATGTAACGGGAATTAGTCCCGAACACACAAATGAGGAAGGCCTCCTAAACACTTACTACTTAGTATAAAAGGCCTCCTAAGCCTCATTTGTGTGTGTGTTTTCATTTTATTTGTTTGTAGAGAGAGAAACGTATGTGTTTCTCTCACTAGGAATTCACAACCTTGTTTTCTCTTTTCCATCATCTAATCTAATCTTTTTTTTTTTGGTTTAATCTTCATCTACATTTCTATATCATATATAGTCGTGTGATTGAATCCAACAAGTGGTATCATTCGCCAAGGGATTCGTATTTAAGCATTTCGTGTGATTTTGAATGTTTTTCGCCAAAACATCAAAACATTTTCGTGGTTGTTTGTGTTTCTAAGTCGTATAACTTCTTTAAATCGTGTAGTAGTGATTTGGGCATCTTGGTTTTGGCTTAAAAACAAGTATTTTGGATCAAAAGTTGAGAAATTCTTGTTTTTTCATCTTTCCGAAAGTCTTGCAGAAACTTCCATCGGAAAGTACAAGTTAAACGTGGGCTTCCATCGCAATAACCATTACCATCGCAAAGGGTTTGGTTCTACATTGCGATAGTTGGATTTTATTACTTATTCCGATCTGGACATTCCGATCGTACTTTGCGATCTAGGATTCCGACGGGTATAAGGAAGGTTTTTTAAGCCTCTGCTTAAATTTTGTCAGCATTCCGATCTGAAGTTATTCTGATCTGAACATATTCCGATCTGAACATATTCCGATCTAAGATTCCGATAGAAGGACATTCCGATCTGAACATATTCCGACAGGTCATCATTGCGATCTAAGATTCCGATAGAAGGACATTCCGATCGTAGGACATTCCGATTGAAGAACATTCCGATACATTATTCCGATGGGCATTCCGATGGAAATTTTGTTTGAGTAATTTTTATTCTTAGCCACCATCTAGACTAGTCTCAGACCATAGTTTACACGAAGATAAAAAAAAAAAAAAAGAGTTAAAATTTTTAGGTCAAGTAAAATCAAATTTTTTCCCTACTAGTTTTTAGCTATCTCGAACTCAATTTCAAAATTTGCCGATACATAATTTTTTTCAGCTTACCGTTTTGTCGGACTGAGGAATTTACTGTCAGACTGAAAAAAAAATCGGAAGTTTCGGAATTTCAACATCACCACACGCTTTCTACGAATTGAGATCCTGTTGTTCACACGACTTCTACGATGACGTCTCAACAAGATATTTATGCTGCGGGTACTGAGAATCGTCCACCAATGCTTACCAAGGAGAACTACACTACATGGGCTAGTCGTCTCCTTCGTTATGCAAAATGTAAACCTCTGGGAAAGTTGATTGTCAACTCGATTCAAAAGGGTCCGTATGTTAGAAGAACAATTATTGTGCCTGGAGATCCTACGAATGCTAACCCAGTGGCTGACTCTAGTCATGAGCAAACAGATGAAGAATTAACTGAAGCTGAATCCAAACAACTCGACGCTGATGATCAAGCAATTCAAGTCATTCTTATGGGACTTCCTGAAGATGTTTATGCTGCTGTCGATAGTTGTGAAACCGCACACGAGATGTGGCTTACGATTCAGAAAATGATGAAGGGCAGTGAAATCGGTTTACAACCCTCATGAACCATCTTAGAAGAAACAAACATGAACCTGCACAAATTGCTGCCTACATCAAATTTCTTGATAATCTTCCTTCTGAATGGTCACGATATGTCACGCTTGTCAATCAAACCAAGGATCTTCATGCTGTGGACTACACTCAAGTTTATGACTATTTGAAGATGAATCAAGATGAAGCTAACGAAGTTAGGGCAGAAAGACGTGCCAAGACACAAGATCCATTGGCTTTTATGCCAAACTCTCCATCATCTATGTCATATCCCATGGTACCCTACCATCAACCCTCATCAAGTAACTTCCTGCCACAACAACAACAACTCACCGCTTATGGATATCAACACCCTGCTGCTATGAATTACTTACAACAACCTATTGCCTGTTTTGATGACATTACCGATCCTACTCATGCTATTAATACTGGTCTTGCCCTTCTTGCAAAGGCATTCAAATTCACCATTAACCCCACCAACAACAATCAAAGAATCTCCTCGAACACTAGAAATAGGCAGATTGCTCAACCTTTCATGAATGCGAATCAAGATCGCCAATTGGTAGTTGCTGGAAACACGGGGACTCAGTTTCAACAATATGGTCAGAATGTTGGGCAGACCGTTGGCAATGCAGGAAATCAGTATGGGCAAAACCGTAGTCAAAATCCGGGTGTTCCGAATGAGGGTAATCAGAATGGGTTAATAGTTGTGCCAGCAGTTGGTAACCAGATGGGAAACATTGTGGCTGCAAGGGCTGAGAATACTGGTACGGGAAATGGAAACAACAATCGTCAGGTTCAGTGCTACAACTGCAGGGGATTTGGTCATTATGCTAGAGATTGCACAGCCAAAAAGAAGAGGGATGCTGCTTATCTTCAGACTCAGCTTCTCATAGCACAAAAGGAAGAGGCGGGGATTCCACTTCAAGCTGAGGAATTTGATCTTATGGCTTCTGCTGCAGAATATGACGAGGAAGAAGAGGTGAATGCCAACTACATCTTGATGGCAAACTTACAGCAAGCATCAACCTCAGGAATGCATGATGACAGAGCTCCCGTCTATGATGCAGACGGTCCCTCTAAGGTACACCCAAGTTTTGATGATAATGATATATATAATATGTCTAATCAGGAGGAAGAGTATACTGAGATGCTTGAGCCCTACATTGAGACACACGAGGATCAAACGAATAATAGTAATATTATTTCGAATGAGCCTAGTGTGGACCTTAGTGTGGATCAAGTTGCTCAGCCTACAACCCTTCCTGATGAGACACATGCGTATTATAAATCTCTATTTGATAAGCTTGCTAAGGATGTAGATCATGCTACGGTGGTTAATAATAAGTTTAGAGAAACTAATGCCAAATTGACCACTGAGCTTGCGGGATATAAGGAACGGGAGAAAAGTTTTGAGATTCATCATGCTAAAATCAAGGAACTTGAACAAGCTCATGCTACATCGGTTTATCAAGAAAAATGCACCACTAAGAAATTAAATGCCTTACACTTAAGTAGTGCTAAAAAGATAAGCGAATTGAATGATGAAATCACTTCTCTTAATAAACAGCTTTCAACTGAAAAGGCTATTGTTTCTGATTTAAAAGAAGAAAGAAAAAAGCTAAAACATGATTTCAAAATTCGAGAAGATGGGCTTCTTGAGGATTTTTGCAAAGCGCATGATAGGATTAGAGAATTAGACAACCTTTTAGTAAAACGTGGCCAAACTATGCAGACGATAAATATGCTCGCACCAAAAGTGAATGAGATAAATTACACTCGATAAAAAATGGCTTTAGGTTGTCCTCTTCCCCCTAATCCAGGATACCTTAAGCAAATTCAAGCCACTAATGAAACTTTATATAATGGTAGTGTGCTATTGTCTGATGAGCATGATCCTCCTAGTGTGCATGATTCCGAGGAAACTACTGAACTTGCTGTAGAGTCTCGTTTAAGAATGAAAAAGCTTGATAAAGAAGTGATACCCGTTTATTATCCGAAAGTTAATCCTCCAACTGTTTTTGTTCGGTCTAAAACGAGTACTGAAATGCTTTTGCTACCAAGTGAGGAATTGTCTGATGACCCTCCTAAACCGAGTATCACTCGCCGATTTCTAAACGAGCTTAAAGATAACTTTGTCATCCTTAAATGTGTTGTTAATTCAAAAATAACTGGAGGTAATTTTACATCACCTGTTCAGATTGAGGTTCAGAAAATTCTTTAAAACGATATTAATCCGATTATTAATCAAGTTGATGCTCGGTTAGGAAATTTAGAAAAAGCTTTTCTAAAAGAATTAGCCAACTTTGTTGAAGACTTTAAATCATTGACGAAGGAAGCTGATGAATCTCTTGATAAAATTAAAGTTTTGGAAAACGATCTTGAACGCCTCTCTAAAGCTCGTGATTGTATTGATAGTAGCCCTATTGAGTTAGGTACCTCTATGCCGCATAATGAAAACCTCCAAACTGAGCTTGATCTTATGAAAGAGAAAATGGAATCTTATGTCATTAAAAAGGATAAAGAATTCACCGATCTTTGGAATAAATTTGTCAAAAAATGTGATGAATGCAAATATGACAAGATTTCGTATGAAAAAGCTCACAATGAAATGCAACAAACTATCGCACGGTTGCAGGCTCAGTTAGGAGGGGTTTCGGAAACGAATTTGGCCTCGTCAGGGTTAGAGAGTGCTAGTGGTGGTAATGTTCAGAAGCTTAAGGCTAAGATTGCAGATTTAGAATCTGTTGTTGTTTCATATAAGCGGTCTGTTGAACAAAGTAAGTCTGTCTATCAGAAACTTATTGATAAAATCTGTGAGAACTGTAAGTTAAAGGCCTTGTTAAAAGATAAGACTTCTGAACCTAGCTCGATTGTGGATACGATGATCTAGAAACCAGCAACCTCGGGACCTACTCGTATTGCTGTGACACCTTTTCCCAAGGTTGCTGGAACGAAAACTGCTGTGATTGCCCCAGGAATGTTTCGTGTTAGTTCTCCCTCTGTGCCTAGCAAACAACGTAAAGCAAGCGTTAGGACAAAACCGTTCACTATAACTCAACCACAAGTTATTGATTTAAAAAGTGCTAATTCTAATAGACGCGTGTCTTCTTCTACAGGAATAAACAACTACACTAAGAGCAGAAGGCCACAACCTACGAGCAATACAAGGAATGATAGGGTCCCTTTTGCCTCTAGACGTAGTCGCCCCAAGATCAATAATGTGGAAGTAGAAGAACACCCTAGGATTTTATCGCTTTTTAATCATAATCAGAAACCTAATTCATCTGAATGTAATGACTTTAAGCTTGTTATTCGGAATGAAAAATCTGAAGTTATTTGTGCTAAATGTAATAAATGTTTCTTTACTTTTAGTCATGATGCTTGTGGTTTGACTATGAATGGTTTGAATTATGGTGGTTATACTCGAATTGACAAGCTGTCAGTCAGTGAACAACAACGCACTCCTAAGGCTAAGGTGTATGTTCCAAAAAGTACGCATGTAGGGTCCACAGAAAGTCTTGCTAAGCCTAGTAGCCCTAGACTCACCTCTAAATGGTTGCCTACTGGTAGAAATTTTGACTGTAGTGGAAAAATTATCGACACTAGTAGATCTCATACTGACAGTGAAACGTCGGTATGTGATAAGGCTTAATTATCTTCTAACCCTACAGGAACCTATTTCATCGGTTGCCAAAATATTTGTTTCTCTTATCATTGGCAGGCTGTTGAAATTTGTCTCTAGTGCGTGGACTCGGGTTGTTCCAAACATATGACTGGGAATCGAAGCCTTCTCAAGAACTTTGTATGGCGTTTCATGGGAACTGTTCGATTTGGAAATGATCATGTTGCGGCAATTCTAGGCTATGGTGATCTTCATTGGGGAAATATAATTATCACCAGAGTCTCCTTTGTTGATGGCTTGGGACATAACTTGTTCTCGGTTGGGCAATTTTGTGATTCAGTCTTGGAGGTCGCTTTCAGAAGTCATACATGTTTTGTAAGAGATCTTGAAGGAATTGATCTGTTGAAAGGAAATCGTACCACCAACCTTTACACCATTGATCTTTTTCAAATGTCTGCTGCTTCTCCAATTTGTCTCATGGCCCGAGCCACATCAACAAAGTTGTGGTTATGGCATCAAATGTTATCTCATCTCAATTTTGATGCCATCACCCATCTCGCGAAATATGATCTCGTTACCGGTCTTCCAAAGTTCAAATATACAAAAGACCATCTTTGTCCTTCATGTGAGCAAGGGAAAAGTAAGAAGAAGCCTCACAAACCCAAACCTGTTCCCAACTCAACGAATAGGTTACATCTCCTACATATGGATTTGTGTGGCCAAATGAGAATCAAAAGTATTAATGGAAAGCGGTATGTCCTTGTCATTGTGGATGACTATTCTCGTTACACATGGGTTCATTTTCTTGCTTCAAAAGATGAAACCCCTGATGTAATTATTAACTTCTTGAAGAAAACATCAGTACTACTGCAAGCCCCTGTCATTATTGTGAGAACGGATAACGGTACAGAATTCACCAATCAGAAATTGAAAGCTTATTTTGACGAAGTTGGGATTTCTCATCAAACTTCGGCTGTAAGAACTCCAGAGCAGAATGGAGTTGTGGAACGGAGGAATCGTACGTTAGTTGAAGCTGCTCGAACGATGCTTCTCTCCTCTAGTGCACCGTTATTCCTTTGGGCCGACGCTATAGCAACTGCATGTTATACTCAAAACCGCTCCATTATTCACACCCGTTTCAACAAAACACCTTATGAGATCATTAATGGAAGAAAACCGGATATTTCATTTTAACATGTCTTCGGTGCATTATGTTATCCGAAGAATGATCGTGAAGATATCGGTAAACTTGAACCTAAAGGTGATATTGGCTTTTTCATTGGTTATTCTTCAACTGCTTGTGCTTACAGGGTTTATAATCGAAGGACAAGAAAGGTAATGGAGACTATGAACGTTACCTTTGATGAGCTCTCGGGTATGGCCTCTCAGCATAGAAGTTCACATCCCGAGCTTCAAGGTCAGACTCCTGGACACGTAAGTTCAGGACTCGCGCTTCAATTTGCACCGTCAGCAATATCATCGTTACAACCATCAGAACGCGACTTGGAAGTTTTATTTGGGCCAATCTATGATGAATATATGGAGGGTCCTTCGTCATTTGGTGTTCCTCAAAATGCCCCGGCTGCACCTGCTGCGGTAGTTCAAGAACCTCCGACTGCATCTACACCAGCGGAATCTACTCCTACACCATCTACGTCAACCTCAACCATATTGCCTCCAAATATTCCAACCACTTCTCCGACTGCTGACGCAACTCAACAACATTCTCAGCAAATTCCTAATCATGTTCATCTTCAGAATGAAATAGTTGCTGAAAATGCAAACAATGCGATGCTCAACGAACATGAGTTTGTTAATCCATTTGCAGCTTCCACAAGTACTACTCAGCCTTCAACACCCTATGTGGATCCGTCGAGCTCGCATCAAGTTTCTCATACACTTCCACATGAACACAAATGGACTAAGAATCATCCTTTGGTTCAAGTGATTGGCAATCTCTCACGACCGGTCTCAACACGAAATCAGCTGCGTACCGATGGTGATATGTGTATCTATGCACTATCAGTCAGCACAATGGAACCAGCAACTGTGAAAGAAGCAATGACCGATGCATCATGGATTGAGTCTATGCAAGAAGAACTCAATCAGTTCATCCGACTTGATGTATGGGAGTTAGTACCTCGACCAGACAATATCGATCCCCTCACTCTGAAATGGTTATTCAAAAACAAGATGGATGAGGAGCAAACGGTCATTAGGAACAAAACTCGGTTAGTTGTGAGAGGTTATAAACAAAAGGAGGGAATTGACTTCGCAGAATCCTTTGCCCCGGTTGCTCGGATGGAAGCTATTAGGATTTTCTTGGCATACGCTGCACACAAATCATTCACAGTGTATCAAATGGACGTGAAGACGGCTTTCTTGCATGGGCCGTTAAAAGAAGATGTGATTGTATGTCAACCTGAAGGTTTCATCAATACTGAACATCCAAGCCATGTCTACAAGTTGAAAAAGGCAATTTATGGTTTGAAACAAGCACCGAGGGCATGGTACGACGAATTATCATCATTTCTTCTACAAAATCACTTCAGCAAAGGAACCATTGATCCAACGTTGTTTATCAAGCACTACGGCAACGACATCTTGGTCGCTCAGGTCTATGTAGATGATATTATATTTGGTTCTACTAACCCAAAATATTCTATATTATTTGCCGACCTTATGAAAAGTCGTTTTGAAATGTCCATGATGGGGGAAATGACGTTCTTTCTTGATCTCTAAGTTCACCAATCCCCCCGTGGTATTTTCATAAATCAGTCCAAGTATGTGCTTGAGATTCTAACGAAATTTGGCATGGAAAACTGTGATCCTATTGGTACTCCAATGGACACTAAACACAAGCTTGATTTGGATAAGAAAGGGACATTTGTAGATGCTACAAAATACCAAAGTATGATCGGGTCCCTTATGTACTTAACCTCAAGCAGACCGGACATTGTGCATGCTACTTGTTTATGTGCTCGGTACCAGGCTAAGCCAACCGAGAAGCACCTCAAGGAGGTTAAAAGGATCTTTCGTTATCTCCGGGGAACCATTAACATGGGTCTCTGGTATACGAAGGATTCTGGTTTTAATCTAACTGGTTTTTCAGATGCCGATCATGCAGGGTGTCATGATACATTCAAGAGCACTTCCGGTGGAGCACAATTCTTAGGCGAGAAGCTAGTGAGGATGGTCATCAAGGAAACAAGACTGTACGGCGTTGTCAACCGCGGAAGCAGAATATGTGTCTCTATCCGTGTGTAGTGCTCAAGTCCTTTGGATGAGAACACAACTCACGGATTATGGCTTTTACTTTAACAAAGTCCCTATTTATTGTGATTCACTATCAACCATAGCCATATCCTGCAACCCGATCCAACACTCCAAGACCAAGCACATAGCTGTCCGATTCCATTTCATAAAGGAGCATGTGGAAAAAGGAACGATCGAACTGTATTTTGTCAAGACGGACTACCAACTAGCCGACATCTTCACCAAAGCTCTTTCTCAAGACAGATTTGAATTCTTGGTTCGTCGACTTGGTATGCGTAGTTTCACTCCTGATGAACTTGAACGTCTTGCACATTCGCAGTAACCTTGTATATATCTATCAGAAAATCAAAATACAAAAATATAAAACCTATAAAAACAAAATAAAAAATGAGAAAACCTTTCAAAAAATACCAAAAATATTCTTCTCCGACATGTCTCTCAGCATCGATAATATGGACGTGCTTAGAAATGTTGTTCAATAACGACACGGGTACGTACATAAAGTTCGAATGAGAGTTAAAATGTTTTCAAAACATGTCTTTTCTATTTTTCTTCTCATAATGGCTTATAGTCACATGTCAGACTATAACCCGGTCCCTAAATAAAGGAAAGTCTTTGACTTATCCTCAACAACGAGAAATTCATTTTTCTCGGTCATGAGCTTATATCAAAACATTCAAAGTTTTAAGCTCATGAACACAATTTTTCTCGGACTTTTGAGCACAATTTTTCAAAGTATTTCAAAACAATGTGCTCATATACTCCCCTATTTAAATAGAATCTCTTTTCGAGGGGGAGTATAATGATTTCATAAACATTTGTTCCAAAGTTTCATGACACATTATTCTCTCCATGTTTCATCACTAGTTTCACAAAAATTTCAATTTCATGCAATTTTTGAGGGGGAGAATAGTGATTAAAATGTGTTATTTTGAATAAGATCTTTGATATAAGTGCTTTCTCTTCCTAATATGTGCAAAAATCTCTCCTTTTATGATGCACATATGTAGGGGGAGCGTTTTTGGTGATATAGAAAACTTTTAAGGTGTAAACATTGATTTCATCAACACCTTGACTGCATTTTCAATTGATTTTTCTGGTTACGATATCTATACCCTTCAACACAATTAATCACGACGATATTGGTGTCAAAAGGTGGTTAGGTATTCGTCCTATGATCCAACCAGAACCGGAGGGATCTTCCCAGGGACAATCCATTAGAACTTAGAAGTCCTTAGGAAAGATGGAGTAGTTGAGTGTACGGGAATAATGCCGACTAATGACTTAAGCTAGCACTGGAACAATCACAACAAGGTGCTAGTTATGATGTCTTGGTAAGCATTGAAGGGGTTGAAGAATGAAAAAGAAATGTAAGGATAAAGGGTGTAAAGAAAGAAGCCCTCCATACAACTTAGGCAGAAACCGGGTCAATACATCTATTATCAGAATCACTTTGATGATTTCTGATACTGAAGACAAAGCATCATGGACCCAGTGATGCAATGCACAACCCTTCCCAGCCTACTCAAGCTTCTCTCAAAAGAAGTTTGTTTTATTGTCACGAAGTTCAACTCATTTCTATTAACTTTCTCACTCCGAGATAGTAGATATTGAATAGGTGGCAGTTTGCTCCAGCCTCCGATCACCAAATAAACGTGCACTTATAGACTCTAGAGCCAACGAGATTCATCAAAAATCTCATTAGGACACTTATTCCATAGATCAATTGTTGTTCATCATTAGAACACAAGCGATGATTTACAGAGTCCTACGCTCTATCCTTGTGGTATTGCTAGAACATTCAGAGTGATACTCTTTAGTATTCACAGTGATGAATGGAAATCCTTCCAGTGTTAACATCAAACAGCACTGCGGTAGGTCATATGTAAGATTCACTTGAATTAAACATATGATTAACTGGAAAGCAACAGTGGTTTGATTCTTAATTGATTCAAACTCGTTCCAGGTCTCGATGCAATATCTTTATGATCTTGCCAGAACATTCAGAGTAATACTTTTCAGTATTTACAGTGACGAATGGAAATCCTTCCAGTGTCATCATCAAACAACACTGCGGTAGGTAACTTGTGCGATTCTATATGAATCAAACTTGTGTCAACTGGAAAGCAACGATGGTTTGAGTCTTAATTGATTCAGGCTTGTTCCAGGAAAGTGAATTGACGACTTAATCAGCAGAATGGAACTGCATGATTCACCCCTTACTTTGAATTATCTTTCGATATATTCAAGTATTGAGAACGGCTACCACAGCTAGAAATCCTGTCAAGGAAGTTCTTTGAACTTACCTGATCACAGATACAGTATTCGTACTGTATAACGGGAAACCGGTGGAATGCAAACGGTGGCGTTATCTCAAGTGTCGCAATTCAAGGCCACATATTCAGGATTATTGAAGAAAGCTCAAGAACATCTAAAGACAAAGACTTCCGCTACTCTGATGATCAAGGGAGATTGTTAACAAGCTTTCATGTAAAATCAAAACATGAGTATGTGGGTAAAGACACAAGAACACAAGCTGGAAAAGTTACAAGATCAAGTCAAGGCAAAGATCAAAGATCCAAGATCACAAGTCATGAAAGGAACTATGAAAGAACTCTCAAGGCAACAAGCTTCAAAGTCTGCAACACCAACGATGTGAAGTCACATATTACATGACCACCCCTTAGGGGGGAGATTGTTAGCCGTATTTAAAGTGATGGTCATATAATATACCGTTGCGAAGCTCATGAAAAATACTATTCAACGGTGTCGAGAGTTCTTAGTTATTAATGTTTATGTAACGGGAATTAGTCCCGAACACACAAATGAGGAAGGTTTCCTAAACACTTACTACTTAGTATAAAAGGCCTCCTAAGCCTCATTTGTGTGTGTGTTTTCCATTTTATTTGTTTGTAGAGAGAGAAACGTATGTGTTTCTCTCACTAGGAATTCACAACCTTGTTTTCTCTTTTCCTTCATCTAATCTAATCTTTCTTTTTTTTGGTTTAATCTTCATCTACATTTCTATATCATATATAGTCGTGTGATTCAATCCAACAATGTTTTTCATATATGTGGACTTAATGTGCTATTATGTGATATGCCTACTTATGTGATATGTTATATGTTCTATTATGTGTTCTGGCGTGCGTTCTGAGTACATATGTTCTAAGTACATGTACACCGTCTTCTCGGAGGCAAGATATCTCGACGGGGATATGTGTTCAATTTCCATACTGGGTATGGGAAAGATCCGGATAGGTGTAGGTGCATTTGTTCTTATTTTGTGTACTTAATTATTATGGTATGTTATGTTTGTAGTTGTGTGTAACATGAATATCACTTTTTATTCCATTGCTTTAACTTATTTTTCTTCAACTTATTTACAGTGGATGTCAATTTTTCTTATGATGTTCTAGATAACTTAAACCTATGTTCTCACCAACCTTATGTTGATAGATTTTAGTGTCATTTTCAGGTGAGGTAGTTATGAAGGATGGTGTTAGAAGTGGCTAGAGTTTAGAGGCTGCTAGGATTACATTAGGAGGAATCCCTTTCCTCTTAGATTATCTTTTGTCATTTGAATAGTGAACTTTTTTATACCTATATGTTTGATGTTGTTTATTTGTTTTTCTTTGGTAAGAGGTAGGAATTTTACCTACTTACCTAGCCTTATGCATTATTGAGATATTGTCATGACATTTGTGTCACCATTTATGATATTTCAATTTCATTTAGTTCTCTCTATAGACACGCTATTGTTATGATGATATCCATATGTCGCGCCCCATATTTCGCCATGGTGGGGTGTGATAGAATGGTATTAGAGCCAATGGTTATAGAGAATTAGGTTGCCTAGTCTCGTAGCCTAGTCTATACTTAAGGGTCCCTGCATATAGGCGTCATAGGAGTATGTGTGCATTATATAATAATTGATGTATTTGGATGTTATTTTTGCAAAGTTTGTTAAGTTATGAACTACTATGGTTCATACTTACCTACATGTTATTTTCTTTTCGAGTTTTGACTAGTGCGGGTTGAACCATAGTCGTATACACTAGTCATTCTTTTAATTATGCTTTCATGTTCTTTATACAGTTTAAATTTTGTCTACGCTAGTTCAGCTGGATTACGAGTTTATGTGTTTCATGCATTGGCTACGTTATTTTAATACATGGAATTTTGGATCTTATTTTATGTTGTGGTTATGTTATGTGCTTATATAGATGTAGGATCTATGTGCTTATTTGAGCTGGTAGATTGATGTGTTATGTGTAGTATTAATTCTTATAAGTGTCATTATAGGAGGGAGTGCATTGGTGAAAGGGGATTCGTATAAGTATGGTGGCCAACATAGTTATACAAGTACCACAACACAAATGGATTCCTAAGTATGATTGCATAAAAAAGGGTTAATACATGCTTGTAATATATATTGGTAGTGCTTATGGTTATGTGTACCCGTGTACATAATATTACGTATATTACATAAGTACTTTGGTAATTATTAACGAGTGTGCATGACCGTATATGGACAAGTTGTCATCATGTGTACCAACGACATCTTGATCTACTCACAGTCGGAGCAAGAGTGTGGGAAGAATTATGAGTTGGGTCTGAAGTTACTTAGTTGGGACCAACAAGGTTGAAGCGAAGGAAGATGAGGAAGCGTTTTTGGAGGCTAAAGAACTAACGTAGATGATGAGTCGATTTTGGCATTATCAGAAGGACTGGTCGAATTCGTAAAGCATGACGATACGTGGAGCAAGGATTAGGATGCGAGCGATGACGGCAAAGAAAGGCGACTGCTTATACGTTGGAAAAGTTGAAGGTTTTGAAGAATTATATAGGACTTAAATAGTGGAGAAGTAGGTACCGTAAGAGTTGGGTGATAGTCGATAGACTGACTAATTCATCTCATTTTTCTAGCAGAATGAGGAGTCATAAAATTGAGAAGTTGGAAGGATTTCGTACAAATGTGATGTTATGGACTTAAGATTATGGAGGGACGATCAAAAAGTAGTAGTGAGGAAGGAATGGCTTGAGGAAGCAAGAGATTGTCGAGATAGTAGATTGACATTGGAAGGGTTAGCGTCAGAGCTGAAAGTTAGTGATCATGAGTAAGGGAAAGTCTCGTCTAAAGAAAGTCGGAAGTAGTCAGCTTATTGGAACAAAAATGGTTCAGGAAACTACTGAGGTGATGACAGTGCTTAAGGAGAAATTGAAAGACGGAAAGAGACCGACAAGAGATGCTGACAAGAGGCGTAAACCGTTGGAGTTTGGTGTATGGGACAAAGTTATGCTAAAGGTTTCACCATGGAAAGGGGTGATGCGGTTTGGGAAGAAAGGAGAAGTAGAGGAAGTTTTCTGTTATTGCAATACGTAGTTATTGTGTTTAGAGAGTAAATCTCGAGACGAGATATCTATTAGGAGGGAGTGATGTGACAACCCTAGATCTTGAGATTTGTCACTTATGACTATTTGACTTTAATTTTGTCCTTAGTGTGCGTTTATGTGCAATATGTTGATATTTGAGCCTTTGACTGAATGTTAGACATCGTACATGTAGTGCATGGTACATTATATGATGCTTAGATGGGGTTAGTTCGTGCTCATTAGTTCACTTGGACGTATCTATGATAGTATATGGCGTCATTTTAAGATTTTATGTGTACGTATATGTATTATAGTTACTCGTATTTTTGCGATTTAGGGTTTACCATTTTGAGGTCTCGGATGAGGTATTTACTCACGAGAATAATTTACGGGATGGTTTTAAGTCATTGAGGACTTAGTTATATAGTTTATTTCAAATTTCAATAGTTTTTGTTATAAAACTGTATATTTTTACGTCTTTTACGGTATACGCGAAAAATTGACTAGTTTTACGGTTTTAAGGCTTTGGAGGCTTTAGGAGCTGAAATAAATTGAAGGAAATTAAGGTATTAATAATAAGATATTAATAAGTAATAAAAAGAATAAAATAAAATAAATAAAAGGGCGTATAGTCGGTTTGTAAAACGCAAGAAAGAAAAGAAAAGGGAAAAAAGGAAAAAGGGGAACCGGGCTTTTGTAATAGGCCAAAGACTTGTTAGAAAATTATATAAAGTCTTTTATTTAACCAAAAAACTTTATAAAACCTCTGGGAATCAAAATAAAGTCGGAATCAATGGTGGTTTTTAGGGTTCTTCATTAATTTTTCTTTTTTCAAAAATTCTAAGGTAAAATCTTCAATACCCTTTTTAAATAAATTGTTTTTAATTATTTTACAATCAATACATGATGGATCTAGGTTATGTTAATTATGAAATCTGTAATTTAATGATATGAACATGATTAGAGTAATTAGGGTTAATAAATATATATGGTGATGGTAATTAATTAGGTTAATTGTGTTAAATTCGTTTTTAAAAACTGGGCAAAACTTCAGGTCACTTGTATTGATCATATCTAGAGTTCTACAAACTTTCAAGATGAGATACAAGTACCCATGAAAAGTTATTTGATTTAGCTTTTGAATGAATGAAACGAGGAATAAATTGGAGGTCGGAAAGTGGGTCAAAAACAGGTTACAACAGTCGGAGGTCAAAATAGTTTTGAAATCATTCGATTTTTTAAATTAATGTTTTAAGATGGTTAGGGTACTTAGGAGTATAATTTGACCTTAAAAATAATATGAGAGTTATTTTTAATGTTAAATTAGAGATCTGAAAGAGGGCTAATTAATTGGGATAGTGTAAGACCCTCTGATCATATCAAACTTTTTATATGTTCAAAATTACTAAAATCTCGATAGATAAAAGTATATACATGTATATCAGGACCTTAAAAGTAGCTTTAAGGTTGGGTAAAAAGAGAGGAGTTAGCTAACACATGTAAGGGCATAGGGTTTTCGTTACAGAAAACATGGGTATGGTTAGGTGGGCGTTTGGCTCAAAGTTTGAGGACTAAAAATCGGGACTGTTTTGGGTAAAAAGTAAAGAGGATAGGTATCGATCTTGACTAAGTTAAAGACTTGTTAGAGAGGGATATTGGGATGCTTAGAGCATGTATATGGAGTTAATATTAGGGTAAGGGTTATATGTCCATTATAGATTTATGAGCCATTTTAATTATTGGTTCATGTCATGAAGTTATGCATTTTATTTGTTTAGCTTTTTGCTAGTGCGTAGAATATTTGGAGGAGCTCGATCAGGTGAGTTCATAGTCCCATTTTTATTAAGTTTTAAAATGTTTTTCTAGTATAGGATGACACTTGTAATATTTTTAAATGTCTTAGTATTATGTTTTTTAAAATATTTTGATAATATGTTTTGCAAATGTGTGGACTTAATGTGCTATTATGTGATATGCCTACTTATGTGATATGTTATATGTTCTATTATGTGTTCTAGCGTGCGTTTTGAGTACATATGTTCTGAGTACATGTAAATCATCTTCCCGGAGGCAAGATATCTCGACGGGGATATGGGTTCAACTTCCATACTGGATATGGGAAAGATTCGGATAGGTGTAGGTGCATTTGTTCTTATTTTGTGTACTTAATTGTTATGGTATGTTATGTTTGTAGTTGTGAGTAACATGAATATCACTTTATAGTCCATTGCTTTAACTTATTTTTCTTCAACTTATTTACATCGGATGTCAAGTTTTCTTATGATGTTCAAGATAACTTAAACCTATGTTCTCACCAACTTTATGTTGACAGATTTTAGTGCCATTTTCAGGTGAGGTAGTTATGAAGGATGGTGTTAGAAGTGGCTAGAGTTTAGAGGCTGTTAGGATTGCATTAGGAGGAATCCCTTTCCTCTTAGATTATCTTTTTTCATTTAAATAAGTGAACTTTTTGATACCGATATGTTTGATGTTGTTTATTTGTTTGTCTTTGGTAAGAGGTAAGACTTTTACCTACTTACCTAGACTCCTACATTATTGAGATATTGTCATGACATTTGTGTCTCCATTTATGATATTTCAATTTCATTTAGTTCTCTATATAGACACGCTATTGTTATGATGATATCCATACGTCGCGCCCCATATTCCGCCATGGTGGGGTGTGACACTTTCTTCCTGTTGTATATTCCATATTTTTCTCTGGTTTGCTTTCTTCTTTTCTTTTTGGATTAATTTCCTTTGTTATTTTTTGTAAGCCCGGCTTCCGCGTCTGGCAAGCCTGTCGTTTGCTTTCCATTTGTAGTGCTCCATGGCCTTTCCCTTTGGTGCTGATTTTGCGAGACGCAGATGGCTTGCTGAGGTTGTTTTGCGGAGAGCACTTGTTTTTGTCAGTAGTCTGACTGATAATGTATTGTATTTTGGTTTTTTGCTTCATGCTCAGGATTTAAGGTTTAAATCTTGTTTAGGTCTTATCTTTTTTAGATTTATGGTTATTCGTCCTTCTCGGGAATATTTTATATATGGTGATATGCCCGTGTGGGTTGCCCCTGCACTTGTCTTTTTTGGTATGAAATCTATTGGCAATTGCTCTCTAGTAGTTGTCTGAGTCTTGTAGTCAATGTTGTGCATTTTTGTGGTGGTGTTCCATTTTACGTCGCCTCTTCGGATTTCCCACTTGGCTGTTTTCGTTAGATTGGTTGGTCATTAATTATCGTTGCGGTATGTGTTTGGGAGTACTTTTTTGATGTTTTAGTCCCCTTGGCTATGGTTGGTGTTTATGCTTTTTTCGTCGTGGTATTTTTCCTTGACTTTTGGAGTTCCCAATCAAAGTTGTTTGGTGTTCGTTTGGGTTTTTTCTCCTTTGGTGGTGCGCTGTTGCTTTCTTCTTACGGGGAAGATAGGCACGAGGTAAGCTTTTTCTTTGGAATCAGAACTGTGAGCCTTGCTAGCTTTGCTTCTTGTTCTTTGGTTCTTTTGAGCGCTCTGCTTGTTGCTTTTCTTCGTAGGAAATTACTTTCCTTTTTGTTTTCTCTATGTTGTTTTAAGAGTTTCAACATTTTTTCTGTTGGTTTTGACATAGATCTGCTCGAGCTGACTAGATCCCTACTTAGTTTAAGGATGCTCTTGAGGCTTTGAGTGGGGGGTGATTCAGCTACCCCCGTCCATTTTATCTAGTTTTGTCGTCATTCTCTTTGTTACGACCATGATACTCGGGAATTCTTCTTGTCCGACTTTGGCTGTGTGATTTCTTTGACTAGGTTTCTTATTTCGGCCTTTCTGCCCATCTATGTATTTGTTTATTGGGCGTATGAGTGTTGGCCTTGTATTCTTTCTTCTTAGTATTTTTGTGTTGCTAGGAATATGTTGGCTTGTGTTAAACGACATCTTTCATGCTTTTGTACCTTATATCTAGTAATATTTCTTTTTGGTATTTGCGGAGTTTTTGATTGAATATCTGTGTGAGTATTCTTCTTGCCAATCCGTCTTCTGAAGTGAGTGGCAGCCTTGGTGGCGTTCTGTGATGAGGCGTGCGGAGCCTATGCGCAATAGTCGACTTGTTAGCCCATTATGATCTACGACTTGTTTCTGTGTTCCGGCTCTCATTATCCTAGCTATCTCTTCATTGTTGGGTATGTCTTTGCTTAAGGACTTGCGTCTTTTTCCCTATTTTATTGTCGGGTATCTCTTTCGGTCCTCTGAGTTATTCTTTTCTACTTTCGTCGTAGTGTTTGTCAGGTTTCTCCTTTTTTTGATTCGACAGTTTGTCTTTGATGTTTGTGTTATGCTTTTCAGTACACCTTTGGGCAACTCTTGTATCTTTGAATTCCCATGTGGCTATGCCTTTTAGGTCCTTTACTTTTGGGCCCGTGGTTACTCGCGGGTATTTTCGTAGTTCTTTTGTTATTATGTAATATTACCGTGCATTTATCTCAACATGGAGTTTGGGTGCTACCGCTTTCAAAGGAAGTTTGATCAATTTGCAAGTTGTTCCACTTCGGAGTGTGAGTACTCCTCCTGATACTGGACGTTTGATCATTCCGTGTGATGTTGACGGTACTACTTTTAGTTGGCGAATGCCAGATATTCCGAGTATGGCATTACATGGCGACTTTGATTTTATGACTATAAAATTCATTTCTGTCTCTACGTTGTGTGCTTTGTCTCCTATGAGTACATTCAACTTTATCTGCCCTAGCGGCAATGTGGCTTTGCCATTAAATCCTATCAGGGAGGTTGTGGTCGGGGTCTTTGTTTCTCTGATTTTTGGATGTAGTCGTTGAAAACAATGTTTGTACATGATTTCGAAGGTTGACCCTCTGTCTACATATACTCTATTTATATGACTGCCTCCTATCTCCGCTCCTATGACTATGGGGCTTTCCTCAGCCTATGCTCCATCTGATGGAAGGAAAGATATCTCAACTCCTTGGGTAAAACTTGTTAATACTTTCATGGTTCTCTGCCATGGGTGAATCATAAGGATTGCCGGAACTTTGTCTGTTGCTTGTTTCTCAGCTTTTTCACCACTTTTTGTTGATCTTTTCCGCTGGTATTTCTGAATTCTTTAATCCATTGTGTTAGCTTTCCGTTTCTAGGTAACTCATCGATTTGACTTTTTAAGTACGGGCATTCGTATGTGTTGTGCCCGATATCTTCATGGTGTTCGCGGTATTTGTTTGGGTCTCTCTTGTTTGATGGGATGGTGATTTGAACTTTCCCCTTTTGAGAGTTAGGATCTCCTTTGGTGTTTTTGAGAATGTGAAACTCTCATTCATCTTTTCTGACCTTTGATTGTTTTGGAAGTCTGATCTTCTGTCAAAGTGAGGCTTTTTGTTCCCATCGTGCTTCCATGTCGGTGTTGCTTTCTTTCTGGACTGATGGGCGACTGCAACCTCTCCCCCGAGGAAGGCTACCGTCTCCCGCATTGCCTCATCCATGGTTCTAGGTATGTTGTCATGTAAACATTTGATTAGGAATAGATGTGTGATTCCGTGCATGAACCCTGATACTTTCATACATTCCGGAGCTACTTTAACATGTCAGACTTCGATCTTGAATCGTTTCATGAAATCCTCTGTGGATTCTCTGTCTTTTTGCTTGATGTAGTGGAGTTCCATGTGGACTTTGATGCATTTGTTTTCCTGGAGATAGTTGGCTAAGAATGCTACTTTTAAATCGTCATAGCTATCGATTATTTATGTTGGGAGATCATCGAACCATACTCGGTGATAGGTGTGAAAACACCCATCCTTTTACCACTTAATTACAATAATAACCAAGCCAAAACGTGTATTTTATGTCATTTATGTCGAAATTATGCGTGGTTTGTGTTTTTGTTGTGATTTAGGACGAAAAGGTGAAAAGTGGAGAAAACACGGGATTTCACGGGCTTTATCGAAGAAAACGACAAAAGACGAATTCAAGAGATCAAGAGTGCAAAAAGAACGGAAGTCCAAGGCCTATTCTGAAGATTTATTGAAGAACAAGTCTAAAGACGGAAGTTTAATAAAGCCGAAGAACTCGAGTCTAATAAATATAGAAATTATAAGACGAGTTTAATTAATCCCGAGACAAAGTCGATAAAGTCGAAGAACTTAAAAGACGAGAAGACGTGAAGAAAGAAAGAAAGAGGAGGCAACACTTGCACCTCCCCATTTCCTATAAATACCCTCCTAAATTCATTTAGGAGGGTTGGTTAGTCTTAGTTAGGAGTAGTTTCATTTTCATTGTTGTAGGTGATTCTAGAGAGAGAAAGTGACAGTTTCTCTCACTAGGATCTTAATCTTTTATCTTCCTTTCTTGTTTTTAATCAAAACTTTACTTTCAAATAGCTTAATTATTGTTTTAATCTTAATCTTATTCTATCTTTCTTAGTTTTTTTTATATGATCTTAAATCCGATCTCTTTATATACATGTCTTGTTGATTTTGATGTTTGATTAAAAAGTTCATCTTTTTATTTCATCTAAGCTTTTATACGAATTAAGCTATAAGTTTGACAATCTTATTGGCTTATTTTGTACTTAGCTTATTTGCTTTTTAGTTTTCTTAAAAAGTTAGTCTTTTTAAAGTTTGCTTATTTAGTATTTTAAAAAGTTTTCAAATTTTATGCTTATTGATCTTTTAATGTTTGATTTTTATAGCTTAAAGTGTTTTAGTGCTTATTGTGTTAATTTTCTTATTTTTGATCAAGTGCTTTTTAGTTAATTTTTATAAAAAGTTGTTTTTAAATATTTTTATTATTTAGTATTCTTAAAAGTTTTTAAATTTTGATCTATTAGCTTTTTCTTAAATTTGATTTGGTTAAGTTTTTAGATAAGCGCTTATTTGGTATTTGCTTATTTGCTTATTGTTGCCATCGTAACGCTTAAGGGTTTTACCAGTATGATCCAGTGAGTGTGATCGCATAAACCCCGAGGGTTTCTACTTGCGATCCATCACTGCGATCCTTTGTACGATCGTCACCACGATCACACTCCATAATCCTCACCACAATCACTTGTTGCGATCGTGGGTACGATCGTGGGTGCGATCCGTGGGTACGATCCATGTTACGATCCAACATTACGATGGATTCAACATGCAGAGTACGATGGACATGTTTAGTACGATGGAGTTTACTATAAGACTATAAGAGTACGATGGAAAGTTTACTATAAGACTATAAGAGTACGATGGAAAGTTTACTATAAGACTATAAGAGTACGATGGAAATGCATGCTTATTGATTTAGCGCCAAAATGAGCAGCTAGGCTGGCTGCTTCCAGCAGCTAGCCTGCCTGCTTGTTTATTTAATAGTATTGTTCCGTAATTGTTTAGTTTTATCTGAAAGTTGTTCCGATTTTAGTTTTAAAAGTTACGTATTTTTAGTTGAATTTTTCGTCGATTTTTAAAATTAATATTTTTTCGTAAAGTTTAAGTTTTATCTTTTATTTAGTACCCGCTTTAGGTTTTGCCTCGATTAGCTTTAAAGTACCATTTCAGTTTTATTCTCTCCTTTTTCATTTAGTAAATTTTATTTTCGAGTCGATAATTAATTTCGTCTTTTAGTTTTATTTTTATTACTCGTTTCATTTTAAATTCACGTTTTATTATTTATATTGTTTTGTTTTTATTAATTAATCGCTTTTAGTTTATTGTTTTTATTTTGTGCATTTACCTTTTAAGTAGAATAGAATACCAAACCATTTTATTTTCCACCAAGAACAATTGAGTCGCACTTTGAACCAATAGTCAATTCGAAGAGATTCGGACGATAAGATTTTATACTTGGTTGCAAAAGCCTTGTATTAAAATGGCGCCGCTGCCGCCTCTTTTCGTGAGGATTTACGTTTTTTTTGTGAGAGACGCGTTGGCTTTTGGGATCCGTTCACTCGTGAACGTTATTTTTCGTGTCAAAAATTTTCAAAAATCCAAAAACATTTGAAAAATCTTAAAAAGCATCTCTTTTTCAAAGTTTTGCACTAAAAATATTCTTCTTGCTTATCTATTTTTCTTTATGGATTCTTATGTCCATTGCGTCGGTTGTGGGAGACGATTGTACGGGAACGACTCTTGTCAATGGTGTACATGTGAGCGGTGCAGAAACGATATCGACAACACACAATTTGGATTTTGTCCCTTGTGCAACTCGACTAATTCGTCCTTTTTGAATCCACCTCCTGTTCCCCCGTGCATTTATTGTGGTATCGATTCTCATTGGCATGTTTCGTGCCCAGTTCAATACCCGTATGGTCACGAGCAAGAACCGGGTTACAATTATGACAATGGCAATAGCTATCTACAAGAAGCACCCGATTTTTCTCCTCAACCGTTTTGCAACAACTGTGGGGGTCCTCACGATACCTGTTATTGTCAACCAATGAATTATTATGAGCAAAATCCGTGTCCTCAGTTTTCTTCACCAATAGATTATTATGAACCAAACCCGGTTTCTAATTCTTCTCCACCGATGAACTACTATGGGCCACAACCATGCTATAATTCAGGTTTTCAACACTTTGAGCCCCCACATCACACCCTCAATCATCAATCCTCTCAGCAAATTAATCTTGATCAACAACTAACTTCTTTGAATGGCATTCTAGAAAGTATAGCTCAACTCCGAGCTGACTTGCATCAGGAAAGGCAACCGTTGCTTGATGTGGACGAAACCTTGAAAACTACCGACACCTTTTTGAGCCAATTTAGTCGTTTTCCCTTCTTTTCTACACCAAAATGTTTAATTACAGCGTGGGATAGAATTGGTGAAATTGAACATACTCGGGGAGATGAACAACAAAAGTTGCTGCATGAGCTTCTTAAAGATGTGGAGGTTATCAAGGAAGAGTTAGCCGACTATGTCACTCCTAACTGGACTCGTCCCATCTATTATGATGATGACGACGACGATGATGTCTACACTTTCAACCAATCTTCTGAAGTTGCTGCTCCTACTCTCGATGTTCCTACTACGTCTAAGGATCTAGATTCGTTGAATGAGCTTAGTGATGTTGGTCTCGACAAAGTATTGGATGATGAGGTTTGTGACTTACCTGCTATGGAGCTTCAGGACGACGTTGCTCTTACGGAAGAGGTCGATCCTAGTGATGACGATTCTTCTCTCCGCTATGATAATTTCACTTTTGAAATTTCTCAATCTCCACCGGGAGATGCGGGCGATGACGATTTATTCTCTCCGGCTTACGAGAAGTTCACCGATGAACATGATCTTGTGGATGAGGTGGAAGACGTGCTTCTTCACGATAGATTACGGAAAGTGCACCTTCTTATTGCTCAAATCGAAGCGTTGACTTATCCTCCTCTTTCCAAGTCTTTGCCTCCATCTATTCCTCCCATTGAAGATAATGACCCATTGCTGGAAGAAATCGACATTCACTCCATACCACCAGGTAATGATGACGATGACATGGAGGGGGATATTATTTTTGATAATTTGCTACTTGAAAGTATTGACCCAAGTCCCCCTCCCGAGCACCTTTCATCCTCCCCTTTAGCCACTATTACAGAGGATGAGTGCTTTGACCCGGGAGGTGACATTGATTTTGCTATGATTGATAACAATACGGCTTTGCCGCTTGCTCAGCATCCATTGTCTTTGGGGGAGGACAATGTGCTTACTTTACCCACCCCACCTCCCGTGGATCTTGATTTCACATACTTTACGTATGTTGAAAGAACCTTTCTCCCATACATGACTTATCCCCTCGCCTCTCCTTTGTTGATGTCAACCGGGAACGAGGACAAGGTCTTTGACCCCGGTATTACATTCGAGGCTTCCCCATGGACCATTTAATTCGGGGACGAGTCAGGCTCGTGACTCGGTTAATATAAACAAGCGCTTTTTGGGAGGCAACCCAATTATCTATCTATTTTCACCATAAGTGTAGGGGGATCCCCGTGGTGTTTCTTGCTTTCTTTCTTATCATGTGCAGGGATTAGAGCTTCAAAGACACACTCTTGATGACTTTTGACGAACCATGATTCCGTGTTCCCTTCTTCCCGGTTCTATCCTAAACTCTTTTCGATTCATTATTTTATATTTCTTAATATTAAAATAGGAATCTCTTTAGTTGTCCCTTTCTTAGCGAGATTTAAACAAAGTGCACAATGTCCTAAGTGTAGGGGAGTTTACTCCCACATGCTTAAACATTGAGGACAATGTTTATATTAAGTGTAGGGGGACTTCTATCGAAGTTAAGTGGCCTTTTCCTTGTATTTGTCCTAATTTTAACCGGAAAATTTGATTTTTCGATATTTTTCAAAAATTTTAATCTATTTTGGCCTAGTAGTATAGTTGTTTTTACCTTTGTATAGTTATTTTCTTTCCTTATTAGAATAAATTTTTAATAAAGTGGTTTTAATTTTCAAACGTTGTGAATCTTTTGACTCAACCCGAGTTTACTTGTCTAAGTTTACTCTAGCTAGTATCCTTAACGTGTTTAAGTCCAGTTTTGCTAGGCTTTTATATATGGAGCTATAAAACGCAAAAGTCTTAACTCTCACGGGTTAAGAACAAGAACTTTTCGCAAGTTCCTATAATTGGTCCTAGAGAGTCGTTTATCAAGGGAACTTTAAGATGCGTTTTCTAAACTTGAAAGAGTCTAAGAATTTGCAAGATCCTATAGGCGACTCGAAAACCCAAAACTTTGATTTAATAGGCTAAGCATCCACGAGTCTCATTCTTTGGGATTTTAAATTGTGGAGAACGAGAGATGATAGAGTCGATTATAAGTTTGGTATTCTTTCGTGAATTTATGTGAGTTAATTATGAGCCTATTCTCCCATCGCTTGTTAATAAATTTATCTGCAATAAATAAGGTTGTACGAAGATCGGTATTAATTAGAGTTCATAGCCAAGGCATAACTTATTGAAGCGGGATGCGAAGATTGGCGAGTCCGAAAAGGCCCTAACAAGGCATGAGGGCTACATTTTGTTGCTAAAGGTCCAAAAGTGATGTGAAGAATCATTTATCGAAAATCAATATGAAGGATCGAGACACACGACGAAAAGCAAAAACTCCCCTAAAGATCATGGAGAAGTCTATCCGAAAAGACCCTAGCAAGGTATGAGGATAAATAGATCCAAGTCCTAAAAGGAGGCGGATCGTTGTATATCAAAGTCCAAAATAAAGATTGGAGAAAAATGAAGAAGTCGTGGTCCAAGTATGAAGAATCTCTCAAAACTTCAAGTGAAGAAATTCCTATTATGAAGATAAGACCATAATTTCAAGAACGTCTCTCAAGATTTGAAGTATGAAGTCGCTGCCAAATATCGGTCCGAGAAAGGTCTCAAATCGCGAAGCGAGTTATGCCAAGATATGAACTTTTTGAGGTCCCGAGAAGCAGTTTTAAAAGATTTTGTCCTTTAGCAAACTATTGATTAAATCGTTCACTTTATTTTCGGACTAAATAACTATCGAAATAAGTCAACAATGCATCCTCGTGATCATTCAAGACACAATAAAATATAAGAGATACACCTAGGAATAAGGGAGTCTAAGTGAATAATTGGCCCACATGAGTTCGTGTTAGTTTGCTAACTTATAATAACAATGATCTCATTTTTAAGCTTGGTTTGGAGAAAGTGAAAACTTGAGGATTATGATTATTCATGACATTTCCAAAACCCAAGGTATGTTTTTGATTTCTTTACTTTGAATGTTTATTATTTTCTATCTCTTTAATAAAGGCCAATGTGGATTGATTATGATAGAAAATGTAAAACGTGCTTTGTAACTAATGCATTGCATGAGGACATTGCAATGGTCAAGTGTAGGGGATTTGATAGGTGTGAAAACACCCATCCTTTTACCACTTAATTACAATAATAACCAAGCCAAAACGTGTATTTTATGTCATTTATGTCGGAATTATGCGTGGTTTGTGTTTTTGTTGTGATTTAGGACGAAAAGGTGAAAAGTGGAGAAAACACGTGATTTCACGGGCTTTATCGAAGAAAACGACAAAAGACGAAGTCAAGAGATCAAGAGTACAAAAAGAACGAAGTCCAAGGCCTATTCTGAAGATTTATTGAAGAACAAGTCTAAAGACGGAAGTTTAATAAAGCCGAAGAACTCGAGTCTAATAAATAAAGAAATTATAAGATGAGTTTAATTAATCCCGAGACAAAGTCGATAAAGTCGAAGAACTTAAAAGACGAGAAGACGTGAAGAAAGAAAGAAAGACAAGGCAACACTTGCACCTCCCCATTTCCTATAAATACCCTCCTAAATTCATTTAGGAGGGTTGGTTAGTCTTAGTTAGGAGTAGTTTCATTTTCATTGTTGTAGGTGATTCTAGAGAGAGAAAGTGACAGTTTCTCTCACTAGGATCTTAATCTTTTATCTTCCTTTCTTGTTTTTAATCAAAACTTTACTTTCAAATAGCTTAATTCTTGTTTTAATCTTAATCTTATTCTATCTTTCTTAGTTTTTTTTATATGATCTTAAATCCGATCTCTTTATATACATGTCTTGTTGATTTTGATGTTTGATTAAAAAGTTCATCTTTTTATTTCATCTAAGCTTTTATACGAATTAAGCTATAAGTTTGACAATCTTATTGGCTTATTTTGTACTTAGCTTATTTGCTTTTTAGTTTTCTTAAAAAGTTAGTCTTTTTAAAGTTTGCTTATTTAGTATTTTAAAAAGTTTTTAAATTTATGCTTATTGATCTTTTAATGTTTGATTTTTATAGCTTAAAGTTTTTTAGTGCTTATTGTGTTAATTTTCTTATTTTTGATCAAGTGCTTTTTAGTTAATTTTTATAAAAAGTTGTTTTTAAATATTTTTATTATTTAGTATTCTTAAAAGTTTTTAAATTTTGGTCTATTAGCTTTTTCTTAAATTTGATTTGGTTAAGTTTTTAGATAAGTGCTTATTTGGTATTTGCTTATTTGCTTATTGTTGTCATCGTAACGCTTAAGGGTTTTACCAGTATGATCCAGTGAGTGTGATCGCATAAACCACGAGGGTTTCTACTTGCGATCCATCACTGCGATCCTTTGTACGATCGTCACCACGATCACACTCCATAATCCTCACCACGATCACTTGTTGCGATCGTGGGTACGATCGTGGGTGCGATCCGTGGGTACGATCCAACATTACGATGGATTCAACATGCAAAGTACGATGGAAATGTATAGTACGATGGAGTTTACTATAAGACTATAAGAGTACGATGGAAAGTTTACTATAAGACTATAAGAGTACGATGAAAAGTTTACTATAAGACTATAAGAGTACGATGGAAATGCATGCTTATTGATTTAGCGCCAAAATGAGCAGCTAGGCTGGCTGCTTCCAGCAGCTAGCCTGTCTGCTTGTTTATTTAATAGTATTGTTCCGTAATTATTTAGTTTTATCTGAAAGTTGTTCCGATTTTATTTTTGAAAGTTACGTATTTTTAGTTGAATTTTTCGTCGATTTTTAAAATTAATATTTTTCGTAAAGTTTAAGTTTTATCTTTTATTTAGTACCCGCTTTAGGTTTTGCCTCGATTAGCTTTAAAGTACCATTTCAGTTTTATTCTCTCCTTTTTCATTTAGTAAACTTTATTTTCGAGTCGATAGTTAATTTCGTCTTTTATTTTTATTTTTATTACTCGTTTCGTTTTAAATTTACGTTTTATTATTTATATTGTTTTGTTTTTATTAATTAATCGCTTTTAGTTTATTGTTTTTATTTTGTGCATTTACCTTTTAAGTAGAATAGAATACCAAACCATTTTATTTGCCACCAAGAACAACTGAGTCGCACTTTGAACCAATAGTCAATTCGAAGAGATTCGGACGATAAGATTTTATACTTGGTTGCAAAAGCCTTGTATTACTCGGGTATTTTTTTATCAATGTGGAATTAAACATGTGGCACCACATGGGCATGGTCCATTTTTCCACCTTGGTTGATGCTTGAAAATTTTGACATGATCTTCTAGATCTTCCGATCCGTCATATGTCTTGACTTAACTTGGCATTATTATTTTCTTCGGGAAGTCGAAGTTCCGAATGCGAGGTGTGAATGGGTCAACGTCTTCACATAGCCATGGTCGGGACAAGTCATCGCTATTTTCTCTTGATTTCTCCTTCTTTGACCTTCTATTTTTGTCGTCACTCTCATCTGTATTTGAGTGCTTCTTAGACGTTTCCTCGTC
Source organism: Glebionis coronaria (assembly GCA_025667525.1). NCBI lineage: Eukaryota > Viridiplantae > Streptophyta > Magnoliopsida > Asterales > Asteraceae > Glebionis > Glebionis coronaria. Next base: position 520,352,035 of record CM046879.1, read on the forward strand.
ATTTCGGTCTCGTCTAGTAATAGGACTTATCTTCATGTGATCTTTCTTCTTTAGTCCGTTAAATAGTCCTCCGTCCTGCGGTCCTAGCCTTGTGAATGTGTCTGTATCATTATGATTTCTTCTGCTGGTAGAGCCGTGCCGGGTTCGTGAAGTTGTATTTTGGCTATGTCCGTGACTTTCCCTTCTATCCGGGGATGCGTTCCTCTCATTTCCCTGTCTTTTGTTAGGTCGTGGAGTGGCGGACTCGGAGTAGTCGGAGAGCTCATCTCACTTTTGGCTCCTCCTAGAGCTTTCCCCGTATGTAAGGCGTGCTTTCACAGACTTCAGTTTCTTCTCACGTTGTTCTTCTTCTTAAAACTTTTTGGCTATTACGTATAATAACTGGTCGAAGTGTTTATTACAGGAATCCCTGATGGTGGCGTCGGATGCTCTCAATTCAGGGTGCTCTACACCTTTGTTTGTTTTTTAACACCTAAATATCGTACAACGGACTTAGCAGGTGTTGGGGAGTCTCTTGCCTGTTCGCCCATTCTGGAATGAGATTTTTATGAGACGCAGTTGTGTACCGGGTCCCACGGATGGCGCCACTTGTTATTACAGTGATCGGTCGAGGTCGAAAGTAGATCTAAGTACTCGCCGGGAGGTCCTTAGATGCCTTGTATTGTGAAGGGATCTTGTACTATCAAGAGATGTGGTTGACGATTTCCTACACACGTAGAGTATGAGTAATATCGTTAGTCCTTACCGTGGGGACGGATTCCATGATTAGACTCTGGCGTGAGAGTAAGTATTCATATCGTCCGAGATATATGTGTGTGTAAATATGAGTGAGAAATCATACCTCGTTTGGAGTGCAAGTGAGTACTATTTATAGGAGAAAGTACTGGGCCTTTCCCTGTTTCTCAGATGGTACTTGAGAGTGGGCCTTTGTGGTCTAAAAGCCCATTTGTCTGTTTCTGGTCTAATCGTGACTTGCGGATTGGTTCTATGAGATCTAGTCAGCGTGGTTCTCGGACGCACGTCACTAGGAGCGCTCGTCCGGCGTTGTGAGTGGCTCTGCTTGTTAGAAGCGGATCCGTCTGAGTTTTATGCCACCGCTGGTGAGCTTTCGCGTACTTGGGTCTGGGCCCGAGGTTTGGTGTATGGTTTTAGGACCAATGGGATGTATCTATGCTATACGCCATCAAGTGTCAATCTTTTTTTTAATAGCCTTAGGTATCTCAGCCCACTAACTTCTTATACTTGGATCCTACACTTGAGACATATATAACTATCCCATTTGTGAAGATTTAAAAGAGACAATTACCTTTATAAGCTCACCAAGTAGCGATTATAAAAGTTAACGAAGTTTATGTGCTTATCTTTTTCTAGTTGCAAACAAGATTTCAAGAACTTGCACATCAGGGTTTATCATGTATAAGTTGAAATCTTTATTTGTGCACAATTCAAGCTCTTGTGTTTCACATCCGTTCTATGGAATCTACATATGTTTTAAGTTAGTCTCAGTTCCACGTAAGGATCAAAAGCACCCATAAAACTCATCCTTTTTAGCTTCGTTTCTCTAATAACATTCACATTCAGGGCCTTAGATATCTTACGTTTGTCATGGTGAGCTTTGATTGAATCAAATCATGTGATTCTTAAATTAGGGTTCTTGTTTGATTTGGTGGGAAATGAGTGAAAGGTAATGTACATGATTTTGACTTTGGTATTAAGTTAATTAGTCTATATATAATAGAGGGGAATCACGTTTCCATAGAAACAGTGATTCTCCTCACAAACATAATAAATAATACTATTTCATTCCCTCACATACTTTCCTTCCTCTCATAATGTTTTCACGTAGTCTCACTGATAGGTGTGAAAACACCCATCCTTTTACCACTTAATTATAATAATAACCAAGCCAAAACGTGTATGTTATGTCGTAAATGTCGGACTTATGCGTGGTTTGTGTTTTTATTGAGTTTTAGGACCAAAAGATGAAAAAGGAAGAAAACACGGGCTTTTATCGAAGAAAACGAGAAAAGACGAAGTCAAAAGATCAAGAGTGCAAAAAGAACTGAAGTCCAAGGCCTATTCTGAAGATTTATCAAAGAAAAAGTCTAAAGACGGAAGTTTAATGAAGTCTAAGTACCAAGTCTAATTAAAGAAGAAAATGTTGGGAATAAAATTGACCAAGTCCCTAGACGCTGACAAGAGTAAACAAGGCGCTGACAGATGAGACGCTGATAAGAATTATCAAGGCGCTGTCAAGAAGAATCTTAACACAAAGACAAGGACTAAATCTGCCAATGATGAATTCTTAAAGCTGGTGGACAAAATATGAAGATAAGAATTCAGAATATATTCTTAATGTTTAAAAAGATTTAGTCAATAAGTTATGTTTATCTTATGTCTCTTCCTAAAATAGTTGATCTTATCTTTTTGTACAAGGCTCCTTAAACCTATAAAAGGAGGCCTTAGGGTTAGACATAAGACACATCTTTTTCACACACCTCTTCCACATATCTCATAATACTTTCATTGTAATCATTCATTGATATTATTAATCATAGTGAATGTTTGGTTTACTTTGTTTTGTTCTTTGTTCTAAGTGTTAAAATTCCACATAACACTTAGTTTGTTAAATACAACAAAGTTTCTCTACGTGTATAACTTGATCTAATCTCGTATACACAAGCTTAATCGTATACACAAGGCACATGACAGGGAAGGAAGATTACTTAACTAACTTCACTCCCATTAAGGATGGTGATAAGGTTTACTTTGGAGGCGGATATGGTACTATCACAGGCAAAGGAACCCTTCTCACCAAGAATTTGCGTTTTGAAAACGTATTTTTGGTAAAGGAACTTGATTACAATCTTTTTAGTGTATCACAAGTTTGTGATAACAAAAATAAAGTTCTGTTTACTGATACTGAGTGTTTGGTGTTAAGCAAGGATTATAAGATCCCTGATGAGAAGTATATTGAGTATAGAACACCTAGGCATAAAGACATATACAATGTGAATCTGAATGGGATTAGAATGAATAATAATATGTCTTGTTTTTATGCTAAAGCCTCAGTAGATGAGAGTAATTTGTGGGACAGGAGACTAGGGCACATAAATTTTAAGAATATAAATAGGCTTGTGAGACTTGGCTTGGTTGATGGTTTGCCTGAGAAGGCCTTCCACAATGACCACTCTTGTGTTGCATGTCTTAAAGGCAAGCAGCACAAGGTCTCATTCAAGTCCAAACAGGTGCATACTAGTTCTAGACCTCTTCATATGCTACACATGGACCTCTTTGGTCCAACAAATATAGAAAGTTTGAATGGTAAGTCATATTGCTTTGTCATCACAGATGACTTTTCTAGGTTTACTTGGACATTCTTTCTAGCTATGAAGAGTGACACAGCTGATATTCTAATTGATTTTATCACTCAGATTGAGAAGAGGTCTGGCAATGAAGTTAAAATGCTTAGGAGTGATAATGGTGGTAAATTTAGGAATAAGAAGCTAGATGATTTCTGTGCCAAGAAAGGAATTACTAGGCAATTTAGTATTGCTAGAACCCCACAGCAAAATGGGGTTGCTGAGAGGAAAAATAGAACCCTAATTGAAGCAGCCAGAACAATGTTGGCTGATGCTCATTTTCCTATAGCCTTTTGGGCTGAGGCTGTTAATACAGCTTGTTATGTTCAAAATAGAGCATTGGTTAACAAAATTCAGAACAAAACACCTTATGAGTTACTTTGGGGAAGAAAACCTAATATTGGTTTTCTCAGACCTTTTGGTTGTCATGTAGTAGTTTTAGACACTAGTGACGCCTTAGGTAAATTTAGTGCAAAAGGTGATGAAGGCTACTTCATGGGGTATTCAGTGCAGAGCAAGGGATATAGGGTTTATCTTAAAGAAGAAAAACGTATACTTGAAAGAGTACATGTTAGGTTTTTAGAGAATAAACCTAGTGATCCTGAAAGTGGTCCTAATTGGTTGTTTGACTTGGAACCTTTATCTAGAACTTTAAATTATATGCCTGTCACTAATCCAGACATTGTGAAGGTCACTTCAAATGTTGTGGAGGAACAAGTTTTTGATGTTTTAGGTACACAGGTTCATGAAAAGGTTGGATCACAAGCAGAAAAGACATCTCCTATACAAGAATATGTTATAATTCCCATTTGGACAGATGCTTTTGCTGCTGCGGCTGCTGCTGGTAAAGACAATGGTGGTCTCCAAGTACCACCAGATACAAACATGCATGGTCCTTCAGGCGCTGACAAAGGCAAATCTAGCACTGACAAGACCAATTCAGACGTTGATGGTTCAGACGTTGACAACAACAGTTCAAGCGTTGTTAGCCCAAGCGCTGACAAACAAGGTTCAGGCGTTGACAACACTTCTGCACATCTTTTCTCTTCCATTTTTGAACAAGGTGAACCTTCTAATATATATGAAGAGGTTCATCCTCATGTTGATGAAAGAGAATCTGATGAAGAAGATATTGGCAACATGGAGAATGAGGTTGAGGACACCAGACTTTTTGAAGGAGGAGTTCTCACTTCTACTATGAAGAATCACCCCACTTCTCAAATCATTGGTGATATTATGACTCCAGTTCAGACTAGAATATCTCATCAAGGTCTTGGTGGGTTTATTGCCTATATACACAAGAAGGTTGATACCCCTCTTGTGAAAGCATGTTTGTTTGCCTGTTTTCTGTCACAATTGGAACCCAAGAAAATATTTGATGCTCTCAAAGAACCAAGTTGGGTGGAAGCAATGCAGGATGAGCTTCACTAATTTGCAATTCAGGATGTTTGGGAGCTGGTTAATTGTCCCAGATATGTCAGACCTATAGGGACAAGATGGGTTCTAAGGAACAAGAGAGATGAAAGAGGCATTGTGGTCAGAAACAAGGCAAGGTTAGTAGCTCAGGGATATACACAAGAGGAGGGGATAGACTATGAGGAGGTCTTTGCACCAGTTGCAAGGATTGAAGCTATAAGGATTTTTCTAGCCTATGCATCCTGCATGGGCTTCACTGTCTATCAAATGGATGTCAAGAGTGCCTTCCTCTATGGAACTATTGTTGAGGAGGTGTATGTGATGCAACCTCCTGGTTTTGAGGATTTTGACAAGAGATCGAGGTCTGCTTATACTTTAACGTTTTCATATAAGTTCGACGTCACATGGATAGTGCAAGATATAAGGTACAAGCTTGGGAGATTCCACTTCTTCAACAAATAGGTTATATTCGTATTTCTTTATTCGTAATCTACAATTAGAGTCTACATGGTTCGTGATTCATTTACATGCACCACTCAAGGGGAAGCGTTTATTAGTTGTTTATCTTTAGAAGACCCCTATTGGATGAGACAAAAAGGGGAAGAAGATTCAAAGATCAAGGTATACAACTTAGTTTTATGTGGTGATATGTTTTACAAGAAATCTTACTTTAAGGGGAAGCTTGTTTCATTCGTGAAAGATCAAGATTCGAAGATTGTTTTTGTCATCATCAAATAGGGGAAGATTGTTGGGAATTAATTTGATGACACAAAACATAAAATAATGAAACAAGAGGACTTATGTGCAAATTTCAAAGACTACAAGAATATGGAGAACTTCTACACAAGGAAAAGGACTAAATTGCAAAAGATGGAAGGACTTCATTGTAATTAGATTTCTTGTAAGAAAAGTCTTGTATTCTAGTATATAAAGAATACATGACCGTAGGTTTCATATATTCAGTTTTCACAATGTAACCTAAATGTGTAGTGTGTGTTCTAGGCGTCTTGGTCATTGTAAGGCGCCTAGGTTATTTGTGTTTATTATTTTAATGCAAGTAATATTGGGAGGAATTCTTGTCTCGTTATAAACACCTTGTTCATCATGATTATTGTTCTAGTTCCGCTATGATTTTTATCATATGAATTATAATCATGCCTAGCAGCTTAAAGATCCGGAATCTTAGGATTCCTCAATTGTTGGGTCAAAAAGTTGATGTGGCAGAAACTCAAAAACGAAGAAAACATGAAGTTATTTGTCTAAGCGTTGACAAGAGTATTCCAGGCGTTGACAAGAACAAATTAGGCTACGATGGAAACAAGCATTGTCAAGAGCAATTCAAGCATTGTCACATGCAATTTAAGCATTGACAAAACGTAGACAAAGAAGCTTATGGAGGCTTCTATTTAGATAAACATGCAAGATATATTCTGCATAAGTTTATTTAAATAGAAGATTTACTTGTTTATTTGTTTTTATCTCTTGTAAACCCTAATCCTTACACTATAAAAGGAACCAAGGGTCTTAGGTTTTATTCATCAATTCATTCACAATGTAAACCTAAAGCGTGTGTGCACTAGACGTGGGATTCAATGTATAAACGTCTAGTGGATGTTTGTTATTAATATAATGAACATCCCTTTTGTTTTAATTCATGTTATTCGTGCCTAAACACCTTGTTAATGTGTCGTGTTCTAATTCCGCTTTGATTGTATAATCATATGAACATGATGCATTCCTAGTTGCTTAAAAGATCCGGAAACCAAGGTTTCCACAATTGGTATCAGAGCTTGTTGAGAAACTTTGATTTGAAGAACGAGATCCAATACCGTGAGGTGAACCAGGCTAAGGAAGAAGGTGAAGAAGAATCTGATGATGTTTTCAGTCACGGCCAAGTCTACTTCAAGTTCCAACTCATCTTCGTCATCTAATAATGAGGTATGTGATAATTCTTCTTGTAGGTTAAATACTGAAAGACTTAACAAAGAGGTGTTAAGATTGTTAGATGATGTGAGTACTGAGAGATGCAAGTTGTCTAACTATCAAATTGCTCTCACTCAAACTGAAAAGACAGTTTCTGAGTACAAGAAAATGGAGTTTGACCTAAAAGATAAAATTAATATCTTAAAACATGATTTAAACTCTAGTATGGATATTAGAAACATAATGGAGAGAGTCAATGCTAAATTACAGGCTAAGTTAGATGAGGCTATAAAAAATCAGGATAATGTAGACCTTAAAATTCAGAGATTTGATAAGGCCTCACAAACCCTAGGAGAATGTGTTGGTAAACAGAGGGATCCTAAGGACATGACTGGGATTGGGATGAAAGACTATACTGTTGTTCCACCACCAGTTGGGGACTTCTATGGTGTCCATAGAAAGGATCTCTCTTGGACTGGTATTCCAGAACTCCAAGAAGAGGAATTTATTCCTCCACCTAGAGTTCTTTCCCCAGTTGAGGAATATCAACAAAAGTTTATTAACCTAGAAGAGTGGAAAAAGGCCAACCCCACTTTATTTGTTAAAGGTGGGATACTTAGTGAGAGTCCATTTGTGCCTACACCCATTGAGAGTCCAGTTGTATCTACACCTATAACTGTGACAAATCCCATCACTGGAAAAGCTGTTAATCTTGGCTCCCAATTAAGAAACAACCTAGTGTTAAATATGCTGAAATGTATAGGAAACCTATGTCACCCCAAAGCCAAGCAAGTGTTAATGGGACAACGTTTTATCAGTCTAAGCCTAAGTTTGTGTCCAAAAAGGCTTGTTACTCATGTGGGAGCTTCTCACATTTGGCAAATAATTGTGTGAGTGATTACAATTCATTCGTTGACAATAGGTCATCCAATGTCAACCATAGACCTTTTGTCCATACTAGACCACAAGCTACTAGACCAGCTCCTTTCTTCTCTAAGGCAGCTAATACCCATGGACAAAGGCCCTTTCAAAATACCAACACTTGGTCAAACAGACAGTATGTTCTTGTAGCAAACCCTAATTTGGGCGCTGACAAGAACAAATTCAGCGCTGACAGGAACAAATTCAGCGCTAACAGGAACAAATTCAGCGCTGACAGGAACAAATTCAACGCTGACAGGCACAAATGCAGCGCTGACAGCTCCAAGTTTGGTATGAGACCTTATTTTAGACCATATAAACAAAGATACTTGGTTAATAAGGGTCAAGGGTCTGAAGCATCATCCTACTTAACTTGGAAACCTAAACAAGAGCAAAACTCTAATTTTAATGGTATTTCAATGACTTGGAATAGATTTAAATATCTTGAGAAGGTCATTACTAGTCTCATTGGAACAAATGGGGTGTTTAGGTCACAAAGGGATGAACAGGGATTTGTGGCAAAGAATAAGACCACTCTAGTTGAACAACTAGACAAATCCAAGTCTGACAAGGCTTGGATCTCCAAAGAAAACTAATTTGTTTTCTTTTTTAGCAGCCTATCCAAAAGCAGGTTAATGATCAAGGATATTGGGATAGTGGATGCTCAAGGAACATGCATTGTTGGTCTTTCTACTAATATTATTTTTATCCACTAACATGTTATCTCTACCCATTGTTGTGGGAAGGGGTAGCCTCTGTTGGTGTGTTTTTGTGGTTTTTATCTAACTATGCAGGAAAATGGAGCTATATTTGGATGGATATAGAATTGCAAACTTTTATTTATGATGGTTGGAGTGTTTACATTCCTATCTTGAGATAAAATTTTGCTTCTTCACATATAATGATTTGTATGCTTCTGTTAAGGGGAGGTAAACCTTTAGGTTTTTGGGTACTCTTAGAGCACTCTTATCACAATTCTAGATTGTGTCCACTGGTGAGTACGATTTAGTTTTCTAATTCGTGAGGCACTGTAGCATGCAAAGTTGATATACTGTGCATGCTGCCAAGACTTTTGGCCTAGAATTGGGTGTGGTCGTATGGGTGACTTGGGGGTAGATATATTTTTGGGCTTACTTGGGGAGTTACAAAGGTTTTATATGAGTTAACTTTCTCTTTGGGGCATTTGTGAACAAAGGACTCTAGAGTTCATGTGTGTCTATCATGCTTTTGCATGAGTGTATGCATGAACAGTGTTTGTCACTCTTGCTTATTAGAGACTAGTTAATTTCCTTAGGATTATTACCTTTGTTTATGTTCTAACTAAAGTTTTCCATTCTCAAGTTCATTTTATGCTATGACATCTTAGCTGGTGTGATTTATAAACTTGTTTATAGTCCCAAAATGTTTCATCACCCTTTCATTTTTCAAATTTTTGGATATCTGGAAGCCTAATGATCATTGAGATGTTTTTCCTAGTGATTGACATCTAGTAGCAGCATAGATCACTTTCACAAGGGTGTATAGTGTTATGGAGATGGCTGAGACTATTGGCACTAGCATTAATGCAGGTCAAGTCAGTCTTATCATCAGTAAGTCTATCCCCATGTCCTATGAATCAACATTGAGGATTCATTTCCCGAATGTGGATGAGGACAGTATGAAACCTTTGACATTAATGGAATTGACGAAAATCTGTATTAGCTTGTAAAAGCATAATACAGAAATGGTACAAATTGTCAAGGATCACTGTTTTGAACTGATAGACTTGTTGTTTTTGAAGCTGATGCACAGAGGATATTCTTGGTTCCGTCCTTGTATTTTGATCTTGGAGAGTAGTCTTAAAAAGGGGAGGAGCAATCGAATTTGAGTGACAAAAGTAATAAAGAAAGCTCTAAAGATTCTACAAGTGCTGAAGATGATTAAGACCAAGTGAAGGCTGACTATACAAGTGATTTGAGTGATTGAATTTTTGAGATTTATTGTTACTCAAATTCAGGGATAAGTATATTTGTAAGAATCCTCTCTATATGTTTTATTTTATTCAAAAACTTGATTACTAGAGTAGATATCAAGTTTAGGGTAGGATTGTTGGGAATAAAATTGACCAAGTCCCTAGACGCTGACAAGAGGAACTTGGACGCTGACAAGAGTAAACGAGACGCTGACAGATGAGACGTTGATAAGAATTATCAAGGCGCTGACAAGAAGAATCTTAACACAAAGACAAGGACTAAATCTGCCAATGATGAATTCTTAAAGCTGGTGGACAAAATATGAAGATAAGAATTCAGAATATATTCTTAATGTTTAAAAAGATTTAGTCAATAAGTTATGTTTATCTTATGTCTCTTCCTAAAATAGTTGATCTTATCTTTTTGTACAAGGCTCCTTAAACCTATAAAAGGAGGCCTTAGGGTTAGACATAAGACACATCTTTTTCACACACCTCTTCCACATATCTCATAATACTTTCATTGTAATCATTCATTGATATTATTAATCATAGTGAAAGTTTGGTTTACTTTGTTTTGTTCTTTGTTCTAAGTGTTAAAATTCCGCATAACACTTAGTTTGTTAAATACAACAAAGTTTCTCTACGTGTATAACTTGATCTAATCTCGTATACACAAGCTTAATCGATCTAAGTTTGGGATCAACAGAAAATTATAAGACGAGTTCAAATTATATCGACAAATCCCGAGACGACGTCGAGAAAGACAAAGAATTTAAATCGAGTCGAGACAAGAAGAAAGAAGGAAGAAAGCACCAACAATTTACTCCTCCTATAAATACCCTCCTAATGTCTCATTAGGAGGTGGTTAGAAAATTAGGAGTAGATTAGTTTAGGATTAGGAGTAGCTTAATAATTTCCCTCTCTATTTTTTCTTAATGTTTTTCAATCTTTTTATTAATCTTGTATTAGATCTTAATCTTTATCTTAATCAAGCTTTTCAATTAATCATTCTCATTCTACCTTTCTTTATTATTAATCTTGTGTTGATTTAGATGATCTTGTAGTTGCTTAATCTTGATGTTTATTGATTTATTGATGCTTTTGATTGATTGTGCTTATTGGTTTTTATGTATTTGATTTTTATAGCTTACAGTGTTTTAGTGCTTATTGTGTTAATTTTCTTATTTTTAATTAAGTGCTTATTAGTTAATTTTTATAAAAAGTTGTTTTTAAATATTTTTATTATTTAGTGTTTTTAAAAGTTTTTAAATTTTGGCTTATTAGCTTTTTCTAAAAATCAATTTGGTTAAGTTTTTAGATAAGTGCTTATTAGTTTATTTTATAAAAAGTTGATTTTTAATTTTTAGATTTTTAGTATTTTTCAAGTTTTTGATTTGTGGTTGAATTAGTTTTTCTTAAAACTGTTTTAGATTAAGTTTTGGTTAATTGCTTATTTGAATTGTGCTTATTTTTAGCTTATTTCGTGATTTTTTTATGTTAATGTATTTATTTTTCATGTTTTCGGATCAGGGTTTTATATTCCGAAGATTTTATTTTTTCTAAAATGCCATTTCTCTGAAAATCTTACTTTTTCTGAAAAAGTTAATATTCTGAAAAAACAATTATTCCGAAAAATGTTCTGAAAAGATTTATTCCAAAGAAAGTTATGAAAAAGTATTATTCCGAAGATTTTTCTGAAAAAAAATTATTCCGAAGATTTTTTTTTTCCTTTTTTCTGAAAATACTGTTATTCCGAAATAACAACTATTGCGAAAAAGTATTTTTTCTGAAAAGTACTGTAGCTCTTTTCCGAAGAAACGATTTTTCCGAAAAATACAAATCTCCGAAAAATATTGTACTGTTTTTTTCCGAAGAAAGCTTTATTCCGAAATTACTTCCGAAATATATTGTAGCAAGTAGAAAAATTTGTCATGGCTGCTTGGAAGCTTGCTTTCATTTGGCGCCATTTTCAGCAGCTAGCCTGGCTGCTTCCAGCAGCTAGCCTGCTAGCTTGTTTATTAATTAGTATTGTTCTGTAATTATTTAGTTTTATCTGAAAGTTGTTCCGTTTTTAATATTGAAAGTTAAGTATTTTTAGTTGAATTTTTCGTCTAATTTTAAAATTAATATTTTTTTCGTAAAGTTTAAGTTTTATCTTTTATTTAGTACCCGCTTTAGGTTTTGCCTCGTTTAGCTTTAAAGTATCATTTTAGTTTTACTCTCTCCTTTTTAATTAAGTAAACTTTATTTTAGAATCGATAGTTAATTTCGTCTTTTAGATTTATTTTTATTAATTGTTTCATTTTAATTTCACGTTTTATTATTTATATTGTTTTGTTTTTATTAGTTAATCGCTTTTAGCTTATTGTTATTATTTTGCGCATTTACCTTTTAGTAGAATAGATAACCAAACCATTTTATTTTCCACCAAGAACGACCGAGTCACACTTTTAACCGGAAATCAATTCGAATTGAATCGAGACGAACAAATTTTCATACTTGCCAAAAACCCCAGTTATTAAATGGCGCCGCTGCCGGCTCTTTTCGTGAAGATTAACGGTTTATTGTGAGAGACGCGTTGGATTTTGGGATCCGTTCACTTTTGAACGTTATTTTTCTTGCCAAAATTTTTCAAAAATCCATAAAAATAAAAAATTTCAAAAATCCAAAAACATTTGAAAAATCATAAAAAAGCATTTCTTTTTCGAAAGTTTTGCACCAAAAATATTCTTCTTGCTTATCTATTGTTCTTAATGGATTCGTTTGTTGATTGTGTAGGGTGTGGAAGACCATCTTCTGGTAGTCAATCCTGTCAATGGTGTTCATGCGAACGGTGTGGAATGGATATCCCTAATTACGAATTTGGCCGTTGTCTATCGTACAATTCGATCAATTCATATTTCAATTCATTTTTCTCTTCTAATGACACTATTTCACCCTCTCCCATATATGACGATCCATATCAACAAAATGCACCGGGTTTCTCTCAATACCCGTGTTGCAACAATTGTGGGGGCCCTCACGATACTTCTTATTGTCAGCCAATGAATTATTATGAGCCAAATCCGTGTCCTCATTTTTCTTCACTAATGGATTATTATGAACCAAATCCGTGTTCTAATTCTTCTCAACCGATGAATTACTATGAGCCACATCCGTGCTATAATTCTGGTTTTCACAATTTTGAGCCCCCACAATTCACCATCAATCATCAACCTTCTGTTGGAATGTGGCTTGAATACGTTCAACAAGAGTTAGCTAGCATACGCGAAGCAAGGGAGGAGGAAAAGCGACAGCAACAAGAACAAGTATCTAATCTTAGTGATTATACTTCTCCTCTTGTGCGTCCATACTACTTTTATGATGATGACGAGGATGATATCTATGATCTCAACCCATCTTCTGAGATTACTACTCCTACTCTTGATATCCCTAATGCGTCTAAGGATAGTGATACTTCGAGTGAGATTAGTGATTTTGGTCTTGATAAATTATTTGATGAGGTTTGTGATGTGCCGACTTTTGTGGAGCCTACGGAAGAGGTCGCTCTTAATGATGATGATTTTTCTCCATGCTATGAGAATTTCACTTTTGAAATTTCTTCTTCTCCTCCGGGCGATGAAGGCGATGTTGATCTATTCTCTCCGACTTACGAGAAGTTCACCTCTGAACTTGGTCTTGTAGATGAGGTGGAAGACGTTATTCTTCGTGACAAATTACTGAAAGTTCATCTTCTTATTGCTAAAATAGAAGCGTTGAATTCTGATCCTATTTCTGAGTCTTTACCTCCGTCTATTACTTCAGTTGAGAATAATGATACAGCTGTGGAGGAAATCGACATTCTCTCAATACCTCCGGGTATTGATGATGATGACACGGAGGGGGATATTCTTTTTGATACTTTTCTGCATGAAGATATTGTCCCAAGTCCCCCTCCCGAGCACCTTTTATCCCAACCTTTAGAAACCATTACCGAGGATGAGTGCTTTACCCGGGAGGTGACATTGACCATTCCATGATTGACACCTTTACGGCTTTACCGCTTGGTCAACATCCATTGTCTTTGGGGGATGACAATGTGCTTCCTTTACCCACCCCACCTCCCGTGGATCACAACCTCACATACTTTTCGTATGTTGAGAGGACTTTTCTACCCTTTAAGACTTATGATCCGGCCTCTCCTTTATTAATGTCCTCCGGGAATGAGGACAAGGTCTTTGATCCCGGTATTACATTCGAGGCTTCCCTATGGACCATTTAACTCGGGGACGAGTTAGGCTCGTGACTCGGTTAACAAAAACAAGCGCTTTTTGGGAGGCAACCCGATTATCTATCCTTTTATTTTGTTTTTCTAATAAGTGTAGGGGGGACCCTAGTATGTGTTTGTTGTTTTCTTTCTTATCATGTGCAGGGATTCGAGCTTTCAAAGATCCATTCTTGATGACTTTTGACGACCCGTGATTCCGTGTACCCATCTTCCCGGTTCTATCCTAAACTCTTTTGATTCTCTATTTTATTTTTTTCAATATTAAAATAGGAATCACTTTAGTTGTCTCTTCCTTAGCAAGATTTAAACAAAGTGCACAATGTCCTAAGTGTAGGGGAGTTTACTCCCACATGCTTGAACATTGAGGATAATGTTTATATTAAGTGTAGGGGACTTCTATCAAAGTTAAGTGGGCTTTTCCTTGTATTTGTCCTCATTTTAACCGGAAATTTGATTTTTCGGCATTTTTCAAAAATTTTAATCTATTTTGGCCAAGTAGTTTAGTAGGATTTTCCTTTGTTATCGTTATTTACTTTCTTTGCTAGAATAAATTTTCAATATTTTCAACGTTGTGAATCTTTTGACTCAACCCGAGTTTACTTATCCAAGTTTACTCTAGCTAGTATCCTTAACGTGTTTAAGTCAAGTTTTGCTAGGCTTTTATATAGGGAGCTTTAAAACGCGAAAGTCTTAACTCTCACGGGTTAAGAACTAGAACTTTTATAATTGATCCTAGAGAGTCGTTTATCAAGGGAACTTTAAAATGCGAATTATAAACTTGAAAAAGTCTAAGAGTTTGCAAGATCCTATAGATGACTCGAAAACCCAAAACTTTGATTTAATTGGCTAAGCATCCACGAGTCTCATTCCTTGAGATTTTAAATTGTGGAGAACGAGAGATGATATAGTCAATTATAAGTTTGGTATTCTTTCGTGAATTTATGTGAGTTGATTATAAGCCTATTCTCCCATCGCTTGCTAATAAATTTATCTGCAATAAATAAGGTTGTACGATTTGAAAAGTTACTTAGCTTCTAGCACAAGATCGTTTAAAAGTTGCTCGGTATTAATTAGAGTTCATAGCCAAGGCATAACTTACTGAAGCGGGATGCGAAGATTGGCGAGTCCAAAAAGGTCCTAACAAGACATGAGGGCTACATTTTGTTGCTAAGGATCCAAAGTGATGTGAATAATCATTTATCAAAAATCAATATGAAGGATCGAGACACACGACGAAAAGCAAATACTCCAGTAAAGATCATGGAGAAGTCAATCCAAAAAGGCCCTAACAAGGTATGAGGATAAATAGATCCAAGTCCTAAAAGGAGGCGGATCGTTGTATATCAAAGTCCCAAATAAAGATTGGAGAAAAATGAAGAAGTCGTGGTCCAAATATGAAGAATCTCTCAAAAAGTTCAAGTGAAGAAACTCCTATTATGAAGAGAAGACCATTATTTCATGAACGTCTCTCAAGATTTGAAGTATGAAGTCGCTGCCAAATATCGGTCCGAGAAAGGTCTCAAATCGTGAAGCGAGTTATGCCAAGATATGAACTTTATGAGGTCCCGAGAAGCAGTTTAAAAGATTTTGTCCTTTAGCTAACTATTGATTAAATCGTCCCACTTTATTTTTGGCCTAAATAAACTATCGAAATAAGTCAACAATGCATCCTCGTGATCATTCAAGACAATAATAAAATATAAGAGATACACCTAGGAATAAGGGAGTCTAAGTGAATAATTGTCCCACATAAGTTTGTGTTAGTTTGCTAACTTATAATAACAATGATCTCGTTTATAAGCTTGGTATGGGGAACGTGAAACTTGAGGATGATAAACATTCATGACGGCCAAAACCCCAATGTAAGTCTTTAATCTCTTTATTTGTTTTTCTTCCTTTAAATTATGTTTAATAAAGGCCAAGGTAGGTTAATTATGATGAGAAATGTAATCTGTGCTTTGAAATTAATGCATTGCATGAGGGCATTGCAATGGTCAAGTGTAGGGGATTTGATAGGTGTGAATTCACCCATCCTTTTACCACTTAATTATAATAATAACCAAGCCAAAACGTGTATTTTATGTCGTAGATGTCGGACTTATGCGTGGTTTGTGTTTTTATTGTGTTTTAGGACCAAAAGATGAAAAAGGAAGAAAACACGGGCTTTCACGGGCTTTTATCGAAGAAAGCGAGAAAAGACGAAGTCAAAAGATCAAGAGTGCAAAAAGAACTGAAGTCCAAGGCCTATTCTAAAGATTTATCGAAGAAAAGTCTAAAGACGGAAGTTTAATGAAGTCCAAGAACCAAGTCTAATTAAGGAAGAAAATTATAAGACGAGTTCAAATTATATCGACAAATCCCGAGACGACGTCGAGAAAGACAAAGAATTTAAATCGAGTCGAGACAAGAAGAAAGAAGGAAGAAAGCACCAACAATTTACTCCTCCTATAAATACCCTCATAATGTGTCATTAGGAGGTGGTTAGAAAATTAGGAGTAGATTAGTTTAGGATTAGGAGTAGCTTAATACTTTCTCTCTCTAGTTTTTCTTAATGTTTTTCAATCTTTTTCATTAATCTTGTATTAGATCTTAATCTTTATCTTAATCAAGCTTTTCAATTAATCATTCTCATTCTTCATTTCTTTATTATTAATCTTGTGTTGATTTAGATGATCTTGTAGTTGCTTAATCTTGATGTTTATTGATTTATTGATGCTTTTGATTGATTGTGCTTATTAGTTTTTATGTATTTGAGTTTTATAGCTTATAGTATTTTAGTGCTTATTGTGTTAATTTTTTTATTTTTAATTAAGTGCTTATTAATTAATTTTTATAAAAAGTTGTTTTTAAATACTTTTATTATTTAGTGTTTTTAAAAGTTTTTAAATTTTGGCTTATTAGCTTTTTCTAAAAATCAATTTGGTTAAGTTTTTATATAAGTGCTTATTAGTTTATTTTATAAAAAGTTGATTTTTAATTCTAGATTTATTAGTATTTTTCAAGTTTTGGATTTGTGGTTGAATTAGTTTTTCTTAAAATTGTTTTAGATTAAGTTTTGGTTAATTGCTTATTTGAATTGTGCTTATTTTTAGCTTATTTCGTGATTTTTTTTATGTTACTGTATTTATTTTTCATGTTTTCGGATCTGGGTTTTATATTCCGAAGATTTTATTTTTTCTGAAATGCCATTTCTCTGAAAATCTTACTTTTTCTGAAAAAGTTAATATTCTGAAAAAACAATTATTCCGAAAAATGTTCTGAAAAGATTTATTCCGAAGAAAGTTGAAAAAGTATTATTCCTAAGATTTTTCTGAAAAAGAATTATTCCGAAGATATTTTTTTTCCTTTTTTCTGAAAATACTGTTTTTCCGAAATAACAACTATTGCGAAAAAGTATTTTTTCTGAAAAGTCCTGTAGCTCTTTTCCGAAGAAATGATTTTTCCGAAAAATACAAATCTCCGAAAAGTACTGTACTGTATTTTTTCCGAAGAAAGCTTTATTCCGAAAGTACTTCCGAATTTGTCATGGCTGCTTGGAAGCTTGCTTCCATTTTGGCGCCATTTTCAGCAGCTAGCCTTGCTTCCAGCAGCTAGCCTGCTAGCTTGTTTATTAATTAGTATTGTTCCGTAATTATTTAGTTTTATCTGAAAGTTGTTCCGTTTTTAATTTTGAAAGTTACTATTTTTAGTTGAATTTTTTGTCTAATTTTAAAATTAATATTTTTTTCGTAAAGTTTAAGTTTTATCTTTTATTTAGTACCCGCTTTAGGTTTTGCCTCGTTTAGCTTTAAAGTACCATTTTAGTTTTATTCTCTCCTTTTTCATTAAGTAAACTTTATTTTAGAATCGATAGTTAATTTCGTCTTTTAGATTTATTTTTATTAATTGTTTCGTTTTAATTTCACGTTTTATTATTTATATTGTTTTGTTTTTATTAGTTAATCGCTTTTAGCTTATTGTTATTATTTTGCGCATTTACCTTTTTAGTAGAATAGATAACCAAACCATTTTATTTTCCACCAAGAACGACTGAGTCACACTTTTAACCGGAAATCAATTCGAATTGAATCGAGACGAACAAATTTCCATACTTGGCAAAAACCCCAGTTATTACTCACACAAATACAGTGCTCCATTTCCCTCTCTTCTCCACGTCCTCCCTCGACCCCTCATTAATGGTGGGTTGCCCCTTTTAGTTAACTGGCTCTTGGTGAATTGGCTCTTGCTGATTTATTTAGCCTTTACTTGGTGGTATATATACCACCAATAAATTTGATCTTACCTCATAGCCACTATATGATTCTCTCTCTAAAAGAGAGGCCTGGTCTCTCTTGATCTGATTCCATATACTGGATCCATTTTATTTAGATCTAAGATCTTAGATACGTATGGTGCATCGTTGGTATACGATTCAATAACGTTGATCCCTTCGATGCCGCCGTTAATGGTTGGCGACGTTGGTGATTTTTGTTCCTTGATTGCCGTTAGTGCTTGGAGACGTTAGTGATTGTATATGTTTTCCCTTTTGATTTGTTATCGCCGGAGGTATAAGTTTTCCATGTTGATTTAATCATCTCTGTTGTTACTGTTTAATTTACGATATATGTTGGAACTCTTGCCTTATGCCCCTTCGATGTCACCGCGCTCTTCATTGCCCTTGGCGTGCGATGATGTGCCAGTTGGGTGACGATGGTGGTAGGCTTATTGGCTGGAAAAACGGACGGCTTAGGGCATCAAAGAAAATAACGGGTTTTGTTATGAATAAAATACGTTTGAAATAAGATCTTAACATCTAAAATCGTGGGTGGTGTGTTTTCATGTCGTTCTTTTTTGTGGTTGAATATGTGGGGTTGGATTGCGACTAAATTAAAAGCTAGCAAACCCTATTTTTGCTGGGGATTTTTTCAATTTAGTTATGTCTAGCCAAATAACAAACGGGGTTATACATAGATCCTAATTTCTGCCTTATTACCCCCTTTTAGCCGTATTTGTTTGGATCTTGGTATCGCCTTATTTTTATAGTGTGCTGCCTTGGTAAAATCAATTCTTATGGTTCGGTAATGGTCACACTTTGTGTAAATTGATTTGGAAACACAAGATTTTATACCACGGTATTGATGCGATTCTATAGGGCTGTGATGATAAAGTTTGTACCTATTTGGTTCGATGTTCGGATTATGTGCAGCTTGGCGGGGCAGGCTTATTAGCTTTGCAGCTATGGCATCCATATCCTTTTTTCCTCTTTATGTACGTGATGACTTTAAACGGGCCATTGAAGTTGAGATTACACGGATCTTGGCGGGGCGACCTGTTGAGGTTGCAGCCATGCCGTGTTTATCCTCCTATTCTTATGTGTTGCCCTATCTGAGCCTAACCTCTTGATTGTCTTGAAAGTATGTGATTTGATCAGAGTGGACAGTTTTGATTAGAGCTGTGTTTTTTCGACTCTTTGCGGGCCAAATTATTAACTTTGTAGCCGTGCTTATTAGTTACGAGGGCTGTGATGAGTTTGAACGGGCCAGGTTGAGGGTGAGATTACACGGATCTTGGCGGGGCGACCTGTTTCCGTTGTAGCCATGTCGTGTGTGTCCTCCTGTTCCTATGTGTTGCCTTATCTGAGCCTACCATCTTCGTTAGTGTATGATTTGATCAGCAATACCTGAGTCGTTGTTCTTCAATTTGTGGTAAATAATGATGTGAACTTTCCCATTTTTTTGAATGAAATATGCTTGGATACGCTGTTCATTTATGAATCTTTAATTTAGTATTAATTTTTTTATTTACAAAGATTAGAAGTGGTGGAATTCAGTGGGCTGAGATCAAGTAGGATCGTCACATACGGTAAGTATATTAAGGATTAAATCAACATGGAAAACCCGTTATTTTCTTTGATGCCATGAGCCGTTATTTACAAACGTTTATGAAATAAGAAGCCAGAAGCCATCCATTAATTTTTTTGGTGTTCGATGTTTTTTGGTGTTGATTTAATCCTTAACATACTTACCGTATGTTAAAGAAAATAACGGGTTTTCCATGTTGATATTATTTATCGTTTATGAACATCCAACACTAATAAACATAAATAAACGGGTTTGCCATGAGCCGTTATTTACAAACATAAATAAACATACTTACCCGTTATTTATCGTCACATACGGTAAGTATATTATTTATGTATATTGGTGTTGGATGTTTTTTTGTATTACTCTATTTTCGGTTCGATTATGGTCTTAACTAGCTGTGTCAATTAAATGAATGATACTTGTTGTGGTTTTGCAAGCATGTTGTTACTGTAGTGGCGGATCTTTGTATTTATGGATGTGTTCATGTAGGTACCATACTTATAGATGCTTATTTTTTTTATTGATGTATTTTTATGTTTGACTTATCTATGCTTTGGTTAAAAGTAAACTTCTAAAAAAGTGTCTCGAATTTTGTAGTATAATTGTATGTTCAGTTATAAAGTGTGATAAAATTTCTACTTTTATATGTTGTTAACTTGGTGAGTTTATGTATAAATCGATACTATTTTACTGTCCACAAGAACCTAGCATATATGCAATGCCTTGAAATTTTCTTTCATGGTGCTGATCTTATTTTTGTTTTGCAGTACAGTACATTGAAGTGTTTGGTTTCTGTTTTGTAACATAGTTTAATTTCACTCACAAATAAAACAGTTATTTATTTTAACCATCTTTAAAATGCGTCTGATGCAGGAAAAGTGTCTATTGGTCACGTGCTTATCTCTCGGCTTGATGACTGTGGTCTGAGAACTGACCACTATGTTGGCTCCTCACGAATCAACCCTGGCCAACATATGGCTCACAGTTATGGTCCCTCCAATACAGTTGACGTTCCTACACAAGCACCCCTTTTCAAAGGTAGCCTATTTTATGCATACGCTCTTTGGTTCACTATAGCCGGAACTGAAAACCACAGTCTCCTTACGTGTCCATACTCTTCCGTTACTAAAACCACAGCTTGATCATATGTTGCAGGAACAACATCAGGAACTGATTGCTGCTCTTCGGGTTGGGTTCATCAAGCTTCATGTGACCCATGTTTAAAACGTGTTGGTATGCCGGCTAATACTACTCGCCCACAAAACAACCCTGTTCAGGCAACGGGCAAAAACATAATTTTTGCGGGTAATATTTTTTGCAATTACATATATCATACTTAGTAGAATGCCTTAGTCTTTTGTGTGCGAACATAATTGATGTACTGCATACGATACCCACCACATTTATTACCCGCAATAAATTATGCTTTTCTGATTATCGTATGTATAAAATAAATGTAATTGCGACGGCACTTATTAATGTAATATGAACCTCCTTTTCTATGCTAACCACATGATTCATGGTGCTTTTGCAGGTGTGCACAAAAAAAGTCAGAAACAACGGTCGCCACGTTGACACCGGGACAACGAACTCGCACACTTGATGCAAATGTTTATCGGAAGTGGATTTTAAAAAGTGTTCCTTACACGAGGGTGTTGGGTCAGTATTTATTGACCTTGAAGCAACTTTAGGATTTGAATATAAAATCCCCCTAAGTGTTTCATGCTCAGCAGTAAGGCCAGTCTGCTGAAGGATGACCAGAGGAACAAAGTTCCTACTGAAGACTTTATAGCTGAAGAAAGTTCAGCACTCCCCTTCCAGTGAACTTAGAACACAAAGGAATCTTCGCTTCAAATACTAGGGGGTCTAGTTGCTGAATAACAAGGACTGAAGAAGGGCTTTCAGTTCAGTATGGTTTGACAATACCAAACTGAATGATGTCGATCTCCTCTAGGATACTGAAGACTCTTCAGTATTCTGATGGTTTGCATTAGGCATGAAAAGATAACTTTAAGTCAAAGTAGGTTGCTTGTATACTTAGATATAAGTACAACCTTTATCTTTTCTAGAATAGTTTAATATGTACTTTGTACTGTTTATCCAGCATGGGCATCAACCACCCATTGGATAAGCCCATGCATTGGAACATGCAAAATGCAAACCCTAATTCACACTGCCTATATAAGGAGTGTACATTGGGAGAGAAAGGGTTAACCAATACAAGAGCTTAAACTCTAGAAAACCTTTCTCGCTTGATACCAACTAAACCATATAACCAAGATGCATATGAACGTTTAGATTGGAGCTTAGACTTTAACTTTGGTTAGACATTTAAGTAGAGGAGATCAAACCCCATTGTCATTCAACCACTTTATTATTCCGCAAACAAAGTGGGTTATAGATTGTTTATTTGATTCTAATAAAAGTCTATACGTTGAAAAGTATATTGGTATTGTTGTTTTAATTTTTCCGAGTTCTTATCTATTGTTAAAACAACACACTTGAGTCGAAGTAAGAGTTATTACTTAAGATAATAAGTAATAACGAATTACTAGGGACCAACAAGTGGTATCAGAGCAGTTTGATTAGTTAAACTCTTATTTTATTAAACTGCTCATATAAAAGTTTTCAAATCAAGATCCAAAATGGCTCAAGTTATACCACAAACCCTAGAATATAGGGGTGGCCAACTCAATGCTGCTCCTGTACTAGAGGTAGCCAACTTTACAAATTGGAAGAAGATGTTTATTGTCCACATGGTTGGAATTGAACCTCAATTCCTTAGAATCATTGAAAAGGGTCCTTTTGTTCCCATGGTTGGGGACAATAAAAAACCTGAAGCACAATGGACTACTGATGAGAGAAAAGCTGCTAACCTAGATCACCGTCTCAAAAGTCTCATCATGTCTGTGCTCCCAGATGACCAAATGAATTCTATTGTAAATTGTAAAACAACCAAAGCAACATGGGAGGACCTTATTCTTTACCATGTGGAACCCTCTGATGTTAAAGAAACCAGAATCATGGATTTAAAGCTTCAATACAACACCTTCAAGCACAAAGAAGGGGAAACCCTCACACAGACATTCACCAGATACAAAGCACTGATGAATGAACTTATAAATGATGGTGTTGAGCTTTCAAAACTTGAAATCAACATGGTTTTTGTTAATGCATTGCCAAAAAAGTGGCTTAGTTTCTGCCAAAGCTTGAGAAATGCTAATCACATTAAAGATTTTGATCTAGCCTCTCTTTTTGGGAAACTTAAATATGAAGAAAACCTATTTGATAGGATTTATGAAGGCTCAAGCAAGAGTAAAGCATTAACCATTGCTACACCCTTGTCCACAGCCTTCTTTAGTGAGGCTGTCATTCAAGACTACTAAGATAGTCCTGATGATGATGAAGATACTAGATCTAGTGAGGAATATCTGAATGACATCAAAGAGGAAGTTCATGAAAGAGCACTTCTGGCCAAGTCTAGAAGGTTCTTTAAGAAAGGAGGCAAGTTCTCCAGCTCCAAAGAAGCTTCAGTTGACACTGATTGCTACAAATGTGGGAAGACTGGTCACTATGCTAGGGATTGTTATTCAAAAACATCTGTCCCTTCATATTCCTCACCAGCTAAATCAAGACCATCTGGTCAATCATCATTTCAACCAAAAAAAATTGCTTCTACTCCATTTCAGCAAAGCAGGGTTGAACTCAGGCCAACAAAATACTTTGAGGCTAAATACAGAGAAATCAAGGCAAGATTGGACTTAATGAGTACTGAAATCTCCTCATCCAAGACTCCCAAGCAAGACTAGAACAAAGGACTTGTTGCTGAAGCCTATGAATGGGATGAAAAAGATGTTTCTTCAGATGATGATGAAATGGTGAATGTGAAAGTGCTGATGGCACTTGCTGATGATGAAGGGGCCAATTCAAATGTTGTGACCAGAGAAAATGCCAATGGTGAATGGGTAAATGTCACAATAAAAAAGGTAAAAACTCTTCTTTAATTAGAAGATAAAGATGACATGAAATTTGTCTTTGATTACTTGTGCATTGATCTAAAATTTGTTGAAGAGCAAAGAAACAACTTGCTTGAAAAATTTCATAAACTTGTTCTAAAACTTGAAGATTTTTAAAGTAAGCAAATAGAGCTAAAAGAGGCTAAACTTGATATTCTTACCTTTCAAAAATTGAACGAAGAAATTTTGGAGGAAAATAACTCCCTAAGAGCTGAATTAAAGAAGCAAGAGATATTGTTAAATCTTGGCTTAGAAACTCTGATAGGGTTAATCAATGCATAAGTGAACAAATACCTGCTCAAAAGAGGAAAAATGCTTGGTGCTAAAGGATCCTCGAGCACCAAATCTATTGTCTTTGTCAAAGACTCAAATGAGGATGGTAGCTCGATCCCTGACATTAAAAGGTCAGGTGAAGAGAATTTACCCGATCATAACACTGGACGAATCCTTCTTCCTGAGTTTCAAGCAAGTGTTGACACTTCAGCACCAGTTGAGTCCTCAGTTAGTAAGGATGACTCAGATGAT
The DNA here is from genome assembly GCA_025667525.1 of Glebionis coronaria. Classification (NCBI taxonomy): domain Eukaryota; kingdom Viridiplantae; phylum Streptophyta; class Magnoliopsida; order Asterales; family Asteraceae; genus Glebionis; species Glebionis coronaria. The sequence goes on from CM046879.1 coordinate 520,376,262, forward strand.
GATATAGAGAATAAAGTAAGTAGACCACTTCCTCCTTTGGAGAAGCTGGCAGGTGCTGAACCCTCTACTAGACCCAATACTATCCAGTCTATCATCAAGTCACACACCACGCACAAAGGTAGTTCTTACAAGCATGTCAAAATTGACACTTCAAAGAACTCTTCATCTCCTGTTGAAGGTTCATATATGGGAACTACCTCTTCAGTTTCAACAAATAAACTAAAGAATGCTAATTCTGAGGAAGATGAGAGAATGTCTATTGTCATGCAAGAGATCAATGATCTTAAATTGCAACTCATGCAGCAGCAAACACCAACACGATTCAGAGATGAACCTTCAGACTCTCCTCATCTCAAGTACAAGACACAATTTAAAAGGGATTGTGATTTATGTGGTCTAAATAACCATCTCACTAAAACTTGCCTAAAAGTGATTTATTGTACAAAATGTGAAAGGACTGATCATCGCACTTGTGAACACACTCAGTATATGCTAGCCAAAATAAGTGCTGATGCTCACAAATCTGAAGCATCTCATTCCAGGCGAAATATGCCTTGTCCACCATGCATTCATTGTGGTATGGGCAATCATCACTCAGATAACTGCCACTATTACCCTGTTTGTAATATTTGTGGAAGTTATGACCATGACACTCATGGACATAATCGAATCATCTCACTCAGAAGAGGTATTAAACCAAGAAACCCAAACTCTATTACCAAATGTTGTGAGACTTGTGGAAGCGATGTCCACACCACATCTGATCACAACCATATAGAGTGGTTCAGAAGAGGTGAAGCGCTCCAGGCTAAGAAAGCAAAAGCTGTTCAGACCTCTTCTTCTTCTGAGCAATCACACATACCCTCAACAAGTGGACCCTTTAGATCTAGAACACCTTCTAGATCTAAAACCCCCACCTAACAAAGGTGGGTTTCAAAACATAACTGACCATTTCCTTGACTTGTGTAGTGTGATCTCAGGAAGCCTATTTGGTACCTAGATAGTGGCTGCTCAAGGCATATGACTGGCATCAAAAGTTATCTGCACAAGTATAAGGAGGAATAAGGTCCTAAAGTTGTTTTTAGTGATAACTCATTAGCTACTACTGAAGGATTTGGTTCAGTAAAATTCAATGGTATAGTTTTCTCAAGGGTAGCATATGTAAATGGATTGAAGCATAACCTCATCAGCATAAGTTAACTTTGTGATGCAAAGTATCTTGTGCTGTTTGATGACAAAAAAGGTACAATCTTCAACTCCAATCATGAAATTGTGATGATTGCTCCCAGAGTCAAAGATGTTTATGTCATGAACATGAATTCTACTCAGGAGACATGTTTCTTTGCTAAAGCCTCCAATATTACCAATTGGCTTTGGCATAAGAGGCTCTCACATCTCAATTTCAAAACAATAACTCTGCTGGCAAAACAAAATCTTGTTATTAGTCTTCCTTCACTTGTTTATTCCAAGGACAAACCATGCTCAACATGTGAAAAAGGGAAGCACCATAGGGCCAGTTTCAAAACAAAGCAAACTTTCTCAATCAAAGAAAGTCTTCATTTGCTTCACATGGACTTATTTGGCCCAGTATCACCTAGGGCCATTTGTCATGAAAAATATACACTTGTCATTGTTAATGTAAAACCCGCATGCTTTTACCATGAATAGTGCCCTTAAGATCGTACGTCCTAGATTAAAACTTACCTTATTCAGTATTGATCACATTCATGTGCTGTTAATCAAGTAGGTACATACGTGTATGACATGATAAGTATCGATTACGTACGAACTCATGATAAACAGTTAATAAATATGTCACGTGAACGTAATTAAATCATGATCACCATTTAAAATACGAACTAGAATAATTACGTAAATACATATAATATAATTACGAGCGTTAAAATAAACAAAAACGCTTCAGACACGAACACGCTTCAGACACGAACACGTTTAACCACGAACGAACACGTAAAACACGAACACGAGATCGCACTTATATTTTAGACACGGAAAACATGTGGGTTACCCCTTGTGGGCCCCATATCCACGAAATTAGGAAGAAGAATGGGCCTAGCCCATCATTTTACTAAACAAGGGGGTTAAGGGAAAAAAAAGGCATTCATTTTCACTTTTCAAGAAAATAAACATAAAACCCTAAAAAGTTTTCTCCTCTCCTTCCTTTTCCCTTTTGTAGCCGCCACTTATAATCATCAAAAGGAGGTGTTCTTGTTGATTTTGATCATGGATATTGTACAAGTATTAGTGTTTGTTCATCCTTAATTCATCTACACAATCGGTATACCTTTTTAACCTTTCTTTTTAATTATTTCTTTTTATTTGATTTGGTAAAATTAATTAAGAACATGATGTTTTTAAAACCTAATTAAAAACATAAAATAAACATGTATTTGGTTAAAGGGTAAAATCAAAAGGTTGTTTTAGGGGTGTTTTAGTTTGGCCGCCACCTAGCCCGTGCCCTAGGGGGGTCACGGCTTGGTCATTAAGCCACCACCGAGACCATATGGTCCCGGTTTGGTGGTGTGGGTCCCACGGCAGCAAGGAACCAAGGGGAACCCCGATTTGGTTCGGGGTACGGTGTCGATTTCATGCCCGGTTCACGGTTCGTTGGTTAAATCATGATCTATGTTACATGTTAATTTTTATGAATCATGAACTTAGGATATAAATTAATTAATAACATGAGATATTAATTAAATCATGACTTAGGTTATTCTAATTATTAATTTAGCATGATATTAATTTAACCTAAGTATTTTATGTTATAAGTTATAATTAATTAATTATTTAAAACATGCCTATAATTAATTAATTTAGACATGACTTAGGTTATATTATTAATAATAATAATACACATTTTTAACCTAAGTATTTTCATTTCATTTTAATTAAAACATGTTATACTTTAATTAAAATGCTTAACCTATAGTTTAATTAAAATACATGAAATAATAATTAAACTATATACTATATCATATGACTTAAGAAATAAGCTTTAAACACGTAGACTTATATGTTAGCTTATGTAACCAGCTTAATTCTAAATATGGAAACTTCTATTTATAGAAACTTAATTAAATAAGGCAACTAATCTATTAATGGAAACCTTCTATATATGAAAATCTATCTATTTCAGGCAGCTAATCTAATCATGGAAACCTTCTATATATGGAAACTTATTTAATTAAGGCAGCTGATCTATTTTTGGAAACTTTCTATTTTTGGAAACTTTCTATTTTTGGAAACGTTCTATTTTTGGAAACTTTCTATTTTTGGAAACTTTCTATTTTTGGAAACTTTCTATTTTTGGAAACTTTCTATTTTTGGAAACCTGCTATTTTTGGAAAGTTACTTATTATTACACAGTAAGTATAATAATACATGAAATACCATTAATACTTAATCAGATTAATCAGAATACAAGATAAACACAGTTTAAGGCTTTAAACGGTAAACCAAGACCTAAAACATACCAAGTCAGCTAAAATGAGACATAAAACCCAGTACGTAATCAGTGAATCGATACTTATACACGTGTGTATTCATGTAGCATTAGTGATCCAGAAGTAGGAGTCTTTCTTCCGTTCATTTCACTGGACTTGAGGTACGGATTCCCGTCCTTTCAGTATGGACATTCCTTCCTTATTAGGATTTCCCCGTATGCAGCCAACTGTTTTCCCCAGCATTTGTTTTATTGTTTTGAACTGCTTATGTTAATTTAGCATAAACTATAGCCATATACAAGCATGACCAGTTTCACCTAGTTATGGAGGTACCATAACCATAGCATTGGAGGCACCGATGTTATGACTTCCCCACGACGGAGTGATTGCTCGTGGCGTCCCTTTTCAGTTTGGCCATATTATTATATCAGGTGGGGCGTATGGGTGCATCCTAGTTACATGTTCTATTCAGTTTATCATGGTGAATGTGGTGTGTGCCTTGCACCCTTCACAAGGAGCTGATCCCTCCTACCCAAATCAGTATATTAATTAGAGGCATCCCCTCTAATCAGCATGATGAGGTCACCCCTCCAAGTATTCATGCACGTGACCTTTTCATGACCTATATGGGCTATGGTATTTATATGTTAAAACAGTTTTCACAGGTTAAACATAAGGCTTTTCAAACTATAAAACCAGTTTTCATGTTACTTAACCAGTTTACTCAGTACTTAGTCTTCCGCTGTTATATGTTACATGCTTATCCTATTTCATGCTTTATTGTACATCCGTGCACTGAGCGTCTTGCTCAGCCGTTACTTTCCTTTCCATGTCCCAAAACGGCAGGTACCCAAGACTCGAGCATTTGGAGGACGCACATAGGATGGAAGCTGTCAGAGACTTCTTTTCCTTTTTGCCTTCATATAGTTATGCTTGTTTAGTCTTTATTCAGTTCTTTTCCTTTATTTATGTTTTGGGCTTATGTTTGGGAACCGATGTTTGATTCCGGTTTTCCCTTTGGTCATGTATGTTTTACTACATATCACCTTGCATGCTTTGATGACACGCCATAATCACGCGTGACATTCCATTTATCAAAATGGGGTGTTACAATTATGGTATCAGAGCGCCAAGGCTTCGACCTGTAGGCTCTAAAACTCGACCTGTGACTAGTGGGTAGTCACCAGGAGCTTCCTAAGCCAACGATTGTTATTCCACGTATTGATGTTTCAGCGTGTTGTTGTTTTAACCATTATGTTTTCAGCACCTTTTTGTTTTAGCCATGACGTTTTCAGCACCTTGTTGTTTTCACCATGATGTTTTCACCAGTATCGTCTTACTAATATGGAATGAACAACCGTCATCCATACTTAGTTATGTGTCATTGTCTATGCATGATGTTCCTCGTGAACTGTGACGATGTGGACTGACCCCAGTAGTTCATAATTTTCACATAAAATTTTTTCTGTTAAGTTTTGACAATGACTTTTAATTATTATGTTTCATGCATTCATGCATTTATATCATATGTCATCTGTTGCAGGAATTTTGACTAAGTAATGGTTGGTACAGGACTGGCCCTATTTAGTCGCATGTGCTTTTATCGAAACTTTTAACTTTGGGACCGACCCATAGGCGTCCCCTCGCCATGTCTTTTGTTTTGGAACCGACCCATAGGCGTTCCCTCGCACATGTAAAGGTTTTATAAACTACATTACGCATTCATGCACTGTTTTCTTGCATAAAATTTTTCTCATGATTTAAATTGGCATAAATTTTTTTCATGTCCCATCATAAGTTATTGTGTTCTTATGTCAAGTATGCCTTCATACTGTCATGGTTAACTTCAGTTTCATGCTGATTATGTTATACACTTCTTCGTAATAGATGGTTTCATGTTCCCTCATGATAATTCCGTCTTCATGTTGATTATGTTTCACGCCTCTTTTGTTGTTTAAGTTGTCCTACAAGACATTGTTAGATTTCTTGAATCATGCTTTCATGATAGTCATGGTTGGTTTTCATTGATCACGCTGTCAGGCAAATCATCGTTGAATTTTGTGTAACCACACTTTAACGTTTCCGTTACAACCAGATTGACGTCTATGCTAATACTGCCAGGTTATCATGATGGTTTTCCTAACCGTTTAACCGGTTTACTTTCCTTAAATCAGGACAAATGATCGAGCCATACCGATCATTTCATGTGCATTCCATGTGTACTCCACGTACCGTATTTCATGTGTATTACATGTACCTTAATCCATGTGTATTCCACTTGCAATACTTCACGAGTATTCTCTAGTCGATTCTAAATCATCTCAGGCGTATGTTCACTTACTGATATTCTACAAGATTGTCGAGGCCGCTCATAGCTTGGAGATGTTACTGAAGGTTGAGGCTGCTGATGTTGGGAGACGCTACGAGATGCTGATGCTGATGCTGTTCACAACCTGGAGATCCTAAAAGACGAAGACAAAGGCGTCGGAGCAAAGCAATTGGACGAGAAGATGCTTCACCATCAAACAATTCCCATCAATCATTGTCCTAAATTCATAGTTACATGTCACACGTCGTTCGGCTGTCATTTCAGCCATGTGAGTGCAAACCAGTACCAACCGGCCACTCAGCTAAATAGTTACATGAGTCACGGTCATGAGAATGACCGTCAGGGAACCGACAGACAAGATGATAGTAACCACTACTATGACAGCAACTATCCTAGAAATCGCAACCGAGGCTCCGGCCACGGACGTGATCAGACATACAAATGATCAGTAGTCCAACCGATCCGCCAATTCTGGCATTTTAACCTAATATTTGTAGTTCTAAATGTTTCACATCTCGAGACACATGTCAAGACATCAGTCAAGACACATGTCTCACGTATACTTTCTGAGGACACATGTCAAGATACCAGTCAAGACATATGTCACGCTTACATTTCTCAAGACACGAGTCAAGACACATGACTCACGTCTAATTATGGAACATTTCTAAGAAATTCAGGGTACCCTCCAAGGGTATATCTATGTTGTTGTGCCATGTATTAATCAGGCCACAAGAATTTCAACACCATTATCAGCGCATCAGTGAGAACTGTCACGTTGCCGATGTCACTTTCATTCCTTTGACCATAGTTCATATATTCATAACCATGAAGGACGCATTTCGTGTTTCCACGTATACGAAGATTTTCCGTCAGCTAAATGATGAGATCCAAGCTGCTAACGCATTTTCCTCGGACAGACACGAGATGAATTTATATCCTAATTATGTACTATGAACACCACACCATGTTATGATTCATAATTATGTACAGTAACGTTCAGGCTCCTGAATACATTCAGCTTGATTTTCCATCCGAAAATCTTTACAAATTATCTATGCTTTTCAAGCACGTGCTTTTTAACCATATTGCTAAAATTTTCTAGTTGTCAGTAACCCACGACTACTAAGGTCCTTTTACGCATAACCAACGGATTATTCCAAAATTGTTCCTTACACTCCAGAAGAACCTTCTAGGAGAAGGATGGTACCATGAGATTATGTGTCGACTACGGTTGACTTAAACAAATCACCATTCATGACCGTTATTCTCCTCCACGTATTGACAACATGTCCAATCGACCTTATAGTGTTAATCACTTTTCCAAGATCGAACTCACGATCATGCTGCCAACAGTGACGAGTGAAAAAGCAGGACGTGTCCATGACTGCTACTTGTGCACGACTCGGTCATGCTAGATTTATGATTTTGATTCAGTCTCATCAATGCTCCAACAGCATTATGGAGTTAATAAATTGAGCTTCCATGAACTCCTAAACAAATTCATCAGCGTTTTCATTGAGGATAACCTGATTTCCTCTAAGCCTAGAGAAGAACAGGAAGACCATATCTGCACTATGTTGCAAATTCTATGACAAGGGAAATTCTACCTTTGAATATTTTTTTCCAATATCAATTCTGTTTGATTACAGTGACACGCTGAATCACATGGGTTCCTACGGTTAATCTTACCATGACTCTGCTTATGACATAAAGGAGAGAACCCTACACTACATTAGGTGTTCTAGAAAATCATACCCTAGGAGAAGTCTAGATTCAGAGACTCGGAGTTTCGCAAACTCCTAGGTATCAAGTTCTACGAAGCAAGATACAGTTACGTTCATATCTAGGTACCTGACATACCAACAGGTTAAGATAGGACACCAACAAACTGGGATGTTTTCATCATATGAAATTGTGAATCGAAAAGGGACAAGATCTCCATGGATTTTAGTACCAGATTTCAGCAAACTCAGAAGAGGCAGGATGCTATCTGGGTTATTGCCAATAGTTTAATCAAGTCTGCAGAATCCTTACATCCGTACGGATTTCAGAACCAACAGATTGAACGAACATGTTCCTGCCAAGGCTCATCCGATCACTTGGCAATCCCTCAGCTATCGGGTCAGACAAAGATTAGTAATTGTACTCCTAACTTACTTCACGTCTTCATTCTAATTCCACGACTTGCTTTCGCACTCACGTTCATGACACTATTCACGTTCATGATTGTATTTTGGCTTACGATTTTACGTTCAATTCTTTCCTCATTCTGGGAAGTTTGCAAGAACTTGTGAGACCAGACCCAAGTTTAGTATAACTCTCCATCATCAGATAAGACGTTTCACGTCATATTCCACGTCTCACCTTGTAGCGTTTGGCGTTACCGCCATTATATTCTATGATCACGATATGTCTCACATGTCATGTTCATTCCATGTTCCTCATATCATGATCAAGATATGTTACACGTATCATGGATCACGATATGTTTACTCATACTACACTCGCCATATCTCCACGTAGCACGTTCAAAATGTTTTCACGTATCACGTTCAAAATTTTTCACGTACTACGTTTCTTTATGTCTCGCGCATCGTTTCTAATTATCAGCTAAGTCAGATGGTCTTGCATCGTAACGTTTCAGCTACCCTTGCACGTTAACTCTTATTTCCTCGATCGAATGTAGGGGATCTACCTTCCGTTGATAACCAAGAATTTCTTCGTATTCCAAGTCAAGGTCATGAGGACCAAGATTTATCATTAGTGTCAAGATTTTCTGAAGGAACCGTTCCAAGAGGGAGGCCACTTGGAAACGGACAAGTTCATCCGGACTTCTTATCCATTTTTCTCTTATCATTTAGATATGTCCTTTCAGTCACGTCACGTTCCATGTCTTTTCAAGACATGTCACGTTCCACGTTCCCTTCTACCATGTCACCTTCAGCTCTGTTATTTTGCATACCTTTCCAGTTTGATTCGGGTATGTTTCGCTTCCAGTTACTTTATCTATAATTCGGGGACGAATTATTCTTTTTAGGGGGGAAGAATTGTAAAACCCGCATGCTTTTACCATGAATAGTGCCCTTAAGATCGTACGTCCTAGATTAAAACTTACCTTATTCAGTATTGATCACATTCATGTGCTGTTAATCAAGTAGGTACATACGTGTATGACATGATAAGTATCGATTACGTACGAACTCATGATAAACAGTTAATAAATATGTCACGTGAACGTAATTAAATCATGATCACCATTTAAAATACGAACTAGAATAATTACGTAAATACATATAATATAATTACGAGCGTTAAAATAAACAAAAACGCTTCAGACACGAACACGCTTCAGACACGAACACGTTTAACCACGAACGAACACGTAAAACACGAACACGAGATCGCACTTATATTTTAGACACGGAAAACATGTGGGTTACCCCTTGTGGGCCCCATATCCACGAAATTAGGAAGAAGAATGGGCCTAGCCCATCATTTTACTAAACAAGGGGGTTAAGGGAAAAAAAAGGCATTCATTTTCACTTTTCAAGAAAATAAACATAAAACCCTAAAAAGTTTTCTCCTCTCCTTCCTTTTCCCTTTTGTAGCCGCCACTTATAATCATCAAAAGGAGGTGTTCTTGTTGATTTTGATCATGGATATTGTACAAGTATTAGTGTTTGTTCATCCTTAATTCATCTACACAATCGGTATACCTTTTTAACCTTTCTTTTTAATTATTTCTTTTGATTTGATTTGGTAAAATTAATTAAGAACATGATGTTTTTAAAACCTAATTAAAAACATAAAATAAACATGTATTTGGTTAAAGGGTAAAATCAAAAGGTTGTTTTAGGGGTGTTTTAGTTTGGCCGCCACCTAGCCCGTGCCCTAGGGGGGTCACGGCTTGGTCATTAAGCCACCACCGAGACCATATGGTCCCGGTTTGGTGGTGTGGGTCCCACGGCAGCAAGGAACCAAGGGGAACCCCGATTTGGTTCGGGGTACGGTGTCGATTTCATGCCCGGTTCACGGTTCGTTGGTTAAATCATGATCTATGTTACATGTTAATTTTTATGAATCATGAACTTAGGATATAAATTAATTAATAACATGAGATATTAATTAAATCATGACTTAGGTTATTCTAATTATTAATTTAGCATGATATTAATTTAACCTAAGTATTTTATGTTATAAGTTATAATTAATTAATTATTTAAAACATGCCTATAATTAATTAATTTAGACATGACTTAGGTTATATTATTAATAATAATAATACACATTTTTAACCTAAGTATTTTCATTTCATTTTAATTAAAACATGTTATACTTTAATTAAAATGCTTAACCTATAGTTTAATTAAAATACATGAAATAATAATTAAACTATATACTATATCATATGACTTAAGAAATAAGCTTTAAACACGTAGACTTATATGTTAGCTTATGTAACCAGCTTAATTCTAAATATGGAAACTTCTATTTATAGAAACTTAATTAAATAAGGCAACTAATCTATTAATGGAAACCTTCTATATATGGAAATCTATCTATTTCAGGCAGCTAATCTAATCATGGAAACCTTCTATATATGGAAACTTATTTAATTAAGGCAGCTGATCTATTTTTGGAAACTTTCTATTTTTGGAAACTTTCTATTTTTGGAAACGTTCTATTTTTGGAAACTTTCTATTTTTGGAAACTTTCTATTTTTGGAAACTTTCTATTTTTGGAAACTTTCTATTTTTGGAAACCTGCTATTTTTGGAAAGTTACTTATTATTACACAGTAAGTATAATAATACATGAAATACCAGTAATACTTAATCAGATTAATCAGAATACAAGATAAACACAGTTTAAGGCTTTAAACGGTAAACCAAGACCTAAAACATACCAAGTCAGCTAAAATGAGACATAAAACCCAGTACGTAATCAGTGAATCGATACTTATACACGTGTGTATTCATGTAGCATTAGTGATCCAGAAGTAGGAGTCTTTCTTCCGTTCATTTCACTGGACTTGAGGTACGGATTCCCGTCCTTTCAGTATGGACATTCCTTCCTTATTAGGATTTCCCCGTATGCAGCCAACTGTTTTCCCCAGCATTTGTTTTATTGTTTTGAACTGCTTATGTTAATTTAGCATAAACTATAGCCATATACAAGCATGACCAGTTTCACCTAGTTATGGAGGTACCATAACCATAGCATTGGAGGCACCGATGTTATGACTTCCCCACGGCGGAGTGATTGCTCGTGGCGTCCCTTTTCAGTTTGGCCATATTATTATATCAGGTGGGGCGTATGGGTGCATCCTAGTTACATGTTCTATTCAGTTTATCATGGTGAATGTGGTGTGTGCCTTGCACCCTTCACAAGGAGCTGATCCCTCCTACCCAAATCAGTATATTAATTAGAGGCATCCCCTCTAATCAGCATGATGAGGTCACCCCTCCAAGTATTCATGCACGTGACCTTTTCATGACCTATATGGGCTATGGTATTTATATGTTAAAACAGTTTTCACAGGTTAAACATAAGGCTTTTCAAACTATAAAACCAGTTTTCATGTTACTTAACCAGTTTACTCAGTACTTAGTCTTCCGCTGTTATATGTTACATGCTTATCCTATTTCATGCTTTATTGTACATCCGTGCACTGAGCGTCTTGCTCAGCCGTTACTTTCCTTTCCATGTCCCAAAACGGCAGGTACCCAAGACTCGAGCATTTGGAGGACGCACATAGGATGGAAGCTGTCAGAGACTTCTTTTCCTTTTTGCCTTCATATAGTTATGCTTGTTTAGTCTTTATTCAGTTCTTTTCCTTTATTTATGTTTTGGGCTTATGTTTGGGAACCGATGTTTGATTCCGGTTTTCCCTTTGGTCATGTATGTTTTACTACATATCACCTTGCATGCTTTGATGACACGCCATAATCACGCGTGACATTCCATTTATCAAAATGGGGTGTTACAGTTAATGAGTACTCTAGGCACACCTGGGTATAGAGGTGGCAAATCTTGCCCATTTTGATACATAAGGGCACTTTTTGCCCATTTTCAAAAAAGGATGGGGCACTTTTTGTCCATTCTTTATAATGAATGGGCTAAACGGGCGCATATGTAAGAAACTAAATGGGCTTAACGGGCGCACTTGTAAAATACAAATTAGTATACTCGACGAATATTTTTTATTAAATTTTTTATCCCGGCTTTCAAACAAGTATTTTTATTTTTTATTTGTAGGTTTTTATATGTTTTTTTCCTTTTTTAGCTTGCGCCCGTTTAGCCCGCCCGTTCCGCCCGTGCCCGTTTAGCCCGCCGCCCGTTTAGCCCGTTGCTCGTTTAGCCCGCCGCCCGTGCCCGCAGTCCGCCCATTTTACCATGTCTACCTGGGTATATTTTCTGACAAAGAAAATCCATGCACCAGATGCTATCATGTCATTCATCCAAATAGTTGAAAATCAAAATGACACTCATGTCAAACAACTCAGAACTGACAATGGCACTGAATTCAAAAATCACTCACTGATCAAATTCTGTGATGACAAAGGAATTTCTCAAAATTTCTCATCTCCTTACACACCTGAACAAAATGGTGTGGCTGAAAGAAGGAACAAAACTTTGATTGAAGCAGCAAGAACAATGCTTGTTGGATCTGCTCTCTCTAATCATTTTTGGACTGATGTTGTAGCCACTGCTTGCTACACTCAAAATAGATCCATCATTGTGAAGAGACACATCAAGACTCCCTATGAAGTCTTCAGGGGGAGAATTCCAAACACTTCATTCTTACATGTGTTTGGGTGTCCAGTATTCATTCACAATCACAAGGATCACCTTGGAAATTTTGATTAAAAATCTGATGATGGTTACTTTCTTGGATACTCCCTAGTATTTAAAGCATACAGAGTCTTCAACACAAGAAGACAAGGTATTGAAGAAACCTATCACATCACATTCAATGAAAGTTCTGAAGCTCTCACTTTTACAAATCCATCAGATGATGAACTTCATATACATGAATCTCAAAATTATCTATCTGATGAATTTCATCACTATGAGCCTTCTCAAAAATATCAAACAAGCAACTCAGTCCTTCATATTGATCCATTTGAAGATATGACAAGTCCTACCAAAGGAAATCCTTCAGTATCACTTACTGATGGTTGTCAATCAAATAATGATCAATCTCAAATTGATCAAAATGATCAGCAAGGAAACACAAATGACCAAAATGGTCAGCCTCAAAACAATCAGCATGCTGACACACATGATCAAAATGATCAATTATATGCAGCCAACGTTTTAAAACCCGGTTCAACCCGGCCGGTTGAACTGGGAACCGGATCGATGACCGGTCTGTTATATGTCGGGTTTTTGTTGAAATTCAAACCGGATTAAATCGGCGGGTTTCTGTTGACCCGGGTTGAACCATCGAACCGGTGACCAGCCGGTTCAAGCTTATGAAAGAAAAGTGAGGTTGTAAATGGAGACGTTATAGTAAAATTTGATATAATCTTGTTACTATTACACCTTCACATCTTGTTATAGATCACTGATGTTCGTTTGAAGTTCTTGCAAGTTGACTCACACTAACAAGATCTGGTTTACGGCCTTAGTGACTTTTTTTAAGAGACTGAAAATGGCGAATCATGTTGATGAGGCTGTCAGGACGTGTATATTTGGATGGGATTGAGAGAACAAGCTTGATGTTTGGATACTTTTCACTTATGTGTGAATGAGTAAGAGTTTTATGTTGAGTTGAATGAGAAATAGTTAAAAAAAATTTCAAAAGCTTCATGTGAAACTATGAAAGTAATGACACAGCCACCCTACCTCTAGTCTAGTTGATGACTTTAATAGCATATTTAATAGTACTTAATATGTATCGGAAATGTTTAAATTTTGTTTGAAACTGTATTAAGTATGCTTGGTATAATAGTTGGAAACGAAGTGTATTACACTTTTTCTTCTTGACACGGTAAATATGAATATTTTTTACTATTGATTTAATACCGGTTTAACTAGGCGGTTGAACCGGTAACTCGGTGAACCGGAGACTTAACCGGGTCAACTAAGAACCCGGGTTTTAAAACATTGTAAGAAGCTGCTGAAGAACAATCTGAGCCCCTTGCTCAAAGCTCTCATATCATCTCTAGGGAATTAGGTCTTGGATATGTTGCTTCTGACCAAGAAGGAAGCCTTCCAATGATTGAACCCTTGTCCACTGAATATCCTTTAGTAGACACTAGAGACATTCCAAGTCCAAGTCCATGTCATGGACTTCCAAGCTCTAGCTCTAATCATGATACCAGTACCTATTCTCTAGCTCCACAAAAATCTTGGACTCAAAATAGTCACATACAACTGGTGAACATAATAGGTAATCCTGGTGAAGGTAGAGTCACTAGATCTATGGAAAAGAAACTGAGTGCTGCTTCATCTGGAGAATGCCTCTATGCAAATTTTTTCTCAGAAATTGAACCTACAAAGGTTTCTGAAGCACTCACACACCCTGGATGGGTGGATGTCATGCAAGAGGAACTCAATCAATTTGAAAGAAACAAAGTCTGGAAATTGGTTCCTCTTCTATATGGTAAATAAACCATTGGCACCAAATGGGTTTACAAGCTCAAAAGAGATGTTACCAATGCAGTGACCAAAAATAAAGCTAGGGTGGTGGCCCAAGGATTCAATCAAGAGCCTGGTGTTGATTTTGATCAAACCTTTGCTCCAGTTGCACGTATGGAAGCCATACGAATCTTCCTTGCATATGCCACTTACATGAACTTCATCATCTACCAAATGGATGTCAAAAGTGCATTCCTAAATGGTGACCTAAAAGAAGAGGTTTATGTTACTCAGCCTCTTGGCTTTTAGAGTTGTAAATACCCAAATCATGTCTACAAGCTTTACAAAGCTTTGTATGGACTGAAGCAAGCTCCAAGAGCATGGTACGAAACTCTCTCAACATTTCTCATTGAACATAAATTTGTCAGAGGAAAAATAGATAGCACCTTGTTTATCTATAAATCTAAAACTGACACCATTCTGGTATAAATTTATGTGGATGACATAATCTTTGGTTCTACAAGCTTGAAACTTTGCAAACAATTTGCCAAGCTTATGACCAGCAAGTTTGAAATGAGTATGATGGGTGAGCTTACATACTTTCTTGGTCTTCATATTAAACAATCTGACCAAGGCATCTCCATCAATCAAGAAAAATATATCAAGGATTTGTTGAAGAAGTCTGATATCAATTGTGCTTTAGTGAAGACTCCAATGGTACCCCTAACAACTTAGGACCTGATCTCAATGGACAATCAGTCAATGAGACTCAGTATAGAGGTATGATTGGGTCACTCATGTACTTAACTACAAGCAGACCTGACATTCAATTCTCTACATGCCTTAGTGCAAGATACCAAGCAGATCCAAAGGAATCTCACCTTACTGCTGTAAAGAGAATCTTCAGATACCTAAAAGGTACACCAAGTCTAGGCCTTTGGTACCCCAAATCCTCAGGATTTGATCTAAAGGGGTATTCAGATTCTGACTATGCTGGATGCAATTTGGACAGAAAAAGCACTTCTAGTGCCTGCCAATTGCTAGGTGGCAAACTTGTGTGTTGGAGTGCTAAAAAGCAACAAACAGTAGCCATGTCTTCAGCAGAAGCTGAATATGTGGCAGCTGCTGGATGTTGTGCCAATGTTCTTTGGATGAAAAGCCAACTGGCTGATTATGACATAGAATATGAAAAGGTATCAATCTTTTGTGATAACACTAGTGCTATTGCAATATCCAACAATCCAGTCCTCCACTCAAGAACAAGACACATTGATATCAGATATCACTTTATCAGAGATCACATGTGAAAGGGGACATTGAATTACATTTCATCCCCACTAGTGTTTAAAGCTCCAGTAGTGTTTAAAGCTCCACAAGACACTCCTCCAACTGGATAAGGGTATCTAACAGGCACAAAGTCTGGAGCTTCTTCTGGACCACGTCAAAAGAGCACGTATGTGAATACTCTTAAGTGTCGACATGGGTCTAAGAAAAGGAGGCACCCCACAGAATCTTCATCAAAGAAGCATTCTGATGATCCCAAAGGCCAAGCTTTAAAGAAACAAAAGTCCTCGGACAAGGACCAGAACCCAAGCCAGCCGCCACCATCAGTCTCTGCTGAAGGTGACATACATCAAGAGGCCCCGAAGGCAACCCATCTCTCAACTTCTTTAGGAGAGAAGGGTGAAGATAGAGCGCACCCTCAGCTCAGTAGAGTGGAGTCAACATCGGTAAGCAATTTAAATCTGAATGCGTCTCAAATTTCATTACCAATCTCTATCATTTGTCACTCTGAGTGTGCATCAGGGCATGATGCGTCAGCAAATACAATAGCTGACGCTGACCCTGGCTCTTCTGTTTCTCATGATATAGTTCCCTCACAACAGGTCCTGTTGAAGAAACCAACAACATTATCATTGATCTTAACTCATCTGGGACTCTTTCTCAGGATCCATCAGGTAAAACCAACCCTAGTGGTGAAGGACTTGAAACTGACCAGCACGCTGAAGGTGGCGATCAGCAGACAATTAAGGAAGTACCTCTCTCCACTGGCGCCAATGGGGGACACTTGCCTACATTTATATTCAGCATGTCTGCTGATGGCTTGGAAAAGGAGTTGGGGCTAAGTAAAAGAGCTCTAGTAAACCTGGATGATAGTGAATCTGAAGATGACATTGCTGATCCAACTCCCAAGCCTCCATCCCTAGAACCGTTAAGGTAAATGAACTGACAAATCAGGTGTTGGTTCTACAATCACAGGTGACCAAGCTCAAGGAGGAAAAGGCTATTGCTGATCTGAACTGGTTACTCTTAAATCAAGGCCAGTTCCTCCCACTGCTGAATAGATCAGAGATGTAATTCTCACTTCACTGAAGCCATTAGTGAAGGATGTGGCCACTACCACTTATATCAAGCAAGAGATCATATCCCTCATGGATTTCGTTAATACTGCATCTTTTGAGCTCCCTGTTGAATTCAAGCCGATTCCTACTCAGCTTAATGAGCTATGTGATTCATTATCAAAGATCAAGGATAGGGTGGGTCAGCTGGAACAAAAAAAGCTGAACTTATCTGATGAAGTTCAGCAGAAACTGAATGCTCCTGCTAATGTTCCAACAATGTTGACCAAGGTGTCATCCACCTTAGACTCTCTATGCGCATGCTTACCTGATGGGGGTTCATCAGAAGTTGTAGGGCAATCTTCTGCCGAGGGGGAAAAAGTCACTATTCATCAGCTCTTTAAGAAACATGCACAGAAGAAGGCCCAAAAACAACCTTTTGTGTATATATCTCCCTTCAGTGAAGACAGTCCAACTAAGCCTAAGGGGGAGTCTTGAGCAAATGACACTCACATTGATGGCCTTACCACCAGCACTGAATCATCTGAAAATGGGTCACCTCCCAACCAACCCAAAAGCAAAGGTGAATTCACACTAGATGAAAGAATTATCAAGTCAGGGCTGGCCACTCAAGAAGAACTTGATAAAATTCACAAGCTTCAAAATGAAGAAAAGCTCAGAGATCTGAAGATGAGCTTATATGAAAGAATTGGAAAATCTGAAGTTGAAGGCCTCTTCAAGAAAAAGATGTTATACGAAAAATTTTGTATAGCAAGGTTGAACAGAAGATGTCTCTCAGAAATCATAAACGTTGACATGATGACTTACAAGGGAGATATCAATCTGAAGTTCTATAGGGCTGATGGGTCTGATGAGATCATAGAAGACTTCCAAGGGAAGGTGCTCTCCTATACTGAATGGCTAGAGATGAGCAGAATCATTGAAAAGAAAGCATCCAGGAGATGGGTAGAAGTTCACACAAGAATTGAACACTTTGTGAGAAATCATGAAAGGCTTGGTCAGCATCTGAATATCAGCAACCAAATCTCACTGGAGGATCAAGATCCAATTATGAAACTAAACAAGAGAGCCAATCTGGTTCAACCTGGTGTGGGTGACATCTTTGTCACCACCAAGAAATACAAAGATTGATAGGTGTGAAAACACCCATCCTTTTACCACTTAATTATAATAATAACCAAGCTAAAACGTGTATTTTATGTCGTAAATGTCGGAATTATGCATGGTTTGTGTTTTTATTGTGTTTTAGGACCAAAAGATGAAAAAGGAAGAAAACACGGGCTTTCACGGGCTTTTATCAAAGAAAACGAGAAAAGACGAAGTCAAAAGATCAAGAGTGCAAAAAGAACGGAAGTCCAAGGCCTATTCTGAAGATTTATCGAAGAAAAAGTCTAAAGACAGAAGTTTAATGAAGTCAAAGAACTCAAGTCTAATTATTGAAGAAATTATAAGACAAGTTCAATTTATATCGACAAATCCCGAGACGACGTCGAGAAAGACAAAGAATTAAAAGACGAGAACGAGAAAGAGAAAGAAAGAAGGAAGCAACACATGCACTCCTCACTTCCTATATATACCCTCCTAATGACACATTAGGAGGGTGGTAGTCATTTAGGAGTAGTTAGTTTAGATTATGAGTAGTGTAGTTTTTACTTTCTCTCTCTAGTTTTATTTCATGTTCTAAAGCTTTAATCTTTAATCTTGTTTTGAATCTTTAATCTTTAATCTTTTAAATTCTAGATTTTAATCATCTCATTCTTCCTTTCTTGAGTGTTTTATCTTAATCTTTTCATAATCCTTGTTCGTTTTGAATTCGTGTTCTTAATCATAATCTTTTTCATCAAATTTTTACATAAAGTTTAAATCTTTTTAATTTTCGTAGCTTGTTTTTGATGTTTTTATAAGTTTTAGTATTGATCTATGCTTTTTAGTTAGCTTATTGGTGTTTTACTTTGCTTATTTTCCTTAAAAAGTTAAGATTTAAGTGCTTATTTTAGTCCTTTTACAATTTCCTAGTTTTTAAGTGCTTCTGATTCGATTTCGCAATGCCTTGTGTATTGCGACATTGAATTTTTTCCTTATTGCGAATTTAGTGCAACTTTAATTGCGAAATCTTGGAATCCGCAATCATTGCGGAATTGTTCACAAAATATTATTGCGAATTTGTTCCCAATCTAAGAAATTGCGAAATCTTCTTCATTTCCAATTGCGGAATTTGTGCAAAACTTCAATTGCGGAATCTAATCTCCAATTGCGGAATTGTACTTTCAGCCCATTGTGAAATCTTGGTTTTGCTAATTGCGAAATCTTGGTTTTGCTTATTGCGGAATTATGCACTATTTTTAGCATTGCGAAATCTTTATTTAGTATTGCGAATTTATTCAGTTTTTTTTATAATTGCGAAATTAATTAGTTTTTATTCAAATTTAATTTTTAAATTTATTTTTCCCGCCATTTTTACTTACCTTTATTTTTACTTGTTTGTGTTAGTTTTTCAGAGTTATTTAATTTTAAACTTTTTAAATTTACGTTTTGTTAAGCTTTAATTTCTCGTCATTTACTTTAAAAGTTTTTATATTTTCGTCATTTATTTAATTTCTTTTAAAGTCTTATTTTTAGTTTAATCTTTTCAAGCTTTTATCTTAATTTCTTTTAAAGTCTTTTATTTAAGTTTTAATTAGTTTATCGCTTTTATTATTTTGTTATTTACGTTAAAGTTTGTATTTTTTAGATACTCAACGACCTATTCTTTTTTTTACCAAGAACAATTGAGTCACACTTTTAACCAATAGTCAATTCGAAAAGATCGAACGATAACTCTTTTTGCATAATTGGTAAATCCTTGTATTAAATGGCGCCGCTGCCGGCTCTTTTCGTGATGATTGTCGGTTTTTTGTGAGAGACGCGTTGGATTTTGGGATCCGTTCACTTTTGAACGTTATTTTACTTGCCAAAAAAAAATTTCAAAAATCCATAAATATTACAAATTTCAAAAATCCAAAAACATTAAAAAAAACCATAAAATGCATTTCTTTTCTAAGTTTTGCAACCAGATTCCTCTTTATCCTCTATTGTGTTTAATTCTTTTCTCCACCCCTCTTATTTTTAATTCTTCATGGATTCGTCTTGCGTACGGTGTGGGAGACCATGGCATGGTTATCAAACATGTCAATGGTGTACTTGTGAGCGGTGCGGCTCTGATATCGACAATACACAATTTGGATTTTGTACATTTTGCAATTCAACAAATTCGTACTTCTCCTCTTACAATACTTTCTCACCCTCTCCCGAATATGACGATCCTTATCCTCAAACTGCATCGGGTTTTTCTCCATACCCGTGGTGCAATATTTGTAGGGGCCCTCACGATGCTTCTTCTTGTCAATCGATGAATATCGTTGAGCCAATTCCGTGCTATGATTCCGGTTTGTATAACTTTGAGCCTCCACATCACACCCTCAATCATCAATCCTCTCAGAGAATTAGTCTTGACCAACAATTCACTACTTTGAATGACGTTCTAGAAAGTTTAGCTCAACTTCGAGCTGACTTGCATCAGGAAAGGCAACCTTTGCTTGATGGTGACCAAATCTTGAAATCCACCTACACCTTTTTGAGCCAATTTGGTCACTTTCCCTTCTTTTCTACACCAAAATGTTTAATTAAAGCGTGGGATAGAATGAGTTTAATTGAACATACTCGGGGAGATGATCAACAAAAGTTGCTTCATGAGCTTCTTAAAGATGTGGAGGTTATCAAGGAGGATTTAGTCGACTATATCACTCCTAACTGGAATAGTCCCATCTATTATGATGATGATGACAAGGATGACGTCTACGATCTCAACCCATCTTCTGAAGTTACTACTCCTACTCTCGATATTCCAATGCGTCTAAGGATAGTGATTCATCGAGTGAGATTAGTAATTTTGGTCTCGACAAATTCTTTGATGATGAGGTTTGTGACATACCGAATTTTGTGGAGCTTACGGACGAGGTCGCTCTTAATGATGATTTTTCTCCATGCTATGAGAATTTCACCTTTGAAATTTCTCAATCTCCTCCGGGCGATGAAGGCGATGTTGATTTATTCTCTCCGACTTACGAGAAGTTCACCACTAAACTTGATCTTGTAGATGAGGTGGAAGGCGTTATTCTTCGTGACAAATTACTGAAAGTTTGTCTTCTTATTGCTAAGATTGAAGCGTTGAATTCTGCTCCTATTTCCAAGTCTTTACCTCCGTCTATTACTTCAGTTGAGAATCATGATACAACTATGGAGGAAATCGACATTCTCTCAATACCTCCGGGTATTGATGATGATGACACGGAGGGGGATATTATTTTTGATAATTTGCTACAGGAAGGTATTGTCCCAAGTCCCCCTCCCGAGCACCTTTCATCCACTCCTTTAGAGACCATTACGGAGGATGAGTGCTTTGACCCAGGAGGTGCCATTGATTATTTTATGATTGATAACCTTACGGCTTTGCCGCTTTCTGAGCATCAATTGTCTTTGGGGGATGACAATTTGCTTACTTTACCCACCCCACCTCCCGTGGATCATGATCTCACATACTTTTCGTATGTTGAGAGGACTTTTCTACCTTTTAAGACTTATCCTCCAGCCTCCCCTGTTGTATTTTCCTCCGGAAACGAGGACAAGGTCTTTGATCCCGGTATTACATTCGAGGCTTCCCCATGGACCATTTAATTCGGAGACGAGTCAGGCTCGTGACTCGGTTAACAAAAACAAGCGCTTCTCGGGAGGCAACCCGATTATCTATCTATCTTTATCTGTTTTTATAATAAGTGTAGGGGGAGACCCTTGTATGTGTTTGTTGTTTTCTCTCTTATCATGTGCAGGGATTCGAGCTTTCAAAGATCCATTCTTGATGACTTTTGACGACCCGTGATTCCGTGTTCCCGTCTTCCTGGTTCTATCCTAAACTCTTTTGATTCATAATTTTATCATTTATGATTGAAATAGGAATCACTTTAGTTGTCTCTTCCTTAGCAAGATTTAAACAACGTACACAATGTCCTAAGTGTAGGGGAGTTTACTCCCACATGCTTAAACATTGAGGACAATGTTTATATTAAGTGTAGGGGGACTTCTATCGAAGTTAAGTGGCTTTTTCCTTGTATTTGTCCTCATTTTAACCGGAAAATTGATTTTTCGACATTTTTCAAAAATTTTAATCTATTTTGGCCTAGTAGATTTTCCTTTGTTAGCGTTATTTACTTTCTTTGCTAAAATAAAGTTTAATAAAGTGGTTTTAAATTTTTCAAGGTCGTGAATATTTTGACTCAACCCGAGTTTACTTATCTAAGTTTACTCTAGCTAGTATTCTTAACGTGTTTAAGTCAAGTTTTGCTAGGGTTTTATATAGGGAACTTTAAAACGCGAAAGTCTTAACTCTCATGGGTTAAGAACAAGAACTTTTCGCAAGTTCGTATAAATGATCCTAGAAAGTCGTTTATCAATGGAACTTTAAAATACGAATTCTAAACTTGAAAGAGTCTAAGAATTTGCAAGATCCTATAGATGACTTGGAAACCCAAAACTTTGATTTAATTGGCTAAGCATCCACGAGTCTCATTCCTTGAGATTTTAAATTATGGAGAACGAGAGATGATAGAGTCAATTATAAGTTTGGTATTTTTCGTGAATTTATGTGAGTTGATTATAAGCTTTTTCTCCCATCGCTTGTTGATAAATATATTTGCAATAAATAAGGTTGTACGATTTGAAAAGTTACTTAGCTTCTAGCACAAGATCGTTTAAAAGTTGCTCGGTATTAACTAGAGTTCATAGCCAAGGCATAACTTATTGAAGCGGGATGCGAAGATTGGCGAGTCCGAAAAGGCCCTAACAAGGCATGAGGGCTACATTTTGTTGCTAAAGATCCAAAAGTGATGTGAAGAATCATTTATCGAAAATCAATATGAAAGATCAAGACACGCGACGAAAAGCAAAAACTCCCCTAAAGATCATGGAGAAGTCTATCCAAAAAGGCCTTAACAAGGTATGAGGATAAATAGATCCAAGTCCTAAAAGGAGGCGGATCGTTGTATATCAAAGTCAAAAATAAAGACTGGAGAAAAATGAAGAAGTCGTGGTCCAAATATGAAGAAATCTCTCAAAACTTCAAGTGAAGAAATTCCTATTATGAAGAGAAGGCCATAATTTCAAGAACGTCTCTCAAGATTTGAAGTATGAAGTCACTGCCAAATATCGGTCCGAGAAAGGTCTCAAATCGTGAAGCAAGTTATGCCAAGATATGAACTTTATGAGGTCCCGAGAAGCAGTTTTTAAAGATTTTGTCCTTTAGCTAACTATTGATTAAATCGTCCCACTTTATTTTCAGCCTAAATAACTATCAAAATAAGTCAACAATGCATTCTCGTGATCATTCAAGACAATAATAAAATATAAGAGATACACTAAGGAATAAGGGAGTCTAAGTGAATAATTGAGCCACATGAATTTGTGTTAGTTTGCTAACTTATAATAACAATGATCTCGTTTTTAAGCTTGGTATAGGGAACGTGAAACTTGAGGGTGATAATCATTCATGACATTCCAAAACCCTAAGGTAAGTTTTTGATCTTTTTACTTGTTTTCTTCCTTTAAATATTTTGCCTCTTTAATAAAGGCCAATGTGGATTGATTGTGATGGAAAATGTAACACTTGCTTTGTAAATAATGCATTTCATGAGGGCATTGCAATGGTCAAGTGTAAGGGATTTGATAGGTGTGAAAACACCCATCCTTTTACCACTTAATTATAATAATAACCAAGCCAAAACGTGTATTTTATGTCGTAAATGTCGGAATTATGCGTGGTTTGTGTTTTTATTGTGTTTTAGGACCAAAAGATGAAAAAGGAAGAAAACACGGGCTTTCACGGGCTTTTATCGAATAAAACGAGAAAATACGAAGTCAAAAGATCAAGAGTGAAAAAAGAACAGAAGTCCAAGGCCTATTCTGAAGATTTATCAAAGAAAAACTCTAAAGACGGAAGTTTAATGAAGTCGAAGAACTCAAGTCTAATTATTGAATAAATTATAAGACAAGTTAAATTTATATCGACAAATCCCGAGATGACGTCGAGAAAGACAAAGAATTAAAAGACGAGAACGAGAAAGAGAAAGAAAGAAGGAAGCAACACATGCACTCCTCACTTCCTATATATACCCTCCTAATGACACATTAGGAGGGTGGTAGTCATTTAGGAGTAGTTAGTTTAGATTAGGAGTAGTGTAGTTTTTACTTTCTCTCTCTAGTTTTATTACATGTTCTAAAGCTTTAATCTTTAATCTTGTTTTGAATCCTTAATCTTTAATCTTTTAAATTCTAGCTTTTTAATCATCTCGTTCTTCCTTTCTTTAGTGTTTTATCTTAATCTTTTCATAATCCTTGTTCGTTTTGAATTTGTGTTCATAATCAGAATCTTTTTCATCAAATTTTACATAAAGTTTAAATCTTTTTAATTTTCGTGGCCTGTTTTTGATGTTTTTATAAGTTTTAGTATTGATCTATGCTTTTTAGTTAGCTTATTGGTGTTTTACTTTGCTTATTTTCCTTAAAAAGTTAAGATTTAAGTGCTTATTTTAGTCCTTTTATGATTTCCTAGTTTTTAGGTGCTTATGATTCGATTTCGCAATGCCTTGTGTATTGCGACATTGAATTTTTTCCTTATTGCGAATTTAGTGTAACTTTAATTGCGAAATCTTGGAATCCGCAATCATTGCGGAATTGTTCACAAAATATTATTGCGAATTTGTTCCCAATCTAAGAAATTGCGAAATCTTCTTCATTTCCAATTGCGGAATTTGTGCAAAACTTCAATTGCGGAATCTAATCTCCAATTGCGGAATTGTACTTTCAGCCCATTGCGAAATCTTGGTTTTGCTAATTGCGAAATCTTGGTTTTGCTTATTGCGGAATTATGCACTATTTTTAGCATTGCGAAATCTTTGTTTAGTATTGCGAATTTAATTCAGTTTTTTTATAATTGCGAAATTAATTAGTTTTTATTCAAATTTAATTTTTAAATTTATTTTTCCCGCCATTTTTACTTAGCTTTATTTTTACCTGTTTGTCTTAGTTTATTTTCAGAGTTATTTAATTTTAAACTTTTTAAATTTACGTTTTGTTAAGCTTTAATTTCTCGTCATTTACTTTAAAAGTTTTTATATTTTCGTCATTTACTTAATTTCTTTTAAAGTCTTATTTTTAGTTTAATCTTTTCAAGCTTTTTTCTTAATTTCTTTTAAAGTCTTTTATTTAAGTTTTAATTAGTTTATCGCTCTTATTATTTTGTTATTTACGTTAAAGTTTGCATTTTTTAGATACTCAACGACCTATTCTTTTTTTTTACCAAGAACAACTGAGTCACACTTTTAACCAATAGTCAATTCGAAAAGATCGGATGATAACTCTTTTTCATACTTTGTAAATCCTTGTATTAAAGATCTTGTTCAGTTTGGAAATCATCTCCCTGGACATGTGTTAGAAGAACCAGAATTGGGAATGATAATGTTCAACCATCGTGAACGACAGGATTTTGTGGGCATTGGTGATCTTGATGATATAAACAATGAATTTCTCAGAAACATTCTGAAAATCTTATTTGCTCACCATGGTGGTCCAGGACTCACTGAAGCTGCAAGAACCTTCAGCATGTGCTTACTATCAATACTGGACATCAGAAACTCTGATCCATCAGTACAGACCCCTGTCATTGAAGAACTTAGGCCAAAGGAAAACTGAATAATCATTTGTAATATTTTTTTTGTAAGTTGTAATGTTATTGAATAAATGATTATCTGATGTTTATAGGTTATTAATTACTCAGTGCAAGTAAGAAGAAGTTGTTATGCTCACTGACTACTGACATTAGACTTAGGCAATTTGTATATCCAAATAGGGGGAGATTGTTGGGTCAGTATTTACTGACCTTGAAGCAACTCTAGGATTTGAATATAAAATCCCCCTAAGTGTTTCATGCCCAGCAGTAAGGCCAGTCTGCTGAAGGATGACCAGAGGAACAAAGTTCCTATTGAAGACTTTATAGCTGAAGAAAGTTCAGCACTCCCCTTCCAGTGAACTTAGAAGACAAAGGAGTCTTCGCTTCAAATACTAGGCGGTCTAGTTGTTGAAGAACAAGGAATGAAGAAGGGCTTTCAGTTCAGTATGGTTTGACAATACCAAACTGAATGATGTCGATCTCCTCTATGATACTGAAGACTCTTCAGTATTCTGATGGTTTGCATTAGGCGGGAAAAGATAACTTTAAGTCAAAGTAGGTTGCTTGTATACTTAGATATAAGTACAACCTTTATCTTTTTTAGAATAGTTTAATATGTACTTTGTACTGTTTATCCAGCATGGGAATCAACCACCCATTGGATAAACCCATGCCTTGGAACATGCAAAATGCAAACCCTAATTCACACTGCCTATATAAGGAGTGTACATTGGAAGAGAAAGGGTTAACCAATACAAGAGCTTAAACTCTAGAAAACCTTTCTCTCTCGATACCAACTAAACCATATAGCCAAGATGCATATGAACGTTTATATTGGAGCTTAGACTTTAACTTTGGTTAGACGTTTAAGTAGATGAGATCAAACCCCATTGTCATTCAACCACTTTGTTATTCCGCAAACAAAGTGGGTTATAGATTCTTTATTTGATTCTAATAAAAGTCTATACGTTGAAAAGTATATTGGTATTGTTGTTTTAATCTTTCATAGTTCTTATCCATTGTTAAAACAACACACTTGAGTCGAAGTAAGAGTTATTACTTAAGATAATAAGTAATAACGAATTACTAGGGACCAACAAAGGGAGATAGCGTTCTGCTGCATCCTTAAGCTCGGAACAGATTTCAAAAGGCTCATATGTGAGTGATCTCATCTTTTTACTAAGTTTTTAAACCTTAATTTCTAGAAATTCAGTTTCATATATAAGAATTTAGGGTGTATTCTATTTGCATTTGTAAAAACTAGAAGGGGGGTTGAATAGTTTCTCTTCGATTAGTCACCTAATTAAAATTACTTTCAATTAGGTTTGTATCAAAACTATCTTTTACTTGAAGCTAAGTTGCATAATGATTAGGTTCAATTCAAATGCATTAGCAATGGTAATAGGTAAGTGTAATGATAAAGAAATAAGTAAAGAGTAAGGAAGAGACAACCTAATGGCAAGACACCAAGATTTATAGTGGTTCGACAACGAGGCTCTATCCTCGTTTCTACTCCACTCCTCGAGTACACCTACTCGAGATTTCCACTATATCCACAAGCTCCCTTCTTGGCGGAGAAAACCTTACATCGTCGCTTACATTATTTTCCGACACTAAGCTAAATGTCGAGACCTAATCTTTAGCTAGGACCAATCAACACAACGTTGCCTACTTCACAATTTAACAACACAAGGCTAGATGTTGAGTTCTAATCTCAAGGTAGAACCAATCTTCACGATGTTGCCTACTTCACCATTTTACGACACAAGGCTAGATGTCGAGTTCTAATCTCAAGGTAGAACCAATCTTCACGACGTTTCCTACTTCACCATTTTACGACACAAGGCTAGATGTCGAGTTCTAATCCAAAGCTAGAACCAATCTTCACGACTCTTCACTTTGAAGCTAAGTGAGAACTTCACACAACACAACTACTAATCACTTTCAAGTTTAGTGAGAACTCACAAGACACAATCACATCACTTAATAGTTTAGTGAGAACTACTACACAATCTATTACAACTCAACTAGACATATCCAAGTACACACATGTAGCTTGGATCTACACAACATAAATCCAAGCAAACACATATGCAATGGATGTACACAACAAATCCAAGTATTCACAAATAGCTTGGATAAACACAACTAGTCCAAGTATTCATAAATACAATGGATTAACACAAAACAAAAAGGCTAACATGATGAAATGACTAATTCATGGATTCATCTTTATCACAACACTAGTGAGTGAGTGATCTTCTCTCTGGACAAGGTAAAGGAGGGGATCAAGAGGATAATCATATGTAAACATACTTAACACATTAAGTGATCATTTACTAATTATTATGTTATAGAAAAGAGAAAGGGGGATGAGAAAAACGTCCAAAAAAGGTTATTGGAAAATGAGATTTGATCCACTATTTATAGGAGACAAAGTGCAACGGCTAGCTGGGCGCGGTTCCTTATCTAGCCTGACGGTTCCTTATCGCTAGAGAACCGCCTAGCTATTTAAGGTACTGCCAAGTAGACTACGCTCCGATTTTGTCTTTTAGTGGGGTAGGAATATCTGAGGTTTTTAAACCTTCAAAGGATATTCTTATGGCATATGGAATATGCCATTTTCAAATTTACATTTTCTATTTTAATAAAACATTTTCTTAAAAAGAAATTTTATTAAAAAATCTTTTGTCATATTAACAAAAGTGAGTTTTAAGGATAATCACTTTGATGATCACTAAGTATGATTAAGAAAAGTTAGTGATATGATTATTACCTTGATGATAGTGTTAGTTAAATAATTCGTTTTGTATCGTTTTGTGTTTTACACTAAATGTGTTGTATAGTTTGTTGTGATCAAAACTAAGAAAGATTAGTTAACACTAATAATGTTTTTAGGCATCACATGCATTAACAACATTCATTTTCTTTTATGCTATTGAGTTGTGAATATTGTTTGTTTATTGTTTGCGAGGCTAGAATCTGAATGACCAATTGAAGCTTTAGTCCTC
Source organism: Glebionis coronaria (assembly GCA_025667525.1). Classification (NCBI taxonomy): domain Eukaryota; kingdom Viridiplantae; phylum Streptophyta; class Magnoliopsida; order Asterales; family Asteraceae; genus Glebionis; species Glebionis coronaria. The sequence goes on from CM046879.1 coordinate 520,404,769, forward strand.
AAATGAATAACAAGTAAGTAACTGTAACACCCCATTTTGGAAATGGAAATATCACAGTAATTATGGCGTGTCATCAAAGCATACAAGGTAAAATGTCTAAACATTACTTGACCATATAAAGGAAAATACCGGAATCAAACATCGGTAGTCCAAAAGTAAAGCTCATCACACACAAACATAGTATAGTAAAGGAAAAAGGACAAAACAATGTCCAAAGCATAAGTGTTATAAAGAAAGGAAATGCATAATGTAAAGAAGGCTAGACAGCTTCCAGTCCATATGCACGTACTCTTAATGTCTACGAGCGTCCCTGAGTACCTGCCGTTTTGGGAACATAGAAAAGGAAAACAAGCTGAGCAATACGCTCAGTGCACGGATGTACAATAAAGCATGAATAGGATAAGCATATAACATAATAACAACGGAAGAAACTAAGTCCCGAGTAACCTGGTTAAGTCTTAATAAAACTGGTTTTATAGTTTGAAAAGCCTTATGTTTATCTTAGGAAAATTGTTTAACATATTTTACCATTAGCCAATATAGGTCATGAAAATCCACCGTGCATGAATAATTGGAGGGGTGACCTCATGATGCAAATTAGAGGGGCTGCCTCTAATTTAATATACTGGTTTAATGGGTAGGGAGGGATCAGCTCCTTGTGAAGGATGCAAGGCACACACCACATTCACCATGAAATCCTGAATAAAAACGTGTAACTAGGATGCACCCATACGCCCCACATGATAAATATAATATATGGCCAAAAGCTGAAGGGACGCCACGAGCAATCACTCCGCCGTGGTGAAGTCATAACATCAGTGCCTCTAATGTTATGGTTATGGTACCTCCATAACTAGGTGAAGCTGGTCATGCATGTATATGGCTATAGGTAATCATATTAAACATAAGCAATCAAACTCATACTTATACTACGGGAAAACAGTTGGCTGCATACGGGGAAATCCTAATAAGGAAAGAATGTCCATACTGAAAGGACGGGAATCCGTACCTTATGTCCAGTGAACGAGAACGATGAACTGCGAGAATCCTACTTCCGAAACACTAATGCTACATAAATACGTACATGAAATAAGTATCTGCTTACTACATACATAGCTGGTTTTATGTCATGTCTTAGCTTATTTATATGTTCTTACTATTTTACATTGTTTAAAGCCTTAAACTGTGTTGAATCCTACATTCTGTTCATTCTGATTAAGTATTTCTGATATCTCATGTGTTATTATACTTACTGTGTGATATTAAGTAACTTTCCAAAAATGGCAGGTTTCCTTAAATAGAAAGTTCCCAAAAATAGAAAGTTTCCAAAAATAGAAAGTTACCAAAAATAGAAAGTTTCTAAAAATAGGAAGTTTCCAAAAATAGAAAGTTTCCAAAAATAGAAAGTTTCCAAAAATAGATTAGCTGCCTTAAATAAATAAGTTTCTAAAAATAGCTGGTTTCCATAAATAAAATAGCTGCCTTATTTAATTAAGTTTCTAAAAATAGAAAGTTTCCATAATTAGAAATAAGCTGGTTTAAATAAGCTAAGTAAATAAGCCTAAGTATTTTCATGATTATTTTCTAAGTCATATATTATATAGTTTAATAATTATTTCATGTAATTTAATTAAACTATAGGTTATAATATTTAATTAAAGTATGACATGTTTATAATTAAATATATTAAATACTTAGGTTAAAATATGTATTATTAAATACTAATAATATAACCTAAGTCATGTTTAATTAATTAATTATATCCATGGTTTTAAAATAATTAATTAACTATAAGTCTTAATAATAAAAATACTTAGGTTAAAATAATTCATGTTTATAATTAATTAGTTAACCTAAGTCGTGTTATTAAATTAATTACATCTTATTAATTTAATTCTTAACCTAAGTTTATATCATAAACAATTAACATAATCATGATACGGATCTAGGCTTAAAAACATGCACCGGATCTTAACAAACACCGTACCCCGAACCAATTCGGGGTACCCCCTTGCTGCCGTGGGACCCACACGCACCAACCAAGACCAAAAAGGTCTTGGTGGTGGTCGGTTAGAACAAACCGAACCCCCTTGGGGTCGGTTGTTCCTGCGGCCCAAAACAAACACCCCTTAGATCGATCCCATTGATTAATTAATGACCATAACATGTTAGATCTAGGTTTAATTAATATGTTTTTATGAAAAACATCATGTGTTCTTAATTAATAAAATATTAATTAAAAAAAACAAGTAAAAAGGTTTTACCGTATTCGTGGATCAAAATGGTGAAGAACAAACACGAACAATTACTAAATCAACAAGATCCAAGATCAAAATCACCCCCTTATGGTGATTTGTAGGTGGCGGCACACAAGGAAGAAGGAGGAAGGGTTTCTAGGTTTTCTTGAAATTCTTCTGTAAAAATAATCTAAGTAGTGAAAATTAATTAACCCCTCTTAAGTAAAAATTAACAATGGGCTTGGCCCATTGTTCTTGTTTGGCCGCGGGTAGGGACTCCCTTGTGGGGGTCCCGTACCTTGTTTCGTGTCTTGTAATTTCGTACACGTTTACGTTTAATTAAGTTCGTGTTTTAAATGTTCTCGTTACGTAAATATCCTACACTTATATATTTAATTACGCTCGTATTAAATATATATACGTAATTAATAATAACTCGTGTTTTAATTACGCTCGTGATTCCGTGATCGTATGTTCGTGATTAATTATTGCTAAATAATTATTACGTGATCGTTCATATAAAATACTTATCGTGTTCTAACACGTACGTAATACATAAACTCCTAATACGTAATCGTAATCATGCTATATTAGGAAAGTTTTTAACTAGTACGTACGAACTTAAGGTAATATGCATGGTAAAAGCATGCGGGTTTTACAACTCTTCCCCCTAAAAAGAATAATTCGTCCCCGAATTATAGATAAAGTAAACTGGAAAAGAAGAACATACCCGAATTCAAAATATGAAATGAGGGTAAGAAGTCCGGATAGACTCCTCTGTTTCCCAAGGGGCTTCCCGCTCGGTATGATCCCTCCATAGAATTTTGACGAATGAAATCGTCTTCTTTCTCATGACTCGTTCTTGCCTGACAAGAACTCGTCCGGGTTCTTCTATGAAAGTGAGATCTTCACGAATCTGTTCCAGTGGATACTGAACCATGTGAAGGGGATGATATTGGTACCCTCTGAGTAAGGACACATGAAACACATTGTGCACATGCGAAAGCTGCAGAGGTAACGCCAATCGGTAAGATACTTCACCGACTCGTTCAATGATATCAAACGGTCCGATGGAACGAGGACTGAGCTTCCCTTTAATCCCGAAGCGTCTAACACCACGTGCCGGCGAAACCTTAAGGAAGACGTGATCTCCTACGTTAAAGTGTAAATCCCTACGATGCTTGTCGATGTAACTCTTTTGACGTGACCGTGCCTCCTGAATTTTCTGCCTAGCTACTGCGATCTTCTCATTTGTCATCTCTATGATCTCTGGTCCTTCGAGTGTTCGCTCGCCAACCTGATCCCAGCAGATTGGGGCGCGACACTTTCTGCCATACAACATCTCAAATGGAGCACACTTGATGCTCGCATGCCAGCTGTTGTTGTACGCAAACTCCACCAAACAGATGTATTCGTCCCAATCACCCGTCCATTCCAATGCACATGATCTCAACATATCCTCCAATGTTTGAATGGTTCGCTCCGACTGTCCGTCCGTTTGAGGATGAAAGGCCGTGCTAAGCTTAAGTTGTGTACCCCAAGCTTTCTGCAGACTTTTCCAAAAGCGCGAAGTGAATCGAGTATCTCTGTCTGAGACGATGCTGGATGGTGCACCGTGTAGTCTCATGATCTCTCGTCTGTACGTATCTGCGAGTTTACTTACCGGATCTTCCTTGAGGATCGGTAAGAAATGAGCTGATTTGGTAAGTCGATCAACGATAACCGAAATTGCATCGTGCTTCCTTTTGGTAGGCGGAAGGCCGGTAACAAAATCCATGGTGATTTTATCCCACTTCCACTCTGGAATGTCTAACGGTTGAAGGAGAGACCGCCAGATCGCTGATGCTCGATCTTAACTTGCTGGCAGGTAAGACATTTAGAGACGTAAGTGGCCACATCCTGCTTCATACCACTCCACCAAAAGTACTGCTTGATGTCATGGTACATTTTAGTTGAACCAGGATGCATCGAGAATGGGGAGCTATGAGCTTCTGCTAGCAAAGCTTCCCGGAGTTCTTGGTCATCAGGAACACAAAGTCTAGTGCCCTGCCATACGATACCATCTGCATCTACTCTGAATTCTGACTGCTTCTCCAAATTCTGTATTATCGCCCATATTTCTCCATCATCCTTCTGAGCTTCCTTGATCTTAGATAGTAACTCGGGTTCTACTCTAAGATTAGCCTAGTAACCGTGCTGTCCACGTACCATGATCTCGATGTCTAGTCGCTCCAAGTCTCTTATGATTTCTTCCTCGACCCTAATGATGTTGATCATTCCGGACTTCCTGCTAAGGGCATCTGCTACTACATTTGCCTTTCCGGGATGATACTGAAGATTAATGTCATAATCCTTCAACAGCTCTAACCATCTCCTCTGCCTCATGTTCAGTTCACGTTGAGTGAAGATATACTTCAAGCTCTTGTGGTCCGTGAAAATGACACATGATTCTCCATATAAGTAGTGTCTCCATATCTTCAATGCAAACACGACTGCAGCAAGTTCCAGATCGTGCGTGGGGTAATTCTCTTCATAAGGCTTAAGCTGCCGTGAAGCGTACGCGATCACTTTCCCATGTTGCATGAGAACACAGCCAAGTCCCTTCCCCGATGCATCGCTGTAGATTTGAAATCCACCCGTACCAGATGGTAGAGTAAGAATAGGTGCAGATACTAGCTTCTGCTTCAGGTCTTCAAAGCACTTCTCTCAATCTTCAGTCCAGACGAATTTCTCCCCTTTCCGCATCAGTTTGGTCAATGGTAGTGCTAAACGGGAAAAGTTCTCCACGAACCTACGGTAGTAGCCAGCTAAGCCTAAGAAACTGCGGACTTCCGTCGCTAATGTCGGCCTCGGCCACTTAGTGATGGCCTCAACCTTTGCTGGATCCATAATGATTCCTTCTGCTGATACAATGTGACCTAAGAATGCCACCTTGTCTAACCAGAACTCACACTTGGAGAATTTAGCATACAGCTGCTTCTGGCGAAGAATCTGTAGTACTGTACGAAGATGGTCTTCGTGTTCCTCCTTGGACTTAGAGAAAATCAGGATGTCATCGATGAAAACAATGACGAATTTGTCCAAGAATTCATGGAAGATTCTGTTCATCAGATCCATGAACACTGCTGGAGCATTGGTCAGGCCAAATGGCATAACTACAAACTCGTAGTGGCCATAACGAGTACGAAATGCAGTCTTAGCGATATCCTGCTCCTTGACTCGTAACTGATGATAGCCTGACCTAAGATCGATCTTGGAGAAGTGTTTGGCCCCTTGGAGTTGGTCAAACAGATCGTCAATGCGTGGTAGTGGATATCTATTGCGAATAGTAATCTTGTTGAGCTCGCGATAGTCTATGCAAAGACGCATACTGTCGTCCTTCTTCTTAACAAACAAAACCGGTGCGCCCCATGGAGATGCGCTCGGTCGAATGAAACCTCATTCGAGAAGTTCTTGTAGTTGGTCCTTCAGCTCCTTCAGCTCTATGGGAGCCATGCGATAAGGAGCTTTGGAGATTGGTTCAGCTCTTGGAACCAGCTCGATACTGAATTCCACTTCTCGTGCAGGTGGTATGCCCGGAAGTTCTGCTGGAAACACGTCTTGGAATTCCGACACTATTGGTTGATCCTGAATCGATGGAGACTCAGCATCCAGGTCGTGAACCGTAGCTAGATAACCCTCGCAGCCGTGTGACAGTAGTGCACGCGCTTGCAGAGTGGATATGACTTGTACAGACCGTCCGGGTATGAACCCGCTATGAATGTACTCTGGTGCATTGACATCACCAAAGATAACTCGATATGAATGGCAGTCTATGGTAGCATGATACTTGGATAGCCAATCCATGCCCAAAATCATGTCGAAGTCATTCATGTCCAGCGGAAGTGCGTCGACAGGTCGAACCTTATCATCAAATCCTAGGGGAAGACTCTTGTATACATGGGTGATTAATACAGAGTCCCTCAAAGGCGTGGAAATAGTAAGCCTATTTTCTAGTGGCAAGGGAGGCATCCTAATGTTCTTAGCATAAGCAGTAGAAATAACCGAGTGAGTAGCACCCGTATCGAAAAGAACACATGCAGCGCGACCATACATATACAAGATTCCAATGATGGTACCTGTAGACTTGTTGGCCTGGTCTCGAGATGTCGTGTAGACACGCCCGGCAGTAAGAGGCGGCTTGGTATCACCATGTCCCGATGTACCATCCATCTCGCCCTTACGGCAATCCTTCATAATATGGCCAGGAAGACCACACTTGAAGCACGCATCAGTATTACGGCGACATGGTCCTGGGTGCCTACGATGGCAAGTAGAGCAAAGAGGATGAGTATATCCTCCAGCAGGTGCTCTGGCTGGCTGAGGACCTGATTAAACATTTTACATGAGACATCATAGTTGGGTACAAAGGACAAAGTGGATAATCGTAAGATTGAATACCAGTGATAGCTGGACGGCTAGGCTGCGAACCTCTCTGGTTCTGGTCCCTACCGTTTCCATGTTTCCTGGTAGAAGTTTGCTTAAAGTGTCAGAATATGAGTCATAGCATAAAACATAAGGAATTTCGTAAGTATTAGGACCTGCTGTTGTTGGATTGCCCGGCGTTATTACGGTAATTGTCATTACCGCCACGCCTATCCGTAGCAGATCGGTCATTAGTCTGACCATTTCCCTTGGGCTGAGGAGGCTGCTGCTGAGTAGCCGGCTGAGACCGGTCCCCAGTTTTCTGCCTGGAAGATATATTTAAAGAGATGAATAATTTGACATATGAAAGATATACGGATTGATCACCGCTTGAATATGAAGGTTTTACCTCTTGTCGGGTCTTTCAGCTTCCCCGAACTTATCCCTCTCCTGCAGCATCTCTAGTTTTCGTGCTGCATCGGCCACTTGTGCTACGGTATTGAACGTAGCACACACCAGATTGTTTGCGACCGATGTGCGAAGAGCCCATCTGAAGTGATTTGCCTGCTCTTCTGGAGTACCTGCTGCCGCACCAAGGAAACCAGCCAAGCGAAGAAAGCGCTGCATAAACTCGTTGATATTCTCCTCAGCTCTCTGATGGATCCCATGGTACTCTCTCTTGAGCTTGTCCTGCTCAGCCTTGGGAAAGAACTGCTCCATCACCCTGTCCTTGAACTGAGCCCAAGTCAAACCAGCAACCCACTCATCACCACCTTCAGATTGCATCAAAGCTAACCACCAGTTAAGTACATCGCCTTCGAACTGATAGCGTGCCAACCTCGCCTTGTATGCGGGGTCACAGCCCATAGCGTTGAAGATCTTTTCGATGTGAGTCAACCAGCTTTCAGCATCGCTGGGGCTATCTGTCTTTTCAAAAGCTCGAGGGCGGAGCTTGTTGAATCTCTCCAGCCATACTGCTAATGTCAATGGAGGAGGAGGAGGAGGTGGCTGATTGTGCTGTTGCTGATTGTTGGCAGCTTGAACTTCAGCCCGGATGTCATTCCTCAGTTGAGGAAGCAAGGCTTGCATGGCAGCCTGAATTGCAGCATTGAGCTGCTCCTGCTCGCGTGTGAGAACCATCTGACAGTATAACATAAAACATATGATTAACAGTTCAAAACATAAAATATAACATATATACATGAAAAAAAAAATTTATACTAAAATAAATTTCACGAGAAAAATTTTATGCAAGAAAATTTTTGTATGAATGCATGATGCAGTTTTATGAAAACTTTTGATGCTCGAGAGTGAACGCCTCTCGTCAGTTCACCCAAAACAAAAGACATATCGAGGGGACGCCTATGGGTCGGTCCCAAATCTAAAAGTTTCGATAAAACACATGCGACTAAATAGGGCCAGTCCTGTACCAACCATTACTTAGTCAAAAACCTGTAACAATGACATATATATGTATGCTTAAAAATGATGAATGCATGAAAACAACTGTCAATTCTAGGAAGACCGTAGTGACTACCCACTAATCACAGGTCATATTTGAGAGCCTACAGGTCGAAGCCTTGGCTCTGATACCATAATTGTAACACCCCATTTTGGAAATGGAAATATCACAGTAATTATGGCGTGTCATCAAAGCATACAAGGTAAAATGTCTAAACATTACTTGACCATATAAAGGAAAATACCGGAATCAAACATCGGTAGTCCAAAAGTAAAGCTCATCACACACAAACATAGTATAGTAAAGGAAAAAGGACGAAAAATGTCCAAAGCATAAGTATCATAAAGAAAGGAAATGCATAATGTAAAGAAGGCTAGACAGCTTCCAGTCCATATGCACGTACTCTTAATGTCTACGAGCGTCCCTGAGTACCTGCCGTTTTGGGAACATAGAAAAGGAAAACGGCTGAGCAATACGCTCAGTGCACGGATGTACAATAAAGCATGAATAGGATAAGCATATAACATAATAACATCGGAAGAAACTAAGTCCCGAGTAACCTGGTTAAGTCTTAATAAAACTGGTTTTATAGTTTGAAAAGCCTTATGTTTATCTTAGGAAAACTGTTTAACATATTTTACCATTAGCCAATATAGGTCATGAAAATCCACCGTGCATGAATAATTGGAGGGGTGACCTAATCATGCAAATTAGAGGGGCTGCCTCTAATTTAATATACTGGTTTAATGGGTAGGAGGGATCAGCTCCTTGTGAAGGATGCAAGGCACACACCACATTCACCATGAAATCCTGAATAAAAACGTGTAACTAGGATGCACCCATACGCCCCACATGATAAATATAATATATGGCCAAAAGCTGAAGGGACGCCACGAGCAATCACTCTGCCGTGGTGAAGTCATAACATCAGTGCCTCTAATGTTATGATATGGTACCTCCATAACTAGGTGAAGCTGGTCATGCATGTATATGGCTATAGGTAATCATATTAAACATAAGCAATCAAACTCATACTTATACTACGGGAAAACAGTTAGCTGCATACGGGGAAATCCTAATAAGGAAAGAATGTCCATACTGAAAGGACGGGAATCCGTACCTTATGTCCAGTGAACGAGAACGATGAACTGCGAGAATCCTACTTCTAAAACACTAATGCTACATAAATACGTACATGAAATAAGTATCTGCTTACTACATACATAGCTGGTTTTATGTCATGTCTTAGCTTATTTATGTGTTCTTACTAATTACACTGTTTAAAGCCTTAAACTGTGTTAAATCCTACATTCTGTTCATTCTGATTAAGTATTTCTGATATCTCATGTGTTATTATACTTACTGTGTAATATTAAGTAACTTTCCAAAAATAGCAGGTTTCCTTAAATAGAAAGTTCCCAAAAATAGAAAGTTTCCAAAAATAGAAAGTTACCAAAAATAGAAAGTTTCCAAAAATAGAAAGTTTCCAAAAATAGAAAGTTTCCAAAAATAGAAAGTTTCCAAAAATAGAAAGTTTCCAAAAATAGATTAGCTGCCTTAAATAAATAAGTTTCTAAAAATAGCTGGTTTCCATAAATAAAATAGCTGCCTTATTTAATTAAGTTTCTAAAAATAGAAAGTTTCCATAATTAGAAATAAGTTGGTTTAAATAAGCTAAGTAAATAAGCCTAAGTATTTTCATGATTATTTTCTAAGTCATATATTATATAGTTTAATCATTATTTCATGTAATTTAATTAAACTATAGGTTATAATATTTAATTAAAGTATGACATGTTTCTAATTAAATATATTAAATACTTAGGTTAAAATATGTATTATTAAATACTAATAATATAACCTAAGTCATGTTTAATTAATTAATTATATCCATGGTTTTAAAATAATTAATTAATTATAAGTCTTAATAATAAAAATACTTAGGTTAAAATAATTCATGTTTATAATTAATTAGTTAACCTAAGTCGTGTTATTAAATTAATTACATCTTATTAATTTAATTCTTAACCTAAGTTTATATCATAAACAATTAACATAATCATGATCCGGATCTAGGCTTAAAAACATGCACCGGATCTTAACAAACATCGTACCCCGAACCAATTCGGGGTACCCCCTTGCTGCCGTGGGACCCACACGCACCAACCAAGACCAAAAAGGTCTTGGTGGTGGTCGGTTAGAACAAACCGAACCCCCTTGGGGTCGGTTGTTCCTGCGGCCCAAAACAAACACCCCTTAGATCGATCACATTGATTAATTAATGACCATAACATGTTAGATCTAGGTTTAATTAATATGTTTTTATGAAAAACATCATGTGTTCTTAATTAATAAAAGATTAATTAAAAAAAACAAGTAAAAAGGTTTTACCGTATTCGTGGATCAAAAGGGTGAAGAACAAACACGAACAATTACTAAATCAACAAGATCCAAGATCAAAATCACCCCCTTATGGTGATTTGTAGGTGGCGGCACACAAGGAAGAAAGAGGAAGGGTTTCTAGGTTTTCTTGAAATTCTTCTGTAAAAATAATCTAAGTAGTGAAAATTAATTAACCCCTCTTAAGTAAAAATTAACAATGGGCTTGGCCCATTGTTCTTGTTTGGTCGCGGGTAGGGACTCCCTTGTGGGGGTCCCGTACCTCGTTTCGTGTCTTGTAATTTCGTACACGTTTACGTTTAATTAAGTTCGTGTTTTAAATTTTCTCGTTACGTAAATATCCTACACTTATATATTTAATTACGCTCGTATTAAATATATATACGTAATTAATAATAACTCGTGTTTTAATTACGCTCGTGATTCCGTGATCGTATGTTCGTGATTAATTATTGCTAAATAATTATTACGTGATCGTTCATATAAAATACTTATCGTGTTCTAACACGTACGTAATACATAAACTCCTAATACGTAATCGTAATCATGCTATATTAGGAAAGTTTTTAACTAGTACGTACGAACTTAAGGTAATATGCATGGTAAAAGCATGCGGGTTTTACAGTAACATTGGCCTAAACTTGCACAGAAAAAATAAGCAATCCCAAACACTTTGTTAACTGATTTTAGAGTTGTACTAGAAGAAAACGGTGATCGTTGTTTATATATGTATACGTGTGACAGTAGAAAAATAGAGTGCATGCGATTTAGTCACGTTAATTTACAGCTTTGTGTGATGTGAACCAATGGGCTGTTTGGATTAGGTTTTTTAAGATAGGGGTGTACTTGGCCAGTTCCTGTTGGATTAGGGGTGCGTTCAACCTCTTTTGAGACACATAACCAAACTGTCTTTGCGTTGCTTAAAACTGTCGCATTAAATTGGTTTAAATGCAGAAAACCTATAGAATCACTTGACTAAAAAAAGAATGCCTACTTTGTACTCCGTAATAACGTAGGTGCATGTTGGTTACTCAACGTCTTATTTTGTGTAGTATGACGCTGTACTTTCGGGGTATGAGAATGGATTTAGTATATGAGTTTCCAGTTATGTTATCTCGGGTCACGGGTGTTTGTAGTATTCTTAATTCGCCTTTAAATTCTTTTCAAGAAGGCATTGGATGGTTAATTCGTTCAGCAAAATATAAAATTTCTGGATTTAAGTCTAATGACCAAGATACATGTATGTTTTACTAAATACTACTATTGTTTTTATGCCTTCTTTGTTTTACTGCCATTCGCTTATATGTGTTAGCTAATTTGGTTTTCATACATCAGTTATTGAAGGCGAATTTACAGCTACCACAACAAATGAGTAGCTGGTGAAATGATTAGCATTGGCCACAAATGAAGATCCAAACCATAATAATAGCTATATGTACTCGAATCGAAACCTTCACGGATTCAAGATACAAGAGAATTGTAAGTTAACACTAACACTATATTTTGTGTGTGTTATTTATGGACCACTGGTTTCAACATGTGTGAATTAGTACATTATGATCGTTGTTTTTTCTTTGTAGGGCAGGTTGTGTCACAAATCGGCACGTTTAATAATGGCGGGCCAGGTTTAGTGGCCGTAATAATCCTAAAATGGTATGAGATTTTAAGAAATACACACTTTATTTCGTTAGAAAAATAAACATGTTTAATGACGTTTAATTTACGTCTTAATGGGTTGAAATTTGTTTTACATACTAGCTAAAAACATATTGGGTCTCCTTTCTGCATTTCAGGTTTGTTCAACTCCCATTTTCTCTCTTACACTTCTCATTTATCTATGGCAAAAAAAACATACCCTGTACAGGTATTCGGCTATACATATTCGGGCCAGTAACCAATTTTTACGCCTTAGCAACCTCCAGGAACTCATAAATGACACCAACAAAAATGATTCACCTAAGATTGTTTTGAGGCTTCTTTCGAGAAACCGTTTGTTTGGTTTAGGTTGGTTTCGACTTACCATTCGTGAACATCCACTGGATTCGAGCTATCCTTTGGTGAATTTTTGGGCCCATGGTATAATACTTTTATACTTACCAGGCTGTGATGAGTAACACTTAGTATATACATAACATACCCCTTAGCTCGAATCCAGTGGGCCAAAAGTTGTTTTTCCTTCAAATATAAAAAACACCTTATGAAATAAAATCTCCCTTCAAATAAAAAATGGCTTATGAAATAAAATGCTCAACGGTTGATTTTTTTTTCCTGTGTAAGTATCGGACATCCCTTCTGCTCTAAAAGGGTTTTTTGGATGTTGTTAAAACAGTATACAAACACACCCTCTGCTGCAAAAGGGATTGAGCAGCATGGTTCTTTTGTTGAAGATGTTATTGTTCATGTTCCATTTGTTGTTGATCAACTGACCAATGACCACCAGATACTGCAGTTCATAAAGAAACATATGAGCTTGACATCGCCAAGTGATGCAGGTGTTAATGCAAGTGATGCCTAAAAACATTATTAGTATTAACTAATCTTTCTTAGTTTTGATCACAACAAACCATACAACACATTTAGTGTAAAACACAAAATGAATTATTTAACTAACACTATCATCAAGGTAATAATCATATCACTAACCTTTCTTAATCATACTTAGTGATCATCAAAATGATTATCCTTAAAACTCACTTTTGTTAATATGACAAAAGACTTTTAATAAACTTTCTTTTTTAGAAAATGTTTTATTAAAATGGAAAATGAAAATTTGAAAATAGCATATTCCAAATGTTGTTAAAATATCCTTTGAAGGTTTCAAATACCTCAGATATTCCCACCCCACTAAAAGACAAAAAACGGAGCGGAGTCTAGTGGCGGTACCTTAAGTACCTACGCGGTACTTTAGCGATATGGTACCGCGGGGTGAGATAAGGTACCGCGCACAGCTAGCCGTTATAGATCCGTTATACTTTGTCTCCTTTAAATAGTGGGTCAAATCTCATTTTCCAGTAAGCCTCTTGGACGTTTTTCTCAGCCATCTTTCTATTTTCTATAGCATATCATTAGTAAATGATCACTTAAATTGTTAAGGATGTTTACATATGATTATCCTCTTGATCCCCTCCTTTACCTTGTCCAATGAGAAGATCACTCACTCACTATTGTTGTGATAAAGATGAATCTATGAGCTAGTCATATTCATCATGATACCCTTTTTGTTTTAGGTCAATCCAATGTATTTATGAATACTTGGACTAGTTGTGTCCATCCAAGTTATTTGTGGATACTTGGATTTGTTGTGTACATCCATTGCATATGTGTTTGCTTGGATTTGTGTTGTGTAAATCCAAGCTACATGTGTGTACTTGGATAAGTCTAGTTGAGTTGTAATAGATTTGATTAGGAGTTCTCACTAAACTATAAAGTGATGTGGTTGTGTCTTGTAAGTTCTCACTAAACTTAAAAGTGATTAGCAGTTGTGTTGTGTGAAGTTCTCACTTAGCTTCAAAGTGAAGAGTCGTGAAGATTGGTTCTAGCTTTCGATTAGAACTCGACATCTAGCCTTGTGTCGTAAAATGGTGAAGTAGGCAACGTCGTGAAGATTGGTTCTACCTTAAGATTAGAACCCGACATCTAGCCTTGTGTCGTTAAATTGTGAAGTAGGCAACGTCGTGTAGATTGGTCCTAGCTAAAGATTAGGTCTCGACATTTAGCTTAGTGTCGGAAAATAATGTAAGCAACGATGTAAGGTTTTCTCCGCCGAGAAGGGAGCTTGTGGATATAGTGGAAATCTCGAGTAGGTGTACTCGAGGAGTGGAGTAGAAACGAGGATAGAGCCTCATTGTCGAACCACTATAAATCTTGGTGTCTTCCCACTAGGTTGTCTCCTTCCTTACTCTTTACTTATTTCATTATCATTATACTTACCTATTATCTTGCTAGTGCATTTGAATTGAACCTAATCATTATGCAATTTAGCCTCAAGTAAAAGATAGTTTTGATACAAACCAAATTGAAAGTAATTTTAATTTGGTCACCAATCGAAGAGAAACTATTCAACCCCCCCCCCCCCCCCCCTTCTAGTTTCTACAATTGGTATCAGAGCGATGGTCACTCAAGATCTTTGAAGTATATTGTACTTTGAAACTTGGATCGATCCATTGTCTCCTCAAATTAGAAGGTCTAGTTGTACTAAAATTTCTCTTTGGTCAAAACTATGTTTTCTTTGAAAATAGGTCTTTTAATTGATAATATTGCATCCCACTTAAGATTAGTAGCCTTTATGCATTTTAGATATACTCTTGAAATGTATCTACTAGTTTGCATATTGCTTTGTGTAGGTACTCATGAAGATCAATCACTTAATTGGTTGTGGATTGAGTTACTTGCACTTGTAGAAGACTCATCTTCATTGATCTTTAACATCTTTGAATGATGATACCAAGATGATTGAGAATGATACTAGTCCTTGAAGACTTAGTACTCATCATAGTCATTGATTGGGCATAGCACTTATTCCTTCATGGATTTCTCTTTGTGGCCAAGGTACGCTTTCGTTCTTCCCCACGCCCTTTGATCATTCTTTTGATCATTACTTCACTATGTGCTTGTTCTCGGCATCCTTGCCTTGACATTTATTTATGGTTTGTGCTTCTTTTCCTTTATCCTCTCAAACCTTCATTGCTTGGATACTTGACTCACTATGGTGATGTAGAGTGAGTTAGTAGAAGCTTAAAGTATCAAGCATGATTTCCATGGTTTGCACCCATACGGTTAGTAGGCCCTTTGTGGGAGAGAAAGTGAATTAATACCTTGCTCATATTTTGGTTTAGACTAAGACTATTATTGAAAGTGATCTTAGTCTATACTTGAATAATTGCTTTGTGCTTATTCATTACCAAAGCCGTTTAACATTTCGCCGGAAAGGCACGTCTTAAACCACTATATATGACACAAGCTCTTCGTTACAACTATTTGAAGATTGTCATTAATCCCTTGAGCATTGGTCCTAGTCTTGATTCACTTCCCTTGACTTCTCTCCACTTAGTCGTTTTGCTACGAGTAGTCGTTTGTCCGTTTCGGTTCTTTTCGATCTTGCTTAGTGTTATGATGATCCAATGATATTCTAAAAGGGTCATGATTTAATCTTAAGTATTTTAGAAAAACTTGATTTTCAAAATTTGGCGTTTTTCATAGATAAAAACCTGCCTCTGTAGGCGGTTCCTTATCTAGGCGGCTCAAAGGCGCGGTACCTTATCGATAAGGTACCGCGGGCAGTAAGTTGAGTCAGAGCGCCAGTTTGAATATTTTATTCATTTTTAAACCACTATCTCTCTCTCCCAAAAACACACAGCCGACGGGTTTTACCTTTTCCACCATTGTTGAAGCTTCCAAAACCTTCAATCACTCAAATTAATTGATTCCAAGTTGTAGGTTTCACTCATCCTTCATCTAACGTCAATTAATTGTAAGTATTTTCTTTCAATTTCATCTATTTTGTTCTAGGGTACATCCTTTCATAATTGGGGATTTTTAAAATTGAAATTAAATTAAAACCTTAATAGGAATGTGGGTTGACATGGTTATTTTACTATGATTCCTTAGGTTGATATTCATTAAGATTTCACTAAAACCCACTTGTAGAACAAATCCGAATTTTGATTAATTATTTTTTATTAAAAGATGGATTTGAGATGAACCCATGAACAAGTAGGTAATGACATTGTTAATGCTTACCTAAAAACCTTGTTTTGAAAAACCAATGTTCTAATCCATTGTTGATCCAACATAGTTCATGTGTTCTTGGTTAATGATGGAATAGACACATTGTGAACATGAGAATGATATGGGTTCAATCCTATGTTTGTCAAGAAATTGATATAACACATTCTCATATTTTTTATCTTTATTTTTATTTTTAATATGAGTGATTGGAGAAATATTGTCTTGTGTTTATTTAGGTACTAATCATGCCTTCACAATACCAAAAGGATCATCAACTCACCAAACAATATATGCCTAACCTATCCGACTTTTGTCACTCAACTCACCTTGCCCATACTTTTTCTTCTCTTCAATCTCGTTGCTTTCATGAGGGTAGAGTTGTCCAAAAAGATATCAAGGATTATGTCTACATCAAGTCCATGTTTGAAAACATTGGATTTGGTTGTTTGTTGAACATTAAGGAAGACATCTATCCTCGATTCCTATTGGAGTTCTTTAGCACATACTCCGTCATTGAAAACAATGATGGAATATTTGTTAGGTTCATCTTGAAAGATCAACTCATTCAATACTCTCTCGAAGTGTTCGGTCAAATTCTTGATGTCCCATTTGTAGGCACTTGTCGCTTCACGGATAAATGGAAGCTTAGTGCTGTCCTTGAATCCTACAATTTTCCTCCAAATGATCATGAGGAAATTGATCTTGACTTCATTGTCGACATTGTCTCCAAAAAGCGTAATCGACCCGTTAAGAGAAGCCTTCATACTAAGGTACGTTCGGTGAAACGTCATGAGGTTCTCTTGAGCGACCTTAATGATAATATGGTTCAATGGACCAATATTCTTAGGGAAAATGTGTTTTGTCTTGGTGGAAACCGGGATCATGTTCCAGCGTGTTTAGTGCATATGTTATATTGCATCTTTACCAACACCAAGTACAATTTGGCATATTTTATCGCCCAACGGATCAATTATGCTATTCACAAGCCTTAAACAAACCTCCCTTATGCTATGCTTCTTACTCGCCTCTTTAGAAGGGTTGGTCAAGATTTTCCTCAACTCGATCTTTCTCGCTTTCACCCGGTTCAACGGGTTATGATGCCTATTCAAGAGGCGTATGAACGAAAGCCAAGAAGTAACCGTGGTTCGAGAAAATCCGAACATCAAGAGCCGGATGAGGAGGACACCGATATGCCACCAAGTGATGGTGATGGCATCGGTCCTAGTTCTCATTTTGACTCTTCGAGTAACTCCCATCCATCCTCAAATCAATTCGAGGATGATTTTGAAGATTTAGCTCCTCCTCCTCACCCTTCTAGTGATGTTCCGGAAGATCTCAATATGGAGCATCTTTATCGTGAGAATCTTAGAACTCGGGGAGAATTACATGAACACCGAGTGGAGTCAAGAAAAGGATTCAAGTATTTGGGAAAGATGATCAAGGGTTTAGGAAAGAAAAGGAGGTGAAGAC
This sequence comes from Glebionis coronaria, assembly GCA_025667525.1. Classification (NCBI taxonomy): domain Eukaryota; kingdom Viridiplantae; phylum Streptophyta; class Magnoliopsida; order Asterales; family Asteraceae; genus Glebionis; species Glebionis coronaria. The sequence continues at coordinate 520,422,469 of CM046879.1, forward strand.
TTTGAAGTTGTGTCAAAGTTTGGATTTGATGGTTAAACATTTGGTTATTAACACTTTGGTTTAGTTGTTTATTAACTTATCTTACATGTTTGGATTATTATTTATTTTGATCCTAAATGTTGCTTATGCTATGATGTTTGTGATTTACATAGCTTTGTGTATGCCTTATGATAGTTAGCTTATTAGATTATGATCTGTAGTTAACTTTGGCTTGTGAATCTTTTGGGAAAAATCTGGGTTTATCAAAATTTGGGATGAGAAATTTTTGAAAGCCCTCTGGTCGCGGTTCCATATCGACCCGCGGTTCCTTATCGATAAGGTACCGCCGGTCCTAGATAAGGAACCGCCGGTCACTGTGCACGACAGCATCTTTGCTTTACACTGTTTTCTTAAATCTGTGTAAACCTTGCATGATTTTCAGTAATAAACTGCACATTTCCTAAACTAGCTTACCTAAATTCATTATTCACCTAAAATGATTTTAACCCATTACTAGTTTGGATCATCCCCTCACCCATTTAAACCCACCTTGTTTGCCATGTTCTTCACACATCAAACATACTTCCCTAAACCTTAAACCACCCTAATCAACCATGGTGTGTACCAAAACCTCAAACACTTCCAAGACCTCCACCCCAAAGAAAACACTCAAAATAAGGATTAAGGTAGCCAAGCCTAACTCCTCACCTTTCCACACACCTAAGAATGAGATGGCTCCTATCCTCGTTTCTTCATCACCTTCCCCACCTCTTGCACCATGCAAGACATCATCCACCCATGGTACTAACCACTCCATTGGTTCTACCTCCTCTTCATTCAACTCAAGAATGAATGAGCTCTCTTCACCCTTCACTCCAAGTTCACCCTTGGATGTGACCACACAACCCCAACCAATCCAAAGCATTCCTTTTGTGAATAACTTTGATGACACTTTGGTGACTTCACCATTTACCCCTCACAACTCACCCATTTCTCCAACCTTGGAGAATTTACCTCCACACTCACATATTTCCCCTTTAGGGAACATGCCTCCACTTTCACCCACATCACCCTTGGAGAACATGCCTCCTCCACCTCCACCCAACTCAAACATTCCAATTTTGGGTGTTCCACTTTCCTTCTTTTTGGGTGATCCATACTATGGGTTTCAACAAACTCATGGTCCTAGTTGTCCATGTTGTCTTTACAACCACTACATCATCCATAACCTTATGATGGACATGTATGGGCTACATAGGAGGTTGCAAGAGTTCTTGCTTGCCTTGTTCTCCATGCCTCCTCCTAGGAGATGAATGATGGAGTTTTCTTAATAAGAGTTTTCAACAAAACCAAGCCAAAGAAAACTACTTATCTAGATTTAATGTTAAGCTAGCTATGTATTAGTTAGTTTTTTATTTGTCTTTGTACTTGCTTCCTTAATGAATGTTTCATGTTGTTGATCTATGGATTTAGCTTTGTGTGTTTCTATCCTTTTGTGCACACTAATCACTTTAATTTGAAATTAAAATTGAACCTAAATCTATCACAACCTCTAAACTTGACTAAAATTGGTTCAAAATGATATCTAAATTATTTTGTCACCCTTTGTCAAGACATTCTTTGTGAATGTGTTGCTTTATGCAACACTAGCATATTTTGGTGCTAATAGAGGTAAAATTACAAGATTTGCAACTTTTTGAAAAAGTCTTAGTTTTTCCCAAAACCCAGGAAAAACATGGTTTCAAGACCACTGGACGCGGTTCCTTAAAGTCCCGCGGTTCCTTAGCGATATGGAACCGCCGGTCCCTATAAGGTACCGCGGACAGTAAGTGGCTTTTGACGAATTTTTGGTCAAAACTTTTAAAACCCTATACCCTGTCAAGATTCCTTGTTTACTCAAATTGACTAAACATTCCTTGACACTACACTTTTTGTATTCAAATTCTTACCTTGATTACATTTTACTTATACCCCAACCTTGAGATTTCATTCTCACACCTTCCCAATCTTGAGATTTCATTCTCACACCTTCCCAACCTTGAGAATTCATTCTCACATAACCTTGAGATTTCATTCTCACACTCTCACAATGCCTAACTTCTACATTCCTAACCTTGACATTTCTTTGTCACAACCCCACTTACCCAAAGCTTCCTCATCCAAGCTTTCAAAGAAACCGAAAATCTCGGTTCGACCTATTTGGGTTACGAAGAATGAACCATCTTCGTCCAAACCACGCAAAAACCCTACCTTCTCTCCAATCAAGTATTGGAATGAGACTTATACCATAAACCCCATCACTGGAGCTAAAGAAAATGTTCCACCACCACCACAATCCTTCAATACCCCTCAACTCAATGACCTTTCAACCTTCCCAAACCTCACAAGGCATTGTGAAAACATTCCCAAACCCATTACCCCACCACCACCAAACCCTAAGTTTGATGCCATACCCCCATCAAACGATTTTGTGTTGCATCATGGATCCTCGTGTGCTTGTTGTCGATTTCAACAAATTGAACTTGCTCATGTGTATGAGAAGTTAAATTTTCTTGAGTTCCTCCTCACTCGACCTCCTATTCAAGTTTTCGTTCCGGTGGACAAAACTTCGAATGATGCATCGTCGTCTTTTTAGTTTTTTTTAGCAATCTTCGAAAATATCACTATTAGACTAGCTTATGCTTAGTGGTTTATTTTCCATAATTATTGCTTTTAGATACTCATATTGTGTGTATGACTATCTTCTTTGTTGTGTCTTTTTTCCTTTTATGTAACCTTTGTGTTATTTGTGTGCTATTTCATTAGTTCTATTTTGAGTTGATCATGGTTAATTTTTACAATTGCTTATGGGTGATTCCATCAATTCTAAGCTTTAACCCATTGACAAGCTTATCATCTTCATTGGATTGAAGTTTGATTTTGTCAATTACCTCTTTGGACATACTTAGCAAAATACTTACTTCTAATTTGAGATTTCTTCTCTTTATCCCTCTCAAGTTACTTAGTAGGTAGTGATCATATATACATTGGTGTTTCTTTCCTTTCTACTAACCTTTGTGTAGCATGTCACCTTAGCTCACAAACTTGGTACCCCAAGCAAGGGGGAGCAACCACCAAGGGAGCAAAGTTCGATGTTCTTCAAAGACTTGTGCTAACCTTTTTGCTATGACAAAGGGGGAGAAATGATAGTGATAAACTAGTTAATAATTCCATATTTTGTGTCTCTACGAAAATGAGTTTATCATTTGTCGTAATCAAAAAGGGGGAGATTGTTAATGCAAGTGATGCCTAAAAACATTACTAGTATTAACTAATCTTTCTTAGTTTTGATCACAACAAACCATACAACACATTTAGTGTAAAACACAAAATGAATTATTTAACTAACACTATCATCAAGGTAGTAATCATATCACTAACCTTTCTTAATCATACTTAGTGATCATCAAAATGATTATCCTTAAAACTCACTTTTGTTAATATGACAAAAGACTTTTAATAAACTTTCTTTTTTAGAAAATGTTTTATTAAAATGAAAAATGAAAATTTGAAAATAGCATATTCCAAATGTTGTTAGAATATCCTTTGAAGGTTTCAAATACCTCAGATATTCCCACCCCACTAAAAGACAAAAAACAGAGCGGAGTCTAGTGGCGGTACCTTAAGTACCTACGCGGTACCTTAGCGATATGGTACCGCGGGGGGAGATACGGTACCGCGCACAGCTAGCCGTTATAGATCCGTTATACTTTGTCTCCTTTAAATAGTGGGTCAAATCTCATTTTCCAGTAAGCCTCTTGGACGTTTTTCTCAGCCATCTTTCTATTTTCTATAGCATAATCATTAGTAAATGATCACTTAAATTGTTAAGGATGTTTACATATGATTATCCTCTTGATCCCCTCATTTACCTTGTCCAATGAGAAGATCACTCACTCACTAGTGTTGTGATAAAGATGAATCTATGAGCTAATCATATTCATCATGATACCCTTTTTGTTTTAGGTCAATCCAATGTATTTATGAATACTTGGACTAGTTGTGTTCATCCAAGTTATTTGTGGATACTTGGATTTGTTGTTTACATCCATTGCATATGTGTTTGCTTGGATTTGTGTTGTGTAAATCCAAGCTACATGTGTGTACTTGGATAAGTCTAGTTGAGTTGTAATAGATTTGATTAGGAGTTCTCACTAAACTATAAAGTGATGTGGTTGTGTCTTGTGAGTTCTCACTAAACTTAAAAGTGATTAGTAGTTGTGTTGTGTGAAGTTCTCACTTAGCTTCAAAGTGAAGAGTCGTGAAGATTGGTTCTATCTTTCGATTAGAACTCGACATCTAGCCTTGTGTCGTAAAATGGTGAAGTAGGCAACGTCGTGAAGATTGGTTCTACCTTAATATTAGAACCCGACATCTAGCCTTGTGTCGTTAAATTGTGAAGTAGGCAACGTCGTGTAGATTGGTCCTAGCTAAAGATTAGGTCTCGACATTTAGCTTAGTGTCGGAAAATAATGTAAGCAACGATGTAAGGTTTTCTCCGCCGAGAAGGGAGCTTGTGGATATAGTGGAAATCTCGAGTAGGTGTACTCGAGGAGTGGAGTAGAAATGAGGATAGAGCCTCATTGTCGAACCACTATAAACCTTGGTGTCTTCCCACTAGGTTGTCTCCGTCCTTACTCTTTACTTATTTCATTATCATTATACTTACCTATTATCTTTGCTAGTGCATTTGAATTGAACCTAATCATTATGCAACTTAGCCTCAAGTAAAAGATAGTTTTGATACAAACCAAATTGAAAGTAATTTTAATTTGGTCACCAATCAAAGAGAAACTATTCACCCCCCCCCCCCTTCTAGTTTCTATAGCAGGTATTTCTTGATAAGCACTTTCCACTAAGCTGGTCCTGAAATGATTATTTTAAAACTGCTTAGTTTTCCCCAAAAGAAGTGTAGTTTGGATTATTCAACCACTCTAATAAGCAATCCCGTAATTAGTCAAACAGTATTAGGAATTCATATTATATACAGTACATTTTTTGCGTGTTGTTATAATGAAAGTAGCTATGTGATATAAAACAATTGCACAGACACAATGTGAGGCAGAGAATCACATTCACACACTATTTTTTGAAGAAAGGGATGTCTAGCTGCTGTTAAACGAGGAACCAAACACCCCTTTTGTTGCAAAAGGAGTGTTTAGTTGCTGTTAAACCATGATCCAAACGCTCCTGCTGCAAATCAAACTTTGAATGTACATACATTGATTTTCAATCTATATGCCCAGCTACGAAACTAAAAAAAAATTCCAGCGTGTAGTATTATAAAGTTTCATTTTAGAAGTATATATGTTATTTACCACTTTACATGCCATCTTAATATTCATTATGTATTTGCAGGTTCAAGATGTACAAATGACAATTCCTTAAAGACATTTCATGGTTTTGGTGACTTACCCATGGGATGATGGTTTAAGATAGTCGAAGTCATTACACCGCGTCTCTGATAGTGGGAAGATTTCGAGTGCTTAATGCGGAATCAACCAGTTGCAATCTACCATAGTCATGATCTATAAAGCAACACGAACTCAGCATGCCATAGGGTGCTTAATGCTGTTATCCAGTGAGTTTGCATATTTGATTTGCGTTGGTTCAATGCTAGGAGATTATGGTAAACTAATTTTGACAAATTATCTACACCACTTATGCATTTTATTATTCCTCGCTTGCAATTCTAATACACCAAACGTTCCTAAAAATGCCCGCACTTCCCCGCAGCGGAGCACGGGCACAAATCCTAGTAAATATAGTTTAATGAAATACAATGTGGAGGTAGATTTGAGGTGTATTATCCGATGTGGAAAAAAGAAAATAAAAACCTCACAATAACCTGTTGAGGGTGGTGACGTGTAGGTCGTTTTTACTTTATTACTTGTTAACAACAGTCAGTTATGAGAATGCTTGTATTTTTAAAACAAACTATAAAGTTTGGATGCTGATAATGAGAGTATATATTTCATATTGGTAATGTCGAGAAAAAAAGTAAAGTTCGTTGGTAATTTATAAAATTTAAGCCAAAATAAAATAATAAGGCATATTGAGAGACATTATTTTTTTATGCTTATGAAACAATATTATCAGTTATGTAAAATTTAACTTGAGAGGATTTGAATCAAAACATTAAATATTAAGTTTAGAGTCAAGAGAATGGTTACATGCTCGGTTGGCTGATGGCCTTTGGCGTCGGCTTGGACACGAAACATTGCTTTTATCTTGACGTCATCGGCTTTCGCATCATAGTTGCCAGCCCAGAAACTAGATTTTGAGTATTTTTAATTTTATTTTTGATTGTCGGAATTAAAAAAAATAACAATCATTTTCTTAAAAAATCCCAATTTTTCTAAAATTTAACCCCTTAAAACCTTTATAAAAACCTTCTTATTACATCATATTTTTCATACACTTCCATTATACTTTCTATTTTACAAATATATCAAGTTCTTTCAACAAAATCACTATGGATGCAAATAACACCTACGATCTTTATGATGCGTACTTTCAAGGCGATGCGAAGCGATGTGCCCGTAGTTACCAGGAATACCCCCATGAGATAATTAGATTAATTACTAGCGAATTGATATTTAGACATAGCAAATTAATTCATAACACATAATATTTTTGTTAGTTGACAAAGTTACCCTCCCTGTATTTATAAGTATATCATTTAACTTTGAGTCTCTAAATTTGTAGCAAGTTTTCCTTTTTTTTGGTACTCATCACTATTTCCTGAATGCACGGTCTACATCTTTCATAGTTTCATATTACTAGTACAATGATCTTAACGATCGTTCCAATAAAATCTCGGTCCACTATCGAATCTGAACCCCAATCTAGGCCCGTCTTCAAATCCGACTCAACTGCCCTACTATCCCAACTTCAACCCATACGTTAAACCCAGTCACCAGATGATGTATAATCCTTTTCATTTCCAACAACAATTTGCTCACATATCTCAACAATCTGATCTACAATCCCATCCGTAATCCCAACCACAATCCAACCAACAATCTAATCAACCACAAGATGAAGATGAAGACGAGAAACTCTCGACGCCTAGTTATAAACAAGGAAAAGTGAACAGGAACCGAAGTTACTCGTAATTTTTGGACACAAGTTGAGGATTTGATTTTGCACAATATTACATACAAGTATCCGAGGAACCGAAATATGGTTCAGGTAAAAAAATGGGTACTTTTTGGTACAAAGTGCTAGATGCATATAATGATATAGACGTGTCCAAAAACTACCCGAGTCGAACCAAAAACATGTTAACTGGAAAATGGACTCTGATTAATCGACTTATGTGCAAGTTTAATGATCTTGTGGATCAAATGAATGTGATGAATGGTGAGGCCAATGGGAATTTTATGACGAGGATCGAAATCACGGTTAAAACGCAAACAGGTGAAGATTTTATACACAAGAGTACTTTGAGTTTTTTGAAAGATAAATACAAGTGAAAAAACCTTAATCTGACCCTTGCAAGATGAAATCGCCTTTGTGTTACCGAAGATGAACCCGAACTTTTCGGAGTGGACGCAGTGCCTCGTCCGGACATGTTACATCGGGTTTCAAAGAGTCAACGTTCAACTAACTATACTGCTAGTTCCGGTGCAAACCCGTACGTATTTTAAAGTGACGCTCGAAGAACAATACGAGAAGAATCGCAAGGCGAAGATGGAGGTCATTGAAATCGAGACAAAGACGAGAATTGGACTAGCAAATTCTCAACAATTTGAGTCGGATATTAGGGTGCTACAAATCAACACGAGTACCATGAATCCCGTTGCCGCGAGTATTATCAACGCCAAAGAATATGATTCGAGCTCGTTATGCAAGAAATAATTAGCTTTTTTGACATTTTTTTAATTTTAATGTTTTTTGTTTTAATTTAATATTTTTTTTAATTGTAACTTTTTCTATTGTAATACTTTTATAAAAATAATTTTTTTTATTTAATAAAATTTATTTATATAATAAAACTCCAAAAAAAATATAAAAAAATACTTCGGCGCTAATCATTCTGTTATTAAAATATGATAACAAATAATTTTTAATGTCATAATTTACATGACGCATTTACTCTTATTGCTCATAAGAGCATCTACAAAGATTTGTAGAAAAATTTATGTTTTTCTTTAAAAAAGCTTTGTAAAAAACTAGTATTAATCTAATGCTAAAAATTATTTACAAATAATTTTATCAAATACTTCATTCGTCTCAAATTAATTGTCCCCAGACAAAAAACACACAGTTTTAGAAAAAATAATAATTATAGAATTCTCTCTTATTTTTTTAAAATGATAACCATACTCTTATGCCATTAATTAAACTTTTAAATAAACTTTATAATTTCTAATATATTTATGTGCAATATGATAAACTTGTTAAATTATCTACAATTATATTTAGAAGAGGACAATAAGTTTGAAACGTCCTAAAATAGAAATAAAGATTATAAATTTGAGACGGAAGGAGTAATAAAAAGATATTAATGACCTCCAAAGATGGTGATGTTATGCATGGGTTAAAATAACAAGTGGGTACGTTATTTTATATCTTTTACTGGTCAATAGTTGTGTCTTAAATAATGGCAACTCTCCACCAATCAAGATAAATCCATCCACAAATATCCAACAAGAATCTTCACCTTTCAATAAACCCTCACAATCAAATCAAAACAAATATTAACTTCTACTTTTTTATATAAGAAAATAAGCACGACAATTACATTTTTGAACGTTTTATATTTCATATACCAATGTCAATATCTTACCTTTTAGTTTCAGCTACAACATATTAAAGCCAAACATTTTGGTACATACAAGTCTCATTAGTTCCATTGATATATGTTGTATGAAAGTGGTTTTGTAACTAAATGTTGCATTTACCGATTGGCATTTAGCCGACTCGTGTGATAAATGCTCGTCGTGGGTCGAAGTTTCATCACATAAGACGCTATACGTGAATTTGTCGCTTACCCGTGTGAAAAGTTGGAAGTTAATCGGTTTTGGAAGAAAAAAAAAGTTTGCTACACTTACTACCGATTAACATTTATAAACTTCCGCTTTGAAAGTTGTATCATTATGTGGAATAACGAGTTTGTAATTCTTCTAAGATGGAAAGTACAAATTTCAAAAAATATATCCAACCTAGATATGGTTGTTGAATCATAAGAAACATATGATCATTCAATGTACAAAAAGAACACAACTAACTACACAAATGCATAATAAATTTTATGGTTAAAAAATATGGGTAAAAGGTAAAGGGGTTGAACCAATAAATATGGATGTTAAGCTTTAAGTAAGCAACAACTTTTCTTTTATTCAGTGTTAGTTATTTACTTTAATCCTTTTTCATTATGATTCATGAGTTTTTTTTGGACCACCTTTTTCTTTTGTACATACTAGTATTTCATTATTTTTGTACAAGATGCCCTTCTACTTCTATTTTCATTCTCTCATCTTTTTCCTTGAAGGATTTCCACATATATGCTTGTCTTTATTGCTCATTCAAGCAAACAACCACCATTTGCAGAGTCAATTTCAAGCTAACAGCATCTCCATTGATACTGATAGTGGGTGAGGAATTAGATGCTGACAAAATAACATAGTACCGATATGGAATATCGTCCCTTCAAAGTGCATTAATCGTGTGACCGCATGTGACAAAGTTCCCGTGTTTCACGAGTGGTAATGGAATCAACAAAGCTATGGTACAGTTTTTGCGTCGAATCAAATGTGTGAAATATCGTTTAAGCAGTAATATAAGTCTCTTATGAAACAATAGCATTAGCCGTTAAATAGAACACGATTTGTAAAAAAGAGTAATAACAACGTCGAAATAGCCCTTGGCATCATATAGATGAAGCAACATTTCATGAATTGCATAGGAAACAATGGTCTTCCTTCACCAAGTATTACTAAATGTCTTGAATAATACTCATACCATTGCTACCTTTGTACTTAATGAACTACATGAAGGTATAAAAAGTGTGAACAATAATGAATGTATAATACAAATATACAAACCTATGTCCCAGGTAATGTGGTAGTGACAGAATAAGGGTCATGGGTTACCAACTGTTCTCATTCAAGACTTTCACAAAGAAAGAATGGGTGGCATTTTGGATTGATGGATAGATCTATCACACACAAAAGACATAATGCACCTATTGGTTACTACTGGCATATTCTTCCTTATTTTGATTCACAACCATTCACCTCACTTACAAAAATTATATTCCAAGTGGTAACCAACAAGTTTTGGTTCTTATTCTATGGCCCTAAATAAAATCCAAAGTAACAATTTCCAACTTAAGTTCAAATATCTATGGAAACTTGTAAGTTGTAAGTTGAAGCCTTTATCAACTAGTACAAGTTTATAATAATTCATGAAAAATCATTTTGTTCTTGAAATTAGACACAACATGTGATTCCTCAAGTAAGATTCAAGTTATCTAACACATAACCATGTGCACAATTAATGGACAAAAACTATTACAGCAAATATGAACTTGGTTGACTTGATTTTTAGTGAATAATTTAGAAACCATGAACACTACACTTCATGTGCATAATTTATTGACTGTAGTATTATAACCAGAGAATATAATCATAATCATAATCATATAGATAGATAGATACATTATATAGTAATTATTCACAATGGCTGTAGTAAGCTCAAACTCAGGACAAACATTTACAAAATTGAGGTTGAAATTGAAACAACAAAGTTGAGTATAACTCAAACCTGACATGACATGAAGATGGTATCGAATTTACAGTTTTTTGAGACCCCTTTGAAGCTTAGGCGGTATGGGTAAGGTTGACGGCTCTATTGAGCCTATCGAGAATGCCATTGGCCTTTCGCTTAGCCCTTGAAGTACCATTTTGCGCGACTTGAGATAGGGTACCATAAGTGCTTTCTTCTTCTCTCATCTCCTTCCATTTTGTCCGATCATAGTAACAAAGAGTGTACAAAACAGCAATGCAGTTCTCCTTGTTTCGGGCACAATTAGTCTCCTTTATTAAAGAAAGCAAACAAGAAACCGCCCCAAGATCACCCATTTCCTCAACAGCTTTTTGGTTACTCGAAAGCATGGCAAGGATGGCTAATAACTCGTCCACGTGAACCCTGTTTTTTATTTTATTCAAAAGGGCTTTCACGGCTCCATCTCTCACAGCTCGAGCTTTATTTTCATGGGTAATGCATAGATTAAAGATAGCAGAAGCAGCATCTTTCATTGCCAATGGATGTCCCTCTTCCAAAAGCTCAATAAGCGGTTTCAAACCACCTGATTTTCCAATAAGCGACTTATTAGAGTCCAAAGCGGATAAAGTGAAAAGGGTAGCAGCTGCATTGCTTCTAGTTTCAATCGTGCCAAATCTTAACGCATCCAGTAACAAAGGTATAACCATCGGCGTCTCTGCCACAAGTTTCTTATTATTATCATGAATAGACAAATTCAAAAGCGTCGTAATCAAATCTTCCTGAAGATCAGGGTGAATTTCTCCATGTGTCTTCTTTTTAGACAACGGAGTCAACAACTGAGGTATAGCTTCAAGGTTTTCACCAAACAACGCCCTGAAAGACGGCATTCTCTTCGTCAAGGACCTCAGCGTTCTAGCAGCCTCCTTCTGCTCAGTCTCTCTACCCGACATTTTATTCAGAAGAGACAGAAAAAGATCACGGTCAGCTCCCGTTAACCCGTCTTCATCTGAATACTGTAAAGGACTAGGAAACTGAACCCCGCGATTCTTACACCATTGTGTTATCATATCTTTAACCAATTGATTCGGCGTCAAAATTGTGTGTGAAAGAACTTGCTGTGTCTTGGGACATATCCTGTTTCCGGCTTTTAACCATTTTTGTATAAAAAGCCTATCATATGTCTGCAAATCATTCCAAAAAAAATAAAAATCATAATCAATCACATATACAAAATACCAATAATATACATATATAGTTAAACTTACAGCATTCCAATTTTGACTTTTTCAAAATGATGAACAATAAGTTAGTCTAAATTTAACCAATTTACAGCCTAATTATATACTGTAACAAATATATAAACACCAACATTAAACATATTACAACACATCAACATCCTAATTACATCCTAAACCTATTCTTCATCACATAAACCTCAAAAAATTTCATCATTAAACATTTTAAACAATTACTAATAAACTAAGTTAACCACAAAAGTGACCCACACATAAAAATAGATAGTCGTCCTAAGATTAGTCGGCTTGCAGTCCAATCCAAACTTAACTACAACTTCATATAAAAATAACTAAAATCATGAAATATTAAACATATTATACCACATTTTTCTTGAAATTTAAACTCACACGCCAATATTTTTAACCTAACCATAACATAAAAACGTATTACAATTAACATATATAAGAAAAATAATACAAAAAAACATAAATAAAAAACAAATTTTAAGGATAAAAAAACTACCTGCCCAGTAGATAATATGACAGGATCTCGCATGATTTCCTGAGAAATAGGACATCGAAATTCTTGAGGACACGTGGACGTTGAACTTTCATTACTACAACTTATTTCATTAAACTTTTTACTAGCATCATTTGATTTCTTGTTAGAATTTTGTTTTAGTTTATGCAAAATAAGATTAGCTTTATCAATTAACTCATCATTAACAACAGCATCTGAAGCTGATGATGAGTCATCTATGATTTTGGAAACAAGCCTTTGTAACTCTTTTTTTAGCTCCATTGTGATGATCTTTGCATTATCTTTTTCGAAAACTTCACTTTTAGCCATGAAAAAATATGTATAGATTAGTAACACATAGTGAGTGTGTGTTTTAATGGAAAACAGAGCAAGGTGCAAAGAGAGAAGAAAGAAAGAATGATGGAAGGAAGAGTGAGAGAGAAGTAGGTGTTGGTACATGTTTATAGGGAAGGATGTGTTGTGTAAAGTTTTGTTATTGTAGTATGGGGCATTGTAAATTGTTAATACTACAACTTGGCCCATTACTTCGGTTAAGAACACAGAGGAAGTAAAACTCTTTTTTAAGAAGAATCATGGTTTCGTTATTTTTTTTAACGGCTAGTTAGGACAGTTACTAAGTTAGTTATTCGATTTTACAGTATTTATCCATAAGATAGTCTCTGCCAGCTTCGAATAATTATTAGTGATCTGATTTCACAGTATTTACCTAAAAGGTAATCTTTGTCAGCTTTAAATCGACGCATTTATGAGACAGAACTCCATAAATACTCACTTTGAAAGAAAACCCCTACGAAAAGACTCGAACTTAAGATCTCTCGCATGTGATAACAACCTCCCAAAGACACCCTTGGTGATCAACCGAGCTAAGTCAGTTGGTTCATAGTTTCGTTATTTATGCCAATTAATTTACATGGTTTGAGTTTATCGTTATACTGACTCGAAATAAGTAAAGACTAAAGAAAGCGGTTGAGTAATCACTACAATAAAAACTAACTGTAACTATGTATTTCAGATGCATAAGTATGAATTAGATGCATTGATAATCTTTTAGATGAATAGATGGTTTAGTGGCAAACGGATTTATGACTATAAAAAATATATATAGTATTAAGTTAAATCGCTAGTATGTGCACAACTTTGAAAGGATCACTTTAACTTTTTGAGATAATTTTTTTATTTATTTGATTTAAATCTGTATCGCAGTAAGTTTAAACCTTGAGGATTAATCGGTTAATATGAAAAATTATAGTTAACAAACAAATAAAAATAAAAGTGATTAAGAAAGGAGAGAATGATGCAAACTTGCAAATTAAATCTTATTTTATTATAAATCTGATTATTGATGCAAACTTGCAAAGTAAATCTCATTTTATTATAAATCTAATTATTTTTAGGATGTGATGTTTTGATAATAGCTGAATGGTGTGTAAATCATTAATTAACGCGTATCAATAAAAAATAAGAACATGCGTATCAAATTTGGTTCATCTTTTTCCGTCATTAATTGTCAAAGCTTGGTTGAACATCCTTGAAATTAAAAAATGATTTAAATCATACACGATTTTAAATTGTTGTAATTCTAGCATCTTGCTAGTTTGTTTTAATGAAAATGTTATTCCAAAAAAGAAAAATACACGATTTTAAATTAAAATAGATGTTAACTCTAAACTATTTGTAGATCGAAATATTTTGGGTACAACGGTTTCACTTGTCAAGCCGTTCAACCTTTCTAACTTAACGTTTAGTGAATATTTCATGAACCATTTGATAAAAAAATTATTTATTTCGTTTATTTGTCAAAAATAAATATTATTTTATGTTCGTTTAATTAAATGAACGAAAATAAACAAAAGTCACGTTCATTCGTTTTTATGTCCGTAAACGTCCAGATCATGTGTTCATTAGCGGTTTTTTTATGTTCATTTATATGTTTATGTTCGTTTATCATATCAGTCAACTGTATATTTTTAGAACTGATATATTTAAATTAAACAACACTTATAAAACAAAATACAATGCACAAGTTGATAAGTTTATGTTTTGTTTTCTTCTTTCATTTATGATCGATCATTTATGTTCGTTTAAGATTCGTTTAGTTTTTTAATGAACGAACATAAATCATGTACACTTCATTTTCTTAATAAACGAACATAAACAAAAAAATTCATACGTTTAAATGTTATTGTTCGTTTATTTAGCCTCTTAAAAATAAATGAACGAACATAAACATATCTTCGTTCGTGTTTGTCTCATTCGTTTACGGCTTTAAGTTTATGCATGTGTAACCATTTTACTTAAACGTGTATGTAATGTTTTTATTCTAGAGGGGGTGAAAATATGAATTTAGGGTTAGATATTCGTGGGCTGCAGTATGCGGGTAGGGCCCACGGAGTGAAATGAAAGTGGCCCACTTTACACGAGATGAAATCCATGACCTTACAGCTGGCTAGTACTTTACGCGGACTAAACTTGCTTGCGACACCCTCACTACTAATTTCCCCTTTTTAGATTCTTTTCCATTTTTCTATCTTTAATTAATATTATTGTCATATATAAAACTAATTAGTTTGTGGTATTAGTTTTAAAACTGTGTACTAGAGATTGTTAGACCTAATAAAAGAGTAGATTACAAACTTCCTCTTTATAATCTGTCCAAATTACATGCTTAGTCTTTATCTTTTTAAAAATAACACTCATCGTCCTGGTGAGAAATTTGGAAGTACATATTTAGTCTCGGGCTAAAATTAAATTACTAGACTACTTTTTTCCGTCTCTCCTTTCCATTTGGTTCACGTGAAAGTAATTTAGTCGTTTAATTTTGATAAAAAAAAAACCAAAAATGTATTTAAAGTTCGACAAAATGATAGAGAACGAATCTAAAATTTAGCTAAACTTTAAAGATGATTTTTGTAATTTAGTTTATAAACAACTTTTTACTTGACCACTAGCATAAATATGTTTTTTATCGACACGCATAAAATGAATTACATGATTAATAAACAATCCAAACACTCCCTCTATTCCCATATGTCATGAATTGAAATTGTACATTAACCTAGACACGTTTTGGACATGGATAAATTTATATTTAGTGTCTTGAAATTGTGAACAAAATTTGGTACTCCCTCCGTCCCAAAATTATTGTCCATCTTTCTATTTTTAGTTGTCCCAAAATTATTGTCCAATACTAAAAATAGATAGGAAACTTTGATAAATTTACTATATTATCCTTAATTAAAATTGTTATTACAAATTTTAAAAAAGAACTAATTAATTAGCTAAGGGTAAAGTTGTCATTATGCTAAAAAGTAAGAGAGAGAAAGCTGTAATAAATGTACTTTTCTTAAACTGTGTGATTCTTGTCTGGTGACAATAATTTTGGGACGGAGGGAGTATGATGCAACAAGTCATGCAACAATAAATCAACATTTAATACACACCTTGTGGCAATAATTAAATTATAAATTATGTGAGTTGGTGCAAAATTCAAATCTTCTGATGATGATTATAAATTGGATTTGAGAATGATGTATTTCTTGCTTTCCTTTTGGAAAAAAAGGATTTTGTCAACTAGTGCACAAAAGTATTTATTAATTCCTTTAAAATCATTTCCATGTCAATATTGTACTTACACGTAATTAAATTGTCAAATGGAAAAGACAAAAATAGAAAGTTACACTATGGCCTTCTAACTAATTCGAGTTGGCCGTATTGCCCCTTTTGGTACAAAATTAATCTCAAAAGTTCCTGTTTTTGGTAATTTCTTTTTTGGTTAGGCTTATGGTTATCTTTCAAACCCAACAACTTTATATGTTTTCCAGCTTCGAATACTTGACTATAGCTTTATGACAAGGACTTTCAACTAGCATTCATAGTGGGTTATAACTTTAAGTTGGATCGAGACATAGATTTATAGTACATATTAAGAAATAAGCAGGTGTCTAGATTTTTAGGTAAAACACTAACAAAAGGTAAGTAGCTTCTATATGAATACGGTTTTGCCAATCGAATTAGTGAGAACTAATCGAATTAGTGAATTAACAATCGTTTAGACTCGTTTGTAACCACTAAGGACATTTGTTTCAAATACAACGCATGTTGGCAACAATTTATCAGTGTCTGAGTTTCCAGTAATCAATATCATCTAAAACGCTTCATAAAGAAGCATCTAGATCTCGCTCCTAACCTTATGTTTCTTAAATTGCATATATATCTTAAAAGTTATGGAAGTGAAATTGCATATTATGTAAGGATAGAAATGAGCAGAAAAGTCTGTTAACCCACTCATTTAAATACAATAACACTTTCAATTTTACCCATTTGATCCAATAAACATTTTCACAAAATCCTCTCTATTTACTGTGTGTGTTATGGTGTTTTCACTATGTGTATCTTGCTATAACATTCCATTTAGTATCATAGATTTATTACAAGATTCTTTGATTGTTGCAATCGTTCAAATTGTGATTCAATTCAGCTCTTTGGAATGTGTTGATTCTTGTGACCAGTTTGCGTGTCCATGATCGACATAACACATTGATACCGTGTTAATCGAATCAACTTGTTCTCTGATTGAAATTTGTGTTGTGTTTTGTTTTCGTTAAATTAAAATGAGTCCTGATCTTACATCACCATTTTTTCTTCATCTTTTTTTGGGTCCTAGTTCATTAGGCATTAAAAAATGTCAATGGGTGCTCACAACTATAGGTCTTAGAATGGGTTGTGGAAATTAGTTTGTCAACAAATAGAAAGTTGGGATTCATAATAAGTACTAGTCTTAAATCATTTGTTGATGCTAATTTGCAAGAATAATGGGATACTTGTAATAATGTGGTCATTAGTTGGTTGATAAATTATGTTTTTAATTCTATTTCTAAGTAAGCTATGTTTGTTGCACTGCTTATGAAATATGAAATATGAAATCAGTTAAAAAAATTTCTTTGGGTATCAGATCAAGAAATTATAAACTTCATAGAGAAACTTATGATGTTATGTAGTGTGGCCAACCACTTAGTGAGTACTATATCAAAATGAAGTGTATTTGGAAAGATTTAGACTCAATGAATGTGTTTCTTAGGATTACTACTATTAATGTTGAGATAACTGCTTTCTTGAATGCTATTAATATTCAAAAGTCAAAAGTAAGAGCATAAGGTTTTTCAGTTTCTAAATGGTTTAGATGATCATTTTGCTTCTTAAAGAAGTCAATTGTTACTTAGTTCCCCTTTTCCTAGTGTTGAATCTGCATGTGCACTTCTTCAGTAAGAAGAGTCACAAAGGAGGTGTTTGGAAGTTCATAATCCTGAATCAACTAGTTTGTATGGTAACACTGACGGGAAGGAAAAATGTTCAGTGTGTGGTTATAAATGTCATCTGGAAGATAAGTGTTGGGAGAAAGTTGGTTATCCTATTTGGCACTGCAAGTATAAGCAAAGTTAATTAAAGTATAAAGGAAAATTTGGTCAAACAAATGGTTAATCAGCCCACCAAGACTGCTCGTGTTGCTTCCTTAAAGAGTTCATGGCACATTATGCTTACTTTTAATTAGTTTAAGCAATTGATAAGGAGTTTGTCGTAGTTTAGAATTCAAAGTTAAGCTGCAAACATTGCTGACACTGATGATGAGCTTGATCATGAGTATGTCGTGGGTATATCTTGGTATACTTATTTATCTAGTGGTAAACTTGTGATATTTATGGGTGGATAATTGACACAGGAGCAAGTGATCACATGAACCCTAGTGCTAAGAGGGTGTTCGGGTTACACACTCTTAATTTAAAACTAGTTATAAACTTGCCAAATGGCTAAAACACTTGCATCTCTCAAACCAGAAAAGTTAGAGTTTCTTAATAGGATTGAACTTAAGGATGTGTTAGTTGACCAACCTTTAAGTTTAGTCTTTTGTCTGTCTCAAATCTCATATAAAATAACAACTGTTTTGTGTCTTCTTACCAAAAGTTATGTGTCATCCAAGACTTGACAATAAGGAAAGTTGTAGGACTGGGTAAGAAAAGGCAAGGAATCTATCATTTTCTCAATGTTCCTATGAATCAAATACATTCTAAACTTCAATATATGGAATATTGTAGTTTTTTTTTCTTTTATACTTTAGTTAATGACAATAAGCATGCTGCTAGAGTTTTCTTAAATTCATACACCTTATAGCATTATAGATTAGGACATTTTTCAAACTCTAATCTCAAAAATGTTACTTTTGATTCCTTACCTAAGCTAAATACAAATTTTCAGATGTTTGTGTTCATGCCCTATGGCTAAGTTTACCAAACTTTCTTATGCTTATAACAACTCTCATGTTACTAAACCCTTTCATCTCATTCACAGACATTCGGGATACTTAAAAATTTCCTACTAATGGTAAGTTTAGCTACTTTCTTACAAAAGTAGATTACTGCGATAGAGGTACAACTTGCTAAAATAAAAATCTAATTCTTTCAATGTCTTAATTGCCTTTTGCAAGTTTGTTGCGACACGGTTTGATAAGAAGGTGAAAGTAGTCATGTCTAAAAATGCTTTAGAATTATTAAAAGGATCACTAGGGCCTTATTTAATGAACAAAGAATATAGCATCAAACATCTTCTGTTGATAGGCGAACTAAATGATAGAGTTGAAAGAAAACACATGCACATTTTGGAAGTGCTTAGGGTTTTGAGGTTTCATTCTCATCTTCCTTTGGAGTTTTTGAGAGATTGTGTATTGACTGTCGCCTTCTTGATAAATAGACAATCTTCATCTGCTTTGCACCATAAGACTTCTTATGAAGTTTTGCTGCAAAAAACCCCCGATTATCAGTTTTAAGGGTGTTTGAGTTTTTAGCAATGGCAAGTAATCATGATAGATCAGCTGTTAAATTCTCTCCTGGAGGAGTTCCATGTTTATTTTTTGGATCTCCTCAACGTCAAAATGGTTACAAGCTTTATAGTTTTCTAACAAAAAATAGTGTCTCAAAGGGATGTTATGTTTTATAAAGGGATATTTCCATATTCTCGGGCTTATATGTTGAAGTTGCTATATCCTCTACCATCTCCTTCTTCACAAAAGTCTCATTGATATGGTGAGTATGTCACCACTATTGCACCAAATGTTATTACACCAACTAAAGCTATTGTTCCTGAATATACCACTGCTCTAACCTCATTAGCACCTAAACCATGACCTATACCATAACATGTACAAGTTAATCAAGCTTCAATATGGTCTTCTAGAAACACCACTAAACCTATTTGAGAGTAAGATTATGTACTTCCTACTACACCAAGGCTAATCGTATATTAGTGATTCATATTCATTTAGAGCTTCAAATTTTCATGGCAACACTACTTTCTCAAGCTACTCTAACATCATTTAAAGAGGCGGTTAAAGGTAACGGCTTGGAGTTTCTTAAGCTAATTAGTTGATTCAAGACTTATGTCCTCAAGCAAATGATTTGTCCTTTACTAAAGCAAGTTACCAAAATTTCAATGTTTTATCAAATTATCAAAGTGGATTTCTCCAACCAAATATTCAACAAAACCAAAGACAAGTTCTTTAAAAACTAGTTATAATAAAGTGGTCTTTTTAATCTTTACCAAATTGTGGTAACCAATTTAATTTGATAAAACATGTGAGAATAAGTTAGATAGTATCATGGTTCTTAACATAAACATGAAATCATTTGTGTAAGATCATATCATAACATCATCACTAATTATATTTACATACATATGTAGTCACAAATAACTAAGCCTAACATAGCAAACAAGTGTATAATATCAAATGGAAAAGAATAAATAGAAACCATACTTAGATTATATCGAATTAAAGTTTACACAAGTGTCACAAAGTAAAGATCGTCTCGAATACCCCAAGAGTATAATACTCTTTGTAAAACCCGCATGCTTTTACCATGAATAGTACCCTTACGATAGTACGTACATGATTAAAATTTTCCTTTTATAACATGTTTACGTTTCACGTACAAGAATTACAAGTATTACGTACGTGTTAGAACACGATAAGTATTTATTACGTATTAACACACGATAATTATTTCAATAATAATTATAATCATGAACATACGAACATGAAATCATGAACGTAAATTAATCACGAGCTAATATTACGTATGTGTATATATATTTATTACGAGTACGAATAAATATATTAAGTCACGAACGGTTACTAATAAAATCACGTAAAATACGAACACGAGAACACACTATTATTTTAGACACGGAAAATATCCGGGTTACCCCTTTATGGGCCCCATACCCGCGGCTACACCAAGACAAAAGGGCCAAGCCCATAATTTTTACTAAACATGGATTTTAAGGAAAAGTTATTTTCATTTAACAAGATTTAGAAAATATTAAAAACCCTAAAATCTTTTTCTTCTTCCTTTGGTTCTTTGGCCGTCGGGTTTAGCATCACCACAAGGGTGATTTGGTTTGATTTTGGTCTTTGATTATTGCAAGGATCATTCGTGTGTTCTTCCTCTTTGATTCACGTGATTGGTATAAACCCTAATCTTTTTTATTTTATGTTTTTGATTTCTTAATCACATAAAATCATGCATGTTTTTATAAACTAATTAAAAACAAGATATAAACATGTTAATAATCATGGGTTTAAATTAATTTAGGGTAAAGGGGTGTTTGTTTGTTGTGGCCGACGCCTAACCGAGCCCCAAGGGGGTCTCGGCTTGGGTTTACTCGCACCACCGAGACCACATGGTCTCGGTTTGGTGGTGTTGGTGTCACGACAGCAGCAAGGCAAGGGGAAACCCCCTGACCTAGGTCGGGGTATGGTGATGTTTACGGGTCCGGTTCATGGGTTTTAATCACGGGTCCGGTTCACACATGTTTAGAATAAAAACACGGTCCGGTTCATGAGTTGTTTTTCAAGGTTTATTATTTTTACAAGTTATATTATTCTACAAGATTTAAATTAAATTAATTAAAAGCATGAACATGATTAATTTAATTTACATGACTTAGGTTATTAATTTTATTATTAATTCATGAATTTCAACCTAAGTATTTATCTTTTAATTATACTATATAATTAATTAATTATTAAAACCATGACTTATAATTAATTAATTTACATGACTTAGGTTATATTATTAATAAATAATAATGCATGTTTTAACCTAAGTATTTATTTTATCTTTATTTAATTAAATCATGTTATATCAAATTAAATACTTGACCTATAGTTTATTTAATTTACATGAAATAATTAATAAACTATACTATATAATCTCATGACTTAGAATAATAATCATTAAACACTTAAGCTTATATAATTAGCTTAATTATCTAACTTATATCTAATTATGGAAAATTTCTATTTTTAGAAACTTATCTATTTTAAGCAGTAATTCTATTTTTGGAAACTTTCTATTTTTGGAAACTTTCTATTTTTGGAAACTTTCTTATTTTGGAAAATTTCTTATTTTGGAAACTTTCTATTTTTGGAAACTTTCTATTTTTGGAAACTTTCTATTTTTGGTAACTTTCTATTTTAGGAAACCTGCTATTTTTTAGAAAGTTACTTATTATTACACAACAAGTATAATAATACATGAAATATAAGGAATACTTAATCAGAATAGACAGAATATATGATAAACACAGTATAAAGCTTAAATCAGTAAAACATGACATGAACATATAAAACAAGCTAAGACATGATATAAAAACAATTACGTACTCAGTAATCAGATACTTATACATGTATGTATTTATGTAGCATTAGTGATACCGAAGTAGGACTCTCTTCCGTTCGTCTTCTTCGTTCACTAGACATAAGGTACGGATTCTCCGTCCTTTCAGTATGGACATTCTTTCCTTATTAGGATTTCCGGTATGCAGCCAACTGTTTTCCCCGATATATGTTTTGATTGCTTATGTTTAATTAGAATACCTAAAGCCATATACATGCATGACCAGCTTCACCTAGTTATGGAGGTACCATAACCATAACACTGGAGGCACCAGTGTTATGACTTCACCACGACGGAGTGATAGCTCGTGGCGTCCCTTTCAGCTTTTGGCCATTTATTATATTATCAGGTGGGGCGTATGGGTGCATCCTAGTTTACATGTTTTCAGCAGATTACTCAGTGTGAATGTGGTGTGTTCCTTGCACCCTTCACAAGGAGCTGATTCCTCCTACCCAAAACCATTATATTAAATTAGAGGCAGCCCCTCTAATTTGCATGACGAGGTCACCCCTCCAAGTATTCATGCACGTTGATATTTCACGACCTATATTGGTTAATGGTAAATATGTTAACCAGTTTTTACAAGATAAACATAAGGCTTTTCAAACTATAAAACCAGTTTTACTGAGATATAACCAGGTTATCCAGGACTTAGTTTCTTCCGCTGTTTCATGTTTATATGCTTATGTTATTCATGCTATACTTGTATATCCGTGCACTGAGCGTATTGCTCAGCCGTTTTCCTTTTCATGTTCCCAAAACGGCAGGTACTCAGGGACGCTCGTAGACTTTAAGCGTACATGCATATGGATTGGAAGCTTTCTTAGTCTTCTTTACTTTATGCATTTATCTATACTTTGATACTCATTTCCATGGACATTGTTTAGTCCTTTCATTTACAGTACTTATGTTTATGTGTGATGAGTTCTACTTTTGGACTACCGATGTTTGATTCCGGTATTTCCTTTATGGTCATGTAATGTTTAGACATTTATCCTTGTATGCTTTGATGACACGTCATAATCACGCGTGACATTCCATTTATCAAAATGGGGTGTTACACTCTTATTACAAAATATTTCCAAAGTGAGAATCTACCCAATTGTTGCTCTAGACCATATATATTTGTAAAGAGAAGTAGTGGATAACTGATTAATAAGTGTGTTGAAATGAGAAGCGAATGCCTTTTTTATAGGTTGTATGAGGGTCCAAGTTCGCATCACTAAGGAAGTACGCTGCACTTGAAGAAGTGCACTACACAAATGTGCGTCCAAAACATTCTTTAGGATTCTTTTATTTATTTGCATTTTTGGCTATCTTCTTTTGTCTTTTGCATAAATGGTCAGTCGAGTTAACCAGCATAATACTTGCGTGTTTAGGTATCAAAAGTTTACTAGAATAGATAATATAAGGGTCAATATTGTCATATCAAACATGTATATTCTGAGTGTTATCAAGTTTATAGAAATTCAAAAAGTCAATCCACGGGTAAAAATACCCTTGGAAAATCGGAATACAAGAGGGGGAAAAAAGGAAAGTACTTTTTAGGCTTTAGAAGCCTTGTAGAATGTTTTTGGGAACAAGTAACCTACTTAGGTTTTACCACTATATAGCGAGAGTTATTGTTTTCATTATTCACTCATTCCTAATCCCTAAAAACCAAGTAAAAATCGTTTTCCCTCCTCCTTAAAGAGAAAACGATTTTGTAAACCCTAATTTAGGGTTTTACGGTGCTCTTGCTCAAGTATGGGTGAGATCTATAAATCTGGTTTAATCGTATTAAGGTGTAGTATGGATACAAGTATAGGACACATATCTTGGTATTTGGTTTTTGGGTGATTCGTATGTATATGTACACGTGGGGTTTAGGTGTGCTCGATTGATTTTGTGTGATATTCTCCCTGATTGACTTCAAGCTAGTAAGTTTATCTTTTTCTTATGTTAATGATGTTGTACATACAACCATTATCCGTTGCGTTTTCACTTGATGTTTATGTTTATATATTGTATTTAATCATTAGTTCCAACAAATTGTTTAAAGATGTTTATATGAAGTTGTCTCAATGTTATACTAGTGTAGGGGAGTCATTTCAAAATGTTGAAAGGTCTACTAAATGTTGGGTCAAAATATACGAGTTGATGTGTCAAAACCAAAAGATAAGGACTAAATATGACAATGACGAATTTTATAAGCGGGTGGACAAACTGGTAGAAAATATATTACAAGAAAATAGAAGATTTAGTTGTCTTATACTTAACTTTCTTTGTAAGTCAAGATTTTCTATTATATAAAGAAAATCCCAGACGTAGATTTTACATAACTTTCATTCACAATGTAAACCTAAAGTGTGTGTGTGTTCTAGGCGTGGGATTTGATGTATACACGCCTAGAGGTTGTTTGTTAATGATAATGCAAGCAATCATTAGGAATATTCATTTTGTTCAACACCTTGTTATGTATTTTGTTCTGTTCTGCTATGTTTATCATACAATCCTAGATTAATGGTCTAAACCATTGAGTTCAACGATCTAAATAGACTCCATAATTGGTATCAGAACTGGTGGTTCTTGATATCTAGGATTCAAGGTGTTGTGGTTGAAGAACGAAAAAAAACGATTCATATGTGGTTTTAAATTCATATCTTTCCGAGCAACAATAATCAAACGACGATACTCATTCTTAACCGTTGGATCGTCATGAAAATCGAAATGTAGGTTCTCTATATATATGGCTACGATCTCACCCTATCGAATTTCGATCTGAGCTTTCAAGAAAAAGTTATATCCTCGAAGTTGGCTGTCAAAAAGGGTTTTATTCGTGTTCATGTTCATGCTGTTTTTAGGGTTTGATTAAAGAACCCTAGATTGGTAATTTTTGTTGTTGTGAAGAAGTTATTGTTTAGGGTTTATTGAGATGGTTAATTCCTCAAAACCCTATATTGATTGGTGATTGATAGGTGTGTAAACACCCATCCTTTTTACCACTTAATTACAATAATAACCGGACCAAAACGTGTATTTTATGTCATTTATGTCGGAATTATGCGTGGTTTGTGTTTTTGTTGTGATTTAGGACGAAATTGTGAAAAGTGGAGAAAACACGGGCATTCACGGGCTTTTATCGAAGAAAAAGACGAAAGACGAAGTCGAGAAGTCAAGGGTGCAAAAAGAACGGACGTCCAAGACCAATTCTGAAGATTTATCGAAGAAAAAGTCGAAAGACGGAAGTTTACTTAAAGTCGAAGAACTCAAGTCTATTTTATTGAAGAATTAAAAGACGAGTTCAAATAAATCCCGAGCCAAAAGTCATTAAAGTCCAAGATTAAAGAAGATTAAAAGGCTTAAGGACTAATGGTGCAATTAACAAGAGATTAAGAAGAGAAGGACTAAGCATGCAATTAAGGAGAAAGAAAAGAGGGAAGGAAGCTTCCTAAGCATTCCTTAACCTCCCCTATATATAGATTAGATGAGATTAGCATTTTTCTTTGTTGGCTAATAGTGACAATTAGTTCTTCCACTTTTAATTACCTTGTCATTTATTTACTTGTCAAATTTAAATACTTGTCTTGCACCTTAATTACCATTTAATTTCAAGTAAGTTTTTCTTTTAATTCTTGTCAATCTTTATCTTTATTGTTCATCTCTCATTCTACCTTTCTTAATCTTTGATTTTTATTATTTATGTTCATGTTCTTGATTTTTATTGATTTATTTAAGTGGGTTTTGATTATCTTGATCTTTATTGTTAGTTTTGTTGTTTTGGATTGTTTGATTATCATTAATAGATGTTTATTTGTTAGTTTGATTTAATCTTGTGGTTGATTTTGCCTAGATTTGATTAGATTCGAGTTATATCTTGTTCCCTGTTCTTCGGGGTGTTTGTTTCTGTTTCTGATCTTTCCTAGGAGACGCAAGCCCAACAACATTCCGAGTAAGACTTTTGTTCCGAATCAAGGTCTTGACCAAGGTGCTCCATCCGGAATATTGGATATTCCGAATAGGGAAATTATTCCGAATAGGAAAATTATTCGGGATAGGCCAAATATTCGGAATAGGGAAATTATTCCGAATAGGCAACTTATTCCGAATAGGAAACTTATTCCGAATAGGAAACTTATTCCGAATAGGAAACTTATTCCGAATAGGAAACTTATTCCGAATAGGGCAAACATTCCGAATAGCAAGGATATTCCGGATAGGCAGATTATTCCGAATAGAGAGGATTATTCCGGATAGGTGACATATTCCGAGTAAGCCATTTATTCCGAATAAGGGTATTATTCTGGATGAGCTGATTTTCAGGTTCTTTAATTCCAGTTTTTAATTTTCTGCTTTTAATTTCGAGCTTTATTTTTCCCGCCTTTTTCCTTACTCGCACTTTACGTTTATTTGCCTTAGATTTATTTTAGACTTGCCTTAGTTTAAGTTTTAGTTTTAGTTGCGTTTTAAGTTTGCCTTGGTTAGTTTTAAGTTTGCGTTATTTACATTTAGTGCCTTTTAATTTCCGTCACGCTTTTAAATTACTTACACCATTTACTTTAAATTAGATTTAGATTTACTTTTAAGTCATTTACTTTAATTGTTTTGCACATTTTATTTAAAAACAACCAAAAATATTCTTTTTCACCAGAAACAACTGAGTCGCATTTTGAACCGGAAATCAATTCGTTAAGATACCGAGAACAACAATTGGACCTAGCAAAATATCTTCATTAGTGATTAAAGTTGAAGTTGTGAATATTATGTTAAAGGTTTTTGCTAAACCCTAGTATGATTTGTTTGAAGATTATTGGCTCTAACATTCGTTTGTTCTTCAATTAAGTTGTTCACATGGAAGTGTGGCAGATTGTGAATAACACATATAAGTTGTCTTGGGAGATTCAGTGTAATAAAGTTGTGCACGTACATAATTTGGACTATTGGCAGATTGGATTGAAAGAGGAAGAAGAAAAGGGCATGTATTAAACGATTAGCAGTACACACATATCGTCTATGTTGATGTTGTTCATTGTACTAAAGTAGGTCCACAAGGTTTCCATGAAATAAGGTAATGTCTCTCGATATTAGTGTTTGTTAATTGAAAATACCTAAGAGTAGTCATTGTACATGTTTCATGTTTATACTTTGGTCCAAACGGTGTGAAAAGCAAAAGAAAAGAATAGTAGCAGATTGTGTCGTACCAAGGAAAGTAAAAACTTTGTGTTCACATTAAGAGGACAGTATGTGTGACTACCAAGAAAGAGACGTGTGGGAGCATGTTGCATACAATGGTTGCAAAAGTAAAAAGGCCGAGTTGATATATTGGTTGATAAGATTTCGTACATATATGGTAATATTCGACTGTGCCATGTCAAAGTGTGAAAAAAAAGAGGGATATTATGAAAGTTATATCAAATACTAATATAGTACGGATCAATTTGTCTCATGGTTTAAATAAAGAAGTCTTTTGTTGGCTGACTGAGATCGTGATGGAAGCAAATAAGTTTGTGGTGCAAGTGATGTTTTTGATCGGAATAGTAGGGTATATTTCATTGCCGCTGTTTTTATTATATTTTCCCCTGTTGTAAAAAACCACGATCTTTATTGTCCGAGATATGCATACATTCCCCCTGTTAGTGTTGTTCGATCGTAGCAATCATATATTGGACACCAATGGATATCGGACAAAGAAGGATTTGCTATTGTTTTGGTTTCGGAGTTTTGTTCATTCACAACAACTGGTTTCAAAGGTACAAAGGCGTTCATATTTATTGTTTACATGATCATAAACGTGAATGACTATTAATTATTTGAATATGAAGTAAAATTGATCGAGTACGTATTTTATTCATGTTCTATTATGTGACGAAGAATTGACAAACAATACTAGCAAAGGTAGGAGATTTTGCTTAAGTTGCCTATGCTCATATTTGCTATCACTTGGGTGGGTGTCTCATAGAAAGATGAGGTATTGTTGGTCAAGGGCTGAAGGATCCCCTATACATTGGTATGTATACATTCGTTGTTATGTAGATAGTGCATGGAATAACACATGGATTCAGGTTTTTCTACTACTACATCAAATAATTAATACTCAATTTTCTTCGATTATGATCATTACTTTCAAAGCCTACTGAACTGAAGATTCAAGAATGATTAACACAATTTAAGGGAAAGCTAAATTGTTTAACTGTTAGTCATTCACATATGACATTAAGGTGAAGATTTTTACTACTGCTCATTAATATTATTACAACTAATATGAGTTTCTATTGCTCAAATTCATTTTTCGGCGTCACCGATGCTTCATGGAGGGCAATTTGAGACATAGAATATCTGAGTTAGGAGTGTGATATTGGTTAGTAGTGGTCGAGATCAAGGTTTCATACATACAAGACCCCTATTTGGATCATGTCAAAAAGGGGAAGAAGTCTACAAAGATTGTGCAATCTGTTGATCCTTGATGTTATATGCTTTACAAGGATATGAGCTTAAGGGGATGTGTTTTGACATAATCAACTAGGAGAAGATTGTGGGATCGAAATATATGAGTTGACGTGTCAAAACCAAAAGACAATGACTAAATCTGACAATGAAGAATTCTACAAGCTGGTGGACAAACTTGTAGAAAATATATTACAAGAAAATAGAAGATTTAGTTGTCTTATACTTAGCTTTTTGTGTAAGTGGGGATTTCTATTATATAAAGAAAATCCCAGACGTAGGTTTCACATAACTTTCATTCACAATGTAAATATAAAGTGTGTGTGTGTTCTAGGCGTGTGATTTATTGTATACACGCCTAGAGGTTGTTTGTTAATGATAATGCAAGCAATCATTGGCAACAATCATCTTGTTCAACACCTTGTTATGTATCTTGTTTTATTCTGCTATGTTTTTCATATTTACTTGATACAATCCTAGATTAATGGTCCAAACCATTGAGTTCAACGATCTAAATGGACTTCACACTAAAGTCTACAAATTGAAGAAATCTTTGTATACGCTTAAGTATGCACTAAGGAAATGGTTTTCTAAACTTTCATCTACTCTACATTATTTTGGTTATGTGCAATCCAAGGATGATTATTCTTTTTTTACCAAGAAAACTAGTGATTCCTTCATAACAATTCTTGTATATGTTGATGATGCGATGATCATTGCAAATCATTCATCTGAAATTTAAGAACTGAAGAAAGAGATGTAATGTGTTCTAAAGAGATGAGATGCGAGTGTTAGAAATACTATAATTACCATTTGCCCATTTAAAGGTTGTGTGTAGAGATGAAAGTATATAATATTACATATGTCTTTAGGAGCATATTCTACCAAATGTGTAAGTCTATAACGAGTTGAATATAAGTTAAATACATGTATTTTCATCTCACAATTAAGAGATGATGTAGATCGGGGGTTAAGTTTTTTAACTTACTCATTCCCATAAGAAAGACATTGGATATTTGAGCTATCTTTTGGATTAGGAAGTATCCAAAATTGACAAAGGTATTTTCATATCTCAAATGAAGTATATGATGGATTTATATACATGAATATAGTGTACTCAACTTTAAATCTTATAAACTACTTATGTATCAACATGTTAAGCTCTAAGATAATCAAGGAACACCTTTACATGATCTTGAGATCTATAGAAGACTGCTTGGCATACCCATTTATCTTACTATTACTGGGCATGGCATTTGATTTTCATTACAAGTGTTGAATCTGTTTATGCAACAACCAACTTTATTTCATATGAAATACGAAAAATATCTACTTAGGCATTTACTATCTAATCCAATTCAAGGGATTATATTGGCTAATAGTTCCTCATTACAACTTACAACTTATTGTGATTTAAACTGAGCAAGTTGTACCATGTCAAAAAGATCTACTACTGGTTATTGTATTCTTCTTGGGGTTTTCTTATTTATTGGAAGTTTAAAAAGCAAGATGTTATATCATGATCCTCTTTTGAAACAAAGATAGAGCAATGGTTTTAACTTGTTGTGAAGTTATATAGTTAGTCAGTTTGTTTAAAGATTTGGGTATTAGGGATCTTAACTTAGTGGACTTAAAATGAGATTATCAAGTTGCCATCTACACAACTGCTAATCCTATATTTCATGCTAGAACTAAACATACAGAAGTAGATTTCCACTATGTCAGAGATCAAATAAAAGCTGAAGCATTTAAACCTTCTTATGTGCCATCAAAAGCTCAGTAGAAGATGTTTTTACTAAGTTCTGTATGTTGATCAACATCAACAGTTACTACTTGAAACTAAGAAATGCATGCTCTTCTCACTCCTATCTTGAAGGAGAGTAATCGAGTATAGAAGTGAAGCTGAAAAATAATAACTTGAAAGGTCTTTGTATACAACTTTTATTGTATAGGGACTAAACTTGTACTTTCTTCGTTTTTAAATAAATATCCACATTGGACTTTTGAAGTCAATTATTTTTTACTTTGACTTTAAATTTTGTTGCTTGTGTTATTTAATACTTAATGCAACTTATATAAATGAATTGAGTTTTAAGTGTATTATCATTATTATAATTTTTATCAAGTATTATATAGCACAAATAAAATAATTTAAGGTCAAAGTTAAAAAGAAATGATCTCGAAAGTTAAAAGTGAACATTTATTTAGGGACAGATGAAGTAATAATTATGTTAGAATAGAAATAAGCGGGAAAGATATTTTTTAGATAATTCGTATAAATAAAGAGAAAAGTTTATTTTCATCCTTGTATTTGTTCATATGTTAAGTGTTAAATCCTTATCATTTATAGGTTTGAGTTAATGATGGAGATTAATATAAAAAATTTTGAAAAAGTACGGAGAAATTATTCTTGTCAAAATGTTCAAAGTTTCGAAAAATGAGCGGAATAACTAAAGTTATAAATATTACGAAATATTTTTTATCACTTGTGATATTCCACTAGTGATAAAACAATGAAATATCATTAGTGATAAAACAATAAAATATCAATTGTGATATTACATAGTAAATATGTTTATAAAAAGTCACTAATGATATCTCATTATTTTATCACTAGTGATATTTAATTGTTTTTATTATTAGTGAAATATCACTGACGATAATCAATTTTCGTCATATTTATAATTTTAATTCCTCTGTCGGTTTTTTTTACAGTTTTTAAACGTTTTGGCAAAAATAATCGTTTTATATTTTTTAAATTAAATTTTAAGTAATAAATGACTAATATTAATCTTTTACGGAGTAACATGTAATAAATGACTTAGCTTAGTTGGTCATCAAGATTCCTTAGAGGCTTGGGAGAGGATGTTTGGTTAGGGGAGGTTTTGAGTTCCGAGACTTTTACCCCTTTAGGTGGAATAAGAGAAAAAAATACAGACAGGTTTAAAGTATAACATAATATCCAATTGGATTAATTGGATGTCACTGTTAGACCTAAATCACTAACAACTAAAAAAAAAAAACCTGAATTCTTAAACAGAAACTAGATGTAGTTTTTTTTTTTTAGAACGGTAAATGTTAGTGGTTAGTGAGTCGAGTCGTGCAATGACATCCAAGCGGAAGAATGTCTTCTTCGAACTCGCGCTTAGTTAAGTTAGACTCATTATCCGCTTCGCCTGAAAGGCCCTTGGCAGGTCTTGAACCCAAGACCTCCAGGAATCCTCCCCCAAAGAAAGCACTTAGTGCAACCTTGGTGGCCAACTGAACTAAGTCAGATGGTTAAACTAGATGTAGTTTTAAACTTCTTTTCTTTGTAAGCAAGTCAAATTTGCATTTAAATTACACTTGATTTATATTGAGGGATATAAATGGAAATCGTTATCATTGACTCGTCGAGGCTAAGAGCACACGGTATGGTTGAGCCGTCGTGCTCGTGTCGTGGGCAAAAAGTGATGCCACATCACTTTTTACTCCCATGACACCAAAACTCTCCACGATGGCTCAACCCCCCTCCCTGGTTAATACGAGAATTCTCGTGTCGTCGTCACTCAACTTTTTTTTTTTACTTTTTTTCAACAATTAATTAACATAAATTTAAATTTTCATTAATAAAAAAAATACAACTACTAATAGAAAAAAAAAATAAAAAAACCCGATAACGCTAGCCACGGTGTGGTTAGCGCCGCCGTGAAGTCGCGCCGTCGCCATGGCGTCGGCTGATAGTAACCAGCCCAAACTCGACGACGTGAGCCACGATGTATTTGGCACCGTCGTGACCTCGCGCCGTCGTGGCCAGCCAGCCATACCGTCCCCTCTAAGATTGGTGGATATTTTGAAGATGGTTCAATTAAAATAAATGGTTGGTGTTGTAACTGAACATACGATTACATGTGCGCTGATTAAAATTAGGACACCTGTAACGGTGGTTGCAAAATTCAACCCCACATTTTTGGTTCTTAAATTTACCATTTTTTTTATATAAATATTAATTAGTCTAAATAAGAATGTGTTTTCAGAGTTTATATGTTCGCTGTGAATGCAATTGTTCTAACCGTGCAATCCGAAAATTATATAATCGATAAAGTTCGATGTAGTTTGTTGATTTTATGAAAAGAGTCGGTTTATTATAGAAACTAGTATTTTTAAAGAAACCAAGGGACTAATCCTGGCCATTCATTTCTTGAGATCAGATCTTAGGTTAAAAAAGCGGAAGGACTGATTTGCAAATAATGAAAAATATACAGGGACTAAATTGAAAACAATAATTAAGCGTACACATTACGCACAAACACCTCATTTCCCCAAATCACTCTCTCTCTCTTTAAAATCATTCAAACTCCGCCCCTAAATCTCTCTCTATCTCTCTCTCTCTCTCTCTCTCTCTAAAAATTCAAACCTTAACACACACAGATCCACGACGATGGGACGAGCAAAAATAGCAGATTTTGATCCAAAAGAAGGTATGATCCTTTAATCACGGTTTTTTTTTTTATTTTTTTTTCAATTTTTGACCTAATTAATAAAAATCAGATATTATTGGCGATAATGTGAACTTAATTGATGTTAATTTTATGATAATTGATACGATTTTATGATTGTTGAAAAATATTGATGATGTATAAAACCTGTTTGATGAAATGTTTGAAATATTTTTATGATGAATGATATATCTAGATATAAAATAATATAGTGTTAGTACTTACGATGAAACTTTCTTAAGTGAGCCTGGATAGTGGATATAAAATAACGTAGATCTAGCTGTGGAAATGAAGGTAAACTCGTCGCACATTAAATTGTTAGTTCATTAGTTTTATAAAAGTATAATGTATATCCAGATACAATATGGATGTAGGGTAAAAAAACATGAAAACAACGACTTTACCTTCATAGTTTTCGAGTGAACTTGCCGTGGAAAAGGTAAACTCGTCGCGGATTTAGATGTTAGTTAATTAGTTTTAAAAAAGTGTAATGTATATCCAGATATAATATGGATGTAATGTAAAAAAAAGATGAACACGACGAGTTTACCTTCATAGTTTTCGAGTGAACTTGCCGTGGAAATGAAGGTAAACTCGTCGTGGATTCAGTTCTTAGTTCTAAAAAACATGAAAATTACAAATATGGTTTATATATATCTGGATATATATCCAGATATAGATAACTATATCTGGATATAGTTTATATATATCTGGATATATATATTTTATATCCAGATATAGTTAATATATATCAGGATATAATCTAAAAAACATGATAAATTAAAAATATGGGCTAGTGTTTGACTAATATGAAATTTAGATTATATCCAGATATAGTTAATGTATATCAGGATATAATCTGAAAAAACATGAAAATTACAAAAAAAAATGGGCTAGTGTTTGACTGATATTAAATTTACTGATGTCGTATCAGTTATTGTTGTAAAAGGATAATGCTTACAATTCATGAAATGGTAGTTAAGTCGTTGTGTTTTTGTAAAGCGCTAGTTTCAAGTTAGTTAAATATATCTGAAAATAGTTAATATATCTTGATATATAATTTTATATCCAGATATAGTTAATATATATGTGGATATAATATAAAAAACATAAAAATGCCAAAAATGGGCTACTATTATTTGTCATATGATTTAGTTATATATCTTGTTAATACTTGACTAATGTAACATTTAATTATGCAAATTTTGTTTCAGGGAAAAAACAAAAAAAGAACAAAGAAATTATGAATTCTGGATCAGAATCACAAAGTTCAAATGAAAGGGTTGACAAACTTGTTTCAACATCTGAGTTTTTAAACCCATCTCTACCAAAAACAAATCTAAAGGTAAACTCATCTTAAACTGAATGTATGTTTTGTGTTTTTTTAAACTCAGCTTTATACTTTGATTTGTGCGGTATAGGTTTCTAGGTATACATTAACCGATTACTTGCTCATATTGTTAGTTATAAGATAGAACAAACTTTTATTAATTAACCGATTGCTTGCTCATATTGGATTTTCGTTTGGTTAGATGCTACTGCTTGAAATAAAAGACTTGTTTACCTTTTGTTTGCCTTCAAGCTTTTATTATAACTTGTACCTTCTAGTTTTAGAATTAGCTTGTAGCTGTTTAGAATATAATGCTTTTATTTGGAAAGTAGACGCGTTTACCTTCTGGATTTTTCTTTAGATGCTTCTAATTGAGACGCTAATAGACGTTGTTTGCTTTTATGTCATTCTAAAACATAAATGCTAATAAATATATGATGAAACGTTTAAAATAATTTTAGGATGAATGTTATATCTAGATATAAAATAATATAAAGTAGCCTGTATAGTGTTAGTAGTTACGATTATGGTTTCTTAAGAAGCCTCAATAGTGGAAAATATGTGCATGGACTAGATAATTAGAATGTGATGTTGCTACTAGTATCTCGGTTAAGTTACAGTTCAACTAGAATTTACAAAAGGATGTTTAGTGTTAAATTTATGAAATTAAAAACCATGCCAATGCTAAAAGTACATGTGGCTTATATTTTTTAATCATTTCTTGTGGCTTATTTTGAAACTTTTCGGCTTATAAAAGTTTGTTATGTCATTTTAAACTAGTATAAGTCGAATGGTTTGAAAATAAGCCACAAAAAGTGAGCTTATAAACAAAATATATTACAAGCGTCTGATTACATGCGAAAGATTGCTTGGTAAAAGTGTTATTGTAAGTTCATATGGCAAATAAATAGCTTTAAAAATATTTGTGTTCCTTTGCTAATTTGTGTTCTTACAGCACATACATAGTTTTGCTAATTTACGTTCTTACAGCATATACATAGTTTTCTAACACTTAATCTAATCTAAAAATTTGTTTCAGGAAAAAAGCAAACAAACCAAAAAGCTAAAAATGTTCATGAAGAATCTTCTGAATCAAGAAATGATATGCTTAACGAAACGTCTACAGCAAAACAGAAAACAAAAGGTAAATTTAAAAAAAATGTATGTTTTTGGTTTTTTATCTAGATATACTTGAAATATATCTGGATATACTTGAAATATATCTTGATATACTTGGTAAAATATCTAACTAACTAGAAAGTGTTGTAAAGCCCATACACTAAACACGTTCTAGTAAATCTCTGGGTAAACCATGGTCTGTGAGCAGATAAAAAGTAATTTTTATCCAGATATAGTTAACTATATTTGGATATAGTTAATATATATCTGGATATATATATAATTGTATATCCAGATATAGTTAACTATATCTTGATATAGTTAAATTTATATCTGGATATGTATAAGTTTGATGTAAAATAAAGAAATTATTGTTTTGTATTAAATATTTTTGAATAATATGTGTTTATGCAGAAAAAAATGTTCGTTAGATATCTTAGTAAACTTGATCATACATGTGTTGAGAAGCTGGCAAAGCAGAAACAACCAAGAGTCTGCAAATTGAAGTGGTCTACTAAGAACGACAATGCGGACAATGGGTTGTACACAATGATGCACATAGAGCTTTATTTAGGTGAATCAGCATCGTCATGGAAGACTGGTATAGTGACAGAAAGCAACCATGATTATGACACAATGATGAGAACCATGAGATGCAAATATTTAACCAAAATTGCGTTTCATGAAGTCAACACCAAGATGCGGTTGATGTCTTACTATGCACATGTCTACAAGGAACAACACAAAGATTAGTATTAATGGTGTTATCAGTATTATAAGTATTAGGGATTGCTCGGATTTTTAGTATTATATTACTAGAATTATCATACTATCAGAATATTATCAGTATGGCATCCTATCAGAATTAGTGTTAGACATATCTTGTAATACTTTTCTTTTCAATCGCTTAAGAATCATTGATGTTTTAGTGAATATGGTTTTTTATCTAGTAATATTTGTAGTACTTTTCCTTTCAATCTGTAATGATGGTTAAAATATAATTGCTTTTTATCTGCAACTCCAGTAACATACACATACTAACTTTAAATATATCAAGATATACTTTTGACCTACATATAAATAACAATTTATATCAAGATATACTTATGTATATCTAGATATATGTTACGTATATCTGGATATACATTTATATATCAAGTTTAATTTAAATACCAACTTATATTTGGATACACACACACACACACACACACACACACACACATATATATATATATATATATATATATATATATATATATATATATATATATATATATATATATATATATATATATATATATATATATATATATATATATATATATATATATATATGTATATATGTTATATCGAACAATAAAGATATTACTACATTATTTATACGTGAATCAAGTATGAAAAATTCCTAGGGCAGTTGGTTAGCGTGTTGTGTTGTGAAAGGGTTGTCACAGTTTCGAATCCTGTTTCATCTTTTTTATGTGTATTTTTTAATTTAATTATTATTTTTTTAAAGACACCAAAACACATAACACTCTTGAAAACAAAAATCAACCAAACACCGGAAAATTCTCTCTAAATCTATCATGATCAAAAAATCCAGACAAAAATTATAACAAAAGCTTCTTCAATCAAAACACATCTATCACTATTCAAAACTATATATATTTTATTTGGATATACTATACATATTTTATATCCAGGTATACTTTTTTTATATCTAGATATACCATCTTATATCTGGATATACTTAAAGTATATCAAGATAAAATATATATAGTTTATATTCAAAGTATATCTAGATATATTTCAATTATATCTGAATATTCTTGAAATATATATAGATATAAAACAAGTATACCTGGATATAAATAACAGTGTAACAGTGTTTTATATCTAGATCTAACCAGGATGTTTATATCAAGATATAAAACAATTATATCGACATATAAAAATGTATATCTGGATATAAACTAAGTACTGATACTTGAAATGTATTGATATACATGAAATATATCTAGATATACATGAAAAGGTATATCTAGATATAAATAACAGTGTAAGAGCGTTATACTTGAAATATATCTGGATATACATGAAATATATCTAGATATACATGGAATATATCTAGATATACTTGAAATATAAACTATATATATTTTATCTAAATATATTCCATGTATATCAGGATATAAAAAAATATCTAGATATAAAACAAGTATATCCAGATATAAGACACGTATATCAAGATATAAAAGGTATATCTAGATATAAATAACAGTGTAACAATATTTTATATCGATATATAACCAGGATGTTTATAACTAGATATAAAAAGATGTTTATATCAAGATATAAAAAAATATATCTCGATATAAAACAAGTATATCCAAATATAAAAACAATAAACAATGCTCGATATAAATGTTTGATTAGCCCAGAAATATATGAATGTTTTATAAAACAAAGACATCTAACACATACTTGATGCAAGAGCTTAATCAAATGCTAAACTCCTACTTCAGAACAGCAACGCTGATGCTACGGTAAACAATGATGTAGTAACCTTTTTTTACTCATAAGACTTGTGTAAGAACAAAGATATTAACCGCATCTTTAACGAATTTAATGGCTTCCCATTCGGCTCTTTCATGGTTTCTTTCCTCTCCTGTTCTACCATGGACGGCTATCAGAGACCAGCATCTTCTAATAGCTTAACATAGTTCAATGTATGTTTTAGTTGTGGAAATGTGTGGATTTTGCAGAATACTGGAACTGTAAGGTTGGTGGCTAGCTTTTCAACAAGAAATTTATCAAGAGGAAGATCTTCCATGAGGAATGCATCATAGTTTTTAGTTCTGGCAATACGTTGAGGACACCTGAACACAAATAGTAATACAATATGTGAGAACACCCGCAAGTAGAAGTGAATGAAGGACTTTCTACTAAATTAAACAATTAGACATGCACCAAAGGAAAAAGAGAAAAAACTGTTTGAAAACATAAATGAATATTCACTATATATGAGAAAAATGAGTGCCCAAAACCAGGTTCCATCTCATCTGCAACGCTCTGAAATTTAAGACGTCACTAAAAAGGAAAATCTGGTCAAATTGGTCATTTGGCTCAAGTCGCATTAAAATGTTTACAAATGCTTTGAACTTCCTAACTCTATCTTTTTCATAACGATTAAGATTCTAGTTCCAAGAATATAGTTCTCATAACTCTTATTTAATATATTAACTCTCTACAAAGTACAAAAAATGGACAAAAGAGTGTCAACTATTACACCCCGACAGTCTTTACCCGTTAGGCCTTTACTCATTTTGACTTTGTTGATACTCCAATACAGATGTAATCTTAGTAGAACTCTGAAAATCTGATTCAATAGTTAGTTTCATTGTACGGTAACAAGAACCTTAGCACGAGATTGTTGAAGACTCAAGGAGACCCCCAAGGCCCCAATGACGGGAAAGTATCTTATGTAGAGCTCTAGTACTTAAACAGGGAATTTTTGTTTAAATTGGAAATCAAGACATCTCATATCATAAAAGTTTTATCTATAAGGGTACCAATATACTAAATCTAGTAGTTGTATGCTCATTTCCACTTAAAATAGTTCTCAAACTCATCACGTAGATGCATGATAGTAACTACATTATAACTGTGAAAGGATTCATTATCCAGTACGATCTTATGAATTTTATATCTCTGGCCCAAATAATCCAAATCCTCAATAACATAGAAGTAATAATTTCAATTACCTAATAAATCAATGCGGCCGAATAATTAGCTCCAAAAGTGAACATAATTAGCTCCAAAAGGAATCTGTAACGTAACATGGAAAAAATAATCAAAATCCTAATTTCAAAATTAAAAAAAAATCAGAAACAAATAGCATACTAGCATCATTAAATTAACTTGGAAATAATTATCTGGAAAACGATATTAAGAAAGCTCCCAATTCTGACATAAACCTAATTTGAAAATGAATAACAAATTAAACTCAAAAACCTGAAAACCGACACAAGCTTTTATGGGAAGAAGGTTTACCTGAAAACCAACAAAAAACTTATATGGAGAAGCTTTCAAGAAGCTTCAGGAAATCGTATCATATATGTGTGTGTATCGGGGAAAGAAAGTTAGATGAAGCTTCAGGATTGTATCATCTATAAAAAAAATACATGGAATATATCCAGATATACTTTATATATATCCAGATATGAATTACAGATATTGAGGTCAATTATCTGTTAATTATATCCAGATATACTTTATATATATCCAGATATATATTACAGATATTGAGGTCAATTATCTGTTAATTATATCCAGATATACTTTATATATATCCAGATATACTTTATATATATCCAGATATACATTACAGATATTGAGGTCAATTATATGTCTACTACAAAAACAAATCGTTGACTTAAAAACTAGAACGCCCACCATAGGGCTCGAACCCACGTCCACAGGGTTAAGAGCCAAGTAACTGCTAACTTTTGTCCATCATAATTAAATTAATCCACCTATGTCCATCATAGGGTTGTTATGAACCAGTTCTACCTTATTGTAAGTCAAGTAACTGCTAACTTTTGTTTTTATTCAAGATTCCTATATACCATGGACTCTAAGAAATTTGAAGCTCTAGAAGATGAAGATTGGGTTGAAGCGTTGAAGGAAGAATTTACCGAGAGCGTTGAAACTCTTTTGATATATTCAACCAGTTGCTTTATATGAAGCTTTCTAACTTTAATAAGGGCACCATTCAAAAGTTCTAAGTTCCTTATATAAAGCCTGCTTAACGTAGTTTATCCACATTTTATCAAGCACAAAATAATGACAGAAAATTCGGCCACAAAAAAATATTATACATTCAGGAAATAGAGTACAATCAATATCAAGCATATCATTAAACTTGCACTCAATAGCACCAAATCATAATATTGTTATTTAGGGGGTGTTTGTTTTCGCTTATATAGGGCTTATGGCTTATGTGGTTTCAGCTTAAGTTTCATCAGTTCTGATTTTCATAAATTCCAACATCCACTACTTGCTAACACAATTAAACCTAAACCTATGAAAGTATAAGTCTTAGCCCAACCAAGCCTTAGTACCCTCACTAACAGCATGCTTAGCCAACTCCCTTGAAGAAAGAGTGTTCTTCTTACTGTACCTCACCAGCTTTGAACTCTTAGCAGCCAACTTCTCGAAAATATCATTAATAAACGAATTCAACTGAAACTTGTTGTATATCTGGATATACTATTCAGCTTAACATCAAAAAGCTTAAAAAAAGCTTACCATATCAAATAACTTACATTCAGCTTATCCAGTATGTATAATATATTCAGCTTAACATAAGAAAAAGCATAATAAGTAGAAGGATAAAGAATAAATAACTTACATTCACAACTTTGATCACGATCATCAGATCCAACATCAAACGAACTGCAATCACCACGGGATCCATCATCAAACGAATTACAAACACCTCAAGATCCATCTACAAACGAATTACAATCACCTAACGAACCATTATCATCTTCCCCATCTAAAGCCGCAGGTTTATTCAAATCAATAACCATTACTGTGTGTAACTGTGTGTAATTTGATCAATTATAATAAGTGGGTAACTGACAGAAGATAGTGGATTGATTATAGTGGATGATGGTGGATGATGGTGGATCTTGAGATTATGGTGGATGATGGTGGATCGATGGTGGGTAACTGACAAAAGAGAGAAAAACTGTTACACAGTTGCAACTGTGTATATTTTTTAAAAGGACTAAATTGCAAATACTTAAAAGTATGTTTTCTTGATTAAATCTTAGATTAATTCTGGCCATTAGATGAAAGATCAATGAAGGGCTAGGATGAGTCCCTTGGTTTGTTAGAAAAAACAAGTTTGTAAAATAACTTTTGCCTTATGAAAATGTACAAAATTTATTATTGTCCATTAAAACTACGATAAATAGTTGATAAAGCGTCATTGAATACATATCGTGTGTTTTGAGGTGCATTGTTATGAATTTTATTGCTAAATCTATATATCCTAATAAAATGAAATAAAATACAAGTTCATTAAGCTTCAAGCATTAAAATTACAATCAATTAACTTCCAAATTTAGAGTTAATGTACAAATATTTTAAGCACAATTATCATTCAAGTAAAACATTCCTGTAACATTTATGATTTTCGTTATATTTGGTATGTCACTAATGAGTTAAATACTTTCGTAATAATTTAAATAGAAAAACACATTTTGTATACACATTTTTATAAGTACATTTTGTAAAGACATATTTTTATAAGTTTGATGTAAAACTTCATTTTTGTGTTAAACAGTTTTGTAACACATTTTTTTGATTACTTATCATGAACCACCGTACAATTATTTTTTAAACAATTTTGTATCTCAAAATGATAAAGTTAGTTATTTTAACTAACAACATTTATACATCTTAAACCATAAGAACACTATGCATAAGAATCAAATGGCCACGAAAATTTTATGCCTTAAAAACCTCATAAAAACCTTTTTTAAATTAAGCCAATAATACACAATTTTTAATTTTTAATATAGCCTATAAAATAATCTTCTGAACTGAATTAATTGCCATTAAAAACATTTCAAAAAATAAGATTTTTTAAAGAAAGTTTTAAAAAAGAATTTCGGCAATGAAAAATTCATAATAAAAAACTTATTTAACAAAGATTTAGTAAAAAATTTATTAAAAATGTTGCTGTGCGAATTATGTAAAAAATATAGTTTTAATAAATTTTATAATAGATAAATTGGCATTAAAATAACATTCCCATATACAAATCAATTTTTAACTCGGTGTAATTTAAAAAAAATCTAACCGTTTTTCATTAAAACAATAATAAAGACGTTACCATATTTATATATGTAAAGTCAAAATC
This sequence comes from Glebionis coronaria, assembly GCA_025667525.1. Lineage (NCBI taxonomy): Eukaryota > Viridiplantae > Streptophyta > Magnoliopsida > Asterales > Asteraceae > Glebionis > Glebionis coronaria. The sequence goes on from CM046879.1 coordinate 520,465,003, forward strand.
TATTTTTCTTATACATGTTATTATTCTTTTACAAAAACATAATTATTTAACGTGTTCTATATAAAATAGATATAAAAACTAACGTTTCTTAAATTTAAACTTATTGTATAAAAAAGTTCCAGCCAATTATGTATTTATTAAACATTATAACATGATTTTTTAATAAATAAGTATTATTATTTTAAAATTTAGTGTATTTATAAAAACTTACCTATGTATTTTGGTTGTGCAAAAAAATTCAAAAATATTTAACCATGTTATTTTTGTAAAGTATTAATTTACATAAATGATAATAATAAGTAAAAACTGACATTTTAATTGGAATCGTCCTAATTTCAAAGATGATACATTATAACTAAAGCTTCTTGCACCTCATTGATGGAATTATTCCTTTACACTCTTTCAATTTCACTATTTTAGATTCAAAAAAGTCTCTCGACTAACAACCTATTCTATCGTATGCGTATTACACATCCCTTCATTCTCTAACTTTGCAATTTTTATTATCTTTTTACATGTTGTGATAATTTGGATATAATTTGTATTGACGTTATTCTTACTTTTGATGCGGATACACTTTGCAGGCTTCACACTTCAATCTACAATGATTCAGAAGTTTGATCCAATCCACAAAGTATGTAAGTTTTAATTGTATTGAAATACCATAAATTTATATTATTTCCAGTTATTTTTATATTTATGATAAAACCAAACAATTGAATACAAATTAAATTTTGATTTGAAATTTGTTCTACTTTGTTGTGATGAAATATTTATAATCAATTATCTTGCTTCGAATCCAAATTATCTTTTTTGATCATGATACATATGGATTATTTTTATTATTTCTTTTGTAGGTTCATGTTTAGGATTCTTGATTTCGGCTGTGAAATTATTTTCTTAGTAAGTATTGTCTAAAAGCTTAGCTAATTGAAATAATGATATATGATATTGTTTTCTCTAATAGGCCATCATGGATTGTTATGACTATCCTATGTTAGTTCCTAAGCCGAGATTTATTACAAGGCTCTTTTTTTTATTGAATTAAAATTTTAATCTGAGTTATAAATTTATGCGTCTCAATATCGAATATAGGTTTATATGCTTGAATCAAAAGTCAGCTTAACTATAATCCCAATTATCACCAATGCCTCCTTTTTATATGGACGTGAGGCAGTTCAGGTTAACTGGTAAATAAATTAGCTATTGTGTCATTGGTTAACGCCGGGTGGGTCGGTTAACAGGTCAAATAGGATTCAGACTGAAACATGCCATATTTTAAGTATTGGCTGTAATTTTCTTTGATCGCCTTTAATGTATTTTGATATCGGCGTCCACTTTTGTAACGTATTATGATAGTCTCTGTTGTTTAATTTCTACCTTCCATGCTTTATCCTCTAAATTATGCTCATTTCTATTTCAGGTACAAGCAATCCAGATGCTCCTATGTGTAACTAAATAGAGTCTTTGACATTAGATCTCTGCTCTTATGCGTAACTAAATAGAATCTTTGACATTAGATCTATACTCTTCCTTGATGATCTTAATGCAAAGAAAAGATATGCTTCCTCAACTGTAATAAAATATAAATTAGTGAATTACATGTCTTGAAACGGATATCGCCATCCATGAACTTCTTAAAATAATGTATTTGCCGAGAATGTTAGTTTGAGTTATAGATGATGTGGTTAAATTATAGATGATGTTGGTTTGAATAATGTATTTGATCATATATAGCGCTGAAGTTTCTCTTAACAAAACTGGTAAAATATAGTTACTCGCAAAACTGGTCTGTACGCATACACAAATTCTCTCTTTTGACCCAATATCAACTATTACGAAGTAAGATCTTTATGCAAGTTTTAATAGACGTTTTATTGATACATTTATGTGGGTAATCTTGAAATGTTGAAGCAAGTTAATGCTCTAATACTTTTTTGTGGAAGTTCTACCACACAATGTTTAAATTTGGTAACGTCTTATCTGTAATGGTTTGAGAGAAATCTTTAGTGTTAAACGGGTTTTTGAGACGATTGAAACAAGATCAATTCTTAAATATTGTATGTTTCAGTTAAGAAGGAACTCTAACTCATTTTACATTGACGTTGTTTTACACTTTTTTGTATTTATTTTTTATATAGTTGAAATTATGTAAGTTATTCTTATATCGTATACTTACGGTTTAAATATGAATCTTGAATGAAATTCCAAAGATTAGTTGTGGTAGCAGCTGATGCCATATGTTACACACCTAGAGCTAAAATGTACTGATAGTTTATGTGCCGATAATTTTTCCTAATGATGTATTACATGTTCCTGGAGGACCATGTACAAGAATGATACTGCAAATTTATGATAATGGCATCAGATTGAAGAATTTAACACATACTAACTTATCTGCTATGCAAGAATCATAAACAAAACAACTGTCAGAATAAGATATCAACTAGAGGTGCTAAATGTTAAAGAGAACTATAAAGATGCAATAGTAAATTTTTTTACAAAAAGTGACCATTAAAGATAGCTATTAAAATGACTTAAATATCATCTTCCATTTCCAATTATATTCCGTTCACATTGATTAAAATAATAATTCTATATTTCAGGTTGACAACAATGTGTAGTAGTATCATTAGTGAAATACGAGACAAATACATTGTATAGGTGATGCTTCTATAACTTTTAAATACAAAAATGTAAGCCAGTTAATGTCCCTATGTTAGTTCATATCATTTTGATGTGAGTGGGTCGTTTTGAGTGAATCATAAACAAAATTGTTGATATTTTGATCCGATCGAATCGAACTGAGTCCAAAACATTGGTTACAAGTATATAAACATTATGATTTTGTCGACTATTAACTTTCATTTTAATTTCAGATTGTTACCGTAAATAAAAATATTACGATAAATTCAAAATATCAACAATTTTGTTTACTTTGTTCATTTTTTTACATATTATAATTGCGACGAAAACGTCAAGATCACTAATCACGCAACATGTTGTGTTAAAAAACCCATATAATATTACATGTTCTTATTAACCTTTTGTTCTACATATAAATGAAAATGTCAAAATCACTAATCATGCAACAGGCTGTGTTAAAAAATACTTCATTAAACTATGTTAAACAAGTCACTAAACTGTATGTTTAAAGAGAGGAAAATACTACCTCCGACATTGTACAAATTATTAACGAAACAAATTTCAGAAAAAAAAGTTATCATACAAAAGTGTTGAGAATTACTCTCTCCGACAAGTGTTTACGTTAAGATCGTTCAAATATAGTTCTTTATTTCAGTTTCATTTGCAAGGACCATTTACAAAATCCAAGGCCAACCGCTTATAAAAATAGGTTTCTCATGTCCTGTTTTCACTCATGAAAAATTATACGTAATTGTTTTAAGCATGAAAAGAAAGAAAAAAGATTGAAGGTTGTATTTTTTGATCTGAATAGGTCTAAAAAGACAACAAATGTGGTTTACAAAAAAAGTGATACATGGTATAGGAACAAGGTTCTAATGATATGAACAATATACTTTTTTAAATATGTTCTAATATTATGTACTTTATATATACATCTGTTCACAATTTCATTTAAATTACTTTTTTCATTCATCTATTAGGTGTTTATAGAATGAGTATTGGTTGTTGACTTTATCCACTCTCAAGTCTCACGTACGTCCATGTTGAAGACAAAATGCATGAAACTATATTATTGTGATTGTTAAAAATAAATAATTATCGAATAATTCATGTATCTTTATATTGGTATTGTTATTTATTATAAAAATCTGTTTATGTTTTTTTAATGTTAACATATGTTTGTTGCTTCATACAAAAATCTTTTGTATAACATGAATGATCCTTTCTATTTCTAAGAAAGAGCAATTCTTGCGCCAACTAATGAAGTTGTAATATATATTTTTTAAATGTTTTTTCAAATATTTTGTGATTATATCTGAATTATTGTTCACACTTTTTTTAATTACTTTTACGCTTAACTTTTAGGTGTTCACGAAATGGACATTGGTTATTTACTTTATTAGTTTCATCTATTACCAGAACTCGATTAATTTCTTTAATATTAATATCTATTTATTTATTATTTTAAAATCACTCATTAAGTTATACCCGACGTTAGACGGGTCTTTAAGCTAGTTAATTCATATCTGTCAAAAATTTATGCCGCTATCACTTTGGAATACATTTATTCAAAGAACAACTGCATGCATTCTAGAAATATTTATTACCACATTAAGTTTCGCATATTACACCAATATTTTTAGGAGAACCAATCTAGAAATAAAACAACAAGGACGGAGTTAGAGCTAAAAATGACCGGATGCACAAAAACTGTAGTATATAAAAAAGAAAAAACTAACATAAAATTATAACATTCGATTAAAATTATTGAGTTCATGTGCACTTTCAACTTATCGATAGATTAAGTAAGTAGTAACTATAAACACTACATAATTGGACCAAATAAATTTCAAAAATATGTATTTTTATGAAAATTAGCATCATGAAACAAAATTCTATCGAGTTCCCGTGAATCTACGACAACCTAATCTACGCAAAAAATTGTGTTGATCATGGATCGCATTTGCGCAACATTGTTTAAATTGTACTAGTAGTTTTATAAAGGAACATTCAACCATAATAATTTTATCCTTGAAGGGATCGGATTCTAAGAATAAAGTTTAACTAATCATAATAATCTTGGATGCTTACTTTTTTCTTTTCTTTTCATAGATTTATTTTTGTATATAATTTACCTTAGAATTTTGTATTTCATTTGTCACCTTGAGACATTAAATAATTATGTATCTTGGAAACAAGTAAGGAGCCATCTTGTTTTCGAATAATTGTTATAGATAGGGCAGTACGAATGGGTCTCTTGTCTTGCACAACTTGTTGATGGGAGGTCTCACTATGAAACACCACGCCACCCACTCATTTCCCGCAAAAACGGAGATTGACTTGTACGATTTTGCGGGTTGTAATATGAGAAAATTTGTTGATGTGGTGCTGATGTAGTAAAAAACAACGATATTCAATTCCGTCATACTTTTTGTTAACATTATAGACGGTTTATATATTTTGTAGTAAAAAAATGATGATAGAGGAGAAGCATGTCACATTTGTCAATAGATGAACGAAGTTGGTCTATTATTAGGTCTTATTGTTAAGCTTACATATCAACATTCTTTTGTGATTTTTGTTACATCCTAGCTTTTGTTAATGTTTGTTTTTAACCTTAGACTATATTATTTAAATGTGCATATTGTGCTTAAGTGCTAAGCAACAACTAAAAAGTGATTAAGGATAAGAATAAGATGCTTGTGATACAAGCAAAGGTAGAATTTAGCTTGACGAGCACTTCATATCTTTTTCTCCTTGTCGTAGAAATATGCGATTAACTCTAGTGACGTGTTAATTTTTAAAGGTAATACGTGAGATTTCCACACAATAGGCCGAATGTTGGAAAATGTTTTGCAAAATATGGTTTTTGCAATAATTTGGACATAATTATATATATGTATATGTTATATATATTCGTAGTACTTAGTAGCTTTGCGTTCTCCTCGAAGAGAGCTTCGCAACGAGCTAAAGTATGTCCAATATGGAGTTAATATGAATGAGATATCGTGTCTCAAAGTGAGTCACGTGAAACACAATATTTGGAAAAATATTTGTCCCACATCGCTTGAAACATGAAGTGAAAACATGTTTATAAGGAAATCCTAGTTTCTACCCTACAATATTCATTTGTGGGTTTTTACTCCCACGCCTACGCGCGCGCAGGGGGGGGGGGGGTGCAGAAAGTGGGATTTCTAGGCCAAAAACGGGTTCGAAGCTACTGAACTTGTGCACGAGCGCGCGACCTGCGGACACGAATGCAGCTCCGAAATCTGCTTGGGTGCGGGCAAATTCGGTATATTTTTTGCTGCTTATTCGAATTTTTCCTTCCAGATTTTTCTAATCTATTTTAGGAATAGATACAAACTTATTAACTAAGTTTTACAGAAATCTGTTTTGTGTATTAAAAGATTTACGAATCTGTGTTAGTAATAACAGATTTTCATGTCAGTTTAATTTAGGAGCAAATATTCTGTCTTGGTAACCAAGACATATAATGCGTATAAATTAAACTTGAATTTCATTCATTCAAATCATCCAAAAACGCAGCTTTTCTGCATCATAGCTCCAGCAATTTTTCTCAGTCAGAAACACACACTGTATCCGTGATCTTTCAGGCAAGTAAGTCAAGTCCGGCTGTACAACAGCTTTAGACGTTGTACCCTGGGAAACAGACGACGAATCTGTTTTAAGGGAAGCGTGTTAAACACGTGCCTCGTCTTTGTTTACTGCTTTCTTATTACTGTTAATTACATTCTGTCAATTTAATTTCTGTTATTTTATTGTAAATTCGATTTTATAATAAAAGTGTACACCGTTTCCTACAATCTTAAAACAGATTCTGTTTAACAGAATTAAAACTTTTATTAAAATCGGATTAATAATTTTATCAGATTTATTTATAAACTGTTTCTGCCGAAACCAGGATTGAGTTTCACTGGAAATCAGTTTTAATTTACAGGTTTTTTTTAACAGTTAACGTTTTTTTTAGCAGTCGTTATAATCAGTTTATTGAAACCAAGATTGTGTTTCTGTTAAACTGATATTTTTAATAATTGCATCTGATTCATTGAAACCAAGATTGAGTTTCTTTGAAGCAGATCTACTATAAGTATATAGAGATCACGATTGAATTTCTTATATACAGATTTATAACAGTTGTCTAACTGTTTGTGTTTTGATCTTGTTTGATCTTTCAGAATGTCTACTAGCACTCCTGAAATTCCTGCAACTACTACTGTGAAAGTAACTGCTGCGCCAGTTACACACACAGTTGCTAATCATGCTGAAAAACCAGAAAAATTCAGTGGACAGAATTTTAAGAGGTGGCAGCAGAAGATGTTCTTCTATCTCACTACTTTGAACCTTGCGAAGTTCTTAAAGGAGACTGTACCTCAGGTGGAACCTCCTAAAGAAGGTGTACCCGAAAATCAACAAGCCGTGCAAGCTGTTGAAGCATGGAAACATTCAGACTTCTTGTGTCACAACTATATTCTGAATGGTTTGGTGGACTCTTTGTACAATGTGTACTGCAAGACTAAGACTGCCAAAGAATTATGGGAGTCGTTGGAACGCAAGTACAAAACTGAGGATGCTGGTACAAAGAAGTTCGTGGTAGCTCGCTTTTTGGATTACAAGATGGTTGATTCAAAGAGTGTGATAACTCAGGTTCAAGATCTGCAGGTTTTGCTACACGACATTCATGCTGAGGGTATGACTTTGAGTGAAACTTTTCAAGTTGCTGCTATCATTGAAAAGTTACCTCCAAGCTGGGTAGAATTTAAAAACTACTTGAAGCATAAGCGAAAGGAGATGACTGTTGAAGACTTGGTTGTTCGTCTTCGTATTGAAGAGGATAACAAGCTGGCTCAGAAAAACACTTATACACCTGATTCTGCCAAGGCAAATATGGTTGAGCATGGTTCGTCTTCTTCAAAGTCTAAAGGCAAGAGCTTTGGAAAAGGGAAGAATGACAAGAAGAGCAAAGGGAAGTCTGAGTACCTTGCTCCTAAGGCTGGAATTGCAAAGCAGAAGTTCCAAGGAAATTGCTTCAACTGTGACAAGCCAGGTCATCGTGCTGCTAATTGCAAAGCGCCAAAGCGGGTGACTCCACGCGAGGCTAATATGGTGAATGATAATGTGGACATGATTGCTATGGTGTCTGATGTCGTTACCATGATCTCTGAAGTTAACCTGGTAGGTTCTAATAATAATGATTGGTGGGTTGATACTGGGGCAACCCGTCATGTGTGTGCTGACAAGAGTATGTTTCACTCTTTCAGAGCGGTTGACAATGGAGAGAAGTTGTACATGGGCAACTCTGCAACTGCTGATATCAAGGGCGAAGGAGATGTTATTTTGAAGATGACATCCGAGAAAGAGCTCAAGTTGACTAAAGTCTTGTATGTTCCGGAGATTCGCAAGAATCTTGTGTCCGGATGGCTTTTGAATAAGTTTGGTTTTCGTCTTGTTTTTGAGTCTGATAAAGTTGTAATTTCTAAGAATCAAATGTATGTTGGTAAGGGGTATGCCTTGAATGGTATGTTTAAGCTCAATGTAATAGTTGTTAAGAGTGATATCAATAAAATGAATTCTTCTGCTTACTTGATTGAGTCTTCTAATGTGTGGCATGGCCGTCTTGGACATGTTAATTTTAATTCAATGCGTCGTTTGATTAAATTTAATGGCATACCAAATTTTCATATTGATTCAAATTATAAGTGTGAAACTTGTGTCGAAGCCAAACTTACAAGATCATCTTTTAAATCGGTTGAACGAAAAACCGAACCACTTGATATGATACACACAGACATATGTGATTTGAAATCACTACCCACAAAAGGTGGCAATAAGTACTTCATCACGTTTATTGATGATTGCACAAAGTACTGCTACGTTTACTTGTTGAAAAGTAAAGATGAAGCTATAGACAAGTTTGTTCTATACAAAACCGAAGTTGAGAATCAACTTGGTAGGAAAATCAAGGTTGTACGAAGTGATAGAGGAGGTGAATATGTGTCTCCTTTTGCTGATCTATGTGCGAAACATGGAATTAGACATAAGTTTACTGCTCCTTATTCACCTCAGCAAAACGGTATTGCCGAAAGGAAGAACCGTACCTTGAAAGAGATGGTTAATGCCATGTTGTTAAGTTCTGGTTTGAGCCGGGACATGTGGGGGGAAGCCATTCTAACGGCTACTTATCTTTTAAACAAGATACCTCGTAAGGATAAAGAGGAAACCCCATATGAACTGTGGATGGGAAGAAAACCATCATACCAGTACTTACGAGTGTGGGGGTGTCTAGCCAAGGTAGCTGTGCCGACACCTAAAACCCAAACGATTGGACCTAAATCTGTGGATTGTATATTTATTGGATATGCTAAGAATAGTAGTGCGTATCGTTTCATTGTACATGATTCGAAAAATCCAGATATACACAAGAACACAGTTATGGAATCAAGGAATGCGTCCTTCTTTGAAAACATATTTCCTTGTTTAAAGAAGGAAAATGGAAGCACTTCTAGAATAGATGATGCAGTTGTCCAAGATAAGAGACAACGCGATGATAATGATCTCCAAGATGAGAGACAAGATCAACCTGAGGAAGCAGAGGTTGAACCTAGAAGAAGCAAACGGGCGAGAACCGAGAAATCATTTGGACCCGATTTTGTCTCTTTTATGGTAGAAAATGAACCCACTTCTTATCAAGAAGCTGTAAATTCCTCGGAAGGGCCTCGCTGGAAAGAAGCGATTAATAGTGAAATAGAGTCTATTTTACAAAATCATACTTGGGAGCTCGTGGATTTACCTCCTGGTTGTAAACCACTAGCCTATAAATGGATCTTCAAGAAGAAGATGAAAGCTGATGGCACCATTGATAAGTACAAAGCAAGATTGGTGATCAAAGGTTTTAGACAACGCGAAGGTCTAGATTACTTTGATACTTATTCGCCTGTTACGCGAATAACTTCTATTAGGATGATTCTTGCTATTGCCGCATTAAGAAATTTAGAAGTTCACCAAATGGATGTGAAAACGGCTTTTCTAAATGGAGATTTAGAAGAAGAAATATACATGAACCAACCCGAGGGTTTCATGGCTCCTGGACAAGAGAGCAAAGTTTGTAGGCTTGTTAAGTCATTGTATGGCTTAAAGCAAGCTCCAAAACAATGGCATCAGAAGTTTGATCACGCCATGCTAGAGGGTGGATTCAAAATTAATGAATGCGACAAGTGTGTTTATGTCAAAGACACAAATAGTGGATATGTAATCTTGTGTCTTTATGTCGACGATATGCTTATCGTTGGCAGTAACGACAAGATGATCAAGTCTACTAAAGACATGTTGAAATCAAAGTTTGACATGAAAGATATGGGTTTGGCTGATGTGATCCTTGGAATAAAGATCATACGAACTCAAAGTGGACTTGCATTAAGTCAAGCACATTACGTGGACAAAATTCTTAATACTCATAATGCGGGGGATTCCGGCCTAGCTAGAACTCCAATAGACACCAGTTTGCATCTATCTAAAAATAGAGGCGTAGGTGTTGCCCAATTAGAGTATTCAAGAAATATTGGCATGTTAATGTATTTGATGACTGGTACCCGACCTGACTTAGCATATGCTGTTAGCAGGCTGAGTAGATATACTAGTAATCCAAGTGATGCACATTGGAAAGCTATGACTAGGGTACTTCATTATTTGAGATACAGTCGTGATTATGGACTGAATTATGCTAGATATCCATCTGTTATTGAAGGATACAGTGATGCAAATTGGATATCTGACATAAAGGATTCTAGATCAACCAGTGGATATGTGTTTACACTGGGAGGGGCCGCTATATCTTGGAAGTCTTCCAAGCAAACTGTAATAGCTAAGTCCACGATGGAATCAGAATTTATCGCGTTAGATAAATGCGGAGAAGAGGCGGAATGGCTACGTCAATTCGTAGAGGACATACCCAGGTGGCCTAAACCGGTAACGGCCATTAGTATACATTGTGATAGTCAATCGGCAATTGGCAGAGCTCATAGCACAATGTATAATGGAAAGTCTAGACATATCCGTCGTCGACATAATTCGATACGACAACTACTCTCAACAGGAGTTATCTCAATTGACTATGTGAAGTCAAAAGATAACATCGCGGATCCGCTTACGAAAGGCTTAAGCAGAGAGTTAGTTAGTAAGTCGTCTAAAGGAATGGGACTAAAGCCCTTAAAGGAATGAGTTTCTATGAAGGAAAACCTAACCCAGTTGACTGGAGATCCCAAGATCTGGGTTCAATAGGACAACCTAATCATAGAAATGTGGGGGAAGTCACGTCAATGTGGGGGAGTTACTTAATACAGTAACTTTCCTAGTCCATTCCTAGAACAATGTGACATGTTGAGAGGTTAAACATATGGCTTAATGATTCAGGATGAAATCATAAAGCATAATGATTCAAGATGAAATCATAAAACATATGTTTTTAATGATTCAAGATGAAATCACCTATGTGAGAGAGAAGTGGGGTCGCTTCGAAGGAAATTGTGGGGGCACAATTTCTAAGAGCTCTTGCAGAACCAGGCGAGTGTTCATGACCATAACGAACACGACTATGAGGACTTGACAAGGTCAGGGAGAGTCTTGTGTGAGTGTGTATTGTCGTCTACGTAAACAGAGGCTGAGTTCAAGGACATCGCGTCTACTCAGATCTAGGAGACTAAGTGCATCTCACAAGGGAAGGTTCAAAGGGTTACACCTACCTATCCTATGCAGGACTTAACCGCAGAAATTTTGCCGAAACTTTCGTGTGTTTTCGACCGATTCCCATTCATGTGGGGGATTGTTGGAAAATGTTTTGCAAAATATGGTTTTTGCAATAATTTGGACATAATTATATATATGTATATGTTATATATATTCGTAGTACTTAGTAGCTTTGCGTTCTCCTCGAAGAGAGCTTCGCAACGAGCTAAAGTATGTCCAATATGGAGTTAATATGAATGAGATATCGTGTCTCAAAGTGAGTCACGTGAAACACAATATTTGGAAAAATATTTGTCCCACATCGCTTGAAACATGAAGTGAAAACATGTTTATAAGGAAATCCTAGTTTCTACCCTACAATATTCATTTGTGGGTTTTTACTCCCACGCCTACGCGCGCGCAGGGGGGGTGCAGAAAGTGGGATTTCTAGGCCAAAAACGGGTTCGAAGCTACTGAACTTGTGCACGAGCGCGCGACCTGCGGACACGAATGCAGCTCCGAAATCTGCTTGGGTGCGGGCAAATTCGGTATATTTTTTGATGCTTATTCGAATTTTTCCTTCCAGATTTTTCTAATCTATTTTAGGAATAGATACAAACTTATTAACTAAGTTTTACAGAAATCTGTTTTGTGTATTAAAAGATTTACGAATCTGTGTTAGTAATAACAGATTTTCATGTCAGTTTAATTTAGGAGCAAATATTCTGTCTTGGTAACCAAGACATATAATGCGTATAAATTAAACTTGAATTTCATTCATTCAAATCATCCAAAAACGCAGCTTTTCTGCATCATAGCTCCAGCAATTTTTCTCAGTCAGAAACACACACTGTATCCGTGATCTTTCAGGCAAGTAAGTCAAGTCCGGCTGTACAACAGCTTTAGACGTTGTACCCTGGGAAACAGACGACGAATCTGTTTTAAGGGAAGCGTGTTAAACACGTGCCTCGTCTTTGTTTACTGCTTTCTTATTACTGTTAATTACATTCTGTCAATTTAATTTCTGTTATTTTATTGTAAATTCGATTTTATAATAAAAGTATACACCGTTTCCTACACCGAATCCTATGGTGCTTATGCTTTTTTAATTCGGTCCCATAAAATATGCAAACCACCATTATGCTTTGTTTACAAAAGTATCAAAAAGAAATACTTCGTATGTTTTAGTCTACAGGAAGAGGATAATATAAAGCAGGAGACCATCCAGAAAAAGATAATAAGGAACATTTGTGTACTATCTAATAAAATACAAATTGAACATGAAATAGTTTCTTACACATAAAAATGAAAGGTTTGATCCTATAAAGATAACTAGACAAATATATGTGACAATCCGTTAAATTATCGAACACAAGGGAACATAAGAGAGTGTTTGGCTAAGCTTATAAAATGAACTTACTTAACATATGTAAATTAAGAGGTGTTTGTTTTGACTTATAGGTTACTAAGTTTTCGACTTATAAAGCTCACATATTGTAGCTGATGACGTAGAACGATCAGTTGGACTATTCGATTCAACCCACGTACATTATTTATATTTGATCCATCACGTATGGGTTGGATCACTGACACCATCCCAATGGGCTAGTTGGAGGTGAGCCGCACGCAGCTTCAAGCATGCCGTGACGAAACCGCACGCAGTTGTCATAACAGAAAATCATAGTCTAATAAGGACTATAATTTTCCTATGTTAGGAAAGGATATGCATTCCTTATTTATGAATAGGGTGTTGATATCTACACGGAAGGTTTTGATTAGTACACATAAATTAGTTTTGAAAAGACATTTGTACCCTTCCATTTTTCTCTCAACTAATCCATCATCATCTTCTTCATGTTATACCCCATGACTCCATTTTCTCTTTACGTAAACTCACCTCCAAGGCTCCAAATATCTATTATTCGCATATTTCGCTAGCAAAGGTTAATAGTTTATATACTTAATTACAAAAAATTGTTACCTGAACACCGAAAGAATGCACTAAAGTTCTTCGATTCGGTAATACTATTCCAAAAAGATTTTCTAGAGCGATTCATTATTCTTGCAGAAATAGTTTTTAATATTGTTGATTTGTTAATTTTCACTTCTTTTATATTCTTGCTTTAGACAAATTTTCATCCTAATTTTGGTGCATTTTTGTGTTTGATTTACAGAGAATGTATACCATGATATGCAACTTGCGCTTTTTGAAGTCTAATGAGGAAGTTGATTAGCTTTTTGAAGTCTAATCAGGAACTTGCGCAAGTTTGATATTTTTGGGGCAATTGGACACCAGGAAATGAGCTAACATGGTTCAAAACTTCGAGTGGATCATGAGTTCAAATTTTTTAGACTAGCCTTGAGCTTCATATTCCACTAAACTATTTACATTTGTTAATGGTCTTCATCTTTTTATTATACAAACGAGACATTATAATCAGTTCTGATATTATAATGTTTTAACTTTTGATTTAGTATTATTATTCTTTGAAAACAAATCATAGAAAAGTATAAACCAGGAGTATATTATATTTTGGGTTTGAGTTTGGAGATTATAATAGCAAAACGATTAAGTAGAAAAAGGGTATGAAGGTCTTTTGCTCTTAAATTTCTGTGTACTAATAAAATTCCTCCGTGTACATATCACCTGCCTTATGAATAACGATCCCGGGTATATTTCCTAATCTTGATTCGCAAGTTTCGAGAACCCTAATTTGGCTTCACTGGCTATATAAGAAATCCCTATGGTTTCAGTCAATGTACGATATCTTCACTGATAATCATCAACCGATTATAAACCTTAAGTCGATTATTTACTCTCACGCCGGAAGTTAATCGTGGGAAACAATCCCATGATAAGCTTAACGATGTTTTTTCATTGTGCATGGTCCTCAACAAATTCACTTTGTTTATGAGCCGAAGCCTTTAACGGCCGAATTGCCTCTAATTCGCGTTAAATAGGTCTAATCCAACTTTTGTATCAACAAGTTGTACGCATATGTGGGACACTACACTAAACTATACGATGACTAAGACGACACCAAGATCTTCTCACCATCGTACTTCGATGGGAAAGAAGGGCAATCAATCTGATACGCCCGATCTCATCCACTTCAATCGCAGCCGGGAAGCATAACTTTCAACAAGAAAAAACTATCGTGGTTCGAACGCCCGAAACACTAGAGGGAAACAGCCACAACAGGTGGCAATCCTGCTACTGTTAACAACTCCAAAACCAGTGGTAGTACCACAACAAATGGTACCTCCACAAAAAGAGGTGCTCCCATAGCAGGAAGTGCGACCAGAGGGCGAATTGAATCCACTCGCCATTGAAGTAAATCTTCAAGACTTCATAACCTAAAACTATGACATTCTCCTTTCATTTATGGCGAAAAAAATGAAAGGGGAACTCGGGAGGAGGTAAAGACTCGTCTTTTCTTCGATCCCAGTCCTACTAAGGACGCGAGAGCTGAAAACTCATCCCGAACTTCTTTGGAAAAGGAGCATCACAACAATTCTCCTGAACCCAAAAGAGAGGGCGCAGTGTGAAAAATCGTCTCAAGAGACCTAGCGTTCACGATCAAATAGAAAGGCCACACGCCATATATCGAATCGAAAGGCCACATGCCTCAGATCGCTCGGGGAGGTCAAAAGAACCAGATAGCTCAGAACGGCTGAGAAAAGATAGTCATTGGGACAAAGAAAACTCCAACGTCTTCGACATGTTAGAGAAAAGGAAAAGGGGTCAAACTCTAGACTCGCGAGGATACAGATTCAGAAGAAATGGATCACGAGATCAATCGGGTTCCCGTAGGAATAAATCACGAGCTCAATCATATTTAGGAAGGAATGAGTCACACGTGCGCACCATCAGGCGTGGTCGTTCACCTAGTAGGGATACGTCAAATTTTGTGACCGGATCATCTCGGTATAAGCGTCACCGGAGGGATACCTCATATCCGTCTCACATGTCAAAAGAGGAAAGCAGCGACTCGAGACATTGGAAGTCCAGGTACCACATGCTAAAAGATGAAGACTTGTCACGACCATGGAGTCGCAAGGAGACTAGCGCATTCACATCACGAATTCTCGAGTTCTATGATTGCAAAAGAATTGGAATGCCATCAAATGTCAAGACATACGACGACACAAGAGATCCAGATAACCACCTAAAACTTTTCCAAGTTGTTGCCATATTGAGAATTGGCCGATGTCTGTGTGGTGTCGCGTGTCCAATTCTACTTTATAGGCAACGCTCGTACATGGTTTAACGAACTGCCAAAATGATGTATCGATGGTTTTGAATAGTTGTGCAAAGCTCTCCTAAGAAACTACATGCAACGCAAGAAGTACATCAAGAATTTATTAGAGATTCACCACATTAAGCAACGCGAATGCGATATCTTGATGCTTTCCTGGAGCGCTTCAATAAAAGCGGACATGTTAATGGAGCCCCCGAGATCATGCGGTTCTTCGGTTTCATTCACGGAGTCAATAATCCAGAGTTGACCAAGCGTCTGAATGATAAAGTCCTGAGAACTATGGACGAGATGATGGAAAGGACAAGAGCTTTCATCCCTGTAGAAACCACAACTGCAACTAAGGAGAAAGGACACTCAAACTATAAGGGTAAAGATCAGCCAAAAAAACAATCTTTAGATCGAAATCCCGACTACCTCAACTAGCAAAAGGGGGAGGGGCACGTAGATCTAGTAGATTCACCCATCTAGCTATGACTGCAAAGAAAATCCTCTCGGTCGAAGGCTCTAATTTTCAAAGGCCACCACCAATGTGAACCGCAATAGAAAAATGAACCGAAAATAAGTAATGTGACTTTCACGGGGAAAAGGGCACAAAATAGATTAATGTGTCCAAATCAAGAAGCAAATTGAGGAAATGGTGAAGGAAGGTAAACTTCATCATTTAATCAAAGAGCTCAAGGAAACG
Source organism: Glebionis coronaria (assembly GCA_025667525.1). NCBI lineage: Eukaryota > Viridiplantae > Streptophyta > Magnoliopsida > Asterales > Asteraceae > Glebionis > Glebionis coronaria. The sequence continues at coordinate 520,481,338 of CM046879.1, forward strand.
AAGGATAAGAAAAAGAGAGAGAAATAGAAAGACCATGCTAAAGATAAAGCCACGACTATCTACATGGTGCGATCATGAAAGCGGGTCACAAGGCAAAACATCAGCCAAAAATTTTGGCGAGAAAAGGAGATATCATTCCTCGCTTGAAAGCAAGCAGCATGGTAGAAGGACCTTTGGTAATCAATGTAAACATGGGTGGTCGCGCTGTTCACGGGTTGTATATCGACGGAGGTTCCTCAGCTGAAATTTTGTACGAACACTGCTTCAAACAGTTGCGCTCAGAGGTAAAGAACCAGATGGTACCGGCCACGTCGCCGCTAACTTGTTTCAGTGGCGAAGTAATATGGCCAATACGACAACTACGAGTATTGGTAATCTTTGGAGACATAAGGCATTCGACAAGGCCTGTATGAACTTCATGATAATAAGGCCACCATCACTATACAATGGTATCCTAGGAAGACCCGACATACTAGCAATCCAGGTTGCACCATCCACACCCACGAAATGATGAAGTTCCACTCAAAAGCGGTTTTGTGACGATATACAATACTGTAATACTGCAAAGCCGTGGCGGAAGCACAAAAAATAGCGTCAACACAACGAAAAGTACTCCCGGTCAATCTGAAAGTAGCCATCATCCCAGATTTCCCAGAACAGAAGATTACTATTGGGGAACCTTGTCAGATAAAGGGAAGGCAAACGTATATGCTCTCCTAAAACCGTCTAAATTAGTTACAACAAACAAGCTTGTGAAACATATGACGAAAACAAAATAAGCCATTAACCAGGTAAATAAGCTGAAACGAATACCCCTTAATATTCTCATAAAGCAACATATAAGTTAACAAAAACCCATTAAACAACCTTTAAAGAAATTAACAAATGGTTCTTATTGTAGATACCTCATTGGCCTCATATATTGTGTTAGTTTATGTTTCGTATTTTTTTTTACTTTAATATTTTTTATTTTTTAGATTTATAAATTTTTTGTTGCATTTCGTCTTAAACTCCCATAATTAAATAGTAAAAACACACAAAGATAAAAGAGGCAATTTCATATTTACTTAATTAAAAATTCAAAATTTTCATATTCTTTTAAACATGCATAAATTCACTGTACATTTATTCACTTTTAAATTAAATATATATATGACATTTTGGTTTTATATCTAGTAATATGAAATTATCCCAAGATATAAAGGTATTACTATAGCATAATATCAAAGTGGATTGTGTTTGAGGTTCGTATTAGCCACACGAGCATCAAGAAATGACTTTATAATATCTCAAATGTGTTTGGTAGGATTTCGCAGTTAAGGATATAAATTATACTTTTGTCATTATGGGCCAAGTTGACTTATATTAAGTCGAACTTCTATCGAAATGATTAGCACTCAGTAATGATGATAACGCGTTAAACCATGTGGTTTTCGGTTTTTTAATCATCAAGTCATATTATTTGGTTTAACTTTCAGAAATCAGTGTCGACAAAAAACATTTCTTATATATATTTACTTTGGCCTAGATTAACCATACCCCATTAAAACACCATCCACACCCTCTAAATTTTTGTAATTTTTATTTTTTTTATACTTTTGTAATATTGTTTTTGTTATAAGACTGTGAAACTGAAAATACGAAATAAAAATTATAATGTTTGTTAGGTTAAAAGTATTAAACTGGCAAAAAACACAGAACATAAACTAATAAAAATGTCAGACTAAATCAGAAAATGTACAAAAATAATACTGTATTTTGTACAATTTTTTGTACTTTTAAGTGGGCCAGAGCCTCCTTATAGTATGACCCATTTACTTTTCACTAATCTATACTCTTTATTAAGCATTTTAAACATTCTCTCATGTTAAATGCATAAAAAAATTAAGAGGTGTCACTAAATCAACATGTTTACTTTTTTTTAATACATAAACTAAAACATTGTTTAAATAATACAATTTGACAAGCCAAATGTACAACATGATAGAATTAAATATAAAAGTGTAATTAATACTCTTAATAAATATACAATATTATATGCACATTGTACAAATATTAAAAACCATCTATACTATACTAATGCAAACTATAATATATATACATATATTTTTCAAAGAAATTATAACATTACAAAAAATTTCATACATGCATAAAATAAAAAGTCTAATTGAAAAATGGTTTATTGCATTTAGTTTTTTTTGCCTTTAATCATTTATGTAACTTTACTTGAACTTATATATATATATATATATATATATATATATATATATATATATATATATATATATATATATATATATATATATATATATATATATATATATATATATTACATATAATGTTAAAAGTAATAATATCACTCGATTCAAATTATGTTTTTAGGACATGTTTTTAGATGAAAACTATTGATTCAGAAATTATAATTAAAAAATACGAATTATAACACCAAATAATCTAGTCACAGGGTAACCGCCGTCGCATGACGCGGGTAGCCTTCTAGTAGCTTTTAATTGGTGGAAACACTTCTATTCCAAGTATATTATGTCGTCAATAATTTTTCGTCTTACAAACATTAACTTTCATATTTCTTTCCGACTCAGTGAGTCAAAATGAACTTCAATCAAGAGTTGAGACTCGAATAATATATCTTTTATCTGTTGGAAACATAGTTTAATTGTAAGTTATGTTCACCTTGGACAATGGACATGAAGGTATGGAATGTACACTCATAAGTTTCTGAATACTCTGACTATGATAGTGGTTAAGTTATGTTCAACAATACTAACTTTTACACTAGCATTACTAACTATGTAGTAGTGACAATACTAATATTTACACTAGCAATACTAACTATGTTAGTGTTGCTAGTTGTGTCAACACCAGTATTAAGTTGCACTAGCAGTACTAACTCAGTTAATATTGTTAGTTCACATTCTAACAACAGTACTAACTACTAAGTATGTTAGTATTGGAGGAATTATTACACGTTGGAGCTGAACATGTATACTTAAGTGGTTTGACCAATTCAAGCGGCGGCTATAACTTTAATGATAACCATGTTTAATTGGTCATGTAACCACTAAATCATGTAATCAAAGAGGAATATTATGGAGAATTAATGGGCCGTTAATATCTCATAATATCTTTGGTTAGGGTTTGAGTAAATCACCTATACATACGAGATTACATCTGCAAAATACATAAAACAAAAACACTTAAGGGAAAAATGGTTATAGATTTGTACCAAAATCTGTAACATACATTTGGTCTTATCTCAAGTAGATATTCGTGATACACATGCATTAGGGTCGAATAATTTACTTTGGAAAGTGATAACACGATTCCAAGAGATAATTGGTAATCATTGTTTTGGTAAGTACCTAGGATTGATTATCTAAACCTGTTATGGGCGAATACACATCAACAATCAAAGTAAACTATCCTGTGATAATCAATGACTATTGTTCTTATGAAACATATGGCCTCAAACTTTGCAAAGCTTGACAAGTTTGAAGGTGTGGACTTCAAGAGATGGAAGAAGAAGATGCACTTTCTTCTCTTTACCATGAATGTGGTGTATGTTCTTACTACCAATCCCTAATGATGGTGATGATGCTACTATGGAGAAAATCAGGAAAATAAGCAAATGAGAGAATTATGTCTATGTTTGTCGTGGTCTGATTCTAAATGGTATGTCTGATCCATTATCTGATATTTACCAAAATGTTGGATCTTCCCAAGAAATATGGGATTCCTTGGAATTCAGTTGTATGGTTGAGGATGCATCAAGTAAAAAGTTCCTTGTTAGTGATTTTACAAATTACTAAATGACTTATTCAAGACCAGTCATACAACAATACAATAAACTTCATGGTATAGTTGGTAGATTTACACAACATAAAATGAACATGGATGAGACCATTCAGGTCTCTTGTGTCATTGACAAACTTCCTCCTTCTTGGTCAGATTTTAAGCACACCTTGAAACATAAGAAGGAGGAATTTACTCTTGTGGAGTTGGACAGTCATCTGCGCATTAGGGAGTCCTTCACGGTGTAAGATAATGACGAGCCAAAGAGCGACAATGTTGTTGATTCATCTTTCATCAATATGGTGAATCATAACAACTCCTCATTGTACAATGACAATAGGGTAAACCGTAAGCATCAAGACAACACCAAAGCTAATCCTAACAAGAATTCTTTAGTGACTTGTTAGAAGTGTGGAAAACCTAGACACTTGAAAAGTGATTGCAAGAGTGTTGGTGTTGATAAAAAGGTTTAATGGACCATGTTCAACCCATATTAGGCTTAATTCGGGTGTTGGGGCTTCGGCTCTTGCACCAAGTGAACTTGTAATGAGGACCCTGCACACTAAGAGAAAACATCGTTAGGCTTACCGTGGGATTATCTCCCACGATTAGACTCCGGCGTGAGAGTAATTAATTGGTTTGTGATTTAGTAATCTGTTAAGGTTTAGAGGTTGTAGTGAATCATATCATTGTGGAACCTAAGGGGTTCTTTATATAGCCGGTGAAACCCTAGTCAGGCTTACTGAGACGTGCAACCTAGGGAGAGGAAAATTACCATCTATACAAACATCCTTATCTTCTAAATAAGGAGAGTGTATATCCTCTCATCTTGGGTGAATCATAGTCCTAGTTAAACTATGATTTGGTGTGACCCTGACTGTATGCGGCTCACATAAGGACGCGCGCGACAACTGTCTGTTGGGCCTCATGGGCCTACATTTCTGTCTATTAATCCATTCATGATGGATTTGAATACGAGTAGTACCCGTGGGTCGAGCTCATGGCCCTACTATGGACTATACGTCATTATGCCCCCTAGTCTAGTAGTCGCAGGTTGTACTACGGCTACTAGACTACAATATATAAGTTAGCCATACTAACAAATAGACTAGACGCATTTGTAAGCGTAGCCTAGACATTGTAAATGTTCCCGCCAAAACATGCTACCTACTTATACCCAAGTTGCCCACTCACTTGGTAAATGTGAAAAATGTGTGACACCTAAGCAACCTATTCATCTTCCCACCATCACATTTCGAAAATGGATGACACTTGTCAACAATTCAGGAAAGTGAACAGTAAAACCTAAGTATATATAAACCACCAACCGCTTTTTACTGTGTTTAACACAGTGAAAACCTTAATCCGCCATTAACGAACCCTCAGCAAAGCACGAAACCCTCCAAAAGGTAGAAACAACTATTGATCCCTTATGATCTTGTTATCCTAACTTGTATACGTAGACTATATAGAATAAATTCTATATAGCCTTAGTATAAACTTTAAATGATATCAAAGAGTATGAGGAATCTACCCTTTGATATTATGAAGATTGTTTATGTAATACTGATACGTAACAAATAGAGAATCTATACAAAACACTTCAATATTGTTACTAATAATACTAATACTTAAATGCAAAATATTAGGGTTATAATTTTGAAGTACGTAAAACGTATATGAAAGATGTGTACTCTACAGCTATCATAGGACCTCATTTTATAGCACAATGAGTCCTTTACAAGATAAAGATTTACTAGAATAATTTAAACTTAAGAGATATACTCACAATATTCCCTAAATATAGTTTCACACATCTTTGATCTTTATCTTTTATCAGCATTAATACTTCAACCAGTATTAATCTTTCCTTACTAGTATTAAGACTGTGTGTCCATTTTGGCCAAATTCGCCCAAACATTACTAGCACTAAGAATATCACTACCAGTATTAAGCAACCTTAATACTTGTAGTGCAAAATATAATCTTCACTTAAATTTATTCTCAACAATCCTCCCCTAAACTTGTGATACCTCTTTCAAATCCACAAGTTTCTCAAAACACGGGAATAACCTAAAATTGCATAAAAGTGCTATTGGTAGATCTTTGATTTAATTTTGCCGAGCTCTCTCACACTGATCAAAAATTATTTTTACAACTTCTAGAGCCAAATTTGAAACTTCATGTGGCACTGAGAGTCTTTTAGAGATCATTGTCATCAAGGTTCCAACACTCAAAGGATACCTATTATCTGTAAGCATATAAATGAGAGTTCCTCTGGTAAAAAAAATATGGTGCACTCCACAAGACTCAAAAAATGTCCATACAAGCCTGTAAAATCCCCTTCTTTGCTCTTTTCATAACTCATCAGTCTCATCAAGCTCAAATAACCTTTTCAATTCTACCCATAACTCTCTTTCTTTATCATGAGTAGGCTCCTCAGTTGCATATTTTTTATCAAAACCTGAAAGCATATCATCAAAATGAAAGTACATTTCATGATATTCAAACACACCTGCTTTGAGGATCTTCCAAAATGACCTAGTGCAAGCATCATACTATTCAAATACAACTACCCGATCATAAACTAGATACTTAACCAATAGTGGCTCTACAACATATGCATCAGACGCCACTACCTTTATGAGACTTTCTAAATCCTCTTTAGACATTTCCTCCTTCTTCTCAGTTGCTCTCAATTTCTCATATATTTTCCTGATCTTCTCATCAATAACTTATGCATTCTTTGACTCATCTAATCTTTATTTAATTTCAATCTTGTAGTATTTAAAGCTACTCATTGTTCTTCTAGAAATTAAAACCCATTTATACATTTCATCATAAGAATAGCCTTGTAAAATCTTCTTTGATGTTGTTGTTTGATCATGAATAAAGGACATCATGATCTTTCTTTTGTGGTTTGTAGACAGATCATTATTTATTTCCCTAGCATAACTCTCTATAAACATCCTTGATCTCTCTTCATCATTAATTTCACCAGATACCTAAACTACCTCTATATTTGCTTTCCATTCACACCATTTGTTCACACTATCTTCTCTATATTGCTCGCTTTTCCTTTTAGCTTCAGCATCCAGATCTGCATCAAATTCTTTAATGGATTGTAATATCATAGCCTGTGTTGTTGAATCGGGATCTGAAGGACCTCACTTCCTTTTCTTTTTCTTAGTGTTCTCAACCAGAAAAGACTTCCCCTTGTCCTTTGTCTCTATGCTTGGCCTTATGGAAGATTATGGTTGTGCTTCTGATCCTCTAATCACCAAAGGTGACAATACCACTCTTGAATTTTTTTAAGAAACCTTGGGACTAATTATGAACTGAGACCCATCATTCTTAGTCTCCTCTGAGCTTTGTTTCCCAAGATCATCTTCTGGTAGCTTTCCATGGTGACACTTACAAATTCTCCACCATGATTGAAATACTCCATACCAGCACTAGGAGTGAGATATTCCATAATAGTATTATGATCTTCATTACTAGCATTAATACTTTTAATGCATGTATTAATATCTTTATTACCGGCATTAGACCCTGCACCACCACCAGTGCTGACATTTTCTTTTTCCTCCCCTAAAAGCTTAACAAATCTTAGCCCTAGAACAGTCTTTACAACATCCTAATCTTCAACCTGAAAATCTTTATCAATTCCCTTCTCAATTTCCTCCCTTGAATTCATAGCAGATTCAGGAATAACAAAGACATATTCTGAGGAAGAGGATACCAATCATTGACTCCTTTTGATTAGAGAAAGTAATCCTTTCAATCATTGATCTCCTAGGCTTGAGCAGTGGCGATCTTTTCTTGACTCTCCGTGTCATGTTCTCGTGTCATCACTTTGGTACCAAAAGTTGTAACCATCAATTCTAATTGTGTCAATCTGTCCTCACCACTACCAAGGGAAGTAACCCTTGTTGATGGATCATTTAACCTTGTTAGGGTCTTATGTATGTTAATCCTCCCCTGTGCTACATCAGCCATAGTAAGAGTAGCCCCACTAGTTCTATTAGGCACACCAACACTAATAATCTCATCTGTATCTAGGTTTTAAGTAGATTCCTCAAGCTGAGATACGTGAGCACATGTTTGTTATTTCTCTTATATGCTTAGGAGACTAGTAGAGAGGTAGTAAAGGTTAGTGCTGCTCTGGATGATGTGGGTTCGGATACAACTGGGACTACTGTTACTTCATCAGGTCCAGCTTCAACAATGGTCAACATAGTATATGTGAGAGGCACCATGATGACGTATAGTCCCCAGCCGGGTCAGGAACCCGACCCATGGGTACTACCCGTATCCGGCCCATCACGGAGGGTGGGAATAAATGTCATTTAAGCTTATGGGCTTGGATGAACAGTAACCGCACACATGTGTGCGGTCCACGGCCCGGTGCGGGCGGCATAGGGTTAGACAGAATCATATTCTGTCTAGGAATATGTTTACCCCAAAAGAGGAGGATATTCACTACCATAATTAGAAGATAACAATCATTCTAATTATGATATATATCATTTCCTTGGGGTCGAAGTATCAGTGGCAGCCCACTAGGGTTCCACTGCCTATAAAAGGAACCCCCAAGGGTTCCACAAAGGTATTACGTTCTATACTCTCAACTCACATAAAACCCTAACCGATTACTTACTCTCACGCCGGAGTCTAATCGTGGGAAACATTTCCACGGTAAGCCTAACGCGTGTTGTTTAGTGTGCAAGATCCCAACCAAACAGTTCACTTGGTGCAGGAGCCGGAGCCCAGCCAACCCTAACTAAGCCTAATTCGGGTCTAGCAAGGATCACCCAACTTTTGCATCAACACACCACAACATTATTCCATATATTATTCTTCCTTTTTATCTGTCCAAACACCCTGTATGTAAGGACAGGATTCTTATACTCCCTTTTGTGATTTCCTAAAGAGTGACCTATCCCAATGAGTATAGCCATTAAGAATCGTGGGTTAAAGATATAAAAGTAAAGGTGAAGTTGTGGTGAAAGGAACTGAGATTATATAGTGTAATTGAAGGGATGTGATTGGGTCGTTAATATCAAATTGCCAAGAATAGGTTAAGACTAGGTAATGATGGTTTCTTTGAAAAGAAATAAGTGAATATTTTCTAAAGATTACTTAGGGTAGAAGTAATTGGCAAAAAAAGTCTTAATGGTAACTTTGTAAAATTCCTTCCAAACCAGAACTAACGGATACCCATCAGAACTAATTTACACCACCAACATTAATTATAATGATTCCAACACTAATCTCCAAGCCAGTATTAAATCTTTTCCAAAGATAAGAACCCAACCAACTTATGCAGAAAATAAAAAATGTACATACATGTACAACACATTTTTTAATTCTTATTTTCTAAACACACACATTAGTAGGAACTCACACACAAAGAGAGATGAGATAACATCAAAGTCTAAAAAAGTCGTCAAAGTACTTAATGCACACCCAAACATATGAGACAAACATTGAATCTTGTACGGTTCCTTGCTCAAAAAATCTATTAAAACAAAATCTTCCTTGTGTGCTCAAACAGAACACTACTACACACATAACACTTGCGGGTTTCTTTAAACTATGGTTTGTGAAAACCATTATCAGTGTTGGAAATTAACAACCCTACTGTATCTAACATACATGCATCAAGAGTAAACGCAACGAATAGGATCGATTATCTACGGATACAATGTAATTAACTTAAAGATAAAGAAAGTGTACCTTTAGTCTAAAAATGGATGATCAAGAACACAATTAATCAACCATCCAAACACAAACCTTAATTTGTGTACCAAAAATCAATTCAACAATAAAACACAGATCGAGAGAGATCTTTTCTAAGATAGTCCACAAGACACTTCAACCAACCACCTTCGATTGCTAGATCTTGATTAAGTTTATACTTAATAAAAATCAAACCCCAAAACCTCTTGGAGTTTTCTTGCCTTCGACTACACCAAGAAAGAGAGGAGGAAAAGTTTGGTTAAAAGTTATAAAACAATGAATCACATCCCATTGTTTATATACTAGAGCCTTGAGACTAATTATGGAAAAGATTACAACCTAACCTCTAAGTAATTAATCCTTTTGGAATAAAAATCTTCACTTCCTTCTTTTTCTATGTATACGGCCGACCAACACCATATGGTGTTCTTGGTTTGAATTTTTGACTTTCTATATACTTAGTTATGTCATTACAATAATTACCTTAAAGTATTAAGTCTTATTAATTAATCCTTGTTAAACTTTTTAACTTATTAATAAATTACCAATAAGTATACACTTTTATCAAACTAAGATTACACAATAAATATAGCCATATTATATTGTGTAAATCAATAAAAGATGACCTCGATGTCTAAGTGTGTGACCCATTATGGCCCACGTACTCCCGGCCGTATAAAATACTATCTATGACTTATGCACATCCCAACAGCTCCCACTTGCGGAAGTCTCCATCATAGTGTAATTTTATTACTAACATTGATGGATAGTCTAACAACATCATCAACTCTCCCAAAGGTACATGAGTTTTATTTCTTGCAAACAAGCTCAGCCTTATGGTATAAATAACTACATCTCTTTTATTTCTGATACGGTTGTAATGAATATGGATCAAAAGTTATTTCATGCATTAACAATTCCGTTTCTCGTTTCTGTTTTGATCACGATTACCAAATGTAAAATGAATCATCTTTACTATATTTTGGGTGCGACCACGCAAACATCTTGATCAACCTTACGAGAGGCCCAGTTTGTATCATACTCCATTCATGGAGGAACAAATCCTATTTTGACTACAAGTACCTTTTACACATGTAATAAACACTTCTAAAATAAGTTTTATATCTTTCATTTGACTGACACAACGTTTACATATAACCAAGAAATGATATCCATCCATGCAAAGATCCACTTGTATCTCAAATCTAAGGATAACAATACTTACCATATGTGTAGTTTCTTAATGACGTTGATCGATAAAGAAAATCTACACGGTTTGGGTAATCTAATTATTCAACCACATTGAATAACCTATGAGTTTGGAAGAATCGTTTTTATGTATCTTCCAAAGATACAATAACCCTCATATTTGTCTTAGTTAATCAACACTCTCATACTAATGATTGACAATGGAAATTTAGAATGTATATAATACACATAAATATGCAGATACTACATCTATAGATTAAACATGCAAATATATGACACAATTAGTATTTAATGAAAACGATCATACCTCGTATGTCAATTTATTTAATACAATTGCTTAACTGTTCCTTATCTAAATACCAAATAAGATCACTACATGATAATTCTAGTTTGAATATTATCAACTTAGTCACAACAATCCAATTGTTGATAAGGCATAGATTCCTACAAATTAGATTATTGATCTTGTAGAATTTGAGAATACTTGTTCAAAATCATAAATTGTAATACTCTTTGAATATGATGACCATTCAATTTATGTACGTGCAATATGATATAACAACATCATGTAAATTGTCACAATACTTTTCATAAGATGTATACAATGGAAATGTTCATCATAATAGTTTCCAAAACTACAAAATGTTTTAACTCTTTAATGTATAATACAATTATGCTTTTAAACCAAGCATGTTAGTTACTATCAATAATGTTATCCATAACAAGGATTTGCTAAAACTAAAATTGAGTATCATCTCAATCAAAACAAGCACTAGTGTATACCATATAACTATGCTACTATTTTATAAACCTTGACCATTCCTTAAAAATGGTTTGGATACTTAACTAAACCTTAAGTTTGTCAACCATAATAATATTACTATGATTACCAGAAAGTATATGCATAGTATCTTTATTATTGATACTAGGAATGAATTCCTAAATCCAACACTCATTTGAACGTTCCTACTAATTTTTTTCAATTGTATTTCAATGTTTTAAACATTCTTTCTAATGTCTTCCAATTAGACTTTAATGTTAGTGTTGAAGCATAGTTTAGCTGACTCGATCTTGACGACTCTCACGGGTCATTCGTCGTCTTCTCGGGTCCTAAGTGATCCTGCAAACTAATGAAAAACGGTTAGGAGTAGACCCGAGGCCGGAGCCCCGGGTTCCACCTCCGACGGTCAAGTTAGTATCAGATCTATATAGTATAAGAGGTGTAGATGTGAGAGATAACCCGTGGAAGAATGAGCCCTACACCTGTATTTATAAGATTAGGGTTTCTTTTAGGATAAGTAAGGTGTGAGCCGCAGGCCTGTCGGGTCGGGCCCATTCCAGATTATCCACCGACATGTCCCCCTGTCTAGTATGATATGGTCCATGATCATGTTGTACTAGACTTATTCATGTATCACGCTTACTAAACAACCGCGTGCGGCTTACTCCTAGGACATCCTCGTGGGTCATTCGTACCATATGGCCCCACTCGTAATGGGCTACCTTTAGTAAAAAGATAATGGGCTAGGGTTGCGAATAGTGAGCGTAGCTACTATACGTCATCATGTCCCCCAGTCTAGTATGCGAGGTTGTCACCAAGGAACTCAACTCTACACCATATCTGCTACCTATAAGCGTATCTGAGATGATTCATATAGTCGGAATCTACCTTTAACTCATGAAGCTCTATTGATCATGTCGAACTGTGCTGATCATGATCCATATTATGCGCCACCCGTATACATAAAACGGGTGATTGTGCTCGAATGCTTGGTTTCCCCTTACGTAACGGTAAAGACCCCGTAAGAAGAATATGTTTCCTATAGTCGGGATAACACTAGCATTGGCAAGGTATCGTTTTTGTTCATCTCTAACGTGAGGATAATAAGAAGGTTTTGTGAAGGCGGAGGTGGAAGCCATATGTTGCATCATGAACATGCTGAAGGCGTACTTCTTGTACCAACTAATGATGCAACATAATGCTAATATCGCGTTTGTTTTAAGACCAACAAAAGATGTACTTCAGTGATAAGGTGATGGATATTACATCCGTCTTATATCCACGACATCTGATAATGATTTCCAAAAACTTTTTACGTTTGTTCTTGAACTAAAAGTAGTTGATCAGGCTTCGTCTAATTAAGATCAAACAATATAAACTTTGGAAAAATCACTCCGTGTTCGGTCAAAGTAATTTTCCGCGAAAGGTGTAATTCCGCAGAAAATATATAGGCTAGCGGAAGGCGTACCTCCGCGGCGATGACAATGAGACAGCGGAAGGCGTACTTCCACGGCGAAGATAAGGAGACAACAGAAGGTGTACTTCCGCGACGAAGACAATAAGACAGCGGAAGGTGTACTTCCACGGCGAAGAGAATGATCCAGCGGAAGGCGTACCTCCGCGACAAATAAATTAAGCCAACGGAAGAGTTACTTCTGTGGCGAAGGAATAAGCCAACAGAAAAGATACTTACGTGGCAAGAGAATGAGCGCGCGAAAGGCGCACTTTCGCGGCTAAGGAATAAGCCAACGGAAGAGATACTTCTGTGGCAAAAGAATAAGCCAACGGAAGAGATACTTCCGTGGCAAAGGAATAAACGCGCGGAAGGCGTACTCTGTAGCTAAAGAACAAGCTTCATTTCATATTCCATTGATAAAGAAAGGTCTTGAGTTTATTTTCTTTCATCTTCTTTTTATTGTTCTGTATTGTAATTGTTGTTTGGAAGATGTAACTATCTAATGAGGTTCGGTTGCTTAATGTTTTGTTCGCAGTTAAGGGATGACGAAGGCGAATTCGAGCTTATATTAATTTAGGTAAACCTAAACAACTTTTTTTAATTGTTTGGTAGTATGAATGTAGTTTAGGAGGTTTAGCTATTTAATGTGGTTCGGTTGTTTAATGTTTTATTTGTACTAGGATTGGTGCCCGCGCGTTACCGCGAGTTTATTCTTCCAATGCATGTTAGGGGAAGGATAAACAGATGTTATAGTGGCTTGGAGTGAACCTAGCGGTTTCCGAATGTCAGATTACAGAAATATATTTAGCACAATGGTTTACGTAGGAGCGCGTTATGAATATCATATACTTATCAATTCATAAGAACCTTGTGGAGCATTTCACAGTGCTTGATGTTGTGTTCTTGTGACAGGTTTGATACAAACAGATTGAACACATATCAATTCATAAGAACCTTGTTGTACATGTTGAATAACACTTGGAAATTAGAAGTGAACATTGTTGTAATAACAGGCTAATAGGAGAGTATGTTCAGTTTGAGAGAAACTGTAACTAAACTATGAAACAGTTGCTTATCATAATGGTTACTTTTGAAATAAAAACAAACTAAATCAAATTAATAATAATCAACCGATTCACATCACATCATCCATAGATCTCATGCACATAGTTGGGTGATGACACAGACAGTAACATGTGAACTCACACTATGTTGTATTGTTAACCGAACCTCTTTTGGGGCTGTGGTGGTTGGGTCTGAACTCCGAAAAACTCCTTCTTTTATGTCTTGATATTGAATCCGTTTTTTTGTCTTTGTTTTTTTCTGCCAGCTCACTTTCGGTAGACATTAGTGCGGCTGTTGTTTTGGACATTTTCCAAATGTAAATAATATGATGCTTTTGGTAACCTGGTATCTTTTTTCCTGCATTGATTTGCTGCTGTGAGTTGGATACTGGTTTCGGTGGACTATGCCTGCTTCAACTGCTTTGTGTTTAAGATTGGTTTCGGTGTAACTTTGGATTCAGCGTGAATGTGCCTGTGCAAAGAAAAGGCGGTGTTAAGGATTTTGGTTTACCTACGTCGGTCTCTTAGAAGGAGATATAGTACTAATATTTATAACCTATAAGCTATATATCACTCAAATCCTACATCAAAAGGGTCAAAATATGAAATAATAGCATCTAATTTTTACTAAACTTTTTTTTATGTTTAGTACTCGGTAGTATTTACTATTTAGCCCACCGACTCAATAAAGAATCGGAGGTGTTTCTCCAATTTGGTTAGTGAGATCGATGTTACCCAAGAGTTTAATAGTTAATATGATGTTATAGTCACGGGTTTCATGAGTTACAACTTGTGACCATCGAGCTAAATATATTCAACTATTAGCCAAACCAATAAGTTTCATGAAGAAGTTACCTGTCAAAATAATAGCTTTTATGCCTCCTACTCCGCCTTATGCTCTCCACGCATTTCATAATTATGTTCTGGAGCGACCCTTCATTCGAAAATAGTTACCTGCATTCAGGTAAGTATCGGGCATAGACTACTGCACATGATACCATCTTGGCTATCTCAATGTGTTTGTAGGCTTGTGGTAAATGTCAGTTGAAAACCTCATCATAGTTTCCATATTTTGTAGCTCGAGTCTGCAATTAAATTTAAGCAATAAAAATAAGCTTAGAAAATCATATTTAGAAAATAGAATAATACTATTGAAATTATCACAGGTAACATAAGAAGTTAAGTTTTCGACCATTGAAGAGTCTTGAGAGTTGAGTGTGGTTATACTTTCAATTAAAAAGAACACTATTTACTATTATCCCTCTACAAAGCATGACAATCTCTTTTAGTTTCAATCAAAAGGGTCATTTGAGACAATGAGTTATTCACATGCTTTTACCTTGCATAACTAAAGTATGGTAATAGTTGAAATTTGATAAAAGTGTAACCTGTATTTTTTGTTTATTTCTATATAAAATTATATCCTCATATTTTGTTTTCATAGATCAATTTAATTGAATATTATGAAGGGATACGTTATAAAGACCCCCTAAAACACTAATTGTACCTTTGTTTATTCCTATTCGCTAGGAGAGGTGGCAAACCAATTACTGATCTCCAATCTTTATTTCCTAACAATTCAAAAATTAGTCGAGCCATATGTAACTACAAATCCTTATAAATCAGCAACTGTTAAAACATTATCGAAAATCTATATAAGCACCTCCTCATCTACATAATATTCGAACCATAACCAGAAATATATTTGTACATGTAAACTAAGAGACGAAAAGATAAAATATTTACATACCTTGACTTTCTACATTGCGTTTGTGGCTTTGATGTATTTCAATGGCGAGGTCCCTTGCAACGCTCCCTGCATCAATTATAACTACAATCACACAAAAGATGAAGACAATTCAGGAAGCTCAGTTACGGAAAATTGCTGATTTTGATGGAAAAAAGGTGAGGCCGTTGCATCACAGCCGAGCATTCTGTCCTACAACTATACAATAACTATTACTACAACAGACTCGCTTGTTTTAAAGATAATTTAATGATTATTATTTTTAATCAGATTTGTCGAGGGAAAAAAGACTCCAAATGACCCATTTTGACCCAACCCATTTTTGACAATCCATCCCATTTTTTAGCACCCGATGCTTCATTGGAATTAGTTTATAGTGATGAAATATGGGTCCATCCATTTATAAAATTAGAGAATTTTTACCATTTGGCCGATTTTGTTTTTGAAACTCTTTTTTTTCCATCAGTTATGAGCATAAGAAAGATCAAACCACTGCAGCAAATACGTCGAATTTGCAATTCTCCGACACATATGTATCCTAGATAGTAGATATCAATAGGTAAGTAATGCTGATGGATATATATGTTCTGGTGTGTGGTATACGCGTCCATGATCAATTGGATTTGCATGTGTTTCGTTCAGATTGCACGGTGTTCGCCACCCATTCTGGATACATCAAGTTACAAAACAGTGTATAATACACATCGAAACACGTACAACCTTAGCGAAACACGTGCAAATAAAATGGTCAACATATAAGGTAACATGTATTGACACAAAATCATTCAAAGGTTCAAATGTTGCTTTTTAATAAACGGTGGTTATGCATAGTTGAAATAAAACAGAAAAAAGGCCATAACCTTTTTTGACATCGGGTGACATGTGTTTGGAAATGTGGTTCTTAGCTTGTGCTACAGATCCCACATGGCCAGTCTACGCAGGGCTACTGAATGTGTTCGGCACAGGTTCCCTCTTTTCACCGCCATCTAATTGAGCCTGTAATTTATTAGCAATCGATTACAAAATAACAATGAATTAAAATAATTTTCACCGCCATCTAACTTATGGATATGCAGATAAGAAAACCATTACTTGATCAAAACAATAATCACACATTTCAATCATCTGATCACCCAAAAATAACTAACTAGTCATTATATAAACAAAAAATGAAATTTTTTTTACCCCGGGAGACTATTAGGTGTCTACCAAATAGTATACAACTAAGATGGAATAAGAAAGCGCACCTTCGGGACACACACCTCAATGGTCTACTGTTCAGCAACCAAGCAACACAACCAATATAAGACCAAATGTTTTTAAACAAAAAGCATCGAGAAACTAAATATTTCATTATTTTGAGGCTCAGATACTTAGTAAAACGGATATGAGATATGGCCGCCATGGCTGCAAACTTAGAAGCTTGTCCCGCCAAGATGCACACATTCCAAATTCTAATCAAACTTGCGTAGATACGCGCAGATATTATGATCACAACCTATTAAAATTGCTATTGTTATAATCTTATAAAAAATGCTTCAAAACGCCTTCGAAATAGGAACAAACCATGCCACAGCTTCAAAAGCTGAGAATTATCCCCTGTATTCATAATCATATATATCTAGGGGAAAAACATCAATCCATCGTGGATGAAAGTTTAATAACTTACCCTGCCAAGCCACACGTCGCGACCAATTTAAGACCAGGGGAAAAACTTCAATCCTCAATGGTGTATTGTTCAACAACCAAGCAACACGACCAATTTAAGACCACACGTTTCCGTCCAAAGAGCAAGGAGAAACCAAAAGTTTTTATTATTTTTGAGGCTCAGATAATTAGTAAATCGGATATGAGATATGGCCGCCATAGCTACAAACTTAGAAGCTTGCCTCGCCAAGATGCACATAATCTAAATTTTAATCAAACTTGTATAGGCACACGTAGATATTATCATCACAGCCTATTAAAATCGCTATTATTATAGTCTTATAAAAAAGTGCTTCAAACGCCTTAGCAGTAGGAACCAACAATGTCACAGCCTATAAGGGTGAGAATTATCCCCTTATTCATAATTATAAATATCCAAGCGACTCGAATTCGAGTCATGGCTGCGCCCAGATCATGATATCATCCGAGCAACCACCAGATATTCATGGATACCACAAGATATTCATAATTATAAATATCTAAGGGTGAGAATTATGCCCCTGAATTCAAGTCATGGCTGCGACCATGTTGTCGTCCGGCCAAGATACGAGTTTTGTCAACGCAAGATTACTAAAACATTCCATACACACATGTTCCATTAGCGCCCTATATATCATTACAACATGTGACACCGATCACATTCGCTACCCGGGATATAGCGACAACGAAAGGACGAGTGTCAGCAACGATCGGCAAACGCCCATGAAGATCACATAAGACACATGAATGAAAGACTAAAAACAATTTATAAAACCTTTCAAATAATCACAAAAATACAGAAAACTAACTAATAAGAAGTAAACAAATCATCCAAGCATCAAACCCCCTAAAAATTTAGGGTTTACAACAAACCAACAAATCAGAGAATTTAACCAATCACCATAAAGAATATCATTCAAGCATCCAAACGTTTATATAGATCAAAACAGATCAAAACCATATGGATCAAAACTGATCAAAATCAGATCGGTTGTAGACAGCGAGTAAGTAACCAAATAAAAACTATGAACTATTGATAATATTATCTATATACCAAACCAGGGAACTGTGCAAGATACATGGCATCCTAAATTGGCATACGAAGAAATCAACTGCTACAAAAGAAGTTTTGAAAAATCGTTACCTTATAGTAAAGGAACCCATACCAGTGAACAAATTTTCAAACCAATACACGGTTGAGATGTGGATTCGATTGAGGAAGCCATACCGGTGAACAGGGAAGGTACAAAATCGAACGACAAATAAGAGGGTAAAACGTTTCTTCTCTCACACATTTATAATGTTTGTTATTCGAGTATTTTATCGTTCCCCTTATTGTATAAAGGGAGTAATTTAGAGCATACAAAAGGTAGATTTCTCTTCATCTTGTTGCTTAAAATATTTTTGGTTTTTCTTTGTTGCATGTATGTTTAAAGAACTTACTTATTATATTTATTTAAAGGAATGTTGAACTATATGATTCGCTTTGTTTCATTATTTTGTTAGTGATTAGGGGTTAGGGAATGAGAAATTTAGTATGTCGTTTGAAGATAGTTTTCTTTGTTATAAATTTATGCATGGAAGATAAACACAATTTTGTCTGGGCAATGTTATAAAGACCCCTCCTTTTCATCATATATACCCCCTATTTATTAATAATTTTGTATTTGTTATAAATCTGTGAAATTGAAAGTGCCAAATAAAAAATAAAAAATTTTGTGGCTCAAAAATATTAAACAGACAAAAAACATGGAACAGAAACTGATACAAACTGTGTCTAACTGAAGGAAGGGGACAAAAAGCATCTTTTGTACCCTTTTTATACTTTTAAGGGTTCTACTATTAATACCCCCTCTACCCCACTAAAAAGTAACAAAAAGTACTAAAGATTCCGTTTCTCCCATTTATGTTTCAGTCAGACACAGTTTTTATCAGTTTCTGTTCCGCGTTTTTTTGTCTTTTTTATATTTTGAGTCACAAAAACTCATTATTTTTTTCGCATTTTCAGTTGTAGGGAAACTATAACACTTTTATTTATAAATCAAATAAATAAAAAATTAACATAAACTAAATAACATAATATAAATAACAGAAAAATAAACACATACATAATTATAAACGATAATTAAACAAAACAATAAAATAAAGAAAAGACTTACTAAATCACTAGCAAGTCGAGATACGTGTTAGACACGCTTAGCACTAAAGAGCTGAGGCACGTTTTTGACACGCTTCCCTTAAAACAGATTCGCCGTCTGTTTCCCAGGGCACAACAGCGGAAACAGTAAGTTGTACTGTCAGACTTAACAAAACTGCCCAGAATTTCACCTTTACAGATGCGTACTCCATATGTTGGAAATCAATAATAATACTTATTGATTTGATGTGTGAAAAAGCTATGGAATTAGGCCTCTATTTATACACAATAGACTCCCTTCCAGTTTACTCATCCCACCGATGTGGGACAAAAAATAAACTATTTTTCCTCTTTAAGCATGGTACCAAATGCCTAACTTTAAGACACGATATCTCATTCACATCACCTTCATTTTGGACACATAAAGGCTCATTGCAAATCTCTCTTCAAGGAGAACGCGAACCTATAAAGTATCACTAATATATATGATACATACATATACATAATTGTGTCCAAAGTTGGTCAAAAAATATTTTGCCAACAATATTTTCCAACAATCCTCCACATGAATAGAGATCGGTTGTAATACACAAAAGTTTTAATAAAATTCCAATAGTTGAATCTTGCATAGGATAGTGTTAATCCCATTTCAATCCATAACACAATAATTAGAGAGAGAAAGAGAAGAAAAATAGAGAGAGAAACTAGAGAGATGGTGGAAGGTTTTTACTATTAGGGAGAGAAAGTAAATGTAACCAACACCCTCTTTCACACATGGAAGAGAGTATTTATATGCCACGCCGTAAAGGAATTTGTGGGATTGTTCATGGGTCGGGTTTGGCTTTGCTTGGGCTTACGCCCCTATCTTATACAATATTAGCTTAAAGTCCAAGCCCGGTTAATCCGACTAACCTATTACAATACAAGACCATTAACGAATAAGATGATCTATTACATTCTTGTTCGACTATATAAAATATAGGCTAACAATCTCCCCTAATGTATCGGTCTTCTTTAAATACATAAGATAATTGAGTGAATACATTCTTGTGGAGGTGATCTTCCTTCTTTGGTCTTGTATCTTGGTATTGATCTTGTTTGTAAAGGCTTTGTTCATTCATGCCTTTGTGATCTTTATCTTGAGCCTTTGTCATTTTGACTTTGAGTGCATTAGATCTTCATCTTGTGCTCCTTGTGACTAGATGACCTATTACATTCTTACATTCTTAAGTATCTTGATTATCGGCATCTTGTGCTCTTGTGACTTCTGAATCGACATCGATTAGTACACAGCTACGCCACCTTCTTGATATGCAACAACATGTATAGACACGGACGAAATGGCTTTGAACATTTCACCCTAACTCGGTAGAGTTTTACCTCCGGTCGGTGAAGACCGTTAGACGGTATTAGATATCGTACCTATGATAGGGTAAATTCGATTAAGAACCTCCTTGACAGGATTTCCCGACGGTAGTAGCCAGTTCTCTTTACTCGACCGTCTCAAAGCAGACTGCGAACGTAAAGAGTGAATCACAAGGATAAATTATCCGTCTGATTAGAGTCGTCAATTCAGAATTATTGGAACAAGTTTGATTCTAAAAGAATCGCACCATTGTTGCTTTCCAGTTTGTCACAAGCTTGGTTCATAGAGAATCTTGCGAGTCACCTACCGCAGTGCTGTTTGATGTTGACACTGGAAGGATTTTCATTCGTCACTGTGAGCCCTAAGGAGTGTCACTCTGAATGTTCTGGCAAGATCACACGGATTTTGTGAAGAAACCTGGAATCAAGTTTGAATCAGTTAAGAATCCAAACTTAGTTTCATTCCAGTTCTCACAAGTTTGATTTGTGTAGAATCGCACAAGTTACCTACCATGAGCTTGTTTGATGCTGGCTCAAGCAGGATTTCCATCTTCATTGTGAATCGTATCACTTAAATGTTCTGGCAGTACCACAAGGATAATGCGTAGGACTCGATTCTGTCCTAATAAGATGATAGATTGATCTCTTTTTGGCTCTAGACTCGATAAGGTGCATTTTGGTAATCGGAGGCTGGAGCAGACTACCACCTTTTCAATATTAACTAACTCGGAGTAAGAAAGTCAATAGATACTTGTTGATCTCAGTGACAATGAGACAAGATTCTTTTGAGAGAAACTTGAATGGCTGGGGAAGGGTTGTGCATTGCATCACTGAGTCCATCACGACTTGTCTTCAATAGATGTATTGACCCGATTTCTGCCTAAGTTGCATAGAATATTCAACTCCTTCAATGCTTACCAATACTTCATCACTAGCACCTTGTTGTGATTGTTCTAGTGCTAACTTAAGTAATTAGTCCGCATTCAGCTTCATTCCACTCCATCTTTCCTAAGGACAACTATTTCTAGCTATGGAATGTCCTTGGGTAGATCCCTCCGGTTCTGGTTGGATCATAAGACTTAGTTTCCTATCCTAAACCACCTTTTGACTCCATCGTTCCATCGTGGATATTAGGTTGTTTTAGGTAAAGATTGTAACCATAAAACCATTGAAAACCATTCAAAGTGCTTGATAAAAATCAAAACTTTTAACACTTTGAAAGTTTTACATTTCCGAAAAGCTCCCCCTACACACATGCATCGATATTCGAAATGGTTTAGCATGTGAAGGAAAGAGTTGCAATTGAGTCTTTAAGATCACATGTTGTAATATATTACATTTTAATCACATTTTCTCCCCTATCTCTAATATAAAAACATCATATTAGAGATACCGATTGATTAAAATAAGATAATTTCTGAAAATCGATTAGGAGAGAAACATGTGTGCACGCATGAATATGGAACTTTTTATAGTCGGGTCGCTCCCCCTCAACAATATATGTGGGTCTTGAAACAAAAATTTGACAAATTTTGGAAAAACGACACCACAAGATATGTTGAGGTACGGAGATGAGATGCCTTTTCTGATATAATATATTACTTTTGACAATTTCATATCATTCTCGGAATGTGTTGGATATATTAAATATGACAATTTCAGAGATGTACCCAACAACATTAAAGGCTTAATTTTAAAACGGCCCCTCAAAAATTGATCAAAATAACATATGACATTTTTGACATATAAAACCACATTATGAGGAAGGGAGTGTTGAACACACAATTTTGAAAGATTTAGAAAAACCTTTTGAGAAATTCTTGAAAAATTGTGTTCAACGGTTTTAAAATAATCAAGATAGAAGACTTCTCTTCTATTGCTTAGAGAAAGTGCACTGAAACGTACACTCCCCTTTTTTGGGTAAAGCGGACCCGATTTTCATGAGCTTAAAACTTTGATTGTTTTGTGACTAGCTCATGACCGAGAAATATTAATTTCCCGTTGTGAATGATAATTTATCATCCGTGATAAACTTTTCTTAGTTGAGGTTCGAGTCCTAAGCTATGATGCGCTTAGAAGTCATATACACGAGCTTAAAACTTTCGAATAATTTTAATAGAAGCTCGTGACTGAGAAGTATGAATTTCTCGTTTCGAGGGTAACTTATCGTTGAAGAGATAAAGTTCCCTTTCTTTGACGTTCGAGTTACAGTCTGATATGTGACTGTAAGTCATTTTGAAGCTTAATTGTGAAACCCCTGAGACGCTTGTTTCTCTGATATCTGCTTCTTCAGCAACCAAACTCTGATAGTGTCTTTTGTTGAACGGTATGAATCTATAAAACCTTTGTGTTCTTGTTGAACCTTTACTTTATTACATGTACTTTCATATGTAGTTTCTATGCTTGCATGTGGGTTAGCGATATCTTGATGAGAACCATGTGGGGGTTTACCTTGAACCTTTGTCGAGCTAGAGGGAAATATCTTTCCAGTAGGAACCCAACTTAGACCTATTGTTTTGAAGGTTCTACCCGTTGGTATCCACCTAAGACAGGGTCTAGGAGTCATAGTTTTCTCATGCACAGCGGAAGACTTAGTTAGAGAAAACCTAGTTCCTTTAGGGTTCCATCTTTGAGGTGCTCTAACTTTTTGGTTCACCTTGTTCAGGAATTTAGTGATACAATCATCATGAATGGCATTAAACACGCATTTGTTACATTTCGTGCAAACAAAGTGCTTAGCATCTGAGAAGGCTCTAGAGTTCCTAAGGTTGGCGGATTTGTGCACATCATAGAAGGGTCTAGAATTCCTAGATGTGTGATTCTCGCTCCTAGGTTGTGGTTTGGTCCTATCTCTTGCTTGATTATTTTTCTGAGCATCCTCTAGATAGCTTTTATGACCCGTGTCATTTAAACTACGCCTAGGCATGTTTGTGGAGCTAGATCTAGAGTTGCTTGAAGCATTCATGTGATCGGGTTTTGTAGATGCAGTTTGTCTTAAGGAGGGTATAGATTGTGGAGTGACTGGTTTTGGCAAATTTCTACGCGTGTCAGCTTGGAAGGCAAACCTCGGGTTCGACATTTTAGGTCGTTCAGACTTAAACGCATTCGATTGTCTAGCAACTGAGCGTGTTCTGATTGGTTGAGAAAGAGGTTTTCCCAAGACAGACTGTTTGGCAAACTTAGTATCCACACTATTTCCTTTTAACTTCCTTAATTCATTTTTCACCGTTGTCAGTGCAAAAACCTTTTCCTGAATCTGAGCCTTTAATTGCTCATTTTGTAGAAGTAATTGAGCGACACGTAGTTCTAACTTAATGTTCATATTATCAAATATGTCGTTATGAGCATTCGCGTCATTACTGTCTACAGTGTCGATAGGTTGCACATATAATTTAGTTAATGAAGCAGACGGAGGACTTGAATTTTGAGAAGCCAACTTTGATTCTAAAAAATTTAGTTGTTTCACAAAATGTTCTTTTTCCGCGTTAAAATCTTGAATCTTACGATCCAATTTTTGTTCAAGAACAACATTTGCTTTTTCAAGTTTTCAAAATAACCCTCAAATTTGTTGTTTTTCTTTGAAAAATCGAGTTTGGGATCCTCAAAATCTTTTGACTTCTGAGCTAACAGAATTTCAAGCTCGTGAATCTTAGAATCAACATCCTGGGCATCCTCTCCTCCATTAGTAATCGTATCTGATGAATCAGGTGTGGTATTGCTATCAACCTTTTCCACTAGATACGTGTCAAGAATGGGTTCAGATTGCTCAGTGTGTTGAGGAAAATCGTATTCAACATTTAAATGTACCATAGCCATTGGCTGATCATCATAAATGGGTCTGATATCCGCATCATTGGTTGTTTGATCATTCTTTAAGCTGGTACTGGTATGCTGCGTTTCTGATTCTGTTCCGCTGCTCTCTGTATCAACCGAAGAAGAATCCAATGCTTGATCTTTATCGACAGTGTTCTCTTTCGTCTGCATCAGTCTTTGATTCACCCTTCTTTCAAATTGTTTTTGATGGCGTGTACTTTCAGCAATTGACTTCTTTATATTACTCATATGTTGAAGAAGTGTCTCTTTGAACGCTTGAAGATCTACGAGAGTATATTTGGAAAATTATGTGCTTGTGAACTCTCGATCATTTTTGGATAAGCCACTTGAGTCAATGAATTTTTGGAACTGATTGTTGAGAGTTAAAAGGACCTCTATGGATATAAGCGCGTGAAAATCATCTATGTCAGGTTCTTGTTGAAGATGGTTCACATTAAGTAGCATCGTTCTGTTGAATGTCTCAACATCTTGACCAAATAGTAGAGCGAATACATGTTTGAATCCAATTTCAAGACGAGTGCCTTTTAGGTCTTCTCTGGAAGAATCTGAAGGTGTGACTGAAGCAACTTTAAGTGTTCTATGCATCTTTCTTTTGCTTTCAACATATTGTATTTGATTCCATGAACGGTTTTGGTTGTAGAATCCTTGTTAGAAGCTTTACAGATTGGAGTCTCAGTATTTTTCTGAACCTCTGGATTCTGCATCGTCTCTTTACTCACCGCATTCATAGACGTTGTTGTTGTGAAATCTGTTGTACTGAAAATGTCCATTGAGCGGATGTAGTAAGAGGATATGGTGTATATAGATTATGGATCTTAGTGGATGTGTTGTTATTTGGTTGTGGTTGAAATTTCGGAAATTCCAATTTTTTCTTAGTCCGACAAAAAATTCCTCAGTCCGACAAAACGGTAAGCCGAAAAATTTTGTATTGCAAAATTTTGTAATCGAGCTAGAAATAGCCAATAACTTGTAGGGAAAAATTTTGAAAAATGAAAATTTTAATGACAAATAAAACCTAAAAGTTTTGAAATTTGGCCTAAAAATTTGAATTTTTGGTCGAATATTTTTTCGCGTCGCCAAAATTTGAAATCGAAGCATAAATGGCATAAAAATGGTCTAGGAAAAAATAGATTTTACTATGGTTTTCCCGCCAAAAAACTTTTTTTTTTAATATTCGTGTAAACTATATTCCAGGATTAGTCGAGATAGTGGCTAAGTCTGAAAAGTACTCGAACAAAATATCCATCGGAATGTCCATCGGAATACCTGTCGGAATGTCCATCAGAATACCTGTCGGAATGTACTATCAGAATAAACTGTCGGAATGTACTATCGGAATAAACTGTCGGAATAACCGTCAGAATAACTGTCGGAATATTGAAACCCTTTTCCGATGGAATTCTGTCGGAATAACTGTCGGAATAAAGAACCCTTTTCCGATGGAATTTTGTCGGAATAGTACCAAAGTGATCAAATTCTCACTTTTCTCGGACAAAACCCAACCAATTCGAGATTTTAAGCCAAAAAATGATCAAAACACCCAAAATTTTTGTGTTTTTAGCCAAAGTAAATATACCAAATCTCTACCACAACTATGTAGAAGATTTGTATCAAGAAAAAACCATAAAAACACAAAAAAAAAAATTGGTTCGAGTGATTTGGATCAAAATAGGCACGAAAATCAAGAACACAAACACGAATCTTCAATCACCTATCCACTATAGGCTCTTGATACTAAATGTTAATCCTACTTCAATCCATAAGTCCATAACACAATATTTAGAGAGAGAAAGAGAAGAAAAGTAGAGAGAGAAACTAGAGAGATGGTGGAAGATTTTTACTATTAGAGAGAGAAAGTAAATGTAACAAACACCCTCTTCCACACATGGAAGAGGGTATTTATATGCCATGCCTTGAAGGCATTTGCGGGCTTGTTCATGGGCCGGGCTTGGCTTTGCTTGGGCTTACGCCCCTAACTTATACAATATTAGCTTAAAGTCCAAGCCCGGTTAACCCGACTAACCTATTACAATACAAGACCATTAACGACTAAGATGACCTATTACATTCTTGTTCGACTATATAAAATATAGGGCTAACAGATAGGTAGGTGTGACCCTTTGAACCTTCCCTTGTGATATGCACTTATTCTCCTAGATCTAAGTAGACGCGATGTCTTTGAACTTAGCCTCTATTTACGTAGACGACAATACACACTCACACAAGTCTTTCCCTGACATTGTCAAGTCCTCATAGTCGTGTTCGTTATGGTCATGAACACTAGTCTGGTTCTGCAAGAGCTCTTAGAAATTGCGCCCCACAATTTCCTTCGAAGCGACCCCTACTTCTCTCTCTCACATAGGTGATTTCATCTTGAATAATTGAAAACGTATGTTTTATTATTTCATTTTGAATCATCGTGCACTATGATTTCAGCCTGAATCATTTAAGCCATATGTTTAACCTCTCAATAAGTCACATTGTTCTAGGAATGGACTAGAAAAGTTACTGTATTAAGTAACTCCCCCCACATTTCTATGATTAGGTTGTCTTATTGAACCTGGATCTTGGGATCTTCAGTCAAGTGGGTTAGGTTTTCATTCATAGAAACTCATTCCTTCAAGTGCTTTAGTCTCATTCCTTTAGACGACTCACTAACTAACTCTCTGCTTAAGCCTTTCATAAGCGGATCCGCGATGTTATCCTTTGACGTTACGTAGTCAAACGTGATAACTCTAGTTGAGAGTAGTTGTCGCAAAAATCACAATCTATGATGAATATGTCTCGACTTACCGTTTTACATTTGTGATATGAGCTCTGTCAAATTCTATTGACTATCACACTTTATAAACATGGTCGTTACCGGTATACGCCATCTTGGTATGTCCTTTACGAATTAGCGTAAACATTCCTGCATATTCTATAAATTTATCTCAAATAATAAATTCATATTTCATCATAAATTTAGCTATAATTGTCTCTTTGAAATACTTTCAAGATTTCTAAGACATAGCTTTCCACTTAGGATAAATAGATCCGCTCTAGTGGATCTAGATTCTTATATGTAAGAATCTATATTTGCATTACTCTATCACTTGATATTAGTAGGATATCTTCCATAATGCAATATTATTAGTATCATAGTACTCAAGTATTACTTATTCAAATGGTCCCCACTTGAATTACTAATATATCTGCTTGCCTGATTATAAGTTGAAAATCAGATCATACACACTTCATTAGACACATAAGATGCTCAATATTCTTTGAGTATTCAAAATGGGCAACACATTTATCTCTATTTCAAATAGATTTAAAAAGATGTCATTGGACTCTAGCTAGGCTGAAATCCCCCACATTGAACCTCTCAATAACATTGTTATCTTAATGTTTAACTTCAAAACAAATTCATATGGGTTCAAAACAAACCGAATAACGAATGAAGTTCATGTCAAATCTTGACTCCAACATATCATTAGTGGATTTATTCATCTCGTTATCACTAATATTGATAAGTATACCATCTCTGTATAAACACAAGAGTACATATTTACTATTGAACACACATACATACATTACTTTTGAATCCACATTCTAACATGATATGGTCAAAAAGTTTGATGTCATTGTTTGATAACTTGCCTTAAACCATATAATTACTTAATTAGCCTACAAACTTTTCTCTCTAGCATAGGAACCATGAAACCCTCAGGATGGTTCATGTATAGTTCCTTTTCTAAATCCATGTTTAGAAATATCGTTTTCACATCCACATAAGAAATTTCCAAAATTTCTTAATGCAGAAATAAAGTACCATCATAATTAAGTTTATTCGTGTAATATGCGAGTAAGCATCAAAGGAAGATAGACCTTCTTGTTGTATAAATTCTTTGATTACTAATCTTGCTTTGCACATGTCAATGGTGACATCGACTTTTATCTGATTTTTGAAGATCCATTTATAGCCTAGTGGTTTACAACTTAAGGTACATCCACGAGCTTCTAATTTTACTTTTGTAAAATAGAATCTGTTTCACTTTAAATGGCTTCTTTCTATTGATACCTTTTCAAAGAAGTTACTACTTCTCAGTAAGAGGTAGACTCATTTTTTCATTTTTTTACCATAAAAGAAACAAAAATCGAATCTAACCAATCTCTCGGTTCATGCCATTTTGTTTCTATATGTTTAACCTCTTCTTGGGTCAATCTTTCTCTCTTCTAAGAGATCAATATCATCTCGTCGTCTCTTACCTTGGACAACCTCGTCATCTATTCTAGATGATCTTTCAATTTCCTTCGTAAACAAGGAATATATTTCTGAAGAATGAATCATTCCTTAATTTCATTACTATGTCTATTTTCGATTCATGTACAATGAAACGATAAGCACCGCTATTCATAACAAATCCTGTGAAATATAATCCATGGGTTTAGGTCCAATATTTCGAACCATGAATTTCATACGGATATCTTAGCTAGACATCCCCCACATTTGTAAGTACTTATAAGATAGTTTTCTTCTGAACCATAGTTCGTAAGAAGTATCTTATTTTATTTACAAAGGATCTTATCTAAAAGATAAGTAATCGATATAATCGCTTTCCCCTACATGCCATGGCTTAAACCTGGACTTAAGAACATGGCATTAACCATTTTTTCTAAGGCGCGATTCTTTTCTATATCAAGAGCAATGAATTTGTGTCTTATTCTAAGTTTAGCATAAAAATTTAGAAATGGAGACACATATTCACCTACAATAACTTCGAATCACCTTATTACCGATAATAAGTTGGTTCTCAACTTATGTATATAGATCAAGCTTGTCTATATCCTTACACTCAAGTAAGTGTAATTAGCAATATTTTGTACCATATTCAGCCAATATGATGAAGTACACGATACTCTCTACCTTAGTATGTATCAGTTCCAAATCACATAAAACCATGTGAATCATATCAAGGTTTTTGGTTATTTCTGTTCAACCAAAAGAAAAGACTTATCAATTTTGCTTTAACGTAAGTTTTGATTTTGTAATCCGTGTCAATACAAAAATGGGTATCCAATTTGGTTTAATTGGACAGCATGTTGAGTAAAAATTTAAAACATGTCAAAGTAAGTCATAACATACATTTAAAAATGACCATTATAAAATATAATCAACTTAACCATTTTAAAGGCATAACCCTTATGCACTAAATTTATGTTATTCGTTAAATTGATTTTTATTTGATTCAAACACATATGAAAGCCAAATTTCATTAAGCAACCATCCGGACATAAGATTCCTACGAATCTCCAGCACACACAGCGTTGGCTAACTTAGTGTCTTTTCCAAATGTGAATCACATCTTCTTTTTCCTTGATATTCGCATTTGGAGAGTTGCTCAAACTCGTTCTCTCCATTCTCAACTGCATTATAAGAGTTAATCAAACTCTTATCACCATATACATGACATAATACTGAAGTGTGAATGCACCATTAGCTATGATTGGATTCCATCATGGCCTCGGTTTTCATGTCATTTAGACCATATAACGCATAGTTATGGCACAACAAGTTTCTGAATGCTTCAAAGCATCTATCGTACAAGTAAGTATCGGTCTCCCTTTTGATGTCACTCGTGACATTCTGAATGTTATAAAGAGGTCCCATGATTTAGTTGACACTAATTTTGGTACTATTAACAACGTGCTAAATCACATAGTGTTTCTTAACCAAAAGCGAATTACATCGACTTTTGTTTAAAATGCAAACGTTTTGTAAGATCCGTTTTACAACAGCCACTTTAAAGGAAGTCTTTCGACAAAACAATTAAAGAAAATATCAGCTATAACATAATGTTTTACCAAAAAACACATATGTAATATTATGTTTTCAATCTTCATTCAGAAGATCTTAACTTCACATGATCTATTTCTACAATGAAACTTAACAAGGTTTCAGTAGATCCATTCTTCTAAAGAAACTCCACAATGTTTCTATAGATTTACCTTTAAACTCGACAAGGTTTCTATAGATATATCTATAAACTCAACAAGGTTTCAAGAATTATATCTGGTTTATAATTAAACTCAGTCCAATTTATAATGGATTACACAAGTCAAACAAACTCTTCCACTAATTTAATAAAAATAGTGTATATAATCTGATATTTAATGATAACTCATACCATTATCAACATCTTGTTTCAAAGAAATTTTTCTTGATTTCATTGAACACGTTTCAAAAGTCTAATAAAATAAGAGCTTGCATTTTATGAGATCAATGAATACGTTCTAATAATCTCATAAAATAACAACTTTATCTTTTATGAGATTTGTGTCAAAGAAACTCCACTTGGTTTCAATGAATCTAAATTCACCATGATTCCAATCATGCTGTAACTGGCGCACCAATTACATTTACAAGATTCACTAGGGTCACAGTTGTGTTACCACAAGTAAAGTTGTCAATATTCTAACAGAATACAGTTAAGAACTATTAAAAAATTTGGTATCTAATAAACTCGATATGGTTTATACAAACTTGTACCAAATCTGATTCAAGGAAACTCAATCGCGGCTTCATTAAATCTAGGTTAAAACTATAACATATGTAATAAACAACTAAACGATCAGTTTGAAAATAAACTCATCATGATTTCAACATAAACTAATACGATAAACTGTTTTTTAAAAATCGTTTATAGATCTGTAACACCATATCTGTTAATTAAAATTCTGTTTACGTGAAAACTGATTTACCAAAGAAACACAATCTTGGTTTCGAGAGAATACAGTTTGTATAAAAATCTGTTAATTAAATTAATATGATTTTAGCAAAAAAATGTTTAATTATATTACACAGAATCTGTTTTAAAATTGTAGGGAAACTATAACACTTTTATTTATAAATCTAATAAATAAAATTAATTAAACTAACATAAACTAAATAACAGAAAAACAAACACATACATAATTATAAACGATAATTAAATAAAACAATAAAATAAGAAAAGACTTACTAAGTCACCAGCAAGTCGAGATTTGTGTTAGACACGCTTAGCACTAAATAGTTGAGGCACGTGTTTGACACGCTTCCCTTAAAACAGATTCGCCGTCTGTTTCTCAGGGTACAACAACCGAAACAATAAGTTGTACTGTCGGACTTAACAAAACTGCCCGAAATTTCACCTTTACAGATGCGTACTCCATATGTTGGAAATCAATAATAATACTTATTGATTTGAAGTGTGAAAAAGCTATGGAATTATGTATCTATTTATACAAAATAGACTCCTTTCCAGTTTACTCATCCCACCGATGTGGGACATAAAATAAACAATTTTTCCTCTTTAAGCATGATACCAAATGCCTAACTTTGAGACACGATATCTCATTCACATCACCTTCATTTTGGACACATAAAGACTCATTGCGAAACTCTTTTTTAGGAGAATGCGAACCTATAAAGTATCACTAATTGTGTACAAAGTTGGTTAAAATTTATTTTACAAACAATATTTTCCGACATCAGTTTTACAGTTTTATAACAAATATAAAATTATAAAAATAAAAAATAAAAATAAAATAAATAAAAATAAAAAAAATAGAAAAAATAAAGGGTATAGATTGTAAAAAAAAAGTGTTGATAACCTTGCTCTTGTTTTAGATGCACAATTTATTTGCATGTGGGGTAGTGCATGTGGATGATGTGTAATTGTGTATTATGCAGTCGACATGGATTGTATACTTTTTGGCGGGAACATGGCAAACCTTGTCGCAGTTCTCCTGGCCATATATCGGAGTAATTGATAAACATTTATTAACACACCAATCATTTCTTCTAAAGGTGACCCAGATTTGACGGGTGTATTAATTATTTCATGCGTTTAGCCAGATCAAGTTTGTACAGTAAAGTTTGACATGTCAATTTATGTGTAGGAAAATATGATGATAGTAGATGTGACAAAAAAATCTTAGGCTATGTTTGGAAAATGATATTTAATTTTTTTTGAAAACTTTTAGTTTTTTATTAAAAAAATAAATGTTTAAAAAATAATTAGTTTTGTTTGACACAATAATTTTTTAGATATGTTAATTTTTTATTTTCAACAAGTAACTTTTAAATAAAAAGTTGATTCATACAGCTTTTAAATAACCAGCTTTTTAAAAGTTATAAATCACTAATATACCCTCTAAACATATTATAATTTATCTAAATATGTTATTTTAAGTCATTTTACATATTAATTTTACAGTTAACAGCTAATTTATTAAACACTTTTATCGAAAAATAATACAGCTTATAGCTAATATTAACCGCTTTATAGTTAATAACTTACAGCTTACGGTTAACAACTTATAGCTATTTATATCAAACATAGCCTTTGTCTATATTATTAATTATATAGATATTATTTAGACATTTAAAAAAAAGTAAAGATCACTTATTATTCATTCATTATTATTTATAAAGTTTTGCTATCGATCACTCAATATGTGTTTTTTAAACATTCCTTAATTATTTATATTTTTATAATCAAACTTATTATTTTTAAGTATACATGATTTTAATACATATAATTAAGGTAAATACTTTCCTTTTTGGGTGGGGGCTCGATACCAAAAAGGTAAACGGACTTAAGATGTTTCGACCAAATACTATTTATAGTAAATGAATTTAATTATGTTATGCATTAATATAAATGATTTAGAAATATTTTTTTAATTATGATAAGCTTATACACCACCTATTGGGTGATTGTAAGCAAAACGCTTATTTATATGCTCAATTGTGAGACATTTAGATGATTTAATAGATATGTAAAATACAAAATTAAACTCTCAACGGATCTATTATATTTAATAAAATTTCTTCGACTTTTAAATAACTATTATTAGTTTTTAATTTTTATATTTGATATATTTTTTACTCATTTTAACTTGCGTCCGTTTAACCCGTGTCTGTTTGACCAACGCATTTTTGCCGCAACCCGTTTAATCTGTCACTCGTTTTACCATCTGATCGTTTCCGCTCAGCCCGCACATTTCACCACCTCTAATAGCCTTAAACGCATCGCAATTTTGAACTTGTTAAAATAGCTAGTTACTTAAATACTCATGGAAAGCGAGTTGATCATATAAATATAACTATAGTTAGCAAACAAAAACCTTTGAGCTACACCCAACACGGACTGTTCATACAATGCTTAAAAGAACATACCAACTGCGGCCTACAGAATTAGCAACAACAACTTTGTCATCCACAAGCTATGAAAAGCGATAGATTACCCTAAGCAATAACAATACATATTGTCACGTCCCGCCTAGTTTTACAAGGGTAACGGGAATCCGGATGGTTTTACACAAGACTAGAAGACTTGGTGGAATAATATGAAAACCTTTGGAAGATTCATGGAAGCTTATAGAAACCCTAATGAAAGCTTATAGAAACCCTAATGGAAGATTGTAGATTATGAGCCTTGTTTTTAGTTGTAAATAGAGCCCAAATGTAACCCTAGAATAGTATTATAAATAGAGCCATACTCATTTGGGGAAAACATCTCATATTCACTTGTATTCTCTTTTGTAAAGTTTCTCAAGTAATAAAAGCATTTTCCCCTAATTCTCTTGTGTTCTTTTTTAGTAGCTTTCTTTGTTGCCTAGATCGTTGAGTGTTGGGAGCAAGGCTGACTTAATAGAGACTAAGTGCCGCACGGAAGACCTTTATCGAGACAAGTCCGTGACAATATGCTCTATTAAAAATGTGACTCCTTTGAATGAGACTCGCATCCTTTTGTGGCTAAGTATCGAAAATGGCTTCCACTTATAATAGAATGATACCATCATAACATCATTAGTCAATAAGTCTACTGAATATGAAAACAAAAAACATATATAAATTCAACGAAACAAAGATGTTATTGTCATATTTTTCCAAAACTATAAGTAAACCAACAACAAAACTATAGATTAATCAAGGCATTATTAGAAGTGTAGGGTTGATTAAGGGCTGTCGTTACTTTTTAATACGACAAAAAGGGTAGGACTGATTATTTTCTATTTTTTTTCGTCACGCTTATTTAAGATGAGCCACGTCATTAGGATCGACGTGGACACATATACCGACATGGATGACCAGCTTGGATAGAAAGTGAAGTAACTTGATGTAGGAACATTATTGAATTGTACTAATGCAGGAACATCATACCCCTTGTACATCTGTTATTTAGCCTTGTTATTAAAAGCATTTATGGTCTTGAAAGACCTGATGAAAGTGTTGAAATTTGTATCACTCAATTGTACTCAAGCAACCTAGTGTTTTTCTATAGGTGATGAAAAAATAGATACTAAGGGTGCGTTTGGTTCGTTATTTGAAATCACAATCGGTATGAGTTTCGGAATCACACGGAATGATAATAGAAATGAAATTCGATAGGAGGCACCCTAGCCTCCTATGAGAAAGTGCACACATATTAATATATGATTCCAATTTTTGATAAACACAATAATATACTAAACATCACTATCATTCTAACTATGATTCCTTTATTCCAATAGACCTATACCAAACATGTCCAAATAAGTCTCTACGGGTAATACCGTAGTAAAGTTTACAATCAGCCAGTGAAGTTGCTAGGGACAAGGTCTTTATGGCCATCAAAGTGAAACTTCAATGACCTCCTTAAGTGTTGGAAGGTCGTTATTGCTTGTTGGACCGATAAGTTAAATTGTTAAATGGACTCATAGGGATTGAACACGACCGCAAAAATCTAATTATTCGCTATTAAAATAGTAATATTCAAAATGTGGTATAGTAAAATTTAGGTATTTTTTTTACTTATATGTGAGCTTACAAAGTTACTTGATTTCGGTTTATATGACATAAGCTCTAATTTTCTGTCTTATATTGAGGCTAATGGGCTTATAAGAATTTACCATATCGTAATAAACTTATATAAGTCCACAACTCTAAAAATAAACCGAAAAATTAAAACCTATGCTATATATGTCGAAATCAAATAAGCTCATAAGCCTACATATAAGCAAAAACACCCCCTATAAATCTAACTATCAGCTGAAATCATCTTATAAAATTCTAATTATCAACGGTCTCGGTATATCATAATACACATGTTTTAATCTTATTATCAACGGTCTCGGTATATCATAATGCACTGTTTTCTATGCTTATTAGTTAAAATTATATTGCTTTTGCTTTTATTTTGGATGTTAATGGAATACAAGTCGAATCTTTATTACTTGGATTATAAAATTTCTTCGCAGTTTAATCTTTCTTAATAATTATAAGGATATTTACGTATATATTTTTTAGAAAGTTCAAAAATATATCAATGTCCTTCTTATTTTTTTAATTACGTCAATATTTTTCATAAATTTTTGTAATTACACAAATATTTATAATTATATCAATATTTTTTAAGGCGTTTAAATTCCCATGTGTATTTAAAAAATCAACATGGGCTTTCAATATTCGAGGCGAAAAAATAAATATGAACAAATTAATATATACGAGTAATATGTTATTTTAATATTTATATATAAATTTCTTAATTTTCTTTTCATGTTTTTTCAATCATTTGAGTCTAAAGAATATAATAGCTATAAAAGGTGAATAAGAGCTTAATGATAGTTTAAAGTTTAAATTTTATATAATTATTGTATATAATTAATTTTTGAATATAAATACGTATTAAAATGTTTGAGAAGAATATTCACGTAATTACAAAATTTTAGGAAGAAGATTGATGTAATTATAAGATTAAAAAGGATATATATGTAAATAAAAGAATATTTATGTAATATTCAATTTCAAAAAAATATGTATATAAATCTACCATTATTATATACAGATTATGTATATAATAATAAATAACCAAACCGTAGTTGAGATAGACCCAACTTACTCTAATGAGTCCTTATACTTAACTACATAATATCTACTTTGAATATAGTACGATGGACGAAATCACAAAAGCTTAAACTACAAATTAGAAAAACTATTTAGATAATAAAAAAATAGATTTTTTGAGAATTTTAGCATAAAATAGAGATTGTAAAAAAAATAATTGTATCAATCAAATGGTTTGATTTTAACACATAAGTAAAATCGAGTAATGTGATTGGTGAAAAAAAGTCAAAATTAAATTCAATTTAGTTAAAATTAAAAAAATTTGTGGAGGAATTTGATGAAAACACACAAAGATATATGTGTCAAATTTGTGAATTTATATGTGTCAAGTTTGTTTATTTTATAAAATTAACAAAAAGTATGGAAAATGAAAACTTATAAAATGAGGATGGGATTGATAAAACTTTATTGATTTAATTTTATATAAATTAGATGTATTTAAGAGTAAACTTATGATTTTCTATATTTTTTGTTAATTTTATAAAATAAACAAAAGAGCCCCTTAAACTTATACATTTCAGACTTTTTATTTTAAAAATACAACGTCATATATGATATATTAAAAAAATCAACAAATCACATGATTATAAATATTAAAAAAGCACAAATAATTGTCTATTTATATTTTAACACTTAACAAAGTCAAACAATGCAATTTACGTAAATTATTATTAACATTATCAAAATGAGTGTCGGACTTTCAGACATCGATTTGAATGAAAATAAATAGACGAGATTCTACATGTTACAACAACATATATTTTTCAAGGTCGTTATGTTAAACACACAATGTGTAGAAAGGGATAGCTAACATTTCAATTAAACAAATTCAAATCTTTTGTGCAACAAATATTTATACAAAATATCAATAAATATTATCACATAATGCAAAATCATGTAAAAGTTGTGGGTTCATGCGGATCTTAACTAATTAAATATTAAAAATTTAATATTGTTTTATAGAATAATATTAAGTATTACAAAATCATGAATATGTAAATCGTGTAGGTGTAAGGTTGTGTAAGGTTCATGTAAATGGTTTGTTGATTAATAATTAAGATATAATTATTTAGAATAAAAATATCGAAAATAAAAAGAGTATGTAATTCGAAAAATAAAAATTGTGGTGATTTTATATTAATTTACACGGTGCACAAAGTTTATATTAATTTACACGATGTACAGTAAAAGAATAACATAATCAACCATTTAAATATTATATGTTTTAAAAAATATATATTATATAAAAAAATCAGAAATAACAAAATTATTAGTTAAGTTATTCTTTATATTCAAATCATGTGATTAAAACTAGTTAATATAGATTAAGTTAACGATAGGTTGTTGATGAAGACCTCAATAAGGGCCAATTGAAGCGGATAAGTATATTGAAAAATAAGTGATTTTCTTTTGTATAACAAAGGTGACAGAACGTTCGACCAGTGAAGGCGTCGATTTAGGAAGTATTTTATTTGGAAGTTAGTTACGAATCAACGGTCTCTTACGATATCACCTAACTTTAAATGGATTGAGCTAAAGACGAGGATGAGACATATAACTCATATACCATGTTTGATTTTAGAATTCTTTCCTAGGTTGTTAGTCTTTATTGATGATGAGATACATAGAATACGTATGATAACACATAAGCAAACTCAAATGAATTTTAACGCAACATAACTGAATCAAGTAATGGAGGAAGGTCGTTCCTTCCATTAAATGCACTAACAGGTCTTGTTTTTCACCTAATAAGTAGGTCAAAGCCTTTGTTTCTCTTTTCACGAAGGTTTACAAAAACTTCTCTATTGTAATTAAGATCCTAATATGAATATCTCCTAAACCCACTTAATTAAAAACCTTTAAACATGTGTTATCTCAAATGTATGTTAATCCAAACAAGAATAGGAAGAAATTTTATAGAGAGAAAGAAAGAAGTAAGAGAAAGAAAGTAACAGAAAAAGTAAAACGAACCACAAACTCTCTAACAAGATAGAGAGATATGTATATAGTGTCACAACCTTATGGGTTTGTGGGCTTTGTATCATAAGCCGGGCTTGGTTTTTATGGGGGCTTAAGGCCCAAAACCTAGACAATATTAACTTAGAGTCCAAGCCCGTTAACCGACTAACCTATTACAATAAAAGACCGATAACGATTAAGATGACCTAATACATTCTTATTTTCCTATATAAAAAATAAGGCTTAAAATATCCTCCAATGTATGGTCATCTTCAACAACAATTCTTGATTGACCGATAACATTCTTGTGGGGGTAAAGCGGGAAATTTGATTTATTACATGAAATAAAACGAGAAGACTCTAAATGAAGAAGCACAACTTCACTTGGGTGTCCAAGGCGTCAGTGCCACGTTGTGAGACTCAAATTAATCAAAGAAAAAGTAATGTTGTTGGATGGTTGTTGACTGACAAGGTAGAGGTCGTCGGTGCTATCACAACGAAGAAGAAGCTGGCGGGTTTAATAATCCTTCATAGAAAAACCATAAGCATTAAAGTCAACAGATACATTGTTATCACGAGTAAATTAACGAACAAAAATCAAGTTTTTGATTATATTAGGTGTTACTAGGACATTGTGAAGGTAAACGGGTTTGTGTAGCGTATGCAAAAGGCTATGACCCGTGCGAGTTACGAGTATAGGTTGGTCATTGCCAACAAATACAGATTTATATACGCTTGGATTGCTAAAAAAAGTGAGCATACATGTATTCTCGGTAACGTGAGAGGACGCTATGAAATCAATGTTTCAATTTGGTTCTTGAAGAATCATCGTTTGAAAAGTTTGAGGTAGCATCGTGGCTTGAGGAGTAAAAGACATATGCATGGTATAATTTGGAACCACATGAGGAGGAACCTAAGACAAAAGTGTATTACCGAAACCTGGCGGGCCGAGTTAGGAAATGGTTGTTACATGGGCCTATCGGGCCTGATGGGTTGCGTATGGCAGTGAAGCACCTGATGTGATCGGGCTGCTGAATGAGCCTGCTGGACCGAAAATCTGTTGTTGTACCTGAGGTGTAGAAGAGTTCGTGACTAAGGGTTGATGGGCTGATTGCCGTTGCATATTAGGGTGAGGTGGGATTGTGCGTGTAACAAGGAGTAGTTACCAGTCCCAGTATGAAAGTAAACTAATCACATGTTGGGCTGGGCTGAGTAAATAGGTTGAGTATGTGAGATTAGGCCACACACGATTGTCGAGATGAATTATTTTTGCTCAACACAATAGGTTTAGAAATGGTAGGAGATGGTTTGTGGGAGCTCTTATATTGAGACACGTTTGACAGCCGAGTTTGGGTATTAGCGGGGTGAGGTCGAAGGTCATTTACACCATGTATAAACTTACAACGGATCCATAAGTGTAAGAGTTGCGTTTTAAATTGCGACAAACATCTAAACCCGACATATCGTATTCGCCTTATCATTCGTATTAGTATTTGTAAGGAGAAACGTAGGTGAATAGGATGTGTTGTGCATCATAGATTGACCCAGTGATAGAGTAGACATATCACTTTCTTCAAAGAGCATCATCGATCGAAGTTCATTAAAAGTGAGGGCTTTTTCCCGTAGGCGAATGACGCGGGCGGCGTCCTGATACTTGCTTCGAATGTCATTAACGACATAGGTGACAAGGCTAGAGTCCTTCACCAGTGATTCAAGATTGGCAAGGCGATCCGATTTGGATTTTATTTGTTGAAAGAAATCCGTGGCGGATAAGTTTCCAATTGCCATGTTGTAGATCTCCTTGTTAAGTTGAGTGACACGAGCATCCTTATTATTGTGGAAGAGGTCCTTCAATGTCTTCCAAACACCATGTGCGGTAGAATCAACATCAACAACCATCTCAACAAGTTTGGGAGAGATGTTGGAGTACATACACATGACGACTAATGAATCATTAGATTCATTAAGAGGATCAATAGTGGATGTAGATGTAGATGATTGGTCTTCAATATGATTGTGCATTGCGTAGGTTTTTTAAGAATTGTTGAAACAAAGAGCTCCAAGAACTGTAGTTTAATTTATCAAGATCAAGGGGTGGGGATGCACGCCTTAATACTTGCAATCGAATAAGGATTATCGATTTGTTGTTTTGGCGGATTGGGTGGTGGTGTTGCTCCCGTCATGATGCTATGACAAAGGAGATGCAAAGATTAAACGTAACAACAAGCAAAATTGTATGCGAAGAGTAGCAAAAAAAAGAGGATGCGTTTTAGGTTTAGGGTTTTTTAAGGAGTGAATCATTGTTAGCTGATACCATATTAGAATTGGTATTTCCCCATAATGTTTTCATTAACATCGAAAGTCATAATATACCCTTGTGCAAACTTGGGGCATACGACAGTCAAGGGCCAAGCCCATTACAAAAAAAATATTTCTAGAATAATAATAATACTAAGCTAATAATTTTTACACAAGAAGAAGGGATAGACTATGAAGAGGTTTTTGCACATGTTTCCATCCAGGGAAATATCTTATCCAATATTAAACATATATG
The DNA here is from genome assembly GCA_025667525.1 of Glebionis coronaria. Taxonomy (NCBI): domain Eukaryota; kingdom Viridiplantae; phylum Streptophyta; class Magnoliopsida; order Asterales; family Asteraceae; genus Glebionis; species Glebionis coronaria. Next base: position 520,522,596 of record CM046879.1, read on the forward strand.
GTGAATGAGGAGTGGTATTCCTATCATCCTTTTCCCACACATATGTGTCATGAATGGGTTTGGATTGCTCATTGTGTTGTTCTTCATTAGCAAATACATTGCATTCAGAAATTAATTGTACCTCAGCCATTTGCTCTTCGTCATAAATGGGTCTGATTTGTGCATCATTATCATCTGTATCTTTACCTAAGCTGTTGAATGTATCTTGGCTTTCTTATTATGTCTCACTGCTTTCTGTGACAATCGAACAAGCATTCAATTCTTTACCATTATCAACAATACTCTCTTTCGTTTGCATCAGTCTTTTATTCACCCTTCTTCAAATTGTCGTTTATGACATGTTCTTTTAGAAATGGACTTCTTTACATTACTCATGTCATGAAGGAGTGCCTCTCTGAACTGCTTAAGATGTACTAGAGTGTATTTGACAAAGTATTTTCTTGGAAACTCTCGATCATTGTCTGTAGAGACCTTTGTGTAAATGAATTGCTGAAACTGATTGTAGAGAACTAAAAAGGCTATCGTGGATTCATCCTCTTGAAATTCATCTGTTGTCCCATAAATATGTCATGATTAAACAAGAAAGGTAGATAGAAGATAGATGAATTCTAGAAAGAGAAATTAGAGAGAGAAAAGAGAGAGAATGGTTGGAAACTTTGGGAGGATTAGACTAAGAGTGAGAAAACACAAATGACCAATACCATTCCTAACATGCTAGGAAGGGTATTTATAGTCCCCCTACATATGGGCTTGATTATGGACTATATGTTAATGGGCCGGGCTTTCCTTTTAGGCTTTAGTTACTTATGAATGAACTTTAGCTTAAAGTTAAGCCCGTTAAAAAAAACACGACTAACCTACTACCTATTACAACGTTCTAAAATACGATACATAATAACCATATGACTGAACATTCTTGTTTGACTCAATATTTTGAGGCTAACAATCTCCCCCAATGAGAGGTCATTTCCCTTTGTCATTTGGAGATTTGTAGAGATTACTAATCTCGCCATAAATGAGTCTTGAACGTGTAATAGTAGTCTTGTTCCTTCATGTTGGGATCTTTGAACCTTTGTCGTTGTCTTTCGACTTTATCTTTTGATCTTGAGATCTTCAAATCATCCTTGACTTGTCTTTGCCATCTTGCGATCTTGTGTCTTCATCCACATACTCACACTATTAATTGTTGAATATGTCTTTAGGCATGAGTATGTGGTTTTTGAATCTTTGACTTTGCTGAGTACACCGTAATGCCACCTTCTCGAGACAAAACATAGACACGGACTGAATGGCTTTCACATTCGTCCTAAATCGGTAGCGTTTTACCTCCGGCCGGTGAAGAACGTTAGACGATATTAAATATCATACATGTGATTAGGTAGATTCAATTAAGAATCTCCTTGACAGGGTTTCGCGGCAGTACTATCCGTTCGCTTTACTCGACCGTCTCAAAGCAAGACTACGAACATAAAGAGTGAATCAATTGGATAAATATCCGCTTGATTAAAGTCATCAATTCAAATTCCTGGAACAAGTATGATTCATAAAGAATCTTACCATTGTTGCTTTCCAGTTTACACAAGCTTGATTCATAAGAATCTCGCAAGTCACCTAGCGTAGCGCTGTTTGAGGTTGACGCTAGAAGGATTTTCATTCGTCACTGTGAATATTAATGAATATCACTCCGAATGTTCTGGTAAGACCATAAAGATATTGCGTAGAAACCTGAAACGAGTTTGAATCAATTCAGAATCAAACCACTGTTGTTTTTCAGTTTACACATGTTTAATTCATAAAGAATCTTACACATGACCTACCACAGTGTTGTTTGATGTTAACACTGGAAGGATTTCCACTCATCATTGTGATTACTAGGTAGTATCACTCTGAGTGTTCTAGCAATATCACAAGTGTAACACCCCATTTTGATAAATGGAATGTCACGCGTGATCATGGCGTGTCATCAAAGCATACAAGGATAAATGTCTAAACATTACATGACCATAAAGGAAATACCATAATCAAACATCGGTAGTCCAAAAGTAGAACTCATCACACACAAACATAAGTACTGTAAATGAAAGGACTAAACAATGTCCATGGAAACGAGTATCAAAGTATAGATAAATGCACAAAGTAAAGAACGCTAGAAAGATTCCAGTCCATATGCACGTACGCTTAAAGTCTACGAGCGTCCCTGAGTACCTGCCGTTTTGGGAACATGAAAAGGAAAATGGCTGAGCAATACACTCAGTGCACGGATGTACAAGTAAAGCATGAATAATATAAGCATAAAAGCATGAAACAGCGGAAGAAACTAAGTCCTGGATAACCCGGTTATATCTTAGTAAAACTGGTTTTATAGTTTGAAAAGCCTTATGTTTATCTTGTAAAAACTGTTTAACATATTTTACCATTAGCCAATATAGGTCATGAAAATCAACGTGCATGAATACTTGGAGGGGTGACCTCGTCATGCAAATTAGAGGGGCTGCCTCTAATTTAATATACTGGTTTTAGGGTAGGAGGGATTAGCTCCTTGTGAAGGATGCAAGGCACACACCACATTCACACTGAGTAATCTGCTGAAAACATGTAACTAGGATGCACCCATACGCCCCACCTAATAATATAATAAATGGCCAAAAGCTGAAAGGAAAGCCACGAGTAATCACTCCGCCGTGGGGAAGTCATAACACCAGTGCCTCTAGTGTTATGGTTATGGTACCTCCATAACTAGGTGAAACTGGTCATGCATGTATATAGCTTTAGGTATTCTAATTAAACATAAGCAATCAAAACATATAAAACATATACTAGGGAAAACAGTTGGCTGCATACGGGGAATCCTAATAAGGAATGAATGTCTATACTGAAAGGACGGAGAATCCGTACCTTATGTCTAGTGAAAGAAGAAGACGAACGGAAGAGAGTCCTACTTCGGTATCACTAATGCTACATAAATACATACGTGTATAAGTACCTGATTACTGAGTACGTAACTGGTTTTATATCATGTCTTAGCTTGTTTTATATGTTCATGTCATGTTTTACTGATTTAAGCTTTATACTGTGTTTATCATATATTTTGTCTATTCTGATTAAGTATTACTTGTATTTCATGTATTATTATACTTGTTGTGTAATAATAAGTAACTTCCTAAAAATAGCAGGTTTCCTAAAATAGAAAGTTTCAAAAAATAGAAAGTTTCCAAAAATAGAAAGTTTCCAAAAATAGAAAGTTTCCAAAAATAGAATTACTGCTTGAAATAGATAAGTTTCTAAAAATAGAAAGTTTCCATAAATAGATTAACTGCCTTAAATAAATAAGTTTCTAAAAATAGAAAGTTTCCATAAATAGATATAACCTGGTTAGTTAAGCTAATTACATAAGCTTAAGTGTTTTCTGATTAATATTCTAAGTCATGTGATTATATAGTATAGTTTATTAATTATTACATGTAAACTAAATAAACTATTAGTTAAAGTATTTAATTAAATATAACATGATTTTAATTAAATAAAGGTAAAATACTTAGGTTAAAACATGTATTATTATCTATTAATAATACAACCTAAGTCATATAAATTAATTAATTATAAGTCATGGTTTTAATAATTAATTAATTATATAGTCTAATTAAAGATAAATACTTAGGTTAAAATTCATGAATTAATAATTAAATTAATAACCTAAGTCATGTAAATTAAATTAATCATGTTCATCCTTTTAATTAACTTAATTTAAGTCTAAAAAATAACATAACTTGTAAAAATCATAAACCTTGAAAAAAAATGATTCATGAACCGGACCCGTGATTAAAACTTATGAACCGGACCCGTAACCATCACCATACCCCGACCGAGGTCGGGGTTTCCCCTTGCCTTGCTGCTGCCGTGAGACCACCACCACCATACCGAGACCATATGGTCTCGGTGGTGTGAAATAAGCCAAGCCGAGACCCCCTTGGGGCTCGGTTAGGCGTCGGCTAAACAACAAACACCCCTAAATCCCTGATTTGATTTAACCCCATTATTAGAACATGTTTATATTACTTGTTTTTAATTAGTCTATTAAAAACATCATGATTTTATGTGATTAATTCAAAACATAAAAAGAAAAGATTAAAGGTTATACCGATTACGTGAAATCAAGAAGGATGAACACACACGATTCCTTGCAATAATTCAGAGATAAAAATCAAACCCGAACACCCCTTTGGTGTTCTTAAATCCGGCGGCCAAAGAAGGAGAAGAAAAAGAAAACTAGGGTTTTAATTATTTTCTAGATTTTGTGATAAATGAACATGTTTTTCCCTTAACCCCTTTTTTAGTAAAAATTACATGGGCTAAGCCCATGTTTCTTGGTATAGCCGCGGGTAGGGGGCCCCACATGGGGTAACCCGTACCTTCTTCCGTGTCTAAAATAATAGTGTGTTCTCGTGTTCGTAATTTACGTGTTATAATTAGTTATCAACCGTGACTTAATATATTTATTCGTGTTCGTAATAAATATATATACATACGTAATATTAGTTCGTGATTAATTTACGTTCATGCTTTCATGTTCGTATGTTCATGATTATAATTATTATTGGAATAGTTATCATGTGTTCATATGTAATAAATACTTATCGTGTTATAACACGTACGTAATACTTATAATTCTTATTCATGAAACGTAAACGTGCTATAAAAGGAAAGTTCTAATCATGTACGTACGATCTTAAGGGTACTATTCATGGTAAAAGCATGCGGGTTTTACAACTCTTCCCCCCTAAAAAGAATAATTCGTCCCCGAATTATAGATAAAGTAAACTGGAAAAGAAGAACATACCCGAATTCAAAATATGAAATGAGGGTAAGAAGCCCGGATAGACTCCGCTGTTTCCCAAGTGGCTTCCCGCTCGGTATGATCCCTCCAAAGTATTTTGACGAATGGAATCGTCTTCCTTCTCATGACTCGTTCTTGTCTGTCAAGAACTCGTTCGGGTTCTTCTATGAAAGTGAGATCTTCACGAATCTGTTCCATTGGATACTGAACCATGTGAAGGGGATGATACTGGTACCCTCTGAGTAAGGACACATGAAACACATTGTGTACATGAGAAAGCTGCGGAGGTAACGCTAAACGGAAAGATACTTCACCGACTCGTTCAATGATATCAAACGGTCCGATGAAACGAGGACTGAGCTTCCCCTTAACTCCAAAGCGTCTAACACCACGTGCCGACGAAACCTTAAGGAAAACGTGATCTCCTACGTTAAAATGTATGTCCCTATGATGCTTGTCCGCGTAGCTCTTCTGACGTGACCGTGCTTCTTGAAGTTTCTGCTTAGCTACTGCGACCCTCTCATTAGTCAGCTCGATGATTTCTGGTCCTTCAAGTGTTCGCTCACCAACCTGATCCCAGCAGATTGGGGCGCGACACTTCCTGCCATACAACATCTCGAACGGAGCACACTTGATACTTGCGTGCCAACTGTTGTTGTATGCAAACTCCACCAAACAGATATAATCGTCCCAATCACCTGTCCATTCCAAAGCACATGACCTCAACATGTCTTCCAATGTCTGAATCGTTCGCTCCAACTGCCCATTTTTTTGAGGATGAAAAGCCGTGCTAAGATTAAGTTGTGTACCCCAGGATTTCTGTAGACTTTTCCAAAATCGCGAAGTGAATCGAGGATCTCTGTCCGAGACGATGCTGGATGAAGCACCGTGGAGTCTCATGATCTCTCTTTTATACGTATCGGCGAGTTTACTGACCGAATCTTCCTTGCGGATCGGTAAGAAATGAGCTGATTTGGTAAGTCGATCTACGATAACCCAAATTGCATCGTGCTTCCTCTTGGTTGGCGGAAGACCAGTAACAAAATCCATGGTGATTTTGTCCCACTTCCACTCTGGAATATCTAACGGTTGAAGAAGACCGCCAGATCGTTGATGCTCGATCTTAACCTGCTGGCAAGTAAGACATTTGGAGACGTAAGTGGCAACATCCTGTTTCATACCACTCCACCAAAAGTACTGCTTGATGTCGTGGTACATCTTGGTCGAACCAGGATGTATAGAGAATGGGGAGCTATGAGCTTCAGCTAACAATGCTTACTGGAGTTCTTGATCATCAGGAACACAAAGTCTCGTGCCCTGCCATAAGATACCATCTGCATCTACTCTGAACTCTGTCTGCTTCTCCAAATTCCGAATTATCGCCCAGATTTCTCCATCATCTTTCTGAGCTTCCTTGATCTTAGAGAGTAACTCGGGTTCTACTCTAAGATTAGCCCAGTAACCGTGTTGTCCACGTACCATGATCTCTATGTCTAGTCGCTCCAAGTCTCTTATGATTTCTTCCTCAATCTCAATGCCGTTGATCATTCCGGACTTTCTGCTAAGTGCATCTACTACTACATTCGCCTTGCCGGGATGATACTTCAGATTAATGTCATAATCCTTCAACAGCTCTAACCATCTCCTCTGTTTCATGTTCAATTCACGTTGAGTGAAGATATACTTCAAGCTCTTTTGGTCCGTGAAAAAAATCACATGATTCTCCATACAAATAGTGCCTTCATATCTTCAATGCAAACACGACTGCAGCAAGTTCTAAGTCATGCGTAGGGTAATTTTCCTCATAAGTCTTAAGCTGCCGTGAAGCGTACGCGATCACTTTCCCATGTTGCATGAGAACACAGCCAAGTCCCTTCCCCGATGCATCACTGTAGATTTGAGATCCACCCGTACCAGATGGGAGAGTAAGAATAGGTGCAGATACTAACTTCTACTTCAGATCTTCAAAGCTCTTCTCTCGTTCTTCCGTCCAGACAAATTTCTCCCCTTTCCGCATCAGTTTGGTCAATGGTAGTGCTAGGCGGGAAAAGTTCTCCACGAACCTACGGTAATAGCCAACTAAGCCTAAGAAACTACGGACTTCAGTCGCTGATGTCGGTCGTGGCCACTTAGTAATAGCCTCAACCTTCGCTGGATCCATATTGATTCCTTCTGCTGATACAATGTGGCCTAAGAATGCCACCTTGTCTAACCAGAACTCACACTTGGAGAATTTAGCATACAACTGCTTCTGGCGAAGAATCTGTAGTAATGTACGAAGATGGTCTTCGTGTTCCTCCTTGGACTTTGAGAAAATCAGGATGCCATCGATGAAGACAATGACGAACTTGTCCAGAAATTCATGGAAGATTATGTTCATCAGATCCATGAACACTGCTGGAGCATTGGTTAGGCCGAATGGCATGACTACAAATTCGTAGTGGCCATAGCGTGTACAGAAAGCAGTCTTGGCGATGTCCTGCTCCTTAACCCGTAGCTGATGGTAGCCTGACCTTAGATCAATCTTGGAGAAGTGTTTGGCCCCTTGGAGTTGGTCAAACAAATCGTCTATACGTGGGAGTGGATACCTATTCCTGATGGTAATCTTGTTGAGCTCGCGATAATCTATGCAAAGACGCATACTGTCGACCTTCTTTTTAACAAACAAGACCGGTGCGCCCCACGGAGATGCGCTCGGTCGAATGAAACCTCGTTCCAGAAGTTCTTGCAGTTGATCCTTCAGCTCCTTTAACTCTATGGGAGCCATGCGATAAGGAGCCTTGGAAATCGGCTCAGCTCCTGGGATAAGCTCGATACTGAATTATACTTCACGTGCAGGTGGTATGCCCGGAAGTTCTTCTAGAAATACATCTTGAAATTTTGACACTATTGGCTGATCCTGAATTGCTGGGGATTCAGCATGCATGTCATGAACCGTAGCTAGATAACCCTTGCAGCCAAGTGACAGTAGTGCACGTGCTTGCAGGGTTGATATGATTTGTACAGACCTGCCAGGTACGAACCCGTTATGAATGTACTCTGGTGCATTAACATCACCGAAGATCACTCGATATGAATGGCAGTCTATGGTAGCATGATGCTTGGATAGCCAATCCATGTCCAAAATCATGTCAAAGTCATTCATGTCCAGCGGAAGTGCGTCAACAGGACGAACCTTATCGTCAAACTCTAGGGGAAGATTCTTGTACACATGGGTGATAAGTACAGAGTCTCTCAAAGACGTGGAAATACTGAGTCTATTCTCTAGTGGCATGGGGAGTATCCTAACATTCTTGGCATAAGTAGTAGAAATGACCGAGTGAGTAGCACCCGTAACAAACAGAACACATGCAGCTTGACCATACATATTCAAGATTCCAGTGATGGTACATGTAGACTTGTTGTCCTGATTGCGAGATGTCGTGTAAACGGGTCCAGTGGTAGGAGGCGGCTTGGTATCAACATGTCCCGATGTGCCCTCCATCTCGCCCTCACGGCAGTCCTTCATGCGATGGCCAGGAAGACCACACTTGAAGCATGCGTCACTGTCGCGGCGACATGGCCCTGGGTGCCTATGGTGGCAAGTAGAGCAAAGAGGATGAGTATATCCTCCAGCATGTGTCCTGAGTGGCTGAGAACCAGTGATAGCTGGACGGCTAGGCTGCTGTTGGAGTGTCCATGGTTCCTGCTGCTGTTGGAGTGTCCAGCGTTGTTAAGGTAATTATCATTACCGCCACGCTTATTCGTAGCAGAACGGTCGTTAGTCTGACCGTTTCCCTTGGGCTGATTAGGCTGCTGCTGAGTAGCCGGCTGAGACCGGTCCCCAGTCTTTTGCCTCTTATCGGGTCTCTCTGCTTCCCCGAACTCATCTCTCTCCTGCAGCATCTCCAGCTTACGTGCCGCATCAGCTACTTGTGCTACCGTGTTAAACGTAGCACACACCAAGTTGTTTGCGACCGATGTGCGAAGAGCCCACCTGAAGTGGTGTGCGTGCTCTTTCAGGAGTACCTGCCGCTGCACCAAGGAAACCAGCTAAACAAAGAAAGCACTGCATGAACTCGTTGCTATTCTCCCCAGCTCTCTGTCGGATCCCATGGTACTCCCTCTTCAGCTTGTCTTGCTCAGCCTTGGGAAAGAACTGCTCCATCACCCTATCTCTGAACTGAGCCCATGTCAAACCAGCCACCCAATTATCACCTCCCTCAGATTGCTTCAACGCTAACCACCAATTTAACACATCACGTTCGAATCGGTAGCATGCCAACCTCGACTTGAAGACGGGGTCACAGCCCATAGCATCGAAGATCTTCTTAATGTGAGCCAACCAACTTTCAGCTTCACTAGGGCTATCTGTTCTCTCGAAAGCTCGAGGACGGAGCTTGTTGAATCTCTCCAGCCATGTTACCAATGTCACTGGAGGAGGAGGAGGAGGAGGTGCTGGGTGATGCTGCTGATTGTTGGTAGCCTGAACCTCAACCCTGATTTCGTTCCTCAGCTGAGGAAGCAAAGCTTGCATTGCAGCTTGGATCGCTGCATTGAGTTGTTCCTGCTCGCGTGTGAGAACCATCTGACAGTATAGCATAAAATACATGATAAAACTGATCAAAACATAAACTATATACATGAAAAAAATTTATACCAATAAATCATGAGAAAATTTTTTTGTAGAAAAACTAGTACATGAATGCATGATGCAGTTTTATGAAAACTTTTGTATGCCCGAGAGTGAACGCCTATGGTCAGTTCACCCAAAATAAAAGAAATGGCGAGGGGACGCCTATGGGTCGGTCCCAAATTTAAAAGTTTCGAGAAAACACATGCGACTAAATAGGGCCAGTCCTGTACCAACCATTACTTAGTCATAAACTTGCGACAATGACATATATATGTATGCATGAAAATGATGAATGCATGAAAACCGACTGTCAGTTCTAGGAAGACCATAGTGACTATCCACTAATCACATGTCAAGTTTTGAGAGCCTACAGGTCGAAGCCTTGGATCTGATACCATAATTGTAACACCCGATTTTGATAAATGGAATGTCACGCGTGATTATGGCGTGTCATCAAAGCATACAAGGATAAATGTCTAAACATTACATGACCATAAAGGAAATACCGGAATCAAACATCGGTAGTCCAAAAGTAGAACTCATCACAGACAAACATAAGTACTATAAATGAAAGGACTAAACAATGTCCATGGAAACGAGTATCAAAGTATAGATAAATGCACAAAGTAAAGAAGGCTAGAAAGCTTCCAGTCCATATGCACGTACGCTTAATATCTACGAGCGTCCCTGAGTACCTGCCGTTTTGGGAACATGAAAAGGAAAACGGCTGAGCAATACGCTCAGTGCACGGATGTACAAGTAAAGCATGAATACTATAAGCATAAAAGCATGAAACAGTGGAAGATATAGGTCATGAAACTGGTTTTATAGTTTGAAAAGCCTTATATTTATCTTGTAAAAACTGTTTAACAAATTTTACCATTAGCCAATATAGGTCATGAAAATCAACGTGCATGAATACTTGAAGGGGTGACCTCGTCATGCAAATTAGAGGGCTTGCCTCTAATTTAATATACTGGTTTTTGGGTAGGAGGGATCAGCTCCTTGTGAAGGATGCAGGGAACACACCACATTCACACTGAGTAATCTGCTGAAAACATGTAACTAGGATGCACCCATACGCCCCACCTAATAATATAATAAATAGCCAAAAGCTGAAAGGGACGCCACGAGCAATCACTCCGCCGTGGGGAAGTCATAACACCAGTGCCTCTAGTGTTATGGTTATGGTACCTCCATAACTAGGTGAAACTGGTCATGCATGTATATGGCTTTAGGTATTCTAATTAAACATAAGCAATCAAAACATATAAAACATATACTAGGGAAAACAGTTGGCTGCGTACGGGGAATCCTAATAAGGAAAGAATGTCCATACTGAAAGGACGGAGAATCCGTACCTTATGTCTAGTGAATGAAGAAGACGAACGGAAGAGAGTCCTACTTCGGTATCACTAATGCTACATAAATATATACGTGTATAAGTATCTGATTATTGAGTACGTAACTGATTTATATCATGTCTTAGCTTGTTTTATATGTTCATGTCATGTTTTACTGATTTAAGCTTTATATTGTGTTTATCATATATTCTGTCTATTTTGATTAAGTATTACTTGTATTTCATGTATTATTATACTTGTTGTGCAATAATAAGTAACTTCCTAAAAATATTAGGTTTCCTAAAATAGAAAGTTTCAAAAAATAGAAAGTTACCAAAAATAGAAAGTTTCTAAAAATAGAAAGTTTCCAAAAATAGAAAGTTTCCAAAAATAGAAAGTTTCCAAAACTAGAATTACTGCTTGAAATAGATAAGTTTCTAAAAATATAAAGTTTCCGTAAATAGATTAGCTGCCTTAAATAAATAAGTTTCTAAAAATAGAAAGTTTCCATAAATAGATATAAGCTGGTTAATTAAGCTAATTACATAAGCTTAAGTGTTTTCTGATTAATATTTTAAGTCATGTGATTATATAGTATAGTTTATTAATTATTACATGTAAATTAAATAAACTATAGGTTAAAGTATTTAATTAAATATAACATGATTTTAATTAAATAAAGGTAAAATACTTAGGTTAAAACATGTATTATTATCTATTAATAATATAACCTAAGTCATGTAAATTAATTAATTATAAGTAAGGGTTTTAATAATTAATTAATTATATAGTCTAATTAAAGATAAATACTTAGGTTAAAATTAATGAATTAATAATTAAATTAATAACCTAAGTCATGTAAATTAAATTAATCATATTCATGCTTTTAATTAATTTAATTTAAGTCTAAAAAAATAACTTGTAAAAATCATAAACCTTGAAAAAAAATGATTCATGAACCGGACCCGTGATTAAAACCCATGAACCGGACCCGTAACCATAACCATACCCCGACCGAGGTCGGGGTTTTCCCTTGCCTTGCTGTTTCCGTGAGACCACCACCACCATACCGAGACCATATGGTCTCGGTGGTGTGAAATAAGCCAAGCCGAGACCCCCTTGGGGCTCAGTTAGGCGTCGGCTAAACAACAAACACCCCTAAACCCTTGATTTGATTAACCCCATTATTAGAACATGTTTATATTACTTGTTTTTAATTAGTCTATTAAAAACATCATGATTTTATGTGATTATATAAATCAAAACATAAAAAGAAAAGATTAAAGGTTATACCGATTACGTGAAATCAAGAAGCATGAACACACACGATTCCTTGCAATAATTCAAAGATCAAAATCAAACCCGAACACCCCTTTGGTGTTCTTAAATCCGGCGGCCAAAGAAGGAGAAGAAAAAGAAAACTAGGGTTTTAATTATTTTCTAGATTTTGTGATAAATGAACATGTTTTTCCCTTAACCCCTTGTTTAGTAAAAATTACATGGGCTAAGCCCATGTTTCTTGGTATAGCCGCGGGTAGGGGCCCCACATGGGGTAATCCGTACCTTTTTCCGTGTCTAAAATAATAGTGTGTTCTCGTGTTCGTAATTTACGTGTTCTAATTAGTTATCGATCGTGACTTAATATATTTATTCGTGTTCGTAATAAATATATATACATACGTAATATTAGTTCGTGATTAATTTACGTTCATGATTTCATGTTCGTATGTTCGTGATTATAATTATTATTGGAATAGTTATCGTGTGTTCATACGTAATAAATACTTATCGTGTTATAACACGTACGTAATACTTGTAATTCTTATTCATGAAACGTAAACGTGGTATAAAAGGAAAGTTCTAATCATGTACGTATGATCTTAAGGGTACTGTTCATGGTAAAAGCATGTAGGTTTTACAACAAGGATATAGCGTAGGACTCTCTTTATCGTCATTCCGTGTGTCCTAACGAGATTTGATTGATCTCTTGGCTCTAGATCGATTTGTGCACTTTTAGTGGTCAGAGGCTGGAGCAGATGCCACCTATTCAATATCAACTATCTCGTAATGAGAAAGCTAATAGAAGTCTTGTTGTTCTCCGTGACAATAAAACAGACTGCTTTTGAGAGAAGCCTGAGTAGCTAGGTAAGGGTTGTGCATTACATCACTGGGTCCATGATGTGTAATCTTCATGATGTGTTGACCCGGTTTCTGCCTAAGTTGTATGGAGGGATATTTTCTTTTCACCCATTATCCTTACATTTATTTTTCATTCTTCAACCCCTTCAATGCTTACCAAGACATCAGTACTAACACCTTGTTGTGATTTTTCCAGTGCTAGCATCAGTACTTAGTTGGCATTCAACTACGTTCACATTCTACTCCATCTTTCCTAAGGACTTCTAATAATCTATTGGATTGTCCCTTGGAAGATCCCTCTGGTTCTGGTTCGATCATAGGACATAAACCTAACCACCCTTTTGACACCAATAACGTCGTGGATTAAAGATGTTGTGGGTATTTGATCGTAACCATAAACCACTTTAAATTCTAACAAAGTGTTTGAAGAACATTTAACACCTTGCTAGTTTTGTCATTTCAGAAAAGCTCCCCTACACATGTGCATTGAAATGCGAGATTATTTAAGAAAACATTTCGCACATGTGGGTAAGAGTTAAAAGTGCACGAGTCTTGCAAAATAAATCACATTTTAATCACATTTTCTCCCCTATCTCTAATATATAAAATCTTTTGATATTAGAGATACCAAATTTGATTAAAATATATCGTAAAAAATAGTCTTAAAAATCTTCAGGAGAAAAATGTGTCTTACTAGCATGAATTATTTGGAAAGCTCCCCCTCAAATATTGATCCAATTGAATTGTCATTGTGAGGATGTGATCCACATTTCACTTTTTGAGGATAGAAGTTGTTGAACACACAATTTTTAAAAGATTTTGAATAATCATTGAAAAACTCTTGAAAAAAATTATGTTCAACGCTTTTTGAAAAACTCTATTTCTTTTTGGCGAAAAGGTTTTTCTAAAGCATAAACTTGAGTTCATAGAATTTGAATGTCTTGACGAATCCACTCAAGTGTAAGAAGATTTCTCTTCTTTTGCTGAGGGTAAGGGCACTAAAGCGTACACTTCCCCGTGAATATAGATCCGGGTTGCAATCTGAAAGTGATTGCAAGCCATTGTGTTGAGCTCAAAACGTTGAATATTTTGTGACAAGCTCAACCCAAGATAGATTGATCTACCTGTTGTTGGAAAAATTGTCCAAAATAGACATTTTCCTTTATTAAAAAAGTAGAAATGACATGTTTTGAAAAATATTTTACAACTTTCATTCGAGCTTTATGTACACACCCGTGTCGGTATTGAGCGACATTTCTAGGCACGTCCATATTATCGATACTGAAAGACATGTCGAGAAGAATATTTTTGGTATTTTCAAAAAAATTTCCATTTCTTATTTTGTTTTTATATGTTTATTTACGTTTTATTTTATTTTTGTATTTTTCAAGTTTTTCGAAACTAATCCAAAATAGACTTTTGTACAACAGAAGAAGGTGATATGGAATGTACATAGTTAGAACCCTTTAAGGAAGAAGAAGTGGGTTCAGAATCCGCTGTTGTACCTGCAATAACAGAAGAAGAGTTCGTACAAATACTAGTGTTAGGAGTAACAAATTCCTTGTCTACGGTCAAAACATTCGGATTCATGCTAGCGCAGGTTTCATCACTCTTGTCTATTGGAATCCACTGAAGACCAACTTCCGTGAAGATCCTACCCGTTGGTTTCCACTATAGACTAGATTTAGGAGTAGTTTTCTCTTGCACAGCGGAAGACTTCTTTGGAGAGAAACTATGTCCTTTTTGAATCTACATTTCAGATTTGTTGTTATTGCTTTTCTTTGCGACGGGTTTGTATCCCCTTGTTGTCTTATGGGATTCTGTATTCGATCTCCGTTCAAAGGAACGAGATTTCACCTTATAGAGGTATTGCAAAATGCAATGGTCATGATTTTCATTGTGAATTCCCTTTTTGCAAGTGGGACATACATGGAATTTGGGATTCACGAAAGTACTTGTATTCCTTGGTTTTCTAAATCGTTCAGGCGTAGTGTTCGAAGCACGACTACTCATGGATAGTTTCCAATTCCTAGATTGCTGGTTATGGATCCTAGGTTTTGGCTGACTACCATTAGGAGTGTGTTAAACTCTAGCGAGATTTGTTGAACTAGATTTTGAATACACGGGTTTGTCTTTCTGAATCTTCCCTTTTTGTTTAGCATCCTCTAGGTTGTTGGTATGAACGAAGTCATTTGAACCTACAGATTCCTTTGTGGACGCGAATGTCATACGTTTTAGACGAGTCCTAGAAGTGCTAGGTGCATTCACATGGTTGGGTTTAGCAACAGTGTGCTTTTTAAATGGAGGAACATAGGGTGAAATGGATGGTTTTGGAACACTTGTTTGCACATCAGTCTTAGGGGGTAACCTAGATTTTACATGAGAAGAATTGGAGAAAGGAGTCGGTTTTCCTAAGATAGATGGACTTTGATCCTTGTAAGCATTGGGTTGTCTTACAACAGGTTTCTTAACGCAGGTTCCACAATTTTCCCACCCATTTTGGCAACGAGTTTCTTCAACTCTTCTATCGCTATGTCCTTTTCATGCAACTGAGCTTTCAAGTCTGTAATTTGCATACTCTTTTCGTTCATTTCTCGACACAAGGCGGAGAGTTTTACTTGCAAGTTATTATCATTAAGACCTTTTCCGACTTTGTCTTGCAAAGCAAGTTCAAGAGAATGACAATGTTTTTGTAGGAAATCAGATCGGTGTTGAAGTAACTCAAAAGCCTTTTTATCAACCGTTTGTTTGTATTTCGAAAGGTCAAGTTCAAGACGCTCACACTCTTTGATCTTATCAAGGTATTTGCATGAAACGTCAGAATATTCATCGATATCAGCACAAGATTGAAGAGTAACACACAAAATATCTTTGGAGAGACATTCTTCTAAGAGTAGATCATATTCATTTGAAAACTCTGATTTGCCATTTTGAAGCTCATCAATTTCTTTTTCAAGAGACTCGACGTATTTCAAATCATCAAACATTTCAGATTGAATGAATGTTTCAAATTCAAGAACAGTGGATTTTATCGTTACCGTATTCGGTATCAGAAGTTCTTTCACAAGTAAGGTTATATCGTGAGGAATCTCTTTTTTCCACTTATCATTTTGATGTTTTTTCCAATCGCTTTCAACAATTGATTTAACATTATCAATGTGATGTTTAAGAATACCAAGTGTTTTTCTACTTTTGCTTTTAGAAAAATCAAGAGGCAAATGGTTGATATATTTCCATTGAATTCTTCTTTGTTTGCTTTCTAAAAACAATTCCTCATGAGACTTCTGTTTTTGTGTAGTGAAAAGACCATATACACTATTCTCATAAGCATAATTGTATGGTTTCACAAACTCTTTATTGACCGGTGATCTACCTTCCTCTTCCCAAAGGGATGTCTCATCATTAACAAGAGGACATTCAGGATCGGTCCATTCGGACTCATCCATATAAAGGCGGGGGTTCGCAGCTTGAGCTTGGGCAAGGTAATCAGGACTTGCAAAGCTAGCTTGACCCTTAAACATCGACGGAGGTGCTATCATTCTTACGGTTTGAATAGAGTCATGCATTTTATAAACAACTTTCTTCAAAACTTCGACTTGTTTTTCTAGTTCCGTTACTTTTTCAGTATCTTTTTCATGTCGACTTTTGATATCTTGTTTTAACGTTTCAACCTCTTGTTTCTTAACATCAAGAATTTTAGTAGTCTCAGTGTTATCCATTGAAAGCCGTTGTTCTAGTTCGTTAACTTTGGTGGTAGCAAGGTACGTTTTTTGACGTTCATCCATTAATAAAACATTAAATTGACGTTTCTATTTGGTTAATAACTCAAGAGTTTCATTGTATTTCTTTTCAAGATCGTCCTTTTGACTTTTTAACGCACTACCCTTGTAACCCTCAAGCTCTTTGTTCTTTTGAAGAAGCTCAACTCTATAACTTTCAAGGGTCTCATTAGATTTAATTAGAGCAACTTTGCATTCTTCAAAATTTTGAGTGAGCGTAGCGTTTGCCTTCTTTAATTGCTTTTGACCTTTTTTAGTTTCTGTGATATCTTATTGTAAAGTGGCAATTAAATTAGCAAGCGTAATACGCTCCTCATCATCATACTCATTTGCATGTTGATCATTGGCAGACTCATTATTGTACGTGTCTGAGGGATCAGGTATGGTATTGCAATCAACCTTTTTCCGTCATACATGTGTCAATAAGGGTTTGAGTTTGATCACAATGCTCATGCGTATTAGCATTGGCAAACACATTATATTCATCATTGTGTACCTCTTCCAATGGCTCAGAATCGTAAATCGGGCCATTATCATAGGAAGGTGTGTTGCGGATGACAGTCTCAGAACTGATGCCTTGTGTGCCAGAGCTGCTGCTTTCTTTCCCATGTATGGTATGATCATTCTACGGACCATGCTTTGTGTTCCGTGATGTGCAGCTTTCATTCTCATGACCTAATAATGTACCACAACTTGCCTTGAACCTTTTGTCTAACTCTTGTTCGTGAATTATTGTTTTGTTGACGTAGGTTGCAATGAATTCAATGTTCTTGGTGATCAAATCTTTGTAGGAGAGAGCATCCAATACATTATTCCTTTTGAATCACTCCTCTGTACTTGGAGACTCGATGAATTCAGAGTGAAATTACACTACAAGTATTGTCTTGAGTTCAGTTAAAGTGGTCCAGCATTCACAACCAATGAGTCTTTGTTTGACAAGCTGTGTGGCAAGTTTATCCATGGCTTGGGTGAATGTTCTAGTGAAAGTGCTAGTAGATTCAACTAAGACTCGTAAAACTCTTGATATAGACTCAAAAGTTGACTGGAGTCCTCTGATACCATTCATTGAACTTTCTCTCATGATACGTGTTCGTTGTTGTAATCGTTCCATCTCGAGAGTTGTCACTTCTGAACACTCATTGCTCTTTTCCATGATGATGGTGTCTGAATTGATGAATTACTTCGGATCTTACGTAGATATGGTGTGATTGGGTTGTGGTTGAAATTTCGAAAATTGCGATTTTTCTTCAGTCCGACAATAAATTCCCCAGTCCGATATAATGGTAGACCGAAATTTTTTTGTAATCGCCAAATTTTGAAAACGAGCTAGAAATAGCCTGAAACTAGTATGGAAAAAATTTGAAATGATATTCCGAAACTAGTCTAGATACTGGCTAAGTGTAAAAATGCTTCGATAAAAAATTGGTGATTTCGCAATGTTAAAAAAAATGATTCGTCGCAATGTTCACAACTGTCGCAATACCAAAATCTTAAACCTGTCGCAATGTCTCAAAAATGAACCTATCGCAATGTCTCAAAAATGAATCTATCGCAATGTCTCAAAAATGAACCTATAGCAATGTCTCAAAAATGAACCTATCGCAATGCCTCAAAAATGAACCTGTCGCAATGTGCGTAGCAATCCATAAACCCTAGCCATTGCGATGGAAATTAAAGCAATTTTGTCGCAATGTAGGTACTGTTTCGAAAAAATGGGTAAAAAATGAGATTTTTGCTTAGAAAAACGTGATTTTAACCAAACCAAAACATCCAAATCCCTACCACAACTATGAAGTAGATTGATATGAAGATTTAGAGCATGGAAAACACAATAAAATTTTTGAATCCGAGATGATTTATGGATTAAATCATACGAATCAAATGAAATAACAACAACCAATCACAAATCTACCCCATGGCGATTGATACCAATTGTTGTCCTATAAATATATGATGATTAAATAAGAAAGGTAGATAGAATATAGATGAATTCTAGAGATAGAAAGTAGAGAGAGAAAAGAGAGAGAATGGTTGGAAACTTTGGGAAGATTAGATTAAGAGTGAGAAAATACAAATGACCAACACCCTTTCTAACATGCTAGGAAGGGTATTTATATTCCCCCTACATGTGGGTTTGGTTATGGACTATATGTTAATGGGCTGGGCTTTCATTTTAGACTTTAGTTACTTATGAATGACCTTTAACTTAAAGTTAAGCCCGTTAAAAAAACACGACTAACCTACTATCTATTACAATGTTCTAAAATACGATACATAATAACCATATGACCGAACATTCTTGTTTGACTCAATATTTTGAGGCTAACATCATCTTTCTCAAGTTGCATGTGAAGTTGATCCATATTGAGTAACATCATGATTGTGAATGTCTCAACATCTTGACCAAATAGTAAAATGAGTACACATTTTTATTTGATCTTGGTACGAGTGCCATTAAAGAAGTCTTTTGAAAGAATCTGAAGGTGTAACTAAAGTATTCTAAAATGTTAGATGCATCACTCTTTTGATTTCATCATCTTGTATTTTATTGCATGGATATCTTTCGTATCAAAATTCGAGCTGCTGATGGTTACAAAATTGTGGCAATAATTCTGTAAAGTATGCACTTTGTTCCCGGAACTATTCTCATAATTTTCAGATCTATAGCTTTCACTTTCGTTGTTTTGATATTGTCGGTGATTGTGAATGTCTCAACATCTTGACATTGTCGGTGATTGTGAATGTCTCAACATATTGAGTAACATCATGATTGTGAATGTCTCAACATCTTGACCAAATAGTAAAATAAGTACATATTTGTATTTGATCTTGGTACGAGTGACATTAAAGAGGTCTTTTGAAAGAATCTGAAGGTGTAACTGAAGTATTCTAAAATGTTCCATGCATCACTCTTTTGATTTCATCATCTTATATTTTATTGCATGAATATCATTCGTATCAAAATTCGAGCTGTTGATGGTTACAAAATTGTGGCAATAATTCTGTAAAGTATGCACTTTGTTCCCGAAACTATTCTCATATTTCTCAGATCTATAGCTTTCACTTTCGTTGTTTTGACATTGTCGGTGATTGTGAATGGATAACGGATCTTAAGTAGATATATTGTGATGAATTGTGGCTTAATTATGAAAATTCTCAAATTTTCCCACCAAAAATAATTTCAAAGATTTATATTGTCAAACTTTAAAATTCACTTAAGAAATTAGTCCTAAGATTATAGAAAAAAAATTAGAAATTTTGAAAATTTGAACATCTATTTTACGCGGAAAATTTAAATTTTGGTCAAAAACTTTGAATTTTAGGTCAAAAAATTTCATGTGTTGCTAATATTTGAAATTAAAGCAGAAAAGGCCTAAAAAATTTATACTGGTTACGACTCAAATTTGAAGTTGCAATTTTGCCTCTTCTATTTCGCCTTCGAGTACTCGTTTTGCAATTTCGCTTCTAAAATTCCAAAAACTCAAAAAAGCTTCACTTTTGCTAATTTTGACCAAAAACTACTTGTACTTTTGAACTATATAAGGTATAAGAAACCTTAGAAGTACAAACATATTTATTTTGAAGTAAAAAATAATTGAAATCAAGAAAATAATATAAAAACCACTTTTCTAATAAAATCTTAAATAAGATCAAGATTTTGAGTATAATCTAACGTTTTTCTTGTACTAGATGTCTATTCAAAGAACTAGGAACTAGAAAGGAACAAACTTTTCGAACCAAAAAGCTTAGAAATTATTTTTTGGAATCCCTTAGCTTATATAAAAGCTATGAAATTCACAAAAAGAAACCATAATAAGCTCATCATCCATCTACTTGAGACTCTTGATACCACATGTTATCCCAAAGGTATATTAATTTAATAGAAAAAAATTATTAGAGAGAGAAAGAAAGAAAGAACTAGAGAGAGAAAGTGAGAGAGAAAGAATGGTTGGTTGATTACTAAAAAAAGAAAGTAAAATGAACCAACAACCTCCATAATAAGATAGGGAGGTCTTTATATAGTGGCATAATGTTATGGGCTTTGTTTCACGGGTCGGGCTTGGCGTTGTGTGGGTTTAAGGCCCGAAACCTAGACAATATTAGCTTAGAGTCCAAGCCCCTTAAACCCGACTAGCCTATTACAATACAAGACGTATAACGACTAAGATGACATATTGCATTCATGTTTGACTACATAAAATATAAGGCTAGCATATGTGATGTAGATAATTGATGTATGAGATAACTCATGTAAGAAACTGGTTGGTAAAAGAAGGATCTTAATGAAGAGAGACGACAAAAGATGGATGATTTGATCGTTTGTAATAAGAGTGACTGGATAATTAGCGGTGGAGTGGAACAACAACCAGTGGTTAAGGTGGTGGCGAACTTAGAATTTAGAAATAGGATATGCACTCCAAAATTAAAATTTTATTCGTATTTTTAGTTTGGTATTTTGGTTCAAAATTTTCAGTTTTTCAGTTCAAGTTTTTTATTTTTCTTTTTTTATTAGGTTTTCTGGTTCAAAGTTTATAAACTCGTATATACGTACCCGATAAAAAAGCAAAGTAGCTTAACTAATAATCAAAATATTATGATTTTATAATAGAAATTTACACTTACTCCACTTGCTCCTTACGAGTACCCATATTTGGAAGCGTTTTACAATGTCATCATCACTAAGTGTTTGAATATTTCCTTCTCAATGAAAATTAAATAAGCTATGATTCAACAATAGATTACCTATATTATTTTGTAGCTTGTTTTTCCCAAAAGCCATGCCCAAAAAACTATCTCAACGCCAGCCGTAGCCACCAGAAGATCCTAAATTGATAAGTAAGTAGACAAGATCAAACGATTAGTATTTGTTTAATTCCACAAGCTTTATCGACACTTCACCAAAATTCTTCATTCCTAGGAATCTTCTTTCATCAAATTATGAATATAGGTGTGAAGTTGATTATCTAGAGCGAGCAACTCAACACTTGAAAATTCTTTATAATAAAACTCAGCAAGTTTGAGCAACTTCACTTTTTCAAAAGAACAAAAGGCATCAATTGGACTCAAACTGTTGTTACAAACTAGTAAGCTTATGTTAATCTCATCAAAACGAGTATCGAGTTCTTGAAGTTGTAAAGTAACAATCATATAAAATACTTCAACTCAAAAATGATGATCATTTGTCGTTTTTAATCGAAGTCTTTTTCTTCCTAAAGGAACATACAAACAACCCATATCATAGACTTCAATTTCAATTTTTTTCACAAAAAGAGATTACTAAATTTAAGAGAGTTTCATATCCACCATGCCTCATCAAGTACAATAGTTTTTTAGTCGATTCATAAATGACAAGGCACTAACGATATCCTGGTCTTGTTTTCTCAAAGCAAGATTCAACTATTCGCCACCCCAAAACATTATTTTCATCAAATATGCCACGAAAGCTAAGTCAACTCAATTGGAAAACTAGCACACTTCGACCATTAACTAGTCATTGTCAGAACCCGATGACATATCCCCAAACTTATCAAGAACATCGCATAGCAGATATGAAACAAAGGATATTCAAAATAAGTTTATAATGAGACCCCCAACGAGTGTCACCCGGTCTCCGTATGTAACACCCTATTTTGATAAATGAAATGTCACGCGTGATTATGGCGTGTCATCAAAGCATACAAGGATAAATGTCGAAACATTACATGACCATAAAGGCAATACAAAATCAAACATCGGTATCCCAAAATTAGAACTCATCACACACAAACATAAGTACTGTAAAAGAAAGGAATAAACAATGTCCAAGGAAATGAGTATCAAAGTATAAAGAAATGCATAAAGTAAAGAAGGCCAGGAAGCTTCCAATCCATATGCACGTACGCTTAAAGTCTACGAGCGTCCGTGAGTACCTGCCGTTTTGGGAACATGAAAAGGAAAACGGCTGAGCAATACGCTCAGTGCACGGATATACAAGTATAGCATGAATAATCTAAGCATATAAACATGAAGCAGCGGAAAAGACTAAGTCCTGGATAACCTGGTTATATCTTAGTAAAACTGGTTTTATAGTTTGAAAAGCCTTATGTTTATCTTGTAAAAACTGTTTAACATATTTACCATTAGCCAATATAGGTCATGAAATATCAACGTGCATGAATACTTGGAGGGGTGACCTCGTCATGCAAATTAGAGGGGCTGCCTCTAATTTAATATACTGGTTTTGGGTATGAGGGATCAGCTCCTTGTGAAGGATGCAAGGAACACACCACATTCAAACTGAGTAATCTGCTGAAAACATGTAAACTAGGATGCACCCATACGCCCCACCTGATAATATAATAAATGGCCAAAAGCTGAAAGGGACGCCACGAGCTATCACTCCGCCGTGGTGAAGTCATAACACTGGTGCCTCCAGTGTTATGGTTATGGTACCTCCATAACTAGGTGGAACTGGTCATGCATATATATGGCTTTAGGTATTCTAATTTAACATAAGAAATTCAAAAACATATAAAACATATACTGGGGAAAACAGTTGGCTGCATACGGGGAAATCCTAATAAGGAAGAATGTCCATACTGAAAGGACGGAGAATCCGTACCTTGTGTCCAGTGAACGAAGAAGACGAACGAAAGAGAGTCCTACTTCGGTATCACTAATGCTACATAAATACATACGTGTATAAGTATCTGATTATTGAGTACGTATTGGTTTTATATCATGTCTTAGCTTGTTTTATATGTTCATGTCATGTTTTACTGATTTAAGCTTTATACTGTGTTTATCATATATTCTGTCTATTCTGATTAAGTATTACTTGTATTTCATGTATTATTATACTTTTTGTGTAATAATAAGTAACTTTCTAAAAATAGCAGGTTTCCTAAAATAGAAAGTATCCAAAAATAGAATGTTACCAAAAATAGAAAGTTTCCAAAAATAGATTTACTGCTTAAAATAGATAAGTTTCTAAAAATATAAAGTTTCCATAAATAGATTAGTTGCCTTAATTAAATAAGTTTCTAAAAATAGAAAGTTTCCATAATTAGATATAAGCTGGATAATTAAGCTAATTATATAAGCTTAAGTGTTTACTTATTAATATTCTAAGTCATATGATTATATAGTATAGTTTATTAATTATTTCATGTGAAATAAATAAACTATAGGTTAAAGTATTTAATTAAATATAACATGATTTAATTAAATAAAGGTAAAATAAATACTTAGGTTAAAACATGTATTATTATCTATTAATAATATAACCTAAGTCATGTCAATTAATTAATTATAGGTCATGATTTTAATAATTAATTAATTATATAGTCTAATTAGACAATAAATACTTAGGTTAAAATTCATGCATTAATAATAAAATTAATAACCTAAGTCATGTAAATTAAATTAATCATGTTCATGTTTCTAATTAATTTAATTTAAGTCTTGTAAAAATATAACTTGTAAAAATATTAAACCTTTAAAAATAACTCATGAACCGGACCATGTTTTAAATCTAACCATGTGTGAACCGGACCCGTGTTTAAACCCATGAACCGGACCCAAATACACCACCATTCCCCGACCGAGGTCGGGGTATCCCTTTTCCTTGCTGCCGTGACACCACCACCACCAAACCAAGACCTTAAGGTCTCGGTGGTGCGAGTTAAAGCCAAGCCGAGCCCCCCCCCCCCCTTAGGGCTCGGTTATGCGTCGACCAACAAAACAAACACCCCATAACCATTTATAATTTAACCCCCATGATTAATAACATGAATAATAACTTGTTTTTAATTTATTATTAAAAACATTCATGATTTTATGTGATTAGTAAATCAAAACATAAAAGAAAAAGGTTTAGGGTTTATACCAATCACGTGAATCCAAGAGGATGAACACACTAACAATCCTTGCAATAAACGAACACCAAAAATCAATCAAACACCCCTTTGGTGTGTGCTAAACCCGGCGGCCAAAAGAACAAGGAGAAAGAAGATTTTAGGGTTTCTTGTTTTTCTTAAATTTTGGTTATTATCAAAATAACCTTTTCCTAAAATCTTGTTTAGTAAAATTATAATGGGCTAGGTCCTTTTTTCTTGTAGTGTCCGCGGGTATGGGGCCCACATAAGGGTAACCCGAACATTTTTCGTGTCTAAATTATAAGTGTGTTCTCGTGTTCGTGTTTTACGTAATTTAATTAATTATCGTTCGTGACTTAATATATTTATTCGTGATCGTAATAAATATACATACATACGTAATATTAGCTCGTGATTAATTACGTTCATGATTTCATGTTCGTATGTTCGTGATTATAATTATTATTGAAATAATTATCGTGTCTTAATACGTAATAAATACTTATCGTGTTATAACACGTACGTAATACTTGTAATTCTTGCTCGTGAAACGTAAACGTGCTATAAAAGGAAAGTTATAATCATGTACGTACTATCATAAGGGTACTATTCATGGTAAAAGCATGCAGGTTTTACAACTCTTCCCCCCTAAAAAGAATAATTCGTCCCCGAATTATAGATAAAGCAAACTGGAAAAGAAGAACATACCCGAATTCAAAATATGAAATGAGGGTAAGAAGCCCAGATAGACTCCTCTGTTTCCCAAGTGGCTTCCCGCTCGGTATGATCCCTCCAAAGGATTTTGATGAATGGAATCGTCTTCATTCTCATGACTCGTTCTTGTCTGTCAAGAACTCGTTCGGGTTCTTCTATGAAAGTGAGATCTTCACGATTCTGTTCCAGTGGATACTGAACCATGTGAAGGGGATGATACTGGTACCCTCTGAGAAAGGACACATGGAAAACATTGTGAACATGAGAAAGCTGCGGAGGTAACGCTAAATGGTAAGATACTTCACCGACTCGTTCAATGATATCAAACGGTCCGATGAATCAAGGACTGAGCTTCCCTTTGATTCCAAAACGTCTAACACCACGTGCCGGTGAAACCTTAAGGAAAACGTGATCTCCTACGTTAAAATGTAAGTCCCTACGATGCTTGTCTGCATAACTCTTCTGACGTGACCGTGCTTCTTGCAGTTTCTGCTTAGCTACTGCGACCTTCTCATTAGTCAACTCTATGATTTCTGGTCCTTCAAGTGTTCGCTCACCAACCTGATCCCAGCAGATTGGGGCGCGACACTTCCTGCCATACAACATCTCGAAAGGATCACACTTGATGCTTGTGTGCCAACTGTTGTTGTATGCAAACTCCACCAAACAGATATAATCGTCCCAATCACCCGTACATTCCAACGCGCATGACCTCAACATGTATTCTAATGTCTGAATCGTTCGCTCTGACTGCCCGTCTGTCTGAGGATGAAAAGCCGTGCTAAGCTTAAGTTGTGTACCCCAAGCTTTCTTCAGACTCTCCAGAATCGTGAAGTGAAACGAGGATCTCTGTCTGAGACAATGCTGGATGGAGCACCTTGAAGTCTCATGATCTCCCTTCTATAAGTATCGGCGAGTTTACTGACCGGATCTTCCTTGCGGATCGGTAAGAAATGAGCTGATTTGGTAAGTCGATCAACGATAACCCAAATAGCATCGTGCTTCCTCTTGGTTGGTGGAAGACCAGTAACAAAATCCATGGTGATTTTGTCCCACTTCCACTCTGGAATATCTAACGGTTGAAGAAGACCGCCAGATCGCTGATGCTCGATCTTAACCTGCTGGCAGGTAAGACATTTCGAGACGTAAGTAGCGACATCCTGTTTCATACCACTCCACCAAAAGTACTGCTTGATGTCATGGTACATCTTGTTCGAACCATGATGTATAGAAAATGGGGAGCTATGAGCCTCAGCTAACAAGGCTTCTCGGATTTCTTGGTCATCAGGAACACAAAGTCTTGTGCCCTGCCATAAGATACCATCTGCATCTACTCGAAATTCTGTCTGCTTCTCCAAATTCTGACTTATCGCCCAGATTTATCCATCATCTTTCTGAGCTTCCTTGATCTTATAGAGTAACTCGGGTTCTACTCTAAGATTAGCCTAGTAACCGTGATGTCCACATACCATGATCTCTATGTCTAGTCGCTCCAAGTCTCTTATGATTTCCTCCTCAATCTCAATATCGTTGATCATTCCGGACTTTCTACTAAGTGCATCTGCCACTACATTCACCTTGCCGGGATGATACTGCAGATTAATGTCATAATCCTTCAACAGCTCTAACCATCTCCTCTATCTCATGTTCAATTCACGATGAGTGAAGATATACTTCAAGATCTTGTGGTCCGTGAAAATGTCACATGATTTTCCATACAAGTAGTGCCTCCATATCTTCAATGTAAACACGACTGCTGTAAGTTCCAAGTCATGTGTAGGGTAATTTTCCTCATAAGGCTTAAGCTGCCGTAAAGCGTACACGATCACTTTCCCATGTTGCATGAGAACACAGCCAAGTCCCTTCCCTGATGCATCACTATAGATTTGAAATCCACCCGTACCAGATAGGAGAGTAAGAATAGGTGCAAATACTAACTTCTGCTTCAAGTCTTCAAATCTCTTCTCTCGTTCTTCAGTCCAGACGAATTTCTCCCCTTTTCGCATCAGTTTGGTCAATGGTAGTGCTAGGCGGGAAAAGTTCTCCACGAACCTACGGTAATAACCAGCTTAGCCTAGGAAGCTGCGGACTTTAGTCACTGATGTCTCCCTTGGCCATTTGGTAATAGCCTCAACCTTCGCTGGATCCATCGTGATTCCTTCTGCTGATACAATGTGACCTAATAATGCCACCTTGTCTAACCAGAACTCACACTTGGAGAATTTAGCATACAACTGCTTTTGGCGAAGAATCTGTTGTACTGTACGAAGATGGTCTTCGTGTTCCTCCTTGGACTTAGAGAGAATCAAGATGTCATCGATAAAGACAATGACAAACTTGTCCAGAAATTCATGGAAGATTCTGTTCATCAAATCCATGAACATTGCTGGAGCATTGGTAAGGCCAAATGGCATGACTACAAATTCGTAGTGGCCATAGCGTGTACGGAAAGCAGTCTTGGCGATGTCCTGCTCCTTAACCCGTAGGTGATGATATCCTGACCTTAGATCAATCTTGGAGAAATGTTTGGCCCCCTGGAGTTGGTCAAACAGATCGTCAATACGTGGTAGTGGATACCTATTCCTGATGGTAATCTTGTTGAGCTCGCGATAATCTATGCAAAGACGCATACTTCCGTCCTTCTTCTTAACAAATTAAACTGGTACGCCCCATGGAGATGCGCTCGGTCGAATAATGCCTCGTTCCAGAAGTTATTGCAATTGATCCTTCAGCTCCTTTAACTCTATGAGAGCCATGCGATAAGGAGCCTTGGAAATCAGCTCAGCTCCTAGGATGAGCTCGATATTAAATTCTACTTCACGTGCAGGTGGTATGCCCGGAAGTTCTTCTGGAAATACATCTGGAAATTCTTACACGATCGGCTGATCCTGAATTGATGGGGATTCAGCATGCATGTCATGAACAGTAGCTAGATAACCCTCGCAACCATGTGAAAGTAGTGCGCGTGCTTGCAGGGTTGATATGATTTGTACAGACCTGTCGGGTACGAACCCGTTGTGAATGTACTCTGGCGCATTAACATCACCGAAGATGACTCGATATGAATGGCAGTCTATGGTAGCATGATGCTTGGATAGCCAATCCATGCCCAAAATCATGTCAAAATCATTCATGTCCAACGGAAGTGCGTCAACAGGACGAACCTTGTCGTCGAACTCTAGGGGAAGGCTCTTGTACATATGGGTTATGCGTACAGAGTCTCTCAAAGGCGTGGAAATACTCATTATATTCTCTAGTGGCATGGGGAGTATCCTAACATCTTGGCATAAGCAGTAGAAATGACCGAGTGAGTAGCACCCGTATCAAACAGAACACATGTAGCTTGACCATACATATACAAGATTCCAGTAATGGTACCTGTAGACTTGTTGCTTGATCGCGAGATTTCGTGTAAACGCGTCCAGTAATAGGAGGCGGCTTGGTATCAGCATGTCCCGATGTACCCTCCATCTCGCCCTTGCGGCAATCCTTCATGCGATGGCCAGGAAGACCACACTTGAAGCATGCGTCACTATCGCAGCGACATGGCCCTGGGTGCCTACGGTGGCAAGTAGAGCAAAAAGGATGAGTATATCCTCCAGCAGGTGTCCTGACTGGCTGAGAACCTGATAAAATCATTATACGTGAGACATGATAATAGGGTACAAAGGACAATGCGGATAATCGTAAGATTGAATACCATGATTCCTGGTAGAAGATTTGCTAATGTGTCAGAATTAAGAATCATAACATGTAATCATAATAAAATGCATAAGTGTAAGGACCTGCTGCTGTTGGAGTGTCCAGCGTTGTTACGGTAATTATCATTACCGCCACGCTTATCCGTAGCAGAACGGTCGTTAGTCTGACCGTTTCCCTTGGGCTGATTAGGCTGTTGCCGAGTAGCCGGCTGAGACCAGTCCCCAGTCTTCTGCCTGGAAGATACAATTTAAAGAGATGAAATATTGACATAAACTGAAAGAATTCGGATTGGTCACCGCTTGAATACGAATGTTTACGTCTTATCGGGTCTCTCTGCTTCCCCGAACTCATCTCTTTCATGTAGCATCTCCAGCTTACGCGCTGCAAAGGCCACTTGTGCTACCGTGTCTAACGGAGCACCTTCTAAGTTATTGGCAATCATTGGAGAAAGGTCCCAACGAAAATGTTGTACCTGCTCTTCAGTGGTGCCCGCAGCTGCTCTTAGGACACCAGCGAACCGAAGGAAACGCTGCATGAAATCATTACTGTTTTCTTCAGGTCGCTGTCTAATAGTGTAGTATTCTCTCATGATCCTATTCCTTCCTTCCGTGGGGAAGATATGAGGTGGCGAAGGATAGTTGTCGTTCTGATGAAGGATGTCTTGCAAGTCTGCATTGGCAGCTGCAACCATCTCCCGGATATTGTGTGTGTTTGCCATCTGACAGTATAACATAAAATACATGATTAAACTGATTAAAACGTAAACTATTTACATGAAAAAAAATTATACCAATAAATCATGAGAAAATTTTTATGTAGGAAAACTAGTACATGAATGCATGATGCAGTTTTATGAAAACTTTTGTATGCGCGAGAGTGAACGCCTATGGTCAGTTCACCCAAAACAAAAGACATGGCGAGGGGACGCCTATGGGTCGGTCCCAAATTTAAAAGTTTCGATAAAACACATGCGACTAAATAGGGCCAGTCCTGTACCAACCATTACTTAGTCATAAACCTAAGATAATGACATATATATGTATGTATGAAAATGATGAATGCATGAAAACCGACTGTCAGTTCTAGGAAGACCATAGTGACTACCCACTAATCACAGGTCGTGCTTTAAGAGCCTACAGATCGAAGCCTTGGCTCTGATACCATAATTTTAACACCCCATTTTGATAGATGGAATGTCACGCGTGATTATGGCGTGTCATCAAAGCATACAAGGATAAATGTTTAAACATTACATGACCATAAAGGCAATACCGAAATCAAACATCGGTATCCTAAAAGTAGAACTCATCACACACAAACATAAGTACTGTAAAAGAAAGGACTAAACAATGTCCAAGGAAATGAGTATCAAAGTATAAAGAAATGCATAAAGTAAAGAAGGCTAGGAAGCTTCCAATCCATATGCACGTACGCTTAAAGTCTACGAGCGTCCCTGAGTACCTACCGTTTTGGGAACATGAAAAGGAAAACGGTTGAGCAATACGCTCAGTGCATGGATATACAAGTATAGCATGAATAATCTAAGCATATAAACATGAAGCAGCGGAAAAGACTAAGTCCTGGATAACCTGGTTATATCTTAGTAAAACTGGTTTTATAGTTTGAAAAGCCTTATGTTTATCTTGTAAAAATTGTTTAACATATTTACCATTAGCCAATATAGGTCATGAAATATCAACATGCATGAATACTTGGAGGGGTGACCTCGTCATGCAAATTAGAGGGACTGCCTCTAATTTAATATACTGGTTTTGAGTAGGAGGGATCAGCTCCTTATGAAGGATGCAAGTCACACACCACATTCACACTGAGTAATCTACTAAAAACGTGTAAACTAGGATGCACCCATACGCCCCAACTGATAATATAATAAATGGCCAAAAGCTGAAAGGGACGCCACGAGCTATCACTCCGCCATGGTGAAGTCATAACACTGGTGCCTCCACTGTTATGGTTATGGCACCTCCATAACTATGTGGAACTGGTCATGCATGTATATGGTTTTAGGTATTCTAATTTAATATAAGCAATTCAAAAACATATAAAACATATACTAGGGAAAACAGTTGGCTGCATACGGGGAAATCCTAATAAGGAAGAATGTCCATACTGAAAGGACGGAGAATCCGTACCTTGTGTCCAGTGAACCAATAAGACGAACGGAAGAGAGTCCTACTTCGGTATCACTAATGCTACATAAATACATACGTGTATAAGTATCTGATTACTAAGTACGTACTGGTTTTATATCATGTCTTAGCTTGTTTTATATGTTCATGTCATGTTTTACTTATTTAAGCTTATACTGCGTTTATCATATATTCTGTCTATTCTGATTAAGTATTACTTGTATTTCATGTATTATTATACTTGTTGTATAATAATAAGTAACTTTCTAAAAATAACAGATTTCCTAAAATAGAAAGTTTCCAAAAATAGAAAGTTACCAAAAATAGAAAGTTTCCAAAACTAGATTTACTGCTTAAAATAGATAAGTTTCTAAAAATAAAAAGTTTCCATAAATAGATTAGCTGCCTTATTTAAATAAGTTTCTAAAAATAGAAAGTTTCCATAATTAGATATAAGCTGGATAATTAAGCTAATTATATAAGCTTAAGTATTTACTGATTAATATTCTAAGTCATGTGATTATATAGTATAGTTTATTAATTATTTCATGTGAATTAAATAAACTATAGGTGAAAGTATTTAATTAAATATAACATGATTTAAATAAATAAAGGTAAAATAAATACTTAGGTTAAAACATGTATTATTATCTATTAATAATATAACCTAAGTCATGTCAATTAATTAATTATAGGTCATGATTTTAATAATTAATTAATTATATAGTCTAATTAAACAATAAATACTTAGGTTAAAATTCATGCATTAATAATAAAATTAATAACCTAAGTCATGTCAATTAAATTAATCATGTTCATGTTTCTAATTAATTTAATTTAAGTCTTGTAAAAATATAACTTGTAAAAATATAACTTGTAAAAATATAACTTGTAAAAATATTAAACCTTGTAAAAATAACTCATGAACCGGACCATGTTTTAAATCTAACCATGTGTGAACCGGACCCAGGTTTAAACCCATGAACCGGACCCAAATACACCACCATGCCCCGACTGAGGTCGGGGTCTCCCTTTTCCTTGCTGCCGTGACACCACCATCACCAAACCGAGACCTTAAGGTCTCGGTGGTGCGAGTTAAAGCTAAGCCGAGACTCCCCCCCTTGGGGATCAGTTATGCGTCGGCCAACAAAACAAACACCCCTTAACCATTTATAATTTAACCCCATGATTAATAACATAATTAATAACTTGTTTTTAATTTATTATTTTAAATATTCATGATTTTATGTCATTAGTAAATCAAAACATAAAAGAAAAAGGTTTAGGGTTTATACCAATCACGTGAATCCAAGAAGGATGAACATACTAACAATCCTTGCAATAAACGAACACCAAAATCAATCAAACACCCCTTTGGTGTGTGCTAAACCCGGCGGCCAAAAGAACAAGGAGAAAGAAGATTTTAGGGTTTCTTTTTTTTCTTATATTTTGGTTAATATGAAAATAACCTTTTCCTAAAATCTTGTTTAGTAAAATTTTAATGGGCTAGGACCATTTTTCTTGTAGTGTCCGCGGGTATGGGGCCCACATAAGGGTAACCCGAACATTTTTCGTGTCTAAATTATAAGTGTGTTCTCGTGTTCGTGTTTTAAGTAATTTAATTAATTATCGTTCGTGACTTAATATATTTATTCGTGATCGTAATAAATATACATACATAGGTAATATTAGCTCGTGATTAATTACGTTCATGATTTCATGTTCGTATGTTCGTGATTATAATTATTATTGAGATAATAATCGTGTCTTAATACGTAGTAAATACTTATCGTGTTATAACACGTACGTAATACTTGTAATTCTTGCTCGTGAAACGTAAACGTGCTATAAAAGGAAAGTTCTAATCGTGTACGTACTATCATAAGGGTACTTATTCATGGTAAAAGCATGCAGGTTTTACACCCTAAGCCAAGTTCTTGATTCGTGCCTTTCCATATTTACGTTCTTTGAGATTAAAGGCTTCTACAACCCTTAGAGCTTGAATTTCTCTTAACATATAAACTTTTTTACATGACACTCCAAGCATGTTCAAAAAATTTCTAAGCGCCTAAAAAAGCCAACCACAATCCATATTTTTTTAGATCAGCAATAAGTGTTAATAGGAGTTGATTCCTTTTTACAAGTTTTTCATGCACATGATACAATGGTTTTTATGCATATTTTAGACATATATGCAATTTTTGCATTTTTGGAAGGATATATATATATATATATGCAAAATCCCCTAATGGTTCTAGTATACTGATTTAGTTTCTTTTAGTATCAAAGTTTTAAGACCTAAAATTTTGCCCTTTATATTGCTAGCCGTTATAACCTTGACCATGAATCATAGATAGACTTAATGAATGCTCCATGTGTATATAATAGATTCCATCTCTTATAGTTAAAACGATAGTATCATTGACATGTAAAATAACAAGAAATCTCCCCATCATAGCTCTCTTTTTATCTAACATACCTTAAACACAAAAACATTTTCTCTTTACGAGATATATAGATGATTCATCTGCTAAAGAAGAGAAAATGTCTTTATGTTTAACTTATGTTGATAAAAAAGGTTTGAAAAATATATATTTATATGATCATAGTTATCAATACTAAGGGTCGATTTGTTTTAAGTCGGGTTTTAATTTAAAAGTGGTTTTATAAAATGATAGGTTTAAGATTAGGTTATATAATAAATAAAAATGATGGAGAGAGATTAAAATGTTATTTTATAAAAATAATTATTTTAATAACTAAATTTTATTTAATATTTAATTTAACAAGAGAGATAAACACATAGTATAAAGGGATAATTATCAAAAGAGTCCTTCAATTTTGAGCAATTCTCGATTGTGTCCAAAAAACATGTATTTCTTGATATGGTCCAGGGCAACAAAAAATATGGGCAATGCTGGAAGAATCCGCCATGTGTCTCCATAAAGTATGTATTGTGTAAGAGATGTTTTTGGGCAACTGCACATATATGGGCAATTAGAATATTGGGCAACTAGGTTTTTTAGTCAATTTAGTAAAAAGTGATTGACTATTTTATAGTATTTTTTGGGGCAATTGTACTCTGGGCAACTAGAATTTTTGGGCAACCTAGTATTTTATTATTTCTACTCCCGTCACTCTCCTCTTTCAAAACTAACCCAAATTCATAAAAAAACACACATTCAGGTACTCTCTGTTCTTCAATCAAATAAACCATGTGATCTTTGTTCTTAATCTAACAAACCCATCATATCTCAATATCAAATCACCTATAATTAATCAAAACACACACATTCAAAGACCCCGAATAAATAAAAAACAACCCTCTATGTTCTTCGATGAGCGAGTTAAATGTTTTTTATGATGTCAGAGTTGTTGTCAGGTCAACCGTTAAATTGCTTCAAGAAATCAAAGGGTTATTGCTAACAAATATAGTCTGGAACAATTTGTTTAGAAGTACTGTTTTTGGCCCGTGGTTGGATATCCCTTCCATGGATAATGATTGTCATTTGATGAATTATGTTTTGCAACACCAGGTATATGTATCAGAAATTCCTAGTCATGCCCCCTATGATATTCAAAATTGGCGATCATTCGCTACGATTTGGTAGGAAGGAATTTTATTTAATTACTGGATTCAGATTTGGTAATGATTCAACTAGTGTAGGTTTAAATAGATCTTTTTGCAATAGGATTTTTCCCAGGAAAAATAAAAATAAAGGTTTTAAAAAAATTCATGCTTTTGAACTATTGCAAATTATTAGAAATCAAGATAAGTGGTTAGGATTATCGGATGTTGATGTTGTTAGGGTGTGTCTTTTAATTGTTACCGAGTTGGTATTAATGGGCAAAGAGGATAGGAATTGTATTGAAAACCATTTAGTGACTATGGTGGATGATTTTGAAGCCTAGAATGGTTATCCGTGGGGTGAGTACATGTGGGATGAATTTTATAGAAGGACTGTAAATGTTGGTTGTAATCATGTTGATACTCATATATCCAAGAGGAAGCAAAACCGATGTTACAATCTTCTATATAATTTATACGGCTTTGCTTGGGCTTTCAAGGTTAGTAATTTGTTTTTGTTTTTTAGTACTAGATATGAACACGAAGTATTTCAACAGGACGATTTTGTTATACATATATGGATTCTGGAGAGTTATCCCATTAGCACTTCATTCTGGATAAAGAGCATGATGTGTTACCACGAGGTGTTTCGTGGTCGAATAATATTAAGTTTCAAAAAGCAGACTATGTTACCCTTTTTGGACCGGTAAGTATTTCAGTTTGAATACATCCCATTAATTGTCAAGGTTAGTGTCCTCATGTGTTTTGTTAATTGAATTTTTATTATAGGATTCAATACCTTTTTCTGAACTTATTCCAACACCAGCTTAGATTAGGAAACCTTGGTACGTTGCTAGTCTTAGATATATGAACCGCATGGATGTCGGTAATCCTCCTGTTTTAAGTGATGAAAAGCAACCAACTTTGGAAACTATGGAAACAGCCGTCGTTACATCTAATGGGATGGATACGGAGCACCCTGATGACCAATCTAATAGGATGGATACGAAGCACCCTGATGACCAATCTAATGGGATGGATACTGAGCACCCTGATGACCAATCTAATGATATGTCTACGGAGCACCAGGATGGTGTTTTTGATTTCAAACAAGGGAATAGTTATAATGAAACCACGTGTGGTGCCAAAAGTATTTCATTACATGATATTTTAGCTGAAGTCCAGTCCATTCGAAAATAAGTAGAGTTGATTACCGCGACAGATGTTACATCTAGGTTTGAAAAGATGGAGAAGCTACTGAAAGAAAACTCAAGGACAAACAACCTTGTAAGATATCAAACCCTGATTATAAGTTTCAAGACGGGGAGGGCGTATCAGTTAGTGATGTGAATGAAGTTTACAATTCATCCCTTAACCAAGTAGGTGCCCGTTCAGCAAGTGCTAATACGGTTAGTATACTATGACTGCATAATTAAATCTAGTTTTTGTATAATTCAAATAAGTTTCTTCATCTTTTAAATTATTATAGGCACAACCGTCTTCGTCTGATATTGGGACACACAATCAAGAAGAATGTATTATGGACGTAGACATTTATGGGAATGGGTCTTTAAAAGCAACCCCAAATCGTAAGAAGCAAGATGTCGACACCGGTACTGTTACCGATTTTAACCGATCTGAGCAATCACCCCTTATGCTATTAGTGGAAGTTTCAGCAACAGATGATACGGTTAGTATACAATTATTTCATATTTATACCAAATTCATAACCTAAATGATTTGCTAGTTGTTTGACTCACTTACTTACAGCCAACTCCGCTTGATATCCCAAAACAATATGAAACCGAATGTATGGTGGGTGCAGAGAGTTTTGGCAAAGATTCTCCAAAAACAACCTCTTATACTAAGAAAAAAGATGTAGAGTGCGCTTTAGTTAATGATATAAACGGATTTGAGAATTCTTCCATGAAGCCAGTAGTTCTAGGCGAATCAACTGATTACATGGTTAGTATTCACTGAATTGAAAATTAAAGCAATTATTCTAAACAACAAGATTTGGTAATTCTTTTATTTATATTATGTACAGGCGGCTTCGACCGATATCACATCAGAAGATGTAGCAGAAACTATGGTGGACGAAGACAATTTAGGGAATGAATCACCAAAACCATCCCCTGATTCTGAGAATAAAGTTGTTGAGGGCGTGTTAGTTGCTGATATGAATGTAGGTGAAAAGTCATACCCTAAGCCATGTGTGGCCGGCTCCCCAACCAATAACACGGTTAGTATACCCTAATACAGAATTATTAAATCCATGATGTGTACCAATTGTTTCCCTAATGTTGTAATGGTTTTGTACCCTAAAGCAGGTAGTGTCTGATATCGGAGCAGATGCGGATCCAGAAGGTATGATGGACGAACAAAGTTTAGGGAATGATGAGCAAACAACTTCCCAGATCACTGGATCTATGGGCATATTAATCAAGGCCTTACATAATAATGATGAAAACCCAGGAATAGATTCCATAACTGGTGTTAAGTTATCTGGAATAACATCCATAAACTTGAATGAACCATCTAGCTCCAGCCCTGCTGTCAACGACGTATGTGTTCTCCTTTACATATGTGTGGCATAGACATTGCTATTCATACGTGTTCCATTTATATTTTGTGATCTTCATTACAGGAGGTTGAATTTAAAGATGAATCCATGGATGTGTTGAACGATGAAGAATACATGGCTGCTATTTCTCTTGATGCCATGGATGTAGAAAAAACCTGACGCAGACGACATTCAAAAACAACAATTGTTTGACACAAAACTTGTTTCCGAGTTTAAGGATCTTGACCTTCAAAAAGGAACGGTTTGGCCTCTTGAAGTTAAGGTACTTTCTCACGGAAT
This sequence comes from Glebionis coronaria, assembly GCA_025667525.1. Taxonomy (NCBI): domain Eukaryota; kingdom Viridiplantae; phylum Streptophyta; class Magnoliopsida; order Asterales; family Asteraceae; genus Glebionis; species Glebionis coronaria. Next base: position 520,560,159 of record CM046879.1, read on the forward strand.
TTGTCAGAATCAGTATTTTGTTTTCTTTTTACAAGTTTGTGACGAATATATTTTTCTTACAGCAGTATGTGAATGTTGTCACACCTGATTACAAACCATCTCTGGCTCAAGTTTTTTCCGGTGTAAAAATGAATCACAAATTGGGATCTAGAAAGAAGCGTGTACCCAGGTCTCTCAAAGTTGGAAGGAAGATGATGAAGAGGTTGGCAATGGATTTTATTCAACCCATTGATAAGCAACCCAACATTACTCCAGATGCCCATAAAAGTACTTCAAGGAATCAAGCACACGGTGATATCGGTCCGCCTGAATTTTTAGAGGTATATTTAATGCATATGTAACATACAAGCCCATATATCCATGTCGTGTAATAATAACATAAAATCTTATATCCAGGATGTATCTGGCAAGCGTAAATGCGTTCTGTCCAAGAACTACTTGCACTACCACCATTTGTGGAGGTATACTGTTTGTTTAATGTTGTTCCTATCTTTGTTTTATAATGAATTTACCTTGGTCTTACCTCACGGATATTGTTTATAGAATCTTTCAAGAGAGCCGGACGGTAACATGTATACCGTAAGAGTTTCCCCAGCTGTAGCACAGTATATTAATTTGCCTGACCCGCCAGAGTATCGGTTTACCTGGGGACAACGAGACATTGTAGTGAATGCAAAGTTCTGGCGAGCATTAGTGTGTCTTGATATTGCCAAAGATGGGTGGTTGGGTGACAATGTAAGTTAACAAAGTGTTCATAGTGAATTAGAGCAATCTTTATGAATGTTGTTATTAATCTTCCCATTTTTCCATACACAACATCTTGATCTATCTGTGGATTTAATGTGGACATTTAGACCACCTAATGTTGATTGGGCAATGGTGAGCCCTCGCTTCTTACAACAAATTCTCGCTGGTTCGATGCCATACTATTATTCGAATGGCATCAGGTATCCTGTTCCATGGCGATTGGTTGAGAAGGTAGTTTCTTTTTACCTAGAAAAGTAACTCGTATAATATAAAAACCCCATAGAAAGTGATATGAATTCAAATATTGTAGGTGTACTTTCCCGTCAACGAACCAAAGAAACACTGGTGTCTAGCTGAACTTCACATAAGGAGTGGATTGGTTACATTTTACGATAGCCTAGGTTGGGTTGCTGGTAACAAAAGACCTTGGTGGAGAAATATGAAAAAGAAGCTGCCCGAGCAGCTAAGCTTTTATCTAAATGTTCATGGGATATTGGAGAATAAGAGAATATCACCCGATAACTATAAAATCTCATATGCATTTGCAGATGTTCCAAGGCATGACAAAAAATATGGCGACTGTGGGATTTGGGTGTGTATATTTTGATACACGTTGTCTCGTAACCTACCCGTTATGTTTGATGATCCTCTTCAAACAGCCATAGCTTATTCGGAACAACTTGTTGAATACTTTTGGAAGCACAAGGTGTTAGCATTTGATGATGCTTAAGGTATATTCACACTTAACAAGATTTTTTTGCACTTTCCTTTATTATAATTGCAACCTTCTAGAATATATTTATGGTTGAGACATACTAAATGCAACCCCTGTAAAGTACAAGTTAAGTGAATGGTTACTTTAATTTACTTACCTAATAAATATTCTATTCCCTATCACACAATGCCTTATTCCACCTTCATCACTTTATCCACTCATTTCAATTGACAAACAGTTAAACAAACCCTAAAAACATGTCAGACTACATCCCATTCGATCTACAAATAAATATCATGAACAAACTCCCTGTCAAGTATATACTTCGTTGTCGTGGTGTTTCAAAGAGTTGGAAAGCTACGATAGACGAAAGGAACTTCTTGTTATCATACGGTGTTCGTAATTCGTTACAATGTGGTTATCTAATAAAGTATACCCGTCAATATCAATGTTTTCTTTTATGTGTTGCTGAAAACTTCGCATCAATCCCAGTTAATGCTAACCTATTTTTTACTAATATGCATCCGATGGGCACATCGTGTGGGCTGTGGTGCTATCATTGGATCCCAAGAAACATTGCTATTATCTGGAACCCGTCGATGAATAAGTATACTGGTACCTTTATACCCACATTTAGGAGTCAACCTATAGGTGATAAAATCCTTTTAGGTTTTGGTGTTAGGCCTGATACACTAGATCCAACTATTATTAAGATTTCTTACCCGGTCAGTGGAATAGGTATGTGGTACGCTTCGGTTTTTAGTTTAAGTTCAAGATGTTGGACTAGAGTAGACAATGATAACTTACCCCGTGAGACTATAAGATTTAGTAGGTCTAGTCAGGCTGTTGTAGGTAAGTATGTGATTTGGATCGGACATGATTTGCGTTCGTATAACAACGAGGATCCAATAAAAGTGTATCTGCTTGTTTCATTTGATATGGTTAACCACTAGTTCCAAGTTTTAGATATTCCACTTAACTTACTTGCTGAATTAATGAACCCCTTGTCGATTTTCGTATTGGGTGACTCCCTTGTGTTCTCTGGTCATCTTTTGGCATATGACATACCACTATTCTGTGGTTGGAAGGTTAGTTTAGATGGTGGTACTACACCAACTTTTACTAACATTTTCAACATTCAATCTCGCTCCATACTGAAACTGCTCGATTTTACTCCCAATAGTAATCCAATTGTTGAATCTGCTACTAATAACCCAATGGCTCATATCGTTCTAGTCCACGATATGATTGATCGTACTTTTCTGAATGTTGGTATCACTGGTGTTCATGGTTCGTTACATGTAGAACCATACAAAGAATCTCTTGTTCTACACGATCATCCTTTTGCAGCACTTTATTATATGAACGCGAATGCATGATGTAAGAGTTATAATTGGCATCTTATTTGAATACGTTTAAATTTGATACACAAATTTTCTGAAATTTCATATTTGACTTTTGTAGGTTTCATCCTTTGGTTGCAAGCTTTGTAGATGGCCAAGTTTTCAAGATCAACGGAGTAGGCCGTATATGAAGACTAGCAATTACCTACGAATATCTTGTAATATCTCTACAAACTTTTGTTTGCTATGAATTCCTGCCGTACGCGCATTTGCCTAACTTTTAAAACACGTATGCTTCTATTATTTATAATTATGTTAACAAAACTAATGTTAACGAAATCTTTCCTACTAAATTAAATATAGTTACACTTGAAACACCCGGTTTAAGGAATATATTACATAACAACTAATTGTTAGTTGGATGGATTAAGTTTACATACTTAGATACGAATAAATCCAGTTACGAGATCCTAAATATTACAGAAACATATAGAAACATGTTTTGCCTGAGAATAAACTTCTACTTCATGGCTAGTAACAAACACAAGGTAATTCCAATCCAAATACAAGTTTTCTTCCAGAAACGTACGTAGGATTTACTCTTGTCCAGTAGAATGTTTTTCTCTGTCAATTCAGCATGAAGTACTTCAATTGTTTGCCGTCTTGTCAATAATTGTCTAAGATCACGCCTGGTTGATTGATTCAACATATTGTACATCTCATTCAAATTCATCCTGTACCAATCTGATTCAACCTCATCATCATATCAATCCCAGTAACCACATTTCTTACCTGGGTCGTAACGGTTTGGGCATACAACAAACCTTCTACAAGGATTACTAGGTTTCCATGAAGTTAAGACTTTCACTAGGAGATCGCAAACACATAACTAGTTTTCCATTTCACTTGACATTGACCAGTTACCTGCACCGGTTAATGTGTATAAATTTCGTCATTATTCGTTATTGACACATGTTCATTCTATTTACAAATTTTATTTCTAGATTAAATGTAATTTATAAAAAATTGGATAAATTTGCCAATTTTCTATTTGAAATCCCTATAGTATGAGTGCAAAACCTTGGTTTTTGAACAAAACCATTAAGGAGACATACGTCGGGTACTTTTACGACGTAGCTAATAACTACAAATTTCATGATGTTGCGGATTTTCAAATTGTTAAGCAACCACTAATGCACAAGAAACAACCCGGTCGACCAAAAAAATATGATAGAATTCGTTCTAAAGGTGAAGAACCAATAAACAGAAAGTGCAGTAGATGTGGTGTAAATGGTCACAACAGAGCAAGTTGTCACGTACCAATGCCTAGTTACTAGTATGTTGTAAGTATTTATCTATTCAATAAGAACATTTTCCGTTAATATATAAATAATATACAAGTGGTTTTATTTCAAATGCTACAGACACAACCCCACGAAGATGCTAGTCATGTAATGTTTGCACAGCCCTTTCATGATGCATATGCTGGGCCAAGTGGTAATGCCGAACCTTATCACCCGCAAGTTACAGATGCAAACTACCCACAAGAACAAAATGAAGGCAGCTACATGATGGTTACACAAGTTAACAACACTATCATTACATGTAGCTTGTCTGACTTTTTAACCCCATTTGAATTCTTAAACCAATAGGTGACCACATTTATGTGTGTTGTCCCTACAACTAGACACCTTCATCATATTTTGAACTAAAACGTTTCGAAGGTGTTGTTTTCATTTGATGTACCTTGTAACATTACTTAGACCTAATCATGATAACTTTCATAAGTAGCTGCAATTGCCGTTATCAAGATTCATTGTTTGTTACAATAATATTTGGTTGATAAAATTGTGCACAACGTACACATCAAAGTGCAAGATGCAAAATGATAAGTTTGTGCACATTTATCAACCTAGTACAAAAGATTTGTTAGATACAGCTAATTGTACACAGCATACATAAGGTTACAAAAGATGTGGTAAATCTCCAAGAACCGTTACATTGTTAATGATTCTTACCTGAGACAGGTTCGGGGCCAGTTTGTGATAGGACATCCTCCAAATGTAATTCCCTTTCCATGTTATAGCCCATCATCCTTTCAAAGCTTGTTCCAGCAAATACTCTTTTTCTATACCCTTTGCACAACCGGATAATCTTTAACCGCTTCTGACTCGATCTCCTACCATTCTTCTTAGCCCTACTAGTGACCTTCTTCCTTAACAGCAATTCCAAAGGTGAACGTTGACTAGCACCAACAGGAGAGCTGTTAGGTTCTAACAGGACTTCCTCTTCAAACTTTGCAGTTTCAAATTTTGGTAAAGTAGCAAAGTCGTTACTTGAATCATCTAAACATTTTAGAAAACCTGGGTTGCACCCTCCTACATTAATCGGTTCTAACAAAGACATGCCTTCATGGTACCAATCCTCATCGAAGAGGTCATCAGCTACGCTATCAACATGAAAATAATCACCAAAAAGATTATCGCATGGATATTCAATACCTTTTCTCCTAGGGGTTAGAGGGGATGTTCTTAGAAAAGGTAAACGTGATTCTAGCTTCAACCACGCTACGTGTCCAGATTTGTATGGGAGTGTGGCAAGATTTTTCCTTTTTTCATGGATTGGTAACATATGTTGATACACATCATCAACAAAATTGGCCTTCAAGTTTTTATAGTAGTATCCAGCCAAGTTAACTGGAGCATGTGCAATGTACATTTCAATCAGTCCATATTTCTTACCCATGTCATACATTTCGTCTACTTGAGCATCACAATCAATTACCTTCAAACCATTAGCTAGATATTTTCGGGGAATGCAGTAAAACAACCCCCAAATAGCACATTCTAGTTTGTAGGAACAGACATCAAGCAATCTGGAAAAACTTATCTTATTGAACTTGGCTAACTTAAGTGGTAACTTTCGCCCATATTCATACCTTAAAGGGTAATCATTGAACACACCACTGTGGTTGATTTCAAATACACAATACTTTTCGGGGGATTCATTAGTCCTGTAAATGGAAGGTACTTCTTAATTAACAATAACGATTAATAAAATTAATTCAAAATGCAAACTAGTATTTAAAGCAATGCAAATATTGAACATGCAAATAAAACGTACCTATAAAAGTAAGAAAACACCGGGTTAGTACAGTCGACCGCTCTGCTAAGTTCTTCTTGATAATTAGGTAAATCTTCCATGGTTGTAGTGTGTGTAGTTCTACTATGTGTGATTTTGTAATCAAACAATAACCTTATCTAATTATACTTGCCATAATCACTTACTTAATTGTATGAAAGTACGTTATATGTATTTAGGTTAACATAATGGGCTTTGGAAAGATTTTCAATACACTAAATTGTTTACTGGGCCTGTTATACAATTGTGGCCCAATACAAACCGTCATTTTGTTCCATTTTCTAGTAATAAACAATGTCAGACGCTTTGATGAACATAAAAGGTATGTTATCCATAATGAATGAACACTGAATTGATCAATTAAGTGTTCATTTGTCTTATATTCAGCATGTATCATTTATAACATTAAATGAATCCCTTAGTAGATTTCTTAGAACTTGACATTAGTTAGATCAAATGGAATGACTTTTGTTGAATCATGTCCATTGTATATATCATTTTAGATGAACCGATAAACATATCATCAGAAATATCGACTGATATTCCCACTATGCTAGAGATAACCGGAGAAGTATATAATCCAAAACCTAAGCCTGGATATTTTTATAAACGAATTCCTCCCTGTAAAGAATTCAAATATGGAAATTTGCCTCCAAAAACAAAATACCAAGCCAGGATATAAACATACACCTTGTAATTATAAGGGATACACTTGTTATGTGTTACTCTAAATTATCATTAGCTCAAATAAGTAACATTTAATCTCGTCGAGTATCATAAGCACAAAAATTTGTCCAGAAATAAAATGGATATAAACATATAAAGGAAGATTAAGGATTACAACTAATGTTTCTTAACTAGAATTTATGTTCGAAAAAGAACCACAGCATTTGCTCGCAATATGCCAAAGCAAAGTTAACGGGGTCATCCACTTCCAAAGATACACCATGTGACAAACGGTATAAGTTTATACATGCCCAAACACCACAATCCCCAAATATACCATCTTGTTTAGGGACATTTTCTCCAAGTTTAAACTTATAGTGTATTTGGTTGAATCGATGCCTTGCTTATTAAAAACATTGGCACGTCCTAGTACTATAGGGAGGTTAACATGTAAACAATATAAAAAGAAATAAGAAAATAACATTTATGTTTAACACTAACCAGATTCCATTAACACAAAAGGGACAATTCCATTCACATTCTAACATAAACGCAACAATTACATTCACATTCTAATAAGACTAACAAACATAAGACTCGACAGACCAAATATTAAACAGGGTGTTCAAGTGGAGAAAATGCTAAGACCCAAAAGCTAAACCACCCTTCCATAATCTAGTTACCAAAAGACATTAAACTGGTTTTGACAGAAGATTGTAGTGAGCACCAAGAGCTACCTTCACAAATGCATCACTGGCGGTGCAAATGAGCAATGAAGGAAAATTTTTTTAGAACCCTGATTTGGGTTTCAAGAACTAGCTTCATCAGCTGCCTTGCTTTCTCGAGTTCCTCATTTTGAAGGTCAGCAAGAACTTTAATTGAATCAGATAGAAGGAGAGTTCGTGGATCAAGCATTTGCAACTCCACCAGCTGCTCACGCCTAACCTTAGAACGGACATTCAGAGCATTGAACATCTCATAAGTGTTACTAATAAGCTTAAAGTCCTTTTCATTATCCATTTCAAATAGCTTGATCATCATGTCTTTTAAATACAGGGAGTTAGCATCGACAGCCAACTGGTTTAGTCGAGACATTGTTGTGGATTGAAGTAAGGAAGTGTGTGTGTAGATGGATTGTGATAGAAAAGTAGTGGTGATATGAAAACAAAGTATGGGGTAACTTATTTATATGCTAAAATTTTGAATATAATATTGTAATTCTGTAATGAATTTCGTGATTTGCATTGACAAAGGCTACCATACATATAGTATCCCTTGGGCTTGAGCCCAACCACTAGACAACTAAGGGATATGAGCTACAACTATTACATACCTAGTATAATACATATCCTGTACATATCTTCTACAGTTAATCCTTTACAGCTAATACATATCTTGAACATTAATATTGACTAACAGAAACATAAATGTATCTTGACTAATACACCTCCGCAGTTGGAGCGGGAAATTTTCGAACGCTCAAACTGGATCAAAAATCTACAAATAGCTGGTAAGGAAGCCCCTTGGTGAATATGTCAGCATACTGAAAGCGTGAAGGAACATGAAGAACATGAACATGTCCGGCCGCCACCTTGCCTCGAACAAAATGTATGTCAATCTCGATGTGCTTGGTGCGCTGATGTTGCACCGGATTTGCGGACATGTATATGGCGTTAATGTTATCACAGTAGACTAAGGTGGCGGTAGAAATAGGTGTATGTAACTCACGGAGGAGGTTGCAGAACCAAGATGTTTCGGCTACTGCATTTGCAACCCCTCGGTATTCGACTTCTGCGCTCGAGCGAGACAATGTCTCCTGGCGTTTAGAGGACCATGACAAGAGATTGTCACCTAGGAAAACACAATAGCCAGAGGTAGACCGATGAGTAGCTGGGAAACCTGCCCAGTCAGCATCAAAATATTCAGTAAGCTGTGATGTAGAAGACCTGAATAGTTGTAAGCCAAGATCAGTGGTTCCTCGAAGATAGCGAAGGACACACTTCATGGCGTGAAGGTGCGGTGTGCGAGGATCATGCATGTAAAGGCATAGTTGCTCGACTGCGTAAGATAAATCCGGCCTGGTAAAAGTGAGATATTGAAGAGCTCTAGCTAGACTACGATAGTATGTAGGATCGTCAACTGGAGGACCATCAGGACCAAGCTTCTTCTTTGTGTCAACTGGTGTCCTACAAGGATTACAATTGAGCATCTTTGCCCGCTCAAGGATCTGTGTGGCATATTTGGATTGAGACAAGAACATCCCAGTAAGGGTGCGAATTGCAGCAATACCCAAAAAATAATTAAGTTGCCCAAGATCTGTCATAGCAAACTCTCCATGAAGGGAAGAAATAATGCGTTGCAGAAAATCTGAGGAAGAGGCTGTCAATATGATATCATCAACATAAAGTAATAAATAAGCGATGTCACTGCCTCTCCAACAGATGAAGAGATATGTGTCAGTTTTGCTATGATAAAAACCGACTCTAACTGCGTAACTGGCAAACCACTGAAACCATGCTCAGGGTGCTTTTTTAAGGCCATAGAGAGAGCGTTGTAAGAGACACACATAATCCGGATATGTAGAGTCAGTGAAACCAGGGGGTTGATGCATGTACACAGTCTCACTAAGCTCACCATGAAGAAAAGCATTCTTCACGTCAAGCTGATGTATATGCCATTGGCGAGAAACCGCAAGGCTAAGAACTGTGCGTATAGTTGCAGGTTTTACCACAGGGCTAAACGTCTCATCATAATCTATACCAAGTTGTTGGCTTTTCATTAGCAACAAGCCGAGCTTTATACCTGCTTAGTGTTCCATCTGCATTAAATTTATGTTTGAACAACCACATAGATCGAACAACATTCACATTAGTCGGTCGTGGGACGAGGACCCACGTACGATTTTTAATTAAAGCATTAAATTCATCTAGCATAGCATTTTGCCAAAGGGTGTTGAGATGCATGAATATGAGATTTGGGAATTGGAGACACATTGGATGTATGAAGGGTTTTATCGTGCCAACTTAGGAGCGTGTGATCATAGGGTGACGAGAGGTTGTATCAGTGTTGGAATTGGTATGTATGGGTTGTTGTGGGTCGGATTGATTAGCAGTCGAAATGGGCTGGTGAGTTGTAGACGTGGACTGTTGGAGGGAGTTGTTGGGTTGGGTAACCGATGGGCTGTTGGGAAGTTGGTCAACAGGTTCTTGTGGAGGCGAGGTGTTGGTAGTGGTGTTAGGAGTGGTATGTTGTTGTGTTTGGTGTGTATCGAGTGATTCTTGAATGGATGTAGGAGTGGGTGAGGTGAGGAGTTTGAGTTGAATAGGAGAAAGCGAGTTACTTTTGTTTAGAAATTCATAGGACGGAGGGTTCATTGAGGTGACAGAACCAAACGGAAAAACCGTTTCTTCAAAGTTAACATGGCGTGATAGGATAATTTTGTTGGTGGCAAGGTTTAGGCAACGAAAGCCTCGTTGATTGGTTGGATAGCCAAGAAAGACATACGGTGTGGACCGAGGTTGGAGCTTGTGGGTGGTGTGTACGTATGGATAACATAGGCAACCGAAGACACGGATGTGAGTGTATGAAGGTTGTTTGTTGAAAGTTTAGTGTAGGGGATTTCATTTTTTATAGCGGTGGAGGGTAGTATATTTAAGAGATGTCTGGCCATGAAGAGAGCTTCGGTCTAATATTGGGGTGGGAGATGGGTTTGAAAAAGGAGTGTGCGGATAAAGTTGTTTATTGTTCTAATCATGCGTTCTGATTTTCCATTTTGTTGAGATGTTTTAGGACATGAGAAGCGGAATTTGATTATGTTGGCTTTAAAAAGGTTGTGTTGTGGTTTGTTATCAAACTCGCCCCCATGATCACATTGGAACGATTTTATTTCTTTGTTAAATTGTGTTTTCACATAGGCACGAAATTGTATAAACTTACTAAATGCATCACTCTTCTTATGAAGAGGGTAAACCCATAAAAAGTGAGAGAAGTGGTCAAGGAAAATAAGGTAATATTTAAAACCACTAACACTTGGAATGGGTGATGTCCACACATCCGAGTGTACAATATCGAAAGTGTTTGCAACAATGGTAGTAGAATGCATAAAAGGGTGTTTGACATGCTTACCAAGTTGGCAAGCATGGCACAAAGTAGAAGACTTTGTTTTATTACACGAAATAAATTTATTCGAAACTAAAAAACGTAGAACATCATCGCCGGGATGCCCGAATCTTTGATGCCACGTAGAATGATTGCAAGATATGAGAGCTGTAGGGGTGGTAGTGGATGTGTGGAATGGGTAAAGGTCCCCAATGCTATCACATCGGAAGAGTAGACGACGTGTCCGGTAATCCTTCACAGAAAAACCAAAAGGATCAAATTCAATGCTACATAAGTTATCACGGGTAAATTGCCGCACGGAGATTAAGTTTTTGATTATATGAGGTGTAACAAGGACATTTTGAAGGTATAAAGGACGATGTAATGATGGCAGAATGCATTGTTCGGAGTTGGTAACCGGGATGGTTGCACCATTTCCAACAATGATAGATGTATTAATGCGTTTATTAAAAATAGAAGTGAGGTTACCTGCGTCCGCCGAGAGATGTGAGGTTGCACCGGTGTCCATATACCATCCAGAATCTTCATTGTTGTCCGCATAGCGAAGGGTGGTTGCATTGAAAGCCCGAGGCAAAGATGTTGGCTGATCAACAGTGCCATACGATGAGTAAAAGTAAGGGGTCGGACCTAAGAGCCTACTCGCAGAATTAGTAACATGAGCTTGTGGGAGACTAGGTTGTCCAGGCCACGGGCCGCTGTTGTTGGGCCTAAAGTTAGGTTGTGGTCCACGAACAGTAGGCTGGAAGGTCTCGAGTGAGCACTCCATTGTGGGGTTTTACCAGATGCAGTCCCACGTGAGTGAACAAAGCGACAACGCTTACCAAACCTGCAAAAACCACGCTGAAAATTCCTGCAAAACTTATTGTTAGTACGGCCTTTGTTTGCACCAGACCTGGAGGCCATCAAAACAGTAGATGATGAAGGGGTGTCCTGAGTGGAATCACGTCCTTTCTTGCGGCTGAGATGGGACTCCTCAAGGAGTAGCATGGAGCGAGCCTCCAGAAGTGTAATAGGGGTTTTAGTGTGACGAATGATACTCGGTACATGCTCATATTTATCGGTCAAGCCATTAGCCGTGTACATCAGCAAGTTCTTTTCTGAAACCGGAGATTCAATGTTGGAGAGGATATCGGAGATAACCTTTATCTTCTTGAAGTACTCAACAATGGAAAAAGAGCCAATCTCCAGGGACCGAAGCTCTTCATGGAGCTCCATAAAGCGTGCTTCGTTGTTATCATGAAATAGATCAGTGAGACTCTTCCAAACGTCCTTGGCTGTGACGTTTCTCTTAAGAACTGTCTGCAAGAGAGAGGTGGAAATAGTGCCATAGATCCACACTTTCACCAATGAGTCGAGCTTCTTCCAATCGCCGGCAGTGTCACTATTGGATGTGTAGGTTCCGTCCAAGAGACCATGGACACCGAAGTTGTGGCAATGAGATATGAAAAGTTTACACCAGGCATCATAGTTGAGTTGATCCAGGTCTAGCACAAGGGGAACGTGTGACTTGATGTTTGTGACCCCGAAGGGCTTTTCCATGTTAACAGCAGATGGTGGTGGAGTGTTGGTGTCTTCAACAGCCATGAGTGAGGTGGTGGCTGGTTAGGTTTTGGGATGAAAAAGAAAAAAAAGAAGGATAGTGAGTCGTGAGATTGGGAGAGAAGAGAGGAGGTATTTTAGGAGAGTATAGGCTGTGATACCATGTAATTTTGTAATGAATTTCGTGATTTGCATTGACAGAGGCTACCATACATATAGTATCCCTTGGGCTTGAGCCCAGCCACTAGACAGCTAAGGGATATGAGCTACAGCTATTACATACCTAGTATAATACATATCCTAGACATATCTTCTACAGTTAATCCTTTACAGCTAATACATATTTTGAACATTAATATTGACTAACAGAAACATAAATGTATATTGACTAATAAATATTTTTACTCCAAAGGGCAAGAGTGTTGATTAAGCTTCAAGAGGCCATTATAGAGTTGTAGACATAAGACAACCACAATTAATGTGATTAGAAAGGATGCCATAATGCTAACAGGGTAAGAAACTGGTCAAAGTTATTTCTGCCACTTAAATTTTTTACTCCAATTTATTAACCCAATGTTTAGTTGTATCTAGTTACATTGTAACTAAATGTATGTTTATTATAACTAAAGATTATACAAATAAAAAAAGTATGGGTTGGGTTAGTATGAAACTAATGTCAAAACAGAGCACTATAATTTCAAACTTTAAATATAATGATTTGATGAATATAAACAGAACTTTTGTTTACCTTTAAGCACTTGCGGACACGGACATACCAAGGCCAAAAATCATAATCATAAGTGCATCCCGACTCGTAAAAAGTAACTAACCCAGACCGGATATTAAACTGGCCAACACACCAATGTTGATGTGTTTCGTTGATTGGTATATATACCTAAAACGGATTAAATAGACTATGTATCAACAACTTTTATAACATAACGGATATCAAATTATTTAATGGAGTATTTAACTATTACCTGTTCAACATCAGTCCACGGTATACAATAACGTTGACCATTAGCATAAAACATGGGCATGCCGTTCTGGAGTAGAAGCTGAACAAAGTAGCAACTAACGATGGCCCAATTTGCTTTCTTAGGTCTAATGTGCCACAAATAGTCGACCCACAAGTCTATGTGCTGTTAAAAGAAACATGCTCAAGTAAATACCAATACAGTATGCAAATAAACCAGTGCACGCTTTAAAGACATACCTCTTCAGTTAGCTAACCAAGATGACTACGGTCTAAGCAAACAATGGCTCGCCAAAAGTTGATATCTACAGTGTATTCATTGCTCCATGGAAATTTACTTTTAATATTTACTCCTTGAGTAATAAATCGCTTGATATCATCTGTACACCACACTATGTCCATAGACCTAGTTCATCGAGAAGTTTCCTACAATAAAAAGTTTCATCCATTCAAAGACAATGTAAAATAGATATAACAAATTGCAAATATGTTATTTGTGTATACATTATACCTCAACCCACGGTTTTACTCTGCTAAGCAAATAAGCGATAGTTGGATCATTATTTTTATGTTTGGATTTTTGAATCTTGACCCACTTAACTATCGGTTTTGACTTTACAGTTACATCATTGGTTTCCATCCTCGTGGTGTATGACAGTTTTCCCCTAGCTTTTTGTGCATTACTTGTTTTGAAAAACTCTATCCGCTTTCTTTTCTTCTTTTCTGCCTCCTGCAACATTTTCTCTTCTTCGAGCTTCAGCCTTATTTCCTCTTCCTCCCGATACCTCTTCTCCTCTTCCATGTTTTTCTCCAGTTCCAACAATAACCTATCTTCATCTTCCAATGCCAATCTTAATTCTACTTCATGAAGATAATCCTTGCATTCAAATTAATAACTTATATTAACTGTGTACAGATAAACTGAAAATTACCGAACCTAAAGTTTATAAAATGCTTACATTTGAAACATCGTCATCGGAATTGTCTGTTTTCATCAAGTTTTGGAAAATAGTGTGCATTGAATCACAATTTTTTTTGCAGATACTGGAAGAACAATCAATGCATGGGAAACTCTCCTATATAGTAGTTACATATTAGTTACACTAGATTTTCAAATCAAATTATTAAAATAAGGGTTAAACTTACCATTACATCAATGTGCCTCTCACGACAAAGCACCTGAAATTTAACTTGTTAACTATTATGTAATAGTTACAAAATATATAACGAAACGAAAACATATGACTAATAAAAAAACAACTACCTTAATGATTGTCTCTAACTTTAGCACACGGGCATTTAATTCTAAAATAACTCGATCTCTTATAGTATGTTTCTCACAACTGCCTCCAGAGTTCGAAACACTTGTTATGAGTTTCAGAGCAGGGTTCTTGGATGTTTCTTTGCGTGCAGATTCCAACTTAGAAAGATATGTCTGAAAAAGATTATCATATCGAATAACTGGAGTTTTAGGGATATATTCTTTAAAAAAACATTGTTATCTTTCCAAACGGATGAACCGTACTCATCTAATGTGGGCCTAATGTCAATAGTTGTATTATCAGCCTGAAAGTAGAGATTTTTAAACTTCATTACTCGTCAAAATATCTCCAATAGTTTTAAACAACCTATCAAAATTACCTTGCAAAAAACATAAGGAATATCAAATCTTTTAAAGATAGATACTCGCGACCAAGAAACTGCTATTGGTATAACATTTGGTTCTTTAATCCACCAACCGTTGCACCTTTCAAACGACTCCATTATCCATATCTAGAAAACCAAACAATTACATCATAAAACGCTAACTTGTGTCGGTTTATAACTATAATTACAATTAAGAGCAAATTTTTTTACCTAAAACACAAACACAAAGCTTTTTAAGTTATATGTGGGGACATAACTAGGGTCTTTCTCCATAAGTACAAGCTGCGCATCAGAGTTGTTTTCTATTACATCCTTAAGATCTTCATATAAATTTGCCCATATGTGCTCACCCCAAGGAAAGGCATTCCAACTATCAATGTTTTCCATCAATCTAAACAAGCTATCGTCTACTTCTGAATACAACAACCTACCCATAAAAATTACCTCTAAAACTAACAAAAGGCAAAGGCGTACAACATCCAGATCACATAGTTTGGAAAACCTTTCTTCATCCTCCATAACGCCGATTACATCTAAAATTGTTACACCTACGCCTAGCTTCTCAGGAAATATTCTATTACGAAAATCTAGTTGACCAGAATTATACAAGCCAAAACTAACGTTCCCAAATCTCAAACCAGTAATAAGAGCAAATTATCAGCGACCAAAATGCAAAGTATGACCATCCATATAATATATAAGGGGCATATCGTAATGTGAATCATCAACTCGATGCTGTTTTCTCGACATATACTTAATCAAATGTGGTTCATGATCATACAATCGTAAATCTAACCAACTTCCAAAACAATTATTCCTAAACAATAATCTCCGCTTTGCATTTAACTTTTTTTTAACAAAAAAACAAATAGTTCAACTTACTCCCAATGATGAGCTTCGAAAAAGTTTCCTGTAAAAAGGATCAACGATTTCTGTTACAATTTAAGATCTATACAAAAAAAGATACTCATTGCATTTTATACCGTACTGGTTTAGTGTTCCCCAATAATGTAAATTAGCTAACAAATCAAACAAGAAAACATAGTTGTAAAAATACCGATATTAAATAAGTGAATAGTGTTTTCAGTTAATAAAATCAGCCAAAACAAATTGTTCTTTTACAAATACACGATTTAATTATAATTTCAGTATAACGGATTTTAAATTTAATTACTGTGACGAAATTGATCAATGGTAATAGATAATCAATAGAAAGTACATAGTGATTACCATTATGAAGATCACTACGATTTTGATATTCAATTATTTTTAGCTTTTCTTTATTTGGTATTCGCCGGCGTCGGACAAGAAACAGAGGAAGAAGAAGGAATGCGGGAGAAGATGAGAGAAACAGTGTTTTTTTTTTTGTTTGAAGAAGGCCCAGATGAGAGATGAAATGGGGGTAAATTTTTAGTTGTTGCTCGAATAAAATCTTTGGGCTGCCCAAAATTTAGTTGTTGCCCAAAAGTGGGGTGTACTTATTTGCAGATATCAAATGACTAATAAACCTGTTGCCCAAAATTTTAATTGCCTAATTCGTCTTGTTGCCCTTACATGGCGTATTTATACCTGACCATTGCTGACAGTATTTGTCACTTGTCCATTTCTGCAACAGTTGTCCAGATTCGAAAATACATTAGACCATTTTTAGAAAAAGAAAATTTAAAGTGTTTTTTGGGAAGAGTATATTAGACAATGAACCTTTTTGATAATTAAGGAGACTCACATGAAATGTTAAAAATGGCAACACCTATCAATTTAATAAGAATTTCATTTTTAAGTTAGCATCCTTCGTGTTATCTTAAAGCAACAACTTAACTACGTAGTAATTTTCTTAATAGGGTTTGAGCCTAAACCCTCCTGAACCCACAAACCAAAAACACCCTAAATACACGACACACTTTTAATGTTTTAAAATAATTTTCTTACTCTTACCACAATTAGAAATTTTCATAAAGTCTTTATAAAATAAATTCTATACCGTCCAGAGAATTATTATCGCAGAAGATAATTATATGCATCACTCGCTGTAAATTGCAATCACATGATAACAGTCACTGCAAACGCAGTTACTGATGGTTTAAGATCATCATAACAATTATAAAAACCCTAACATAGATCAAAGAGCATACAGCGGAAGCAGATTAACAAGATCTATAAATAACACAATTATAATTAATCAAGGCTAGGGTTACATACCTTTTCCTTAGCAGAATGATCACCGGTAAAAATAGATCAAGAACACTACCAGGATGTAATCTAAAATAAGATCACACCACGATCTTGTACACACGTGATACGATGAGCTAATCGTGAGTCTAGCACGAACAGAACCGAGCCTTCCAAGTCTATGGAAGATCTACCCAACAACCCTAGAGAGGGGCTAGGACTAGATCTAAAATAGCTTATAGAAAATCAAAGAAGAACCCTAATAAGGGTGTGTTTGGCCGGCAGTTAGAGCAAAGAAAAGAGAGAATGGAGTGAAAAATTATGAGGCTTTAGGTTTGTTTATATACACCTTGGAAAACTTCTCTTCCAAGGTTAAACAAGATAAAGCAAGAAAATCTTTTCCCTTCTCTCTTGTCTCCTCTATTTAGGCCGGATATATTATGTGCTAAAGGGGGTTTCCAGAACTTTCTGACACCTTCTTTTAGCTTCTTTAATATTCTATAACGATCGTTTAAAACTTAACCTTTAATTACTTAACGGTCGTTAGCTGCAGTTTGATTTAATAAATATAATAAATATATTTAATAAATAAATTAACTCTTCACGTAATGTGTGCAATCCCGTGATCTCGAGTTCGATCCTATCACACGACTATCGATTTTAAAGTCCATAAACTTTCAGCTCCCACTTGGACAAAATTCGAATGTCGTGATCACATTGATTAGCGTCTAGTTACACTAACAATGTCACTAGTACAACTCGAGTAAGGCTTCCTGGACAAAACCTTTTAATGATATATAATCATTATTATTATCCTCTCATTTCAAATACATTGTTAATAAGGATATGGATCTCAGTCATTCCTTCATTAACTATTCTGTTTCTCGTTTACGGATATAGCAAGATTACCAAAACACATTTGGGTGTGGCCACACAAACATCTTACTATTCCCCCGAGGGGCCCAGTTGTATTTATACTTCAAAATAAATTTTGAAGGAAACGAATCCCATTTCGACTACAAGCAAAACACATGAACTTCGCAACACTTCTGAAAATAACCTTTATGACTACCAGTTACGTTTAGCGTTAGGTTACCTTACAGAAATGCACTACATTCAATGCAGTTTTCTGGCATCTCAGGTCTAAGGATAACTGTTTATGATTTACTTAATGACAAAGATCCATAAAGTAAAATCACATAGTTGGGATAAGTCCAATATTTGATCCATCAAATATCATCCAAAATTGACCAATATACTTTCAAGTATACTCTGTCACTATTTTGAATTGTCTTAATTTAATAATACTCCCATATTATTAATCGACAACGGACATTTAGAAACATCAAAATGCTCATGGATTAAAACATGTAAAATAGGATACAAAATCAAATAACAGACAAATAAACGAAATCCATTCTTTATTTCATCAATTCAATAATGTCTTACATCCTTTATCCAAATACTAATCAACAGATTTATTGCATGAATTCGCTAGCTAGTTGCAGCCCAATTGCCTTGGCATGCTTAACTACCTTTGGCCTAGACAAAGCCTTAGTAAAAGGATCAGCTACGTTATCATCTGTGTGAACTTTTATTAATTTTATTTCTCGAGCTTCCACTTGTTCTCGAACGTAGTGATATCTACGTTTAAAGTGTCTGGCGCCCTTCATGACTCCAGGGTCATTGGCGAATATTATTGCCGCAGAGTTGTCGCAATATATATCAATAGGTTCTTTAATTGAAGGCATCACTCCAAGATCTCCAATAAGCTTCCTAATCCAAACAGCTTCCATTGCAGCTTCTGAAGCGGCCATGTACTCAGATTGAGTCGCATGCATAGCAATGGTTTTCTGCTTACTGCTCTTCCAGTCAACTGCTCCTCCATTGATGACAAACACGTAACCCGTCTGAGACTTCGTATCGTCTTTATCACATTGCCAGGACGCATCACAGAATCCTGTTACATTCAATTCTGTGTCTGGTTTACCCCCGAATACCAAAAACATATCTTTCGTACTTCTCAAATACTTCAAAATATGCTTAACAGCAGTCCAGTGGGACTTCCCTGGATTCTGTTGGTATCTACTGACCAAGTTCTGAGCAAACGCCACATCGGGCCTTGTGCATCTTACATCATACATAATAGATCCTACAGCCGAAGCATAAGGCACCTTCTTCATGTAAGCCACCTCTTCAGGTGATGATGCATCTTTCTCATGACTTAACTCATGCTTAACCTCCATCGGTAAGAAACCTTTCTTAGAGTTATGCATGTTATATTTCTTCAATATCTTATCAATATAAGCATCTTGGCTAAGACCAATTAACCGTCTACTCCTATCTCGATAGATTTTAATTCCCAGAATATATGCAGCATCTCCCAAATCTTTCATAGAAAAACATTTACCAAGATAATCCTTAACTTCCTTAAGTCTTGGAATGTTACTTCCCATGATTAATATGTCATCGACATAAAGAATTAGGAACACTACATACTCCCACTAGCTTTGCGGTATACACATGGCTCATCACGATTTTGAATAAAACCGAACTTTTTCATTTCTTCATCAAATCGCTTATTCCATTGACGTGATGCTTGCTTCAAACCATAAATAGACCTTTGAAGTTTGCACACGCGTTTTGGAAATTTAGGATCAACATACCCTTCCGGTTGTTGCATATAGATGTCTTCATCTAAGCGACCGTTCAAGAAGGCAGTTTTAACATCCATTTGCCATATCTCATAGTCATAGTATGCTGCTATAGCTACGAGAATCCTAATAGCTCGTAAGTCTGCTACAGGAGAGAATGTCTCCTCGTAGTCTATGCCAAAAGTTTGAGTAAAACCTTTAGCCACTAAACGTGCTTTATAAGATTGTACATCACCATCCATGTCAGTTTTCTTCTTATAGATCCACCTATTTTTCACTACTTTAGCATTTTTAGGTGCGTCCACAAGAATCCAAACATCATTGATTTCCATGGATTTCATTTCCTCGTTCATCGCAACCATCCATTTTGACTTTTCTGGATCAGACATTGCGGATCGATAGTTAGCAGGTTCACCAAGATCCCCTACTCCCTCCTCATCATCCTCTATGTAAAGACATAGTTTGTCCGGCGCACGTATAGTCCTTTGAGACCTACGTGGAGGAATTAATTCCGGTGGAACACTCAGACTTTCTGGTTCTACTGGAATTTCATCGCTAGTATTTTCAGAAGGCAATGTATCTTCTTGAATTTCTTCAAGATCATAATTTCTCCCACTGAATTCTTGATTTACAAGATCATTTTCAAGGAAGTCTCCATACCGAGCCACAACTATCTTGTTCTCAGTCGGATAATAAAAGTAGTAACCCATAGTTTCCTTAGGGTAACCTACAAAGATACATTTTACTGAACGTTGTTGGAGTTTATCTCCAGAGTCACGTTTCACATACGCCTCACAACCCCAGACTTTCAAATAAGACAAATATGGCTTCTTGCCATGCCATAGTTCATATGGTGTCTTATCAACCTTCTTTGTGGGAACCATATTCAGAATACGAACAGCAGTTTCAAGAGCATAATCCCAAAAAGATAATGGTAAAGTTGTAAGATTAAACATAGATCGTACCATATCCAATAATGTACGATTTCTCCTTTCAGATACACCATTTTGTTGTGGAGTATACGGAGAAGTAAGTTTCTGAACAATTCCATTCTCACTTAAATAATCTTTAAACTCTTGACTTAAATATTCACCACCACAGTCAGAACGAAGAGCTTTAATCTTCTTTCCCAGTTGTAACTCTACTTCGGCTTTAAACGTTTTGAATGTTTCAAATACCTCATGTTTATGCTTAAGTAAATAAACATAACCATAACGGCTATAATCATCCGTAAACGTCAAGAAGTAGCTAGCACCTTTCCTCGACACATGTCTAAGTGGTCCACACACATCAGTATGTATCAAACCAAGTAGTTCAGTAGCCCTTTCAATATTGCTATTAAAAGGTTTCTTGGTCATCTTCCCAGAGATACAAGATTCACATTTATCAAATGATTCATCATTGATACTTTCCAAAAGCCCATCACGTTGCAGCTTTTGTATGCGAGTCTTCCCAATGTGGGCAAGTCTACAATGCCAAAGATAAGAAGAGTTCTTGTCAAACTTACTCTTCTTATTCATGCTAAAAACAGAATTATTTTTCCTCTTGGGATTTATATCATGCATGTTAATTTCAAAAACACCATTCACAGAAATTGCATCAAAATAGAATAGACCATCTTTGAAAACAGAAATTCTATTATTATCAATCGTGTGAGTAAATCCAAGATCCAACATACTAGAAAAGGAAATAACACCCCTAACAATTGTAGGTGCATAATGACAATTATTTAAAAACAGTACTAAACCCGAAGGTAAAACTAATTTAAATATTCCTATAGCTTCAACCGGTGCTTGTGCGCCATTGCCCACTTGCAGAGATTGTTCCCCATAGGATAGTCTCCTCTTCAACTCAAATCCCTGCAGGGTATTACAAATGTTAATACCACATCCCGTATCATATACCCAGGAGTTTGATTTGTATGAAAGATTAAATAACTCTATCATAAATAAGTTACCTGAAGATGGTGCTGCAGCAACTTGCTCAGCCTTCTTCTTATGTTCTGCCATTTCATGGAGATAGAGAGAGCAATTCCTCTTCCAGTGTCCAGTCATCTTGCAGTGGTGACAAGTCTCATCTTTCAGAGATTTCTTAGCAAAGTTATGCTTCGGTTTTGATGTAGTCGCAACTTGCTTGCTCTTATCAACCTTGCCTTTGCCTTTCTGCTTCTTATTCCCTTGCGGTTTTGGTTTCGACACTCTACCCTTTTGTACATAAAGTACTTGAGGAGTAGCAGTGGGTGTCTTATCTTTCAAACCCTTTTCGAAGTCAATGAGCATTGCATGCAAATCATTCACTGTCTTCCCCGTGCAATGCATATTATAGTTACGAACAAAATCACCGAAGTCCTTATTAAGGGACCTATTGATCAAGTTAATAGCCATATTATGATCGAAGGGTTGTCCTAGTGCGATGAGTTGTTCCATATAACCCCTCATCTCCATGTAATGTGCACTTACGGACTTTCCAGGAGCTTGCTTGCAACTATGTAGAGCATCAACCAGATCATAGATCTCTACAGCTTGTGGCGTTTCATACACTGCCTTGAGTTCATCAAGCATCTGCTTAGGATGAAATAGCTCATACTTCCTTTGAAGTGATGGAGCCATTCTCCCTAACATTACAGCAGCCACCTCATGGTGCTTCTTAACGTTAGCAGCGTGTTGAAGCCTTTCCGCATCAGTTGCTCCTTCAGCAAGATCCTCCGGAAAAGGAGTTTCCAAGATATTGATGGTACCCGCTGCTCTCAGAACAATTCTTAGTGAGCGGTACCAATCATTGAAATTAGGGCCAGTAAGTTCAGGCCGTTCAAAAAATGCTTTGAACGCCGAGCTTATTGTCAGATTGTTTTCGGGTTGAGCCATTTCTACAGAAATAAGTTCAAACATTAGTATTTTCGATAATAAAATTCAAGAAAATAAAATTACCCCGGTAATAAAACCATAGTATTTCCTTGAAAAACTAGAATCCATATTGACATAGATTTATCACATCAGTTGATCTGCTAGTGACAAATGTATTCAACATAGTAACTTGTCGAACAATAATTGCCAAATCATATTGCAATTTCTAGATATGTCAGGGATTTACATTGCCAAAACCTTTTGCATTGTAAACATGTTTTATCCCTTCTTTATGCCTTAAGTTTCCAGTTCTCACTGAGTAACTCAATTAAGTCGACTAATCTAAAGAACGTAAAACCTTCATGTGCAATCTTATTCAGTCATGAAGTTTTCTCTCCATTACAACATCGTCCGATATCTTATATGACGACAATTGTAACTTCAAGTGTTCGTCAATTAGAGGGCATATGACTTAAATTTTTAGGGTATAGATTTTGGTGTCAAAATCATGTATGGAGAAGCATGCATACATCTCCATAGCATAAGTTTAATAAAACGTTTAGTAAACTTTTTAGTGAGACTAAAAGTTCATCATATATTTGCAAGTTGAGGTATTGGTTAAACCAAACAACCTTAAAGAATTATACCAATAACAACCGTAGGTAATTCCAATTTTGACGCACAGGCGAGCCGGGAATTTGGTCAGCGTAAAAGCATAGCACCTCCTTCCTTAACCGGGTACTTGACCAGCGGTGCGTTATACCCACTTTATAGTTTGTCAAAATTGAGTAGGCCGTTAAGTTGCTATTGCAATTCTAATCAACACAAATCATATGTAATTTAGATCTCAAAACAATTCATTAATTTTGATAGGATTTAGTCCATATTATTTTTCCTTGGAAAAAATTACCCTTGTTTACAACATACAAGAAAAAAAACGTATGAAAACAAGTAGTACAAAAAAAAAACTAAATCAAATAGCCACATGCAAACCAATTTATTCAAAGAACATCAAATCTAGGGTTTTTATAAACATAAAAAGTCTTCCCTAATTTTAAAACTTTGAATCAAATAAAGCAAATAGCAATCAAAATTATATGATCCGTAAGAAACATGCATGTTTATTACGGATCTCCCACATTCTCTTAACAATTAAAAACCTACGGATCGTAACCACACATGACATAACAATTAATTCATGCATAAATCTAAAGTTAATTACCATGTAATTTTAGGGTTTACAAAAAAAAGTTTTTTTTTTTTTTTTATATAACAAAAACGGCAAAGCCATTTTTAAACAATAAAAAAACAAAACCCCTAATTTTTATAAAACCTAAAAACAACATGTAATTTTAACACAAATCAATATTAGTTAAAAAACTTTAGATCTTGATAATTATAATCATGTTAAAACGGCTCTCGATGCCACTGATGGTTTAAGATCATCATAACAATTATAAAAACCCTAACATAGATCAAAGAGCATACATCGGAAGCAGATTAACAAGATCTATAAATAACACAATTATAATTAATCAAGGCTAGGGTTACATACCTTTTCCTTAGCAGAATGATCACCGGTAAAAATAGATCAAGAACACTACCAGGATGTAATCTAAAATAAGATCACACCACGATCTTGTACACACGTGATACGATGAGCTAATCGTGAGTCTAGCACGAACAGAACCGAGCCTTCCAAGTCTATGGAAGATCTACCCAACAACCCTAGAGAGGGGCTAGGACTAGATCTAAAATAGCTTATAGAAAATCAAAGAAGAACCCTAATAAGGGTGTGTTTGGCCGGCGGTTAGAGCAAAGAAAAGAGAGAATGGAGTGAAAAATTATGAGGCTTTAGGTTTGTTTATATACACCTTGGAAAACTTCTCTTCCAAGGTTAAACAAGATAAAGCAAGAAAATCTTTTCCCTTCTCTCTTGTCTCCTCTATTTAGGCCGGATATATTATGTGCTAAAGGGGGTTTCCAGAACTTTCTGACACCTTCTTTTAGCTTCTTTAATATTCTATAACGATCGTTTAAAACTTAACCTTTAATTACTTAACGGTCGTTAGCTGCAGTTTGATTTAATAAATATAATAAATATATTTAATAAATAAATTAACTCTTCACGTAATGTGTGCAATCCCGTGATCTCGAGTTCGATCCTATCACACGACTATCGATTTTAAAGTCCATAAACTTTCAGTTACATGCTTCTATTTATTGCTCCCGCCATCTCATATTATTGTTCACCGATAAAAAAACACGTAGTTTAATTAAACATCATTTATTATATGTACTAATTAATTTACAACTTATTTATTGTATGTAATAATACTATCCAGTGAGGATAGGTATAGTAAACTTAATCTATACTCCTTATACATTTTAGGAAGTTGACTATCAATTTGAGACGTTAAAAAAAAGTATACTGGACAATTTTAGGACGGAGAGAATATATTTCTTTAGCAACATCACATGTTATAATTATTAGTGGATAATTGACCTAAACCCGATTTATGAATTGAGTTTATTAAGGTTTTATCAATATATATATATAACGGATAATTATTACATAACTCACGTATCTTTAAAACTTTAACAAAATTAGCTTTGCTATAGCTGGAGTAGGTATCTTATTTTTTCACTAAGTGTTTATAAATATCTTAGTTTTGTAAGGAATGAAAGTTTAATAATAATAAAAATAATAAAAATGTTGAATTAGATATTTTATCAAATTAGGCCTTGTTAGTTTCTTAGAAAAAACCTCTTTTTGCCTCTTTCCTTCTGAAGTGAGAAGATGTTTTTTGTATATTTTTTTACAGACAAAAGAGCTAAAAACCTTTTTTTTTCTCTTTACAATATATACTATCATCTTCCTTTTTTTCCCTCTTATATTCTTTTCTTAAAACACAAATTTTATCACCATTATTTCAATACCACCTTTTTTCTTCTCTTCAAAAGAGAAGAAAACAAATGGTCTTCTTTTTGAAGATGTACACTTTAAATATACCTTTTCTTTTGTAAAAATGGTTTATAGATGAAATAGAAAAAAAGTTTAAAAAAAAAACAAACGAAACCTTAGTCTATTGTAAATAGAGGTCAATCTTGATGATTAGTTGGTTTACCAATTACGGGATCCGTATTGTAAATGAAAACTAAAGCCTGATTTCAAGCTTGAGGATTTTGCGAAAAGAGGAAAGAAAAAAGCAAAAAACTGAACATAATGATCAATACTTTTATGTTTAATATGTGCAATAATGGTGTAGCTCAAAGCATTATTTTGACCGTTTAAAGTTTCTCATGCCGATTTTCTACTTTAAAATGAGTAAATAAAATAATATTCGAAAACAAACGTTCGTAATTATTTCGTATAACTTTGATATAGCACAAGATCCGGAATAACTCACGGCTTGAGTACAGCATCTACAATATATCTCTCATCATTAAGTTTACAATTTTTAAAAGAAAAAAAAATCTTAAAGAGGTCTATCTTTAATCAAATTTCTTGAAAAAAACAATTCAAGGCAACAAAAAAATTCAGAACAATTGTGCAGTCGTCACATGACCTTTTCCTCTCTCCGTTGTTTTATTTTTTAGTGCAACCAATTAGTGTTGCCCTACTTTTTATACCTATTTAGACACTTGTTAAATTTTTGCGTTTGTTATCATGTTTTTTTAACATTTGGGTTAAAAGAAGAAAATGCAATTAACTTTAGACCTTTTTTAAAATTAATGATGCATTCACAATGTATCCACAACATGTTTGCATTCTTATCGAAACAACTCGTTATCTTAATTTATTTTAAAAGATTATTGTTTTGAGATTAGTCACCTCATAATAACAAGTCGAAAAATCTGATATTACAAAAAAAATCACATGATATCGCATTTTAGGAACTATTGGGTAAGAAGGGGTCTCGAACTCTCGATTGTTTGTCACGAGACCCTCACTTCAAAACTAGATTGCAACATCTTCGATTTTGGTCCGGTCGAATTCTAATGTGTATGAAAGCGGACGAGACATGTATAATCATGATCGAATGAAATGACGATGTAGAAGGTGTAATTTCTGGCAAGAATGAAAGTGTGGACTAGAAGATATGGTTGATTATGTGATGTCGAGGGAGTGATATACTATTACTCCGTAAATAAAATGATTTTTCTGTCGACCAACGTAGTTTTACATGAGATTTTTCAAATGGCTAATAATTTGTACACTCTCAAATTTAATTAGAACATTTTAAATTATGTATTGATTAACAGTTTGTAGATTTGAATATACTCATCAAATCTCTTTTCAAATGGACATGTCAAATTGCTAAAAAGAAAAAGTTTATAGATTAGTTTATTATTCAGAAAAACAATTTCAGCCTAACACTATAATGAGCCTAAACAGTCAGACATTGTTTGGGCGTTAAAAGGCCTTAAAAAGCCCAGCTCATCAGCTATACACTGTTCACTCGAGTCTCGATTCTAAAAAGGTAAAAATATATAACCAAAATCAACATACTCGTCTTTTTTTTAAATACAAATATATTAGGCCATCAAAGCAAGAAACGAGGAAGGTACAATATAAGAATATGCTCTAAAGTGGAGCGCAAAAAAAAAACACTAAATAAATATAGCAAAAGTTATACTACAATCGAATCACCCGGACTATGAATCCAATTATCCCATGAAAATCGGTTTTTAGAAGCCCGATGAGAAGTCCATAAGAGGGACATCCTTTGAACCGAAGAGAAAATATTTTGGTGACGAATCGCTACCGCTTCCGCCTCCGAGGTTGTATGAAGGATTTTGTTTCTCTAGTTTCATGTGATCGACAAAAAAGTCAAACACACCGCGTGAAATAATTTGGCCACTCCTTTATTTGACGAGAAACCTGTATTGCCTTTGAGGATTTGTGACAACGTTGGATTAAAAGACGCCGGACATCTCCACCAACTACAAAGCTTAAGCCATATGATCTTAATTATATGACAAAAGAGGAGATAATGCTCTCGTGACACGTCATCGTGACCATAAAATAGACATGATTGGGAGGATATGGAAGTACCACAACGCACCAAATTAGTTTGGTGGGAAGCCGGTTTAAAGCTAGCCGCCAAGTACATACATTTACCTTTCGAGGGACCCAAGAATTTCATGTGAAAAAGAAAAGAATGTCATTATTTACAAACATTTGCTTTCGAATAACTATGCTTAAGGAGTGTTGTATGATACCGACAACAAACCCGAAGTCCGATAACGCGGAACCGCTAGATCGCGAGTTGTATCGAGCATAATTAGCGAACCTGAGAGACTACAAAGAATCGACAAATTTATGCATACGGTATACCTTCAACTACCTATTTATTAATAACTCTAATAAATATTACATTGAGGAAGAAGAATACTATGAACTAGGATCCCCTCATCCCTATTTATAGAGATGAGGGGTAGGCACTTCCTTAAGTCAAATAGAAAACTTACTATAAACCAATTTAAAGAGGTTAGCTTAAATACTTACTAATACAAATCTATTCCTAATATATATTACAAAGTATATTTAAATCCCTAACATATGTTTAATATTACTCCTAATATTCTAACAAGGAGTTAACATAGAACATACCAGGGTCATTCAAAATCCATATCCATTTATCCTCATGTGTAGAATCAAGAACCGTCGTGTTAATAAGACTGGGTAACAAAGACAAGTCACCTTGTGAGGCTGTTTTCTCCAGGCCCATTTACCTTGCCAAACACCATCTTCTACCACCCATAACATAACAACCATTTTAGTCTCTAAAGCATAAAGACGAGGAAAAATGTGTTTTTAATGAGCATTGATTTTTGATCCAACCGACGTTCCAAAACTGAGTTTGCTTATCAAAGTGAATTTTTTTTATAATTTTTTTTTAGTATACTTAATTTCTTTTTTTAATCGAGCTAAACTTGAACGAACAAAAGGATGGTGGTTTTTTTTCTTCGGATATGATAGGTTGAGCCACTTTACGAACGAAAAATATATGCTTGTATATTAGTTTCGATCCAAAATTGTTAAAGACGAACTGAACTGAGACCAAATTAGAATACAAGTATGAATATAATATCATATGTCATGTGATTGCTAATAAATATACAACTTTTCCAAATATTTGTGCTAACTTATCACATTCTTCATGACTTCGTGAGAGCCTCTTTTGTATCAATTTAGGCCTCTTCCTTTGAGGTTCTTTTCATTTAACTATTAATGAAAAAAAAATTAATTGCAAATTATATTAGCATGAAGCTAGAACAATTACAAAGAAGAACAAATCAACTATAATTTTTAATACCTTTAAATTTTAACCAAAAATACGAAGCTAACTGAATATTATCGACACAATCACGTATTCACGTTACCGCTCTTCCAATTAGAACGTAATAACAGAAAGTTAGCCCAATTGTATGGTTTGTAAGCCCAATAACTTTACCGTCTTTGTTCACACTTAATTGGTAAGATTCAGAATAAACTGAGATTAGCGGGGGAGAAGGGAAAAAAATGGACAAAACTGAAAAAATGTCGATATTTTTCAGAAAATAATCAAACATTGTGTGACACGTAGAGGTGCGTGTTGTAGTATCCAAAAAACGAAACCAAACCAAACGAAAAAATTGAACTGGACTAACAACGAAACCGAATTTCAAACATAATTAAATTATATGTTTGGTTTTATGTTTGATATGGTTTTGGCGATATGAAAATCGAACCGGATCGAATATCAAATTTACGTAACTTTCTTATAGTATTCAATATAAGACTTTTGGTTTTTAGGCTTCATTATTTTTGCCAAAAAATTATTTAAATAAATAAATAGATAATTAAAAATATGTTATTCCGTTTGATTTTATCTAGAGTTTAGTTCGATTCGATACGGTTCTACCCAAATTTGACATTTATTGAACTAACCGAATTAAATAATTTGAACAACGCATAATTAATTCAACAAAAAAAAAAGTTATGCGTTTAAGATCATCATGAAATTCTATATCGACAAGTGAATTATAGTTGTAGTAAAGGGAAAGTCCCATGCACAATGTACCTAGCGACTTGCAATTTGACTTGATTTGCGTATTAAAAAAACATTTTTACATAATTACATCTATATAACTCGGAAACAAGTTTAAGGCTCGGGACAAGGGGACTTCCCTTTTAGACCGGCATCGAGATTTACTTGATTTGCGACTGAACGTTTGATTGGAAAATAATAACAAGCTGAAGTAAGCGGAATTTATGATATAGTAAATTTTATTACATTAGCTACACTAGGTGAGTCCAATAATAATTTAAGCGACAAATAGTTATAGTTGTGAAATTGTTATTGCGTATTTCGAATATTGAATGGATGAATTATTGGGTAAATTTTGAATTTATAAGAAATATATATATAGATGTATGATTTCGGAGGATGTAAGGCTGGGGGAGTGGTGATAAAAACCCACTCGTGGGTTACAGGTAGCAAAAACCCACGCGTGGGTTATCAAGAACCCCACTTTCCCACCGTAAAAACTCACGCGTGGGTTACAATTTCCATTGCACAAAAAACTCGCTACAGGTGACTTCTTTACCATTCACACTACCCCAAAACTTTAATTTTCATCCCGAATTTATTCTATTTAATCCCCACTTTCACTATTTTTTTTTAATCTTCATCTTCTTCTTTCTTTACAAAAAAAAAATCATCTTCTTCCTAAAAAAACAACAATGTCCGGCCAACAAAACACCCAATCCGGCAAACACCGCCCACGTAGAAATTCGACCGCCTCTCCACCTACCGTTACCGGAACCTTTGATCTTAACAACCCGTCACCATATCGACAACCAAACCCAGATCATCAAGCTTATCCAAACCAACCTTACTGTAACCCTATGCCGGCACCGATACAACCAACGGTTCCGGACTCATACCCGAATTTACCTTACCCAAACCCTTATAATTTTACCCAATTCTCACAAACTCCCGACTTTCAAGATTTTTGTTCACAAAACCCATACAATTTTAATAACTATGTTGGTGGTTCGTATTTTACGTTTTTATTTTATCCGTGTATCGTATTTTATTTTATGAAATAAAAGTTTTAGTTTATGAATAAATAAGGTAAAAGTGATAGTGGAAAGATGAGGTGGAGGTGGATTTTGAGAAATGCTAAAACCACAAAAGAAGTTACACAAAACTTTTTACAAAATGATTTGTCACATATTTAGTGGTCTTCTCTCTTACTTTTGAATTCTCTCATTTAATCACAACCACTAATTTATTTGACACATCATTATGTGAAAAACATTTTGTAAATTTTTTGTGGTTGTATCACTTCTCGTGGATTTTTTTCCTTAAGAACCTTGAAAGGTGAGTTTTGAGTGGGTTAGTGAGAGGAAAGAGAAAGCTGAGGTGGAGCTGACGTGGCGGTGGGTTTTTTTTGCACCACTCCCCATAGCCTAAGAGCTCTAGGTGTCACGGGTAACGAAAACCTTCTTATTTTGGTTCTACTAGGTGTCACGTCATGTGACATCTTACTTAGAGCACAGGGTACGGGAAGTTTTCAGCTCGCGCCGTGTGAAAACGCCACCCGAAAACGCGACCAATCACACCCAGCCTCGAGTTTTCGTGTCTCGCGCCTAGGGCACGACGCACGTTTTCACGTGAAAACACGACACGAAAACGCGAGAACCGTACCGTGTCTCGCGTTTTCGTGTCTCGCGTTTCCGTGTATTTAATTTTTATTTTTTTTAACGAATAGTTTTTTGACACGTGGAAATTTGAGGGCCCAACTTGTTTCCCATGGCTCAAGCCAACGAAGGAGCCTTAATTTTGGTGTTGTGGGAATATTTACACAAAACATATCGTACCGTGTAAATCTTTTGGTGTTGTGGGATGGCTCAAGCCAACCACACCCCGTGTACTTAAAAAAAACTCCTTTTATCACAACAAATCCCTTTTCATTGGGTCTTCACAACTATTAATTTTATTTTTTTCCATCATTTTTTAATAAACAAAATAATTACCAAATGCTTCTTAGCCCAGCGGTATGTGAGTGGTGCTCTAACCTAAATGTTGTGGGTTCAAGTATCGATGGAGATATGTGAAATAAAATTTGTGAGTTGTAAAAAATTGTCTTAAAAAAATAAACAAAATAATTTTCTCATTTAAATTAAAAAACAATACAAGTGTTAAAATAAAAATTATAAAACTTAAAAAATAAATTTAAAATACATAAATTTAGTATATACAAACTAACCTAAAATTGAACAAAAAAACCAAAGACAAGCCCAACAAAAAACCCTAAACTTCATTTGTCTTCTTTCTTCTTTCCTGCGCACAGACACGGTCACAAAAATAAAAAAAAAAACTTAACAACACCATCTTCTCTACTAACCGTCAACAACAACACCAAAAACAAAACACAGCAACAGCATATATAGCATATCTGGTCATCTTCAAAGAAAAGAAAAAAACAAAATTAGAAAAAGAAAATAAGAACATATCAAACAAAGATGAGGACCCACTAATATTGTCGTTTTGTTCCATAGTTTAGTGGTGAAAACAATGAGTGGCGAGTTAGAGCGGTACAATGGCGAGAGATGGTGAGGAGTGGCGAGGCGCCACGTCGGAGTGGCGAGGCGCCACGTCAGAGTGGCGAGCCATGATTTTCATGGTACCCAACCCTCTAAGAAGTAGGGTATTTCCTAATTTCAAAGTTCTGCATCTACAATGTTTAAAACACAAAAGACTTTATAAATTTGAAAAGCTTTTGAAATGGTTTGTACCATTATGACATGAGGTTTTGGAAAGACCTTATACAAAAGATTTGGCCAAACTCAATGTTTTGTAAAAAACTATAAGTCATAAATGATTTGAGCATTGATTACGTTAAATGAAATTACAAAAAAATTTGTATGATTTAAATCCAAAAAATCTTTATAAGGCTTTTTGCATTGAGTATGCTCTAAGAGAAGAGAATATGGTGGCACCAGACACTAACCAGAAAATGATTGCGCCAACCACATTGGGTCTCCCGTCACACCACTCGTGTTGACAACTCCAACCCATGTCCTATGATTTTTTTTTGTTTATGTGTGTGTGTGTGTTTTTTGTTTTATGTTCTTTGTATTTTTTTGTATCGTGATGAGAAGGGTTTTTGTTTTGTAAGTCACAGGTTGACAACAAATGCATGGAGGAAGAAGGCAATGTTTTAACTTTTTTTATTTACTTTAAACCTTATTACTGTATAGTAGTTACAAAATTTGTTCTTGCCAATTTTTTTTGCATTGTTAATTCCTTTTTGTTTACAATGTTAGTCCATATTTCATTATACAAATGAAGAAAAAATCTCCCATGGCAATATATTTTGTGATGACAATATATTTTGGTATCGTACGAATGAGTAATGTCATGAGAAAAGGTGGTGACGTGGTTGTTGAAAGTTATATCTTTTTTAGTGGCAGGCTTGTGTAAGTTGAAGGGTTGTTGTGTAAATATTATTTATTTTATCAAGTTATGTTATGGTTCTATCTATTGTGATTATGCAGGGGCTAAAGTGAAACATTTGGGTATATAAGCTGGAGTTAGGTGAATGATTGATTTCACTCACTCACAATCTTCTCACACACACATATACGATCGTCTAGTTTCCTTTGTTTAGGGTTTCATCTTGTTATAAGATCATCTTGATCTTGGTTTACTAGTTTGTTAGGGTTCGTTGTCTGAGTCTTGTTTAGATTGATAGAATCTACCTCAAAGGGACTATCTTATTTTCTTTGTAATATGTTTGGTGAGCATCCGTGTTAGGGACTCATATTTTTGTGTATATTATTATAATAATAAGTAATATCACTAATGGGAGGTTGGTTGAGTGATTACATCGATCATAATAGGTTTTGATATCATTTTAACATAGTATCAGCGATAGGTTGATTCTTGAGCTCGATCATTAACGGGTTTAATCTTGAAACCCGAATATTTGGTTGTTTTGATTGATTGGTGGTTACTAGTGGTTCTTGGTTTGTTAACAATCCATTAACATTGTTTTTGATCCATTTTGGGGGTCAATTTAAGAAAACCCTAATTTTTTTAAATTTAGGGTTTCTTGATCTGGTTGATATGTGATTTAATTGGGTTCAATTGGTAGTAGTGTTCTTTGGTTGAATCAGATGCTTTTATGCTATATAAGTCTTTCTTTTCCCTTAAGTAAATATTTCTTGTTCAAAGGGGAGCAAACAGTCTGATAAACATCTTGACCTACCACCTTTGAGTGTTTTCGATACCTGCTATAGTCAGTACCATTCTCTTTGGCATGTTTATAGGATCTTGGGTGTGAGTTTTTTTTCTAGTAGTTTCATTTCTTTGTGTTATATGGTTTAGCTAATTATTTGGTTTCGTGTTTTATTTGGTTTTGGTATTGGTTTATTTTTTAGTTGGTTGTTTTTTGTCTTGTCTGGTTTGTTGCTTATATGTTTGATTCTTGTTGGGTTGTTGATTATTTGTTTGTGTTTCTTTGCTTGTTTGGTTGGTATTATGGCTATTCTATAAGGTGATTAGATTAGAGTAATGCTTTGCACTTGCATTCTAATGAATCTAATTGTGCTTTTATTGTTACCGTTAAGTTGTTTGGTGTTGAGAACTATAAAGTTTGGGCTTGTCTTATGAAACTTGCTTTGAAAATTAAAGGTAAAGTGGGTTTTGTTGATGGTACTTGTAGTAGGCATGCTTATGTTGCTAGTCCTGTTTTTCTTGCTCAATGAGATAAATGTAATGTTGTGTGCTTAATTAGATTTTAACTTCTTTGACTCAAGATGTGTATATTAGACATGTTTTTCTGATAATGTTGTTGTTTTATGGAAAGAACTGTAAGATACTTATGATATAACTGATGGGTTTATTGTGTTTAACTTGCTTCAAAGGATTAATTCTTTTAAGCAAGGAGGGTTGCTTGTGTCTGAGTACTATCATAAGTTTAATTCTTATTGGAGAGAGTTTGATATCTTAACTAAATTTCCTCATTGTGTTTGTGAAGCTAGAAATGAATTAGTTGATCATCTAAATCGTTAGAATTAATGCAATTTCTTATAGGTCTTGATGACGTTTATCACCCTATAAGAAGCAATCTTTTGAATAGGGAAGTCCTTCCTGAATCAAGGATGCTTTTGTTATCATTTTTAAAGAAGAGTTTCATAGGGGTATTTCTTCTACTTTTGTTAAGTTGATAAATCTCAAGTTTCTTCTTTTGTGACTAAGATTGTGGATAATAAGAAAAAATTTCAGGTTAACTGGTCTAATGGGAATAACAGTGCTAATAAAGGAAACTACAATTCTTTGTTGTGTAAAAATTTATGGTTTGAAAGGACATCAATTGAAAGGTGTTTTGAAATTATTGGTTATCCTCAATGGTTTAAAAGAAATCATAACTTGAAACTTGTTAGAAATCTTAATAATACTAAAAATAATCATGTTGATGCTAAAAAAGGTGGCCAGGGTAGTGGTAACAATGATGGTTCCTCTGGTTCTTTGTCTTTAAGTAATGAGCAGATGCTAAAGTTGATGAGTATTGGATGTTGTTCTTTCTTTAACTGCAATGTGTTCTTTAATCAACATTTTTATAATTTTTACTATGCTAGTGTGAAAATTGATGGACCCGGTTATCATTTTGGGTGGATAATTGATTCAGGGCCAAATCAACATATGACTAATAATACTGATAATATGTTTAATTTGGTTGATTTTCTGATCTTAAACTTACTGTTGGTCATCCCAATGGTACTTTGGCTAAAATTACTCATGTTGGAAACTTAAAACTTAACAATGGGGTGGTTTTATTTGATGTGTTGGTTGTGCCTGAGTATTGTGTTTGTTCGTTGTTAACAAGCATTATGTTAATAACAGTGAGTTTTTTACTTGTTATGTTTCTAAATATGTTTGGCATAATAGCTTGGGTCATCTTGCTAATCAAGTTTTGAATTTGTTAAATGGTGTTTTGGATCTTAAACATATAAATCATGAGCTAACTTGTGATATTTGTCATCAAGCTAAACAAATAAGAGAGTCATTTTCTTTAAGTGAACATAAATCTACTTGTTTTGGGAAGTTGATTCATTTGGATGTTTGGGGTCCTTATAAAGTAGTTAGCATAGATGGTTTTAGCTATTTTTTTTTATTGTTGTTGATGATTTTTTGTCTGAAAACTAAAGATAAGGTTTTTCAAAGGTTTATTAGTTTTTTAATCTAGTTTTAACTCAGTTTAATAAAAAGATTAAGACTGTGTCATCTGATAATGGTACTAAGTTTGTTAATAAAAACATGGGTGATTTTTTTGATTCAATGGTATTACTCATCAAACTATTTGTGCATATACTCCACAACAGAATGGCATTATTGAGAGGAATCATAGGCATCTGCTTAATGTTGCTAGAAGTTTTATGTTTAAGGGTGGATTCCTTTTACATTTTGGTCTGAATGTTTTTTAACTGCTGCTTATTTGATTTACAGGTTTCATTTTTGTTTTGAATGACAAATCTCCTTTTTGTTTAGTATATGGTAGGGAACCTAAGCTTTCTCGTTTGAGAAGTTTTGGATGTTTGTATTATGCTATTGTATAAAAAAGAAGTGATATTTTTTTTAATAAATATGAAAAGTGTGTTTTAGTTGGCTATGCTAGTGGTAAAAAGGCTTATAAATTGTTTGGTCTTGAAAACAAAAGTTATATACTCAAGAGATATTAAATTTTATGAAAATGTTTTTCTATATTAAATGAATAATGGTAATAAAGTTGTTTTTTAGTGTGAAAATGAAGTTTATACTTTAAATTTTTTTTATTTGTTGAGTCTGAAAACACATCCAAAACTCCTTACGGACCCAATGATGGCGAGGAAGGTAGAAATCCTTTGAGTATAGAGGGTAGTTTGCATTATCCTAAGGATGTGGCTAGTGATGATGATAGTCAACTAGTGTCTGGTGAATTTTCTCACCGATATGGACATGGCTTAGTCATTAGTTTACCTAGTATTGGTGCTCAACAAACTGCAACTCCCATAGGAGATGATGATATATCTGAGGGCATATTTTTACTTAAACAATGAGGTTTCTGAAAATGGTTTTAATAATGAGAAATAGGAAGTTGGTCTTAGGAAGTCTAATAGAGCGACTAAGTTTCCTGTTAAATTGAATGAATATGTGTTAAATACTTCTCTGACATATGATTTGAATAAGTACTGTAATCATTCTAGGTTTGATATGTACAATTTTGGTTTTATTTCTTGTTTGAATAAGTCTTATGAGCCTTCTTCTTATGAGGAAGCTTCTAATGACCAAAATTAGGTTAATGTTATGAATGATGAAATGCGAACTTTATATGAAAATAGTACATAGGAGTTAGTTGATCTTCCTATTGGAAGGAAACCTAATAGAAGCTGTTGGGAATAAGATTTGATGAGAAAAAATAAACAATAATGAAACAAGAGGACTTATATCCAAATATCTGAAATTACAAGAATATGAAGACCATCTACACAAGGAAGAGGACTAAAGTGCAAAAGATGGAAAGACTTCGTTGTAATTAGATTTCTTGTAAGAAAAGTCTTGTAAGAAAAATTTTGTATTCTAGTATATATAGAATACAATGACTGTAGGTTTTATTCATCCCATTATGCACAATGTAGTCATAAAGTGTGTGTCGTGTGTTCTAGACGTGTGTGTTCTTGTAAACACGTCTAGGGTTAGTTGTTTTAATCGTTAAATGTTTAATACAAGTAATCGTTGGAAGTAAACACCTTGTTTATGTGTTTTGTTCAATTCTGATATGCTAATCACATATGAACAAGATGCATTCCTAGTAAGCTTAATCGATCCATGAATAATGGATTCCACAATTGGTATCAGAGCGGGTGGCTCTCGATGCTAGGATCAACAAGGTGTTAGAGTCAAAGAATGAAACTTAAAAATTCGTCCATGATTTTATGTTCGGATCTCACTGTGCAGCCATGTTCAAACACTCATAACTCCTTCGTTAATCGTTGGATCGATGTGAAATTCGAATTGTAGGTTCTTGGCATTTATGTATTGAATCTCACTGGAGGGATCTTCGATCTGAGGTCTTTTGAAGGATATATACATCATCGAAGTTGGCTGCAGAGTATGGTATGAATTTTCTGTTTTTGTTTGTATTGAATAAAGATTTAGGGTTTCTTCCCCTAAACCCTAGATCGACTCTAAAACAGAAAAGATATTCCAGATTTGTTTATGTTTTTATTGTGATCGATTCTCAAACCCTAGGTTAGGGTTTCGATCTTCTAAAATTGTTTTTAGGGTTTGTTCTAAACCCTAGATCTGGATGAGTACAAAGGAGAAAATGATGTGAATAGTATTGTGTAGGGTTCCTTTATTTGAGAACCCTAAATCTAATCGTGATGGTATATATACTGCTGCAACAAGAATGGTTTTTAGGGTTTGATTTACAAACCCTAGATCTGGTATTAATGGAGCAGAATTAAGGTCAGAAGTGTGCTTTTCTATTCGTGGCAGAGATTTATGTTGGTATTCGTTTATACCAATACAGATGTTGGTACAATAAAAGTTTACGATATATGGATATGGAATAGGAGATGTGTTTGTTTGTGTTTGTCCACGTGATAGTGAAAAAGAAGTATGGTCCACAGTTCCAGTAATATTGCAAAGCAAAAGAAACGTGAGTATCTGTTTCTTTAATGATTGTATCTCAAAGCAAAAAGAGACAAAGGGATTCACGTGTTCAGTATATGCAAAGTTGCATCACGTGAAGAGATGAAAGTAAGTTATAAGGCCACGTGATATATTAAACAAGGAAAAGATACCACAAGATATACATGTAACAATGGCTTTGTGGTCCCGTGATTTACTACATGAAAAGAAAAGGTACATTAGATTCAGAAAGCAGCGTTTGGTTGTTGTTCGTGTGGGTTCATGATGTGCAAGACCAAGAAAAGGACGTATAGTGTTCAGAACATGTTCAAAATAAGGATTGCTCGAAGATATATGGTGCTCTAGGTTTTCTTTGTAGGCTGCGCACTGTTTGGTACTCGTACCACATAAGACATGGACATGGAGGTATATTTTTGGACGTATAATTTTCTATTTATATGTAATCCAGAATATTGATGTGGTAATTGAAGACGAAGACAAAGGATAAGTGGTAAAGTGGGGTAATATTTTTAGCCGCTGTCATGTTATTCGTATCCACACATGGTGTCAGTGGCTGAGTCGATTCGCTGACAAAAATAAAACACACACTGACAGAGAAGACGCTGACACGTTGTAATTTAGATGCTGACAACGTGTTGTCCGATATATGGTTTTTAAGCGCTGACAAGTATCGTCCGATATCGAACAACACATACAGGTGATATATTGGATGACAAAGGATCTCGGACAGAACTGTCTGTTAAAATTTTATGGCTCGTTTTTGAAGATTGTGTTTGGTGCAATGACGTTTTATTTGATTATGTGACAAGGCTAACCTTACGGTCACATATCGACTTGGATTAGAAGCAGAACGCCGACAGATGCAATAGTTGCATAAAAGAAGAGGGTGATATTGTACTTAGATGATTTTCATTTCAAATTGGAGGTTTCGATGAAGACGATTGATTATTGCTTATTTGGTGTTGGAGTTGTTTTTTGCAGGTTAGTGACTTATCATATCATTAAGTCGTGACTGACATTCATTGACTTTAAAGCTAACTTATTCGTGCTTACATTGTTGGTGACGAAGACTTGTCATATCTAGCAATGCCATCTACATTGCTATCACTTGAAGGAGTTACATTATCGTGCTCAGTGTCTCACAAAAGGATTAGGATTTTGACAAGAGATCGAGGTCTACTTATAGTTTCCCGTTTTCATATAAGTTCGACGTCACATGGATAGTGCAAGATATAAGTTACAAGATTGGGATATTACACTTCTTCAACAAATAGGTTATATTCGTTTTTCTTCATTCGTAATCTACAATTAGGGTCTACATAGTTCGTGATTCATTTACATGCACCACTCGATGGGAAGCGTTTATTAGTTTTTATCTTTAGAATACCCCTATTGTATGAGACAAAAAGGGGAAGAAGATTCAAAGATCAAGGTATACAACTTATTTTTATGTGGTGATATATTTTACAAGAAATCTTACTTTAAGGGGAAGCTTGTTTCATTCGTGAAAGATCAAGATTTAAAGCTTGGTTTTGTCATCATCAAATAGGGGAAGATTGTTGGGAATAAGATTTGATGAGACAAAACAAACAATAATGAAACAAGAGGACTTATATGCAAATATCTGGAATTACAAGAATATGGAGACCATCTACACAAGGAAGAGGACTAAAGTGCAAAAGATGGAAGGACTTCATTGTAATTAGATTTCTTGTAAGAAAAGTCTTGTATTCTAGTATACATAGAATACAATGACCGTATGTTTTATTCATCCCATTATTCACAATGTAGTCATAAAGCGTGTGTCGTGTGTTCTAGACATGTGTGTTCTTGTAAACACGTCTAGGGTTATTTGTTTTAATCGTTAAATGTTTAATACAATTAATCATTGGATGTAAACACCTTGTTTATGTGTTTTGTTCAATTCCGTTATGCTAATCACATATTAACAAGATGCATTCCTAGTAAGCTTAATCGATCCATGAATAATGGATTCCATAGAAGCAATTGGGTATATAGGTCTAAATATCTTTCATCTAGGGAGATTAAAAGATATAAGGCTAAACTTATTGCTAAAGGTTATAATAAAAAAAAGTATTATTTATGAAGAGACTTTTAGTCCTGTAGTTAAAATAAGTACTGTTAGATGTTTAATTGATCTTTCTATGCAAAATGTTTGGAAATTATTTCAAATAAATGTGAATAATGCTTTTCTCTATGGTGATTTGAGTGAACAGATTTACATGATTCCTCCTCCAATATATTCTAAACCTATGGTACTAGAGTTTGTAAGCTTAATAAGTCTTTGTATGGTTTAAAACAAGCTCCCAGACAATGGAATAGTAAACTTTATGAGACTTAACTTGATGTTGGTTTTGTCCAGTCTAAAAATGATCATTCTTTGTATATTAAAATTGATGGCAAAACTAAGTTGTTTTTGCTGGTGTATGTGGATGATATTGTGTTAACTGGTAACTCTGATGCTGAGATTAAAAATTTTAAGATGTTTTTGAATAATAGATTTAAGATAAAAGATATTGGTAAACTTAAGTATTTTTTGGGTATTAAGGTTCTTAAAACCGGTAATGGTTTGTGTCTTAGTAAGAAAAAGTATTATTTGGAATTTTTGAATGAGTATAGGTTGTTGGCAGGTAGATGTGTTGTTACTCCTTTGCCTGAGAATATTGTGTCGGCTCATAAAGAGTCTAGTGATGATAAGTATTTGGTTAATATCACTAATTATTAAAAGTTAGTTGATAAGCTGATTTACTTAACTTTAACTAGACCTGATATTTATTTATGATGTTCATGTTTGAGTCAACATATGCATGCTCCATCATAGTCACATTTTGATATTGGTTTGAGGGTGCTTAAGTACTTAAAACTTGCACCAGGAAGTGGTATTGGGTTAAATAAAAGTTCTTCATGATTCAGAGTGGTTGCTTAGTCTGATTCTGATTGGGCTAAGTGTCCAGTGCGTAGAAGATCTATTTTTGGTTATTATGTGTTTGTGAATGGAAACTTGTTGGAAAAGCAAGAAGCAAGTTATCTTGTCTAGATCGTCAGCAGAAGCTAAATATAGGGAAATATGAAGTGGTGGGTTATTAAACTTCTGAGAGAATTTGGTTTAACCAACTTGAATTCAGTCACATTATGTTGTGATAATAAGTCTGCTATGCAAATTGCTGCTAATCCAGTAATGCATGAGAAGACTATACATTTTGACATTGATATTGATTTAGTTAGAGAAAATGTTGCTTCTGGACTTATTAGAACTGAGAAAGTTGACAGTAAAAGTCAAGTTGTTGGTATTCTAACTAAAGCTATTGGAACTTTCCAACATGCTATGTTGGTAAAGAAGTTGGGTATGATTAATATGTTTGGCTTACAAGCTTTAGGGAGGGTGTTGAAATTTATATCTTTCCTAATGGCAAGCTTATGTTAGTTGAAGGGTTGTAGTGTAAATATTATTAATTTTAACAAGTTTTGTTCTTCTTCTGTATATTGTGATTGTGTAGGGGCTAAGGTGAAATATATGGTTATAGAAGTTGGAGTTAGGTGAATGATTGATTTCATTCATTCATAATCTTCTCACACACACAAATACGATCGTCTGGTTTCCTTTGTTTAGTGTTTCATCTTTTTATAAGATCATCTTGATCTTGGTTTACCAGTTTGTTAGGGTTTCTTGTGTGAGTCTTGTTTATATTGATAGAATCCACCTAGTGGGGACTATCTTATTTTCTTTGTAATCTGTTTGGCGAGCATCTGTGTTGGAGACTCGTCTTCTTTTTTATATTGTTATAATAATAAGTAATACCACTAATGGAAGGTTGGTTGAGTGATTATCTGTAGGATCGTGTTTTTCTAATGATTAGGCATTGTATGATTTACCTATTGAGATGGATGGAGATGGGAAGAACTTAGAGAGAGAAAGGTAGAGAGAGAAAGGAGAGAGATGAAAAGAAAGATGAAATGTGATAAATGAAAGTGTTCGACCCATCCTAACATGCTAGGAGGGGGTTTATATAGCCCATCCTACATGTGGGGTATATGGGCTATATTGGATCACAAGCCCAATATCATTGGAGTGACCGATCCTTTCTAAATACGTAAAAACGTATTTCCAACAATCTCCCCCAAAGGGAGGTCACTCCAAGTTACAATGTCCTAAATAGTCTATAGCTCGTGATCTATGCTAATAATGATGTGACCGAGACTTTCCTTGGAAAAACGTATGTCCAACAATCTCCCCCAAAGGGAGGTCACACCATTTTATAAAATCTTAAACCTAGCATACTATGCTTGAGTCTTCGATCTTGTTCTTGTGAATATGATTGATGTGATCTTTGACTTTAGTCTTGAGCATGTTTCCTTGCCTTGACCTTGTGCATTCATCACTTGTGATATTTGCCTCTTCGTGACTTCATGTTCCACATACTTATACTTTTATAAATTCTTGAAAGCTTCAGAGTTTGATACAGCGGAAGACTTGACTTTTAGACTTTCTTGAATTTGTTGAAGTATTAAGTGCAGAAAGCATAAGCATGTGTTGACGACTTCTTCTGGATTGAACACCGCAATGCCACCTTCTTGTTACGCTGCATAAGACAGTTAGCAACAAAACATATACACGGATGAAATGGCCTTGAACATTTCATTCTAAT
Organism: Glebionis coronaria; assembly: GCA_025667525.1. Lineage (NCBI taxonomy): Eukaryota > Viridiplantae > Streptophyta > Magnoliopsida > Asterales > Asteraceae > Glebionis > Glebionis coronaria. The sequence continues at coordinate 520,603,080 of CM046879.1, forward strand.
TCGGTAGCATTTTACCGTCGGTCGGTGAAGACCGTTAGACGATATGAAATATCGTACTTGTGACAGGTAGTTTCAATTAAGAACCTCCTTGACAAGATTTCGCGGGTAAACCCGTTCTCTTTATTCGACCGTCCAAAGCTGACTGCGAACATAAAGAGTGAATCATTTGGATAATAATATCCGCATGATTTGAAGCCGTCAATTCATGTTCCTGGAACAAGTGAAATTCAATTAAGAACCACACCATCGTTGCTTTCCAGTTGTCACGAGCTTGATTCGTATAGAATCTTGCAAGTTACCTACCAAGTGCTGTTTGAGGTTAACACTAGAAGGATTTCCACTCATCACTGTCAACACTAAGGTATCACTCTGAGTGTTCTGGCAAGATCACTAAGATATTGCGTAGAGGCCTGGAACGTGTTTAAATTCATTTAAGAATTAAACCACTGTTGCTTTCCAGTTATCACAAGTTTGATTCATAAAGAATCGCACAAGTCACCTACAATGAGCTTTTTGATATTCACTCAAGAACGATTTCCATCTTCATTGTAAATACTTTCGTATTACTCGGATGTTCAGGCAAGATCATGAAGATTTTGCGTAGGACTCTTAAGATCTTTCTTACTTTTCACAGTGTGTGAGGAAGCAAGGAAATATGAAAGTGTGTCCTAATGAGATATTTGATGATCTCAAATGGATCTAGACTCAATCGTGCATTTTGGATTTTTAGTGATCGGAGGCTGGAGAGGAGTGCCACCATTTCAATACCATATTATTCGGAGTGAATAAATCAATAGATAATGTGTTGTCTCCGTGTGATTAAAACAAATATCTTTTAAGAGATATCTGAGTTAGCTGAGATGGGTTGTGCCTTGCATCACTGGGTCCATGATGTCTGTCTTCAATATCAAGAATCATTAAACAATGATCTTAATAGCATATGTATTGACCCGGTTTCTGCCTAAGTTGTAAGGAGGGCTTCTTTCTTTAAACCTTTTATCTTTACAATTCTTTTTCATTCTTCAACCCCTTCAACGCTTACCAATACGTCATCACTAGCACCTTGTTGTGATTGTTCCAGTGCTAACTTAAGTACTTGGTCGGCATTCAACTACGTTCACAATCTTTCTCCATCTTTCCTAAGGACTACTATTTCTAGCTATGGAATGTCCTTGGGAAGATTCCTCCAGTTCTAGAGGAATCATTGGACTTTAACCTATCCTACCATCCTTATGTCACCACAATCTTCACCATCGTGAATAGAGATGTTTTGGATAAGTATATGTCACCATGAAATCCATTTTGAAGTGTAAATCCATTTTTCTCCCCCTTAACATATGCCACGATATCCGAAAACATTTCGCACATGTCGGGATGAACTATCACGTTAAGTCAAACCATTTATGATTAATCATATCCCATATTAAATCACATTTTCTCCCCCATATTAAAAATATTTACCCAATCGATATTTTTAATATCAATTGATTTAATAGCATTTTAAGAAAATTTGGGAAGAAAAATGCAAATCCAATTATCTTCTTGAATTACACAAGCTCCCCCTCAAATTAATGAGGGTGTGTTGAAACGTAAATTAAATACCTTTTAAACACAAGTGTAAGGTATTTATCACGTGCAAAGATCATATATGATCATGTATTCACAAGATTAGCGATTTATGAGGTTGGACCTGAATGATGGAGAACATCATATGAAAGAAGCACATGGTTCTTGTTCACGAATGTTGGTCGCCTCATCACGTCTGAAGTTATCTTTTGACTCCATTTGATTGATATCGTTGTCTTGACACCAACATGTGAACTTGGCACTTTCGGCGTCAAAGATTCTGAATGCTGGACAATTGCCCCCCCTCAATTGTTGACCCGTGTTCTATTGAAAGAGTTGTAGTCACTGTTTGAGTAGTCGCATCGTCGAGTATGTAGATATCAAATGTAAATTGCTACGGTTGGTGGAGATGATAACTTCATAAAAACAAGATTTCTCTTGTTTTAACAAATAAATGCACTGACACGTACATATATCCGTGTTAGATTGTGTTATAAAGTAAGCACAATCCCTTACATGGTTGTAAAGTAAACCATGCCCGAGAAAATTAATTCCCGTTGTTGAGTCAAAGCTTTCCGGTGAAATGCTTGACTTTAATATGAAAAGCGGGTTACTATCGGAAATAATAGCAAGCCATTTTGAGCATGTTTTAAAAGTTTGAACTTCTGTGCGAACTTTATTTACAACACTGTGTCATTATTGAATGACATTTCTAGTATCGTAAATATTATCGATTCCAGAAGACATGCTCTTTTTATCAAAACATTTTTTGAACACACAATTTTGAAATATTTAGAAAAACCTTTTTGAGAAATTCTCGAAAAATTGTGTTCAACGTTTTGAAAACCAATTACTTGAGCTTAAGATGTTGAATATCTTACAAAACGAGCTCAAGTCCGAGAAGTTGTAAACTTCCCGTTGTTAAGGATAAGTTTATCATCGGCGATAAACTTTCCTTTTAACTGAAGAACGAGTCCTAAGTTGACATTTACTTAGAAGTCGTTTTCATGAGCTTGAAAAACTTTGAATGTTTTAACGTAAAGCTCATGACCGAGAAAGATGAATTTCTCGTTAAGAAGAAAAGTTCTCTTATTTAAAAGATACACTTTACTTTATGAGCTTAAAACTTGGAATGTTTTAAGACAAGCTCATGACCGAGAAAAATGAATTTCTCGTTACGAGGATAAACTATCTTTAAAGATAAGCTTTCCTTAAATTAAAGTCCGAGTTACAGTCTGATATTTAACTGTAAGTAATTGTGCATGAGCTTAAAAACTTCGAATGTTTTTAATATTAGCTCATGCCCGAGAAAAATTAATTTCTCGTTGTAAGGATAAGTTTATCATCGGCGATAAACTTTCCTTTCTTTGAGGTCCGGGGCATAATCTGAAATGTGATTATACGCCATTTACATGAGCTTAAAAACTTTTGTATAGTTTTAATGTAAGCTGGCGTCCGAGAAAAATTAATTTCTCGTTAATGAGGATAAGTTTATCATCAGCGATAAACTTTCCTGTATTTGAAGATCGGTCATCATCTGATATTTAATGATGAGCCTTTTTACACGAGCTTAAAACCGTTGAATAGTTTTAAAGTAAGCTCGTGTCCGAGAAAATTTAATTTCTCGCTTTTGAGGATAAGTTTATCATTGCGTAGATCAACTTCCCTTTCTCTGAAGTCCGGGTCATCGTCTGTCATTTAACGAGGAGCCATAGTGCATGAGCTTAAAAACTTGGAATGTTTTTGATATAAGCTCATGCCCGAGAAAAATTAATTTCTCGTTGTTAGGATAAGTTTACCATCGGCGATAAACTTTCCTTTCTTTGAAGATCGAGTTATAGTCTGTGATTTGACTATAAGTCCTTTTACACGAGCTTAAAACCTTTGAATAGTTTTAACGGAAGCTCGTGTCCGAGAAAATTTAATTTCTCGTTTTGAGGATAAGTCATCATCGGGATGAACTTTCCTGTCTTTTGAGGGCGAGTTACAGTCTGTTATGTGACTGTAAGTCCTGATACATTGTAAGCTTAACTGCAAATCCACTGAGACACTTGTTTCTTAGATATCAGCTTCTTCAGCAACCAAACTCTGAGAGTGTCCTTAATTGAATGGTATACAACGATTGGAACGCCGTGTGCTTGTTGAATGTTAACGTTGGTACCTGCATTCTCATTAGAAAGTTGGATACTTGTATGTGGATTAGCGATATCTATTTTAGAACCATGTGGGGGTTCACAGTCGGCCTTACTTGTGCCTGAGGTGACCTGAGGAGATGATTCACTTGTCTTAGTTGGCAAACGTTTCCTTTTATAGAAAACCTTAAGTTCAGGCTTAAGTGATGTGTCATCCTCTTCAATTTCCTCCCTAGTAGTCTTAGTAGAATCGGAGACTATCCTAGTTAAAGGGTACTCGTTTCCTTCAAGAGTGAAAGTTCTACCAGTGGGGCGTCACATTTTACCAATGGGTTTGATTTTAGCAACCCACTGGGATTTAAGTCTAGCACGGGATTTCACCTCATTAAGTAATTTCTTGATACAAGAATCATGATTGGCTTTAAAGACACATTTCCTACATGTTTTACAAGTAGCATATTTAATGTCCAAGTAAGATCTAGAATTCCTAGATGATTGATTGATGCTCCTAGGAAGTGACATGCTACGGTTAGCAGTGTTGGGTAAACTAGAAGGCATCTAACTAGGGTTGAAATTCATATCTCTTACTTGTGTCTTTAGCTTAGCTTCCCTTAGACCAAATGTATGGAGAACGTCATTTGAACTAGTTTGAGACTTGTTCTTTGGAGTATGTCTAGGGAGACTAGAGGAAATCATGTGATTAGGTCTTGCAGAAGCTGTTTTAGTCACAATGGGACTAGATAGTGGAATGACTGGTCTAGAAAGATGAACCATATCAACTTGGGAGGCAAACCGCGGTCTCGAGGATTTTGGTCGCTCGGATCTAAATGCAGTCGGTTGTCTAACATACTGAATTTGAGGCGGTTTCCCCAAGATTGATGGTTTTTCAAGCTTAGTGTCCACACTAGTTCCTTTAGTTTTCCTCAACTCGTTTTTCAGAGCCGCTATTGCAAAGACCTTTTCCTGAACTTGAGCTTTTAAAGTCTCATTCTCTTTGAGCAATCTATCTTGGGATGACAACTTAGATTCAAGCAACTTAATTTGTTTAAAAAGATTATCCTTTTTATCTTTAGAATCTAGAACAGTTTGATCCAATTTTCGTTCAAGAACAACGTTTGACTTTTCAAGTTTTTCAAAATAAGTTTCAAATTTCTCCGTTTTCTTTGAAAATTCAATTTTGGCATCCTCAAGCTCTTTGGATTGCTGAGCTAAAATCGTTTCAAGCTCTTAAATCCTAGATTCAGAAGCAGTCAAAGAAGCAGTTATAAGACAATTATCATGATGTTTAGCATTTTGAACACTTTCTCCCCCATTATGACTCACATTGGATGAATCAAAAGTGGTATTTTTATCACTCTTTTCCATCCCATGTTTGTCATAATTAGGTTTATAATGCTCAATATGCGGCATATCATCAGCAGATACATCATAAACAACATTACATTGTACCATGTTTGCAGGCTTTCGTCATAAACGGGTAAGGTGTCATCAAAATAAATCTCGTGGACATTCCCTAACGTGCCACTGGTATCATGTTGTCCTCCTGATTCAATGCTCTTGCCATCGTTAGGCGTCAAATTGTCAACCGTATGACCATTCTCCTCTTGCATCGGCATCATAGATTCTTGCACTCCATATCATACACTTGCTGAAGTCTGGATCTTTCATAAATCGAAGAAGAAACCGATGTCATAAATTTCAACAGTTTATCACGGAAATCTTTAACCTCGTTCTGTGTGTATTGAAAAAATGACCGGCATATCCCTGAATTGTCAGACTTGATGATATTGATATGGAGGAAAGGTGTGAGTTGTGTCACAAGAGCCTGATATGCAGTTTCCGATGCAGAGTGATTAAAGTATTCTTTTTGAAGTTGCTCAGCTAGGAGGTTCAAGTTGATAAATAGTGAATCGATGAATGTATAATGATGTTGACCAAAGAGTGTCACAAATTCGCTTCCTCCTTGAACCCATGCAATAGTCCTAAGATGTGACTGAAGTAGTCGAACTGAAGTGATACCACTTTCTCTAGCTTTGTCTTGCAAAAGATGCAATTCTCCCTCGTTCGATGTTGAGTTCAAAAAATCCATTGAAAGTCGATGAAAGATAATTATGGATGTGGTTGTTATCGGAATTAAACAATTCGTGAAGAAGCTTAGAAACAGAAAGTCACGGAATATGACAAAACCAACGAAACGATCCGTAAATAAATCTGAAAAATCCTCGATTGATGATAAAATCCATCTTCACTTACAAATACCCGATCAAAAAATCTGTCGGCAAAATAAACCTTGTCACTTTGACTCGTCACTTTTGTCTTCAAATCCGGCCACAAAAACTTTTAACCCGTCAAATATATTTCCACTTTGATACTTTCAAAATACCCGCCTCAACACGATTTACCAAATCCAAAGATATCAAGTAACAAAATATACAAAATTAATTTAACTAAAAAATTAACTTTAAAAATGTATAAATATAAAAGGGTAACTTAACTTAAAAAAGAGAGTAACTTAACTAAAAAATCCAAAATAAAAAAATTTGATATTGTTGATAAGAAAAACGTGTCCCCAAAATTGAATGGTTACAAAAAACGTGGCACTGTCTTGTTTCCTCCACCATTCATTTTCTTTAACTTTCGATACACCCAACAAAATACCAATATAAATCAATTTTTCTCCTTTTATCTCAAATCCTCCACACTCACACTCAACCTTGAAACCTAATATCACTCACTTATGTTTCTCAAACTCAGAATAAATTGTAACGAGGACAACTGAAAAACTCTTATCTGATTATCTTCTTACAAACCTTAAATCTTATTAAACAAAAACCTTTTTCTTTGTCATTCATTGAAACCGATCCATCAATCAACAGGACAACCGACCATCTTTTTGTTACCTGAATAAATGAATCAGCTTCAAGATCCTGAATGGATCTCAGGTAGGTTTCTCTATTTTCTTTATGTGTCCTTGATCGATGAGGGTTTTTAAAGACTGAGATCTTTAATAATTGAGTGGTTCGAGTCTTGTGTTGGTTAAGAGGTTCGAGTTGAGTGAGTCATGTGAGAGGGTCAAGTCTTTTTGAGGTTGTCGTGAGTTTGTGTCGAGGCGTGGGGGTTTTTGTTGTCGAGAAGAGTTTGGTCAAAAAGATTTGTTGGGTTTCTGTTGTCGAGAAGAGTTTGGTCAAAAAAGTTTGTTGGGTTTCTGTTGTCGAGAAGAGTTTGGTCAAAAAGGTTTGTTGGGTTTCTGTTGTCGAGAAGAGTTTGGGATGATACCTGTTAGTTTTGTAAAAAATGATTTTGAGTCCTTTTGTTTGAGATTTATCGAATCAAAAGTTGGTTAAATCATAAGAAAGAATCAAGTCATCGCAAATATAGAGTCCAGTCATCGCAAATATAGAGTCCAGTCATCGCATCATTTTTCATGTCCATCGCATTCATAACAACACACCATCGCAGTCATTGATCGTACTAAGATCGTACTCGCACTCAGATCACAGTCCGATCGCAGTCCGATCGCAGTCCGATTGCAGTCCGATCGCAGTTTCGATCGCACTCGTGATCGCAGCTTCGATCCCACTCGTGATCGCAGCTTCGATCGCACTCGTGATCGCAGCTTCGATCGTGGTGGAGATCGTAGAAAGTGATCGTAACTTTGGATCGCAAGTTGAAACCCCCGGGGTTTATGCGATCACAAAAGATCCGATCGTAGCCAAAGTATGTTGTTGGATCGCAACGAAGAAACCAGTTTGAGACAAAAGTGAAGTACCGATAAATCTTGATGTACAAGTTGTTAATTCCAAGACAACAGTTATAAAAGACAAAAAAAAAAAACAAAACAAAAATGGATAGAAAGATAACTGATACTTGTGAGACCTTTACAATGAACCAATACCAAGACTTTTGTGATTTAAAAAAATGAAAACTGATACTTTTTTTAAATAACTTTTGTAGAAAGTTTGAGACTTTTGAGACCAATGATGATAACAAAATAAAATCTGATAATCAGCTACTAATGATGAATAAATAATGAATTTATCAAATTGATAAACACGTCACACCAAAAGAAAGAGAAACGAGAAAAAAAATTTAGAAAGAAAAGATTTTTATGACCAAATCAATAGATAAAAAATACGTCAATTCGAAGAATCAACCAAGCTCTTGATACCAATTGTAGGATCGTGTTTTTCTAATGATTAGGCATTGTATGATTTACCTATTGAGATGGATGGAGATGGGAAGAACTTAGAGAGAGAGAGGTAGAGAGAGAAAGGAGATTGATGAAAAGAAAGATGAAATGTGATAAATGAAAGTGTTCGACCCCTCCTAACATGCTAGGAGGGGGTTTATATAGCCCACCCTACATGTGGGATATATGGGCTATATTGGATCACGAGCCCAATATCATTGGAGTGACCGATCCTTTCTAAATACGTAAAAACGTATTTCCAACAATCTCCCCCAAAGGGAGGTCACTCCAAGTTACAATGTCCTAAATAGTCTATAGCTCATGATCTATGCTAATAATGATGTGACCAAGACTTTCCTTGGAAAAACGTATTTCCAACATTATCGATCTTAGTTGATTTTGATATCATTTTAACAGTAGCATCACTTTTTACCATAGCTCGAAACCATGATACCATTGTACTTAGTATTCTGAGAGTTTTTAAACACTTTTTTTGTTTTATAACACTACATTCAATTCTCTAAGAGCATTCGATACCATAAAAGGGTAACACTGCAAATGTATTGACATCTCAACGCCACATCATCTTTAACTCAATAACACCAACACCCTTAACAATAGTGCTATCATAACACTAAAATAACATCACTTTTTTCATTCGTTCTTTTTTCCGTTAAAACACCATAAACAATTTAACCATTTTAATACAACTAACTTAATTTCACTCACTCATAAATTAAAACAAAAACTACATTCGGAAAAAAAACCTACGTTCGAAAAATAAAATTAAGTTGGAAAAAACTACGAAAAAATACATTCAGGAATAAAAAAGCTAGTATTTACAGGACCAAGTTTTATTTGATCGAATCTTTATGCTTCTTGATCCAATATATGTCATCCTCGTCCAAATACTTCGTGCTTGTGGCGAGAAACATTATTTCCTCCAAACACATCAAAGTACGTTCTTTCTCTTTTGACACTTTGAAGGCTTGTTCAAAGGCTTCGCGTTAGCGATGAAGCTCACTAGTGAAAAATTCCCTGAATTGGTCCGCCCCGCTACTTGCACCGGTGCTCGTTGAATTTTCGTACTTTTTCTTCTTCCTGGGACGCTATTTGCCGGGGGACGTGGTCTTGGATCCGGACCAAAGATATCTTCGTTAGCAACCCCGAGGACGTCTCTATTTAAATCAACCAGGTCGGATACGTCGCATTTCGCATAAAATCTGAAATGGCTACCACCTTGACCAAGTCAAACAATCAACTCATCACCTTGATCCAACGAAAGTAGTTGATAATTTAACTATCAACGTGCGTTAGTGAAGATTAAAAAAAACATTTTTATCCCAGTCGCTACCACCCTTTTAAAATTAAATATTTCCCTCTAACGGTTAGTATCTTTTTATAAGCGTGTTTTACCTTATTGTCTAGTGGTTTTTAGATGTCTTATATGTTTCATTATTTAGGTGTTTTTAGGTATTTTTTGATGTATTGTTGCTAAAAGAGGTAAATTTAAATTTTGCATTGAATTCTCGTTCTTAAAGTATTACTTAGCTTCTTGTTAGTTTTAGAGGGAAATGCAGAAATGCTCCATTTGGTTTGCTCAAAATGCAGGCGGCCTCCCCACTTTTACGAAAGTGTAGGCAACCTCCCCAACATTAAGGGAAAGTAAGCAGGCGGCCTCCCCAACGTTAACTGATGTTAAGTTTGACTCGTTTTCTTTGTTTGACTAGGGGCAGGGCTGTCTTTTACACACAATCGACTAATTATTCCATTGCAACAACGGTCCCCATGTTTTCAATAAATATAGTCGAATGAACCATCTAATCAGCTTTTCTTAGTCAATAAATATAGCACACCAAAACAAAAGATCTTATCTTCAACAAAACAAAACCAAATCACTTGTATCGGATCTACAAATTCGCTATTTTTTGTTTATTCAATCACCGCCGAACCTGAAACTCACACACAAAATTCTTATTATCAAAGTCACTATATCACAATTTATTAAACACTCACGAATCATCATCAATGCCTCCGAACATACCTTTATCGCTACTAATTAGATCTATAACAAAATCATCTTCATCATTAACACAAAACCCAACCCGCCTCAAAAAACAATCAATATTACCCAGAAGGTTGAATCGTTTCTAGTGGCCATAGGATTGAATTGGTTTAATTAAACATCAATTACGTTTTTTTTGGAAAAGTATCGAAGTTGAGGTATTAATTGTAATGATCAATTGTTGATATGATTGGTTATGTTGTTTGGTGAAATACCAAATACGAATTGAGAAGTGACTTTGTTGGTTGATGGATTTGTTGAATGTGGAGTTGTGAAAGTGACCGTTTATGTTGTGTTAGTGTTAAAGCCGGTTAAAAATCAGTAGGTTTCATCGTGATGAGAAACGTGTGCTCATGAAGAGCTGAGACATGATGATGTGGTGATAAATTTCAGTCGAAGACTGATATGATGTTTAGGTATAAAGTGGGAAGCTGATAAAAATGGGATGTTAAACATCTTTAAAAGGAGCTGAGCTTTACTATAAGAAAGGTGAGCTAAGAAAAGATCAAAATTGGGGAATTTCCACCTAGAAGTCCATGTAATTACCACATAAAAATAGAGTTTATTGAAAAATAAGGTTTGCAAATTGGGGGAAATTTGGAAACAAGATTTCTGAATCGAGTCTACTTATAGGAAACAGGGGAAATGTGTTTATTAATTTTTTTATTATTGAAAAGTGTTGGGAATCTAAGTTTGTTAGATTCCCCGTATCATAGATTTAAACACAAATCAAGCTGTTAGATAGTAACTTGCCTTTGCCTGGGAGGCAGGCAAGTATCGCAAGACTCACAGAGATCTAAGTCTCTGTGAGCAACCTCAGAGGAGTCCATGTCAGAGACATTGTCAAGAAAGTCGAAGATTACTTGAAGACATACTTATTGGCTGTGATGGATAACAGCCAAGATGTATCAGGGACTCTGAGGGGTTGAGGGTTAACAGGGGTGGCAATACCCTGTTAACACTCAGCACACTTTGGACATACCTTGGTGTGTACGAGACTATGAAGAAAAGGGAAACTGTGTCAGCTCTGTTTCCTTAACGCATTGTGACAGACTACCAAGAATAGAAGTGCATCTTGTGACAGATGTCTGACAAGTGTCTGTATTGTGTAGTCACCATCAACTAGTACTTAGGTTAACCTCGTATCACTATAAATAGGATATGTAGCCCAGCATTAACGTTCAAGACTTTGATAGATTTCATACATTAATGCTTAGAACTTGTAGAACCAAACAGCTGTGACTGTGTTCTTAAGTTAGGGTTTTAGTTGTTCAAAGTGTGCACAACACATTGTCATCAAACGGTGTTATCCATAACACTTGTAATTCTTTATTATACAATAATAAGTATTACGTTTTAAAAGTAATTACGTGTGTTGATTAGTTATGTTTAGTGTTTTTAGAATAGTTTAGGGACTTTCAGTTGGTATCAGAGCGGTGTTTGATATTAAAACCTTCAAAAACATCGTTCTAAGTTTTATAATCAAGATCCACCATGCCGGAAACAACCAATGCACCATCATCGTCTTATGGGAACACCAACACCAATGCACCACCAACCTCACTAAGACTCACTCCTCCACCTCCAAATGAAGATGATCTACCTCAACTTCTTGACTCAAGAGGCAGATCTCATGTCACCAGTGTACCAGTCTTTGATGAAGAAGATTTTGCTAGTTGGAAGAGTCAATTCCTCATGTATCTGGACGGACTTGAACCATTTCTTCTAGAAATTCTAGACAATGGTCCTTATGTTCCCATGGCGCTTACCTCTACTGATGAGAACCCTCTTCCCAAACCTCTCAAACAATAGAATCCAGCTGATAGGAAATTGACAAACCAAGACAAACGTCTCAAAAGCATCATTATATCCTGTCTTCCCAAACACATCATGAAGTCTGTCATTCAGTGTCCCACAGCCAAACAAATGTGGACAGACCTTATCCTTGGTCATGAAGGACCCTCTGAAACCAGAGAAACCAAGATTCCAGGCACTCAGACTTCAGTTCAATGCTTTCAAGGCACTTGAAGGTGAAAAGGTTCAACAAACATATACAAGGCTGAAGATTCTTCTCAATGACCTTGCTATGAATGACGTCACCATTGGTCAAGCTGAAATTAATGCCACATTTGTTAACAGACTTCCAAGAAAATGGTTGAGTATGAATCAGACTCAGAGAGCCAATAACTCAATCAAGAATGACACCTTAGCTCAGCTTTATAGAAAGTACAGTTATGAAGAAGGGCTGATTGATACTATAAACAAATCAGAGACTGAAATATTTGTAGTTCAAGGAGCAACTTCCAAAGCTTTGATTTCTACCCTACACCCTCATGACAGCGACTCTGATGTTGAAGAAGACACACGCAGCAGCCAAGAGTTCTTGACAGACCTTAATGCTGAATTTCACGAAAGAGCCTTGCTAGCCAATCAAAGAAGATTCTACAAAAGATCAGGGAGAATAGGATCAGCTAGCAAACAAACCGACAAATCAAAAGAAACTTGTTTTGCCTGTGGAAAACTTGGACACTTCCAAAAGGACTGTCCTTCCACAAAGACATCCTCACCTTCTTATCCATCATCTTCCAACAAACCTTACAAGTTCAAATCACAACACAACAACTCATCTCACCAATTCAACTCCTCAGACAATGAGAAGAAGGATTACAAGAACATGTATAAGGCACTTAAAGCTGAGATAGAATAGATGAATTTGAAGCTTAAAGCTCTGTCTAAGAAGAAAGGGGGTGATATAAAGACAGAGAAAGGGTTGGTAGCTGAAGCGTATGATTGGAATGATGAGCCCCTGACTTCAGATGAGGAAGATACTACTAGAGTCAGGGCTTTCATCGCAATAGCTGAGGATGAACCAGCTGTTGGGAAAGGAGATGCAAGATCAGGACAATGGGTTGACATCACAATGAAAAAGGTACACAGGCTTTTATCTATGTCTGATAGTGATGAACGTAAACATGTCCTTGATTACACTATTGTTGATTTGCACTTTGTTGAGGAAAAAAGAAAGAACTTGCTTGATAAGTTTCATTCTGTTAAACATGAACTATTAACTGCTAAGGCTGAATGTGAAACTCTCAAACGGGTTAATTTAGAAAATATATCTCTTCAAAATGAAGTCAATAGGTTAACCTTGAAGAATAGTGACTTAAATGATCAAGTATCTGAATTACACAAGGTTATACAAAAATGGTTACACAGTAGGTTCACTATAGATCAATTGCTTAATGCTGAACTACCTGCTGTTATTAAAAGGGATATCTCTACCAAGAAAAATAAGTTGAAAATTCTCACCAAACCCAAAGAGATTGTTTTCAAATCTACAGAGACAATTCAGATGTCAGATCCCCTCTTGACTGATGTCCCTGTCTCTGAAGATGTGGTTGATTTACCACCCTTACCTAAACTCTCAGGAGTTGAACCAAATCACTCTAGAGGAGCTAAGGCTGAACCCAAAACAGATGTTGAGAAACCTCCAGCTAAGGTATTTTCTATACCTGCTAAACAATCTGTTAAGCAAGTTGCCTTTAAGCCTGTCTCAACAAAATCTGTGAACAAAGTTGATTCCTCAACTAAAGATCGCCTTTTGTCATTAATGAAAGAAGAAGAACTCTTAAAACAACATATTAAGCCTTCCGCTGAATGCTCTACTTCTCATGAACCTAAGTCTATTCTAGGTGAACCCAAAGGTGAAAGGATAGTCAAACCTTACTGCAATATCTGTAAAAACTCTCATCACATGACCATAGATCACGATAGACAAATGGCTGTAAAGAGAGCTCAGACACCTTCTAGGGAGAGACAACATGCTTCTAAGAGACACATAGGTAACTACAGACCTTATCATCCCTGTAAATTTTGTTGATTCACAGACCATCACTCAGATGAGTGTGGTGACTTTCCAGGATGTGATATCTGTGGAAGTTTCACCCATGAGACAGCTAACTGTCATTCCCATCGTCAAAATTTCTACAGGAACTCAAGAGTTGCTAATCAGCAATTCAGGGAACCCACTAGAAAGTGGGTTCACCATAGGAACTAACTTGTTTCTATGTATATGTGCAGAAACATCTTAAGGAATCAATATGGTATCTAGACTGTGGCTGTTCTAGACACATGACAGGGATTCGACAATACCTGCACAGATACTCAAAGGAGCCAGGTCCTAAAGTGGTGTTTGGGGATAATTCTTCAGGCGACGCAGAGGGATACGGCTTAGTGCACTACAATGGGATAACTTTTACAAGGGTTGCATATGTGAATGGTCTTAAACACAATCTTATTAGCATCAACCAATTGTGTGATGCTGACTACAAGGTTTTGTTTACTAAGACTCAGGGAACCATATTCAACAAGAAAAATGATGTGGTGCTTATTGCACCAAGAAGGAGAGATGTGTATGTCATCAACATGGCTACTTGCTCTGAAGACAGCTCCAATTGTTTTCTAGCTAAAGCCTCTGAAAGTGTCAATTGGCTGTGGCACAAAAGACTATCTCATCTCAACTTTAAGAACATCAACAAGATAGCCACACAAAACCTGGTTGTTGGTCTACCTTCAGTAATGTTTTCTAAAGACAAGACTTGTTTCAGCCTGTGTCAAAGGAAAGCATCACAAGTCTTATTTTAAGACCAGGCAATCATTTTCTATTGACAAGAGCTTACATCTCCTTCACATGGATTTGTTTGGCCCTGTCAAACCTCAGACCATTAATCACAACAAATACACCTTGGTCATAGTTGATGAGTTTTCAAGGTATACATGGGTTTTCTTCCTCAGAAGGAAAAGTGATGCTGCTGATACCATCATGTCCTTCATCAGACAGGTTGAAAATATGAATGATGTTACAGTCAAAGCTCTAAGAAGTGATAATGGTACTGAATTTAAGAATCAACAACTTGAATCTTTTTGTGATGAAAAAGGAATATCACAAAACTTTTCTTCAGCTGGCACCCCTGAACAAAATGGTGTGGCTAAAAGAAGAAACATGACTTTGATTGAAGCAGCCAGAACTATGTTAAATGGTGCAGCCTTACCAAAGCAATTTTGGGGAGAAGCTGTTCACACTGCTTGCTATTGTCAAAAGGCATGGCAAAACTTCCTATGAAGTTTTTAGAAATAGAGCTCCAAATGTCAGTTATTTCCATGTTTTTGGATGCCCTGTATTCATTTATAATTACAGGGATAAACTTGGAAATTCTGATGAAAAAGCTGATGATGGTTTCTTCTTAGGATACTCTCCCACAACCAAAGCCTTCAAACGTATTCAATACTAGAAGAGAAGAAGTAGAAGAAACCTTTCTTGTCTTCAGAAAACAGGAATAGAGGGTGATGAAATTGATTTTAATGAAAACGTGTCATTTCCAAGTGATGAATTCTCAGAACCAAGGCCTTCCTGTCATCACCATCATCACTCCAACACTCTCACTCCTTATGTTCCTGCTTTTGATCCTTTGTCTACATACAACATTGAAGTTCCTACCTCTCAGGAACTTGATGAAGAAGAACCACAGCCTTCTTGTAGTCCTTCATCCTCAACTATTGTAGATGACTCACCAATTCTTAAAACCCTTGAAGACTCTCCTGCTGATAATGAATCTGTACCCCTTGAACTTGCCGAAGTTGACTGATGGTTGTAAAAATACGTCTTTTAGGAAAAAGAGCGTAATTAGGGCAAGTATTAACAAATGACTTAGGAAAATCACAAGTTATGACCCAAAAGTGGGGATCGTTCTCAAGGAGGCTTCGTGTGTGTGTGTTAAGAAATGATTAATTATGTGATTATATGGTTATGAGAAAAGAAAATAGAAATGAGGTAAGAAGAGAATGACGGTTACGATGAGGGATTAAACTAAGACGAAAAGGTCGTACACGTAAAACCGTAAAAAGTACCAAAATTAAAAATTTACTCTATAAATTCCTAGAAAATTGCAATAAATCCTAAATAATGTAATTAGAGTTTTCAAAAAATCAAAAATCACCCAAACCTTTTATTTAATTAAATAATGATTTTTTAATGCTAATTAAAACCCTAAAAATAAATTTAATTAATAAAAAGCCCAAAATGAGATTTATCACTTTGTAAACCTCTAAAATGACCTAACTTAATGTATTTAACCTAAGAAAAATATAAAAACTTGAAAAATCTAAATCTTAATTTTTTATAATAAAATTATAATAGAATAATATTAAAAATCCA
This sequence comes from Glebionis coronaria, assembly GCA_025667525.1. Classification (NCBI taxonomy): domain Eukaryota; kingdom Viridiplantae; phylum Streptophyta; class Magnoliopsida; order Asterales; family Asteraceae; genus Glebionis; species Glebionis coronaria. The sequence goes on from CM046879.1 coordinate 520,619,246, forward strand.
AAATTTATAAAAAAATTCTAAAAACTTGCAAACTAGCTTAATTTAACCTAAATAAACCGAAAAAGAAGTTGAAATTACAAAATACCCCTAATGGGCCTTCAAATGGGCCAAAAGTCCAAACAGTCCTCTTATTGGGCTCAAATAGGCCCAATAAGCAAAATGTTGTCCAATTAAGCCCAAAAGCTCCTATCTGACTCAAAATTTGATTCTGAACACAAGTTTTCAAAGGCCCAAAAGCTAAAAATGTGAAATAAGCTGGCTTATATCAAACAGCTTATTCTTAATAGGCTTTTTGGCCCATTAAGCTATAAGCTGATGCCATAAGCTCAAATTAGACACACGAGCTTCTTTTGAGTTGCTTAAGACTTCTATAAAAAGAAATTTGAAAAAAGTCTAAGGAATAAGCCTGAAAATGCAATAAGCAATCTACACAAAACGACAAAATAGTCGTTTTTGAGTTCTAGGCCACCCCAAGAGCTGATTCAAGTTTCAAAAGCTTTTAAATGACTTAACTAAGCTTAATCAACAAAAAGTTTTCAAATAAGTTCACTCAATAAGCTGGAATAATCAAATAAGCACTTATGAAAAAGTCAAATGAGTTGGTTTTCTAGCAAAAAGTCAAAGTCAAAGTCTAATAAGCTCTAGTTCAAACGAATGGGTCAAATGAGGAAGATTGATCACAAAAAAGAAGTTGTTGCAGGTCTGGATAAGCCAAAATGGCTTATCAATAAGCTGAATGCAAATTAATACTAGCAGGGGCTAGTTTTAGGGTCTGAGTAGTGGGAAAAGTTTCCACTGCTTGACTTGTTTGACTTTTTGTCTTTAGTGACTTTTTTGGAGATTCAAGTTACACAAAGGCACCCAAATGATCAGTGGATCAAGAGGAGTCAAATACAACAAAGAAATCACAATCACTAACAGCCAATTAGTACAGTTTAATCGAAACATCACCAGATATGCACCAGACATGAACAGATAAGCAGTTAAGCATTTATAAGTTGTTTTAGCAAATTTCAGCCAACCAAATTGCACAAAAGCATACACAAGCTATAATAAACTTAAATGAACAAGTTTAAACAAGTTTCATGCAATGGTTCAAAGCCTAAATCAAGATTCAAGCAAATGAAGGTTACTGATGAACACTAACACAAGCAGATTTTACTTTTGCTGATGCAATTGACCAACAAGCCAAATTCAATCACTCAGATCTATCACATATGTTATATTAATGATGATTTAACAACTTTTAACCCTAAGCATGCATATATTCTAGATATTACCAAAATCTTAGGTCAAAAACAGTTAAAATCAATGAGATATAGCACAATGTTTAATTTGAGGTTTAAACCCAAAAACTTGCAGCAAATAGCACTCAACCAAGTATTTAACAGATACAAAGCACAAACACAAACTTCTAACCACACAATAACAACTTATAATCTCAAACAGGTAATCCCAAACACCCTTTTAACTTTTCAAAACCAAATTTTCAAATCAAAAGTGTTATCCAAGACCACCCAAGCCCAAATCAATACAATAACATATGAGATATTCAGACTTAAGCAAGATTAGACCATAAAATCAGCAAGAACACAAGTCACACATAAAATCACCAAAAATCCAACTTTTTAACAGATTTTGGGTAAGATGATGTGTACCTCATGGATGTACATCCACACCCACGAATTTTGAGCTTATGTACTAGCAAGAACAAGTACAAGCTTCCATAAACAACCCTGCTAAGAATCAACAAGGTTAAGAGCAAAATATTAAAATCAGAAAAGTGAAAAATTCTTGATTAATGCAACCTTAGTTCCTCACACTTGATTATCCCCAAGTTATAGGCTTCACCACACCTTGATAACTTAATATCAGGATGCTATGATCAGCTTTATAGCCCAAGAATTCCAAGGTTTGAACAAGTCTTAGCAAAATATCAAGAAAAATGGAAAATGTGCAAACTATTGCACACTCCTTTTGAAAACATGTTTAGGATTCAAGAGCTAGTAAACATCAACAACAATAAACATATTATAAGAGTGGCACTTGAGTTTTCTTCACCAAATTCAAACAAATTTCATTCAATGAATATATGATTTACAGATTTGTGAACTAAGGAAAATTCAAGAGCAAAATCTAATGTACTCAGTCCTATGCCTTATATAGGATACAAATTACTTGCTAAGAGGCTAAAAAACGTAAACCCTAAAGCTGTGAAGTCCCCATTATGCCATTGTCTTGTTTGAATATTGTGAGGATCATGTGACTGAATTTGGCTTGTAGCATGAGTTGGCAAGGTGTGATAGCATCCAATGGCTTGTATCAAGCTTAAAAAGTAAGATTCAATCTTAAACGTTGGATGAGGGCCACTGTTTTTGCGTCTTCTTCAAAGGGTGAAAAGCAAGGGGAAACATGTGACAATGTGGTGATGTGGCAAGCTGTTTAAGAGTGGTTTAGGATTAGTACCACCTTAATCTTAAATCTAGATGGATTTAGTGTTTAATTTCAAGTAATGAACAAATCCCTAATTGTGTTCATAGGATGAATAGTTGTGGTTTTGATCTGGTTTAGGATTTAAATAAGTGTTAGGCGCCATAACTAGTTAACTAATTAATTTAGTTAAAAAAATCTGGTGAGTGGAAGTGTGAGGTGGTAGTAGAGTGAGTTTTGATTAGTTGTGGGGATTGAGTGGGTGAGGTGGTAGCATGTGATTAGTCTAGGTATCTTAGGTTGTCTGCCAGGTTTAGTCCCTTATCTCCCAAACTTCTTTCACTTGTAAATAAACACCTAAATCCGGATTTCCTTTGTTGTAGAAGTTTTAGTTTTCGCACTTTTGCCCCAAAAAGTTTTGTAAAGTAAATTCAGGGGTATTTCTTGCCAATTCTTGATTCTTGAAGGGCTAATTTGGTATTTTCTTTAAGGATTATGGTCTTGACTTGTATAATTGACATCTTGGAGGACTGAAATTGCCAAGTCATGATTAATGAGGGACCATTTTTGCCATTTCTTCAAAGTCAAGGGTCCTTTTGGTAATTTTGATATTTTCAAAGGACCAAACTTGTAATTTCTTGTAACTTCAAGTCCTTCATGGTATGTTTGACTTTGAGGAGGGTTAATATTGACATTTTAGTTTTGTTGAGGGACTAAAATTGCCAATTCTTCAAAGTGGAGGGCCCTTTTGCAATTTTGACAAACTTTAGGGACCAATCTTTTAATTATGAGGATACAAGGGTATAAAGTGTCAATTCTTCAATATTGGAGGACCCTTCTTCATAAATCTTCAAATCTTCAAGGGTTTTCTTTGGAAAATTCTAGGGCTTGGTTCATTGTGAGGCTTCGTTTCCCGTGTTCGTTTTTGCATGTTCTTTGTGATCTTTTGTCATTTCCTCAATATCCGTACCTAAAATACACAAGCAACAAACACAAGCATATATTTGGCATTTTTAATGATATTTAATGCATTTTAAGCCCATTTTGGACGATGAGACTATGTATAAAAGCAGTCTCATCACTCCCCCATACTAAACCATTGTCGTGCCCTCACGCGATGCTAGAATAAAGTATCGTAGCACCTCTAAAATTCATTTTTATTCACTTTATTGAATGATAAACTAGCTACACTACTACTATTGCTACTACTTGTGTTTTAGACATAATGTATGATTTTCATCTCAAAATGGGACGTTTAGGTTCATAGAACAAGAACACGTGAATGCTTCGTTAGAAATAATTTCGTCGTCCTTGATTTTCGCCCCAATTTAATGCCAAGCGTGCAACGAGATCATTGTCATTATAAGTTAGTAATGCTAACACTACTCATATGCCCTAATCACGTACTTATCCTCTCATTTTCCTAAGTTGTATCTCTTATATTTTATTAAGTCTTGAAGGTTTCACGAGGATACATTGTTTGAATTATGAGATAATAGAGATTTAGGTCTAAAAATAGAGTCCTAACGGTGTAACCAAGACCATCAAATCAATAACCCCTCCTAATAGACAACGATGTCAAAAAAATTAAGTCAACAAGAAGGATCGATAAACACGATTTTATAACGGTTTTGAACATGAGACTTATTACCAAGACTTTTATACGCTCCCTAACGGAAGGGCCTTATTATCTTTGGTTTACCTCCATCTTTTATTCAACTTCGCCATGAAGCTTTTATTATGACTTCGGTCTTGCCTTGCCTTTTATTATCCACCTCATCGGTGATTATATTAGCCAAAGACGTATATCCTCACGCTAAGGCGAATTTTGGATCTTTAAAGCTTCCAAGATTAAGGCTTGATTCACTTTCAATTTTGCATAGATTTTTCGGCCTTGTGAGCTTCAAATTGTTTGCTTGATTTAGGTGAGCACTTGAAATCTTATTATTGGGTGAAGCTTTTGATTATTCGGGTGCCAATACTTCAAAACCGTGACGCTGGCGATACCTTAATGTCTTCCCAATTTAATTACATGGAAGCTACTAGAAAAGACTAGAAACCCAACAATCAAGATTAAACCGCTAAGTCAATATTTTTTAAGCAAAAAATATTTAAAAGCGAAGGGAGAATAAGCAAATAACGAGAACACATGAGTTTTTGAAAGAATACGAGTACTCGACGTTTAGCATAGTAACTTATAATTAACTCTATCATTTCTCGTCCTCATCTAAGAGACTTAGCCTAATGTGAAGTTAAGGAATCAAAGCTAAGTGATCAACACGCACGGTCGAGTCAAAAATTACTCTTATTCTCGCCATCGGAAAACCTACATTCGTGTCTTCAAACACTTAAAAAACATGAGAAAAAAATTAAAATTTGGTCATTTTTTAGCCTTATTTTGCAACAAAACGATAAACAAAAAGATAAACTTTGGAAAGCGTGAAGGTTTGGCAAGGCAAGTATCTATTCACCCCCCATACTAAAGTTAAACATTGTCCTCAATGTTTCGAGTCTAGGGGTGCAAACACCCCCATACTAGAGACGTAGTCGAATGTCTAATCTAGCATGGAAAGGGTGTAACCGTTAAATTTAAAGCCGTTTATGAAGTGTGCTATAAACCTATGGTTAGAACATCAAAGGATATATCATTTGGATATTGAGAAAGTCTTCAAAGCAAACGATCGAGTGCTCCCATAAAACGAACACGAGAGGGTCCAATCGTGAAGGTAATGATCTAAAAACCACAATTCACAAACAACCACGGAACAACGGTTGGAAGGGCACAAATCCCCTCACGTTAAACTAATTAGAAAGCAATAATATGTACATGGATAAGCATGGGTCTCCCCCACGAGGCACCTTGTTTTTGATAACCGAGTCAAAAGCTCGACTTGAATTCCCCATAAATGTGATCATTTAGGGATAATCATGGTATGGTCAATTTTAGTGGGGCTTACATGATAAACAAGGCTAAAAAACAACCGGTATTTAAGTACTAAGTCCTTTGATGGTGTAAAATACCGGGATCGAAGATGGCGTTCTCGTTTTCATTGGAAAAACAAATCAACGCCACTTCATCATGTGTCAACACAAACCCAAAAAGTTTGAAGAAAATAGATGAGAAGAAATAGAAGGGTGGGACAATGGGTAAGTCACAAAAACCATGAGTTACTCGAGGTAGACTCGCACCAATAAAATAGAAAGATTTTCCATTTATTGCATCGGTGGAAGACCGAGATTTCCCTTTATAAGCAATTCCAGGATCAAATATCTCGTCCTCGATGGAGAAAGGGGAGGGAACATAAGGGGCTTCCCCCACACTTGATCCACACAAAGCATCGTCAAAAGGAGAAGACGAGCTTGTAGCACTCAAAACACGAGGTGATGATGGAGTTAGCATTGTAGAAAAATCTTTTAAATCCAATTTAATTTTTTTTTCATTTTTCATCTTTTAAACTCTCCCTATGAAAACCCGACTTGATTATGTCAAAAATATTTGGTGTTTCTAAAACAATGTTAGTCACACTAAAAATTCTCACATTTGAAAACCGTTTTGGTTTTGGTGGTGGTAAGTTCTCAAAACGTTTGTCAACAAATAAAACTTCCCCATCGGGGTCAACATATTCATCATCCGAAGAATCATTCGTGATTGGAAACGTAGGCTTAACACTCTTAACCTCCACCGGCGGAGGGGACGGAAAATTGTTTTTATCATCAACTCCTAATACTCTTTTTGAAATCCTTTTGCAAATGTTTTTGATGGGATTAACATTGTTCAAAGACGTGATAGAATACACATGAGAAAGTGTAGAGTTTTGAGTTGAATTTATGACGAGTTTTTCCTCATTGAAACGTAGAGTGATTTTCCTAGCATGCACATCGATAAGTGCTCTCGAGGTATCCAAAAATGATCGACCTAAAATGAGAGGAACTTGAGGATCTGTGGGAATATCGACAACGATAAAGTCTACCGGATAATAGAACTTTCTCACTTTCACAAAAACGTCTTCCGCCAATCCACATGCGGGAATCGTGGAGTGGTCGGCCAACTCGATAGACATTAGTGAAGGAGTAAGATTAGGAATATTGAGCGACTTGAAAATTGCAAGTGGCATCAAGTTATTGCTAGCACCAAGATCAGCCAAGGCAAAGCATTCTTCCACATCTTGGATTGCATAAGGGATCAAGAATTTACCGGGATCAGCGACTTTTTGAGGTATGCGGTTAAGATAAACCGATGAACAACAAGACAATTGATGCAATTTCTCCTTGTTGTTCAACATACTCTTAAAGTTAGTGGCAAATCGAGGAATCATGACCAAAGCATCGGCGAAACTCACATTAAAGTGCAAATCACGAAACATTTTCATAAAAATCTCAAATTGGTAATTGTCGCGCTCTTGACGTTTCTCCTTTCTAAGTCTCGATGGATAGGGAAAAGGTGGTGTGGGTTGAGGCATAGGCATAGCCTTTGGAATCTCGGGTTCTAATGTTGGTAATGGGTCAACCGTAGGTGTGGCACGAGCGGTACTTCGTGGGATTTGGACATGCTCCTTTTCGACCACAACCTCGGGTTCTTCCTCAATTGCTTCCTCCGTAGGAGCAATTGGTTGAGGAGTCGGTTCCTTAAGTGTCTTACCACTACGTGTGGTAATCACTTTCATCTCACCCTTAGGGTTTGATGCGGTGTTGCTAGGAAGACTACTCGAAGACGGTTTTCACATAATTGCCTCAAACATAGATGAAATTTTATCTTCAAACATGGATTGCCTCTTCTCGGCCTTAATCATTTCTTGCTTTATTTCATGTTGCCCTTGTTCCATTTTTTGTTGGTTTTGTTGTAACCTAGTTACATTTCCTTCCATTTTGTTTGTATGGATTTTAAGCTCATTTGCTAACTCATTTTTCAACTCTTTCTTCAAGTCGTTCTTAAACTCGGATCTTAGACTAATGATTTCTCTTTGAATGTTGTCAAACCTAACATCGTTCCCATTAGCGTATTAAACAAATTCATTTGGAAGATCTTTCAAATTTGCAAACTCTTGTTGTGGTTTTGAAAATCATTTTGATTTTTGTTTGAAACTTGATTATTAGCCCCTTGATTACCATAGTTTCCTTTGTTGTAATTGTTTTTGAAACCAACTTGATTGTTTCGATAGTTGTTGTTAGCATTTTGATTTGAACCAAAACCCGGTGGAGTCAAGTGATTAGAGCGGGTAACTTGACCATTTTGGTTGTAAGTTCCCGTGGCCGCGTAGGCACTCGAAGTGTTACCACCGTTGGTAATGCACTCGGAGAAATCATGACCTCCACCACAATACATGCATGAAACCTCAACCGCTTTAGCTGTAGCGGGAGCACTTGGTTCTCCAACTTTGAACTCAATTAGAAGACCTTTAAGCTTATCAAAGATTTTGTTTTCCAAGTTCGCCTCAATTTGGCAAGCATCGATGGTAGTAGACAAAGAAGGTGAAGCCAAAGACGAAGCCTTACGAGCACTCGACGTGCTACGAGGACTATACACCTTAGATCTATTCTCAATTATCACTAAAGCTTCCTCAACCGTTTTACAAAAAAAATTACCACCCACGGTGGCATTAAGATAATCCCTTTCATGATCATTAAGTCCATTGTAAAACGTGTCAATTTGATGCAAGTCGGAAAAACCGTGATGAGGACACTCATGTAACATTTCCTTAAACCTATTCCAAGCCGTTGAAAAACTCTCATTAAATTCTTGTGAAAATTTTGAAATCTCGTTTTTCAAATACGTAGTCTTAGAGGGCGGAAAAAATTGGTTCACAAACTTTAAAAACGAGATCCTTCCACGTCAATATAGAATTGGGTGGCTCTTTCTCTAACCAAATTTTTGCGGGCCCCGCTAAGAAATACGGAAAAAGCATCATCTTAATCGAGTCATTAGCAACATCCTTAAATTTGCAAGTGGCGGTAAGACGATTGAATTGGCGGATATGGTTGTGCGGGTTGTCCTTTTCATCACCACGGAATTTGTTGTTTTGGATCATCGACAACAAACCCGTTTTCACTTCAAAATTCTCCGCAAGGATAGTGGGAATTACAATAGCCTCTCCATAACCCTCGGTGGGTGCTTGAAGTAACTCCATCATAGTTCGATTCGCCATGGTTGGTTCTTCTCTTACAATGGGTTCGTCAATAGGAGACTCCTCACTAGAAAGATTAGGAGTAGGTGTTGACTCCTTTTGGTTTTTTCGTTTACGTGCACGTCTTGCTTGATTACGAGTAAGCATAAACGTCACGTACAACGTGGGGGTGAGCAAAGAAGATTCTTTTTGGTGTTTTGTACTTTTCCAATTTTTTGTGGTTTTTGATTGTTTTTACTTTTTTTGGATTTTTGTGATTGTATTAAGTAGACCAAAATCTACAAATCTCATCCTTAATAAAATCTCTTGATTAAAGAAGCCTCAAGGAATGAAAACGATCATGTGAAGTGAATGCCTTCGATGACTTTAGAACGTTGGTGAAACACAAAAACGTTCAAGAGGGTTTAATCAATGAAACCAAGAAAGTATATATGATACTTAGTAATACTTTGGGCGGCAAAACCCTCGATTAGCTCTCAAAATCAAATACTCACAAGCAAGCGGGGAAACGAGGCGGCTCGAAGCACTTAAGAGCCTTTTTTCCTTAGGGTATATTTTATAATACCCGCCTTATACCCACCTTATAGTTTGTATTTTTCAAAATCGAGCTTCACGGAAGTATTTATCTATTTTTGCCTTTTTCTTTCTTGTTTGAGATTCGAATAAAATGATTGGGTAATGACCTCCCAAGTCAAGGTTGTGTTTTCACACTGTTGGAGTACTTGTGTATTTATTGTTCTATGTATAAAATATATTAATAATATTCACACAAAAAACGAAAAACCGATAATACGTATTAGTAGAGTGCTACTAATACAATAGATATTATGGCTATATATAAAAAAAACAATTGCCAAATCAAAACACAACACGCCTCCCCGTCAGCGGCGCCAAAATGATGGTTGTAAAAATACGTCTTTTAGGAAAAAGAGCGTAATTAGGGCAATTATTAACAAGTGACTTAGGAAAATCACAAGTTATGACCCAAAAGTGGGGATCGTTCTCAAGGAGGCTTGCTGTGTGTGTTAAGAAATGATTAATTATGTGATTATATGGTTATGAGAAAATAAAATAGAAATGAGGTAAGAAGAGAATGACGGTTACGATGACGGATTAAATTAAGACGAAAAGGTCGTACACGTAAAACCGTAAAAAGTACCAAAATTAAAAATTTACTCTATAAATTCCTAGAAAATTGCAATAAATCCTATATAATGTAATTAGAGTTTATAAAAAATCAAAAATCACCCAAACCTTTTATTTAATTAAATAATGATTTTTTAATGCTAATTAACGCCCTAAAAATCAATTTAATTAATAAAAAGCCCAAAATGAGATTTATCACTTTGTAAACCTCTAAAATGACCTAACTTAATGTATTTAACCTAAGAAAAATATAAAAACTTGAAAATCTAAATTTTAATTTTTAATAATAAATTAATAATAGAATAATATTAAAAATCCAAAATTTATAAAAAATTCTAAAAACTTGCAAACTAACTTAATTTAACCTAAATAAACAGAAAATGAAGTTGAAATTACAAAAATACCCCTAATGTGCCTCCAAATGGGCCAAAAGTCCAAACAGTCCTCTTATTGGGCTCAAATAGGCCCAATAAGCAAAATGTTGTCCAATTAAGCCCAAAAGCTCCTATTTGACTCAAAATTTGATTCTGAACACAATTTTTTAAAGGCCCAAAAGCTGAAAATGTGAAATAAGCTGGCTTATATCAAACAGCTTATTCTTAATGGGCTTTTGGCCCATTAAGCTATAAGCTGATGCCATAAGCTCAAATTAGACACGCAAGCTTCTTTTGAGTTGCTTAAGACTTCTGTAAAAAGAAATTTGAAAAAAGTCCAATGAATAAGCCTGAAAATGCAATAAACAATCTACACAAAACGATAAAATAGTCGTTTTCGAGTTCTAGGCCACCCCAAGAGCTGATTCAAGTTTCAAAAGCTTTTAAATGACTTAACTAAGCTTAATCAACAAAAGTTTTCAAATAAGTTCACTCAATAAGCTGGAATAAGCAAATAAGCATTTATTAAAAAGTCAAATGAGTTGGTTTTCTAGCAAAAATTCAAAGTCAAAGTCTAATAAGCTCCAGTTCAAACAAATGGGTCAAATGAGAAAGATTGATCATAAAAAATAAGTTGTTGCTGGTCTGGATAAGCCAAAATGGATTATCAATAAGCTGAATGCAAATTAACACTAGCAGGGGCTAGTTTTGGGGTCTGAACAGTGGGAAAAGTTTCCAGTGCTTGACTTGTTTGACTTTTTATCTTTAGTGACTTTTTTGGAGATTCAAGTTACACAAACGCACCCAAATGATCAGTGGGTCAAGAGGAGTCAAATACAACAAAGAAATCACAATCACTAATAGCCAGTTAGTACAGTTTAATCAAAACATCACCAGATATGCACCAGACATGAACAGATAAGCAGTTAAGCACTTATAAGCTGTTTTAGCAAATTTCAGCCAACCAAATTGCACCAAAAGAATACACAAGCTATAATAAACTTAAATGAACAAGTTTAAATAGGTTTCATGCAATGGTTCAAAGCCTAAATCAAGATTCAAGAAAATGAAGGTTACTGATGAACACTAACACAAGCAGATTTTACTTTTGCTGATGCAATTGACCAACAAGCCAAATTCAATCACTCAGATCTATCACATATGTTACATTAATGATGATTTAACAACTTTTAACCCTAAGCATGCATATTTTCTAGATATTACCAAAATCTTAGGTAAAAAACAGTTAAAATCAATGAGATATTACAAAATGTTTGATTTGAGGTTTTAAACCCAAAAACTTACAGCAAATAACACTCAACCAAGTATTTAACAGATACAAAGCACAAACACAAACTTCTAACCACACAATAACAACTTATGATCTCAAACAGAAAATCCCAAACACCCTTTTAACTTTTCAAAACCAAATTTTCAAATCAAAAGTGTTATCCAAGACCACCCAAGCCCAAATCAATACAATAATAGATGAGATATGCAGATTTAAGCAAGATTATACCATAAAATCAGCAAGAACACAAGTCACACATAAAATCACCAAAAATCCAACTTTTTAACAGATTTTGGGTAAGATGATGTGTACCTCATGGATGTACATCCACACCCACGAATTTTGAGCTTATGTACTAGAAAGAACAAGTACAAGCTTCCACAAACAACCCTGCTAAGAATCAACAAGGTTAAGAGCAAAATAGTAAAATCAGAAAAGTGAAAAATTCTTGATTAATGCAACCTTAGTTCCCCACACTTGATTATCCCCAAGTTATAGGCTTCACCACACCTTGATAACTTAATATCAGGATGCTATGATCAGCTTTATAGCCCAAGAATTCCAAGGTTTGAACAAGTCTTAGCAAAATATCAAGAAATATGGAAAATGTGCAAACTATTGCACACTCCTTTTGAAAACATGTTTAGGATTCAAGAACTAGTAAACATTAACAACAATAAACAGATTATAAGAGTGGCACTTGAGTTTTCTTCACAAAATTCAAACACATTTCATTCAATGAATATATGATTTACAGATTTGTGAACTAAGGAAAATTCAAGAGCAAAATCTAATGTACTTAGTCCTATGCCTTATATAGGCTACAAATTACTTGCTAAGAGGCTAAAAAACATAAACCCTAAAGCTGTGAAGTCCCCATTATGCCCTTGTCTTGTTTGAATAATGTGAGGATCATGTGACTGAATTTGGCTTGTAGCATGAGTTGGCAAGGTGTAATAGCATCCAATGGCTTGTATCAAGCTTAAAAAGTAAGCTTCAATCTTGAACGTTGGATGAGGGCCACTGTTTTGGCGTCTTCTTCAAAGGGTGAAAAGCAGGGGGAAACATGTGACAATGTGGTGATGTGGCAAGCTGTTTAAGAGTGGGTTTAGGATTAGTACCACCTTAATCTTAAATCTGGAGGGATTTAGTGTTTAGTTTCAAGTAATGAACAAATCCCTAATTGTGTTCATAGGATGAATAGTTGTGGTTTTGATCCGGTTTATGATTTAAATAAGTGTTAGGCGCCATAATTAGTTAACTAATTAATTTAGTTAAAAAATCTGGTGAGTGGAAGTGTGAGTTGGCAGTAGAGTGAGTTTTGATTGGTTGTGGGGATTGAGTGGGTGAGGTGGCAGCATGTGATTAGTCTAGGTATCTTAGGTTGTCTGCCAGGTTTAGTCCCTTATCTCCCAAACTTCTTTCACTTTGTAAATAAACACCTAAATCCGGATTTCCTTTGTTCTAGAAGTTTTGGTTTTCACACTTTTGCCCCAAAAAGTTTTGTAAAGTAAATTCAGGGGTATTTCTTGCCAATTCTTGATTCTTGAAGGGATGATTTGGTATTTTCTTCAAGGATTATGGTCTTGACTTGTATAATTGACATCTTGGAGGACTGAAATTGCCAAGTCATGATTAATGAGGGACCATTTTTGCCATTTCTTCAAAGTCAAAGGTCCTTTTGGTAATTTTGATATTTTCAAAGGACCAAACTTGTAATTTATTGTAACTTCAAGTCCTTCATGGTATGTTTGACTTTGAGGAGGGTTAATATTGACAATTTAGTTTTGTTGAGGGACTAAAAATGCCAATTCTTCAAAGTGGAGGGCCCTTTTTGCAATTTTGACAAACTTTAGGGACCAATCTTGTAATTATGAGGATACAAGGGTATAATGTGTCAATTCCTCAATAATGGAGGACCCTTCTTCATAAATCTTCAAATCTTCAAGGGTTTTCTTTGTAAAATTCTAGGGCTTGGTTCATTGTGCGGCTTCGTTTCCCGTGTTCGTTTTTGCATGTTCTTTGTGATCTTTTGTCATTTCCTCAATATCCGTACCTAAAATACACAAGCAACAAACACAAGCATATATTTGGCATTTTTAATGATATTTAATGCATTTAAGCCCATTTTGGACGATGAGACTATGTATAAAAGTAGTCTCATCTTTGACACAGACACTGAAGTCATCTTTGAAGAAAGCCCTCTTATTCAGCAGGATGAAACTCAAATAGTGCCAGCTACCCCCACAATTGTCCCTGTTCATGACTCCCCAGCTCCTCAAACTAAGTGGTCAAGAGATCAACACATTCTTCTTGTCAACATTATTGGGGAACCTAATGCAGGGGTTACTACTAGACAGCGAATTCATGTCTCAGAGTCAGCCTCAGCCAACGAATGTCTCTTTGCTGAATTTCTCTATCAAATAGAACCTAAGAGAGTAGCTGAGGCTCTTGTGGAAGAGGGGTGGGTAGCTGCTATGCATGAAGAAATTAATCAGTTCAAAAGGAACAAGGTATGGACACTAATGCCAGCTCCACCTGGTAAGAACATCACAGGCACTAGATGGATTTATAGAAATAAGATGGATGAAATTGGAAACATCATCAGAAACAAGGCCAGGCTGGTGGCTCAGGGGTATACACAGACTAAAAGGATTGATTATGATGAAACGTTTGCTCCTGTGGCAAGACTTGAAGCCATCAGAATCTTCCTTGCTTATGCTGCATATATGAACTTCACTATGTATCAGATGGATGTTAAGAGCGCATTCCTCAATGGAGATTTCGCTGAGGAAGTATATGTTGAACAGCCTGAAGGATTCGAGAACAGCAAGTTTCCCAATCATGTGTACAGACTACACAAAGCCATGTATGGGCTGAAACAAGCTCCAAGAGCATGGTATGAAACTCTTTCTAATTTCTTAACTGAAAATAAATTTGTCAGGAGTTCTATTGATAAAACACTCCTTACCTTCAAGGATAAGAGTGATTTCATCATTGTGCAGATTTATGTTGATGATATCATCTTTGGGTCAACTAATGTTAATCTTAGTAAACGCTTTGCTAAATTAATGACCAAGAAATATGAGATGAGTATGATGGGTGAATTAGCTTACTTTTTGGGTTTTCAATCTAAACAATGTCCTAAGGGAATTTCAATTTGTCAAAAAAAGTATGTTAAAGATTTGCTTAAAAAATATGACTTAGCTGATTGTGCATCAGTGAAATGCCCCATGCTTCCACCCAACAACTTGGGTCCTGATGAGTCAGGGGTCTTTGTTAATGAGACTTTATATAGGGGCATGACTGGATCACTCATGTATTTAACAGCTAGTCGTCATGATATCCAATTCTCCACATGTCTCTGTGCAAGGTACCAAGCAAACCCAAAAGTATCCCATCTAGTGGTTGTTAAGAAAATTTTCAGGTATCTCAAAGGAACAACCTCCCTAGGTCTATGGTATCCCAAGGAATCAGGCTTTGATCTCAAGGCCTATTCAGATTCAGACTATGCTGGATGCTGTATTGACAGAAAAAGCACCTCAGGTAGCTGCCAAATCCTAGGAGGAAAATTGGTTGGATGGAGTGCTAAGAAGCAAAACTCTGTGGCCATGTCATCAGCTGAAGCAGAATATGTTGCTGCTGCCAGCTGTTGTGCTCAGGTGCTCTGGATGAAGAGTCAATTGGCTGACTATGAGATCTTATATGACAAAGTGCCAATATTCTGTGACAACACCAGCGCCATTGCCATCTCCAACAACCCTGTTCTTCACTCTCGTACTAAACACATTGATATCAGGTATCATTTTATCAGGGATCACATGATGAAGGGAGATATTGAGCTGCACTTTGTTCCCATAGAGCTGCAAAGCTGACATTTTCACTAAGCCTATGGCTGAACCTTCGTTCAACAGGCTAGTTGCTGAGCTAGGGATGCTTAATATCTCAAAGCCTATGGCTTGATAATAAATATATTTATTAAATATCTAATTAAATATTAAATGTTTTTTACATGAAACTAGGTATTTACTTTCCAAGTAAATGCTAAAAAAATTCTCAATATTTAATTATTTCTTTTCCGAATAACGAGGAGACAAACGGTTTTTGAAAGGTCAAGGGACCCACATGTGCAGTCTTTTTCCCACTACGCATTAAATGCGTTTGAATAACTGTTTCAAATTTGAATATAAATATTGTCTCACGTCTCTCCTCACCTACCACTATTCTCATTTCACACAATCTCATCTTTCTCTAAGCTTTCTCCCTCTAAACCCTTCCACCATTTTCGTTTTCTCCAATCTTGAATCCATGGAGTTTCCAGTTCCTAAGGCCTCAAACGTCAACTTCGAACTCAATGAAAGCATCCTTGCTTCGAACAACTCGATTGGATGGCTCAAGGCTCCAAACGAATCCTACACAGATCTGGTGAACTTCATGAAGAATTGTGATGGAATTGAAGCACTCACAAAGACCCCAACCATTTTCTACCAAGAATACCTTAGGGAATTCTGGTACTCTGCTGAAGTTGTTGACGATACCATCACTTTTAGCCTCTCATGCAATGAACACCCCTTTGCCTTCTCTCTCAAAGACTTTGCAAGTGTGGTTGGGTTAAGACATGGCGATGAATGCCTGAAGGTGGTCGACAAAAAGGCTGTAAAGGACGCCCTTGCCACATTTAAACCTACTCATGATGTAAACCCTGCTCTTACACATGCTGAAGTTCTTTCCAAGTCCCCTTTGAATATCAAGTACTTTTCCCCTATGTGGCGTGTCCTCTTCACTCACATAGTCAAATCCCTAGGAGGTATACAAGGATCCCAAGATCAAATGTCTTTCAATCACCAATCTATTGCTTATGGGCTGATCTGGGGCACAGACGTTGATGTGGGAAGTCTACTATTCTCCAACCTAGTGGAAAAGCTTAAGGGACCAAACCAGGTCAGGGAGAAAAATATCTGCTACGTTCGCTTTCTTTCTCTTATCTTCGAAAGCCTGTTGGGTGACAGCTATCACAACTCAACACTCACATCCCTGAAGCCCTATCGCATTACTGGAGCCATATACAAGGAGATTGGACATGAAGATGTCCCTGTCACCTCTCACATGATGAACATCGCAAATAAACAACCTTCTGTTGAGAAGTCCTTGCTCCCTTCCTCTGAGAAGGTGAATACCTCTGATGTGTCTGGCAAGTCTACGTCTTTGACCTCTGGGCAACACACCACGACGTCCAAGGAAACAACTTACCAACAGCCAAAGAAGAAGAAAAACCCATCTTCTTCCCACACCAAAACTGTTGCAAAGGCCAGGGCAAAGAAGAATGTGAAACTCACAACCTCCTCTGTTTCAGAGACTCCTGTAGATTCAGAGACTTTAGCTGACCAACAACAAGGGTCTAGTGTCTCGATGTCAGCCGAGACAACAGGGAACCCGCCAAATACTGCTGATATCGCACAGGTGATCAGTCTTATAATTTTTAGAGGTCTACAAGCAGCCACTCTCAAATGTCTGTAGGCGAGAGTGGTGAAGTTAGGGTTATCCTTGACCCATAGAAGTCATTGTATGCACTTAGAAATCCTTAAGACTTCTGTACACCCTGTCTATGCACCAGAGAGTGATTCATTTGTATTTCTCAAGCACCCTGATGACCCTGCACCCTCTAGACAATATTCAAGCAAATAAAAACCTGAGTACATATATGTCTCGACCTAGAGTAGTTATACCTCACACAGCCTCTTGGTCCCCTCAGAAAAAAAATCCCAAAAGTTTTACTTTTAGGGGAGCTGAATAATCATCCTCAGCTCTTCTAGGGACAGCGTTATGAGACGACCTTAACCTACATCTTTTTCACACTTAAAAGAATCCCAAAGGATTTATCCTTTCAGGGGGAGCTGAATCATCACCCTTAGCTTTCCTAAGGGCAGCGTAACAGGCGATCTTTACCTACATATGTTTCACACTTAAAAGAGTCCCAAAGGTTTCTTAACCTTTGGGGGGGGGGCTGAATTATCACCCTCAGCCTTCCTAGGGGCAGCGAATAGTGATCCTTAACAACATATGTTTCACAATCAAAAGAGTCCCAAAGGTTTTAACCTTTTGGGGGGGGGGGGGCTGAGTAATCACACTCAGCTTTCCTAGGGGCAGTGAATGGTGACCATTAACCTCATACTTTTCACTCTTAAAAGAATCCCAAGGATTTATCCTTTGGAGTGGCTGAATAATCACCCTCAGCCTCTCTAGGACAGCGAACTGGCGACCATTCCCCTTATTTATTTCCCTGTTACTAATATAAAACAACTTGCAGGTTGATGTTGTACAACCAAACATTGAATCCCTGGAGCAACCAGAAAAAGAAGCTGACACAATGATTCAGGATCAACAAAACGAGGAAGAGCCCATACATGATGTTGAAGAAGATGTGCTCTCCTTAGTAGATGATTTATCTGAACCTGAATCAATGCCTGATGATGAGATTCTCCCTGAGGGTATGATTGAAGAGGAGGAGGATGAGGAAGATGACGACCACCAGTCTCAGTCTCCTCCGAAAGAAATAGTTGTGTCCACACCAGCTGTTGATACCACTCCTCCTCCCAAGGAAGATGTAGTAACTCCCTCCTCTGCTACCTCAGCCACTACAGTCTTCCAAAGACCTGTTTATGATCTGACAGCTGGATCATCCTACCCAAACCAACTTTGATATATTGCCAAGGGAGGATGATTATGCACAACAAAGTCTGAACATACACAATCTTAAACCTGAACATCATCAATCAGATATGGAACGCCTGTCAAGAAAGCTGGATGTTATAAAATGTAAGATGCATTCTTTCACTGTCAACTTTCCAAGGATCATAAATCAGGCGGTTAAGGATGCTGTCACCGAACCTATCAAAGATGGTACAAGAAAGGGAGTGTCCCAAGGACTTAGTCATTTGTCCACACGAATCAAAGATGCCATCGTCAGATAGGTCCCTACACTATTCAATGCTCATGAGTTAACAATGCATAGAGAGTTTGAAGCTGTTCGTAACAGGAAACTTCGTCACACCAACTTTATCATTGATCGTGTTCATCGCAACACAAATGGAAATTGCAACCTACTGCTGAATATTGCCAGAGTTTCAAGGACCAGGCAACGCGATATGGCTGCCTCTGTTGAACAGATTGCAAGGCACTTTCAGGCACGCTCATCCAAACGTCTAAAACGACAGGCTGAACGTGAGGGGGAGAAGGAAAAGGTACTTAACCTTGAATCTGCCAAAAAAGGATCAGACTCTGCTAATAACACTATTCCTTCACATGTCCGTCTCCAAGTCATCACACCAGTGATCACACCCGATGATGAGGATGTAAGTAAGGGGGAGCAACAGACAAAGGATGAAGTTGATTCATCAAAATCCATGACTCTGGTTAACACTAGCGAGGCTGTGGATGATGGTGAACCAGCTGCCAAGAAACTCAAGTTCACTGTTAGCTCCTACCCAAGGCAATACAAACCCAAGCTCAGTCGGTGTTTATCAAAAGAGCTGAAGAGCTGAAAAACATAAACGTGGCATCTCTGTCTCAAAGAAAGGAAAGGAAATAGTTATGGTAGACTCAGACGCCAAACTAAAGAAAATAGGTGCGATGCTAGAGACAGGAGGATCAACCACAGACCCATCCCAATTTACAACATTCACACCTTCAAATGAGAATCCTCTAACACCTGAAGAAATTGAGAAACAGGCTGTTGAATTCAAAAGGCTGAATGAAATCAAGAAAGCCAAGGAGCTTAATGAGGAAACTCTGAGAAAAATGACTCCACTTCAAAGGGAGAAGCAAAGACAAAGGTTGAGGGAAATGGAAGCCAAACGCACAGAGGCACTGATTAAGGTAAAAGCTGATTATGATGCCTGCGTCAACAATAGGCATGCACCTGGAAGAATCACCAAGTTCAAGTATACCGTTCACAAGTCTACTAATAGACCATAAATGATTTTGTGGAGAGATAACCAATAGGCCAATATGGATGTTTTTGAAGACTTCAGACTAAAACAACTTGGCTTGTCTGAATGGTTTGAACTTGAGGCTTTGGCTACTAAAAGAACTGGACAGACAAATTTTACTCTTCTTAAGACCCTCAAAGCAAAGTTTAATTGGGTTAAAGAAACAGCAGCCAAGCTCAAAATAGATCCCCCACCACAGCTGTTTGAACAAGAACCTCCAAAGTCTGGAAAGAAAAGAAGAAGGATGACTCAACTTGTTAAGGAAACCTTCGTCACTGATGATGTTCAAGTGGATGGAATGCACAGGGATTTGGTACTACCAAATGGAATCGTTGGTCCTATTGATGGTCAGACTTACACAGATCCTGAAAGAGGTATGGCCTTCATGAACAGAGCTTGCCAATATGCATTCCAAAGGGAAGATGAGCTAGGTTTAGCATCAACCATTCAGCTAATTTGTCTCAAAAAGGGACTCAAAATTAACACAACGTATTCCAAGGTTTTTGCAAAGCTTTGCAGGTCGAATTGGATACTAGGACAGACTTAGCTGAAGCTGAAGAAAGAATAAAAAATGATGACTATTGAAGGATTTCACATCTGCATTTTACCTTTATGTTTTATTTCACTTTTGTATTGTACTTGTAATTTCCTTTAAGTATGAATAAAATCATGAGGTATCTTTGTTTAGATTTGTTATGTGTAAGAAGAAGCTGTTATCTCACTTACCTTAACTTAGATAGATCTAGCTGTATTTATGTTTAAATAGGGGGAGATTGTTGGGAATCTAAGTTTGTTAGATTCCCTGTATCATAGATTTAAACACAAATCAAGTTGTTAGATAGTAACTTGCCTGTGCCTAAGAGGCAGGCAAGTATCGCAAGACTCCTAGAGATCTAAGTCTCTGTGAGCAACCTCAGAGGAGTCCATGTCAGAGACATTGTCAAGGAAGTCGAAGATTACTTGAAGACATACTCACTGGTTGTGATGGATAACAACCAAGATGTATCAGGGACTCTGAGGGGTTGAGGGTTAACAGGGGTGGCAATACCCTGTTAACACTCAGCACACTTTGGACATACCTTGGTGTGTACGAGACTATGAAGAAAAGGGAAACTGTGTCAGCTCTGTTTCCCTAAAGCATTGTGGCAGACTACCAAGAATAGAAGAGCATCTTGTGACAGATGTCTGACAAGTGTCTGTCTTGTGTAGTCACCATCAACTATTACTTAGGTCAACCTCGTATCACTATAAATAGGATATGTAGCCCAGCATTAACGTTCAACACTTTGATAGATTTCATACATTAATGCTTAGAACTTGTAGAACCAAACAGCTGTGACTGTGTTCTTAAGTTAGGGTTTTAGTTGTTCAAAGTGTGCACAATACATTGTCATCAAACGGTGTTATCCATAACACTTGTAATTCTTTATTATACAATAATAAGTATTACGTTTGAAAAGTAATTACGTGTGTTGATTAGTTAAGTTTGGTGTTTCTAGCATAGTTTAGGGACTTTCAAAAAGACGGTTGACCCCTAGTCAAACAAAGAAAACGAGTCAAACCTTAACAGCAGTTAACGTTGGGGAGGTCGCCTGCTTACTTTCCCTTAATGTTGGGAAGGTTGCCTGCACTTTCTAAAAGTGGAGAGGCCGCCTGCATTTTGAGCAAACCCCAGGGAGCATATCTGCATTTCCCTCTTAGTTTTATAAATAAAAATTTAGCCGTTTATAAAAATGACATTAAGTCAACACATAAACCGATACCATAACGCATGACCGTCTTTAGGGGAGTGAAATAGATGTAATCGCATAGGGCCACCGCTTGACGAGTGCCTCCAAATTTTACGTTATGGTACCGAAGCTTCTAAGAGTTTAAAAACTTCTGTTATTTTATATATAAACAGTAGCAATAGAGATATAAAAAAGGGCTAAGTACAAAAAGGCCCAAAAAGGACACCATGTTATCCCAAGTAGGACAACTTTTTTTTTTCTTCCAAAATGAGACATGTACTTTTGATCAACCGATCAACTAAGTTTGTTGTGTGACACGTGTCCATCTGATCAACCCACTTTCTTATATTTTATTAATATCTTCTTTCAAGGTTTGACCTACACCTGTCCCCACCTACTGATCAACTGACGGCTGATCAACCACTTTTGATCAACAACAGTACTTTTTTATTAATATTTTTTCCCGAGGTTTGACCTACACCTGTCCCCACCTACTGATCAACTGACGGCTGATCAACCACTTTTGATCAACCAAAAGTACTTTTTTTCTAGGAAATTGAAAAAGTAACAAATAAAAAAATATTTTTTGTACTATTAGATTTTATAAATCTTTATTGGAAAAGAACAAAATAATTAAAAAATTAAAAAAACTTAAACACACACAAAAACACACTAACACACACTACACACACTAAAACACACAGACGACACACACTAACACACAATCAATCGCAAATTCCAGTACTATTCAAATCAACCTAATCAATCGCATTGTTTTACTGATCTCCGAAGCTGATCAATCGCACTGTTTTAATCTATGGATTCCCTAATTAGAGTAAGCTTGTTAATTTATATAATTTAATTTTAATTATTTTTTTGCTTATCATATGAATGAGATTAATTGATTATTGATTAATTGATCTTAAGCTTTCAATGCGATCGATTGTAGCGATACTGTTATGGTTAGTCTTATTTGGAATTGACCTTAAGCTTGAGTGCTTTAACAATACCCATTCTGTACATTTTAAATAATGAGTGTTTTAAGGCGGTCCGTTGCAAGGTACATTTGAATTTGTTACAAGGTGCACCCCGAGAACCCCTCTAGGTCCCATGCGTTTAAGTGTGTACTGCACAATTTAGAGGTTGTTCACTTGATGTGTACTTTTTATTCAACAAATATGCAAATTATACATGGGCGATACCAAACACCCAACTTAAAAAGATGTTCACATAAAATTTTGACTGTTTGTACGATTTTCAGTTACGGTGGAAGTATGAGATAGTTTACATTTCGAGATGATTATTAGGTGTTAATCTGTTTGTATGATTGTAACTTTAACTTATATATACTCGTATTATGTTTAACTCTATCATGCTGCCATGCCGGTAAATTGTTGTTCTACCTAATTTTAGTCTTATCTTGCTGATATTAGTGTTATATATCACGCTGGTATTATTGTAGTCATGCCTCATTTGTGCGTTGTTATCTTCGATTTAAGTGTTCTGCTGATTTGATGTTTGTGTTGTTATGCTTGATTTTAGTGTTGTCTTGCTGATATTAGTGTTGTTGTGCCTGATATTAGTGTTGTCATACCGGATTATAGCGTTCGTATGCCTCATTCAAACTGATTCATTCTTTGATAATCAATAAATTTATGTTAAAGAAATGCTTTTATTCGAGTGATAGATAGAACAGTACAATACAGAATGTTTTGTGTTTAAGTCAAGTTATAGTGCGAAACAAATGAGAAACTAAAAACTGATGTGTTTTCGGTTTATTAATCTGCCAGGGACCAGAATAATGAATGTTTGCTGTACCAAATACCCAAATGCTGTCATAAACACAACCACGGATGACATATATCTTCCACGCCAAACCGGTGACCTCACAATTATGTATGATGTTATCAGAACCTATGAATCCAACTACTGGGCTGGGGTCACTATTGAGAACCACAATGCTCTAGGCCGGCTGGATAACTGGAACTTAACATGGGACTGGATGCGTGATGAGTTCATTGCAGACATAAAAGGTGCTTATCCATACACTCGAGACTCATCTAGTTGTGTGTTTGGCCCACAGGGCGTGTATTACCAAAACCTGGATTTCTCAACCGTTTTGAACTGTGAAAGACGACCAACTTTAATTGATTTACCCCTCGAGATGACCAACAACACCCAGCTTGGAATGATCCCGTTTTGTTGCCGTAATGGTACAATCTTGCCACCAACAATTGACCCGAGCAAGTCAAAGTCAGCGTTTCAGATACTAGTATACAAAATGCCACCAGATATTAACAGATCTGATCTTATTCCACCACAAAACTTTAAAATAAGTGGTCGGTTAAACCCTGATTATACGTGTGGCCCACCAGTACGGGTCAGCCCTAGTGTGTTCCCGGACCCTAGTGGCCTTCCTGGTTCGACTGCAATAACAAGCTGGCAAGTGGTGTGTAATATAACACAAGCTAAATGGTCAAAACCACGATGTTGTGCGACTTTCTCGGCGTATTACAATGAGTCCATCATACCGTGCCCGACTTGTGCATGTGGTTGTTCTGGTACAAGCCCCACAGTATGTAGTACAACTTCACCAGCGTTATTTCTTCCATCTCAGGCTCTTTTGGTCCCATTTGAGAACCGAACCTCACTTGCTACTGCTTGGGCTAACATCAAACACCGACCCGTACCAAACCCATTGCCCTGTTCGGACCACTGTGGGGTGAGTATAAATTGGCACTTGCTTACAGATTATCGAAATGGGTGGTCTTCTCGACTCACAGTTTTCAACTGGGAAGATGCTCCTTTTCCAGATTGGTTTGTCGCAGTTCAAAATGACAAATTTAACGCTGAGTACAAAAAAGCATATTCATTCAACGGGACGACTCTTGAGGTAAATGGAAAGAACAACACCATTATAATGCAGGGTCTGCCTGGCCTAAACTATCTCGTGGGGGAAGTAGATGGACCTAACCTACAAAGTGACCCAAGGGTACCCGGGAAACAACAGTCGGTTATCTCATTCACGAAGAAGAATGTGCCCGGGATGAACATAGTAGGTGGTGACGGGTTTCCAACCAAAGTTTTCTTCAATGGGGAAGAATGCGCACTTCCAGGCATAATCCCCATAAGTGATTCCAACAGTAAGAACTCCAACGTGCTATTTTCTGTTCTTGCTATCATCGTCTTGATGTTAATGCACCATTAAATGATTTTTTAGATTTTTCGTTCTATTAACTTTTAATTGATAATATGAATTTTGCTGTATAGATGTACTGATATGTAAGTCGCTACGTTTTATATGGGCCCAACAATTGACCCGATCAAGTCAAAAATTATAACAAGTACATGGTGTTGTCCCAAGTAGGTAAACTTGTTATAATTTTTGGAGGTTTAGTAATTATCTGATGGCTGCCCATACCACTCTCGAGTATCATTTGATGTTTCTGAATGCTCTACAGGTTTACCTAAAAATTGACATCTTCGCATAACAAGTTTACCTAAAAATTGACATCTTCGCATAATAAACGGGTAAACAGATAAAGTATGGGCAGCCATCAGATAATTACTATTATGGTACGCTTTTCTCTAATCTAGACTTGTGAATAAGACAAATAGTTACATGTCATTTTTTGGTTATGGTATTAGTTAGTAAAGTTGTTGTGGTTAGCAGGTGACGATTCGAGGTTACAAGAAACAGATGAAAATGGACAATCAAGTTCATGCTCAAGTCCTGAAACTCGATCTTACGATGGGGATGAGTATTCGTACAATCTAGAGATTACAGACGAGTCTGAACTTGATGGCGAAGTAGGCAAGAGATTGACTGAGATCATCCCTGTTCCTGTAAGTGTAAAAACCATATATTTCAGCATTAGCTCGTTAAAACTCATGTTCTTATTCTAATTTTCGGTCTGCTTGTGTGCATGAACGTGCTATTGTTGATTAGTTGGTCCTACTAGAGTCTATGTATTGATGTTTTCTTGGTTTAAAATAAACCTGTACAATTTTGACTAGGAGTTGTTTAGATTAGAAAAGATGTGTAAACAAGAAAATTAAGTGTTACTAAATGACATCTGTCAAATGATGCAGCATGTCCCCAAAGTTAATGGAGACATACCTTCAGTTGATGAAGCTACTACTGATCACCAGAGGCTATTAGACAGGTTTTACATCGCTTTTGATCACACTCATCCATGTTGTTATAATATTTATTTTGCGTTTTTGCTGATAAAGTTTGATATTCAGGTTACAGGTGTATAACTTGATCGAGTCTAAAGTACAAGGCGACGGTAACTGTCAGGTCAGTATTTAATAACTTGTACAAGTGGAAAATTGTGTTATATCTTTTAACCAACTCACTAGCTACCATATTTTTTCTCCAGTTTCGTGCTTTGTCTGATCAGTTCTACCGTTCACCAGAGCATCATAAATTTGTTAGAAGACAAGTGTATAATCAGGTGTGTGTCTTTTTGTGTGTGTGTTGAATTTTCAAGTTCTTTGGTTGCTTATTGGTTCTGATATGTGATTGGAATATATCAGCTGAAATCACATCCTGAGATGTATGAAGGATATGTCCCCATGGCTTACAGCGAGTACTTGAAAAGGATTTCCA
Source organism: Glebionis coronaria (assembly GCA_025667525.1). Taxonomy (NCBI): domain Eukaryota; kingdom Viridiplantae; phylum Streptophyta; class Magnoliopsida; order Asterales; family Asteraceae; genus Glebionis; species Glebionis coronaria. Next base: position 520,644,942 of record CM046879.1, read on the forward strand.
AGTATGTCATTTTATCTTCTTTTTCTTATTTCTTCTAATATTCTTAAAACAAGACCCCGACCTCTAAACATTCGACCCTTATTTATAATAGAGAAAGAATATTCAGGAAGAATATTAATTCCGGAAAGTAAATAAACTCCTAATTAAACTTAAACATTCTGGAAAATTAAAAGATGACTAAAAACTTGGGCTTAAGTGGGCTGCAAAGTCGTTACTGCATCACTTATTTGGATAGATTATTAAGTTTCATTTTATAGGGTTACGTGATGTAGCCGATGCTCCTTACAGTTATGTTCGGTTCGTAATAATTTTCGGAGTGTACGTGATAGACAACTTGCTTCCAAAGCAACAGACAAGGGAAATGCAAGTAAATGCGCTAATTTTAGGATAAAAAAATAATAATCAAGTAGTTGTGCAATTGAAAGTCGGTATTCTAGTGTTCTGAAGCAAATGTTTAGTACCATATGACTTTATATGCAGTATTTGTTTTTACTAGCCAAAGGCGACTTTGTACTGTTGGGTTGTCATAAAAAATGCATGATCTGCGACTTTGAGGCTTACATACCCTTCCTAGGCTGCTTTGTTCAAATGTAGCTGTGATTGCACAATTACTAACAAACATGCTACAAATAAACACCGCTGGGTCTTTCCGGATCTTTGGACCCAGGGATAATAATAATAATCTAATGATACTTGTTAATTACGTATGTAGTTGGTTTATGACATTTCCTTTGCCCTGCTTTGCAAAAAACAGCACATGCATTTACTCTAGATAATTTCATGGCTAGTGCGAGCTTGCCTATATATCTCGCAAAGTCTATTATATAGTCTCTCAGTTCCAATATAGTAGTGAGGATTTAATTTGACGCAGACTGGTTATTTGAATGTTTAAAAAATTTAAGTGGAACATTCTGGACCTAAGTCGATGACATTGCTGTTATGCAATAAATAGATATGGCCATATGGGTAAAAAGACTCGGGCTTGAATATATTTTTATTGCTTTTTGGAGAAAAATATATATTGCAAATAGTTTTAGCATCCTTAAAAGATATTGCTACATCTATTGTGGGAATGAAAGATTATAACTGAGTTAAGCATATAAGCACGTCTATTGCTACATGAATTTTTGTGACGTAGTGTTAAATTAGTTTTTTAAGAATAAATAAGCACGTCTAAATACTTTAGAAATGAGTTAAGAAGTACTTAAGATTTATATGCTTGATAGTGATTGAAACTTTGGGCTTATTTTCAGCTTATTCTCTGATTGGGTGTTTAGGTTAGCTTATGTTCCTGGCCTATGAGCTTATTAGAAACTGGAAAAGCTCATAAGCTCATTTTCTTCGGCTTATGAGCTTATCAGGTTGAGATTATGGCATATTAAAGTTCATGAGCTCAGAAAGTAAGATAATTCAAATGCCCCCTAAGTTTTAATGGGCTCGTAAGTCAGAAAAAGCTGGAAAAAAGTGGGCTCTATGAAATATATAATCTGAAAAAATAAGCTCATGAGCCCGAAAATAAGCTAAAACAAACCTTTACATTATAGGAAGGTAAAAGTTCGAATCTTTATCAGATCATTCTGTAAGGGGGTGTTTGGGTATGTGTTTTGAAACTTGGTATCTGATTTGAACGACTTTCACTTTCATTTCATAAACGTTTCTACTTGTTTTTTACTTTCATTACTGTCAAAAACTCAAAATACACATCCAAACACCTCCTATGTTATATGCTTTTGTTCTTGAACATATTGATCAACAATTTTTAAAGAAATATTTCAGATATATGCAGAGATTAACATCGAAAATACCGATAATGGCAATAGAAGGTAATCACGAAATTGAACAAGTTGGAAGTACAACATTTGCAGCTCATAGTGCACGATTCGCATTTCCACTGAAGAAAGTGGTTCAAAATCCACCATGTACTATTCTTTCAAGGCTGGAGGCATACATTTCCTAATGCTTGGTGGCTACGCCGCTTATAATAATATCATGTAAAAATTCATCTTATTCATGGGCGGTTTCTGCGCATATAATTTTACATCAGGACCCGCCAAAGGGAACTTCTGTAGGGATCGGCACCCTGAATACAGTGCATATAGAGGAAGTAGCTTTGGGCATGTGATACTTGAGGTGAATTTCATAGTCGCTGCTCTGTTTGCTTATTCTAGTATTGTTCGGCCTTTACACAAAACACTCAGACATTATGAGCTTATTTGAATTCGACTCAGATTTCACAAGCCCCCGTTTAACGGCTTTTTTTAGACTTGCGGTCTTATATAAGTTTATTATGATATGATAAACCTATACAAGCCTATAAGTCTCAAAATAAGCTCGAAAATTGGGGCTTAGGAAATATAAGCCGAAATCAAATAAGCTTATAAGCCTCATATAAGCGGCAACAAACATCCTCTTAATAATCACCGCGCTTCTTGTCTTGTTAAATACCACGGGTTAGTCTGCCAAAAGGTCGGAATCGAAGGTTATCCAAAAAAAAAACAGTCTAATATTTTCTTAATACATCTAATGTGATCACGTGTTAGTCCTTTGCACTTTGTATGTTATATATAACTGGATTTGTAATGTTTTGTTCAACTAGTTTCGTTTAAGTATGTGATGAAAAATTAAGAGTTTTGTACGAAAGTGATATAATCAACACTTTGTAATGATAAGTTGATAACTGTATGATTCGGGATTGAGACGATATCACGAAATGGAAGTTGAAATTTTGATATACAATAGGAGTGTTCTTTTAATTTGAAAAACGTTACATATTTTCTTTTATAATGTAACGAGGAGATGACTTTCTGTCTGTCAATTTTAATGATTATCGTTTTGAAGGAATCGTAAATTATCAACCAGTAGATTTATATATGCCCTAGATTCTGAATGTTTAATTAAAGGCAATGTTTGTTGCAATACAAAATCTGATGGTGTTTTTGTGCAGGGAGATGAAGAGAATACATCTCATTTTCATGTTGTTGTGAGTTGACAATCTATCAAGGTTCAGATCATCAACAGGCCATACGATGAAATCGCAATATGTTTCTTTAATACTGTAAGAACATAAATTACATTTGATAACATAATTTTTATATCGCTGACTAATTGTGTGATTAACTTTGACGAGTATCTAAACAATGCAATGTTCATTCATTTTCAGATTCGAAGACATGAATAAACAATTAAGAGAACGCATGTTTAAGAAGTGCAGAGTTCGCAGGATCACATTATGGTTACAGCTGGCTTATCGATTGAATTGAATACATATGCTCTTATTCGTCCCACTGTTCCAGGTCAGCATGTTGCTTAGTTTTATGTTGTAAAAAGAAACCAATATGGGAATTTAAAGGCCTTGAAGCTGATTCTTATAACTATTATTCGTCCCACTGTTCTAGGTCACCTACGCTTTTCTTTCATTTGTTTGACTGCATCAGCCAAATCATGACTCTGAAGTTCATCCGCGTCCTGAAACTTCAGAAACTCATCTCCTCCATGCCCTGTCATATATAACAGTATGTGGCTACCCTCATCACTCAGAAGACGTTTGGATCTTGGAACGGAATTCTCATGGCGTCCCATCAAAACACGCAAGAAGTTTTCAACTGTCACTTCATAACCTCTGTAGTCTACCTGACATCGCAGTATGCTAATATTAGCATATCTTTTAATGTGGAAAACATATGTAACCTCTAAAAATGGCTGTTTAATTTATTGATACTAGGCTTACCTCAACGTTATCACCATATATATAAGTTAAGCCTATGGTTTTCGTTATTGAAAACTTGTGCAGGGTACTTGTTGCGAGCATTACAAGCCATATCATGAGCTAACATAAGAATGATCCTCTCATCAGGTATCCCTAGTCGTTTCACAGTCCTAAATGAGAAGATCAAGAAAAGAATGGGCAAACATTAATTACCTTCGTATACAAGTGCCAATGGGTTGTGACTGACAGAATTATGGTGTTATTAAGATTAACAGTAACCTGCATACCTATACAAGGATAAAGTGTTGGCCATATGCCGATAATTGAACCTGAAAAGATAACAACTTTAAGTTAATTCAGAAAGTTTAGAGTGCAACATTTGAATCGCTTAGCACATGGGTAGCCCTTAATGTATGAATTTTGTATCAGCTTATTGCTTCTCAACATGTTGAAAATGCTCAGAAGAGAACCTGTTCTAATGACTAAAAGATGTAAGGCATGTCTACATCTTAAAGGAAACAAGTATTAATATGAGTATGCTTTCAGTTTCGCAGTTGCATTTTATGGGTCAACATGGTTCGATCTCAAAAACTTAATTTTCCTCAATATTTTTTTAAATCTTATAAATAATTAGTAAAGTTATAAAAACTACTCATTACTATTTATGTAATGTATATACGATCAATATCATTTTTGTTTGAGCCATTATTTCACATTTTCATTCCTAATAGAATTTTCTTCCTAGTATGCAACTATCATGGACTATATTACTCTCCAATCACATTCAAACCATCTACAACCAAATCCAGGATGTGAGGCCGAGAGCACCGTTTTTCATGTGTATGACTTTCCCTCCTAGCACACAGTAGTCTTCAGTGATATCTTGAGGGCACGAGTCCAGTGTTAAGAAACGGCCAAAGGCTTAATGGAAATAAGGTATAAGTCTAAAACCTAAGAAGGCTAAAACAGGCGTCATGGACTTGCGCAGGCTTTATCCGTTAAACTAGTACACAACTGTCACTCGCCAGCTAACTGAATGCTGTAACCCGTACACGCACCCGTGGGGAACATTTGGCAAGTTTGCTCCCCTATACGAACTTATAAATCTAAAACTGACTTCTAATCGGGATACTTTCTACTTGTTAGGTTTAAAGGAGCTCAACTAGACATTCATTAAACAGCACACAGCAGTAAACCTTACCGCGGGTTTATGGGTTGACACAACACATGTTGAAAACAAAGCCTTTAACCCGTCTGTTGTTTTAGCAAGATCGCCAACAATCCAAGGACTGGTCTTATGTGCCAAATGGTCTTGGTAAGCCAGCACACGAAACCATCTCTCCTGCAAATGACACAGAATATCTACATGACATAAATGAAAAAAATGGCATAAATCAACCAACTTATGAATAATTATGCTATGCAGTAAAAAGCTACCCCGGTGCATATATTTCAGCTGCGTAGTTTAGGAAGTATTCGGGATTGCATTTTTTATAAAAGATTGTGTGTTTTGAAATTCATCGTAGAATCAGTTTTATATACTCAGCGATGATTATTCGACCCTAAAGGGGTGTTTGGAAATGCTACAACTGCTTATGCTCTAGAAATCATCAGAAGTCGAAAATCAGTTCTAACAAAATGTTATGCAAAAACTAATAGTCTTCGGTCTTTTTCTACTGTAAAGAAACATAATATGTAAGCAAGTAATCAGCTATTTAAGTGTTGACGGTTCTGTTAACTAAGACAGACTTAACTAGAATCAAATAACCAACTCCCAAACTGCTTATTTCACCATGTTTAAAACTGCTTATATGCTTAAGCCTTAATGATCAAGTATGGACCTATTTATTGAAATTCTTATTTCACTCTCGAACACCTTAAACTGCTTATTCGTCAAAACTATTGAATCAAAATGCTTAGCTACAACAACCACTGAGAGGTGGCGTAGTGGCAAAAAGCTTGTGACTATCGTCACTAAAATGTGAGAGGACCTGCTAGCCACGCCAACCTTCCAAAAAAGGGGAGGTCTTTACCCGGTAGACTAGTTGGCGAAAAATAAAAAATACCCTGAGCTACAACGCAATCCCAAACACCCTCTGAGCATATAAACTAACGGGCAAGCTTTTGCCAAGATTATATTGTTTGGGTAAATAATTTGATTCTGAAACTCTCATAAAGTTTAAAATGCAACCCACCAACAAGTGAATTAGTCTTGACACAAAGGTATGTATATTACTAATCTTATCTTTATGTGCTTGTCTGACCAGTGAGTTACTTATGCTAAGAATAAGCCAAAGAGTAATCTGTTACTACTTGATACTTCATACATAAGAGTGGTAATTTTGATCATCGATGTGCGTACACATCGATTAAAAAGAAAACCATATTTGTATGAATTATTTCTAAGGATGGTAACACTTTCGTGCATAAAAAATGTGGATACCACCAACTACACTATAAAATGATAGGTTCTTACACCATCCGAAAGGTAGCATCTTTTTTCCGTATATTGTTCAAAACATATATCGAGGTTGACTTTTGAAGTCAAACATACGTACGAGAAAGTTTAACAAAATCTTTGCGGGTTATAATTGTTTGATCTTAAAATTCAAATTTCCACCTTTTCTTCTAACAGCTATAAAATGATAGGTTCTTACACTTTTAATTTGTTTCTGCAGGAACACACTAGCATTTTTTGCAGGAGCAATCAACTCTCCTGTTCGCCAAAAGCTTGTTGAAACATGGCGAAATGACACAGTGATTTCCGTGCATTCAGGTCCCGAAAGCTTACCGTGAAAATTACATCCTGTGCAGCCCAAGAAGATTTTAAAAAACTCAAACTAGATGGAATAACAAGCATTGAGCGGTAGCTTAGAGCTATGAATATGCCCTATTTCGATTATACGCAAACCTGACTTAGGCATATAACAATAGCAAATCAGATTTTCACCATTAACAAACAAGAAAAGAGGACATATCAGCATCCAGGACGGCTTGTAGCAGGAAGTTTACACAATATCAGACCAAAAAAGCAACTGTTGTAGTAAATTTAACACCAAAATGCAGACTTACGAAAAAACTTGTGCCATCCATTTTGGTGAAAATAATCAGCAAACTGAGATGCTAAGTTACTAACCTGTCTTACTGTATACCAAATAATCACTGTAAATATTTAACAGTAAACTTTTTCCAATCCTTTATAGCTAAAAGAAAGGTGATTTTGATTGGGAGAAAAAAAAACACTTAATAGACATATTTTAGTATTGTTTGCGTAGTACCATCTGAAGAAAGCATGTCGCCTGCGATACTCTCTTGAAAAGAAAATGCAGAGTCGCCTGCAAAAGGACCCAGCCTTATACTATCTTTTAGCAACTTTCTCTGGAGTCTTATAATTAAATGGCAACTATGAAAGATTGTTACTAAAAACCGCCACATAACATCCAACTATGCCAAGCATTAGTCCATTTGGGTCACCATGAACAACCAACCCAAAGAAAAACAAAGCTACTCAATATACAAGCTCTAGATCTGAAAATTATAGCACCTGAAAATGGAACACTATGTACATTCCTCACGCATACTGAAAATTATAGAACCACCCACGACCCTAGGTCTGCTACCTAAACAAACTAGACCAAATCCCCACAAGCTATATGATAAACTAAAAACACTAAGGCAAATGGACAGAGGCTAGCACTTTGCGGGATACCTCAGCCATTGAAGCCAATCTAGCTCTTTATGTTTGTTAGCTCTTTAAAAAGCGAACTTTAAGCATAAGTACATACGAAGTTACAGATATATCCTTTAACTTTTGCAACGGTGTCCACCGTATTCATCATCATAACTTTTTCCTAGCAGAAGCTTATGCATCACTGCACAATTTGACTGTCCACTATGATGATTTTTTCTAGCAGAAGCTTATGCATAACTATTCCCTTTTTTTATTACCATCTTTATGTTATCAATCACACTTAAACGCATGGGACCTAGAGGGGTTCTCGGGGTGCACCTTGTAACAAATTAAAATGTACCTTGCAACGGACCGCCTTAAAGCACTCATTAATTAAAATGTACAGAATGGGTATTGTTAAAGCACTCAAGCTTAAGGTCAATTCCAAATAAGACTAACCATAACAGTATCGCTACAATCGATCGCATTAAAAGCTTAAGATCAATTAATCAATAATCAATTAATCTCATTCATATGATAAGCAAAAAAATTATTAAAATTAAATTATATAAATTAACAAGCTTACTCTAATTAGGGAATCCATAGATTAAAACAGTGCGATTGATCAGCTTCGGAGATCAGTAAAACAATGCGATTGATTAGGTTGATTTGAATAGTGTGAGTTACTGGAATTTGCGATTGATTAGATTGTGTGTTAGTGTGTGTCGTGTGTGTGTTTTAGTGTGTGTAGTGTGTGTTAGTGTGTTTTTGTATGCGTTTAAGTTTTTTTAATTTTTTAATTATTTTGTTCTTTTCCAATAAAGATTTATAAAATCTAATAGTACAAAATAATATTTTTTTATTTGTTACTTTTTCAATTTTCTAGAAAAAAAGTACTTTTGGTTGATCAAAAGTGGTTGATCAACCGTCAGTTGATCAGTAGGTGGGGACAGGTGTAGGTCTAACCTCGGGAAAAAATATTAATAAAAAAGTACTGTGGTTGATCAAAAGTGGTTGATCAGCCGTCGGTTTATCAGTGGGTGGGGACATGTATAGGTCAAACCTTGAAAGAAGATATTAATAAAATAAAAGAAAGTGGGTTGATCAAATGGACACGTGGCATACAACAAACTTAGTTGATCAGATTATCAAAAGTACATGTCTTATTTTGGAAGAAAAAAAAACTTGTCCTACTTGAGACAACACCATGTCCTTTTTGTCCCTTTTTGTACTTAGCCCTATAAAAAAGAATCAAGTGAAATCAATGTAATGAATCAAATTTGGCGATTTTTGACCGAATCAATTTTGGAGATCGCTATATGTTCAATGGATGTTCCATAAAGGTTCATTTACTCAATCTTGGTTTTCAGAGCCTGAAACAAAAAATATATTATCCGAGCCTCCTCCAGCCGATTTTTTCCTGCGAAAGTATGTCAAATCTGTACATTTTTATTTAAATAAGCAGAGTACACTACTTGTTGCACAAGCAAAAAAAATAAATACATCATAAAATAATTTGTTGTTTCATTTCATTATAGAATATAGAGGATGACTAATAAATATCAGCTAGACGTCACACGAAATCTTGTGAATGCAGTGCCTCAAATTATCATAGAGCATGGTTATTAAAGACTACTGGTAAAAAGTTTTAGTAACTATGGAAAAGTCTTAAAATTTATTTTTTGATTGTCGCAAACAACTTTAAGTTGTCACGGATTATCCTTCGTGGGGTTTAGGTCTATTAGGGTTTATAGCATATTCAAATGATATTCGGGTTTTATAATCTATTGCTTAATAAAACAAACTGACGGGTCCCTCGATTGCTAGTTAACTTGTTCGAGACGAATTTATATGAAAGCCGGATGTAGCATGGGTTATACTCGATTTTAGGTCACGAAAGGTAAATTTATTACTAAGATAGGTCTTTTTTCGATACGTGCAACACCCGTTTTTATATAACGAGAGTCAACTTTAATTTTAATAATCGTAAAAAAAATTGTGCAACACCATGTTATAAATTTTGAGTCGGCCTATGCTTGTTCAATCGACGAGTTTAATCTTGTTTTCGCAAAACCATGTTCAATCGACAAGTAGAGGAAAACAGAGCTAGTTTATCGCGTTCGACCAGCTGTTACAATAATTAGTGAAGACGATTTGGTGTTACTCATTTCTGTCATATCACGACGATCGCGCTGAATATGACAATAATTTGTTAACACGATTTTTGCGTCACTCATTTCTATCGTATCACGACAATCACGTTGAATATGACTTATCAAGTTATCGTTTAACTGGATCTAACTATTCATTTCGGTCATAATACAATCACCATTATTTAGAATTTAGATACATGACAACAAACTAAAACAGTTACACTTTTGTTCATACACAACCTAACATCTACAGAATCTGGAGATCATGACAATGAGATATTCTACATATCGCAAAGTGTATGAAAATATACTTTTTATACAATTTTATTGGATTTCACTTAGTTTAATAACCTTAAACAAGTGGTTGAGATTTGCCACCATATTCATATCTTATGCATTCATAATTCATACCAGTAAGGCAATAATAGTATAAACTTTTTGTTGTCACCTGGTACGTTTAAAGTATCTTTTGTGAACCCCAATAATGTTTACACATTTTAAATCATCACTACTAGAAAAAACGGATTTTTCTTTGCTCCAGCATATATTTTGATCATGGTTTTAAAGGCTTGCTATGGCTTTACCGATGCCTCGCAAAAACGTGAGACGTGATCTTCACCTCACACAATAAGTCAATACGTGAGTTTAAGACTTGACACGAGATGATGAGTGAAAAAATATAAGACACGCTAAAACAAGATGCGTTAAAGTTTTTTAAATTCAATTTCAATAAAAATCGTATTTTTATATAAAATTGAAAAATATTAAATTCAAATATAATTTTTTAACTTTATGTATAACACTTTTTGTTAACTCAATATATATATAATATAATATAAATAATATAAATTTATATATATATTAATATTTTGAGGCCCATCTTATAAACGTCATGACTCATTATATCACGTAAAAACGTAAAATTTAACCATCCATCACGTCACAACTCACGCTATTTATAACAATGATTTTGATAGACTGTTTTATCAATGAAAAAGTATATTTTTCTTTATATTTTTTTAGAAAGTACATTGTGTTTATATTAGGAAATAAAAAAAAGGTGATAAAGGTGTTGGGTTGCCTTTTAAACTTAATGAAAGAGGTTCGTTAATGTTTCTTGCCTCAGTTTTTGTCATACAATTATTAGTGTCATCATCATAAATGATTACATTCTGATTTCTGACTCATTCCCCCACATAGTACCACTCAGCCCACAGAATTCTTACATGCATGCATCTTTTTCAACCTTTCAAATTAAAATTCGACTAAATTATACATTCTTTACCATACAGTCGATTTTACGTATTATTACTAATAGGTAGTACTAGGACAAGAGCATGGTAGATAATTGGTATGCAAAAGGATACATGCAAGTCAGCATTTTGTTGATGATCAAAATAATTGCTAGTAAAAACGAACTATGATAAAAGATGTGATTCATCTAACGTGAGTAATCGACTGACATAATGAATAAAACAAAGGTAATCGACCCTATGGGGACCCTTGCCAACCGGCTTTATATTCAACATGAGAAAACTAAATCGTGTAATCTCATGATTAAAGAGCACGATCAAGATTTGAATTCATAAGGCTAGTCGTACTGACGACGATTAGAATCGGTCAACCGATTCGCCATCAATCGGTTGCGTTGCGACAATCGATTCGTCGACTTGAAATCCGTCATAGACGATTTATTCAAACGCAATCTTCTCTTTACATTTTAACTTATATCTTTTAAAAAAAATAATTTAAAATTTAAACACTTTACTCTTATAAACATCCAACCTTTTAAACTATTTCGCTCACACTTTTCAAACTTTATTTTACATTAAACTATTATTAGACCATCTAAAAACACGGGTTCAAGCCAACCGTGAAATCCCGATGAGAAGATAGTTTTGATACACGTTTCGAAGACGTACATAACAGAAAAAAATCAAACGACAACAGCGTTTTGGTCGGAGGTAACTGAGTACTTTTATAATATGTGATCAAAAAGAACTTATGAGTCCGTTAAACTGCGATTCATCTTAACGGTGATCAATTTTCTTCGATTTACAATAGTGTCTTAATTAGACATTCAAAGGAGGCTTCTGAAGATACTGTTTATCAAGAAGTCGCAATCGAATATCACACTATTTATCATTCGAATTTTGCGTTGTATGAATGTTGAAAAGTTTTAAAACTATATCATAAATGTAACGATGTTAAATGACCCAGTTTCTTAATCGCAGAATTTAAATTTTAAAGTGTTACTATTATTATTATTATTATTATTATTATTATTATTATGTTTTATTTTATTTGAAAGTATTATGTAATACTTTTATTTAATAAATTTTAAAATAAAAAAGAAAAAAACTTAATCGCTTTATTGTGAAAGTCAGTAAATCGTCGAAGAAAAAAAGTTGAAGTGGCAAAAAAAAATCAAGATAGGACTGAAATCAATGTTATGCCTAACCTAACATCTTCCTTTTAAGTTGTATGTCCTAAGAGCATGAGCAATGGTAAAAACTATGGAAAGCTTTTTATTATTTCAAAAAGTCATTTTTATAGGTTTTTGCCATTGGGGTAAAAGCTTTTTAGAAGACTTTTTGTGTATGACTTGGTAAACACCAAGTCTTGTTAAGAGTTTTAGTGATTAAATGGGCTATGCTTTTAATGCAATAAATACACCAAGTCTTTATGACTTGGTGCCATTGTAGATGCTCTAACCATTAGATAATTATTGCGAGAAGAATGCATAGTTGATGAGGTACAGTCTCACCCCCATGCTTAAGGTGAGACAAAGTTCAACTAATCCCTAATGCTCCATGAGCAAAACTATCTTAAGCTAGAACAACTCACTGGAGTAGCTAGGGTGATGAGGATCACTCTAGGTCCAGAGATAAGACTAGCTCCAGACAAGGCTAGCAGACCCAGACAAGGCTAGCAGCCCCAGACAAGGCTAGCAGCCCCAGACAAGGCTAGCAACCCCAAACAAGGCTAGCAGCCCCATACAAGGCTAGCAGCCCCAGACAAGGCTAGCAGCCCCAGACAAGGCTAGCCCAGGCAAGGCTAGTCCTATGCACATGCTCCATCGGAGGAAGGACGATTGCACCTAGCCTACGTAGTACCATAATGTACGAATGGTACAAACACCTGGACCACGACGAGTACTAAGGGAGCATGAGGACAAGTCTGACCACGAAGGACAGACCTGGTGCTCATCAGCTATCTAGGCGCTGCTCCTACAAGACAACCTCGACTCTACAATTCGTGTGTCTTGGAGCCACCTCCAAGTAGTATAAAAGGAGAGGTTCCTCCAGGAACAAAGGTTAAGTTTTACACACACACTTCACTACTTACTCTCTCTCTCTAGAATAACCTCTCACTAGAACCACATACTTACTCTCACGCCGGAGTTGGTCTCGGATTCAAACCCCGAGGCGAGCTAACGGTGTTCTTTCTTATTTCAACCTAAGAGACTAAGGGCTAGACTAAGGAACTCTGAAGAAGGAAGTTGAGGCTTCACAAGGAAGGAGTAGCCACGAGATACTCTGAAGGAGCAAGCCAATGCTTCATTAGAAGGAGTAGCCTTAAGATACCCAAAGGATCAGGGCTGACGAAGCTTCTCCGGAAATTTGCTTCAACATCTGGCGCCATCCGTGGGACCGGGAATACCAATCTACCAAAAAACTAAGTGATGGAAGACGGTGACCAAGGTCCTACACTGGGGCTAGGCCTCAGCTTGAACTCGGGGACACCTGGGAGCGAGAGGGCTCCTCCGGAGGTAACCCCTCCTCCTCCCAGACCTGATCAGGGGCGCCTCACCCCAACGTATGTTCAACAACACGTCGAAACACTAAAAACTATGATGAAGGAAATTGATGAGCAAAATCGTGAGAAGATGACTCCCCGAAAGCTTTTCAACAAGGAGGCTGAAGAGATAGGGTCAGGAAACTCGCGTGGGAGCCCCTCAGTGAGGGAAGGAAGAGGGTACTCCTCAGACAGCTCGTCCAAGTCTGGAAACCAAGGTCGGTCGAAGTCTGCTCGAAGACGTCATAGAAGTCCTTCACGCAGGAAATCTATCACTAAGTCACATCGCTCCAATAGGATGAGCAAGGCCAGGAGTGCCAGGACCAAGTCACGATCAGCTAGGTCTTCCCATAGGAAAGGGAGCTCAGAGTCCGGGTATGACTCAAGGTCAGATAGTGATTCGGAGGATTTGAGTACACCATATAGGCGACCTAAGCCCATGCCTTTCACCTCTCGGATCACGCGTTTCAGATATCATAGGCGAGCCAAGCTCCCTGCTAATGTCCGTGTCTATGAGGGAAGCAAAGACCCCGAAGATCACCTCAGTATCTTCTCTGCTGCTGCTGAACAAGAAGAGTGGCCCATGCCAGTGTGGTGCAAGATGTTTCGTCAGACTTTAAGTGGCTCAGCAAGGAACTGGTTCGATAGCCTAGACCCAAAAAGTGTAGATGGGTTTGAAGAATTGAGCAGCAAGTTTTTAGAAGAGTTCTCGCAGCAGAAACGGTATGATAAAGATCCCACCAAGATACATGGGATCAAACGGAAGCCTAATGAGAGCCTCCAGGCATTCATGGATCGCTTCAAAGCTGAAAGCTCACACATCAAGGGTGTGCCCCCGGTGCTAAGGATTTCGGCATTCATGCACGGGCATGGACACCCAGAACTAGCCAAGAAACTCAACGATAAGATCCCAAAAGCAGTGGATGAAATGTGGGAAAGGGTCAGAGCCTTTATCAGGGGAGAGACGGCTGCTGACACCACAGCCATTGTCAAGGCTCCACAATGGGATAGGGGGAATAATAAAGCTGGTTGGACAGGGAACCTAGGTGGATCTAGGAACAGAAACCAAAGAAGGAGCCAAGGAAGAGACATGGGGACATGCCCTCCCTATGCTAGGAAGGAAGTGTTCACACTATTGAAAAAGACTCCAAAAGAAATCCTAACCACGGAAAACATGAATTTCCCACCCCCACCTCCCATGGTAGGAACTCCTGAAAAGAGAAACATGAACAAGTTCTGTGACTTTCACCAAGATCGGGGTCACGACACGAACAATTGCTTTAACCTCAAAAAGCGAATTGAAGAAGCAGTAGCCTCAGGGAGACTAGCACACTTGGTGAAAGACATCAGGCAGGGAGTCCAGAAAGACAAAGGACCAGCCAAAGGGAAGGAAAAGATCATAAACATGATGAGATCTCAAGGATATCGGAAGAGACCTTATGAGAGAGTGGAGAGTTGGATGGACAACGCCATAACATTCCCGTCGGTACCGCGCTATCAGCTGAGGGATTGCCCAGTGATAGTGGATGCCATGATCGAAGGGTACGTGGTAAGAAGAGTATACGTCGACGGGGGCTCCTCGTCAGAAATAATGTACGAGAATTGCTTCAAAAACCTAAGCTACCAAACAAGGTCAAGGCTAAGGGAATCTAGGATACCTTTGGTAGGCTTCTCAGGTGAATTTCATTACCCTCTAGGCGTCATTGACCTAGAAGTCACAATGGGAGAATACGGGAGAACCAGAACGGTAATGATGGAATTCGCTATAGTCAAAAGTCCCTCACCGTACAATGCTTTGCTCGGAAGAACGGGATTGAGAAGCTTAGGAGCTGTAACCTCCACCATACATTCAATGGTTAAATTCCCAACGTCAAGTGGGATATCGACTTTGATCACAAGCAGAGAAACCTTGAAAGAATGCAGACTCATGGAGGAGGCGCAATCGCGAGTTCTGAGAGCTCGCACAGAAGAGATAGCCCAGAGGGGTGCTCCAGGAAGGATAGCCCACGGCGCTCCTCCCCCACCACCACTAGATGAAACTTACACTAGAAGGCCAGGGAAGGAGCCCATGGAGCAAAGGGAGGAGGAAGAACCACAACCCACTAAGAGGATGAAGTCATCTAGGCCAGGGTCAGCACCCAAACTAAAGCCTGATGAAAAGATAGTGGTGAACGATGACTACCCTGACCAGCTAGTCACCATAGGAGGAAACCTCTCCCCAGAATGTCGAATAGCACTCATAAGGACCCTCAAGAACAATGCTGATGTTTTTGCATGGACACCAGCCGATATGACGGGCATACCCCGAGCAATCACAGAGCATCGTTTAGACACCTATCCTCACATTTAGCCTAAGGTACAGAAGAAGCGAAGTCTGGCACCGGATAGAAGGAAGGTAGTCACAGACGAGGTTAACGAGTGGCTCAAGGCTGGGATCGTGAAGCGAGTGCGATACCCTTCATGGGTCGCTAACCCAGTCCTAGTAAAGAAAGTCGACGGAAGTTGGAGAATGTGCATTGATTACAAGGATCTTAACAAAGCCTGCCCTAAAGACCTGTACCCCTTACCAGAGATTGACTGGAAGATTGAATCTCTGTTAGGATACAAATACAAGAGCTTATTGGATGCTTACAAGGGATATCATCAGATCCAGATGAGCAAGAAGGATGAAGAAAAGACATCCTTTCACACAGAAGAAGGAGTCTTTTGCTACACCAAGATGTCGTTCGGTCTTAAAAATGCGGGGGAAACATACCAAAGGTTAGTCGACTCTGCCTTCAAGGAGCAGATCGGCGTAAACCTCGAAGCATATGTGGATGACATGGTAATCAAAAGCCGGACCGAGCAAGACATCATTAGAGACGTGGAGCAAACCTTTTCCACCCTCAGGAGGATAAACATGAAGCTCAATCCCAAAAAGTGCTCTTTTGGAGTAGAAGAAGGAAAGTTCTTGGGCTACATAGTCACCTCAGAAGGAATACGGGCTAACCCTGAGAAGACAAAAGCGGTCACAGACATGTCTTCACCCAAGACCCTGAAGCAAATGCAATCCCTCAGCGGGAAGCTAGCAGCATTGAACCGTTTCTTATCCAAATCGGCCGAACGATCCTTGCCCTTCCTTGACACCCTAAAGAAATGCACTAACAAGAAGGATTTCAGGTGGACGGAGGCTGCAGTGGCAGCATTCCAAGAAATGAAAGAGCTAGTATCACAGCTGCCTACGCTCACCACCCCAAGGAAGGGAGAAACCTTGATGATGTATCTATCAGCTGCTGAGGATGCCGTGAGTGCAGTCCTCCTAACAGAAAGACAGGGAAAGCAGATGCCTATCCACTATGTCAGCAGGTCCTTGCAAGGAGCAGAAGTAAATTATGCCCCGATTGAGAAACTCACCCTAGCCTTGGTTCACGCTGCCAGACGGCTGAGGAGATATTTTTAGGCTCACCCAATAAAAGTCATAACTGACAGCCCAATCAAGCAAGTATTGAGCAAATCTGAAGCGTCAGGGAGACTCGCAAAATGGTCTGTTGAGCTAGGGACATATGACATAACTTACATACCAAGGGTAGTCGTAAAAGGGCAGGTACTAGCAGACTTCCAAGCAGAGTCACCAGTTGAGAGAGCGCTGGTCCCAGCAGCGGCTCCAACACCCATGGTGGAAGACATCCCAGAGTCCTCCAACTCCAAGGAAGATCTAACTCCAGGCCCGAGAGCATGGAGGTTGTATACCGATGGAGCATCAAATAGTGGAGGATTAGGGGCAGGACTCATCCTGATCGCCCTAGACGATATAGAATACTCCTATGCACTCAGGCTAAACTTTCCCAACTCAAACAATGAAGCAGAATATGAAGCATTGTTAGCAGGACTGCGAATAGCAACCAAAATGCGAGTAAAGGACATACATGCCTTCGTAGACTCCAAGTTGGTAGCTAGCCAGGTAGAGGGCTCATACGAAGCTAGAGGGGAGAAGATGATAAAGTACTTAGAGAAAGTCCTAGAATTGGCTGGCACATTCAACAGATTTCGGATATCCCACATCCCAAGAGCTGAGAATAGGAAGGCAGACGCTCTTAGCAAGCTAGCCGCAGTGCAATTCGATCACCTATCCAAAGAAGTGCTAGTGGAAGTGCTAAATGAGCGCCCAGTTGAAACGCAAGAAGTAAACATGGTGGTAGAAGAAGAAGGCCCAACATGGATGACTCCTATCAGGGACTACTTGGAGACGGGAAAGTTACCAGAAGACCCGGCGGAAGCTAGGTCACTAATGGAAAAAATTGAGAACTACACTATTGAAGACGATGTCTTGTACAATAAATCTTACCTAGTGCCGCTGATGAGGTGTGCCGGGCCGCTGCAAGCTGATTATGTCATGAGAGAAGTACACATGGGCTCATGTGGGATGCACGATGGAACCAAGCAAGTAGTAGCTAAGGCCATGAATTTGGGATACTACTGGCCCTCCATGCATAGGGATGCCAGAAAGCTCATCTGGGCATGTGAAAACTGTCAGGCGCATGCTTCCATACCCAAGCTACCCAAGGCAGACATGATCTCGGTGACGTCAGCATGGCCATTCATGAAGTGGGGAATGGACATAGTCGGACCTCTCCCATTGGGACCTGGAAAAGTGAAGTTTCTGATAGTAGCAATCGACTACTTCACAAATGGATGGAAGCAAAACCAGTAGCAACCATCACGGGGAAGCAAGTACTAAATTTCGTGTGGGACAACATCGTGTGCAGGTTTGGGATCCCAGCCACTATAGTCACAGACAATGGCACCCAATTCATAAATGACCCCCTCAAAAAGTGGGCTGAGAAACTGAAAATAAAGCTAGTCTCCACCTCAGTGTACCATCCACAAGGGAATGGAGCAGTGGAAAGAGCGAACCAAAGCTTGCTAGAAGGAATCAAGAAACGACTTGAGAAAGGAAAGTCAGCATGGGTTGAAGAAGTTCCTAATGTTCTATGGGCTCATCGAACAATGAAAAAGACTAGCAATGGGGAGACACCTTTTAGCCTAACCTATGGCACGGAAGCAGTCATCCCAGCAGAAATTGGCATGCCAACACACAGAGTCTCCAGCATAGACGAAGCAACCAATGACAGAGAACTCCGCCTGAACCTAGATCTGCTAGAAGAGCGAAAAGAGATAGCAACTATCAGAGAAGCTAGGTACAAACAACAGGTGGAGAAATACTACAACAAAAGGGTGCGACATGTGCAATTCAAAGTAGGAGAGTTTGTCCTTAGGAAGAACGAGGCCTCAAGGGTAGAGAACACAGGCAAGCTCGGGCCCAACTGGGAAGGACCTTACAAAGTCATCAAAGCTTTCCAAAGCGGAGCCTACAAGCTAAGCACCATGGAAGGAAAAGAGATACCTAGGACCTGGCATGCCAGCAACCTAAGGAAGTGCTACATGTAGAGCACAAAACTATGTTAGCAAGTTATTATGTATTTCCTTCGGAGGAGCAATTTTCAAAGTGTAACCTCGCTCCGGAGATGACTATAGCGAGAACTAATGTATTGTTTCTTCTCTAAGTAATATGAATGAAACAAAATTTTCCTCATATTTTCTGTTAAGACTATACATTTAAAAAACTGAGCTATAAAACAAAGCACACGGCAATGGATGGTTTGCTACCTCCAGCTGCAAAGGGTAACTAGTTCCCCATGGTGAAACTAATACCATGATGGTTAGGCTGAGCAACCTTTGCAAATTGACTCCGTAGAAGAATAGGAACAATCCTTCCTACTCTTCTCACGTAAAAATTACCCTCCGGTGAGTAGCTACACCTGGAAGGAGGAGTAGCATGAGCCTACAAGGCAAATGCTACACCCATACCACACGAACATATTATTGAGTTTCACCAAATAGGGAGTAAATGGGAAGTAGCACGCTAAACTGGATAAAGAAAGCTGAAGTATCACCACAGGTACTTGTGAAGATACTAGGTAACGAATATAAGTCACACGTGATACACCTCAACCCTAGCTCAATGAGGCTAACACGTCGTCGGCCAAATATAAAGGACAACGACTAACAAAGTATGTTAGAGGCATAAAAATTTAGACACTATCTAAATAAATTACAACAAAGTAAAGCATGAATCACTCTAAATGAGATAATGAAGCGTACATGCACATAAGGGGCCATCATACATACGATGGAAAATTGACAACAAAGTCATGGTAGCATATGGAGAAATATAAAGTACTCAAAAGCCCAAAACAGGGAGGGCTAACAATACAAATAAAAGCAAAGTACAAAGCACAAGTTACATCAAACAGCTGAAGAGGATCCTGGTCTCGATGACTTCTTCTTCTGGCGGTAGGAAACGGTATGGCCGAAGGTTGGAGGAGCTGGAGCAGCGGCAGACTGGCTGGGAGGATCCACGGGATCATGCCTAATATGAGCAATCTCTGAAAGAGTAGCATCAGCACTCCGCCTCACCTTACCAAAAAAGGGGAAGCGACAACCAGGGAAAGCTTCTGAAGCAGCAGCAAACTGAGCCTTCGCGTCAGGGATAAATCTCTCAACCCTTTGAGAAATATCTTTAAATTCCTCCTCAGACCTTTCCATACGCAAACCTCGCTCGAGGCCAGTACTAACAGCTAAATCCAACACTCGGGCAAACTCTTGGTTGAACTCCGAACTACCAAGAAAAGCTCTAACCAACGGCTCAAAGCTAGACTGAAAAAAGGAAGTGACCCCATCCTGAACCGATCGAAGCCGCACATCCATATCAGCAATCGTGTCATTCTTCGAAAGTATGTCATTATCGCGGATAGTCAACAGATGATCCAAGTCTTTCACCTTAGCAGCATGTTGGGATCTAGCAGTCACAAGCTCACCCTTAAGACTCCTCACCTCAGCTCTAAGAGCATCCCTCTCTGACCTGTACCTCTTTAACTTCTTCTCCTGATCAGCAAGACCCTGACTCATACCCCTAGCTGACTCTTCAGCACGTTTGGTAAGCTGAGTCTGATGCCTAAGAGAATCAGCTCTCTCAGAAAGAACGCTCTCCAAATATTTATACCTAGTAAGGTGCTGCTTATAGTTCCTGTCAAGAACTATGTATCGGTTTGATAACTCGTTCTCGCGCGACATCATCTGACACTGAAGCACACTCATCTGCTCCACCAGCCGGCGTGAGGAAAGCTGTGATGTCCGGTAATTCTCGGCTGCGGTAGGAAAGTTATCCCGCATACTCCTGCAAACCTTAGGATCCTGAAACACCTCATCTGAATAAATACCAAAGTCAACAATATGCCTCTTTTCCCAGTCCTCTCGAGTATATGGAGGAATAGGAACAGCATCCTCATCATAAGGGTAGGACAAGCGACAAGCCTCAGCCTGTGATGAGCAACCTCCCCTATGAAACTCACCAGCAGTAGCTTCACCATGAACTACGCTATCAGGAAGAGCGGTATCATCCTCAACATCATCATCACCAAAGACTAAGTCATCATGGTGGCCAGCACCATCCTGATGGTCATCCTCGTCAATATCAGCATGATCACCCATAGCAACATGAGCATCAGGATCAGCTAGGTCAGTAGAAGGCACCTGAGCGGCTGCCCCAGCAGAAAGATGTGTGTCATCAGTAGTACCTACAAAACCCAAAGAAAATAAAGTCAAATAAGAGATTACGGTCATAAAAAGGGAGTCCGATGACAAAAATTTACCATGAGACACATGAGAACTAGCCCTGGTCGACACCTCACGGACCCCTGACACCTCAACACTAAAGGTAGCAGGAACTTCCCTGCCTGGAAGAACAATAGGAGGATAAGACACATCTAGTCCAGTCCCTGAGTCAAAAGATCGAAGGGGTATAACGGTTAAAAACTCACCAGGAGAGACACGACCAGACTGCTCGATCACATCATCAAGATCATCAGTCGCGACATCATGATCGACATCGCCACCATCATCAATAGCTAACTCATACTCACCCTCAGCTATTTGATCACTAGGACCCTGCACCAGCCCGCTCCTTACGCGCCTTGGTCTTCTTAGCTCCTCCGGTGGGGGCGTCTGCTGAAGTAGAGGCTTTGCGCTTCGCAGCGCCCTTAGCCTTCTGAAGGACCTGAGGATCTGGGCGAGTAACATCGATCTCCTCATCAGTGGCGGGAGGAATGCTGGCACCAACAGGCGCAGGCACCGTAGTGTGAGCAGTAACCCGCTGCAAGATAGACGTATCCTGCTCATGAGGCTCAGCTACAACAACAGCTTCCTTCGGAACGGGCAAGCGAAGAAAATCAAATATACTCATAACTGCAAAAAAGAAGCAAGGGTTAGAAATATACAAAAACAGTGGAAGAGAAAAGAGGGCTAAACAAGAATGTATCAAGTAAAGGAAGCCCCTCGTACCGGTGCCATCACGATGCCTAATAACCGGATCACACGAGGAGTCACCCCACACTCTGCTAATACCAGAACGGACCAACACTCCCTCAGGGATGTCACGAAGTCTTATAATATGGGAACTCAGTCGGTTCACATGATCCTGATTAAACCGCGCAGGAACCTTGTCCGTAATGCGAGAATCCAGATGCCTCCAAGGCATATGGAAGGGAATAGCCCTACGATCTATTAAGAAAATTTGTTCTTCCACTCCTTAAGGGAAGTCTTAGTATCTTCCATAACCGACAAATCACCCCTACGCTTCGTGAAGGAAAACCAATCTCCTTGCTTAGAAAGCGTTAAAAATACCCGAAATAATGTGACTGTAGGCTCTATATCCAGGCTACGGCAAAGAACCTCAAAAGTGGTGACCCTTGCATAAACCCAAGGGAACCAGCTGGGATATATGGACCTTATAATGTCTAATAACGTCTAGAAGGAAGGTGGAGAAAGGGATCCTAACGCCTGATACTTCAAAAATCTTATGATAAATGCCAATAGCGGTATCCCCAGCAGGAAGGTTTATCATCCGAAAGTTGGGATCAGGCAAACGAGGGTGTAGGCTCAAAGGAATTTTATACTTAATAACTAAGTCTCTAAATTCTCTATCCCCTAACTCAGAAGTATGAATGTGCATATCCTTCTTAGCCATAAGTAAATAAAGAAAGGAATGAGTAAAGTACCTAGGGGAAGTTCTCCTGTCGAAATAGCAAGAAGGAATGAAAGTCGGACGAGCAAACGGCTATACCCCCGAAACCGGAGGAGCAAATGCCTCGCGGGACGAGCAACAAGCAACTCCTCCAACCGAGCGAACAACTGCGTAATACCAACACTAGCCTCAAAGAAACCGGACGAAGCTCAAATACCGGACGAAGCTCGAACACTGGGTCGGACTAGCAGCAATACCGGACCAGCAGTCCGAACAAACCCCAAGTACCGAGCAACCAACAACCGGAAGACACCAAAATACCGGGTGAGCCGAATGAGCGAAAACCGGGCGATCAACAGACGCCGAAGGAGCGGATACCGGATGAGCAACACCGGACACCGTACGAGGACTGGGTACCGAAGGAGCACCTGGATCCAGATCCAACCAGAGGAGATCAAAATACCGGATGAGCCGAAGTAGCTAGAACTACCAAACACTCCCGAGCCAACCGGAAGAGCCTAAACAACCCACGAGTCAACCTTAAACCGGACGAAACCTTTTCTTCCTATACTGGACGAAACCTTTTCTTCCTATACCGGACGAAACCTTTTCTTCCTATACCGGACGAAAACCTTTCTTCCTATACCGGACGAAACCTTTTCTTCCTATACCGGACGAAAACTCTTCTTCCTACACCGGACGAACCCTCACTCTCTTATACCGGACGAGCCCTTGGTCTCCTATACCGGACAAACCAACCCGGACGAGCACCGATCCAAGTCGGAGAACCCTCCCCCTTAGACCGGAGGAGCAGCTCCAAACCGGAGGAGCACCGGACGAGAATCACAAAAAAAAGGAGAAGGTGGCGGCTGGGTTTGGGATAAGAGATGTATGTGTGAAAATTTAGGGTAAAGGTTAGTATTTATAAGAGGTCAAATGGGAGATGGTTAAAATGGGCTTTGAAGGCCCACCAAATATTTGACCGTGGGTGACAGCACTCCAAATGGAGGAAAAAGACGAAGCAAAATATATATATATATATATATATATATATATATATATATATATATATATATATATATATATATAAAAGGGAGAACATATGTTTTACTTGAAGTCTAGCATAAACTAAAGTTGATACTAGACTAGGGGGACATGATGAGGTATAGTCTCACCCCCATGCTTAAAGTGAGACAAAGTTCAACTAATCCCTAATGCTCCATGAGCAAAACTATCTTAAGCTAGAACAACTCACTGGAGTAGCTAGGGTGATGAGGATCACTCTAGGTCCAGAGATAAGACTAGCTCCAGACAAGGCTAGCAGCCCCAGACAAGGCTAGCAGCCCTAGACAAGGCTAGCAGCCCCATACAAGGCTAGCAGCCCCAGACAAGGCTAGCAGCCCCAGACAAGGCTAGCAGCCCCAGACAAGGCTAGCCCAGGCAAGGCTATTCCTACGCACATGCTCCATCGGAGGAAGGACGATTGCACCTAGCCTACGTAGTACCATAATGTACGAATGGTACAGACACCTGGACCACGACGAGTACTAAGGGAGCATGAGGACAAGTCTGACCACGAAGGACAGACCTGGTGCTCATCAGCTATTTAGGCGCTGCTCCTACAAGACAACCTCGACTCCACAATTCGTGTGTCTTGGAGCCACCTCCAAGTAGTATAAAAGGAGAGGTTCCTCCAGGAACAAAGGTTAAGTTTTACACACACACTTCACTACTTACTCTCTCTCTCTAGAATAACCTCTCACTAGAACCACATACTTACTCTCACGCCGGAGTTGGTCTCGGATTCAAACCCCGAGGCGAGCTAACGGTGTTCTTTCTTATTTCAGCCTAAGAGACTAAGGGCTAGACTAAGGAACTCTGAAGAAAGAAGTTGAGACTTCACAAGTAAGGAGTAGCCACGAGATACTCTGAAGGAGCAAGCCAAGGATTCATTAGAAGGAGTAGCCTTAAGATACCCGAAGGATCAGGGCTGACGAAGCTTCTCCGGAAATTTGCTTCAACAATAGTAAAAATTTACTGGACAGTTGATGCAAATATTGTTAGTTGTAAACCCGTAATTAACGATGATACAACATGATGTTTTGGACAAACTTGTGGCGACTTGGTAAATGACAAAATTAAGCATCAACTTCAAGTTGTCATTATAAATGAGCAGTAAACAGTATTAGCATAGTGTAGCTTTCCTTTTCTTGAATATTTTGTTTGGATTGCACGATCTTTCATCTTAATTTGGCAAGTGGTTTTTCTTTTTATCTATGTCTTTTTCTTGATTACATGTAACCACCAACTTGTTACTATATTACACACACATCTAGGGGTGTCAATTGCGTGATCCGACCTGAACGTGATCCGAACCCGATATAACCTTATAGGATCGGGTCTTATCGGGTCCAACTTAGCTTATCAGATTTATCGGCCGGTCAACCCAATTGACACGACAAGCTAATAAGGTCGGATTAGGGTTTTTGTTAATTGCTAATCGGGTTATCGGGTCAATCCGATAAACCCGATAAATATGACGGTTGTCTAAGCAATTGTATGATAATGTGCATTTTCTACTCCTCTTAGGTCAAGACATTATGTTTTATCTCAATTTTGATTAATTGTCTATAAGCATAGGATTCGTATTCATTCGCTACTAAAAAAAACTAATAACGATGTGCAATCATATTTAAATGGACTCATTTACTGCACTAACTCGTGTCACGAACATTTCATCATGTAGATCACATAGAAAAAGGCCTTCATCTTAGATCAGTTAGGATAATTCGTCTTAGAGCACTAGCATTACTAATCTAACAAGTATTACTAATACAAAGTGACAGTTTGGTTATACTAGAAATTTAATAGATAAAACTAATGCTACGTGTTTTTGACTTTGGTTTTACTTGAAAATCGATATATAAAACTAATGCTACATGTTTATGTTAGGGGTGTTCATCGGTTCGGTTTTCGAATTCGTGGGTTGTTTGGTTCGGGTTCCTCGGTTTTGAGATTTTTAAAATCAAAACTAAAACCAAACCAAACCAAACCAATTATAAAGCACATAAAACCAAATCATACAGCAAATTAAAATTTGATTTGGTTTCAGTTAAAACTAAGAAAACTAAATTCAAAAAAACTTTAAAAGAAAACCAAATGGTACGACATGTGTGTATATATAGGAGTGAATTAGGTTTAACATTCCTATTGGATATTACATTAGATACTTGATTTCATGATTATCAGTTTAAAAATATTTTGAAAAAAACTGGAGAATTTGTTAAGGATAAAGAAAAGATTATACATATATATATAATTTAAATTTTTTTGTACATAAATAAAGGTATTCGATTTTTCGGTTTGGTTTGGTTTTCTATTTATTAAAACCAAAACCAAACCATACACCAATTAAATACTTCGGTTTTGTCTCAAACCAAACCATACACCATTTAAAAATTTCGGTCCGATTTTATTCAGTTTCGGTCCGATTTCCTTTTCGGTTTGTTCGGTCTCAAACCAAACACTGAACACCCCTAGTTTACGTTGTTTTTGACAATCTTCCATTTATTATTGTTTGTGTTACTTTTGGTTTATTTTCAGGTTTTGATATGTGGGCTTTATCTATTCCTGGTGGGCTTTGCTTGTTACCGTTTGAAGCCCATGTATGGTCACTTTGCTTTGGCGAGTATTATAACCCTAGCCCTTGGCTAGGGTTTAACTCATCACTTCATAATACACACACACATTTGTGTGCGCAGATCTCTCATCTCTCTCTCTCTCTTCAAGTTCATGACTTGACCTAGGAGTTTGATTTTTATCTTGTATAGAGTGTGTTTGATTGATCTATGTATGTGAGGGAGATCGGATCAACCTAGTTAGGACGATCTCACCATTTCTATTGTAGTCGTTCGACTAGCATCCATTTGGGGACTAGTCTTTATCTTTTTGTTTTTAGTACTCTGATTCTTAATAAATTACACCAAGGGGTGGTTGGTTGGGTGTAAGATCTATCTCTGTTACTTTGATATAATATTTTTCACATGGTATCAAAGCACTAGGTTGTAGATCTTTCAGCCTATCTAAGCTCTCTCGTGTCCTTTGTTGAATCAGTTTTTTTGGTTTTGTGAAACCCTAATTTATTTTTTAGGGTTTTGCATTTTGGTGGTGATCTTTAGCTCTCTTGACGTCTCTGGAAGCTTGTATTGGTGGTGCCGTTCCTTTTCTCAAAATTATAATTAGGGTTTTCACAAACCCTAATTTTATTTTTGGGGCTTTTGATTCTTTGGTGCCCATGAAACTTTAATTAGTGGTGCCGTTAAAAATCTTAAAAGATTGAATTAAGGTTTCTTGAAACCCTAATTTAATTATTGGGGTATTCACATTCTCTGGTATCCTGGTATCACCTTTAGTGGTGCCGTTACCTTTTATGGTAAGTTCGCTCAAGTAAATCTTTATTATGGTTTGCTAACCCTAATTTGTTTCTCTCTTTTTTGGGGGTTTCATGTTGGTGGCTCACTTACCTCTAGACTAAGTGAATCTAGAGATTTGGTGGTTTTTTTATAGATACTGGTCGTTGTTAATGCGCTGTAAGTCCTCTTTCATTATCTTACTTATCTCTCTCTTGGTTACTTTTGTGAAGTACTGTTGTTCAATTTGTGGGTGCAAACGGATTCGGTTAACACCTTGACCTTCCAGCCTTGGCTGGTGTGGATACCTACTTTGGCCAATCCCAGTCCACAGCTTGACATTTCTAGTGCTTATATTCTGAGTGTTTATTGTGATTATCTTTGTTCTTTTTCTCTGACTTGCTATACTTGGTTATATTGTTTGCTCTTATTTGTTTATTGTTTTTGTCTGCCGCTCTGCTCTCTCTTTGTGTGAAACATGAGTGTTGGTGGTGCTCCTCCTACACCCAATGGTGGTGGAGGAAATGGTGGTGGTAGGGGTCTCTCTGAAACCACTACCAATCCTGTTGCTCTCATTAGCAATTTGGATGCTGGAAACCCACTTCATATTCATAGTAGTGATAATAGTAGCTATGTTCTTGTTCCTTTTCAGTTATTGGGGATTGAAAAATATAGAATGTGGAACAATGCTATGAGACTTGCTTTACAAGCTAGAAACAAGTTTGCTTTTGTTGATGGTTCTTGTTTAAGAGAGTCTTATACTGATGATGTATTGTGTGCTCAAAGGGATAGATGCAATGCTATGGTTCTTACCTGGATTATGAATGTTGTTTCTAATGATGTGTATATGGGCCTTGTTTACTCTGAAAATGCTGCTAATGTTTGGAAAGATCTTAATGAAACTTATGATAAGGTTGATGGTTCCATTGTCTATAACTTACTTCAAAAAATTAGGTCTATTAAACAAGGGGGTAGTTCTTCATTTGACTATTATCACAGATTGAACTCTCTTTGGAGAGAGTTTGATGTTGTCTCTAAAATTCCTAAATATATTTGTGCTGTTAAATGTTCTTTTTCTACTAGCATTGAATGGGCTTTGCATCAGCATATCATGAGGCTTATGCAGTTCCTAATGGGGCTTGATGACTGTTATCAGCCTGTTAGAACTGTACTTGTCACCACGGATCTACTCCCTGATGTGAAGGAATCTTATGTCACTGTATCTAGAGAGGAGTCCATAGGGGTGTTCCTGAGAACTCTGATCATACAGAGGCAAAATTGAATGCCATTTATTTTGCTGCTAAGACCTTCAACAAAAATAGGAGGAGTACTTCTAATGCTCCCAATAGAACCCCTAACAAGGGCAATGGATCCAAAAGTTATAGGGGTCCTAACCCTAACCTTTTGTGCACTCATTGTAATCAAATTGGTCATACTGTCGATATATGTTTTGAATTGGTTGGTTATCC
This sequence comes from Glebionis coronaria, assembly GCA_025667525.1. Classification (NCBI taxonomy): domain Eukaryota; kingdom Viridiplantae; phylum Streptophyta; class Magnoliopsida; order Asterales; family Asteraceae; genus Glebionis; species Glebionis coronaria. Next base: position 520,673,208 of record CM046879.1, read on the forward strand.
TGCTGGTTACAAAAAGGAGGTAATAGTCAAAGGCAATCTGGTTTCAAATCCAATTTTAATGCTAATTGTGACATCAAAGTTGAGGAAAAACAGGCTTCGACTTGTAATTCTCCTAACTCTTTCACCACTGAGCAAATGCAGAAGCTTCTTAATCTGATCAATGACACCTCTGGCAACACTCAGTCCAATATGGCAGGTAGAAGATCTTTTTTTAATGCTAATGTTTGGTTCAATATTAATTTTTCCAAGTTTTTTTGTGGAAACTCTAAATTTTTTTGTCAAAACCATAACTTTGGGATGGATTATAAATTCTAGGGCAAACCAACACCTTACCACTTCCATAGTTGGTATGTTCAATGTTTTTGACATTTCAAACCTCAACATTTCTGTTGGTCATCCCAATGGTACTATTGCCAATATTAGTCACATTAGTGACCTCAAGCTCTCTAATAATGTTGTTCTTCATGATGTGTTGGTTGTGCCTGGATATGTGTTAGCTTGTTGTCCGTTAACAAACTTATTAAAGATAGTAAATTATTTGTTGGTTTTGATGAAGATAAATGTTATATTCAGGACTTGGCTAAGGGGACCATTCTGGGGACTGGTAGTGAATATGAGGGGCTCTATTTGTTTGATGACCTTAAGACTCAGAGCTTAGGTACTGTTAACACTGCCATGACTTTTAAAACCTCTAAAGATATCTGGTACTGCAGGCTTGGTCATCCCTCTGACCAAGTCCTCAATGCTCTCAAAACTGACCTTAAACTTTCCAAAAACACCACCATTTCTGTTTGTAAAACTTGTCATAGGACTAAACAAACAAGGGAACCTTTTCCCTTGAGTGATCAGAAATCCAGTTAGCTTGGTGACCTTGTTCACTTGGACTTGTGGGGCCCTTACAAAGTTCAAAGTAAGGAAGGGTATAAATACTTCCTTACCATTGTTGATGATTACTCTAGAGTTGTGTGGGCTTATCTCTTGAAATCTAAGGACGAAGTTTTTGATTAGTTAACCCAGTTTATTAATCTTGTTAAAAATTAGTTTGATTCCAAAATCAAAGTTTTTAGATCTGATAATGGGACTGAATTTGTTAACAACAAAGTTCACACTATGCTCTCTTCTTTGGGTATCATCCATCAAACCTCTTGTCCTCATACCCCATAGCAAAATAGGATTGTTGAAAGGAAACATAGACATCTGCTCAATGTAGTCAGGAGTCTTATGTTTCAGGGTGGGATTCCTATCAATTTTTGGTCTGAATGTATCCTAACTGTTGTTTACTTGATTAACAGGCTCCCATCTTCTATCTTAAATGGTAGATCCCCCTATGAATTGCTCTATAAGAAAAAACCTAACCTCTATCATTTAAAGTGTTTTGGTTGTCTATGTTTTTCTCCTGTCTGAATAACAGTGACAAGCTCACATCTAGGTCTGAAAAGTGTGTTTTAATTGGTCATTCATCTTTTAAAAAGGCTTATAAACTATTCAGCCTTGATAATTTTGTTTTCTAGAGATGTGAAGTTCTATGAAACTGTTTTCCCTTTCAAAATGAAAAACAATATTAGAAAAAATCCAACACTTATTACAAGTGATGTTGTTGGAGCATAGTTTGGCTGGGACAGTTTGACGACTCTCCTCGGGCCGTTTGTCGTCTTCCCGGATCCTGAGTAATGCTACAAACAAAGGTAAACCGGTTAGGCGTGGACCCGAGGCCGGAGCCCCGGGGTCCACCTCCGACGACCAAGTTAGTATCGGGACGATATATTGTAAAAAATGGTGTAGTTGTGAGGGAAAACCTGATTTATAATGAGACCCCTACCCCTGTTTATATAGGCTTAGGGTTTCTTGTAGGATAAGTAAGGTGTGTGTAGGCCGTGGGCCTGTCAGGCTGAGCCCATTACCGACTGTACGTCGACATGTCCCCCGGTCTAGTATGATATGGTCTATGATCATGTTATGCTAGACTCATTCGTGTATTATGCTCACTAAACAACCACGTGCGGCTTGCTGCTAGCACATCCTCGTGGGTTGTCCGTAACATATGGCTCCACTCATAATGGGCTACTTTTAGCAAAAAGATGATATTTTGGAGTTACGAATAGTGAACGTAGCCACTATACGTCATCATGTCCCCCCAGTCTAGTATGCGAGGTCATCACCAAGGTTACTAGACTTTTACACCATATCCGGTACCTGTAAGCGTATCCACGATGAAAGAAATTAGAAAATACATATACGTAAGACGGGTGGTTGTGCTCGAATGCTTGGTTTCCCGTGATTAGATGGTAAGGACCCCGTAAGAAGAAAGTGTGTTCTATAGCCGGGGTAACACTGGCATTGGCAAGCTATCATTCTTATGCATCTTTAACGTGAGGATGATAAGAAGGTTTTGTGAAGGTGGAGGTGGAACCCGTATCCTGCATCGTGAACAGTTGAAGGCGTACTTCTTATACCCACTAATGATTCAGCATAGTGTGAATATTACATTCGGCTTAAGGCCAACAGAACATGTACTTCTGTGGCAAGGTGATGCGGATGATACATCCGTCTTGTGGCCACGACATACGATAATGACTTCAAAAAATTTGTCACCGTTTTTCCTGAACTAAACGTAGTTGATCAGGCTCCGCCTAATTAAGGTTCAACAATGCAAACTTTGGAAAAATCACTTCGTGGCTGGGTAAAGTAATTCGTCGCGAAAGGCGTACTTCCACAACAAATATATGAGCCAACAGAAGGAGTACTTTCGTGGCGAAAATAATGATCCGCTGGAAGGAGTACTTCCACGGCGAAGGATAATGAGCCAACGAAAGAAGTACTTTCGTGGCGAAAATAATGAGCCGGTGGAAGGAGTACTTCCACGGCGAAGGATAATGAGCCAATGAAAGAAGTACTTTCGTGGCGAAAATAATGAGACGGTGGAAGGAGTACTTCCACGGCGAAGGATAATGAGCTAACAAAAGAAGTACTTTCGTGGCGAAAATAATGAGCCGGTGGAAGGAGTACTTCCACGGTGAAGGATAATGAGCCAACGAAAGAAGTACTTTCGTGGCGAAAATAATGAGCCGGTGGAAGGAGTACTTCCACGGCGAAGGATAATGAGCCAACGAAAGAAGTACTTTCGTGGCGAAAATAATGAGCCGGTGGAAGGAGTACTTCTACGACGAAGGATGATGAGTCAACAAAAGAAGTACTTTCGTGGCGAAAATAATGAGCCGGTGGAAGGAGTACTTCCACGGCGAAGGATAATGAGCCAACGAAAGAAGTACTTTCGTGGCGAAAATAATGAGCCGGTGGAAGGAGTACTTCCGCGGCGAAGGATAATGAGCCAACGAAAGAAGTACTTTCATGGATAAAATAATGAGCCGGTGGAAGGATTACTTCCACGGCGAAGGATTATGAGCCAACGAAAGAAGTACTTTCGTGGCCAATATAATGAGCCGGTGGAAGGAGTACTTCCACGGCGAAGGATGATGAGCCAACGAAAGAAGTACTTTCGTGGCGAAAATAATGAACCGGTGGAAGGAGTACTTCCACGACGAAGGATAATGAGCGAATGAAAGAAGTACTTTCGTGGCTAAAATGATGAGCCGGTGGAAGGAGTACTTCCACGGCCTAAGAATAATGAGCCAACGAAAGTAGTACTTTCGTGGCGAAAATAATGAACCGGTGGAAGGAGTACTTCCACGGCCAAACAATAATGAGCCAACGAAAGAAGTACATTCGTGGCGAAAATAATGAGCCGGTGAAAGGAGTACTTCCACGACGAAGGATAATGAGCCAACGACAGAAGTACTTTTGTGGCAAAAATAATGAGCCAGTAGAAGGAGTACTTCCACGACGAAGGATAATGAGCCAACGAAAGAAGTACTTTCGTGGCGAAAATAATGAGCCGGTGAAAGGATTACTTCCACGGCCAAAGATATGAGCCAACGAAAGAAGTACTTTCGTGGCGAAAATAATGAGCCGGTGGAAGGAGTACTTCCACGGCGAAGGATAATGAGCCATCGAAAGAAGTACTTTCATGGCGAAGATAATGAGCACGTGGAAGAATACTTCCACGAAGAAAAATAATGAGCACGTGGAAGAATACTTCCACGGTGAAACAACGCGCCAGTGGAAGGAATACTTCCACGGTGAAGGATAATGAGCCAACAAAGGAGGTACTTTCGTGGCGGAGATAATGAGCACGTGGAAGAGTACTTCCACGGCGAAAGATAATGAGCACGTGGAAGAATACTTCCACGGCAAAACAACGCGCCAGTGGAAGGAATACTTCCACGGCGAAGGATAATGAGCCAACGAAGGAGGTACTTTCGTGGCGAAGATAATGAGCACGTGGAAGAGTACTTCCACGGCGAAAGATAATGAGCACGTGGAAGATTACTTCAACGACGAAAGATAATGAGCACGTGGAAGAATACTTCCACGACGAAACAACGCGCCAGTGGAAGGAATACTTCCATGGCGAAGGATAATGAGCCACGAAAGAGCGCCAGTGGATGGAATACTTCCATGGCGAAGGATAATGAGCCAACGAAAGAGGTACTTTCGTGGCGAAGATAATGAGCACGTGGAAGAGTATTTCCACGGCGAAAGATAATGAGCACGTGGAAGAGTACTTCCACGGCGAAAGATAATGAGCATGTGGAAGAGTACTTCCACGGCGAAAGATAATGAGCACGTGGAAGAATACTTCTACGGCGAAACAATGCGCCAGTGGAAGGAATACTTCCATGGCGAAGGATAATGAGACAACGAAATAGGTACTTTCGTGGCAAAGATAATGAGCACGTGGAAGAGTACTTCCACGGAGAAAGATAATGAGCACGTGGAAGAATACTTCCACGGCGAAACAACGCGCCGGTGGAAGGAATACTTCCACGGCGAAGGATAATGAGCAAACGAAAGAGGTACTTTCGTGGCGAAGATAATGAGCACGTGGAAGAGTACTTCCACGGCGAAAGATAATGAACCCGTAGAAGAAGTAATTCCACGACAAAGATAATAAGCCAGTGGAAGGAGTACTTCCATGGCGAAGATAATAAGCCCTTGGAATGAGTACTTCCACGGTGAAAATAATAAGCCAGTGGAAGGATTACTTCCACGGAGAAGATAATAAGCCAGTGGAAGGAGTACTTCCGCGGCGAAGATAATAATCCCGTGGAAGGAGTAATTCCACGATGAAAATAATAAGCCAGTGGAAGGAGTACTTCCACGGCGAATATAATAAGCCAGTGGAAGGAGTACTTCCACGGCGAAGATAATAAGCAGGTGGAAGGAGTACTTCCACGGCGCATGAAAAAGCCAACGGAAGAGATACTTCCGTGGCACAGAAATAAACCAGCATAAGGCGGACATCTGCGGCTAAGGAATATATCCAACGATATTTGCGTGGCGTGCACGGAAATAGTGGTATGAATATACCCTAGTAGCCCCCCAAGTTTAATGGTGCTACACTCGGTTAGTAGTATTAAACTTAATCTAGTATTCAAAAAATTACGGTCGCATAGACCAACATGAATGGACGTACCATAGCTGCGTACAAAAGATAGAAATTGGGTTTGAATGTGCGAACCAACGCGGATGGGTCTTTCCATAACCGCGAATTGTCATATAGTTTAACTAACTTATGGGATGAGTTATGCCACTACGTGCGGCGTACCGCTATTACCATAAGGACGGTAAAAGTTCTGACAAAATGTTGTTAGACGTGCACAGTGTGTCTTTTGCAAGTCCATCATAAGTCATGTGGTTTGCGTAACTTACTACAACGTCTTGATAGCAAGGTGTCTAACAAGGATACATGATCCGTGGTCGTTGGGTTTGCAACCCTCTTACACGACAAGTTGAATTATTAGGTTCACTCAATCCTCTTATTCCGCTTGGGAACGATAAGTACATGTACGCCCGTAAGCAGAAGATATCCGAGTGTACGGACTATCACGGATGGACGTACCATGACCGCGAATGATAAACATATTATTTAAAAAATATATGTAATATATCTTACCGATTTAAAAGATATATATAATAAAAAATATCGAAATATATCCTAAAGAATATCTTGTAGTAACTTAAATGATACGTGTAATATCCGTTATTATTATAAGTAATATATCCGAACATGCGGATTAATATGGAAGACACGGCTCATGACCGCAATGAAAAATAAAATATGACCGAACATACAGACGAGCACGGCTGGACATACCATGATCGAGAATAAAAAATAAAATAATTGTTGAATGTGCAGATGAGTGCGGATGGACGAGCCATGACCGTGAATCACGATATTACTACGTCGGGTCGCGACATATATGAAAAACATATTTAATTAAATCAAAAGATATGTGTAATATCCTCTTTCCAATTTAAAAGATAAATTTAATATTTTTTATTAATATACAAAATAGCAATAATATTTTTAGATGATATAGGTAATATCCTAATTTCAAAAAATATAGGCAATATCTTGTTATCTAAAATAGATATGGATAATATTTTCTTATAATTTGAAAAAGTCAGAATATACTTTCCCAATTTAAAAGATAAATAATATATTTTTATTAAATCAAAAGATATGCGTAAAATCTTTTATTAATATGAATAATATAGCCGAATAGACCGACTAAAGCGAAAGGACGTGACTCACAAACGTAGCTAAAAAATAAAATATTCCGGAACGTGCGGACGAGTGCGGCTGCACATGCCACGACCGCGAATAAAAAATAAAAAATAAAATAGATTCGGACGTGCGAATTGCCATGGAAGGACAAGGTATACGACCACGAATACCAAATATATTATATATTTAGTGCGAATATTACATTTAGTAAAAGATATATGCAAATATAAGTTATCCATAACATAGCATATTGATGTAGTAAATCGTATAACAAAATTAACATCTTTACTAAGTACAAAGATATTTGATATCTTTTTAGAAATTAGAGATTAAACAAACATCTTGTTAGACAGATATTTTGAAAACTAATCACGGCCAAAAAGAGATACACTAATCGAAGTCTATGATATCTTTCTAGGATATATTAAAAAAACTAATCCGATCACATGAACAGATTTTTGAATAAATGTCTAGATGCACATATCATTGTGATATTTAGATCATATTGACGTGATATTAGATTAATTTATTATGCATGGCATGATAGAATGCGATTAAAAAACAAAGATACAAAGGCTTTAGTATTACCGATTTTTGTCATGAATTTTTGCTTTTTGATAATATGTTACCACGAAACATAGTTTAGTCAGGGTCCCACGGATGGCGCCAACTTGTTGGAGCATAGTCTGGCTGGGCCGGTTTGACGACTCTCCTCGGGCCGTTCGTCGTCTTACCGGGTCCTGAGTAATGCTGCAAACAAAGGTAAACCAGTAGGCGTGGACCCGAGGCCGGAGCCCCGGGGTCCACCTCCGACCGTCAAGTTAGTATCGGGACGATATATTGTAAAAGTGGTGTAGTTGTGAGAGAAAACCTGATTTATAATGAGACCCCTACCCTTGTTTATATAGGCTTAGGGTTTCTTGTAGGATAAGTAAGGTGTGTGTGGGCCGTGGGCCTTTGGTGCGAGCCCATTACCGACTGTACGTCGACAAATGTTGAACTTTTAACCTTTTTTGATAACCAAACACCTTCAAGTCCCAATGATGATGAGAGAGCAACACCTGGTGTGGATAGTAGGGTTCACCCACTATTGATGATGCCTTTGCGTATCATCAAGAGGAGGACCCTACAACCACCATAGGTGAAAATGTGCAATCCTGCTCTGAGGGCAATTTTGATAATGAAAACTCTCCTAACACTTCTACTGAGCATAGTGGGGACCATCCTCAAGAAGGGGAGCATCCTGTTAGAAATTCTATTAGATCCACTAAATTGCTAGCTAAACTCAATGATTTTGTTCTTGATAGCAAGCTTAAGTATGGTATTGAGAAGCATGTTAACTACTCTAAGTTGAACACTACTAAATTTTGCTTTGCTACCACTCTTAATCAATCTGTTGAACCCTCCACCTACTATGAAGCTGTGAAAGATAGTAGTTGGGTTGAGGCTATGAACAATGAAATAGAGGCTATTGTAAAGAACAATACTTGGACCTTATGTGATTTACCTATTGATAGAAAGGCTATTAATAATAAGTGGATCTATAAGATTAAATACAAGTCCTCTGGCCTTGTTGATAAGTTTAAAGCTAGAGTTGTTGTTAAAGGTTATAGTCAAAGGGAAGGCATTGACTTTGATGAGACCTTCAGTCCTGTTTTGAAAATGGTCACTATTAGATGTCTTGTTAGCATTGCTGTTTCTAATGATTGGCCTCTTTTCCAACTTGATGTTAACAATGCTTTCTTATATGGTGATCTTGATGAGGACATTTATATGACTCTACCTTTGGGATTCAATTGCAAAGATAAAGGTAACGTATGTAAGCTTAATAAAGCTTTGTGTGGTCTTAAGCAAGCCCTAAGGCAGTGGAATGCAAAACTTACCAATGTCTTGGTAGAGCATGGTTTTATCCAAAGTAAGTTTGATTACTCTGTTTATACTAACAGAATGGTAATATGTTTATTGTTCTTCTTGTGTATGTTGATGACTTTATCATTACTGGTAACTGCATTGAGGAAATTGAATCATTTAAAAGCTTTCAAGAAACCAAATTCATGATTAAAGATCTTGGCATTATGAGGTACTTTTTAGGTATTGAGATTCTTGAAAAATCTAATGGGATTTGCATGACCCAAAGGAAATACTGTCTAGAACTTATTCACGAGTTTGGTTTACTTGCTGCTAAACCAGCAACAACTCCCTTGCCTGAAAATTGTGTTTTGGCTGTTGATGAAAGCAATGATGAAAAATTTCTCTTAAACATTTTTTAGTATCAAAGATTACTGGGAGACTTATTTACATTACTCATACCAGACCTGATATATCTTATGCTATTCATTGCCTTAGCAAGCACATGCATGCCCCTCTTAAATCTCATCTAAAAGTTGCCTTGAGAGTTATTAGATATCTCAAAAATTCACCAGGTACTGGTATTCACTTCTATAGAGATACTTCTTTAAGGCTATCTTGTTTCACTGATGTTGATTGGGCAAAATGTCTTACGACCAGAAAATCTGTATCAGGATACTGTGTTTTTCTTGGAAGGTCTCTTGTCTCTTGGAAGAGCAAGAAGCAACCCACAGTATCCAGATCTTCAGCTGAGGCTGAGTATAGATGTATCGGAATTGCTACTTGTGAAGTGATATGGATCACTAATTTACTTAGTGATCTAAGGATTAAGAACTTGTTTCCTGTAAACCTCAATAGTGACAGTAGCTCTGCTATATAGATTGCTGCCAATCCTGTGTTTCATGAGAGAACCAAACATTTTGAAGTTGATGTCCACTTGCTAAGGGAAAAGGTATAAGATGGTGTGATCAACACCATCGAGGTTGCTTCACTTGATCAAACTGCTGATATTTTTACAAAGGCTCATGGTATTAACCAACACTTGAAATTATGTAAATAGTTGAGGCTTGTGAACATGTTTGGAAGATGATTTATTTCTCTCTCATATGTCCGATTGAGGAAGGGTGTTGTTTTGACAATATTCCATATTATTATTGCTTGTGTTACTTTTGGTTTATTTTCAGGTTTTGATATGTGGGCTTTATCTATTCTTGGTGGGATTCGCTTGTTACCGTTTGAAGCCCATGTCTGGCCCCTTTGCTTTGGCGAGTATTATAACCCTAGCCCTTGGCTAGGGTTTATCTAATCACTTCATAATACACACACACACACACACACATCTGTGTGCGCAGCTCTCTCATCTCTCTCTCTCTCTTCAAGTTCATGACTTGACCTGGGAGTTTGACTTTCATCTTGTATAGAGTGTGTTTGAGTGATCTATGTATGTGAGGGAGATCAGATCAACCTAGTTGGGATGATCTCACTATTTCTATTGTAATCGTTCGACTAACATCCATTTGGGGACTAGTCTTTATCTTTTTGTTTTTAGTACTCTGATTCTTAATAAATTACACAAAGGGGTGGTTGTTTGGGTGTAAGATCTATCTCTGTTACTTTGATATTATGTTTTTCATAGTTTTTTACTTTGATTCGAAATTTGTATTTTTCTTAACATGCAACCCGATAATCCGATAGACATAACCCGATAACCCGCAATCCGATAGACCCGAACCCAATACCTTATAGGATCAGGTTGCGGGTTAATTTTCTTATTTTAAAAACCTGATAAAACTCGACCCGATAAACTTCAAACCCGACCCAATAACCCGATTGACACCCCTACACATCAATATACATCCAATTGGGTCATACTAAATTTCAACTTAAATATCACTATATAAGCATTTAGAATTAAAAGTTAGAGTACATGCTAAAACACATTATTGTAGTCTGCCTATTTGACATCATACATTCATGCCAAATAAGTTAGAATACATACATCCAACCGTTAGTAAAAGTCAGGCATCATACATTCACGCGTTCGTAAAAGTCAGTCAACGTACACCTTCGAAAATGAACGATGCATTTAGCACGTGTAGCACTTAACTTAAAAATATTTGAACTGTTACTTTTTTTTAACGACAACTTTTTATAAATAAAAAACTAACAAGGATCTAGAAAACGATTACAATGAAAGTAAATAAGGATGTTGCATCTAATAGTCCCAAGTGAAACTACACTTATGTAATAACCCGAACTTAACGTCATTATTTATCCTAATTATATAACGGATTTTTAATTTCTAAGTAATGATGAGTATTATTATATTTGACGGTTTTAGTTGAAACCAATAATGTGTGACTATATTAATTGTTGTAACGAATGAAGAGTACTAATAGTGATCGCGATGCCAATGGATGCCCAAATATTATATTTTAGTATCGATTATTTCGATATTTGATATTTTTGAAATTTTTATTTCATTACGTATTAAGTTGAGTCGAACTTTATTATTTCGTTTTGTGTGCGTTTAATTATTAAAACGAACGATTTAACAAACGATATTTATATGTTTATGAACCTTGGACGAAACCCGACTCTCGTAAATATTTATAAAATTGACTGAAAGTCATTTCCCGCTTTTTAACTAATATTTACACTTTGTTCCACAAGAATGCACCAATTACCAAATTTACCCTCAACCACCATATAAAAACAAATTTTTTTCTCATTTCTTTCATTTTTACACACACAAATTTTCAAGTCTCTCTCTCTCCTTCTTTCTTCTTTTGGCCGTGACACCCACCATCCCAAAACACCCTTGAATCACAACTTTGAGCTTGAATCTAAACAATCCAAGGTTAGACCCATCCTTATAATCTTCTTGTGATCATTTTGATATAAAAATTTCACACATGCAAGTACTTTTATTTTTGAAAGATTTTTATTGAAAAAAAATGGTGTTTGATCCATTTCACTGTTGTAATAGTGTGTTATTATTATTATAATTGATTTTAAAAGTGTTGCATGTTATATTTTTTATATGGGTTTTGAAAGGATGGATCATGCAAGTGATTTAGGGATGAATGGTGAAGGTCTACGTGATCATTGGCCTATTCTATGTAATGGATTTGATGGATTAATATGGTTGATTGATTGATAATTAAAGAAGAAGATGAAGGAATGAGATGAGGGATTAGAGAGAGAAAGGAGAGAAGGGAGAGAAGTTAGAGAGAGAAAGTAAAGATGAATAATGATTAAGTGAGAAATGATAATGAACAACCCCTCCTAACATTCTAGGAGGGGATATATATAGCCCACCCTACATGTGGGCTATATGGACTATACATAAAGTAAATGGATCACGAGCCCATTACATAATTATCGTTGGAGCGACCGATCCTTCATAAATACGTAAAAACGTATTTCTAACAATCTCCCCCTAAGGGAGGTCGCTCCAAGAAACAAAGTTCTAAATAGTCTATAACTCGTGATCTATGCTAACTAAGATGTGACTGAGACTTTATTGGGAAAAACGTATTTCCAACAATCTCCCCCTAAGGGAGGTCACATCTTTTTACAAAATCTTAAACCTAGCATCTATGCTTGAGTCTTCGATCTTGTTCTTGTGAATATGCTTGATGTGATCTTTGACTTTAGTCTTGAGCATGTTTCCTTGCCTTGACCTTGTGCATTCTTCACTTGTGATATTTGCCTCTTTGTGACTTCATGTTCCACATACTTATACTTTTAAATTCTTGAAAGCTTCAGAGTTTGATACAGAGGAAGACTTGACCTTCAGGCTTTCTTGAATTTGTTGAAGTACTAATTGTATGTAGTATAAGCATGTGGTGACGACTTCTTCTGGATTGTACATCGCAATGCCACCTTTTTGTTACGCTGCATAAGACAGTTAGCAACAAACAATATACACGGATGAAATGGCCTTGAACATTTCATTCTAATTCGGTAGCAATTTACCTCCGGTCGGTGAAGACCGTTGGACGATATTAAATATCGTACTTGTGGCAGGTAGTTTCAATAAAGAACCTCCTTGACAAGATTTCGCGGGTAAACCCGTTCTCTTTACTCGACCGTCCAAAGCTGACTGCGAACGTAAAGAGTGAATCATTTGGATAATATTATCCGCATGATTTGAAGCCGTCAATTCATGTTCCTGGAACAAGTGAAGTTCAATTAAGAACCGCACCATCGTTGCTTTCCAGTTGTCACTAGCTTGATTCATATAGAATCTTGCAAGTTACCTACCAAGTGCTGTTTGATGTTAACACTAGAAGGATTTCCACTCGTCACTATGATCAATAAAGAGTCACTCTGAGTGTTCTGGCAAGATCATATGATAATGCGTAGAGGCCTGGAACGAGTTTAAATTCATTTAAGAATTAAACCACTGTTGCTTTCCAGTTATCACAAGTTTGATTCATAAAGAATCGCACAAGTCACCTACCATGAGCTTTTTGATATTCGCTCAAGAAGGATTTCCATCTTCATTGTAAATACTTTCGTATTACTCGGATGTTCAGGCAAGATCATGAAGATTTTGCGTAGGACTCTTAAGAACTTTCTTACTTTTCACAGTGTGTGAAGAAGCAAGGAAATATGAAAGTGTGTCCTAATGAGATATTTGATGATCTCAAATGGCTCTAGACTCGATCGTGCATTTTGGATTTTTTAGTGATCGGAGGCTGGAGAGGAGTGCCACCTTTTCAATACCAGTCTATTCGGAGTGAATAAACCAATAGATAACGTGTTGATCTCCGTGTGATTAAAACAAATACCTTTTGAGAGATATTTGAGTTAGCTGGGAAGGGTTGTGCATTGCATCACTGGGTCCATGATGTCTTTCTTCAATATCGAGAATCATTAACAAAAATGACCTCAATAGCATATGTATTGACCCGGTTTCTGCCTAAAGTTGTAAGGAGGGCTTCTTTCTTTACACCCTTTATCTTTACAATTCTTTTTCATTCTTCAACCCCTTCAATGCTTACCAATACGTCATAACTAGCACCTTGTTGTGATTGTTCCAGTGCTAACTGAAGTACTTGGTCGGCATTCAGCTACGTTCACAATCTTTCTCCATCTTTCCTAAGGACTACTATTTCTAGCTATGGAATGTCCTTGGGAAGATTCCTCCGGTTCTAGAGAAATCATTGGACTTTAACCTATCCTACCATCCTTATGTCACCACAATCTTCACCGTCGTGAATAGAGATGTTTTGGGTAAGTGTATGTCACCATGAAATCCATTTTGAAGTGCAAATCCATTTTGCTCCCCCTTAACATATGCCACGATATCCGAAAACATTTTGCATATGTCGGGATGAGCTATCACGTTAAGTCAAACCATTCATGATTGATCATATCCCATATTAAATCACATTTTCTCCCCCATATTAAAAATATTAACCCAATCGATGTTTTTAATATCAATTGATTTAATAGCATTTTAAGAAATTTTGGGAAGAAAAATGCAAGTCCAATTATCTTCATGAATTACACAAGCTCCCCCTCAAATTAATGAGGGTGTGCTGAAACGTAAATTAAATACCTTTTAAACACAAGTGTAAGGTATTTATTACGTGCAAAGATCATATATGATAATGAATTCACAAGATTAGCAATTTACGAGGTTGGACCTGAATGATGGAGAACATCATATGAAAGATTCACATGGTTCTTGTTCACGAATGTTGGTCACCTCGTCACGTCCCCGAGAAAATTAATTCCCGTTGTTGAGTCAAAGCTTTCCGGTGAAATGCTTGACTTGATTATGAAAAGCGGGTTGCTATCTGAAATAATAGCAAACCATATGGAGCATGTTTTAAATCTTTTAAAATTCTGCTCGAACTTTATTTACAATCCCGTGTCATTATTGAATGACATTTCTAGGTTCGTAAATATTATCGATTCCAGAAGACATGCTCGTTTTATCAAAACATTTTGAACACACAATTTTGAAAGATTTAGAAAAATCTTTTGAAAAAATTCTTGAAAAATTGTGTTCCATGTTTTGAAAAAACAATTACTTGAGCTTAAGATGTTGAATATCTTAAAAGCGAGCTCAAGTCCGAGAAGTTGTGAACTTCCCGTTGTTAAGGATAAGTTACCATCGGCGATAAACTTTCCTTTTATCTGAAGGACGAGTTCTAAGCTGACATTTACTTAGAAGTCGTGTTCATGAGCTTGAAAACTTTGACTGTTTTAACGGAAAGCTCATGACCGAGAAAGGTTAATTTCTTGTTACGAGGAAAAGTTCTCTTAGTTAAAAGATACACTTTCCTTTATGAGCTTAAAACTTCGAATGTTTTAAGACAAGCTCATGACCGAGAAAGGTGAATTTCTCGTTAAGAGGATAAGTTATCATAAACGATAAGCTTTCCTTTATTTTAAGTTCGAGTTACAGTCTAACATTTAACTGTAAGTCATTGTGCATGAGCTTAAAAAACTTCGAATGTTTTTTGATATAAGCTCATGCCCGAGAAAACTTAATTTCTCGTTGTTAGGATAAGTTTATCATCGGCGATAAACTTTCCTTTACTTGAAGAACGGGTTACCATCTGATATTTAATGATAAACCATTTACACGAGCTTAAAACCTTTGAATGGTTTTAGGGTAAGCTCGTGTCCAAGAAAACTTAATTTCTTGTTAAGAGGGTAAGTTATCACTGCGTGGATAAACTTCCCTGTCTCTGAAGTCCGGGTCGTCGTCTGTCATTTAACGAGGAGCCATAGTGCATGAGCTTAAAAACTTGGAATGTTTTTGATATAAGCTCATGCCCGAGAAAAATGAATTTCTCGTTTTTAGGATAAGTCATCATCGGGATGAACTTTCCTGTCTTTTGAGATCGAGTTACAGTCTGTTATGTGACTGTAAGTCATTGTGTAAGCTTTAACCATGAATCCCCTGAGATACTAGTTTCTCTGATATCTGCTTCTTCAGCAACCAAACTCTGAGAGTGTCCTTAGTTGAACGGTATACAACGATTGGACCGCTTCGTTCTTTTGGAACATCAACTTTGGTACCTGCATTCTCATTAGGAGTTTGTATACTTTTGCATGGGTTAGAGATATCTATTTGTGAAGCACGTGGAGATTCACAGTTGGCTTTACTTGTGTCAGAGGTGGCCTGAGGGGATGATTCACTTGTCTTAGTTGGCAAACGTTTCCTTTTATAGAAAACCTTAAGTTCAGGCTTAAGTGATGTATCATCCTTTGCAGTTTCCTCCCTAGTAGTCTTCGTAGAATCAGAGACTATCCTAGTTAAAGGGCACTCGTTTCCTACAAGAGTGAAAGTTCTACCAGTGGGGTGCCACTTTTTGCCAACGGGTTTGATTTTAGCAACCCACTGGGATTTAAGTCTAGCACGGGAGTTCACCTCATTAAGCAATTTTTTGATACAGGAATCATGATTTGCCGTAAAGACACGTTTTCTACATGTTTTACAAGTAGCATATTTAATGTCCGAGTAATTCCTAGATGATTGATCGACGCTCCTAGGAGATGACATGCTACGGTTAGCAGTGTTGGGTAATCTATAAGGCATCTGACTAGGTTGGACATTGCTATCTCTTACATGTGTCTTTTGAATAGCTTCCCTTTGACCAAAATCATGGCGCACATCAGTTGAACTAGTTCTAGACGTGTTCATTGAACTATTCTTAGAGAAACTAGGGGCAATCATGTGATGAGGTCTTGCTAAAACTGATTTAGTCACATTAGGCCTAGTTGGTGGAGTGACTGTTCTAGAAATATGTCCCAAATCAACTTGGGAGGCAAACCGCGGTCTCGAGGATTGTGGTCGCTCGGATCTAAATGCAGTAGGTTGTCTGACAATCGGTTGTCCGACGAACTGATTTGTAGGCGGTTTTCCCAAGATTGATGGTTTTTCAAGCTTAGTGTCCACACTAGGTCCTTTACTTTTCCTTAACTCGTTTTTCAACGCAGCTATAGCAAAAACCTTTTCTTGTACTTGGGCCTTTAAAGTCTCATTCTCTTTGAGCAAGTTATCTTGGGATGCCAACTTAGATTCAAGCAGTTGAATTTGTTTCAAAAGATTATCCTTTTCAGCTTTAGAATCTAGAACAGTTTGATCCAATTTTCTTTCAAGAACAACGTTTAACTTTTCAAGTTTTTCAAAGTATGTTTCAAATTTGTCCGTTTTCTTAGAAAATTCTAGTTTGGCATCCTCAAGATCTTTTGATTGCCGAGCTACGAACGTTTCGAGCTCTTTAATCTTGGAATCAGAAGCAGTCAATGAAGGAGTTATAGGATAATTATCATGATGTTTAGCATTCTGAACAATCTCTCCCCCATTATGACTTACATCGGATGAATCAGAAGTGGTATTGCTATCACTCTTTTCCATCCCATGTTTGTCATAATTAGGTTCAGAATGCTCAATATGCGGCATATCATCAGCATATACATCATAAACAACATTACATTGTACCATGTTTGCCGGCTCTTCGTCATAAACGGGTACGGTGTCAGCAAAAGAGATCTCGTGAACAGTTCCTGACGTGCCACTGGTATCATGTTGTCCTCCTGATTCCGTGCTCTTGGCATTGATAGGCTCCAAGTTTTCAACCGTATGACCATTCTCCTCTTGCATCTGCGGCATTGATTCTTGCACTCCATTATCATACGTTTGCTGAAATCGAGATCTTTTATAAATCGAAGACGAGACCGAAGTCATGAGTTTCAATATTGTATCACGAAAAACTCGAAGCTCGGTATGTGTATCTCGAAGAAATTATTGGCAAAGCATCGAACTTTCAGACTTGATGATATTAAATTGGAGGAAAGGCGTGAGTTGTGTCACAAGAGCCTTATAAGCAAGTGCCGATGCAGAGTGATTAAAGTTTTCATTGTTGAGTTGCTCTGCCAGTTGGGGCAAGATGGTAAAAATTGAGTCGATGAATATATGACGATCTTGTCCAAAGATTGTCAAAAATTCGCTCCCTCCTTGAATCCCCGAAAGAGTGACAAGATGAGACTGGAGCATTTGAAATGAAGTTATACCACTTTCCCTAGCGTTGGCTTGCACTTGATGCAATTCTCCCTCTTTAAGTGTCGAATTGAACGAATCCATTGAAAATCGAGGAAAGATAAGGAAAATGATGTGGATGTTGTTGTAGTCGGGTTTTTACAAGTCGACTCGGCTCAAAAAATGTTGTCGGTCTCAGATGATGAAAAATTAAACCCGATCAAAAATTCGTAGTCACTAAAAATGAAGTCCGTCACTTTTGTCTTTCAAATCCGGCCACAAAAATGTTAAACCCGTAAAAATTTTACCACTTTGATACTTTCAAAATACTCGCCTCAACACAATTTGCCAAAAACCAACAATAATAAGTAATAAAAAAATAAAAATTTTTGAAAATATAAAAAGATAAAAATATGACACAAAAAATAATAACTTTTATGTTTGAAATATTTCTTAAAAACAAAAAACTATAAAAGAAAGAAAAGAAAAAATAACGTTTTAAAAAAAATATAAAAAATTAAGTCAAATATAAAAGTTTAAGCCACGATTTGCCAAAGAAAAAAAAATATCGTTTATAAAATACTGATCACCCACGTGGCCACGAAATTGCCTAGTTTACTCCGTCAATTTTACTCCCTCCGTCCACGTGTTTCGCACTCAACAAGGTAACCCTTGGTTTCTCCGTCCCTTATTTCTTTGTCTTTTTGAAACACTCAAAAGTTAACCCTAATAATAATACAATCTCTCTCTCCTAAACTTCAAAACTTCCGTCCCATCTATATCTCTCTCTCTCTCACAGATTAAACCTCCTCCTATACTCCTCCTTCTCTGCTCAACCGAATCCCAGACCCAGATCAAAAGTTCATTAGAACCCTTAAACCCATCATCCAAAACGAAAACACCCTTGTTTTCAACGATCAAGGCAATTTTCTGGCTTCAAGATCTTTGTATAAAGATCGCAGGTAGGTGTTTTTATCTTGATTTTAGTCTCTCTCTCTTCTGTAGTGTCGTTCTTGTGATGTTTTGAAAATCGAGAGTGTGAGGGAGAGGTTGTTTTGTTGTGATGTTGGTCTCGCGTCTGGGTTATTTGGAGTCGTGAGTGTATTTGAGTCCCGGTGTCTGAGTCTGGTTAGGTTGTTTGAGTTTTGGTGATGGGTCGAGTCTGGTTAGGTTGTTTGAGTTCTGGTTAGGTTGTTTGAGTTTTGGTTAGGTTGTTTGAGTTTTGGTGATGGGTCGAGTCAGGGAAAATGGGTCGAGTCAGGGACAATAGGGACAATAGGGGGATTTGGTGATGGTTTGACTTAACTGTGTCCGAGTCTGGTCGAGAGAGGTTGGTATGGAGTCGAGTCGAGTGTTTGTAAACGAGGGTGTTTGTGTGAGACTGAGGGTTGAGAGGTCGAGTTTGATGTTAGTTTGGTTGAGTGTGAGAGAGGAGTCGAGGGTGAGAAACGAGGGTGAGATTTTGTTTGGTTTTTGTTGAGGTTGCCGTTATGTTTGAACAGGATGCTTCGTTCGGAAGAGTTCCGAATCGGAACTTTTTCAAAAATTGATTCGGAAGTTTTTCAAAAATTGAGTCGGAAGTTTTTCAAAAATTGATTCGGAAGTTTTTCAAAAAAATTGATTCGGAAGTTTTTTCTTCATCCGGAACTTTTTGTCTTCACCCGGAACTTTTTCTTCACCCGGAAGTTTTTGGGTTTGATTCGGAACTTAGAGATTGATTCGGAACATTTGAGATTGATACGGAACTTTTGTATCAGATTTGTTGGGACAAAGTTGGACAGATAGGATTGGACAGATATCTTTCAAACAAAAATGTGATAAAAACAGATAAAAATAATAACTAATAACTGATTAAAAAACTGATATAACAATAGAACTGATTAAAAAATTTATATAAAAAACTGAATTTAAAAAAAAATTAAAAAATAAAAAGGATGAAATTGATAAAAAGTTTAGAAAACTAATAATAGAAAAAAAATTAAAGTGGCAAAATGGATTAAAAAAATAAAAAAGGACAAAATTAAAGATTCAATTTAAGAAATTTAAACAAAAAGGCAATCAAAATAGAAGGATTTAAAAAAATACAAAATTAAAAAGAGAAAAAAACACAAACTTTTTATAAAAAAGTAAGTAAATTTGAAGATTTGATATGATTTAACACATAAAAACACAAACTTTTTATAAAAAATACAAACTTTTTAATATTTAAGCATGATAAAATCAAAACCCACCAAAATCAAAAAGAAAATAAAAGCTAGAATAATCCAATCAAACCTTGGCTCTGATACCAATTGAAGGTCTACGTGATCATTGGCCTATTCTATGTAATGGATTTGATGGATTAATATGGTTGATTGATTGATAATTAAAGAAGAAGATGAAGGAATGAGATGAGGGATTAGAGAGAGAAAGGAGAGAAGGGAGAGAAGTTAGAGAGAGAAAGTAAAGATGAATAATGATTAAGTGAGAAATGATAATGAACAACCCCTCCTAACATGCTAGGAGGGGATATATATAGCCCACCCTACATGTGGGCTATATGGACTATACATAAAGTAAATGGATCACGAGCCCATTACATAATTATCGTTGGAGCGACCGATCCTTCATAAATACGTAAAAACGTATTTCTAACAAATGGAGATGTTGTAGATGATGGGTATAGCATATTTGAAGTGTTGATGTTGATAAAAATGGGTCAAAATGGTTGTTGGTATGATTTTTAAAGAGTCATTTTACATCAGTATGTTTAAGGCCGATTTTCATACAGTAGATGTTGGATAAAGTTTGATATTATTAGATATTGTTGGAGTAGTCGTCGAGACGCTTGTTTCGATATAAGATAGAGCTTTTAACTCCTAACGAGTCAAAAGTTATCCTAGTTTGAATATTCGTGTACCGGGAGACGAGTATTGACACAATACGAAATTGTTGTCGATATTTGGATCGAATCTCGGGGACTATAAGTGGAGTTTTAAAACTGATCAAAGGCTGTTGTTAGGTTCTAAACTTAGCATTTTGAGTCTATTTTCAAACTCAAGTGACGATTTTATAAATAGAAATGTTTAACAAGGTCAAAATGGTTTTACGATGCAAGTGTGCAAAACTGTCCGGTTTTTAATGTCTAAAGATGTATCGAGCAGGTGGTTCTAAAATGTGAATCATTTGATGAAATTTAAACTGAGTCTTCTACAGATTATAAATGAGTTTGTCACCAAGTTTCGTCGAAAACTGAGTTGTTTAGGTATGGTAAAACAGCGTGTACTTTTGGTAAGTACCGGCTGAGTATTTTTGGGAGGTACTTAACCTCGCGTCATAGTTTGAGACGAGAGGATAATCTATTAGCTTCTCAAAGTTCTAAAAGAATATAAGTAATGTGTGAGAGTGTATATTCTGAGATTTGATACCTATTTAGGGTACTTGAACCGTATTGATTTGGCATCTTGAGATGGATCAATATCGAAGGTGCTAGTCTTGGAAAGCTAGTACTTGTCGGGGATTTAGAAGGAATCACTTGCATTGATTGGTCATGTCTATGTACATACTATTTTGAGTCATTGATTTTATTATACTAAGTATGATTTGAAATACTTAAGTATGTGGCTAAGCGTGTACCTTATTTTTTAGGTGGCGGCTTTTGATGTGTATATATTTGGGAGGCATCTTCACTTCTACGATCACTACTACTACTAGCTTCTTATCCCATCTAAGGTAAGTCTATAGCCTCCCTTTTGCACTATTTTGTAAATGGTTTTTAAACCCGCGAGGGGGAATACATGTTTTTCATAAACTTAGAACACAAGTCTTTTATGGTATGCTTGTCCCTCTATGAATGGACCCGTGGTTGCCTTTAAATTGCATTAAGTGATTGCCTTTGTTAAAGCCTCAATTATGGACCGTTAATTAACCTATGATGGGTTAACCGCTAGTGCAATTAATAGATCTATGGGGGAAGCCGCCCCGGTTTAGTTTGTGTGGACTTGTCACAGAAGCTTAGGCCCGACCTCCACACTGTTTGAACATATTGTATTGAGAAGTCAGGTATACAACAATGTAGCAATAATCTGGAGGTAACGAAAATTAATAAATCTCTCGTCTTATTAGATTGATATGGGAGTGTCTAAGGGCTCGGTTCCATGAGCTTGATGCAATTTATGCTATATACAATTATTATTATTGATGCAAATTATTATTCGATGCTTATTAAGCATGCCACAAACTTATAATCTTTGCTTGTGTTCAAATGATTTGTAAAACTTATAGACTTGCTCAACCTTTGTGTTGATGATTTTACACATGTATTTCAGGTAGTCAAGATGGATAGCAGCGGAGCATATGAGGAGGAAGTTGGTGCTTACTTGTCTAAAGTTTATATTATTTTTCCATCCTTTTAAATGAACCAAATGACTTTTAAGTCTTTGATAAATGTATTATGATTGGTAACGGTTTTGGGACCAACGCTACTCTAATTTTATATGTATATTGGGATGAAAAACTTTTTGGACAAGATTTTATATTAACTTAACGTCTCTTTTGAGACCGTTGTCTATGATTGTGTGCGATGTGCTATTAGTAGCGCCCCAATGTGGTATTCCGCTGCGTGGTAATTTGGGGGTGTTACAATTTGGTAATCAGAGCCACAAGTTATAGAGAACTAGGTCGATTTTGAAAATGTCCTAAACTATAACTTTTGGTGTGTTTTAAAAGGTTTTAAGCACGCAACTACTCCGCATGGCTCCGGTAAGGCTATTCTTGTATTACTTTATGATTGATTGTCATTATGTGAACCTATGTGTATGTAGGAATAGTAATATGTGTATTTATGAATATACTGTGGTATTTAAAGGCATTGCACGCGAAGCAATGTTCCTTGAACGATTGTCGTACATTTTATAATACGGGTTTGTATCGGATTTAGCATCACCGCGAATCATCGATCTTGATAATTACGTATTATCTGAATACGAGCTTGAAACTCATTTGATACTTTGAGTATGTATATATGGTTTCGTAACCTATCGAATATCGACTTGTTTATGTTCGATTTTTATCATCGTATCGTGATGTGCCATTTTTGGACATCTCCTTTCGAAACGTAATTGATAAATGTGATGTTTGAGTTTTCGATACTCCTTATGATTTTGAAGAATCATTTATCCAAAGCGATATCTCCTATGTAAAGAGACGTGTGATTTAATTTTATATGACCATGTTTTATTGGCGAAAAGGAGGATGCCAATGTTGGACTTAAGATATATATATCCTAATCAAATATATATAGTTTGGGTATAACAATGATATGCTCGTAGTAGTCATTCGGTTGAGTGACTTATTACTGTGTATCTAAATGGAATGGGACATTTAGATATAGAGATTTTAACTCGCCCAACTAAGAGTCGTTTAAGGTTGTCTTATTTAAATGGATTAGGACATTTGAATAAGAAAATTTTAAACTACTGGACCTTAGATTGTCGTATTTTTCTTATTCAAATGGAATGGGACGTTTGAATACGGAAATCATGCTGTAAGTTTATTGACACCTTGTATTTACTATGGTATTTTGATATGATATCGTGTTGAGAGGTAGTAATGCTTGAGTAGGTTGACTTATAATCGTTTTGTTGAATTGGATTGGGACGCCTTTTCATTTGAACAAGAAAGTTATAAGTGCCCGAACCATAAGTTTATAAAATCTTGTATACATGAAAGGGGACGCCTTTTGATGTAGACAAGGAGTTATAAATGAGTGGGCCCAAGTATGTCTGGCTCGATTTTTGAGTGTTTGGTGTGCGTACGTCTTCCTTCGAATCGTGTTTTGTTGGTAAGAATCATTCGGTGCCATCGTCCTTATGATGATCGTTGACTATCATCTATGTACGAGTAACCCGTTGGACTTCTCTCGAATTATGATTTATTTCGATGGAGCATTTTAAGGTGTCTCGATGATCGCGAGCTTTATAAGCAGATTGTTAAGAACCGATTGATCGTTCTGAGAATAGGCGATTTGTTTAAGCGTCACCAGGATTTATGTGTGTATTTTTGGATTAATTAACGATCAAGTTATCAACGACAACTTATCATCGATATGAAGATTTTGTAATTCTAATTGCCACTATTGAAGGGTCACCGAAGACTTTTATTGATGATGAAACTCTTGGAGGCCAGCATGACGAATTAAACGAGGAATATGATGCATCACCTTGAGCACTGAAGCAGAAACTATTCGGACACCTCTGTATGATGAATGATGAAGTAGAATGATGCTTTTGTATGATGAACACTGAAGCAGAAGTTAGTGGGACGCTTTTGTATATTAAACACTGGAGCAGGAGTTAATGGTACGCCGATATGTGGTGAACCTTCGCCAATGAACCGAATTTCTTAATGATTGGAATTAATAAATTCGTTATCACTCGAGGACTATATTGTAACCGACACCGCAAGTGGAAAGATTTTGGAGATCAAGTCGTATTATCAAGGCTTCGTTCAAGGTTTTCTCGATGACCAACGATGGAGATCTATATTGGATGTTTATGTTCGACCTTTTCTTTTTATGTACTTATATGGTGTGCGATCTACTCTAATGATCGTAAGTTGTGAGAACTTGAGACGGCATCATCCGATGACGTCCGATCATGGAGAACACATATTATGTAATATCTTTTTTACTTTCAACGACGATGTTTATTGAGACTCTAATGTGCGTCAGCGGAAGTGAGATGGTGTCTTCGTATTATCTTTTGAGAAAGGATCCGTGTGTGAGCACCCTCTGATGACGAAAATGTTTTTCTTGTCAGTTCTTTTTGATGTGTGTCCATGGCTATCCGGCCAATGGATATCCGTTAATTTGAAACCTTCCTTTTAACTGGACTTACTCGAAATCCTGTCATCTATTCTTGTCGTCGAATGAGCTTTGTGTAATTCATAAAATTTTCATGTGTCGAGCTTGAAGGAGTGATTGGTGGATAAGGAATTATTCATCCTCTTTTGGTGAGATACAACTTGATGACAAGTTGTGTTTTGTAAGAAGAACCAGTGGAGATCGTGGATCAAGGTTCAAGTGGGATCGTGAGAGCTTCTTTAGAAGAAAGTTCCCTTATCTTTCCTAGTGGAACGCAATACGAATATGAGGCGATGTGAGCGCCGGGACGTCGCTCCTTTAAGGTGGTGAGGATGTAATAACCCGAACTTAACGTCATTATTTTATCCTAATTATATAACGGATTTTTAATTTCTAAGTAATGATGAGTATTATTATATTTGATGGTTTTAGTTGAAACCAATAATGTGTGACTATATTAATTGTTGTGACGAATGAAGAGTACTAATAGTGATCGCGATGTCTATGGATGCCCAAATATTATATTTTAGTATCGATTATTTCGATATTTGATATTTTTGAAATTTTTATTTCATTACGTATTAAGTTGAGTCGAACTTTATTATTTCGTTTTGTGTGCGTTTAATTATTAAAACGAACGATTTAACAAACGAGATTTATATTTTTATGAACCTTGGACGAAACCCGACTCTCGTAAATATTTATAAAATTGACTGGAAGTCATTTCCCGCTTTTTAACTGATATTTACACTTTGGTCCACAAGAATGCACTAATTGCCAAATTTACCCTCAACCACCATATAAAAACAAATTTTTTTCTCATTCCTTTCATTTTTACACACACAAATTTTCAAGTCTCTCTCTCTCCTTCTTTCTTCTTTTGGCCGTGACACCCACCATCCCAAAACACCCTTGAATCATAACTTTGAGCTTGAATCTAAACAATCCAATGTTATACCCATCCTTATAATCTTCTTGTGATCATTTTGATATACAAATTTCACACATGCAAGTACTTTTATTTTTAAAAGATTTTTATTGAAGAACAATGGTGTTTGATCCATTTCATTGTTGTTGTAGTGTGTTATTATTATTATAATTGATTTTAAAAGTGTTGCATGTTATATTTTTTATATGGGTTTTGAAAGGATGGATCATGCAAGTGATTTAGGGATGAATGGAGATGTTGTAGATGATGGTAATAGCATATTTGAAGTGTTGATGTTGATAAAAATGGGTCAAAATGGTTGTTTGTATGATTTTTAAAGAGTCATTTTACATCAGTAGGTTTATGGCTGATTTTCATACAGTAGATGTTGGATAAAGTTTGATATTATTAGATATTGTTGTAGTAGTCTTCGAGACGCTCGTTTCGATATAAGATAGAGCTTTTAACTCCTAACGAGTCAAAAGTTATGCTAGTTTGAATATTCGTGTACCGGGAGACGAGTATTGACACAATACGAAATTGTTGTCGATATTTGGAACGAATCTCGGGGACTATAAGTTGAGTTTTAAAACTGATCAAAGGCTGTTGTTAGGTTCTAAACTAAGCATTTTGAGTCTATTTTCAAAGTCAAGTGGCGATTTTATAAATGGAAATGTTTAACAAGGTCAAAATAGTTTTACGATGCAAGTGTGCAAAACTGTCCGGTTTTTAACATCTAAAGATGTATCAAGCAGGTGGTTCTAAAATGTGAATCATTTGATGAAATTTAAACTGAGTTTTCTACAGATTATAAATGAGTTTGTCACCAAGTTTCGTCGAAAACTGAGTTGTTTAGGTATGGTAAAACAGCGTGTACTTTTGGTAAGTACCGGCTGAGTATTTTTGGGAGGTACTTAACCTCACGTCATAGTTTGAGACGAGAGGATAATCTATTAGCTTCTCAAATTTCTAAAAGAATATAAGTAATGTGTGAGAGTGTATATTCTGAGATTGGAGACCCATTTAGGGTACTTGAACCGTATTGATTTGGCATCTTGAGATGGATCAATATCGAAGGTGCTAGTCTTGGAAAGCTAGTACTTATCGGGGATTTAGAAGGAATCACTTGCATTGATTGGTCACGTCTATGTACATACTATTTTGAGTCATTGATTTTATTATACTAAGTATGATTTGAAATACTTAAGTATGTGGCTAAGCGCGCACCTTATTTGTTAGGTGGCGGCTTTTGATGTGTATATATTTGGGAGGCATCTTCACTTCGGCGATCACTACTACTACTAGCTTCGTATCCCATCTAAGGTAAGTCTATAACCTCGCTTTTACACTATTTTGTAAATAGTTTTTAAACCCGCGAGGGGGAATACATGTTTTTCATAAACTTAGAACACAAGTCTTTTATGGTATGCTTGTCCCTCTATGAATGGACCCATGGTTGCCTTTAAATTGCATTAAGTGATTGCCTTTGTTAAAGCCTCAATTATGGACCGTTAGTTAACCTATGATGGGTTAACCGCTAGTGCAATTAATAGATCTATGGGGGAAGCCGCCCCGGTTTAGTTTGTGTGGACTTGTCACAGAAGCTTAGGCCCGACCTCCACACTGTTTGAAAATATTGTATTGAGAAGTCAGGTATACGGCAATGTACCAACAATCTGGAGGTAACGACAATTAACAAATCTATCGTCTTATTAGACGGATATGGGAGTGTCTAAGGGCTCGGTTCCATGAGCTTGATGCAATTTATGCTATATAGAATTATTATTGTTGATGCAAATTATTATTCGATGCTTATTAAGCATGCCACAAACTTATAATCTTTGCTTGTGTTCAAATGATTTGTAAAACCTATAGACTTGCTCAACCTTTGTGTTGATATTTTACACATGTATTTCAGGTAGTCAAGATGGATAGCAGCGGAGCATATGAGGAGAAAGTTGGTGCTTACTTGTCTAAAGTTTACATTATTTTTCCATCCTTTTAAATGAACCAAATGACTTTTAAGTCTTTTATAAATGTATTATGATTGGTAATGGTTTTGGGACCAACGCTAATCTGATTATATATATATATATATATATATATATATATATATATATATATATATATATATATATATATATATATATATATATATATATATATATATATATATATATATATATATATATATATTGGGATGGAAAACTTTTTGGACAAGATTTTATATTAACTTAACGTCTCTTTTGAGGTTGTTGTCTATGATTGTGTGCGATGTGCTATTAGTAGCGCCCCAATGTGGTATTCCGCTGCGTGGTAATTTGGGGGTGTTACAACTTACATCTAGCACGACACCAAGAAAACGAACGGGTAACGATATCATCAAAAATAAACTCCTACGAGAACTGTGATTTGTAAAAAGAAGCTGGTTACGAAAGCTCCAAATACTCCACCAAACCACTAAGAAAACTCCTTCACATATCTCTTTGATCTTGGACCCTAATTGAATAGAAGAGAACCAACCTATCTAATCCGCATAAGAATCAAGGGGGTACCACGAAATGTTCCACCACCTACAAACACGATGGGAGACATCTCGAGCCAAACTACAATGGTAGAACAGGTGGGACGAGTCTTCATCCTCTTCGTCACAAACTGGACAGCGAGTTGACAAAACACCAACATCTCTTCGAACTAGATTCAACCTAGTAGGAAGACGATCAAGCTGAAGCTTCCATGCAAAGATGTTAACCTTTATAGGCACAAAACGTATCCATCGAGAAGCGGCAGACTTAGGCAGAAAAAAAATCATCTATGATGAAGCGAGCATCCTTAACTTGAAAAGACCCGGCCCCCGTAGAATCCAATAACCAACGATCTTCATCATTCGAAAGCTCAACCGATTCCAAAAGACCTTGTAAAAGAAGAAGTTGATGAGCCTCAATACCACTTCGAACAGGACGACGAAAAGACGCAACAAGAACACTCCCATGCAACTTCTCAGCAATCGAACAGTCCTTATTAGACTCGAGGGCAAAAAGATGAGGAAAACGACTAGAGAGAGAACATTCAACAATCCAAATATCAGACCAAAACCGAATACTCCTACCAGAGCCAACGCGAAGCTTACAGTGAGCCATCAAGTCGACACCTTGATGTTTAAGAGCATGAACCTCCCTTATAATCGAGACCCATGCCGAGGGCTGCATGGAACGCGACTGAATAGAATTACCATGAGCAGCACTAATAAATCTAAACCCCAAGGATCCATCCCGAGACAAGAACCTCCACACCCATTTAAAGAGAAGAGATCTATTCAAAGCATAAAAACTTGAGACACCTAATCCTCCATTACATTTGGGAGCAAGGACTTTGGACCATGGAACCCACACAATTTTCTTTTCCTCTCCCTGAACCCCATCAAAAAAATTACGACGCAAAGCCCCCATGGAATGAAGCACAACTTTCAGGACTTTGAACAACGACATACTATAGATAGGGGTTGAGCCGAGAACTGATTTAAGGAGCATGAAACGACCTCCAATAGAAAGAGTTTTAAGTTTCCACTTGGGAAATCTAGCCTTAATCTTAAAAATCGAATCCTCCCACAACTTGACGAGTGACATGTTCCCTTCGACCATAATACCAGGATACTTAAAAGGAGCCTACAACACCGCACAATCGATTGAATTAGCGAAATCAGAAACAATGTCCACAGAAACCCCAAATCCTAGCAAATGACTTTTCTTAAGGTTGATGACCAAACCAGAAGCTAAAGAAAAACATTTGAGACATTGCAAAATACCCCGAATATCGTCATTCGACCACTCCCCAACGAAAACAACGTCATTCGCGTAAAAAAGATGAGAACTCGTAAAGGACGGACCGATCCTAAAACCTTTAAAGAAACCAGCTTCTATGGACCTCAAAAGAGATAGATGAAATGCCTCCATAACGAGAATGAAAAGATAAGGCGCTAAGGGATCACCTAGTTTAAGGGCTTGAAAAATCTGAAACTCAGAAGTAGGGCTTCTATTAACAAGAATTTATTCCATACCTCCTGATAAACTCCCTTTGATCCAATCTCGCCACTTAAAACCAAACCCAAAAGAATGACGCACATCGTCCAAGTAGTCCCTTCTAATAGAATCGTAAGCTTTAGCAAACTCGACTTTGAAAATCATAGCATGCTATTTTTTCCGTTTACACCAAGAGATAAGTTCATCAAGAATAAAAGGACCATCAAGAATCTGACGATTAGGAAGGAACGCTGTTTGAACATCCGAAACAAGATTAGATATAACCTTCGAAAGATGTCTAGCTAGAATTTTAGTCGCAATCTTATATAAACTTCCAATCAAACTGATAGGCCGATAGTCGCTAACAAACTTGGGATCATGACACTTCGAAATGAGAAACGAAGAGTTACATACTCGTGTGAAGGATCTATTAGAAAAAACCAAGACACCGCAATACATAAGTCCGTCCCAATTATATTCCAATATTTATGAAAAAACTCAAAGGGAAAACCGTCTAGAACCAGGATCTTGAAACCTAGATGAAAAATGAGAACGAAATTCCTCCTTTACCCGACAAGGGTTATCCACCCAATCATCATCAACCATAATACCCTTAATAGACAAATTAGCATGCTTACGATTAATAATACCATGAAAAAACTTGGTATTCTCATCCCCCTCAATCGCCCATTGCACCTTAGCCTTTTGAATTTGATCACAAGCAGCATTGGAGTTTATTTCTTGTAGTTGTATCGTTAAGTCCATACGGGATAGCAGAATGTCATCAAGCACCACTCCTTGTTCGAGAGAAGAAACAATGGCCCTTAGTTAAAACATGATCGAATTAATTTCACCCGAACGTTTTAGATTCATACTAGTAACCCATGAACGTATCACTTTTTTGAGGGTTTGAAGTTTCTTAGTAAACCGAACCATCCCATTACTATCATTAAGGACAGTAGAACTCCAACAATCCGAAACCATTTGTTCAAAACCATTCCAACCAAGCCAAGAGTGATACAATTTAAAAGGAATAACGCCAAAATCAACAATCTTATCTCTGAGTAAAATAGGACAGTGATCTGATAGATGACGGTCAAGGCAAATAGCAGATATATTTGGAATGACAGAGAATAAACCTTCACTCACCAAGAAACGATCCAGTTTACACATTTTAGATGCCGAACGACGGGCCCATGTAAATGCATAACCCTCCAGGTTAATTTCAATGAGACCAGAACCCATAAAAAATCTATTAAAGACAAAAGCTCCATACGAATTGAAGACCAACCCCAATCGTTATTTTTCGAAACGGACTTCATTAAAGTCCCCCAAGCACCATATACTCACCTTTCCAACGAGACACAAGAGAGGTAATATAATTCCATACACACCTTTTTTCTGAAAGAGATTGAGGACCATAGACAGAAATGACAAGAAGATCCAAATTTTTTGGAATCTAAGTACCATAAACCGCAACAAAAGAGTCAGAAATAACATGATGGGACTTAGAAAAAACAGAAGAATCCCAAATGCAAAGATTTTCCCCAGAATTACCAACAGCTTCACTAACGACGTATTCAAAAATACTATTCCCCCATAAGGATTTAACCACCATATCAGAAAACCCTTCCATTTTCGTTTCTTGTAAAGACAGAAAACTCACCTTATTCTTCGAATTTAACTCCCGAATTTAAGTTTTTTTTGGCATGGGATCCAAGGCCTTGAGTGTTCAACGAAAGAACATTCATCGGAGACCCTCAACATCTCCACAAGATCCTATTATTTTCTCTATATCTTTCGCACACCCGTCCATGTCATAACCCATAGCCTGACCCACCTTAATAATGTCTTCAAGAGCATCCAAAACTGAACCACCTTTATGAAAACCTTGACTATTATTGATGTCCTCCAAATCAACCTCGACATTAAGAGAAGCTACCTTCATAACGCGAGAACTAAAGCTAGCTGATTGACCTTGATGCGAGCCTTGATGAGTAGAAAAGTTCTTTGGAGTAGTTGAGCCAGGATCCTGTTCCTCTGGAGTAAAACCTGGTGGGTTAGGAAGACTAGTATCTTCAACGGAATTATTCTTATCAACTGCTAATTTACGGAGTAGAGGATAAATATTTAAAGGATCACTAGATTCTTCACTGCCATTAGCAGGTTGTGCTTGGTCTTTAACTATGTCTTTATTGTTATCGCCAAATTCGGTTTCAGAGACAACCTCTTCCTCAATACCAAAGTCACCTTGAACGTTCTCATCAACCCAGAGCAATACCATCCCCGTCATCAGAATCATCATCCACATCATTCACTATCTTAAACGCAGGGACCAAAACAAATAACTCTTTAGAACGTACCACAAAAATCTTTCTACGAACAATAATCTTGAATTTTTCAAGAATAATGTCTTCCTGATTAGTTTTGATGCAGATTCTTTTACGCGCAAATTATCAGCATTACCTTCTTCAAGCTCTATTACTTGGCCCCACTTAGAGCCTATCCTATCAAACGTAACAGGAGACCAAGCGTGGAGAGGAACACCTTCAATATCAACCCAAACTATCCTTTCCCTAGCAACGAAATCGCGTTCAGCATTACATAACCTGATAAACCAAGAAGCAACACCCGAGTGCTTCATAAATTTAGCTTTAGTATCATTGGAGCCTAATTCCATCATAATCCACAGACCCCCCAAATACGAGACCTTGACATCCTTAAAACCCTCAGCAGACAAGAAAACAAAAATATTGGAAATGGAAGAAAAACTCTTGACTTCTCCTATAACAAAATAATCAAGATTGAGTTGGACCGTAAACTCATCATCGATAACTAGGGCAGGAGCAGGAGAAACAACATGCATAGCAGAAGGTATATTAGGAGGATTACCTCTAACCGCAGACACAAAGGATGATTTGTTATGAGAAACATTAGGTGGTCCCCGGAATAATCGAGGAGATTGATGACGTTCATAACGAACCATGTTTAATTGAGCAAACTACAAAGATGCATTTTAGTGACCTACAAGCCTACCTGCAGATAACTGACCGAATTATTCCTGATTAAGTGTAAAAGATACGAGAATATGATGACACTCTTGTGATAAATGTATTTTTTAATAAATATTTTCTAACTCGAATGGCAGGGTGGCATTATTTTGGGCATGTATATGAAGAGTGTGGATACAAATAGGAGACTGGCCTATTACCACACACATGTATATGTGTATGTAAATGAATGTATGTCTCACATAATCATTTTATAATATAATTCAGGGTCGTTTTGTTGTTTTAGGTGATCTTGAATAATAATAACATAGATCTCATTACAAATTTTTTTGGTAAAAGGTTACCTCAGTAAATATATTAATCACAAAGAAATGTTAAGTACAATGAAATGTGACTAAAATGTCACATTAACCTCAAGCGAAGCTTGAAAAGACCTATATCAATTGCGTCAAGCCACAAAAGATATAACACCACAGAAACAGCCTACAACCTCATAATTCACCTATCTAGAAACTTAACTATACAAGCGAAAGTTATTAGGCATCTTCCAACGAGAAAAAAACTAGCCCATCGTAGCAGTGTTCTTGAAATGAAATGTAGTCAGCTTGCGACGTAGCGTAACCATAATCATATCACGAATATCCTTCGAACTTCGTTTATTGGAAAGACGAGAGTTTCGTTCATTCCACACATAATAAGCCGCAACTACGAAAACCTTTCTTCTCACTATACTTTTGATGTTTCTTTTCATAGAAATAGGATTTAGCCAGTTAAGAATGTCTTTCAAAACAGTAGGAACATGCTCCATACATGCTAGCGGCCAAACCAATCTCCATACCTGTGTAGAAAAAGTACATTAAAAAAAGATGTGCTCGTGTGAATCTTCTATCACTTCACATAACGAACACCTTAGCAGCTCCGAGTCCACACCCGGGGCAACATCCCAAGGCCTTAATAGATCCTGCATTTTGAGACTCCGACGCATAATCAACCATATATGAAATGAGTGCCTAGGAATACCACGCGAGAACCAAACCAGCTGATGCCAATTCACCCTATCCTTTCTTGGTCTAATGGCTTTCCACATATTCTTAACAGCAAAATCATAAAGTTTACCATCATAGCAGTGCCATATATTGACATCCAACCTATTTTCGACTATGGTAGGAACAGGAACCAACCCTAGGTCAGGGGCTTTAAGCAGCCATTGCTGCGGCATCCTCCACAAACCATTCATGGCCATATCAGCCACTGAGTTCTTTAAGGAAAAACCATCCCTATTAACATCACGAGGTGAAACAAATTTGCTAAACGGACTAAGAGTACACCACTTGTCATACCAAAAGGAAGTATTTCTCCCATTCCCAATGTTAACCCAAAAGAAAGGCGTAATAACATCCCGCATTTGTAGGATTTTCAACCGACCCCAACTTGCATCAGGCTTAATTGGAATGTCATAAAACGACCGGCCTTCAAGTTTGAAATTATGAATCCACCGAACCCATAAAGAGTCTTTATTAGAAACTATATTCCATATATGAGTAGCCATTAAAGCAAGGTTAAATAATTGTAGGTTGCGTAAACCAAGACCCCCTTCTTGCTTAGGAAGGAAAATATCGTCCCATGGCACTTTCACTTTACCCCTTCTATAATCCCCGTTACACCATAAGAACCCTCGAATAGCTTGTTAAATATCATCAATAACTTCTTTAGGAATAACAAGAACTGAGGCCCAATAAATGTGTATGGATGATAAGACAGACTTACAGAGTTGGAGCCGACCAGCAAAACACAACTACTTGTTCTTCCAATCACCCACACAGTTCTTAACTCTCTCAACGAGAACTTTACAGTCCCGAATTAAGAGCCTTGACGAAATCAAAGGCACCCCAAGATAAGAAGTAGGGAGAGTACCCTCACGAAAAGGCATGAGACTAAGGATCTCAATCTTCACGTGATTTAAAATGTTGCAGAAGAACGTTGTGCTTTTCAGGATGCTCATAACCAAACCCAAGACCAACTTGAACTCTTCAAGGGAATCAAGGACAACTTTAGTCGAGTCAACATCACCTCTAGCAAATATAAGCAACTCATCTACGAAGAAAACATTAATGATACCAATCTTCTCGCACTGTTTATGATATCTAAAACCCTCATAATTACGGGCCCGTCGATGTAACATAAGCGTTAAAACCTCCATGACTAACGTAAATAAAAATGGCCATATAAGGTCCCCTTGACGCAGACCCCGTTTACCTTTGAAGTAGCCATGAATATCCCCATTGACGGAAAGCGAAAACGAGGCAGAAGACACATACACGTCATTACCCACTTAACCATAGTAGCAGGAAACCCAAATCTATTAAGAATGACCTCTAGAAAACTCCAATCCACCGTATCATACGCCTTTTGAATGTCTACCTTAAATGCACATCTCGGGGGCCACGATCACGATGATAACTACGCATGAGTTCCTGTGTAATCAGGATGTTGTCCGAAATACGTTTACCTGGGATAAAAGCAAACTGGGTCTCACTTACAACCTCATTAATTCCATCAATAAGGTAATTAGTAAGAATCTTACTGATGCACTTATAAAGTACATTACAACGAAATATATGCCTGTAGTTAGTCACCTTCTGGGGAGTCGGAATTTTAGGAATCAGGGCATGGAATGTATGATCAATTTCCTTGAATATCTTACCATTCTCAAGGAATTCCTGAATAGCAAAGCAGACATCCAAGCCGACAATCGCCCATGCCTTCTTAAAAAATGCCGAAGTAAAACCATCCGGACCAGGGGCAAACGATCATCACCTATATCGAACATATCTCTCTTAATTTCCACATTAAGAACCGGACGAACCATATGACCAGAAGCCTGCTCCGACACCCTTTTAACAAACAGCCCGTCATCATTCAAAGTCTCACACGTCAAACTCGTACCAAGAAAATTCTGATAATGAGCAACAAATACCTCCGCCACAACATTACGTGTGACCAGATTCTTATTTCCATCAGTAATAACATCAATACGACTATGATTCCATTTACCATTAATCGTCTTATGGAAGTATGTTGAGTTGGTGTCACCTACATTTAGCCACTCTACTTTAGCTTTCTGCCTAAGGAATCGCTCTTCATCAATCTTGGCCGAGTTAAATGCTTGAATGTACACTGATTCCTCCTCACGCAGGCTCGCATTAAGTGGATCACAATCAAGAGCCAACTGAATCACATCCACTCCGTGCCTCAACCGCACCACACGATCATGGATATTACCTTGCGCGTGGATAGATTTTGCAAAGGTTTCTTCAACAGCTTCATCTTTTGCACCACTTGATACATCCTATGACCAGCAATACTTGTACTCTGGCTACCAGAAACAATGTCTCTAAAACCCTCTTTGAAGGTAAGGAAATTATAGAACTTATAAGGCCTAGGCTTTTTCATAGTCAAAGAGGGGATCTTCATTACAGCAGGGGCATGATCAGACAACCAATAAGGTTGGAATAAGGCATACGAACTAGGAAACTTATCAACAAATTCTTCATTACCCATAATCTGGTTAAGTTTCTTAAGCATGCCATCTTCGCCTTGAGGTTTTTGGTTCCATATGAAATGTAACCCCGAACTACTAAGATCAAACACCTCAATATTCTCCACGCATTCTTTAAATTCCGTCATAGAGGACATAAGTCTAGAAGACCCATCAACACAATTCTCTAAATTAAAGGCAAAATTTAAATCACACATAAGAATCCACGGCTTACAACAAACAACCAGCTTATGATCACCAAGCTCATCCCAAAGCTGCCTCCGTTCAACTTGGTGATTACCCACATAAATAAATGAACAAAATAATGTCTTATTTTTAACCCTATGAGTGATTTGAACATGAACCGCTTGCTTAGATTGAGAGACCACCAAGACTTAAACCACATCCGAGTTCCAACCTAAGATGATACGAAAACCTTTATTACACCAGCTTGCATTAGACGTCCAATCCCATGATTTAAAAACCTTAGAACAAACGTTAGCAAGCACTAACACATCAACATGCGACTCTAGAATACCACAAACACTCAAAATATTTTCCCCAACCACATGACGAACCTCAGATTGTTTAGGGGCTCGGTTCAATCCCTTGATATTCCAAGTAGTGATGCTAATATGAGGAACTTCCATGGAAGGAGTGCTTGTCCATTGTTTAATTGATCGCTCCTCAACATATACCTCCTCAACTTCACTCTCACTATCTGAGCCTTGAATGTAAGCATCCTTGGCAACAGTTGCCACCCCACTCGTTTCCCTAATCTCTATATTCTTCAGCAGCTCATCTTCATTCGGCAGCTTTTCAATGATGTTCTCATGCACAATCTACACATTCCCTACTTCATTCCCAATATTCCTACTCTTGAACCTCCCATATTTAATCCTATAAGAAAACTCCGGCTTTGGTTTGTTTAACTTAATCCCGTCCACCTGCCATTCTTGATGGCTTTGCTTATTCTTGCCATTACGCCTCTTATTTTGGACCCTAGTAAAACCATCGTCACTTTCACTAACTTTTGCTTTCTCAACATCAATCACCCGTTTAGGACATTGCTTAGGTGAGTGGCCAAAGACCTTGCACTCCAAACACAAGGGTGGTTGCCATTCATATTCAACCCTAATTCTTTTTTTAGTAAATCCTTGTCCTTCCTTAGTAGGGATCGCCTGACTTCTTTTTTAATTGGTCGGTTAGAGCTAACCTCAATTAACGTGCGAGCAAAATTAATCTTACCTCAAGATTCATCACACATAGAGCTAGTATATGCATCCAGCATGACTGGTTTTCAAATTTGTGTTGCAATAATGCTTAGACCATCTTCTGAATATGCCACAACAGGAACCTTATGTAATTTCACCCATACGGGTACCTTTGTTATAGTATCTTTGGTTAACAAGATACTTGGTGACCACTTAGTTAGCATAATAAGGACATTCCTTACCATCCAAAGCCCATTCTCCAATACCTGCTCCAACCTCACCTGCGTAGCAATTTTGAAGAAGAAAAAACCATCATCAACTTTCATGATCTTCAAGAAACCATATTTAGCCCATGTATTGGTTACATAATTTTTAACCAACAGGAATGCAACACTTTTCCCAACAGAATAACCTACAAGTGAGTTTTTAAGACTGTGTTTAACTTTCTCCATGGTTGTTATCAGTAGAGAACAGTCAGTGTCCTTGACTCCCTCCGTTACAAGAAATCTAAAATTCTTCCTCACCTTGACAGGTTCAGAAGTAACAACAGATACAAACGACACAGGTTTGGAATTCTTTTGCGTCACCTCAACATTCTCATTAACGATCGATGAATCACCATTCACCTTATTATCCCCTTTCTAACTATCAACAGTTTCCTTATGCACATTAGGTAAATTATTCAACTTACCCCGCTTTTTC
This sequence comes from Glebionis coronaria, assembly GCA_025667525.1. Classification (NCBI taxonomy): domain Eukaryota; kingdom Viridiplantae; phylum Streptophyta; class Magnoliopsida; order Asterales; family Asteraceae; genus Glebionis; species Glebionis coronaria. Next base: position 520,710,947 of record CM046879.1, read on the forward strand.
ATTAGCGTTATTAGCGGTGTTGCCTCCTTAAAGTAAAGAGTCAATTGATCCATCTCCCAAAAATAAGCAAAACCCAAAGCAAACCCTAAAAAATTAGGGTACAAACGCCTCCTCACACAACCTCTGGTCTGCCTACATCATGGAAACACTAATAAATAGGGACGGCAACGGGTCGGGTTCGGGTGGGGTTTTATTGAACCCGTACCCGCATCCGTTTATAATATCCAAACCCGCATCCGCCCCAGTACCCGACGGGTACCCGATTACTATTACCCAATGGGTTTTTGGTTTTTACCCGCGGGTATCGGGTATCCACAATTAAATCTCATTGGACATAATTGTACGTATAAAGTTAAATAAAACCAATGAGAAACAATCAAAATACCCTAATATAATTTTTAAGTTTTTAAAAGATTAAGAATACTAATTCAATATCATATCATGCGATTTAATGTATCGAATAAATCATTATTTTATTTAAATTTACAAAATCGAAATATGCTTGATCACAAACATTTTAATGCATACAAAATGTAACTAATATAAGCATTTCATTTGTTTAATAATCTTCATCTACTATTTTAGACAAATTTAAAAATTATATAAAATAACAATAAACGATATGTATTTTGGTAAATGGGTACATATACGGGTAAACGGGGCGGGTATTACTAAAACCCGAACCCGAACCCGTACCCGCGAAAAATAAATTATCCCAACCCGAACCCGCATCCAAACCCGCCAACCCGAAACCGAGCCCGACCCAATCGGTTCGGGTTTCGGTTTTCTCCATCGGTTTCGGGTGCTTTTGCCATCCCTACTAATAAACAAAAATGAGAACCCTAAAATTAAAGAAATCAAGAAACCCTAGAATGCTATCAAACACAAACCGTAAAACACTCGTCGAATTAATTAAAAAGAGATACAATCAATTCACAGAATGGATCATGCTTCCCGATTAATTACGAGATCACAGCAAGGATAAGGATCACAAAATGAAAGCCTGACCCACTCACTACGTATGCGCAAAATCAAAACATAAACATAGAATAGACGTATACAATCGTTAATCAATGATTAGAGGTTAACGACATCAAATAAAATACATGGGGGAGAAAGGTTCTTGAGATCTCCCATAGAGAGGCTAGGGTTAGGTTAAGTCCTTTCTATATAGTTTCTCATTACAATTATTAATTAAAGATAAATTACATATAAGATTGATGTACATGACTGATGTATGTTGAATATTATACGTATTTGTATACAAACTAGATAAAATATGATCATTTCAAATGGTGGCCCTACGTACTTGCTCTTCTTTTCACGCCCCCTTTGATATGAACTCACATCTATACATCGAATGTGATAAGACGCCAATATAAGATTGTCAATTTCTGAGAACTAGATAGAGAAACCACGATGATAAGGGCATTAAGCGGTCAAAGACTGCAAGTATAATAAATAGCAAGGAAAATTGATATTAAGCATTGGCGAGAACATTTACTGGAGAAATGTCGTCATCGCTAATACATGTAGTAAAAAATCTTCATATTCTAGTCTCGGTATAAGTTTGAAAATGTGCTATTTTGTTGTTTTTATCGACAAATTTTATTAAGAACTAGCAAGACGCTAGAAAGAACTTACACATAAATCAAATAAGGGTTTTTAACCAAAAATCCTAAGAAAAATAGCTAGAACTATGATTAAGACACCAAATAAAAAAGACAAAACAATGTCATCAAAAATCACAGATCGTCTTAGAAGAGACTCCGAAAATCAACTGATTTCGAAATAGCCAAATATGCCACTCGGACGTAAAGAAAATTCCATCTAACAAAAGATAGAGTTTACTTCATAACCGGATAGTAGAGAAAAGCATCCTACGCAACAAAAGAGGATATGTCCATCGAATGCAAGTTCCACCAATGACATATCCATTGAAAAATAATCTTAGCCAAGTCACAACCAAAAAACAAATACTGAGCATCTTCAAGAACTAAACCAGAGATCGGACAAGAGTAAGATTCTAGGTGCACCCTCGAACTGATTAATTACCTTTTGATGGAAGATGATTTAACTTGGCACGCCACACGAAAATATTAACTTTGATTGGCACAAGTTTCACCCACCTAGTGGCCTCACTCGAACATGGAAAAAGGAGATCATCCAAACAAGACCGAATATCTCTAACTCGATACATACCTTCCCCATGAAGATCACAAACCCATCTATCTGGCAATGAAGAAAAAGTAACCGAACCAAGCAACGAACATAAGTCTTTCCATTTTTGATTTTCCGCTCCAACCCTAATCTGTCTTTGGAAGGAGACATCAAATGACGAAGCACTCCATTTTTCCGCAACTAACATATCCTTGTTCGTTTCCAACACAAAAATACGAGGAAACCGAATACTAAGAGGCCTATTTGTATTCCAAGGATCGGACCAGAACTTGGTAGACAAACCATTCCTGATGCGCCGTTTATAATGGGAAAGTAAGTCAAAACCTTACGATTTCAGAATTTAAATCTCACGAATAATAGTACTCCAACACGAAGATATGTTAGACATATGGTTCAATAACGAAGAACCATGTAACACCCAATTTTGATAAATGGAATGTCACGCGTGATTATGGCGTGTCATCAAAGCATGCAAGGTAATATGTACTAAAACATACATGACCATAGGGAAAACCGGAATCAAACATCTGTTCCCAAACATAAGCCCAAAACATAATAAAGTAAAGGAAATAAGAAATAACTAAACAAGCATAGGTATATGAAGGCAAAGGAAGAAGTCTATAGCAGCTTCCATCCTATGCACGTCCTCCAATTGCTCGAGTCCTGGGTACCTGCCGTTTTGGGAACATGAAAGGAAAAAGGCTGAGCATAACGCTCAGTGCACGGATATACAACATAGTATGAATGGCTGAAAAATAAATAAGACTAATAGAAGCGGAAATATATAAGTCTTGGAAAACCTGGTATAACTTAGTAAAACTGGTTTTATAGTTTGAAAAGCCTTATGTTTATCTTTTAAAAACTGTTTAATATATTTTACCATTAGCCAATATAGGTCATGAAATATCAACGTGCATGAATACTTGGAGGGGTGACCTCGTCATACAAATTAGAGGGGCTGCCTCTAATTTAATATACTGGTTTTGGGTAGGAGGGATCAGCTCCTTGTGAAGAATGTAAGGCACACACCACATTCGCACTTAGTAATCTGCTGAAAACATGTAACTAGGATGCACCCATACGCCCCACCTGATAATATAATAAATGGTCAAAAGTTGAAAGGGACGCCACGAGCAATCACTCCGCCGTGGGGAAGTCATAACACTGGTGCCTCCAGTGTTATGGTTATGGTACCTCCATAACTAGGTGAAACTGGTCATGCATGTATATGGCTGACGGTCATTCTCATGACTGTGATTCATGTAACTATTCAGCTGAGTGGCCGGCTGGTACCGGTTTGCACTCATATGACTGAAACGACAACTGAATGACGTGTGACATGTAACTAAGAATTAGGGACAATGATTGATGAAAATCGTCTGATGGTGAAGCATCTTCTCGTCCAATTGCTTGCTCTGACGCCTTTGTCTTCGTCTTGTAGGATCTCCAGGTTGTGAACAGCATCCGCATCTCGTAGCGTCTCCAAACATCAGCAGCATCAACCTTTAGTAACATTTCCAAGTTATGAGCGACATCAGCAATCCTGTAGAATATCAGCAAGTGGAGTACGCCTAAGATGATTTAGAATCGACTAGCGAACACTGGTGGAGCATTGTAAGTAAAGTACACATGGATAAAGGTACGTGTAATACACATGGAATACAGTACATGGAGTACACATGGAATGCACATGAAATGATCGGTATGGGGTCGATCATTTGTCATGATTTTAATGAAACTATAATCGGTTAAACGGTTAGAAAAACCATCATGATAACCTGGTAATGCCAGTATATACCTCATTCTGGTTGCATAGAGAAACTTTAAAGTGTGGTTATACAAAATTCAACGATGATTCGCCTGAAAGCATGATCAATTAAAATCAACCATGACTAACATGAATGCAGGATTCAATAAAATCCCACAATGTCTTGCATGAAAGCATAGATAACTAAAGAGGCGTAAGATGTAATCAACATGAGGAAACATGAAACAACTTAACATGAAGGATGAAACTGAAGTTATATAACATAATCAGCATGAAACTGAAGTTAACCATGAAGGTATGAAAACATACTTGACATAAAAACATATTAACTTATGAGGGGACATGAAAAATTATATGCCAATAAATCATGAGAAAATTTTTATGCATGAATGCATGATGTAGTTTATAAAAACCTTTATATGTGCGAGGGGACGCCTATGGGTCGGTCCCAAAACAAAAGACATGGTGAGGGGACGCCTATGGGTTGGTCCCAAAGTTAAAAGTTTCGATAAAAGCACATGTGACTAAATAGGGCAAGTCCTGTACCAACCATTACTTAGTCATAATTCCTGCAACAATGGTACATGAAACATAAATAAATGAAACTCATCTGTCAAAACTTACCAGAAAAAAAAAATTATGTGACCAATTATGAACTACTGGGGTTCAGTCCACATAGTCACAGTTCACGAGGAACGTCATGCATGAAACAATGACACATAACTAAATATGAATGATGGTTGTCCATCCATATTAGTAAAACAATATCGATGAAAACATCAAGGTGCTGAAAACATTATGGTTAAAACAACAATGTGCTGAAAACATAAATTTGTGGAATAACAAGCGTTGACTTAGGAAGCTCCTGGTGACTACCCACTAGTCACAAGTAGAGGTGGCAAATCTTGCCCATTTGATACATACGGGCATTTTTTGCCCATATTCAAAAAAGGATGGGGCACTTTTTGCCCATTCTTTATAATGAATGGGCTAAACGGGCGCATATGTAAGAAACTAAATGGGCTAAACGGGCGCACTTGTAAAATACAAATTAGTATACTCGACGAATATTTTTTATTAAATTTTTTATCCCGGCTTTCTAACAAGTATTTTTATTTTTTATTTGTATGTTTTTATATGTTTTTTCCTTTTTTTAGCTTGCGCCCGTTTAGCCCGCCCGCTTTGCCCGCCCGTTTCGCCCGTGCCCGTTTAGCCCGCGCCCGTTTAGCCCGCCGCCCGTTTAGCTCGTTGCCCGTTTAGCCCGCCGCCCGTGCCCGCCCGCCCGTCCATTTTGCCACCTCTAGTCACAAGTCAAGTTTTATAGCCTACAGGTCGAAGCCTTGGCTCTGATACCATAATTGTAACACCCCATTTTGGTAAATGGAATGTCACGCGTGGTTATGGCGTGTCATCAAAGCATGCGTGGTTATGGCGTGTCATCAAAGCATGCAAGGTAATATGTACTAAAACATACATGACCATAGGGAAAACCAGAATCAAACATCGGTTCCCAAACATAAGCCCAAAACATAATAAAGTAAAGGAAATAAGAAATGACTAAACAAGCTTAGGTATATGAAGGCAAAGGAAGAAGTCTATGGCAGCTTCCATCCTATGCACGCCCTCCAATTGCTCGAGTCCTAGGTACCTGCCGTTTTGGGAACATGAAAGGAAAACGGCTGAGCATAACGCTCAGTGCACGGATATAAAACATAGTATGAATGGCTGAAAAATAAATAAGACTAATAGCAGCGGAAATGTATAAGTCCTGGAAAACCTGGTATAACTTAGTAAAACTGGTTTTATAGTTTGAAAAGCCTTATGTTTATCTTGTAAAAACTGTTTAATATATTTTACCATTAGCCAATATAGGTCATGAAATATCAGCGTGCATGAATACTTGTAGGAGTGACCTCGTCATGCAAATTAGAGGGGCTGCCTCTAATTTAATATACAGATTTTGGGTAGGAGGGATCAACTCCTTGTGAAGGATGTAAGGCACACACCACATTCACACTGAGTAATCTGCTGAAAACATGTAACTAGGATGCACCCATACGCCCCACCTGATAATATAATAAATGGCCAAAAGCTGAAAGGGACGCCACGAGCAATCACTCCACCGTGGGAAAGTCATAACACTGGTGCCTCCAGTGTTATGGTTATGGTACCTCCATAACTAGGTGAAACTGGTCATGCATGTATATGGATTTAGGTATTCTAATTAAACATAAGCAATCAAAACATATAAAACATATAGTAGGGAAAACAGTTGGCTGCATACGGGGAATCCTAATAAGGAAAGAATGTCCATACTGAAAGGACGGAGAACCCGTGCCTTATGTCCAGTGAACGAAGAAGACGAATGGAAGAGAGTCCTACTTCGGTATCACTAATGCTACATAAATACATGCGTGTATAAGTATCTGATTACTAGGTACGTAACTGGTTTTATATCATGTCTTAGCTTGTTTTAAGTGTTCATGTCATGGTTTACTGATTTAAGCTTTATACTGTGTTTATCATATATTCTGTCTTTTCTGATTAAGTATTACTTGTATTTCATGTATTATTATACTTGTTGTGTAATAATAAGTGACTTTCTAAAAATAGCAGGTTTCCTAAAATAGAAAGTTTCCAAAAATAAAAAGTTACCAAAAATAGAAAGTTTCCAAAAATAGAAAGTTTCCAAAAATAGAAAGTTTCCAAAAATAGAAAGTTTCTAAAAATAAAATTACGGCTTAAAATAGATAAGATTCTAAAAATGGAAAGTTTCCATAAATAGATTAGCTGCCTTAAATAAATAAGTTTCTAAAAATAGAAAGTTTCCATAAATAGATATAAGCTGGTTAATTAAGCTAATTACATAAGCTTAAGTATTTTCTGATTAATATTCTAAGTCATGTGATTATATAGTATAGTTTATTAATTATTTCATGAAACTTAAATAAACTATAGGTTAAAGTATTTAATTAAATATAACATGATTTTAATTAAATAAAGGTAAAATACTTAGGTTAAAACATGTATTATTATCTATTAATAATATAACCTAAGTCATGTAAATTAATTAATTATAGTCATGGTTTTAATAATTAATTAATTAAATAGTCTAATTAAATAAGAAATACTTAGGTTAAAATTCATGAATTAATAATTAAATTAATAACCTAAGTCATGTAAATTAAATTAATCATGTTCATGCTTTTAATTAATTTAATTTAAGTCTTGAAAAAAGTAACATAACTTGTAAAAATCATAAACCTTAAAAAAATGATTCATGAACCGGACCCGTGATTAAAACCCATGAACCGGACCCGTAACCATCACCATACCCCGACCATGGTTGGGGTTTCCCTTGCCCTTGCTGCTGCCGTGAGACCACCACCACCATACCGAGACCATATGGTCTCGGTGGTGTGAAATAAGCCAAGCCGAGACCCCCTTGGGGCTCGGTTAGGCGTCGGCTAAACAACAAACACCCCTAAACCCTTGATTTGATTTAACCCCATTATTAGAACATGTTTATATTACTTGTTTTTAATTAATTTATTAAAAACATCATGATTTTATGTGATTATATAAATCAAAACATAAAAAGAAAAGGTTAAAGGTAATACCGATTACGTGAAATCAAGAAGGATGAACACACACGATTCCTTGCAATAAATCAAAGATCAAAATCAACCCGAAACACCCTTTGTTGTTCTTGAACCCGGCGGCCAAAGAGGACAAAAGGAAGAATTAGGGTTTTCTTTCTTTTCTAATTTTTTGTAAATATGAAACATGTTTTTCCTAAATCCCCTAGTTAGTAAAATTACATGGGCCAAGCCCATGTTTCTTGGTATAGCCGCGGGTAGGGGGCCCCACATGGGGTAACCCGTACCTTTCTCGTGTCTTAAATAATAGTGTGTTCTCGTGTTCGTAAATTACGTGTTCTAATTTGTTATCGATCGTGACTTAATATATTTCGTGTTCGTAATAAATATATATACATACGTAATATTAGTTCGTGATTAATTTACGTTCATGATTTCATGTTCGTATGTTCGTGATTATAATTATTATTGGAATAATTATCGTGTGTTCATACGTAATAAATACTTATCGTGTTATAACACGAACGTAATACTTGTAATTCTTATTCATGAAACGTAAACGTGCTATAAAAGGAAAGTTCTAATCATGTACGTACGATCTTAAGGGTACTATTCATGGTAAAAGCATGCGGGTGTTACAAACCATGTATGTCACAAATAACTTTATACCACATCGAAACATCCTGGGAAACAAATCTCCAAACCTATTTAAGAAGTAAGGCGCGATTCAAAGCATAGTAACTAGAGACCTCGAGACCACCGTGTTTTTTGGAAGCTAGAGCTTTATCCCACGTGAACCAAGTAATTTTCTTTTCCCCCAAGTCGCCACCAATGAAAAAGTTACTACAAATCATTTCCAACTCATTAAGAACACGTTTTGGAACTTTGTAGAGAGACGTAAAATATAAAGGCATTGCACCAAGAACTGAATTAAGAAGGGTTAAACGACCCTCTATGGAGAGCGTTTTTTCCTTCCACTTAGACAGTCGTGTGCGAACTCTCTGAATTGTAATGGACCATGCAGAGTGACGTGACATGATATCACCCGCCGTAACACCAAGATAATTAAAAGGTAAATGTAAAATATAACAACCAATAAGCGACGCACATTGATTGACTATATCCTGAGAATGCCAACGCCGAGCAGCTGACTCTTCTGCGAATCTCTCTTCGGCCTCGAAGCTAACTGAAAACATTTAAGAATCCTGATGATATTCTTCATATTATGATCGGACCAATCTCTTTTGAAGATTGCATCGTCCGCGTAGTACAAGTGAGATAAGGTCAAGGACTATTGGATATGAAGCCCTTTAAACATGTCTTCACTTACTGCCCTAGACATGGAAATATGAAGAGACTCCATGATGAGGATGAGAAGGAAGGGAGCTAAAGGGTCACCTTGTTTTAAGCCACATTAGATTGGAAATTCATCGGTGGGACTACCACTGACCAAAAATGAAGCCATATTGGAGCTAAAAATACGTCGGATCCACATGCACCATCTAGAACCAAAACCAAAAGCATTAAGTACATCTAGGAGAAAACCCCATCTAACACAATCATAAGCCTTAGCAAAATCCACCTTAAAAATCAGTGCTTGTTTCCTTCTTCGTTTACACCAAGCCAGGACCTCATTCAAGATGAAAGGACCATCAAGAATTTGCCGTTTAGCAACAAAGGCCGATTGAGTATTAGACCGACCATCAAAGTCCGATTAGCAACAAAGGCCGACCATCAAGAATTTGTTGTTTAGCGGGGTTTTGGCAACGACATTTGTGTCCTCGTCGAAAGTTGGTCAGTTGTTTTTGTTTTTCTTGTAGTGCAGACTTTTAAAAGGTAGTGGTTTGGTCCTATCAATAGACTCGAAACGTATCAAATTGTACATTCACAAAGACCAACGGAAGCAGGACTAAATATCCTCGAATGCACATAAATTTGAACCATAATAATAGAAACATATTTTGATGGACGGATGCATTTAACATAAATTAAAAAAATTGATGTTTTTCTTAAAATTAACAATACGTCGGAAAAATTTATGTTGTTCTCGGGCACCCGCGAGAACCCCTAGTTTCGTCACTGTATATTCATGTCGATATTTATATACTTTAGACAATTACAAAAGGCATTTATATCTGGGGATATGTGACTAAGTGAATAGAGTAATGATTTGCATATTTTATAAATTTATTAGTACATTTCAAAATAAACATGTCAGAACTATTATAGCTTTATTGTATACATACATTACTAAATAATATATGGATATAAATATTAAGACACATCTAATTTGAATGTACGAATCACCCCACTGAACATATAAAAAAAATAACTTTAAGTATAATTAGACATGCTATATTATAATATTTGTGAGATAGATACATACTTTACACGATATGTGTATTTTCAAAGGTCATGTTTGTTGGTGATTTTGTATTACCAATAATGATTTAAGTGTAATGGATTTACTTTGTTGACCAATGTGTAATCGTGATAAACGTTCATCAAGTCGGGGTTGTGCGGAGTGCACACTTGTATGACATTATTACGGTTATCATACGGGGGCGAAGCCCCCGTACGACGGGGGTCCGGGGGCAGCGCCCCTGGGCAGGGTCCAAGGGGCGGCAGCCCCTGGCAGGGTCCAAGGGGCAGCGCCCCTGGCTGGGGTCGAGCTTTTATTTGGTATAAAGTGCTATGTTAAAAACGCACTAGAAAATAAAATTCCCGGGTATTCGGACCTATTTCTGCCCGTTGCTAAAAGTGTCGGTTTTTAGGAGTTATAACTGCTTTTGGCAGTTACAACTTCACAGACGTTCTATTGGTCATCTCCTTCATTCTGGTTCTGCATCATAACAACAATAACACAATTACAGTTCGAATCTGAGTTTTATCCGATTGGAGATTTCGATAGAACCATCGAAATACTTTGATCTGAAAGTGTTTGACACGACTCTCAGATTATTTGATCCACCCATATTTCTAACAAAGATCAAAGTATTCTGTGATCATGGCGAACGGTGAATCTGTGAAGGACATGACGAGTAAGTTCGATAAGTTGGCTAAGTTTGAAGGGCAGGATTTTCGTCGTTGGCAGAAGAAGATGCACTTTCTTCTTACCACTTTGAAGGTTGTGTATGTTCTGAATACACCAAGTCCCGAATGGTCGGAGGATGAGACGCTGGAAACCACTAGGCAGCGGATGAAGTGGGAAAACGACGACTACATATGCCGTGGTCATATTCTGAATGGTATGTCTGACTCACTCTTTGATATCTATCAAAATACTGAATCTGCAAAGGCTCTGTGGGAGTCCCTAGAATCCAAATACATGGCTGAAGATGCTTCTGCAAAGAAGTTTCTGGTAAGCAATTTCATGAATTACAGAATGGTTGATTCCAGATCTGTAATGGACCAATATCATGAGATGTTAAGGATTCTGGGACAGATTACCCAACACAAATTGTTGATGGATGAGGCCATCTCGGTTGCAGTTATCATTGATAAACTGCCCCCTTCTTGGAAAGAATTCAAACATGGTTTGAAACATAAGAAGGAAGAATTAAATTTGGTTCAACTCGGTAGTGCTCTCCGAATTGAGGAAGGGTTAAGAACTCAGGAACTTGAAAATAACCCTAAAGGAAAGAACCAAATTGAGTCATCTTCTGTCAACATGGTTGAAGGAGATGGAGCCAAGAATTCAAACAACAATAAGAACAAACGTAAGTACAACAACAGTGGTGATAATAAGTCTGGCAACAAGAAGGTTGTGGGGGCTTGTTGGAAATGTGGCAAACCTGGTCACATGAAGAAGGATTGTCGCTCTAAGGACAAAAAAGGCGCTGGTTCAAATGGGTCTAAGGATCCAGAAAAGCAACAAGGTTATATTTCTGATCTTATTCAGAATATTGATAATGATTTACATTATGTTTCTGTTATTTCTGATGCATTTTATGTTCAGGATGATGATGTTGCTTGGTGGGTTGATTCGGGTGCAACAAGTCATGTTTGCAAGGATCTTCGTTGGTTTCAAGCCTGTAAATCAATTGAAGATGGATCATTTGTAAAGATGGGAAACGTTGCTACTGAACCAATCAAAGGAATAGGGCGTGTTTTATTAACTTTCACTTCTGGAAAAACTTTATGTTTAGATAATGTGTTGTATGTACCCGGGATTCGAAAGAATCTCGTTTCTGAAATTGTGTTGAATAAGTGTGGCTACAAACAGGTGTTGGAAAGTGACAAGTATATCTTGTCAAGACATGGTACTTTTGTTGGATTTGGTTATGTATGTAATGGAATGATTAGACTAAATCTGAATTATCCTTTGTTTAATGCTTCTACTTGTATGATTACTTCTGGTCATAGTAATGATGTAAGTAATTCTGAATTGTGGCATGCTAGACTAGGACATGTTCATTACAGGAGAATGATAGATATGGCTAAAATGAGTCTAATACCTGCTTTTGACATGACAAATAAAAGTTGTAAAACTTGTATGTTAACAAAGATTACTAGACAACCTTTTAAGGGTGTTAATTGGGAAAGCAATGTATTAGATCTCGTACATAGTGATCTATGTGATTTTCATGCCAATCCTTCACTAGGACAAAATAAGTATGTTATTACTTTTATTGATGATGCTTCTAGATATTGTTATGTATATCTTTTGCATGCTAAAAATGAAGCTCTTGATAAATTTAAAATTTATAAACAAGAAGTAGAACTTCAAAGACAAAATTCAATAAAAGTATTTCGTACTGATCGTGGTGGTGAGTATTATGATCCAGTTTATTTCCAATCTACTGGAATAATACATCAAACCACGGCTCCTTACACACCACAACAGAATGGTGTGGCTGAAAGGAAGAATAGGACCTTAAAGGAAATGGTGAATTCCATGTTATCCTATTCTGGACTAAGTGAAGGTTTTTGGGGTGAGGCAATGTTGACAGCCTGTTATATTCTGAATAGAACTCCAAACAAACATAGCAAACAAACTCCTTATGAAATTTGGACCAAGAAGGTACCAAATTTGGCTTATTTAAGGGTTTGGGGCTGTAGAGCAGTCGTAAGTTTGACTCAGCCCAAGATTAAAAATCTGGGTGAGAAAGGTATAGATTGTATCTTCATTGGGTATGCTGAGCATTCCAAGTGTTACAGGTTTTATGTTATAGAACCTAATGATTATGTGTCGGTGAACTCTATAATAGAGTCAAGAGATGCAATATTTGATGAAGAACGATTTTCATCTATACCTAGACCAAGAGGTATGATTCAGCCATCTTCAAGTGAGATAGCTGAAGATGAGATTGAAGGTGCAGATGATGTACCTGGTCCATCGGTTCCTAGGAAAAGCACTAGAACAAGAAAAGCTAAGTCTTTTGGTTCTGATTTTCAACTTTATTTGGTTGAAGGAACGAGAGATAAGACTGTATCTCTACGTGAATATTGTTTCACTGTTGAGGAGGATCCAAAGACCTTGAGTGAGGCAATGGCGTCTAGGGATGTTGCCTTCTGGAAAGAAGCAATTCAAAGTGAGATTGATTCCATCATGCAGAATGATACTTGGGAATTAGTTGATTTACCTCCTGGATGCAAGGCATTAGGAGGTAAATGGATCCTCAAAAGGAAAATGAAAGTGGATGGAAGCATAGATAAGTTTAAAGCCAGATTGGTAATCCAAGGCTTTAGACAAAAGGAAGGAATTGACTTCTTTGATACATATGCTCCTGTTGCCAGGATATCCACTATTAGATTGTTATTAGCTATTGCTGCTATAAACAATCTTGTTATTCACCAAATGGATGTGAAAACTGCATTCTTGAATGGTGATTTGGATGAAGAAATTTACATGAAACAACCTGAAGGGTTTGTGATGCCTGGACATGAAAACAAGGTATGTAAATTGAAGAAATCATTGTATGGTCTAAAACAAGCACCAAAACAATGGCATCAAAAGTTTGATGATGTGGTGTTGTCTAATGGTTTTTGTTTAAACCAATCTGACAAATGTGTGTATAGCAGGTTTGATGCTTCTGGTAAGGGAGTAATCATTTGCTTATATGTAGATGACATGTTGATCTTTGGCACTGACCAAGATCAAGTTGATAAGACAAAGGAATTTTTGTCATCTAAGTTTGATATGAAAGATCTGGGGGAGGCTGAGGTGATTCTTGGTATTAGAATTAAACGAGGAAACAATGGTATCTCGATTTCTCAATCTCATTATATTGAGAAGATACTAGCAAAGTTTAACTTTGCTGATTGCATTCCTGCTCATACTCCATTTGATTCTACTGTGAAACTGATTCCTAATAAGGGAATTACAGTGTCTCAGCTAGAATACTCTAGTGCTGTTGGATGTCTTATGTATGCCATGATTAGCACTAGGCCGGATATAGCGTTTGCTGTAGGACAGCTTAGTAAGTATACTAGCAATCCTAGTGCTTTACATTGGCAAGCTCTTACTCGAGTATTTCAATACTTGAAAGGAACCATGAATTTTGGTTTAACTTATAGTGGTTATCCTTCTGTGATAGAAGGTTACTCAGATGCAAGTTGGATTAACAACATGGAGGATCACTCGTCTACGAGTGGCTGGGTATTCCTACTTGGAGGAGGTGCTATTTCTTGGGCTTCTAAGAAACAGACTTGTATTACAAGCTCAACTATGGAGTCAGAGTTTGTGGCTTTGGCTGCTGCTGGTAAAGAAGCTGAATGGCTAAGGGATTTGGTTTATGAAATTCCTTTGTGGCCTAAACCGGTATCTACCATTTCTATCAGATGTGATAGTGCTGCTACCTTAGCTAGGGCTTATAGTCATGTGTACAATGGTAAGTCTAGACACTTAGGTGTTAGACATAGTATGATTCGTGACCTTATCATGAATGGTGTGATATCCGTGGAGTTTGTGAAAACTCAGTTGAATTTAGCCGACCATCTAACCAAAGGGTTAGTTAGAGATCTCGTGCGCAAGGCGGCTATTGGGATGGGTTTAAAGTCCACCTAATAAAATCCTTGTATCAAGATACCCAATTCCCACCTAACGCAATGTTAGGTGCTGAATTCAATGTGGAAAGCTTGATATTTTGATTTGGAACACATAATTACATCATCCCACGGTATGTGTTCAGAACTGCAAGTAAAGGAGGTTGAAATTATATTTCTTAATGATCTTTTGACAAATTGCATGTGCAGGTGCAAGAAGAAAAGATCACCTATATAAGCATGAAGTTTAGCTGCTTCAAGAAGTTTGGGACTTGGCTTTGATATGCTTATTGAAGGATAGGACACAAGCTAGTAAAAATAGTGTCATGTAGAACATGTAAATGTGTAAACTGTTGTGTATATTATCTTCAGGTATTCTCTATGGATAGAAGAGTTCAATCCTTAGTGACACTCTAATATTCGAATATTTGGAATGCTAATATACTAATGTGAAATTCAATCATGTTGACATTTCATTTATGCATCAGTTTGATTGTGTTATGATTTTCTTTAAGTTAATCAAGATTACACTTAAATGGGGGAGGATTGTTGGTGATTTTGTATTACCAATAATGATTTAAGTGTAATGGATTTACTTTGTTGACCAATGTGTAATCGTGATAAACGTTCATCAAGTCGGGGTTGTGCGGAGTGCACACTTGTATGACATTATTACGGTCGCCCCCGTACGACGGGGGTCCGGGGGCAGCGCCCCTGGGCAGGGTCCAAGGGGCGGCAGCCCCTGGCAGGGTCCAAGGGGCAGCGCCCCTGGCTGGGGTCGAGCTAGAAAATAAAATTCCCGGGTATTCGGACCTATTTCTGCCCGTTGCTAAAAGTGTCGGTTTTTAGGAGTTATAACTGCTTTTGGCAGTTACAACTTCACAGACGTTCTATTGGTCATCTCCTTCATTCTGGTTCTGCATCATAACAACAATAACACAATTACAGTTCGAATCTGAGTTTTATCCGATTGGAGATTTCGATAGAACCATCGAAATACTTTGATCTGAAAGTGTTTGACACGACTCTCAGATTATTTGATCCACCCATATTTCTAACAATGTTGGTCCTTAATATTGACGGATAAAACAATCTAAACGACGATAAATGTGTGCCCGACATAGAAAAACTCGTTTGTGTAAGAGATGTTCTATACATACGACCATATCATGCGTACCCAGATCAGTAAGGTTGTAAATGAATCCAGCGAACGCGAATGTGTAATTGGACCAAAATCGTTGTATATGTTCGTTTATTTAGATTTGAACTTGTTCATGTTCGTTTATTAATAAGTTAAATGGATGTAAACGAACATAAACAAAATAAACGTATATAAATAAATGTTAACGATCATATATGAACGTAAATGGACATAAATAAGCGTGAAATTAAATTTTTAAATTAAAACAATCCATATTATATTTAAAATAGTTAATATATAATTTATATAAATGTTATAGATCTTTGAAATACTTAATATATCATTTATTAA
Source organism: Glebionis coronaria (assembly GCA_025667525.1). NCBI lineage: Eukaryota > Viridiplantae > Streptophyta > Magnoliopsida > Asterales > Asteraceae > Glebionis > Glebionis coronaria. The sequence goes on from CM046879.1 coordinate 520,726,974, forward strand.
TATCTTTTCAATATTGTACTAACTACTAGTCATCGTTCTTTTGCTCGGAACATATCCTGAAACGACGACAGAAACACTGCACGTAGAAATATATACACGTACGTACTATATAAGTATATATCATTCTACCTTATTAGCTGACATACGTAGTATATTTAATGGAAATTGCTGGTCAAAGACTAAAAATACTTAATCCAATATGATAATGAGTATGTGTGTTTCTAATCGAGTCTGGAAGGTGTGGATTATTATTGGACGTGAATGCGACCGGTTCCGCTTTAGCCGCTATGATTCCGAATTTATTGCAATGATTGACCCGGCCTTAACACGCTATAATATTTATTTTTAGAATATTAAACATAACCCTTAATAGAATATAGCTAGCTAGTACAAGCCAACTTGAATTCATTTACAATTATACAAAATATAGTTTTAACAAACTCCACTAGTTTGTAACTGGGGTGAGCTCGGTACCGGTCATGTCTCGAACTCGTTCCAAATTATTGGTACCGATTATTTTCCGAGCATAAATTTATGATACCGGTACCATACCGAATGAGATTCGGGTATCGGTAGCGGTACGGGAATCGGTATCAGTACTAGGAAATCGGGATAAGATTTATATTGGCCAAACTCATATATATATATTGGCCAGAGATAAGATTTATATAGACCCTTTAAATAGCATAGACTCAATCAACAAATTATAATCACTCATTTTTTTTAAAAAACTCATTTCTCACCACTTTTTAAAAATTTAAATATCTCACAAACGGTAAATCGTCAAACAAATAATAATACACCATTGCAACAAGAATTAAATTCTATCGAGGGGCACATGTATATACTTTCGACGAATTTTTTTTTTAAGTCGCGTCTGAGAGAAATCATATTTGATTCGTCACGAATCATATATGATTTTCAGAAAATCATATATAATTCATGATATGAATCATACATGATTTTCTGAAAATCATATATGATTCATGACGAATCATACATGATTTTCTGAAAATCATATATGATTCATGACGAATCATACATGATTTCTCTCGGACGTGACTTACGAAAAAAAAGTCGGAAAAAAGTTCGTCGAGAGTATATACACGTGCCATCGATAGATAAGATGATCTAATTCTCGTCACGATGATATGTTTTGTTTTACGTAACGATGAACGATTTGTGAGATATTTAATTTTTAAAAAACAAGTTTTTTTTTTTGTTATATGACAAAAATGAGTGATTGTGATTAGTTAATTGAGATATGCTAAAGTAAAGGTATATGTTGAACTTTTCTCGTATTAACCAATATGATGATTTTGCAACGGCGTCGGACCTATGAGCGTAATCTCTGCTTGGTCTCTATATCTTGTCGAAATACATACGTTTACATTCCAAGACATCTCAAATAGGGCATATTTATACAATTGTATAAAGTTAAGCAAAGTAAATTAATTTTTAATATCGTTTTTATTGGTTATGAGTTTTAATATCGCCTTTTACAGTATATGAGGAGGTTGAGATGTAAATATCTTTACCCAATTTTGAGTTCTATCAAAGATAAAACAAATTAGTGACTTAATCTTTGCCTCGAGAGACAATAGTGGTAAACACTTAATCCAACTAAAATTGATTTTTGTTGTTTCATTTAGTCTCATACAAAGTATTTTACTCACCCATTTATAATATATTTTTCTTAACGTAGTTTAATTAGTAATACCATAATTATTAATCGTAATTCATCAAACTGCTAGTACTTTTTTTGTTTCAAAATACTAATTTTCTTCTCACAAGTATAAGAGAAGTATAATTATCAATGTTTGTTTCTTACTTTTTGTTTTTATAATAATAATTTTATTTTTAACTAATTAATTAATATGTTTTAGAATAATATTATCAAATAAATGTAATAAGACAAGTGTTTTTTTTTTGAACGAATATAAACTAAGCTCGTTGATATTTAACAATTAGATTGAGGCGAACCTGAACTTCAGTTTGGACGGAATGTGTAATATATTACGAGTGTTTCAATACGAAAAAAGTCTATGTATTTTGCTTTAAATCTAATCAATGAAATAAGCACTTTTCCTTTGACTCAAAGACGTCACGAATATTAGTAGCTTATTATACGGAGTACCATTTTACCCTTTGGTGGTTAAAATATAGTTGTGCAACTATATTCAGAATTCAAACCACCTAGAGTTAAGAGATTACCTCGAAGACCGAAAGAAATTCTTCTTAAATAACCAGAGCTATTTTTAATTATACTTTAATTCTTTTAGTCATGTTGAATTTTGATCAAATAAGTATGTATTTAATGATATCGACGACTTTCAAAGCTCTATACAATACAATACTCGGATTATCTTATTCATTTTCTCTGTGTTGAAAATAACAGAAATCATTCTACCCGCACATTACAAAGCACACGAGACATGCTAAATCTTACCGATAGCTTTGAGGGTTCGTGTAGTATGAAAAGGAATACAATGTCAAATGAATAAAATAAATAACATAACTAAATAGGTAGTGTAATGTGTTAATTCATTCCGTTATTATTCATATTTAGTTTATATAATAAAAGATATTAATCAATAATAAAATGGCTAAAACATAAATATAAAATACAAATTGTTTCTTTGCCTTTTATAACTATGTAAATAGATTGTTTATAATTTACTAGATGGTTACCCGCGCAAAAGAGCGGGGTGACTTCCTTTTTGAAAAATCTTTAGTTGACTTGAGGTTCAAAGGTTTAAGGATGTATATAACATTGAAATTTTTTTTATAGCTATAATATCTTATTTTAAAAGAAAACAAATAAAACACAAGGTTGAAATAATTGTACTCCTAACATTTTAATAAGGTCGTACATAAGTTATGTTTAGATAGGCTCAAATTTATAAATTGATGAGTAAAAGTGTTTCAGGTTACAGTAACACTTATCAATAGTCAAAATAAAAAAAATGAAAAACAACTACAATCCGATTCGAAAAAGATAACCCTCCTTTTCCAAAGGCCAATTAACAATAGAGAAAAGTGATTGTGATCTTCCCGACGTTATTATACACGTTGTTAGAGAAGAAGTTTGCGAGGACGAAGATCGTAAAGACGTCGGTTGTGAGGACGGCTCAGGCGAGCCACCAAGTTTTTGTTGCCTTAGGTAAAACCGACCCAAATGACTAAGATAATGTAAACAAACACACATTAGTAATTCATTTGCCTTCATATAAAAAATAGCAACTTAATAAAACTTAAAGAAAAAACCAAAAATAATAAGTTATGTGTTTATAAAGAATTAAATTAATTTGTCCTCATAAACAGGTGACATGTAAGGTTAGTCATCTTAATAATAAATGAATCACCTTATGCATACAACAATTCTCGGTCCATCTAATAATACAACAAGATGAAAAGTGTTTCTATGGGCATCAACTTATGAAATGTATGTTGCTCATGATTTTTACATTTTGGAAGATCAATCTTGGTCTCTCTTATAATTCATGGACTTATCTTACTTTTGATTTTGTTTCTATCGTTTCTATAGTAATTCCTCTCCTTTCAACTTTTGTTGAAATGGATTTTAATAGGAATTAAGTTTTTCGTCAAAAAAAAGAAACAAACAAATAATACAACAAATTTTATTTGTTTTTAACTTTTAAACATTACGTATGTTTTGTAGTTAGAAAGAGCCAAACAATATTTTAAAACATTACCGAAACTAAAATTAAAAATTTAAATGTATAAGCTAAAAAGATCAAATGATAAAACTACATTTAAAAGTATGCACAATGGATCAAATCTTAAAGACTTGATACATTTAATGCATTTATTGAAAATCTTATTAATTGTCTAAGACTTCCTTCAAAAACTTGAGGTATTACAAGCTTTTGTTAAAAACATGAGATGCAATGCCAAAAACTCATCAAAAAGCTTATTGGAATAGTAAAAAGCCTTTTAACAACTCCTTACATTGTAGATGCTCTAGAGCATCCCAATGCAAAAACTACCAATAGTTTTTTACTATTTACATAAGTCTTTTGTATGTGTTTTTTTTGCATTGCAAGTATGACTTTTTAGAAAGGTTTTTAAGAAGACTTGGTATGTACCAAGTCATTCTTCAAAGTTGTATGCATAAATGTAATTTGCCTTAATGGCATTTAATGCTAAAAGTCATTGATAACTCATTGCATTGTCGATGCTTTAAGGGGGTGTTTGGTTCATTGTAATGTAATGTAATTAGGTGTAATTGTAATGTCAATTATAATGTAATGAGGGAATTGTAATCTACATTACATTATATTGTTTGTTTGGTTAACAATGTAATGTAATTTATGCTTTCCAATTACAATTAATGAAGGAATTAAGATTACATGGAAAAATGGATGTAATCTTTTAAATTACATTGTAATTCAAGACTTTATAATTTTACTATTCATATTAATAGAAAATAATAATAATAATAATAATAATAATAATAATAAGAGTAAATTACACCGTTCGTCCCTGTGGTATGCGTTGACCGACAAGGTCCGTCCCTTGACCAAAAAAAGTGCATCGATCGTCCCTAAGTGGGAAACGTTATTTATCGTTCGTCCCTCCCTTTTTACAAACCCACTAACGATAATTATACACCAATCTTCAAGGGGTATTCATGTCTTTTCCATCCCACTTAATCTTATTCTTTCACCTTCAAGTATAACACAAGTATAAAAACATAAACTCACAAAAATCCTTTTTTTTCTTTAAAGTTAAAAGCCAGAATATAATATAAAATGATGCAAAAGGCAAAAGTTCCATATGCTAATACTAATAATCACTAGATATCATGATTCACGTTGTTAACAAATTGCATATCAATTTGCCAACACTTTGATTAACATAAAGATTCATAAAACAGAAAACAGAAAACATACTTAGTACTAACATAAACCCTAATACGATCTTATGAACTTACTAGCAACCCATGTATCATTTGCTATTAGCTCTCAAAACCACGTATCATCTCCTGAAGACACCTTCTCGGTCGCCGTTGCAGGTCCATAGGAACCAATCTGTTTGTCATTGAAACCGGTATAGCTTTTCGTCTTGTAAGTACCTTTCTCAGCCCTACTTCCTCTGTAGGAAACTGTGTTGTTCTTGGGTTCTTCAATGATGAAGCCAGATACTGCATAATGTTGTTGTGGTTCAGATGAGCCAGAACCTTTTAATCCTCAGAAAAATCCATCAACACCAAAAGACAATTCTCAAACACCCATCTTGAACAATTCACATTACTTTGCTCTTATTGTTTTGGTGGGTTTTAGCAGATCCGGTCAACCCAGAAAAATCCATCAACAAAAAAATCCATCAACACCAAAAAATCCCACCCAAAAGAACGAACATATTGTTTTGGTGGGTTTTAGCAGATCCGATCAACCCCTCTGCTGTTGCCATCTCCATTACCGTAACCACCCTCTGCTGTTGTCATCGGCACTACCATTGCCATCATCACAAACAATCTTCATTTGTATAGCTACATCTTACACCGATGGAAAGTTAAAGATTCGTTATACCAGATAAAATTGAATAGGATATGGTTCTTGGAAATACAGTAGACAATTAATGATGTTTATAGATGTGTTTTATCATTTGGATCATGTTGATTATGATTTGGTGGTATGGTTTATGAATTGGATGTTTTTATTTCATTAAGTTTAATTTTTCATATGAGTTTGTAGATGTTTAAGATTTATTTTTTATGACAAGATTTAAGATTTTAGGAGTGGTGGTCATGGGTAGGTGATGGTGTTAAAGATGAAAGGGTAGAGGTAAGTAGGGAAGACGAAGTAGAGAGAGGTAGTAGGGGTGAGGAAAAGACGACACTACCCTTTATGGATTTGAGCATAATATCAGTTAGTGGGGTTGTAAAAAGGGAGGGACGAACGATAAATAACGTTTCCCACTTAGGGACGATCGATGCACTTTTTTTGGTTAAGGGACGAACCTTGTCGGTCAACGTATACCACAGGGACGAACGGTGTAATTTACTCTAATAATAAAGTGTTGATTTAAAAAAAAATATAAATAAATAAATAAATAATAATAATAATAATAATAACATAATAATTAATATTAATTAAAAATTATAAATATTTGTTTATACTTATTATTTAAAAAATATCATTTTCTAATTAATATGATAAATAATATTTTTAATTAATATTTAATTAATTTATATATTTTTTAATATTTAATTAACTTATATTATTATTATTATTTAAATTAATTTATATTTTTTATTATTTAAATTATTTTTTTTATTATTATTACTATTATTATTATGATATTTATATGTTTATTATTATTTATTTATATAATTTTTTTGTTTTAATATTTATTTATTATTATTTATTTATTTTAAGTTTTTATTATTATTTTTTTATTAATCTTTTTTATATAATATTTTATTAATGTTAACAATTTATTATTATTATTATTATTATTATTATTATTATTATTATTTATTTTTATTATTTTGCTTACTTTTATTATTATTTTATGTTTTTTTTATTTGAATTACATTACATTAGTATCCAACCAAACACACTAATATAATATTCTAATTACAATTACAACACATTACAAATACAACATATTACAACCTTTTCAATTACAATTCATTCAAATTACAATTCCTTTCACTAATTATAATTCGTGTCAAGGAAGGAAAAAGTTAAAGCCAATATATAAATGTTACTAATAAATTATGGGTTTTGCTAACAAACACCCTATGGGTGTTTTTTAAACTTCCATAAATAAAAATAATTCCAAATATGAACTAATTATTTCCATAAATGCATGATTCTAACACTTGTAATTAAGGTAAGTAAGTTTTAATATGATATATATTAATATTAACTATGTTATATATGGTACATTTGAAGTTCATTAATTATAAAAAATTTAATTATAGAATGTTTAAAAAACACCCATAGGGTGGTGGTTAGCAAAACCCATAAATTATAGTAGCAGACAAAAACATTAAAAGTTTAACCAATCCATTTCAGTTTTTTACTCTATCTCTTAAAGTCTTCTTCTCCATCTTATTTTCTTCCATAGAATACGCAAAAAACACAGGCAACGTGAGATTATGATATCAAATAACATATAATTAACAGCACCATAAAAATGATCCTGTTGCTCGTCCGATGCCTTGGGCCGTCTTTTGCATCGTGCGTAGCCAGGGTTGCCCCTGAGGACGACGATAGTAAAGACAACGGTGGTTAGGATGGATCAACGCCCATTTCTATAACAAATAAGGAAAAATGTCTGAATTTCCAGACTTTCTAATTATAGAATAGTCTCAAATGCTTTATAATGTAGTATAGATGAAAGGAATTATATAAATATAAAAAACAAAGTTTTTCTATTTCAATCATTCTCGTTTAGATTACGACACCAAACATTATATGTAATAGATATTAGCACGTATGAACTTATGAACTAGTATAAGCTCGTTTAACATTACATTCAGAGTGGCTTCTCCAGTTCAGGTTTTTAGCTTTACAAAGGTATATTTACCATAGTTTTAAATAGCTCGTTAAGGCTCGTCTCAAGACACGCTAAAGCTTGAAGCGCGATCTCCACGATACGTAATAGGTTAAAGCACGCTACGACATAAAATGTGATAATTTTTTGAATTCAACATAAAAATGATTATTATTACATGTAAATAGAGCTTTTTAACTTTAGTTATTATATACAACACTTATTATAAACTAAATATAAATATAATATTGAAATATAATAAAACACATAAATATTTTTATATGTTGTGCTGTTATAAACCACACTTTAAAAATACTAAGGGCCCGTTTGGTTTGAGCCATTTGTCAAATAGGTTTAGGCTTAAAGTTAAAAACTTTGTTTGATTGAAAAGTGTGGTGTTAATATTTAGGACTAAACCCCAAAAATGGGATGAGAGAGAAAACCAGACACCTCCCCTACTTTTGCCACTGACATTAATAATTAGTCATTTTTTTATTAAATTTTTTATTCTTTCTCATATAATAACAAATTTTAGTGGGGTCATATCTCTTTTGTACCACACATTATTTCCAATTCATTTTTTATTATATAAAAAATAATCAACTTTATATTTAAAATATATTTTTATATTATTATAAAACTTATTAAATAAATTTTTTTCTCTCTCCAAAACCTACACAAAATCCTAATCCTACTTAATCCTAAACCATCAACTTTATAAACCCACACCTAAAGTAAAATCTGACTTCAAACCAAACGGACCCTAAAGTTTCGCATTATCTGTTAAAACATATAAATTACATTGATGACGTATAGTCCCCAGCCGGGTCATGAACCCGGCCCACGGGTACTACCCGTATCTGGCCTATCACAGATGGGTGGGAATAATGTTATTTGAGCATATGGGCTTGGATGAACAATAACCGTACACACGTGTGCGGCCCACGGCCCGGCATGCCCGGTGTAGGGTTAGACAGAATCATACTCCTACTATGATTAGGATTTATCCCAAAGGAGAGGATATTCACTCACCATAATTAGAAGATAACAATCAATCTAAATCTGGTGATTATCCTCTCCTTGGGGCCGAAGCATCAGTGACAACCCATTAGGGTTTCACTGCCTATAAAAGGAACCCCCAAGGGTTCCATAAAGGTATTGCATTCTACACTCTCAAACTCTCATCCGATTCCTATAACCCTAATCGATTACTTACTCTCACGTCGGAGTCTAATCGTGGGAAACATTCCCACGGTAAGCATAACACGTGTTGTTTAGTGTGCAGGATCCCAACCATACGATTCACTTGGTGCAGGAGCCGGAGTCCAACCAGCCCGAATTAAGCCTAATTCGGGTCTATCAAGGATCACCCAACTTTTGTATCAACAAGTTGGCGCCATCCGTGGGACCATTACACTAAGCTAGAGCAAAAATCTCATCTTGAATCTTCAATGACGAAGGGGCATCCGCAGGGAAATCCCAGGAACACAAATCCTGGAAATCGGAAGTCCTAAGGGGAAGGGATATTAATTCCCAATCGATCCCCTAGCCATCAAGCTGCCAGACCAAACAGCCGGAGTGGTCTTCAGTCCATGGGGGTGACGAGCACGTTCTCCATGACCCCACCACCTACTTCGACCTTGGATAATCCTGATCCATGGAGTGCGCCCAATCCCCCTAATAAGAAGCCGCGCAGACCATCGACCGAGGAAGAAGTAGAGGTCGAACCACTCAGCGAGGAGGATCTCACTCGAGTTCTCACGCAGAACTTTGATAGGATCGTCCCAGGGATTGCATCAAGGTTAAATCTAGCGAGGGACCTCCAATCTAGACTCAACTTTGGCAATGTCGGACCAAGCACCTCTTCTCAAACTCAGAGGAAGAGAAGGACACGACCTCAGGAGCGGAGCCTCTTTGAGGAAACTCCCCAACCTAGGAATGTGTTCGAACGCATAGGGGATCGTCTCATGCAGGAACTAATACAGTCCAGAGAAGTGGGAGAGAAGTCCGACGGTTCGCCCGAACGACCAGATCTGGAACTGACCAGAACCAACCGCCGCACAAGCGTGTGGGATAGGATGAATACCGGGAAGAAGGCTCCTAGCTCTTTTCACAAGAGCGGCCCTCACCCAAAAGATAGGGCAACACCTCCTTCTCCTGGTCCATCAGGAGAGGACTCGGATGATCATCCGCCCAAGCGTCGCCGACCTAGGCGCACTCCTCCACCACCACCAGACAATGAGGAGTAATATGGAGGTCCCTATTACCGAGAGACGGAAGCAGAAGATCTTTCCCAACCGTGGTGTGACCCTAGTCTCACCCGTCCATGGGCAGACCCCAGGGAAGATCCTTTTACTCTCCGCATACAGAATTACTCTGAGGACACAAAACGTCGCATGCCGACGTGTGTCAAGACTTATGACGGAACTGGTGATCCGGATGATCACCTTAAGATATTAGATACATAGGCGAAAATTGAGCGATGGTCGTGCCTATATGGTGCCAAATGTTCAATTCAACCTTGATCGGCAATGCTCGTGACTGGTTTGAAGGACTTCCTCCGCGAAGCATTGATAGCTTCACTGAATTACGCACTGCGTTCAAGAATAATTATACTCAGCGGAAGAAGTATAATAGGGATCCGGTCTCATTGGAAACCGTCAAGCAAAGGCTGGGGGAGTCTACGGAAGCCTTCACCGAACGCTTCAATGACGAGTGCACACGCACAAAGACAATGCCGGAACTCCTGAAAATTTCCGACTATATGCATGCCATAACAGACAGGGAATTAATCAGACGTCTCAATGACAAGCGTCCGGAGAGGTATGACGACCTCATGGAAAGGGTCAGAAACTTCATAGAAAGAGAAACCGCGGTTGCCGCGGCCTATCCTTCAAATGGAAACAGTTACCGATCGAACGACCAGTCCAGGAGACAGTCGGGTGGTCATAACAACCAGAACAATGGTAGGGGCTCAGATTACAAGAGCCAAAACAAGGGGGACGGCCGGACGATAAGTTTACCCCTTTAAAGATGTTCTACCGGGAGATCTTGCTGACGGAAGGGGCTAATTTCCCGAGACCTCCACCAATGACGACTCCGCTGGACCGTGGTCAAGGAAATCGTTTTTGCGAATTCCATAACGACAAGGGCCATGGTACGGAGGAATGTATCCAGCTCAAGAAGCACATTGAGTCACTGATCAAGTCAGGTAAACTCAAGCATTTGGTCAAGGATTGGAAGGATGGAAAAGACAATAAGAAGTATGACAAGAAGGATCCCCAAAAGGACAAACCTTCAACTATATATATGATCCAATCCAGACAGCACCGCACGAGGCAGAAAATTAGTCCAAAATTTTCACGCGGCAGAGAAATCTCATTCCCTCCCATCACAGCAAGCGATGTGATTGATGCGCCTCTCACTATTGAGATAAGCATTGGAACACGCAATGTTCACCGCATGTATGTGGATGGAGGGTCATCAGCAGAACTACTATACGAACACTGTTTTGTACAGTTACGACCAGAGATAAGAAGCCAATTGGTACCGGCCATGGCGCCGCTCATTGGTTTTAGTGGAGACACCATCTGGCCAATAGGGCAACTGCGTTTGCTTGTAACAATTGGGAACGAAGAGCACTCCACCACGGCGTGGATGAACTTTATGGTGATACGCTCACACTCTCCATACAATGGGATCATAGGCAGACCAGGTATCCTGGCCATACGAGCGGTACCTTCCACGGCACACGTAATGATCAAATTCCCTGTGGAAGGAGGAATTGTCACCATCTATAACACAATCGTACCAGCATCAGAGTGTCATGCCGTGACAACACCGGTTCCACCTGTTCCCCCAAGGACGGATCACCACCTCCCAATTGGAAGGTGGCAATCCATCCTGATTACCCGGAACAAGAGGTGTCCATAGGGGGAACGCTCTCGGATAACGGCAAGAGGGCCATGTGCTCTCTCTTGAAGGCAAACTTAGATGTATTCGCATGGGAGCCCAAGCATATGACGGGCGTACCGCGCGCGATAGTAGAACATAGACTCCAGATCCGCCAGGGATACCCACCCGTCAAGCAAAAGAAGCGCGGTCAGGCACCTGAGCGCAACCAAGTGATATTGGATGAGGTACGTAAACTGGTGGATGCGGGTATCATGCGCAAAGTATACTACCACGAGTGGTTATCCAACCCAGTCATGGTCAAAAAGCACGACGGAAGCTGGCGCATGTGCGTGGATTTCACGGATCTGAACAAAGCCTGTCACCAGGATTGTTACCCGCTACCAGAGATTGACTGGAAGGTGGAATCTCTATGTGGATATCCATTTAAGTGCTTCTTAGACGCATATAAAGGATACCACCAGATCCAGATGGCGGAAGAGGACGCAGAGAAGACGGCGTTCCATACTAGTCAAGGCGTATACTGTTATACAAAAATGTCATTCGGACTAAAGAACGTCGGGGCAACATACCAGCGACTTGTTGACAAAGCCTTTGACTCACAGATAGGCCGCAACCTGGAGGTCTATGTGGATGACTTAGTCATCAAAAGTCATACGGAGGACGCACTTCTCCGAGACGTCCAAGAGACGTTTGACACATTGAGGAGGATTAATATAAATCCAAAGAAATGCACGTTTGGGGCAACGGAAGGAATGTTCCTTAGATATATGATTGATCCAAATGGCATCAAGCCTTGCCTAGAGAAAACAGACGCAGTAATACAACTACCATCCCCTCAGACACGGAAAGAGGTGCAGTCCTTAAATGGGAAGCTGGCCGGGCTAAACAGGTTCTTATCAAAGTCCGCAGAGAAGTCACTCCCCCTATTCAAAACACTCAAGAAGTGCATTAAGAAGGGAGACTTCCGGTGGACAAAGGAAGCTGAGGAAGCCTTTGGTCAACTCAAGCAACACCTCGCATCTCTCCCCATGCTAGTAGCTCCCCGGCCAAAGGAGGAGCTCATTATGTATCTATCAGCCACACATGGAGCAATAAGTGTGGTACTCATGACGGATAGGGACACGGTCCAAACTCTGGTCTACTTCATAAGTAGAACATTACAAGGGCCGGAGTTGAATTACTCCTCTATGGAAAAATTGGTTTTGGAATTAGTGTTTGCTACAAAACGGTTGCGCCAATACTTTCAGGCGCACCCGATTGTAGTCATTACTGACCAACCAATAAAACAAGTCATCTCTAGACCGGATGTGTCAGGTAGGCTACAAAAGTGGAGCATTCTATTGGGAGAACACAACATATCTTATAGACCAAGGACGGCTGTTAAAGGCCAAATTTTGGCGGATTTCTTGATAGAGAAGCCGGATGAAGAAGGACCAACCGTAAAACAAGACGAAACTCCAGCAGAACCATGGGTGTTATTCACAGACGGATCTTCGTGTACAGATGGATCAGGAGATGGTCTCATCCTTACAAATCCGGAAGGAATGGAGTTTACGTACGCCCTTCGCTTTGAGTTCACAGCCACCAATAATGAGGCAGAATATGAAGCATTGATTGCGGGTTTAAAAATCACCGCTAGAATGGGAGTCCGCAACCTTGAGGCCTACGTGGACTCACGGCTTGTCGCGAACCACATTCCGGGAGGATATATAGCTAAGGAGGATAACATGGTCCGATACTTGGAGAAATTCAAGTCACTCATCGCGGCTTTCAGCAAGTTTTCTATCAAGCAGGTACCAAGAGGTGAGAACAAGAAGGCGGACGCTCTTAGCAAGATCGCGTCTACAAGTTTCGCCCACTTATCCAAGCAAGTCTTGGTGGAAATACTCAAGGAAAAGTCTATAACAGAAGGGGAGGTCGCTGCTATAGTTGAGGAGGACGGACCTACATGGATGACCCCGATCGTCAACTATTTGACTAATGAAACCCTTCCGGACGAGGAAAAAGCGGCACGGTATCAGAAGGAAGTCGCAGCACTTCGAGCTTCGAGAAGGTATCCTTTATAAGCGCTCTTTCTTGCAGTCGTAGTTACGGTGTGTGGGACCACGTCAGGCCACTTACGTGATCCGTGAGATACATGAAGGGTTATGCGGCATGCACGCGGCCCCCCGATCTATGGTGGCTCGATCCCTACGCACCGGATATTATTCGCCTACCATGCATAGGGACGCACGCGACATGATTCGCAAGTGCAGTGATTGCCAAGTGCACAGACCAGTGCCGCGACATCCGCAGCAGGAACTTACACCTATTACATCCCCATGGCCATTCTATAAGTGGGGGATCGACATTGCAGGACCATTTCCTGTAGTTGCGGGGGGAGTCAAGTTCTTGATTGTTGCAATGGACTACTTTACACGTTGGATAGAGGCTAAGGCAGTCAAATCCATCACAGGAAAACAAGTTAAAAAGTTTGTTTGGGAGAACATCGTGTGCCGCTTTGGCTTACCAGGAGAAATCATCTCGGACAACGGGAAGCGGTTCGCGGATAATCCATTCAAGGACTGGTGCGCAACATTGAATATCAAACGGCGCTTCGCGTCTGTTAAGCACCCGCAGACAAATGGTCTTGTGGAACAGGCAAATAGAAGCTTAGGAAACGGCATCAAGGCACGCTTGGAGGAACGAAGTGCCAAATGGGTGGACGAACTACCACATGTTCTATGGGCGCATAGGACTATGATCAAAACAACCAACGAGGACACTCCATTTGCATTGGCCTACGGCACTGAAGCTGTTATACCAGCAGAAATAGGAATGCCTACCATCCGCACAACGGAGGTTAATGTCGTCACGAACGACGAGCAACTCCGGATCAATCTGGATTTGTTGGCGGAAAAAAGGGAGATAGCGGCTATCAATGAGGCCAAGTCCAAGGCTAAAATGAAGGCTTATTATGATGCCAAGGTTAAAGGTGTTTCTTTTCGACCGGGAGATTATGTCTATCGTGCTAACGAAGCAAGTCGAGCGGAGAATACAGGAAAGTTGGGTCCTAAGTGGGAAGGACCGTATGAGGTCACGGAAGCCTTAGGACGGGGCGCGTACAAGTTACGTGACATGGATGGCCGTGATCTGGAACGCACATGGAACATCTCCAATCTCAAAAGGTGCTATCTTTGAAAGCTACGGCTTCCGCATGGATACTTCGCTATATCTGGCTTTAATGAAGATCCACGTGCTCCCTCTGTTTTGTTTCTTATCTTTTTTCTAGGTTCTTTTTTGTTTTTAGGACTTCTCATTCTTGTTAAAACAAAAAATGTAAACGTTTTAATAAAATGTCGTGGTGCCTAGCTAGCTCCACGACTTGTTTTGTGCAAATTGTTTTTCTTTAGATTCCGTTATAGTCGTATGGATTTAATTGTTATTATTATAATGTGCCATGTCTTATTCATATGCATTCATTCAATACCGTACATGTACAATGCGCCTCCAGGTGGGGTAAGAGGATTAAGTGAACCTAATAATTCAACTTGTCACATAAGAGGGATGCAACCCCAGTGACGCGGATCATGTATCCTTACTAGACACCTTATTCACGAGACGTTGTGATAAGTTTCCATATGTCGCGCTCACGTAGTGCTTTGCATAGTAAAGACGCACGCTGCACGTCTAGTAAAGTATAGACTTAGTTTTATTCTGGGTAAGACGTGACATGTCATGCGACACAGATACATGATATCTAAAAGAATATAAACAAGTTTCCAAATCATCAAAATTGCCGTGCCTACCACGGACTTATACATAGCATAACAAGTGTTTACAATCATGAGGTACCATGGACATCCACGAACAAATGTTTAAGGTTACAAACCAAACTGTCCAAATAGATAACAAATTAAGGGCACCATACATGGGGGGGAGAAATCTACCTATCTCCCATTGTTCTTCAGCCAGACAAGGCAATATCTCACTGCGTTCACTCCGCTCCAAATCTTGAGCCGCATTCCTCTCCAGCACCTCGCTTAATGGTTGCTCCTCAACTACGATTCTGGTCACATCCTCATAAATAGGAAGGGTAAGGTGGCTGGGCGAGGGAGTGAAGGAAGCCCGGGAATGTCCCTCATCTTGAGAGAATGCACCAAGACTGAGTTTTTCCATAACCTCCATGTTCGATGCATCCTTTGTGGCTTCCAGCTCGGCCAAGAATGGGTAGTGGAGATCTCGCATTGCGGCCATAGAAGCAGTCATCTTGTTAGCAGCTCCGGTGTTGAAGAAGGCATGCTTTGTGAAGTTTTGCTTCTTCCTGATTAGCTCTGCGGCCATGACCATTCCTTCATGGCGACCGTGGTCAATGCCATCTGACACAAGGTCGGCAAACTGCTAAACAAATTCGGGGGCTTCCAACACCTTGGTAACGGCTAGACGTGTCCCGTGACCCACCATCCACCTACGACCGGCAATGTCTGCTAGTAGTTGGGGGAATAGCATGTCGTCACGTTCGGTGATAAGGGCATTTACTAGCACGTCTTTTTGGGTGAACGCCTCCCTCAGCTGTTCGGTCGCGGCCCTCTCATGAGCAAGCTCCTCTTTTACTTTTTCCCCACCCTGGATCATCGCATGGGCATCCTCAAGCTTCTTGGTGAGCATGGACACTTGGTTGGAGGAGGACTTGGCTAACGCTTCTATTGCGGTCACCTGTATGAGATACATTACTTATTAGAATGATGGTTATTATGGCATAGGGGTGATGCGGCGCGGATACATACCTTGGTTGTTGCAGCCTCAAGTTTTGTCTCAAGCTCGGCTATATGTTGGTCGTGAGCATTAGCGCGGACTGATTGTTCTTTCATAGTCGCCTCGGCGGTAGCAAGCTGGGACTGGAGGGCGGCAATTTGAGCTTCATTGTCTTCGATCATCCTCTTTCTTCGGCCAACCTTCCTCTTGAGGGACTCCACATGCCCTAAAGCAGCTTCAAGTCTTACCCTCATAGAAGTACCCATCGCCATTTGATACACCAAGGCGCCATTGTACTCATCCACCAGATCCGCATGGCTTAGTACATTTAAGGTACTCATGGCACTCCTCGGCCTCTCTCATCCGCGACGCAGTGGTGATCTTCCAGACAGGATTGAACGGTTGATGAGGGCCGGACATTGGGATCTCTTGGGAAGCTGTGGGGGTACCTTCTTCAAAGGCAGGGCCGGATCTGGTTGCGGTTGTATGCAGCACAGGCTCTCTCTCTACTTCCTTCTCTTTACCCTTCTCTTTCTGTGCATCAGGGGGAGGCGCGGCGCCAGCTTGTTCATCTCTAAAAAACACACATTTGGAGTAAATATCAAGTATTGTTTAAGGAAAGTCGTGGCTCTTACTTAAACAAGAGGTAGCCTTACATGTTATTCCCTACTAGTTCTGATGTAGTCGGGGGAACTTGAGTAACCGGATCCACATGTGCGACCCGCACCGTTTCGGAGGCCTGGGTGGTGCTCCCAACAGATTGATAGAGGGGGTGGTCCTCGCGAAGTTTTTTGGGGGGGCATTGTGTTCACCAACCTCAGCCTGAGCGACTCTTCTCACCCGCTTGTTTTTCCTGCGGGTACGCTTAGGGGCGGGCTGGGCTTCTTCTTCTTCAGCTTCCTCTTCAAGTTCTTTTTCTGCTCCTTCATCTTCTTCTTCATTGACTTGTTGCATCTCCTCCTCGTCATCGCCCAACATTTGGCGAAGACTGGAGGTGGTCCTCTCAATATTGTCTCCTTGCTCTTCCCCGTATGCGGGGGTGGCAGTCTTAGGCGGCGAGGAGGGCCCGACTTCATCTTAAAGCATCATGTTATCACCATCCTCGTTGTCAAAGTCCACGGGGGTTCTCAGGAGCGTTGTTTCCTCTTCGTCTGAATGAGGGTCCGACACGGCCTCCAGGGCGACCGTCACGTTTCAGGTATGCTCGAGGATGGGTAGCTCGTTCTCACGTTTGGTACGGGATCCCTCTGGTACAAGCTTTGGATCGCCTTGACGTAGGATTCCAAAGAAGTTCATTTCTGCCACAATAAACGAAGTATGTTAGGCATTGATAGATAAATGTATGCGTCTTTGATATACGGATGCTAAACCTACCTTCACCATGCCTTCTCCAAAACACAGGATATCTGTTGGACGAGCCGAAATAGTTGCGGCTAATCCCTAGTAAACAGAGGAATGATTCGGGAAGGTTTCTATGGAACCCTGTTCTATTCCTATCTATTTCTTGGGAATGTTGGGGATTGTATGTACTGGCGTGCGGAGGAGGGTCATGAGGTAATCTATGTTTGAAGACATAATCGGCCGGCCACACTATCGAGTCAATGAAAAAGTAATGGTCGTACCAGTTTTTTAAGGAGTCCATGGGCTTATTATGGGACTGGGGGCTATTGGGAGATCGTTTCTTAAAGGATAACCAACCATTTACTAAACTAGGAGTGTAAAATAGCCGGAAAAGCTCTACGGTTGGTGGGATTCTTCTAGCGCGACAAAGAATTTCAAACTGACTAACTTTACATGCGCCTATACAGTGAAGCTGGCTAATATGTACATCATAATATCCTAAGAGATCTATGAGGAAACGAGTGAAAGGAATGCGGTAGTTGGCCGCATCAAAAAGACGAGTATATAGGCCAATCTTTCCCTGCGGAGCCTCAGTTATAAGGTCTCCGGCACCAGGGAGTGAAGGGTGTAGATTGGTAGGGATGAAGTAATTGGTGCAAAAGTGATCTAACTGCTCCTGGGTCATTACATTGAGCACGGATCCAATGGAGGGGTTGTTTCTTTGGGCCATTACTAAATAAAAAGTTAAGGACGTGGTATTCTAACCTGCGATGGAAGGGATCCGTGCGTGAGAAAGTGGTGCTAAGAAGAAAAGCTTTAATGGCAGAAATGGAGAAAAAGACTGTGTGTTTCACACAGCCGTAGGGGTGGCTTATTTATAGGGTTGCCTTGTGAGTCATGGTCTGTTGGATGCATGACACGTGTTTGCCACTATCCTTAATCGTGTGACTAGGGTGTAAGTGGCAAGTGAAAAGTCAGGTGGGACCCACGGGTCACTTCTGACTCAGTAGTTTACGCCGCTCGAGGTTCTGACTGTTTGCACTTTGTCAGTCAAGTGGCAGGTGAACAGTCAATTATGTCGGGATATGTGGTCTTACGTAAGACCAAATTCAATGCTACATTTAATTCGTCTTGGTCGTCACGTGCGGCTAAGGTACTCTTGGAATAAATTCCTAAAGTCAGGAAGCCACGTGTGCGGCTAAAACATATTTTTTGATAATTATCATTCCCTAGAGGATCTTTCTTGGTACGTCCGGGGAGCATCTTGATAGTCTAGAGGTTACGCCTACGTCTGTAACAACTAGACTAGGGGGACATGATGACGTATAGTCCCCAGCCGGGTCATGAACCCGGCCCACGGGTACTAACCGTATCTGGCCCATCACAGATGGGTGGGAATAATGTTATTTGAGCTTATGGGCTTGGATGAACAGTAACCGCACATATGTGTGCGGCCCACGGTCCGGCATGCCCGGTGCAGGGTTAGACAAAATCATACTCCTACTATGATTAAGATTTATCCCAAAGGAGAGGATATTCACTCACTATAACTAGAAGATAACAATCAATCTAAATCTGGTGATTATCCTCTCCATGGGGCCGAAGCATCAGTGACAGCCATTAGGGTTTCACTGCCTATAAAAGGAACCCCCAAGGGTTCCACAAAGGTATTACATTCTACACTCTCAAACTCTCATCCGATTCCTATAACCCTAATCGATTACTTACTCTCACGCCGGAGTCTAATCGTGGGAAAGATTCCCACAGTAAGCCTAACGCGTGTTGTTTAGTGTGCAGGATCCCAACCATACGATTCACTTGATGCAGGAGCCAGAGTCCAGCCAGCCCGAATTAAGCCTAATTCAGGTCTAGCAAGGATCACCCAACTTTTGTATCAACATACATGTATCGCCACGACACGCCTCACACTCTTTGTAACCCTAATATTTACTCATATTTGTTCACTTTAGTAACTCTCAAATAGAATAATTAAATAAAAAGTACTCCCTCCGTCCCAAATTTATAGTCCCTTATACAATTTTGGGATGTCTCAAAATTATAGTCCCTTTCAAAAATAGATGTAAGTAATGTAACAAATTTACCATATTGCACCTAGTCGTACTTGAAATTACAAAGTATGTATAAAGTTTTAATTATTTGCATAAAGGTAACAGTGTCATTTTACAAAAAAGTAAGAGAGAAAATGCAGTGATAATAATGTTTTTTAAAATAATGTGTTTTTTGTCTGAGGACTATTAATTTGGAATGAAGGGAGTAACAAATTCAACGATACTATAGTGAAAGAATTAAACCATACATTAGTAAAAGATTAATCTCTAGGCCTATACGTGTTGATATATGAATAAGCTACTCCTAGGCATTTAAGCATTGTAATGGATTTTACACAATGCTCTAGAAGGATCGTATAGGCCTTGCAAAGATTCAAGGTTCAATCTTTATGCTAAGTAATACACCAAATAATCTATTTAAAATTTGACGTAATATAAAAAGTAAAAAAAATGTGATAAGGTGCGATAAGTCATGTTGCAAGAAAACTTTCTTCATTTTAAATTCGACAAAATATATATTTTTTAAATAAAAAAAACAGTAAATATAACTTTTTTGACTTTATTCCTTATGCATAACATTTTATGTAAACTCGATATATTATGATACAAATATAATAATTTAAAAATATTTTCATAGTTTGTGTCGTCTTATTTCACGCTTTAAATACGCAAAGATTTCGTCTTAACCGCTAGCTTAGGCTTAGCCATGTTGTCAAGCCACGCCTCACGCTATCTATAACATTAATTTTACAATGAAACCTCATATAATCTTAGGGGGTGTTTGGCATTGCGTTTAAAACTCGATTATCTACTTATTTCATTTTCCAAATGAGATAAGTTAAAATAAGCGTTTGAATGATAAAAAGAAAAAGTGATTATTTGCGTTTTGAAGCTTTTAAAATGGAGTTTTAAAAAAGTAAATGAGGAGCCACTTATATCATTTCAAAATGGAGAAAAACTAAAATGAATCTATTTTAGTCATTTTACTTATCAACTAAACAAATAATCTGATTTGCCAAACACTAACAAATCCAAACACTATTTCTTAAAACCACGTTTTTAATTGTTAATTATCTGATTACTCATTTTCAGTACACATAATCTATTTTTATTAAGCAATCCTAAACACCCATTTATATGTTGAACATATATATAAGATCAAGGTTCTAGATAGCGTGAGGCGTGGCCTGTCGGCATAGCCAAGCTTTAGGTTTTGCGAGCTATGGCGAGTCATAGCGTTTTTAAAGCGTGAAGTAAAGCGCCACATAATGTAAAAATATATATGAATTTATATATTTATATCATATTATAAATATACTGAGGTTACAAAATGTGTCACACATAAGGAATAAAGCTAAGAAACTATTTCCGAATGTAATCTTTTCTATTTTTATATAAGACATATGTTTTTTTATCGAAATTGAGTTTTAAAAAGCCTCACGTTAAGCTTTAAGCTCAAGCCTTCGTGTATTGTGTGACATGGAGGTCAAGCCTCACGTTTTTGCGAGGCATTTGTAAAGCCTTTATGAGTCTTTTAGAACCTTGTATAAGATAGTTTGATTTAATAGTTAAACTTGATTAAGAAGCCCTCCATAGCCTCATCGAAAGTCTTGACGAGAGACCCTTGTCAAGCAGACTACAGCCGAAAAGGGTACCCTGTCGATATGGATGTTGGGTGGATCAGTGACTATAATTTAGTCCTATGTTGCTACTCCCTCCGTCCCATAATAAGTGTCCACTTTGACTTTTTTCAGTCTTTCTTGTTCAACTTTGACCATAAATATCTTCATTAATGTTATATAATACCAGATGAAAAATATATTTATTGAAAATGCATTTAAATCTCAATCCATACATATATTTTTCATCAAATATAACACAAATGAAAATATACATAGTCAAAGTTGAATAAGAAATACCGAAAAAAGTCAAGTGAACACTTATTATGGGACGAAGGTAGTAAAAGATAAGCAGATTACCTAAACACCAAATACTAGCTTGATTTAACCATTACTCCTACTTTAATATTGAACTATTTTTTTTCATTCGACAAATGTTCACACACTTATATATCAACTATCTGATAAATTTTCAAAAAGATCCACTTCATTTGCAAAAAACCCTAATGGCGACTATTGACGACTTTTAGAAAACTCAAAACTTGTTTGATTCGATCTTGATCGGTTTCATTCTTTAAATAACAAACAATTTATAGATAAGTATCGATCTAATTCTCTTCGCTACTAGGTTGTGATTAGATCTAGGCCCATGATCTTTGATTTTCCCCTATATCGGTGTGATCACCCCATACCGTTTGTGCGTTGGATCTGTTTTCATCCTTAATTGTTTTTTATTTGAATCGGCATGACGTTAGGATGAGTATCAACGAGTTTTTGAGGTTTTATTTTGTCTTTTTTATTAGGGCTTTCTGTGTCCTCTTTTTGTTTTCATCGTAACTCATCTCTATGGCGTCTGATCTTCGTAGCAACGCGGATCACGTTTGCCTGATTTTCAAAACTATTTACGTATCCAATTTCCCCGAATCTAAAACTTCTAAGGATCTCTGGAGTTTGTGCCAATCCTATGGTGGATGTTTTTTTATCCCTAATCACAACTCAAAAGCTGGTAAATGTTTTGCCTTTGTTCGCTTCATTAAAGTTGATAACATGGATAGACTAGTAGGGAATATATGCGCTCTTTGGATTGGTCGTTGGTATTTGTATGCCAATGTTGCTCGTTTCGAAAGATCCCCGGCTCATACACCACGCCAAACCCTAAGTTCAATATGGCTGCTCTTGTCGCTCCATCTTTTGTCTCCGCTGTGAAAGGGTTACTGGTTCCCTCTTTTCAGCCCAATTCATCGTCTGCTCTGGTCTTGGATGATTCATGTTTTGTTAATAGAGATCTTGAATACTTTGTGATGGGAGAGGTTCACCAGTTTTTTTCCTTAATAATTTATATGTGATGTTGGCTAGTGAAGGTTTTCATAATGTTCGGATTGCCTACTTGGGTGGTCTATGGGTCATGATAAAGTTGGAATACACAAAAATAAAAATAAACTCATGAAGCATGTAGGTTTTTCTTCATGGTTTAGTTGTTTATGCGTTTCTCAATCAAATTTCATTGCTAAATAACGGATTGTTTGAGTAGATATTGAAGGGGCGCCTTTAAATGTTGGTCTCGCTCTACTTTCCATAAAATAGACTCTAAATGGGGTGAGGTTATGGAAATAGAAGAAGGAAATGATGATACCTTTGCTCAGAAACGTATCTACATCAAGACATGTTGGCCGGATAATATGCTTGAAAGTTATAATATAATCGCTAAAGGGAAGGTTTTTAGGGTGCATGCTAAGGAAATTTTTGTTTGGTCTCCATCAATTTTAGATGCTCCTATGGTGGTACAATGTTCTGATGATGAATCTGTTAAAGGTGACGATGATAATAATGTTTCGAATAATGTGGAAGAAGAGAGTGACATTAAAGTAGTTTCTGATACTTATTTTGGTGACAACGCGGATGCATAGGAGTGTGGTAATGTAAAGGATCAGTCAGATAATGGTAATGAGGCTTCTTATGATCCCTTTAACATCCATGGTCTTCTTCATAAATGAGATAAGGTAGTTGATAAAGCTACCACAGATACAATCACTCTGTATCCCCCTGGTTTCACACCAGACAAGGATACTCCAATTCAGGTCGAGCACGATGAGAATGATGCTTCCCCCATTCGGTCCCACAACAAGTATGAGTATTGCAATTCTTGTATTTTTGAGGATGTGGATAAAATCAATGTTAGTTTTTCTCCTGGGGCGAAAGGAATGGATCCATACGTAAGGAGGGAGGTTTTATGTAAAACCCGCATGCTTTTACCATGAATAATACCCTTACAATCATACGTACATGATTAAAACTTTCCTTTTATAACATGAATACGTTTCACGAATATAAATTACAAGAACTACGTACGTGTTATTACACGATAAGTATTAAGTATGTATAAATGCACGATAATTATTATCAATAATAATTAAATCACGAACATGAAATCATGAACGTAAGAATCACGAACGTATAATTATGTATTTACGTAATTATTATTACGATTACGTACAAGTATATACAATAACACATATATTTAATAATAACGAAACGTAAATACAAGCACACGAACACGTAATAATTTAGAACACGGAAAAGTTACGGGTTTCCCTTTGTGGGCCCTACAAGCCGCGACACAACAAGGAGAGGGGGCCCAGCCCATTTGTTTTTACTAAGTAAACAAATAATGTAAAACATTATTCATTCACAGTAAATTTTACAAAAAGTAAAAACCCTCAAATCTTTCTCTCTCTTCTTGGCCGGCGGCTACATCAAAGAACAAGGGGGGTTTGGTTGATTTTGATTAAGCAAATCAAAAGTACGTGTTCGTGTATTCAAGATCTATTGATTCCACGTGTTTTGGTAATCCGAAAACCTTTCTTTTTATTTTCTTTTTATGTTTTATGCATGTATAATCATAGGGTTTAAAAACAAGAGAATTAAAACATGTCATGGGTTATGGGATAATAATAAAGGGGTGTTTCGGGTTTGCTTGTCTCGGCCGCCACATAAACCGAGAGTCTCACGACTCTTGGCGTTTGGTTCGCACCACCACACGAGACCCATGTCTGGGTGGTGTTGGGTTTCGGTCAACAGCAGGGTACAAGGCACCCCGACTTGCGTCGGGGGTGTCCCTGTTGTTTTTTTGGTCGCGGCAGCCACAACCCCACCATCGGAAACTGCCGGTAGCTATTTATGGTAAGCAGGGGGAACCACCGTAGCAAGCAGGGGGACCACTGGCAACTACCAGTGGGAACCCGGTGTGGTCAGCGGCTGGCCGAAGGACAAGACCACCGGCTACAGCCGGTGGCAGATTGCCGAAGGCAGGGGCAACCGGATTAGGCCGGTTTGCCACTGCTTTTGGTGGGTTTGGTTCGACTGGTTCACGACATGTTTTAATAAAAATAATACATGGGTTCGGATTATTATTTTTACAAGTTTAATAGTTTTACAAGTTTATTTATTTACAAGTTAATTAAATTAATTTAACATGGCATATAATTAATTTAATTAAAACATGGACTTAGGTTTATTATTAGTATTTAATAATACATGATTTTAACCTAAGTATTTATTTATGTAATTTAGACTATAGTAATTAATTAATTATTAAAACATGACATATAATTAATTAATTTCCATGACTTAGGTTATATTAATATAAATATTAATACATGTTTTAACCTAAGTATTATATACACTTTAATTTAATTAAATCATGACTATATTTAATTAAATCATATAACATATAGTTTACTTAATTAACATGATATAATTAATAAATTATACTATTAATCACATGACTTGGTATATTTAATCAGTAAAACTTAAGCTTATCTAATTAGCTTATTAATCCAACTTATTTCTAATTATGGAAACTTTCTATTTCAGAAAACTTACTATTTTTAGAAACTTTCTATTTTTAGAAACTAATCTATTTTAAGCAGTAAATATATTTTTGGAAACTTTCTATTTTAGGAAACTTTCTATTTTTGGAAATTTTCTATTTTAGGAAACCTGCTGTTTTTAGAAAGTTACTTATTATTACACAACAAGTATAATAATACAAGAAATACAAGTAATACTTAATCAGAATATCTAGAATACATGATAAACACAGTATAACGTTAAAATCAGTCAAACAAGACATGAACATATAAAACAAGCTAAGATACGATATAAAATCAGTTATGTACGCAGTAATCAGAATACTTATACACGTATACCATTTATGTAGCATTAGTGAGATCGAAGTAGGACTCTCTTCCGTTCGTCTTCTTCGTTCACTGGACATAAGGAACGGATTCTCCGTCCTTTCAGTATGGATATTCTTTCCTTATTAGGATTTCCCCGTATGCAGCCAACTGTTTTCCTAGTATATGTTTTGATTTGCTTATGTTTAATTTAAAATGTCTAAGCCATATACATGCATGACCAGTTTCTCCTAGTTATGGAGGTACCATAACCATAACACTGGTGGCACAAGTGTTATGACTTCACCACGGCGTAGTGATAGCTCGTGGCGTCCCTTTCAGCTTTTGGCCATATTATTATGTTATCATGTGGGGCGTATGGGTGCATTCTAGGTTACATGTTTTTAAAAGATTATTTAGGTGAATCTGGTGTGTGCCTTGCATCCTTCACAAGGAGCTGATCCCTCCTACCCAAACTTATATTAATTAGAGGCAACCCCTCTAATTGCATGATGAGGTCACCCCTCCAAGTATTCATGCACGTTGATATTTCACGACCTATATTGGCTTAATGGTTAACATGTTAAACAGTTTTTATAAGATAAACGTAAGGCTTTTCAAACTATAAAACCAGTTTTACTAAGTTATACCAGGTTTTCTAGGACTTGATCAATTCCGCTGCTATATGTTGTATATGCTTATGTTATTCATTCTATGCTTGTATATCCGTGCACTGAGCGTTATGCTCAGCCGTTTTCCTTTCATGTTCCCAAAACGGTAGGTACTCAGGGACGCTCGTAGAATCTAAGCGTACGTGCATATAGATTGGAAGCTTTCTAGCCTTCATTACTTTATGCTTATCATCATACATTTTGCTACTTGTTTCTATGGACATTGCTTAGTCCTTTTCCTTTGCAGTACTTATGTTTGTGTGTGATGAGCTTATACTTTAGGGTACCGATGTTTGTTTCCGGTATTTCCTTTATGGTCATGTAATGTTTAAGACATTTATCCTTGTATGCTTTGATGACACGCCAAAATCACGCATGACATTCCATTTACCAAAATGGGGTGTTACAATTATGGCATCAGAGCCAAGGCTTCGACCTGTAGGCTCTCAAAACACGACCTGTGATTAGTGGGTAGTCACTATGGTCTTCCTAGAATTGACAGTCGGTTTTCATGCATTCATTGTTTTCATGCATTCATATATATGTCATTGTCGCAGGTTTATGACTAAGTAATGGTTGGTACAGGACTGGCCCTATTTAGTCGCATGTGCTTTTATCGAAACTTTTAACTTTGGGACCGACCCATTGGCGTCCCCTCGCCATGTCTTTTGTTTTGAGTGAACTGACCATAGACGTTCACTCTCGCGCATATAAAAGTTTTCATAAAACTGCATCATGCATTCATGTACTAGTTTTCCTGCATAAATTTTTTCTCATGATTTATTGGTATAAATTTTTTTCATGTCTATATTTTATGTTTTGATCAGTTTAATCATGTATTTTTATGTTATACTGTCAGATGGTTCTCACACGCGAGCAGGAACAACTGAATTCAGCAGTAAAAGCTGCGATGCAAGCTTTGCTTCCTCAACTGAGGAACGAAATCAGGGCTGAGGTGCAGGCTGCCAACAATCAGCAACAGCACCCAGTACCTCCTCCTCCCCCTCCTCCAGCAACATTGGTCACATGGCTGGAGAGATTCAACAAGCAACGTCCTCGATCCTTCGAGAAAACTAATAGCCCCAGTGAAGCTGAAAGCTGGTTGTCTCATATTGAGAAGATATTCGATGCAATGGGTTGTGACCCCGTCTTCAAGTCAAGGTTGGCTTGTTACAAATTCGAAGGTGATGTGCTAGGTTGGTGGAACGCACTCAAGCAGTCTGAGGGAGGTGACGATTGGGTGGCTGGTTTGACTTGGGCTCAGTTCAGGGAGTTAGTGATGGGACAGTTCTTCCCCAAGGCTGAGCAAGACAAGCTGAAGAGGGAGTACCACAGAATCAGGTAGAGAACTAAGGAGAACAACAACGAGTCCATGCAGCGCTTTCTTCGTTTGGCTGGTTTTCTTGGCGCAGCAGCAGGTACTACCGAAGAGCAAGCATACCACTTCCGGTGGGCTCTTCGTACATCGGTCGCCAACAACTTGGTGTGTGCTACGTTCAACACGGTGGCACAAGTTGCCGATGCAGCACGTAAGCTGGAGGTGCTGCAAGAAAGAGAAGAGTTCGGGGAAGCAAAGAGACCCGAGAAGAGGTAAATATTCGTTATTCAGTAGTGACCATTCCGAATTCTTTCAGTATTATCCAATATTTACATCTCTCTTTAAACTGCATCGTTCAGGCAGAAGACTGGGGACCGGTCTCAGCCTGCTACTCAGCAACAACCTACTCAGCCCAAGGGAAACAGTCAGACTCACGACCGTTCTGCTACGAATAGGCGTGGTGGTAATGATAATTACCGTAACAACGCTGGAAAATCCAACAGCAGCAGGTCTTTACACTTACTCATTTCCTTATGTTACATGTGATATTTCATAATTCTGACACATTAGCAATCTTCTACCAGGAATCATGGTAACGGGAGGGACCATAACCAAAGAGGTTCACAGCCTAACCGTCCAGCTATCACTGGTATTACATCTTACGATTTTCTGCTTTATCCTTTTGTACCTTTAAACCATGTCTCATGTATACTGTTCTTAACAGGCTCCCAACCAACAAGGGCACCTGCTGGAGAGTATACTCATCCTCTTTGCACTACCTGAAACCGTAGGCACCCAGGGCCATGTCGCCGCGACAGCGGCACATGCTACAAGTGTGGCCTTACGGGTCATCCCATGAAGGACTGCCACAAGGGCGAGATGGAGGGCACATCTGGACATGCTGATTCCAAGCCGCCTCCTACTAGTGGACGTGTTTACACGACTTCTCGCGACCAGGCCAACAAGTCTACAGGTACCATCACTGGAATCTTGTATGTGTATGGTCAAGCTGCATGTGTTTTATTTGACACGGGTGCTACTCATTCGGTCATTTCTACTGCTTATGCTAAGAAAGTTAGGATATCCCTTATGCCAATAGAGAATGCACTAAACATTTCCACGCCTTTAAGAGACTCTATACGCATAACCCATGTGTACAAGAGCCTTCCCCTAGAGTTTGACGACAAGATTCGTCCTGTTGACGCGCTTCCATTGGACATGAGTGATTTTGACATGATATTGGGCATGGACTGGCTATCCAAACATCACACCACCATAGACTGCCATACATATCGGGTCATCTTCGGTGATGTAAATGCACCAGAGTACATTCACAGCGGGTTCGTACCTGGAAGGTCTATACAAATCATATCAACCTTGCAAGCACGTAAATTACTTTCACATGGTTGCGAGGGCTATCTAGCAACTATTCATGACATGGATGTTGAATCTCCATCAATTCAGATGCAGCCAATAGTGTCAGAATTTCCAGAAGAAATTCCGGGCATACCACCTGCACGTGAAGTAGAGTTTAACATCGAGCTCATATCAAGAGCTAAGCCGATTTCCAAGGCTCATTGTCGCATGGATCCCATCGAGCTGAAGGACCAATTGCAAGAACTTCTGGAACGAGGCTTCATTCGACCGAGCGCATCTCCATGGGGCGCACCGGTCTTATTCGTGAAGAAGAAGGACGGCAGTATGCGTCTTTGCATAGATTATCACGAGCTCAACAAGATCACCATCAGGAATAGGTATCCTTTACCACGCATTGACGACTTGTTTGACCAACTCCAAGGGGCCAAACATTTCTCCAAAATTGATCTGGGGTCGGGCTATCATCAACTACGGGTTAAAGAGCAGGACATCGCCAAGACTGCTTTCCGTACACGCTATGGGCACTACGAATTTGTAGTCATGACATTTGGCCTTACCAATGCTCCAGCTGTTTTCATGGACCTGATGAACAGAATCTTCCATGAATTTCTGGACAAGTTCGTCATTGTCTTCATTGACGACATCCTGATATTCTCTAAGTCCAAGGAGGAACACGAAGACCATCTTCGTACAGTGTTACAGATTCTTCGCCAGAAGCAGTTGTATGCTAAATTCTCCAAGTGTGAGTTCTGGTTAGACAAGGTGGCGTTCTTAGGTCACATTGTATCAGCAGAAGGAATCACCATGGATCCATCAAAGGTTGAGGCTATTACCAAGTGGCCAAGACCGACATCAGCGACGAAAGTTCGTAGTTTCCTAGGCTTTGCTGGTTACTACCGTAGGTTCGTAGAGAACTTTTCCCGTTTAGCACTACCATTGACCAAACTGATGCGGAAAAGGGAGAAATTCGTTTGGACTGAAGAAAGAGAGAAGAGCTTTGAAGACCTAAAGCAGAAGTTAGTATATGCACATATTCTTACTCTCCCATCTGGTACAGGTGGATTTCAAATCTACAGTGATGCTTCAGGGAAGGGACTTGGCTGTGTTCTCATGCAACATGGGAAAGTGATCGCGTACGCTTCACGGCAACTTAAGCCTTATGAGGAAAATTACCCTACGCATGACTTGGAACTAGCAGCAGTCGTGTTTGCATTGAAGATATGGAGGCACTACTTGTATGGAGAATCATGTGACATCTTCACAGACCACAAGAGCCTGAAGTACATCTTCACTCAACGTGAACTGAACATGAGACAGAGGAGATGGTTAGAGTTGTTGAAGGATTATGAAATTAATCTGTAGTATCATCCCGTCAAGGCGAATGTAGTGGCAGATGCACTTAGTAGAAAGTCCGGAATGATAAACAGCGTTAAAATTGAGGAGGAAACTATAAGAGATTTAGAGCGACTAGAAATCGAGATCCTGGTACGTGGACAGCACGGTTACTGGGCTAATCTTAGAGTGGAACCTGAGTTACTCTCTAGGATCAAGGAAGCTCAGAAGGATGATGGTGAAATATGGGCGATAATTCAGAACGCAGAGAAGCAGACAGAATTTCGTGTAGACGAAGACGGTATCTTATGGCAAGGCACGAGACTTTGTGTTCCTGATGATCAAGAACTCCGGGAAGCATTGTTAGCTGAGGCTCATAGCTCCTGATTCTCCATTCATCCTGGTTCGACCAAGATGTACCACGACATCAAGCAATACTTTTGGTGGAGTGGTTTGAAACAAGATGTTGCGACTTACGTCTCCAAATGTCTTACCTGCCAGCAGGTTAAGATCGAGCATCAGCGATCTAGCGGTCTTCTACAACCGTTAGATATTCCAGAGTGGAAGTGGGACAAGATCACCATGGATTTTGTTACCTCTCTTCCGTAGACAAAGAGGAGGCACGATGCGATTTGGGTTATCGTTGATCGACTTACTAAGTCAGCTCATTTCTTACCGATCCGCAAGGATGACCCAGTCAGTAAACTCGCCGATACTTACAAGAATAAGATCATGAGACTTTATGGTGCTCCATCCAACATCGTCTCGGACAGAGATCCTCGTTTCACTTCGCGATTCTGGAAGAGTCTGCAGAAAGCTTGGAGTACAAAACTTAAGCTTAGCACGACTTTTCATCCTCAAACAGACGGGCAATCGGAGCGAACGATTCAGACATTAGAAGATATGTTGAGGTCATGTGCGTTGGAATAGACAGGAGTTGGGACGATTACATATGTTTGGTAGAGTTTGCATATAACAACAGTTGGCACACTAGCATTAAGTGTGCTCTATTCGAGATGTTGTATGGCAGAAAGTGTCGCCCCCAATCTGCTGGGATCAGGTTGGTGAGAAAACACTTGAAGGACCAGAAATGATAGAGTTGAACAACGAGAAGGTCGCTGTAGCTAAGCAGAAATTGCAAGAAGCACGATTACGTTAGAAGAGTTATGCCGACAAGCATCGTAGGGACTTACATTTTAACGTAGGAGATCACGTCTTTCTTAAGGTATCACCGACACGTGGCGTTAAGCATTTTTTTATCAAAGGGAAGCTCAGTCCTCGATTCATCAGACCGTTTGATGTCATTGAGCCAATTGGTGAAGTATCTTATCGTTTAGCGTTATCTTCGCAATTTCTCACGTTCACGACGTTTTCCATGTGTCCTTACTCAGAGGGTACAAGTATCATCCCCTTCACATGGTTCAGTATCCACTGGAACAGATTCGTGAAGATCTTACCTTCATAGAGGAACCCGAACGAGTTCTTGACAGGCAAGAACGAGTCATGAGGAAGAAGACGATCCCATTCGTCAAAATCCTTTGGAGGGATCATACCGAGCGGGAAGCCACTTGGTAGACCGAGGAGTCTATCCGGACTTCTTACCCTAATTTCAAGTTTTGAATTCGGGTATGTACCTCTTTTCCAGTTTACTTTATCTATAATTCGAGGACGAATTATTCTTTTTAGGGGGGAAGAGTTGTAAAACCCGCATGCTTTTACCATGAATAGTACCCTTTTAATTGTACGTACATGATTAAAACTTTCCTTTTATAACATGAATACGTTTCACGAATATAAATTAAAAGAACTACGTACGTGTTATTACACGATAAGTATTAAGTATGTATAAATTCACGATAATTATTATCAATAATAATTAAATCACGAACATGAAATCATGAACGTAAGAATCACGAACGTATAATTATGTATTTACGTAATTATTATTACGACTACGTACAAGTATATATAATAACACGAATATTTAATAATAACGAAACGTAAATACAAGCACACGAACACGTAATAATTTAGAACACGGAAAACTTACGGGTTTCCCTTTGTGGGCCCTACAAGCCGAGGCACAACAAGGAGAGGGGGCCCAGCCCATTTGTTTTTACTAAGTAAACAAATAATGTAAAACATTATTCATTCACAGTAATTTTTACAAAAAGTAAAAACCCTAAAATCTGTCTCTCTCTCTTCTTGGTCGGCGGCTACATCAAAGACAAGGGGGTTTGGTTGATTTTGATTAAGCAAATCACAAGTACGTGTTCGTGTATTCAAGATCTATTGATTCCACGTGTTTTGGTAATCCGAAAACCTTTCTTTTTATTTTCTTTTTATGTTTTTATGCATGTATAATCATGGGGTTTAAAAACAAGAGAATTAAAACATGTCATGGGTTATGGAAAAATAATAAAGGGGTGTTTCGGGTTTGCTTGTCTCGGCCGCCACATAAACCGAGAGTCTCACGACTCTTGACGTTTGGTTCGCACCACCACACGAGACCCATGTCTCGGTGGTGTTGGGTTTCGGTCAACAGCAGGGTACAAGGCACCCCGACTTGCGTCGGGGGCGTCCTTGTTGTTTGTTTAGGTCGCGGAAGCCACAACCCCACCACCGGCAACTATCGGTGGCTATTTATGGTAAGCACGGGGAACCACCGCAGCAAGCAGGGGGACCACATGCAACTGCCAGTGGGAACCCGGTGTGGTCAGCGGCTGGCTGAAGGACAAGACCACCGGCTACAGCCGGTGGCAGATTGCCGAAGGCAGGGGCAACCGGCTTAGGCCGGTTTGCCACTGTTTTTGGTGGGTTTGGTTCGACCGGTTCACGGGTTCACGGACCGGTTCACGACATGTTTTAATAAAAATAATACATGTGTTCAGATTATTATTTTTACAAGTTTAATAGTTTTACAAGTTTATTTACTTACAAGTTAATTAAATTAATTTAACATGGCATATAATTAATTTAATTAAAACATGGACTTAGGTTTATTATTAATATTTAATATTACATGATTTTAACCTAAGTATTTATTTATGTAATTTAGAATATAGTAATTAATTAATTATTAAAACATGACATATAATTAATTAATTCCATGACTTAGGTTATATTAATATAAATATTAGTACATGTTTTAACCTAAGTATTTTGTACACTTTAATTTAATTAAATCATGACTATATTTAATTAAATCATATAACATATAGTTTACTTAATTAACATGATATAATTAATAAATTATACTATTAATCACATGACTAAGTATATTTAATCAATAAAACTTAAGCATATCTAATTAGCTTATTAATCCAGCTTATTTCTAATTATGGAAACTTTCTATTTCAGCAAACTTACTATTTTTAGAAACTTACAATTTTTAGAAACTAATCTATTTTAAGCAGTAAATCTATTTTTGGAAACTTTCTATTTTTGGAAACTTTCTGTTTTTGGAAACTTTCTATTTTAGGAAACCTGCTATTTTTAGAAAGTTACTTATTATTACACAACAAGTATAATAATACAAGAAATACAAGTAATACTTAATAAGAATATCAAGAATACATGATAAACACAACATAACATTAAAATCAGTAAAACAAGACATGAACATATAAAACAAGCTAAGACACGATATAAAATCAGTTATATACGCAGTAATCAGAATTCTTATACACGTATTCCATTTATGTAGCATTAGTGCTTTTTGCGAAATGGGTTTGGCGTTTATTATCCCATGATAATTTCTTATGGGTCGAGTGATCTCGGGTATTCACGGGTCTAATGTGCAGTTGTATGCTGCTAATTCTTCCTTATGGAAATCTATTATCAACTCTACAATTTCTCTAAAGGAGCAAGGGTGGGTATTCTGTCTCACCTCAAGATTCGGATCGGTAACGGGCTTCACACTATCTTTTGGAAAGACTTGTGGGTCAGGGATTCCCGATTGCAATTCTAGTTCCCTCATCTTTTCGCCCTTGAATCCTTTAAAGATATTTCTGTTGCTAAGAAACTTAATAGATCTCTGCTTTCTTCTTTTCGTCGAGGAGTTAGAGGTGGGGTAGAGACACATCAATATGAGCTTCTCTCATCCTTAATTGATCCGGTTATCTTATCTAATTCGGATGATAGATGGGTGTGTGACCTGAACGAGGAAGGGGACTTTTGCATTAAAGACATTCGTTTTTTGATAGAGGAGTCGTTTCTTTCTAATTCTGGTACTCCCATGCGCTGGGTTAAAAGTGTCCCGATCAAGATCAATGTTTTCGCATGGAAGGTTTGTCTAGATCGCCTCTCTACTCGCATTAACCTTTCTAGAAGAAACATTGCGGTTGTTTTTACTTTATGTCCGTTTTGTGATGCATACTTCTCATTTCCTCTTTGCGTGCTTTATTGCAAAAGAGGTGATGTCTCTTGTTTGTCGCTGGTGGAATTTAAGTTGCTTTTCTCCCATCTCTTATGACGAATGGTTTAGTTGGTTCAAATATATTCGGCTTGGGTCTAAGCTTAAGGATATGTTGGAAGTCGTTTTTTATGTTTCTTGGTGGTGCTTGTAGAATTTCAGGAATCAACTTCTCTTCACAAATAATCATCCGCGGAAAGATTTTATTTTTGTTGATATTGTTTTTCGTTCTTTCAATTGGTGTCTAGCTAGAGGCAAATCTAGGTTGAATTGGGATAGTTGAATTCAACATTCATATTTGATTTCTTTGTAATCGTTCTAGATTTTTGCTAGTTGCTTAATAAAGTTGTCGTGAAAAAAAACTATCTCATAAATTTACAAAAAATATTTAGGACTCACAATCTCATGATATCCTTTCTCAAACAAAAAAAAATTGTAACATAAAATTTTTAATATATCAGAGTATTCTTGGTATCCTTTTCAAAGTGTGCTATTCGAGCAAAACTTTTTTGCTCAGCCCTACACATATCACTGCCACAAAAACCTTTTTGTCCCAACTGATTAAAACGTGGAACCTCTTCCTAGCATATATGTTTAGATTGATTAGCAAATGCCGAATTGATTGATGTAACAAAAGCCACGTTTAAACATTCATTTGCAACAATCGGAACTGAAAACAAATGTATTGATTACGGAGGTGTTCCTATAATAACTAGTTCATGTTTATAGAGTGAATTGGAAAAGTTACAGATAAAAAGTATACACTAATAAAGCTTAAAAAGAGAGTAAACCAACTTGTTCTTTCGGCTAAAGTTAAAAAGTAAATTAGACCTTTTATGACACTTGCATAATAAAAACTACATGGGATCAAACTGTAATTTATGTTCGTGAAGGTAAAGCCAAAACTAAGATGTCATAACAATTAGTGGCAGATACAGAAATTCAAAACAGTAAAAGAAATATGAATTTTTTTTTATATAAAAAGTTTTCTGGAAGCGGCAACAGATGTGCGTAAATTCTGCTTCGGAAAAGTATGCATATCTCTTACATGGAAAAGGTAAAAGAACTCGTGCCTTAGGACTTACGTCCTTTCTAACATCGATGAACAGAGACGGAGCCAGGCAGGGATGGAAATTGAATGTATTTTAAGAAAAAACTAATTTGAAAAGTATTTATTTTAGGAGAGCGATATATATTATTCTTAATTTTTTATATTAAAATGATTAAAAAATAAATTGAAAAAGCATATAAAATATACATATGGTCGAAATTAAAACATATTAATTTTTTACGGAGAAATTAACTTGAATAGTATTTATTTTAGAAGAGTGATATACACTATGTCTAATTTTTTATATTAAAAATGATTAAAAACATATTGAAAAAGGATATAAAATATGCATATGGTCGAAATTTTTGAAAGACAACAACCCTTGTAGAAGTTCTATCTATGGAGCCAGGAGATGTTAGTAGATGCCCGTAGCACTTATAGATTTTCTCGATGTAATATTAATTTTTGATAACGGTATCTTAAATGCACTTGGTTTATCAAAATTTGTTTCTATTCTTATTTAGTTAATATACCTACAAATAAAAATAATAAATTTCAATTTGTATATATCACTACAACAAAACTGAGTTTAGGGTCGCCCTTTTTCTAGGGTCGACTTAGTCGTCCCTAGATTAAGGGGGGACCCACCTGTTTTACAAGAAAACCATGGTCAAAATGGCTGTGGGGACAAAGTGGGGACCACAAAACCTAGGGACGACTAAGTCGTCCCTAGGTGAAAAAATAAATATTTTATCTCTTTTAATTGTTTAAAATTATTTAAAATTAATATAAATATTTTTTTTTAAAAAGTTTAAAATGAAAGTGAGACCCACTTAACTTAGGGACGACTAAGTCGTCCCTAGGTTAAGTAAATTTATTTTCCCAGTTTTTTTATCTTTTTTATTTATTTAAAATTAATATAAATATTTTTTTTTAAAAAAAGTTTAAAACAAAGGTGGGGTCCTTGTAACCTAGGGACGACTAAGTCGTCCCTAGGTGAAGGAAAATTTATTATTTTCGTTTTTTGGCACTTTTGTTTATTTAAAATTATTTAAAATTAATTTAATTATTTTATTTAAAAAAAACTTTATTATTGTTAAAAATAACTTTATACATATTTAAAAAAAACTTTATATATATTTAAAAAAAACTTTATATATTTAGAAAAAAAATTATACATATTTAAAAATAACTTTATACATATTAAAAAAACTTTATACATATTTAAAAAAAAACTTTATACATATTTAGAAAAACAATTATACATATTTAAAAATAACTTTATACATATTTAAAAAAAACTTTATACATATTTAAAAAAAACTTTATACATATTTTAAAAACTGTATATTTATTTAAAAAAAACTTATACGTATTTAAAAAAAACTTTAGATATATATTTAACACTTAAACACGCGCTTAATTAAAAATATATATTACAATGATAATAGATTCATAAATAAGAAAAAAAACACATCACAAACTAGTTAAAACTAAACGTACAGATTAACACATAATAATAAAATACAAATTAACACATTAAAATAACAAATAGATTACTACTCAAAGCTAAGATTTTCCATATCATTTAAAAGCTCATGAAGTATTGCAGCCGATTGACATGTGTGGTCTTCAGGATGCCTTTCCATTTCTTGTCTTGTCTCTAGCATCTTTATCTTTAGATCTTTGATCTTGCAATTAGAGCACTCAGTTGGTGCAGATTGAGAAGGACCTGTAGAAGAACTTGGATGTGAACCTTGAGGTGTTGAAGATCTAGGGGAAGATCTTATACGAAGTTCGAGATCAAAATCATCCTTCCATTTAAAATATTTACATCCATAATCATCTGTTTTTGGCTGTTACAAAGTAAACAAATAACATGACATGTCATTTTAATAATCACACGTATTACATAACTAAAACATTTGATTGTTTACCTTCGAAAGAGGACATGCATAGTAAAGTTTACCAAAGCTATGAGGTTGATGTGACTGTCTCAACACAATATATCCCTTTCTACATGTACACTTATAAGCTTCAAGCGGATCCATATTATGCAAAATCGGGTGGTGGTGGTGGTGAGTTTGGTATGAGAGGATAAGAGTTTGTGAGGATAAGAGCTACCATAAATAAAGATAAAAATTTAGGGTCGACACATTTAGGGACGACTTAGTCGACCCTAGCTTTCCCGCCAACATTTTCCCGCCAGCATTTCCCGCCAACATTTCCCGCCAATATTTGATCACTTGGACTCGTCGGTTGAACCTATAACGTATAACCGTAACATATGGACTCGTCGGTTGAACCTATAACGTATAACCGTAACATATGGACTCGTCGGTTGAACCTATAACGTATAACCGTAACATATGGACTCGTCGGTTGAACCTATAACGTATAACCGTAACATATGGACTCGTCGGTTGAACCTATAACGTATAACCCTAACATATGGACTCGTCGGTTGAACCTATAACGTATAACCCTAACATATGGACTCGTCGGTTGAACCTATAACGTATAACCGTAACATATGGACTCGTCGGTTGAACCTATAACGTATAACCCTAGCATATGGACTACTCGGTTGAACCTATAATGTATAACCCTAGCATATGGACTCATCGGTTGAACCTATAACGTATAACCGTAACATATGGACTCGTCGGTTGAACCTATAACGTATAACCCTAACATATGGACTCGTCGGTTGAACCTATAACGTATAACCCTAACATATGGACTCGTCGGTTGAACCTATAACGTATAACCGTAACATATGGACTCGTCGGTTGAACCTATAACGTATAACCCTAGCATATGGACTCATCGGTTGAACCTATAACGTATAACCCTAACATATGGACTCGTCGGTTGAACCTATAACGTATAACCCTAACATATGGACTCGTCGGTTGAACCTATAACGTATAACCGTAACATATGGACTCGTCGGTTGAACCTATAACGTATAACCGTAACATATGGACTCGTCGGTTGAACCTATAACGTATAACCGTAACATATGGACTCCTCGGTTGAACCTATAACGTATAACCCTAACATATGGACTCGTCGGTTGAACCTATAACGTATAACCGTAACATATGGACTCGTCGGTTGAACCTATAACGTATAACCGTAACATATGGACTCGTCGGTTGAACCTATAACGTATAACCGTAACATATGGACTCGTCGGTTGAACCTATAACGTATAACCGTAACATATGGACTCGTCGGTTGAACCTATAACGTATAACCCTAACATATGGACTCGTCGGTTGAACCTATAACGTATAACCCTAACATATGGACTCATCGGTTGAACCTATAACGTATAACCGTAACATATGGACTCGTCGGTTGAACCTATAACGTATAACCCTAACATATGGACTCGTCGGTTGAACCTATAACGTATAACCCTAACATATGGACTCGTCGGTTGAACCTATAACGTATAACCGTAACATATGGACTCGTCGGTTGAACCTATAACGTATAACCCTAGCATATGGACTCATCGGTTGAACCTATAACGTATAACCCTAACATATGGACTCGTCGGTTGAACCTATAACGTATAACCCTAACATATGGACTCGTCGGTTGAACCTATAACGTATAACCAACCCTAACATATGGACTCGTCGGTTGAACCTATAACGTATAACCGTAACATATGGACTCGTCGGTTGAACCTATAACGTATAACCCTAACATATGGACTCCTCGGTTGAACCTATAACGTATAACCCTAACATATGGACTCGTCGGTTGAACCTATAACGTATAACCGTAACATATGGACTCGTCGGTTGAACCTATAACGTATAACCGTAACATATGGACTCGTCGGTTGAACCTATAACGTATAACCCTAACATATGGACTCGTCGGTTGAACCTATAACGTATAACCCTAACATATGGACTCGTCGGTTGAACCTATAACGTATAACCGTAACATATGGACTCGTCGGTTGAACCTATAACGTATAACCCTAACATATGGACTCGTCGGTTGAACCTATAACGTATAACCCTAACATATGGACTCGTCGGTTGAACCTATAACGTATAACCGTAACATATGGACTCGTCGGTTGAACCTATAACGTATAACCCTAACATATGGACTCGTCGGTTGAACCTATAACGTATAACCCTAACATATGGACTCATCGGTTGAACCTATAACGTATAACCCTAACATATGGACTCCTCGGTTGAACCTATAACGTATAACCCTAACATATGGACTCGTCGGTTGAACCTATAACGTATAACCGTAACATATGGACTCGTCGGTTGAACCTATAACGTATAACCGTAACATATGGACTCATCCGTTATTAATTATTACAAATTAAGTATAACGTATATTTTAATATTAATTATAATAATTTATTTTGATTTTTATTATTAATTTATATTATTAATTTTATTACAAAGAAGGTAAAATGTAATTTAAATGTATGAAAAACACCTAGGGACGACTTAGTCGTCCCTAGGTTACAAAGAAAGTCGTCCCTAGAAAAACCCTCCAACACTTAGCAAATTTTTGGGAAAATTGAAACTTTTTGGTGAAAATTTAAATAACCCGCTATGGGTTTTTGGTTTCCCGGTTTACACCTAGGGACGACTTAGTCGTCCCTAGGTTACAATAGGTCGTCCCTACGTTACTATAATAAACGAAAAAAAATAATAATTTATATTTAGCCTAGGGACGACTAAGTCGTCCCTAGGTTACAAAGAAAGGGTCGTCCCTAGGAAGCATTTACAGTAACATCATCTTATCTATCTTCATCTCTCATTCATCTAACCAAAAAAAAAAAACCGGGCGTCGCATCTTCATCCTATTTTTGTTTATTTCCACCACCATCATCATACATTTTTGTTTATTTCCACCACCATCATCATACACCCATCCAACCCACCACCATCACCATTTTTGTTTATTTCCACCACCATCATCATACACCCATCCAACCCACCACCATCAATCCGACCCACCACCACCAATCCGACTCACCACCATCAATCATCCAACCCACCACCATCAATCATCCAACCCACCACCACCAATCCGACTCACCACACTCGCACACGAGCACAATTATGTTTACTTTTGTTTAATTTTGGATTGTTTATCTACTTAAAGGTAAATGATTATGTTTAATTTTATTTAATTTTTAATTATGTTTAATTTTGTTTAATTTTTAATTATGTTTAATTTAGTTTAATTTTTAATTATGTTTAAGTTTATTGACTAGAAACCACCACCACCCCGCGGCAGCAGTAGCCACCACCACTGTTGACAGTAGCAGTAGCCACCACCACCACTGTTGACAGTAGCAGTAGCCACCACCACCACTGTCGGCAGTAGCATCACCACCAAGGTGGGTGTATCTTTGTGAGCTTATTTGATTTCGGGAATTATGAGCTTATTTGATTTCAACTTATTAATAAGAAAGCAATTTATTTTATTTATGTAAGGCACAAGTTTGATTTTATTTTATATGTTTGTCGTAGCCGAGACCCGAGTCACAGTCGAGTTAGAGGGAAACCGAGTCGCAGCCGAGAACCGAGACCCGAGTCACCTATTTGAAAGGTGTGTTTGAAAAGTGTGTTTGTTTCAAGCTTATCACGATATGCGCTTGTTAGTTGATTTCAGATTATATTTAAGCTTATGATTTCATATTATATTTAGGGCTTAACTGATTTAGGCTTAATAGATTTCAGCTTATATAGGCATAAGTTTAATTTTTTTGATATGTTTGTCGTAGCCGAGACCCGAGTCACAGCCGAGTTAGCAGGGAACCGAGCCGAGAACTGAGACCCGTGTCACAGCCGAAAAAAGGTAATGTTTTTTTTTTTAAATTGTTGTGGTGTTGTTTGTTTCAAATTAGAAATTTTTTTGGAAACCAACTAATTTAGGTTTTCTTTATTTTATGTTTGTGTTTGGTTAGCACCAGGACAGTCGGGACAACTTCCTCATCCGGACCTCTTTTTCTATCTTTATATCTTTGCTTATTCCAGTCGTGACCGAGGTGTGTAATTAATATTATGCATATGTTTATTATATTATATATATATATGATATATGATTGTTAGTCTTTGTAGTAAATAATTTTAGGAATATTTTAGGATTTTATCGATTAATTTCGGAAAATTCCCGTCCGAAGTTAATCAACCTATAGAAAACCCGTCTGAAATTAATTTATTAGGAATTAATTTCGGAAAGTCCCCTGTTTGGGACTGCTTTTTGATGTTTCATCTCATTTAGGATATGAATGCGTATAACTGGTTTATTATTTGAGATGATTTCGACAGTGTTTCTCCTTTACTCCTACGAATATGTCTTTAAACACATATTTGGGGAGTAGAGGGGAAATGCTGTCGAAATTTACTCAAATAGTAAACCGGTTATACGCATTCATATATGGGACGAAACATTCAAAAGGTGGGTTAGGATTGCCTTCCATAGTTGCACTAGGAAGAAAAAAAAGAGTTCATATTCATTTTGTTAGTATGACATTTTACGTATAAAAAAAATAATTTATCTGAGTATTTTTATTTGCAACGCAGTTATGACAATTGATAAGAGTTGGACCACTGTAAACAATCGTAATTCCAATGAGTTTTTAGATGGTCTTTTTGGATTCATCCAGGATTGTGAGAAATTTTTGCACCCCATCTCACAAAAGCTCCGTTGCCCATGTATTCATTGTTGTAACCGTGAAAAGTTGGTTACCCTCGGCCAACTTGAGGCACACATATCCAAATTCGGGTTTGACAAACATTACACCACTTGGATATATCACGGTGAACCAATTCTTCCGTTACCTCCACTATTACCACATTCACCTGATGGAATTCACATGGATGCGTTCTTCGAAGATATTTCTGCAAATAATATTCCAAATCCACCATCTGAAACTCCACCCTCTCAAACTCCACCAACTCAAACAACCGGTCCTCAACCAACCCAAACATCGGGTCCTAGTAACGAGTTTGAAGAGTTACTCGCTAGGTCTGCCCAAAAGTTGTACCCGGGTTGTGATATGACCACATTGGAATTTACATCAGAGATTTCGCACATCAAGGTTTTACACAAAATAACTGATGCCGGGTTTAACAAAATTCTAGCTCTTCTCCAAAAGGCATGTTCCCCTAGTAAAGGATACAATTTCCCGTCTTCATACTATGAAATAAAAAAGACATACAAAAAGATCGGGTTAGGATACGAATCGATCCATGCTTGTATAAATGATTGTTTTTTATATTGGGGATCACCGGAAAACAAGGAGAGGCAAACTTGTCCAATCTGTAACGCGAGCAGATGGAAAAACCCAAATAAGAAAAAGGGGACGCAATTAGTTGCCAACAAGGTGGTGCGTTACTTTCCGATAACACCTAGACTACAACGTATGTTCAACACAAAAGACATAGCAAAGTGGATGACTTGGCATGCGACCGGACAGTCTAAGGAAGACGGTAAAATGAATCACCCCTG
This sequence comes from Glebionis coronaria, assembly GCA_025667525.1. Lineage (NCBI taxonomy): Eukaryota > Viridiplantae > Streptophyta > Magnoliopsida > Asterales > Asteraceae > Glebionis > Glebionis coronaria. The sequence continues at coordinate 520,770,041 of CM046879.1, forward strand.
TGACGGCAAAGCATGGAAATATTTTGACATGATGAAACCTGAGTTCTCTTGTGACCCTAGAAACGTTCGATTAGGGTTGGCTGCTGATGGTTTTAATCCTTATGGCATGATGAGCCAAACTTACAGCATGTGGCCGGTTATATTGACAACATACAACACACCACCGTGGATGTGTTTGAAAGAAACTTCTTTAATGTTGACGATGTTAATTCCCGGCCCTAAATCAGCTGCAAAGGACATTGATGTTTACTTGCAGCCTCTAATTAAAGAACTCAAAGATTTATGGGAGGGAGTCTGGACGAAAGACGCTGCTACGGGTACTCATTTCAAAATGAAAGCGGCGGTTTTATGGACCATCAATGATTTTCCAGCTCGAGGTAGTTTGTCTGGGTGGACTGGGCAAGGGTACCTCGCATGCCCTACTTGTAATGTTGACACTCCATCGATGCGTATCAACAGCAAAATCGTTTATGTTGGTTACAGAAGATGGTTAAGAACAAATCATCCAGATCGGAAAAAATCCAAGGAATTCTACGGTTTTCCCGAAAATAAGCCTAAACCAAGAAAGTTTTCAGAACTTGATATTCAATTGCAGATTAGTAAAGTCTTTAAACGTAAACCGGGGAAACATAAACTAATTCTCAAAGAGAACCGCCCCAAAAATCGAGATGTTGAATTGAACTGGAGTAAGCGTTCTATCTTTTGGGATCTTGAGTATTGGCCCTTTTTTTCTACTAAAACACTGTTACGATGTCATGCACATCGAAAAGAATTTCCTTGAGGCTTTACTGAATACCCTGTTACAGAACGACAAATCCAAAGACACGCCAAAGGCAAGGCTAGACTTAGAAAAAATGGGAGTTCGAAAGGAGTTGTGGTTAGTTAAAAAAGATAACGGGAAGTTCGATAAGCCTCATCCAAAGTTCTCTTTCACTCCAGAAAAAAGAAAACTTTTTTGTAAATTCATTAAAGGAGTCAGACTACCTGATGGCTTTGGATCCAACTTCAAGAAAAAAGTGACCGCTGATGATGACAATATAACGAACTTGAAATCTCATGACTGTCATATAATGATGCATCGGTTACTTCCTTATGGAGTGCAACAATACTTGCCCAAAGACGTTGCAAAACCTATAATCGACATTTGCTTATTCTTTAAGCAGCTTTGTGCTCGAAGTTTGACTGTGCAGGACATAAAAGAAGCTAAAAACAAATTGATCATTATGATGGTTAATTTAGAGCAAATCTTTCCTCCTGCTTTTTTCGACATAATGACTCATTTGGCTATACATCTACCCGATGAGGCTATTCTAGGTTCCGTTACTCGCGGCAGGTGGATGTATCGATTTGAAAGATACATGAAAAAGCTAAAGAATTATGTACGAAATAAAGCAAAGCCTGAAGGTTCTATTGCTGAGGGTTATGTTGCAGAAGAGGCATTAACTTTTTGTTCGCGTTACCTTAAGGATGTCGAGACGAGATTTAACCGCCTTGGCAGAAATGAAGACGATTTGCCTGGACAACCAGATAAATTTGAGGTGTTCCGGACCGTATGCACACCGACGGGTGGAATCAAACCAACTCGTATGACTAATGACGACATGCAGGCAGTTACGTGGTTTATACTTAACAACAGTCCTGAAGTCGAAGCCGACATCTCAGCTTACAACGAGTATGTTTCTTCCTATTTTTTATAATTTTGAAAATTATTCTTTCTCGATGACTTCTGCTAATATCATGAACCTTTGCAGAGAGGTGCCTGATAATGTGGAAACGAGTTTTCCTGCGTGGTTTAATAACATGGTAAATACATTAGATATATTACCTTGGAGTTATTCCTCATCTAATAAACCTTTTTGTATCTCATTTTTGTAGACTCGTGAAAAAAAAGTGAGTGTGGGCTGTAGTGACGAGTTATTCTCTTTGGCATGTGGACCTATTAGTTCATGTACATACCCCTCTTGCATAGTGAACGGTGTGAAGTTTGTGGTACGTGAACGCGATATACTTCGTACCACTCAATGCAGCGGAGTTTCAACACCCGGGGTTGATGGAGAGATGTATTATGGTCAACTCGAAGAAATTCTGGAGCTCACTTATATCGGCAACCGCAAGGTTTTGTTGTTTCGATGTAAATGGTTTGACACAATTAACCCTACCAATTGCACCAAACGCAACAGACGTTCTTACACTGAGCAAGGCATACATCATATTTTGACCGATAGGCTATTTCACCAAAATAACCCATACATTTTCCCGACACAAGCAACACAAGTATTCTACCTTGAAGACCTTGCTAGACGACCGCTTCATTGGAAGATCGTCGAACAGGTTTATCATCGAGATGTGGTAGAGTCCGATGAAGATGTTATACATGGTAGCAGTTCATCAGATGTTACACTGTCTGTTGCTTTGCCTAATTTGGGTATTACGGATTTGAGTGTAAATACTCAACCAACGGAAGTGGACGCCCCACCGGTTGATGATGATATTATTAATATTGAAGATGATGAAGTAGTTGCACACGTCATTGGTGATGTTGATGATGATGATTTAGTGTCGGATGATGATGAAGTGAACCATAATAATGATGTTCAAGAAGTTTTATCTAGCGATGATTCTGAAGATGATGACAATTGATATTAAGTTGTATTTTGAATGAAACAGTTGTTATATGCTTTAATGTGTAATTTTTTATTTGTAAACGATTGTTATATGCTTAAGTTGTTGTTTGAATGAAACAATTGTTATACGTTTAAATGATGATGCGTTGTTTTTATTTGTTTAAATGTGTAATTTTGTATTTTAATGAAAACGTTTTTATATGTTAAAATGTGTATATTGATATGAATTTGTGTATTAGTATTAATTGGTTAATTAAATTGTGTAATTTTGTTTTTTAATGAAAATGTTTTTATATGTTAAAATGTGTATATTGATAAAATGTGTATACTGATATGAACTTGTTATTTTACAGATGGCATGTGTAGCTCCTAGGTCACACGGTGGGGATGCTGGTGGTAGTCCACCTAGACGGCCCACACGTCCTGTACCGGCCGAGTGTCAGCGTAAGAAATCATTATATTTTTTTATAACACTGATATTTATAATTTATGTCACTTGAATTTTTACGAGTAAATAACATATCTTTTGTAGGTTCAAATCAACGCTTTGTGACCAACCTAGGAAAATTAAGGACGGCGTACAGAAATAATAACGAAAAACCTTTGACATTTGGCTTTGAATTTAAAGATCTGAAAACCTTCCATTTTCTGGGCGATTATGCATCATTGTTGACTCATCTTATGGGGGAATTAATCCGGTCACTTCCCCTGAACTGCGAATGGGACGAAATTCCAGAGTCTGATAAAGCTCATATTTATCCTACAATTGAGGTGAAAATTGTTTATTTTACTTATATTGTTATTGTTATCGACATTTAGATATGTGTGTTATGTTTAATTTGTTTGTTTATTTAAATTCATATGTTTTTATGCAGACATATTTCGACCTCGAGCCATGGTACAATGATCGTACTCAGGTGGTGTGTGGCACTGGTGTGTATGAGGTGTGTACTCGGGTTAGGCTTGCGTTGGAATATCATCTGAGGTTGCTGTATAGAAAATACAAGAACAGGATCAAGAAACATTTTTATTCGAAATATGAGACGCCCGCACTGGCACAAGAACATGTACCGCCTGAGAGTGTGTGGGACAGTAGAACCGAAGGTGATTGGGCTGAATTGGTTCAGTGGTGGTCAGACCCAAAGAGGGTGGCAAGAAGTGAGGTTAATACTGTTAATCGTTCCAAAAACACGGTACCGACCACTCAAGGCAAAAAACCATTCGCCCGAGGAAGAAATGAATACGTAAGACTCTTTATAATTTTTGTGATTTATTTAAAAGCGTTTATATTGTTTATTTATTATAGCTCGTTACTAATTTATTTGAGATTTTACAGAAAGTCAAGGAAGGTGTTTACGAGGACCTGGTTGAAACATGGAGGAAGGGGCACTCAAGTGGTGGCACGTTTAAAAGTAAAGAAAACGAGGAAAGATATGTAAGTAATATATAACTCTTTACATGCCTTAGTAACTAATTTCATTTGTTTTAAATCTTTTTTTTTTCCCAACAAAAGATGAAAGCCCTCAGTGACCAAGTGAGAGCCGGTATAGTCCCGCACATGTCTGATAAAGAAATAGTGGCTCAAATCATGCCAAGTCAAAATAAGCAAAATGTGTCGGGACAAGGCAGAAAGTTACCGGGTGGTACCAATAACACAACTCGCAGGTTATATATCCTCAATAAAACAAAATGTAAATCAATTGTTCATATTTATGTCTTGTTGTATATAATGAAACATTGTTGTTGTAACTTATCGCAGGCGGGGTGCTCCACGTCGACCAGATGTTCCCTCTCGTAGTGAATTTCAAGAATTGATAGAACGAAATGAGCGACAGATGGAGCTGCTGAGGAAAGAGAATCAGGAGGCGCAGCAACGGGCTTACTTGGCAGCGTTAAAGGCAGATGCGGCGCAACAATATAGTCAGACGTCGTACCAGCATATGGCGCAATATCAGAGTCAATTGGGTGAGTTTTTCCAGAACTACAACTCAAATACTGATCACCCAATTAGACCTCCTACTTTTGTACCCCCGCCCCGACCCTTTGTTATGCCCACCCTAGCTCCTGATTGGGCTCATTTAGTCCAACCCCCCTATCCTTGGGCACAACCAGTGCAACCTCCTTCCATCGACCCATACCGACCATCTTTGCCCGACAATCTCCAACCACTCCAACCTCCCTATACCGGCACTTATCCTATTGCTCCCGTCACCAACAATAACACATTTAACTATTGTTATCGTCTCACCACACACTCGGCTTATGAGATCGGCTCTACTTCACAATCCATACCCGGAGGTTCTCGTGTAATCTCAAATCCCCATGAGCACGATTACCGGTCCGTTGACGAGTTGGGTCGAGATAGGAATGTACAAAACAGTGGTGACGACTTATCAGGCGATGACGAGGTGAATGACGAGGGGAGTGACGAGGGGGGTGACGAGGAGGGTGACGATAGGGAAGGTGACTTTTCACCTAACGAGGATGCGGAGTAGAGGTTGTGGTAGTATTTTTCTTATTATGCATGTTTAATAAAGTTTGAGACTTGTAGCGTTTGAAACATTTGATTTAGGATTGAATAAGCGTATTTGATGAATATTGTATCGTGACGTTGGATAATTTATCGTAATATGGTATTGTAACGTTTATTGATTTGTTATTATTCTGTATTTGTCGAATTCTGCCATTTTGAATTGTGGATTTTGTCCGGAAAAAGTTCCGGAAAAAATCTGGAAACTGCAAAATAGCCCAGTTTTTTTTAGCCCCCAGGTACACCTAGGGACGACTTAGTCGTCCCTAGGATATTAAATATCATCCAGGTTATCATCCTAGGGACGACTTAGTCGTCCCTAGGTTTAAAAATGCCCAGGTGTCAATACCTAGGGACGACTAAGTCGTCCCCAGGTATTGAATACCTGGGCATTTTTAAACCTAGGGACGACTAAGTCGTCCCTAGGATAATAAATGGAGTACATTTTTTTTTATTTTCTAAAAATGTTTTTTTTAATATTTATAAAAAAGATTTTATTAAAAATAATAAAAAAAAGAATTTTTAAGAAAAATTTTGAAAAAGATTTTTTTTATTTATAACCTAGGGACGACTTTGTCGACCCTAGGTTACAAAGAAGGTCGTCCCTAGGTTAGTCAATTTTTTCAACGTAGTGTGTTGCGGGACCCACTAAGTCGTCCCTAGGATACAAAAAGGAGTTCGTCCCTAGGATCCTAGAGACGAATTTTTAGGCACAACCTCCTAGGGTCGACTTAGTCGTCCCTAGGAGTTTAGGGTCGATTATTGGCGTCCCTAGGGACGAATTAGTCGTCCCTAGGGTAGAAAATTGTTGTAGTGTATTATAGTTTAAAAAAATTTATGCAGCTGATGATGTATGATTCTGGATTTATCCTTTCAATGAATCATGTCGTAAAATATTGAATGAATAAACTCATGAGTATTAGTAAAATTTAAAAACACGAACCGTAGATATTTCATATTTTGGGTGCTTTACCGTTAAGGGCCCGGCGTTTAATCTTTGACCATTTTTAATCCCCTTAAAACAAGCCTCTAACCAGCCCACTAAAATTAAACAAATACTATTTCAAATCACTTTTGGGTTCCTTTGCACGTAACAATTTTGATTTTTGGGTAGGAAATCACCAAACTATACTTTTTGGTAAGTAATCATCACCTGGAGATATATAGCAGATTTAATCGAATTGCCGAAAGATTGTTGACGTTCGAGATATACACGTTCGTGAACCAAGTGTTAGTCGAAAAATTGCATTTTATGTTGTTGAAGAACGGTAAATGAGATGAACAGCGAGGGCTTGATCGATAAACAATGATCAAGTGTCGATTAGCTAGGCTGGTGTGGAATGGCATTGAGCAACAGAGATTTCATGATGCAAAAAATTAGACCATTAGAATAATGGATCGAGCAAAAACTAGACCTGCTAAAACTAGAGCTCGACATATTTAAGTTAATAAAGATCGGTCTCGAACTCAACTTGTGTTGAGCTTTATATTTCTAGCTCGAACTCAACTCGTAACAAATTTTATACACTTGTTCTCTGTATATGGTAATACACTTTCAACTATAATTGCATCCTAAACTAATAAGTGAAAGCTACATGTCACACAACAACTACAACTTGTTAGTTGTTAACTACAAGTCTAGAAGTAAAAACCAAATTTACACAAGAAAAAATTAAAAAAGTTAATAATTGTGATGCTATATATCTTCATCACCTTCACTACTCTCTCTTTCATCTCTTCCTTTCCCTTTACTTTTCTTTGCATCTCATCTCAATCACATCACAATTTCCTTAAATCATACACCATCTTCTTCACTTCAACCATCACTTTAGTAAAGTTAAATGCCATTTTGACCCATTTAGTGTTTAGACTCATTTGCTCCTTTGGTTAGTAAGTAATCTTTTGTTGCAAAGATTTTCATTAAGTTCCAATCTTTAAGCTTTTTTCGCTATGGATCGCGATTTCTTCCCTTTCGAAAACTCGTCCCAAATGCCATCTTGGAAGGTAATGTCACAAGTGCCTGAGATCAACGAAAGATTCAATAGTTTTGAATCTAATATGACTTCAATGACATCATCTCCTGTTTCCAATTCACCACTTAACTCACCTAAAGTAAATTGGCCAATTATGGACCATTTTGTGAAAGAAAATACTCCCAATATGCGAAATTCGGTACCCGTAGCACCGGGCTTGCCTTCGCTTGTTTCGGATCCTGGATTCGCTGAACGGGCTGCGAAATTTTCGTGTTTTGGTAGTAGGAGTTTTAATGGGAGAACAAGCCAATTGGGGTTGAATTCAGTTGACCCGAATTCTCAATTTAGATCTAGTGTGTCTACATTGATTGGTAACTCGAAATTGCCTCGTGTTTCAAGTAGTCCTTTGTTGAAGATTAATGGATCAAGTCATGATCATAAAAGTACTAATTCTAATGAAGAACAAGAGTCATCTGTTTCTGAGCATATCGAAATCGGGCTAAAGAATGATTCGAGTTCGAGAAAAAGAAAAGTTGCATCTTTGAAAGGAAAAGTTAAAGATATTGTATCACCCATTGTAAAGGTACCATTACAGTAACAAAATTGATAATTTATTCAGTTTTTGGTGTTGGAATTTACTAATGTTTGGATTTATATTGTTTTAGGAAGAAGAAAATGATGAAATGAATACCAAGAAGCCGAAAATAACCGAGGAGGGTACTAATGGTGAAACTGAGAAACCAAAAATTCCTGAACCACCAAAAGACTATATTCATGTTAGAGCAAGAAGAGGTCAAGCTACTGATAGCCATAGTTTAGCCGAAAGAGTAAGTCCGTTTTTTGTTTTTTAATAGATTATTCGTTTTGAAAATGTAATTATCAGATAATTGGTTTACCAATCTAGATCTTGATTGTGTCATATGATAATGTGATTATAGGTAAGGAGAGAGAAAATAAGTGAAAGAATGAAGCTTCTTCAAGATCTTGTTCCTGGTTGCAATAAGGTAAAAAAAACATATAGAATTTTCAGACTCATAATAATAGATAGACATATATAGTTCATGTGCTAATTGATACGTGTGTTTTTTAGGTGACAGGAAAAGCACTTATGTTAGATGAAATCATCAATTATGTTCAATCATTGCAACATCAAGTTGAGGTAAATCCCTATAAAACTGAGAATTGTGTAACAAAAATACTTACCATAACTAATTTACCTGTACTAAATAGTTGCATATCTTGTACAGTTTCTATCCATGAAACTAGCAACAGTAAATCCACGACAAGATCTAGACATGAACGGTCACATCTCTAAAGATGTAAGTCAACTATCTTTCTCTCTCCACAATTCCTTTTTTTTTACTGCAACTAACTCAAAAATACCTATAATACTGTTTACTATTTTTAAACGTTTTAAATTATTAGTTCATTTTAAAAATTGATAAAAAAGTATATATTAAATTTATAATAAGATTACAAATAATAAAAAAGTTATAAATTAATTGGTTATAAGTAAAACTGTCATTGTGTAGAAAGTAAGAAAGCAGAAAAGTTAAATTAATGATATTTTATTAAACTGTGTATTCTTTGTGGGTGGACTATAACTAAGAGACGTGAGTTGGGAGGAGTACTTATTTAGTAAAGTAGTTACATTTTTTCTATGATACCTAATGTTTTCTTCTAAATTTGTGATTGTCACTATTTGATGAGACAAATTTAGTACTGCTTATGATGTATACACGCATTTTGATTTTTGTTTGTATTTTTATAAATGTGTAGATGAATCAACTATACCCGGTCGAACCATCTACATCAGACTTCTACCAACAAAACCCGCAACAATTACTCTTTATTGGGTCTACTCCAATGACCCAATCGCCCACGGACCCATTACCTGTTCATGGTTTCTCCGAAAGTTTTTCTCAGGTAAAAATACAGTAACTCGCATAAAGAATCCAAATATTGTAGGGTTAACTTATCCATCACCTTTAAGCTAATAAGACAATGTTGTATGTTGTGTTTCAGTTTGCTGGATTTGAAGGGGATGATCTTCACAGCATTGTGAAAATGGGATTTGGAGATAGCCGTAATCAGTCACCGGAGATGAAAATCGAGCTTTAATCAAAGCAATCGATTAAGGGTGGTGCTGTAAATACAAAAAGAGAGCTTTGTTTAGCTAATTCATCCATTTTTTAGGTCTAATATATTCTTTCTATCCTTTAGTTAAATTCTTATAATATGTGTTGTATTATAGATAGGTTGTGTGCAGTGCAAGGTTAAAAACATATTAGATTTGTAATATATATTTTGTTAAATATAGAGAAATTTAAGGTGGAACTTTCTATTTGTAGCTATGTACTGCCATGCAATAGTAAATGGTTTGAATATTGTCAAGTTCTATATTTGGTTGATCCATATATGCATTCTTATGTATATTCTTAAAAATTACGAAAGGGCATTTGACATTAGACCTGATTATCATTAAGCTTAGCGGCATGCGAGTACTGATCAAAGAAGTAAGTTCAAGTCTTAGAGCATCCACAATGCTTCAAGTCCTCAATGACTTGAAGCATTAATGACATACATGATAAAGTGATTTTGTCTAAGATGCATTTATTACATGTATAAAAAGTGAAAAGCTATATTCTTCAAAGACTTGGCACTAGCCAAGTGTTTCTTTCAAACATTTCTAAAAGTCATTCTATTTAATGGCAAAAAGCTTTTGAAAAACTTTTCAAAACAGTGAAAAGTCATTCTTCAAACCAAGCATTGCATATGCTCTTAGTTAAGATATTTGCGAGTTATCATTAAATGACACAAGTATTTGAGGATTTACCATTTTACCTCAACAAAAATCTTGAATTACATGGATTATGAGTCCCAATTCTAGTAGTGTGCATGAAGGAAGTTGAGACGTAAACAACTATACTTCTACTTAAAGTAGAGATGCTGGTTCTGATTCTACCAAAGATAGAAAATGACTTTTGACCTTGTAAGGAATGTGTATACATGAAACTCATGTCAAAGGTCTAATGTTTGATTCCCAACCAAATATCAAAGTGATCATTTCAAAATTATTTCCACGTAAAAACATTTGAATTTGAGACATAGACATTTTAGTCTAATAATTACAACGAGGTATCATAATTAAATATACATCACCTTCATCAATTTTTATGGAACTAAAAGCCATTAACATTATGTTCTCGAAATCTTTCGTTAAAGAAAAAAATAATAATAAATAAAGTGTTTCACCCCAATATTAGATGAAATATTTTACTTTCATGTTTTTTCAAATTAAACCAAATACTAATACTTTATTTTACTTTCATTTTTTTTTCTTTTTTTATTGAAAGACTTAAGAACACAACTTCTTTTTACTTTACTTTCATTTTATTTTCTTTCTTTTAATAAACATCTCGAGAACACAATGTAAGAATTTTCATATAGTTCGAAACGTAAATTTACTCAGTACCTCTTTGTTTGACATATATGTGTGAAATAATACAGTTTAATGATTATTTTGGTTAAAATGATTAATAAAAAGGTAAAGTACAAAGTTTGAGATTAATAATTAATTGATAAATTAAGAATCCCAGGTTGGCATTGGTGAATTATGACTCGACCCACTCCATACAAACAACAAGACTTTTAATTAAATATCTACGTGATTAAGGAAAAGACGACTCACTTCTAGTGGATTTACAGCTTACAGGTATATAAAAGATGCTCTCTAAAAGATTAATTTATTTCATATTAGCTTATATATAACTTAATATGTACTTTAAAATAGCAAAACACAAATGTATTAAGCAATACGTAAAATGGAATACTAGTACATTTTAACAAATATGAAATTTTGTTTTAGTATGATGAATTGTTAACATGTAAATCACCCAAAATTGGACATAACATGTCACAATATGGTTTTAGTTTTATAATGAGAACGAAAAGTGTTGTTGTATTAATAAAATCGTTAGGTGACAAACTTGCCCCCCATGAATATATTATCAATCGATCCAATTATCTCGTCCAACGTGTCGTCGGCAGTTGAAGTTAAGCCCCTTATTTCAGTGTTGCTATGAAATACTCCGTGTAATTTTTTACACCGCTTTTTTTTTTTTTTTTTTTTTTTTTGAAAAAAGAGAAAAAAAAAAGTAAAAAAGAAAAATTGTATTTTAAGAGAGAAAACTTGTTATAGGATGATTTGAAAAGAACTTATACTAAGAAGCTTTAAATAAATACAATTACTAAATTAACTTATATAAAGCATAACTTATATACATAAAAAAAAGTAACTGCAAAATCACTAACTATCTCTTCTTTTCTTTTTTTTTCTTTTCTAACTCATACAAAAATCAAAATTTCAAAAACTCGATAAAATAACGTAAAGCAATGCGTGTGGTAACATACCACTGGCGCTATTGCCTCATCTCGTCTGGCATACCGGGCGTTGTTAATGGCATGCCACTATATCAGTTGCCTTGTGCCATTTTGTGTGCGAGGTAACTAGCTCACGGTCGTTTGTGTATCTTTTCTATTTTTATATTAAAGTGTCATATTATAACGGATACATTATATAATGATTTATTATACTTTAATAATACATTTGATTTAACTTAAATTTTCACATACTCCTTTCTAAAAACCCCATTTTTATACCAAAAAATGGTTTGCTGTCTCTTGTACCATCATAGAAATCCAAAAGTATGTTGAGAAACGATGCAACAAAAATGATGCGGCTCACCGAGAAACTATTATGGGTGTAATAATGCTATTTGAGCAAGTAATGGTGGCAAAAGATGATTTGGGGAAACAATATGTGAAATGAAAGACATTTCGTCAAAATACGTGATGTGATTGAGATACTTCTAGACGATGAAGCCTAGAAAATTTATGATTTTAAGAAAACGTTGTGGACTCGTGTGTCACAAATTAAATACAATATAGTATTGGTCATAAAATTCGTTGGATGCAACAAAAAAAAAGGAAAACGCCGATTTGTGTTTTTGTATTGAATCTAAAATGTATTTTTATTTTAATGTCGAATTCAAAAACGGTGGTTTATTGGAGGATATTTATATGAAACCAAGGGAAATTGGGGAGGAATCTTCATTTCATTGGCCTTTGTTATAAATATCTTTCAAATAATTCCGTGTATGTAATTTTGTATATATTATTTATTCTCGTATTGTTATGTGAACTTTTATTCAAATAAATAAAAAGTAGTTTGTTTGAAAAAGGGATGAAAGAAGTTTTTGGTGTATGAGTTGTATGTCGCTCTAATATGACGCTAAGGTAGCAAACCGGCTCAAACCAGTTCGAGCCATCGTATCTAATGTTTTTAGATCTCATTAATTTTAATTTTAATGTTTTTTAAATATTTTTTCAAATCGTCCCCCACTAAAATTCACATTAACACTCTAAAACCTTACAAATTCTTCATTTTCTAAGTAATAATATTCGATTTTTTATTTTGATCTTTGTCTTTTTCGTCTTGCCATTGTCAAAAAAAATAATCTATTCACACAATTCAATTACCTGCATCTATCACTGCCTACGTTTATGATATATTTTCAAGCTCAAAAACTCAAAATAGTTGTGACCTTCTATTCAAACAAGGTTTATATCCATCCTTATGAATAAAAACTATTCATTTTTGTTCTTCCAAAGAACAATTGTTAGCCAAAAAACACTCAAGTACTTCGTCCCAAATTATATATTGCAGTGGTCCTAGAAGTAACTCGTTTATTTTATATGTTTATGATCATTGTCGTCATTTTTGTTATCATTATCAATAACATATGTCTCGTTTGCTTGTACCTCCTAGCTAGGAGCTTTAGGCTTGAACTTTAAAAGGTCTAATTAAACAAACGCAGTCCTTTTTGGTCCATACCGATATGATTACTACCTAGCTACTAGTAAAATGTACTCCTTATCATTTACCATTTTGAAGATGGTTTTTTAGGTATACTGTGTTGACGAAAAAGCTGCACATAGAGGAGACTATAAATGTACGATGTGTCTATGTCCTTAGCTCATCATTGTATCGGACGTTGAGTTGGTGCAGTAGGGTCGTTTGCACTCACAAGACGTAGGAGCCGAAAGTTTTCTCCATTAACTCGGCATGGTCCTCTAACGAGTGTACGTGACCACAATATAATCGGCATTGCTAGTTATTTATCTTGTCTGCTCGAATAGACACATGGTTGACCAACCAACATATTAGATCTGGAACTTAGCTTACACTAGGACTCCACAAAGGTTACACTCTTAATTATCTTGTTACGCTCTTTAACTTGTTTGGCTCTATCATGGACGTCTCCGGTTTATGTCTGAGTCCGCGGTTTCCTATGGACTCCGGAGGTCAGCTCATGGGTTTTGATCCTGCCTGGCCTTTCTCCTGTCGTTGGGTATTGGACGCACTGAAATTCTATTCTTTCCGGAGAAGGTCGTTTTTAGTACTTTGATCTAGTTTTAGTTAAGTCTAGACTATTTTAGTCCCGTTATATATGTTAACTATACATCATCGATCACTATATATATGATTAGATTCTTGATTTTCAAGCTTTTTCCTTTTTCATTTGTGAAGTATGAAATATTTGTTGCACACTTTTTGATGGTACAAAGTGAGCTAATCTGAAAATTACTTTTCAAACTTTTTATTCTTCATTTTTTCTTATAAATTTTCCTTAGAGCAATTACAATAACTAGTAACCGGACTCGTCTAATCCGCATAACATGACGTTGTTGTATTCAGCCTTTTTGGATCTTCGGGTTTTAGGGTTTTGTAAGCCAACACCTACGTAAAAAAAAAACAAGCACAAAACTAAATTGCATACACATCATCATTACCATTAAATAAATTTATTACTCTACTAGCATTTAATACATTTCTCCAAGTCTCTGTCTGTGGTCATATTGCAAATTTGTAACTATATTTTCGATCACATGCAATTGGTTTTTATTAATTCAGATAATGTAAGTGACGTTTACAAATTTGACCCTTTTAACTTGTGTTTAAGCCTACTGAAATGCAAGACTATTTCACACAAAGACTTGATCTTTCTTAAACTAGCGTAGCTTATTACAGTCTTGCCGTTGTTGTAGAAAGGCTTTAAAAGGTACTCTTGAATTAAAGATAGTCATACAAGTTTATTCTTTTCACGTACTAGAAATGCTCTAAATCATACGATTTAAAGTAAACTAATTATCGTGAAAAAGAATATATACCATTTAATATACGAAATACTGTATTAGAGATGTATCCTTCGGTTAAGACAGGGGCGGATGTATGTAGAGGGTGTGGGGGCACCGCCTTCATAGCTAGCTTGATAAAACGATATTTTAGTGTAATTTTTTTATTTTTGAGTGTACTCAAAACTCAAAATGCTCCCACTCGCACACTGAATTTCAACATTTGACACGCTAAAACCTTATATATCCTTTATTTATAAGTAAAAATATTCGATTTTTCGTCTGATTGTTGTTTTTCTATCTTACTGTTGCCAAAAAAAAATTTTTTTGCCTCCGCGATCGAGTTTTCTGGTTCCACCACTGCCAAGACTTACATTATTTTGTGACTATAACAAAATTTTCAGTTTTGGTTTGTCCTGGTCCCCGATATGTTTCACCTTTTACTTTAACAATATTTTAACCAAAGAAACTGAAATTATAACAAGAGTTGCAATTTTATTTTTAGAAAAACATGTCCCCCTATTTAAGGTCACTTTTATTCACTTGAGTGGGGTGTTTGGTGTGTGCTTTTTCCATTGTTTGGTACCAGTAATTAATAAAAGACACTTACTTGTTTCACCAAACCAAAAAAAGAAGAAAAAACACTCACTTCTGTGGCATCCAACTGTTAGTGAGTTTCTTGTAAATCAAATTTGGCACAGTACGTTAGTTGCTTGGGAAGCAACTCTGCATGTTTTATCATTTTTAGCCAAAAGATAGTTGAAATATTTTAACCAACTTTATGTCCATCTTGTTCTAGAAAGTGAGATAAGTAGATGACAAGTCCAGTTCCTTTGGAGTGAGGGTAGAGTGGAGGGGACATATTAATGTGGAAGGTGAAATGTCATCTTTGATTTTACTTTGTGACAGAAATTCAAGTTTATAATATATTCTTTCCGTCAGCAACACTATCCATCAATAAAATATCATGTTTCTTTTTTGTTTATAATTTTGAGATTTTTATAAAAGTATAAAACAGAAAATTTAGAATTAAAAAAAAAATTGACGAGTCAAAACTGTTAAACTGACAAAAGTCATAAAACAAAAACGAATAAAAACTATGTTGAACTAAACCAAAAAAAAGGTATGTAAGGATTTTTTGTATTTTTTGAGTATTATGTAATAGGGTAAGATGTTTTAAAATAGTACCTTATATAAAATTTCAAGAATTTTTAAACATTATCATTAAAGGATAATGTTTACCTTCTCTTATTTTAATTAAAGTACTCTTAACTCTAAACAAGTCTTTTAGCTAATATTTTCTACTATAAAAGTTTGTTGGCGACAAGAAATTGTTGGTATGACATGTTTTAAAAACTAATTACCTACAACAACGATCTAGTGCGTCTTTTCGACGACTTACAGCGACATATTTGTTCCAACAAGACGACCTAGTTCCAAAAAAATATTTTTTTTCAAAAAATAAAAACATTACATTTAATTAAAAAAACATTACATTTAATTAAAAAACATTACGTAATAAATTAAATAAAAAAACATTACAATAAAAAAACATTTCAATAAAAAAACATTACAATAATAATTAAAATCTAATACTAGTAATTTAAATTGTAAGTTTCCTTGATTTTGTCTTTCATTTTTTGCAAGGCTTGTTGGTGGGCTAAAGGCAGATTGAGGTTGATTTCGCTATTGTAGAACAATAAGTCTTTATCCCCTTTTTTTCAGTAATTAAGCTCAATTGCTCGACGCTTTGATTCCAGTTTTCTCTTTTCAAGACCGCTGCTTCCCGTTGAGTTGCCTCCTGCAAATCCAACTCTCGTTGCTTGATGGAAAAGTATGAATTTTGTTGCTGCTTCATTTTTCTCCACCCAATGTTTCTTAATTTCTCCTATTTGTTAGTTACAAGATCAACAAATGAAAACTTCCCTGTTGAAGACAATGTCGATGACATCTTTTTAGCTCGACCACGACCAATTGGTCGGTGTTCTTGAGTCTATTCCTCGTCATCTTCTGATTTATCGTTCAAATTCATGTAACCACCGTGCCTAGAACCAGAGGGTGGTTTCAGAAGTCTTTAATTTTTTTAAACTTTTTTTTGTAAACTTTGGCAGCTCAACCTCTTGCCAACTTGGGTGATCTTTGAGCATGTTCCACGCCGCCTGGTACATAAAAGTTTGTTTGTAAGTCACTTTGTATTCAACACAAGCTTTTTGGAACGAGGTGAGATCATTGGCACCACCATCGTGATTAAGCTCAACGTTATTTAATATACAAAAAAAAAGCACCAACTCTGGGACGCAACTTGTTTTTCTATTTGCTCACAACCGCGTCGTACCCTCTAGTCGCAACTTGTTTTTCTATTTGCTCACAACCGCGTCGTACCCTCTAGTCGAACCCGTCTCGGTTTTAAAGTACTTCAATACCTGTTTCCCAAAACCCTTTATTTTTTTACTGCTTCCAATCTTGCTATTCTTGGAAACATGACACCAACCTTGGCACAACGCAACCTCTTTCTTAATTGTCTATTCTTTTGGTGGCTCATTCGACTCGACCTGCTTGACTTTTGAAGCACGTTTAAATGGCTTCTTAGGTTTGATCGGTGACATCTTTTCCTCGTCTTCATCAAGGTTAACTGTACCTTGATATGACCCGTGTCCTGAACCTTTATCCATAGACTGATCTTGACTAGGACCTTGTGTGACAACCGTGGTTTTCGGTTGGTCACTTGGTCTTACTTTTAGGTTATTTTATGTGTGCTTACTTGAATTGTGTGTTTACGTGTTTATTTTGTGTGAACGAGGTTGGTGTGGTTATCGTTTATGAGTATAGAGTACTCATAAGTAAATCGAGGAACGGTTATTTCATGTTCATGAGCTCACAAATGGTGACTATGAAATGAAAATGGTGATATTGTGGTGTTTACGTATACGTATAAGTATTATAGTAATAGTATTTTTTTAGGATTTACGGTTTAGCCTTTAGAGGTCTCGGGTGAGGTAATTATCCATATGAATATTTTTCGGGATGGTTTTAAGTCATTTAGGACTTAGTTATAAAGTTTATTTCAAAATTTGAGATTTTTTTTAAAAGTGTATGTTTTACGTCTTTTACGGTAAAACGCGTAAATTTGACTAGTTTTACGGTTTTGAGGTTTTGGGAGCTTTAGGAGCTGAAATAAATTAAGGTAATATTAATAATACATATATTAATAATAAAAAGAAATAAAAAACGAATTTTGATGGGTATAGGTCGGTTATGTGAAAAAAAAAGGGGAAAAAAGGGAAAAAGGGAACCGGGCTTTTGTATATGGGCCAAGGACATGTTAGGAAAGTATATAAAGTATTTTTATTAATCAAAACACTCATAAAATCCCTGGAGATCAAGGTTTGGTCGGCATAAATGGTGGTTTTAGGGTTCTTCATTAATTTTTCTTCTTTCAAAAATTCTAAGGTAAAATCTTTAATACTTTTTTTAATTAAATTGTTTTTATGTTTTCTTTAATAATCTTATGATGGATTTAGGTTAGGGTTTAATATAAAAACAGTAAATTAATGTTGTAATAATCATAATATAATGATTACATGGTTTAGGGCTTGTAATTAGAGGGATTAGGGTTAATTAATGAGGTTGATTTTGTTAAACCCGTTTTTAAAAACTGGACAGAATTTCGAGTCAATTGTTTTGATCATATCTGGAGTTCTAGTAACATTCAAGATGCGATCAAACTAGCCCTGAAAAGGTATTTGAAGTGGCTTTCCAATGCAAGAAACTAGAACTAAATTGGAGGTCGGGAAGGGGGTCAAAAACAGGTTACAACAGTCGGAGGTCAAAACAGTTTTGAATTCAGCCTGTTTTCTTTTTAAGTTTTGGGTTGTTTGGGGTACTTAGGGTTGCATTAGGATCTTCTCACGAATGTGAGAGATGGTTTATATATTGTAATAAGGATCTGCACTTGGGCTAAGGTTGTGGTTTATGGTAAGACCCCTTAATGGTAACAAACTTTTAGTACGTTTAAAATCAGGAAATCTGGAATGACAAAAGTAGATATATGTATATCGGGGCCTTAACAGTAGCTTTAAGGTTAGGTCAAGTGGGAGGTGTTAGCCAACATATGTAAGGGTATGAATATTCCTTTTACAGAAACCATGGGTATGTTTAAGTGGACATTTGACTTAAAGTTTTGAGACCTAAAAACTGGGACTGTTTTGTGTAAAATATGAACGGGATAGTTATTAAACTTAACCAAGTTAAGGACTTGTTAAGGAAGGGTAATGGGGTGTTTAGAGTTATAAATGGGGTATTTATATGAGAGGAGGTTAGATGTCCATCATAGGTTGATGAACCATTTTAGAGGTTGGTTCATGTATTGATTTATGTGTTTTTGGTTTGTTAGCTTGTTGCTAGAGCAAGGACTTTGGAGAAGCAATCAGGTGAGTTCATAGTCCCATTTTACTACGTTTTTAAATGTTTTTTTTCCAGTATGGGATGGAGATGACACCAGTTGTGTTCTTAAAATGTTTTTGGTACTATATTTTTCTTATAAATATTTGGACATAGATGTGCTATTGTGTGACATGCGTGCTTATGTGTTCTCATATGTGCTTTGATACATGAATCTTGTTTGGGTTTTGATTGGCTTTGGTACATAGATGTATGGGCGTCTATGGGACCAGTTGTGATGTGTGTGGAGCGTGGGGCACGATCCGTCCTGAGTACTTGTGCATCGTCTCTTCGGAGGCAAGATATCTCGACGGGGATATAGTTCATCTTCCACAGGTGGTGTGGGAAAGATCCGGATAGTGTGGTGTGCGTTCTTGTGCGTGTGACGGGATACTTCTGGATTGTTATAATGTGCTTTGTGAATTGTAGATGTGATTGGTACTTGGCTTGAGTTTTGTTGTGGATGCATGTAGCATGATTATCACATTATGGTCCATTACTATAAATTGTTTTTCTTCAACTTATTTACAGCGGATGTCGAGGTTTCTTATGGTGTTCTAGATAACTTAAACCTATGTTCTCACCAACTTTATGTTGACAGATTTTAGTGTCATTTTCAGGTGAGGTAGTTGTGCAAGATGATGTTATAAGTGGCTAGAGTATAGAGGCTGCTAGGATTGCATTCGGAGGAATCCCTTTCCTCTTAGATTTTATTTTGTGTTTTGATTAAGTGAACGTTGTGGTACCTATATGTTTGATGTTTGTTTATTTGTATGTCTTTGGTAAGAGGTAGGCTTGTTACCTACTTACCTAGACGCCTGCATTATTGAGATATTGTCACGACATTTGTGTCGCCATCTATGATATTTCAATTTCATTTAGTTCTCTCTATAGACACGATGTTGTTGTGATGATATCCATACGTCGCGCCCCATATTCCGCCATGGTGGGGTGTGACAGAATGGTATCAGAGCCAATGGTTATAGAGAATTAGGTTGCCTAGTCGTGTAGCCTAGTCTATAGCTTAAGGGTCCCTGCATATAGGCGTCATAGGAGTATGTGTGCATTTTATATTAATTGATGTGTTTGGATGTTATTTATTGCGATATTTTGACTAGTATGAATTGAACCATAGTAAGTTCATACTTAACTACATGTTATTTTCTTTACGAGTTTTGATTAGTGCGGGTGGAACCATGGTCGTATACGCT
Source organism: Glebionis coronaria (assembly GCA_025667525.1). Lineage (NCBI taxonomy): Eukaryota > Viridiplantae > Streptophyta > Magnoliopsida > Asterales > Asteraceae > Glebionis > Glebionis coronaria. The sequence goes on from CM046879.1 coordinate 520,790,016, forward strand.
AGTCATCGTTGGATTTCGCTTAATTATGTTTTCATGTTCTTTATACATTTTTAATTTTGTCTACGCTGGTTCAGCTGGACTACGAGTTTATGTGTTACGTGTATTGGCTATGTTATTTTAATACATGGGGTTTTGGATCTTATCTTGCGTGGTTATGTGCTTGTGAGTTGATGGATTATGTGTTATGTGTAGTATTAATTTCTTATAAGTGTCATCATAGGAGGGAGTACGTTGGTGAAAGGGAACATGTATAATTATGGAGGCCTACATAATTATATATGTGCCACAACGCCAATGGATTCCTAAGTATGGTTGCATGAAAGAGGGTTAATACGTGCTTGTAATAGTATATGTTGGATGAATTTGAGTGTATGTATGCATATGCCTATATATGTATAATTCCCTTCTACTTATCGGTTGTATTCTTGGGATGGTTGCTAGCTCGTTTCTCTTTGAGATGTTCAACTTCTGTAGTAGCGCATTGCTCGGGTCCTCATTTCACATGTTTGTTTGTACGGTACTTTTGGCGTGAAGGATTTTGAGATGGTGGAGATTTCTTTTTGGGGTAACGATGCCTTTTGTTTCGAGTTATACATGGTAAAAAAAAATAGAACTTGCAAATTGAAAAAAAAATAGTTGTTGGTAGTCGATGAAATAAGGAAGTGTCGGGATCATGTTTCAAATAAGGTGGAATATAAATTCTTTAACATATAAGCATGACTCGATTATTTTAAAATATTTTGGTTTTGATCACCTAAAGTTATTGTTCTTTAGTTTGAATTCTTGTTCTTATTAACTTAAATATGTTAAATCATGTATTAATCATATGATGGGTGAGAGTTTAAATTTTCTAGAATTAAAATAAATTAGACCTTGAATTTTGTAATTAATAACGGGTTTTTTTTAGGGTTTAAAATCGTTTTTTTTTATTTGGTATAAATCGGAGTAGGCAGAAACTGTCGCTAAACTGTCAAAATATGTCGCTAACTGTCAAAAACTGTCGCTAATGCCTAGGCAGATTTTGAGAAAAATCGTTTTGGTCATAACTTATTCGTTTTTAAAGGTTTTTGGGTGATTCAAAAGCCTAAAATTATGTACTCGGAACATACTTTTCAAATATTCAGAAAGTTTCGTAATTGGAAGTCAGTAGCTTGGTCGAATTAATTATACAAGTGTTGAGTTCAAGGTTAATTTTTGGACAATATGGTTTAAACTCGTGTTTTGGGTATATTTCGGTAATGAAAACTTGGAGGGTTAACATAGAAATGAGTTGGGAAGGAATTTGAGAGTTCTTTAGACCTTATTATACGTGGTTATATTTTGATGAGTTTTGATTTATGGTTTTGATAAGTTTCCTCGCGGACGGTTAAGGCTCATGTGTTGTTGGTTGAGATTATTTTCGTGTAAACTGAGTTCACGTTTGAACGTGAAGGTTTTATCAAGGATATGTATCCTCGTTTGTTTGCTGAGAATAAGTTTGAGTTTGGGAGTGAATCTCGGGACGAGATTTCTATTAGGAGGGAGTGATGTGACAACCGTGGTTTTCGGTTGGTCACTTGGTCTTACTTTTAGGTTATTTTATGTGTGCTTACTTGAATTGTGTGTTTACGTGTTTATTTTGTGTGAACGAGGTTGGTGTGGTTATCGTTTATGAGTATAGAGTACTCATAAGTAAATCGAGGAACGGTTATTTCATGTTCATGAGCTCACAAGTGGTGACTATGAAATGAAAATGGTGATATTGTGGTGTTTACGTATACGTATAAGTATTATAGTAATAGTATTTTTTAGGATTTACGGTTTAGCCTTTAGAGGTCTCGGGTGAGGTAATTATCCATATGAATATTTTTCGGGATGGTTTTAAGTCATTTAGGACTTAGTTATAAAGTTTATTTCAAAATTTGAGATTTTTTTTAAAAGTGTATATTTTACGTCTTTTACGGTAAAACGCGTAAATTTGACTAGTTTTACGGTTTTGAGGTTTTGGGAGCTTTAGGAGCTGAAATAAATTAAGGTAAATTAAGGTAATATTAATAATACATATATTAATAATAAAAAGAAATAAAAAACGAATTTTGATGGGTATAGGTCGGTTATGTGAAAAAAAAAGGGGAAAAAAGGGAAAAAGGGAACCGGGCTTTTGTATATGGGCCAAGGACATGTTAAGAAAGTATATAAAGTATTTTTATTAATCAAAACACTCATAAAATCCCTGGAGATCAAGGTTTGGTCGGCATAAATGGTGGTTTTAGGGTTCTTCATTAATTTTTCTTCTTTCAAAAATTCTAAGGTAAAATCTTTAATACTCTTTTTAATTAAATTGTTTTTATGTTTTCTTTAATAATCTTATGATGGATTTAGGTTAGGGTTTAATATAAAAACAGTAAATTAATGTTGTAATAATCATAATATAATGATTACATGGTTTAGGGCTTGTAATTAGAGGGATTAGGGTTAATTAATGAGGTTGATTTTGTTAAACCCGTTTTTAAAAACTGGGCAGAATTTCGAGTCAATTGTTTTGATCAAGGTTTTCAAGATCAGGATCTTACCTAGGATCGTTTTCGTCTTTGCAAGATCGAGATCGTAAAGTAGGATCAGGATCGTAAGATCCCACTATAATGTAATTTTCTTAGTAGTCTTTGTAATATTTTACAAATTTACAAATTAATATACATCGTAAACACAAAATTATATGAATAATTCATAAAAATATGGTCCTAAATTATGATTATGAAATGTATAAGAAGATTTACATGTTTTTTTAGATTATACAAAATAGAACCTACAAATTTGTAGTTTTTTAGTTTGTCGCTCGAGAAAAAGTAAGATTGAATCGTAGTAGATCCTAAGATCCTATGATCAAGATCGGGATCCTATAAGATCTTAAGCATGCAAAGATCCTACGTAAGATCCGGATCGTTTTTGCTTTGTAGTATCGTAAAATCGTAAGATCCTAAGATCAAGATCGAGATCTTAACAACCTTGGTTTTGATCATATCTGGAGTTCTAGTAACATTCAAGATGCGATCAAACTAGCCCTGAAAAGGTATTTGAAGTGGCTTTCCAATGAAAGAAACTAGAACTAAATTGGAGGTCGGGAAGGGGGTCAAAAATAGGTTACAACAGTCGGAGGTCAAAACAGTTTTGAATTCAGTCTGTTTTCTTTTTAAGTTTTGGGTTGTTTGGGGTACTTAGGGTTGCATTAGGATCTTCTCACGAATGTGAGAGATGGTTTATATATTGTAATAAGGATCTGCACTTGGGCTAAGGTTGTGGTTTAGGGTAAGACCCCTTAATGGTAACAAACTTTTAGTACGTTTAAAATCAGGAAATCTGGAATGACAAAAGTAGATATATGTATATCGGGGCCTTAACAGTAGCTTTAAGGTTAGGTCAAGTGGGAGGTGTTAGCCAACATATGTAAGGGTATGAATATTCCTTTTACAGAAACCATGGGTATGTTTAAGTGGACATTTGACTTAAAGTTTTGAGACCTAAAAACTGGGACTGTTTTGTGTAAAATATGAACGGGATAGTTATTAAACTTAACCAAGTTAAGGACTTGTTAAGGAAGGGTAATGGGGTGTTTAGAGTTATAAATGGGGTATTTATATGAGAGGAGGTTAGATGTCCATCATAGGTTGATGAACCATTTTAGAGGTTGGTTCATGTATTGATTTATGTGTTTTTGGTTTGTTAGCTTGTTGCTAGAGCAAGGACTTTGGAGAAGCAATCAGGTGAGTTCATAGTCCCATTTTACTACGTTTTTAAATGTTTTTTTCCAGTATGGGATGGAGATGACACCAGTTGTGTTCTTAAAATGTTTTTGGTACTATATTTTTCTTATAAATATTTGGACATAGATGTGCTATTGTGTGACATGCGTGCTTATGTGTTCTCATATGTGCTTTGATACATGAATCTTGTTTGGGTTTTGATTGGCTTTGGTACATATATGTATGGGCGTCTATGGGACCAGTTGTGATGTGTGTGGAGCGTGGGGCACGATCCGTCCTGAGTACTTGTGCATCGTCTCTTCGGAGGCAAGATATCTCGACGGGGATATAGTTCATCTTCCACAGGTGGTGTGGGAAAGATCCGGATAGTGTGGTGTGTGTTCTTGTGCGTGTGACGGGATACTTCTGGATTGTTATAATGTGCTTTGTGAATTGTAGATGTGATTGGTACTTGGCTTGAGTTTTATTGTGGATGCATGTAGCATGATTATCACATTATGGTCCATTACTATAAATTGTTTTTCTTCAACTTATTTACAGCGGATGTCGAGGTTTCTTATGGTGTTCTAGATAACTTAAACCTATGTTCTCACCAACTTTATGTTGACAGATTTTAGTGTCATTTTCAGGTGAGGTAGTTGTGCAAGATGATGTTAGAAGTGGCTAGAGTATAGAGGCTGCTAGGATTGCATTCGGAGGAATCCCTTTCCTCTTAGATTTTATTTTGTGTTTTGATTAAGTGAACGTTGTGGTACCTATATGTTTGATGTTTGTTTATTTGTATGTCTTTGGTAAGAGGTAGGCCTGTTACCTACTTACCTAGACGCCTGCATTATTGAGATATTGTCACGACATTTGTGTCGCCATCTATGATATTTCAATTTCATTTAGTTCTCTCTATAGACACGCTGTTGTTGTGATGATATCCATACGTCGCGCCCCATATTCCGCCATGGTGGGGTGTGACACCTTGACCCGCACCTTGATCGTTAAAGTAGTGTTGATTATACATCATTTCCTCTAAATCAACATCAACGTCAAAACGATTAATCAGATAATATGACGGGTTAAGATGCGAAAAAGTGGAAGAATTCATAGTAGGGTGATACAAACCCGTTGAAGATTCATAGAAAGGTTGTTGGTTGTTATCACGTTGTGGAGGATATAACGGACGGTTTGAATAGTTTGGGTGAGATGGTTGTGGTGAACGATATTCAAATTCGACGGGTCTAAACCGAAAGTTAGGTGACACACTGGATAATCGAAAAGTCTCGTCCGACGTCACATGGGGAACGATTTGTTTAGAAACTCGAGATTTTGTAGTTTTGGTTTTGGGGTTTCTCTTGCTAGACATGTTGAATAGTCATTGTTTTAATTTAAAGTTTGAATTTGAATGTGTGAAAAAATTAAAAGAAATAGTTTAAATATTTATAAGGGTAAAAGTTTAAATTTAAAATTTTAAAAAATATTTTTTTTTAATTTAAACCCAACGGCTTAAAAAACCAAGCCCTTTTTTCCTTTTTGATTCGTTTCCAAGTCGATCGTAGGTGGGATCAAATTCAGGCGATCGATTTGGTCAACTGGGTCACCACAACGACCGACCGAGTTTGACATCAGTCGCCGAACCCGATTGATACAAGCGTTGCGACCAACCTAATCCCCTACCAATTGGTTTTAAATGCTACTACTCCGTACTGTTGTAAGCTAAAAAGAATGTGGTCTTATCTTTTCAAAACTCATCACAAATTCACGATGATGTTACACTAATAATGATTAAAATGTGATAAACAAAGATAAACATTAGTGCTACCTAAACAACAGCAGTATATATGATTACAAGCAAAAAAGTTAGAAACTTTTAGATATATCTCCTAGAGATTCCATTCGAAGGTGAAAATCTTACCGAAAAGAATTTTAATAATGACTGTCAAATCTTGAACCACCAAACTATAATTTGATCATCCTTAATGATTATTTGACACCCCCACAAACACTATACACAAGTAATGCTATTAATAATTTTTAAATGTATTGTGATCACAAAGGTTCATATCTAGTTATGGCAATCGGAAGGATTATACACGGGCAGGATATTTTATCGGGTGTTTCACAATTTTTTTTGAAAGCATCACATATATCGTAAACAATAAATGTTACATCATAAACATGTTTTAGCCTAAATCTGAGTAGCACAAATTTTTTTAGGGTGTTACACATACTAGAAAATCAATACTTTTCGAAAAAATTTACATTTCGTACCCTCAAATCGGGTGTGGCACGTGCCACACCCGGCTCCCATGTGGGTCCGCCCTACGTACTATACTACAAAAGTTGGTATGGTTACTACTACTAGCTAGCACAAATTGATTTACAATTTTACAAAAGTGTCTATATGCAATACTGTAAGTTCATTCATTTGTTCGACTTTAAATAAATGTTTCATGTGTTACAAGGTTTATTCATATAATTCAAGACTTTAAGCCGCGACATTAGCTTGCCAAACTACAGCTTCAACACATCAACGCTAACACGTCTTATTAATTTCTTTTCTAGGCCTAAAATGCAAAGATCATTCGTTTATATGGCGATGACTTCATTCATTGAACCTAAAGTTTGAACGCTACATATTCAAATAGTTGTTAATCGATTTCACATTTGAAAATAGCCGAATCAAGCAAATAAAATATCATGTTGTTATATTATATTTTTTTCAAAGAACATGTTTTGTCATGTGTTTATGTATTATAATCTCCTTAATCTACGTACTTATATAAAAACTGGGAAGAAAGGAAGCTGCCCACCGATCGAATCTTGATAAAAATATTGCAGAACATGCTTTTGCTAATTTCAATTTAACGACAATTAGCCGGCGAAGATTTGTTTTGTTTAATATTCTAGATAATATTCTGCTGAAAATGTCTTTGAAGATAATGAATATATATACATGGCATTTGGTGGTCTTTCAATATCCAAAACTAAATTTCCTGCAACATCGACCGATAGGTGACTGGTACGTCGTACGTGTAAGGTAATATATTGGTTTGTGCATTGTGTTTTCGTTTTATGATTCATTTGGTTTTATGCTTTTTGGCTAGAAATGCTTATTCGGCTTATTGAATTGCGTTCTGAAAAGACTGTTAAACATTAAGAAATATAATTTGTGTTAGGACAATGAGGTTTTTAAACTGCGATTAAGAGGCTGTAATATGATTTCTTAGACAACGGCTTGGTTTTGATCTTTTTCTCTCAAAAAGTTTAAGCTGTTCTGGTAGCCCAATCCCAAACAGCCCCCGATAGACTTATGGAACTTTTTTTACTGTAGTGTTTGCTATATGTGGTTCTGCATTTGTGATTTAGATTTAGTTTTAGGATGATAAATGATTTTAAGATTCAGGTACTGAAAATTCTGTTACCGGTTTAGTTGTTTTATCATAACAAATTCTTTGAACATTTTGGTAACGTAAAGAATAGTGATCATATCATACTTTCATTTGTTATCAATTGTAGCACCGTTAGATAAGTTACGTTGCTAGTATTGCTCACGAATCTAAGTCTGTTTATACGAGTGATAGCATGATGCAAGTATGTGTGTAAGGCTGATAATTTTCATAGTGCCTTATTACGATCTTATAATTATAAACTATTACGTACTCTTTGACAATATACAAATGACTACAATATGTGAAAACTGAATGATGGTGTTTAACATGATTTTGTGCAGAAACTAAGAGAATCCGGAGTTGATAGTATCAAAAGTTACACAAACCATAGTAAAATGGTAAAAGAGAGCAACCCCACTGGTGACATCGAGAGTACTGGAAGTGAATGCAGAGACGACCAAATAAATGAGCATGCGACAAATAACAAAAGAGCCAAAAATGTGCTTAGAACACTAGTTGGGGCCTTAAGTTGTAAAGGGTCGGATGATGGTGAAGATAGTAGTAATTTCAACAGGAATTCGGTGACAATTAGTGATGACGAGTATACCGACATAGAATCATCTATTAACAATAAATCTGAAGCAGAAAAAAGGGAACATGTGCCTCTTATTGGCAAATTACAATTGAAAGAAAAGCCCAAAACAAGAAACTCAAAGAAGGCTGCAAAACCACCTCGACCACGGAAAGGCCCATCACTCAGTACAAATGATTTGCGGTTAGTTAAGGAGATATCTGAGCTAGTTATGAAAAAACGTGCGAGGCTTGAACGGATGAAATCTTTGAAGAAGATGAGAGCAGTTAGATCAGCATCATCACAATCATCATCGTCGTCATCATCAAGCATTAGTATCTTTGCTATGCTCATCACGGTTCTATTTCTTATTGTCATTATTTTCCAAGGTACATTAGGGGTTTAGTTACTTTATAGGCATATTTTAAGATGGTGTAACATGCTTTTATCTGATCATGATAAGTAATTGTGACCATGCTTGCAGGTTTTAGCTCGAGTAAACGTTTAACTTCGAGTCATCAGGTGCAAGAACAAGTTGTTTAGTCTTGGTATAGTTTGATTCCAAGTGTCGGAGCCCAGTACCATTCTTAAATGGTCGGTTAGAGTAGTGGCTAAGCACACCGTCTTCTGGTCTCTAACATTTGTACACAGAAGTAGTTGTTTGAGTTGCTAATTTTTAGAGCACATAAAATTTGAATGATATCACCTGTATTGTGTTTTTACTCAAATGTTAAGAGGGATATTGAAGAGTAAAAACATTAAATTGTCTGTCGGGCAACTATGTAGCCATGCGAAGAACCATAAGATGGAACCGGCAGCGATTCTCTATTTAGATGCTTTATAGACTTCTTTGCATTTCTACAGTTTCCATGACAATTAAAGATCGTTCTCAATTCCACCACTTGGAAAACCTAAAGAGAATGCAAGAGTTATTATAGAAACAAGCTGAACGTAAAGAATTGTAAGTTGTACGTTGGTATTATCTTCCATCAAATGTAGTACAGTAAAAAACTGTAATTGTAAGTCATGTTTGTTTCGTACGGGTTTGTATGCCTAAACCTGGAAAGGAAAAATATGATATATATATCAGTAGTTTTATCTATAGTTAACACTGGCATAGTGCTAACTTTTTATTTGATCATCTTTCTGCAACTGCATTAGAAGTTTTAGCCGCGAGCAATTTCAGGATAAATGCTCGCATTCTTCCAGCAATCGAGACGTCATCACATAGGTGAAATTTCTTTTGTCATGGATGTAATAAAGCATCTATACGAAAAGAGCAGCTGCCATTGACGCTCCACCAATTAGAAATAGACCACGCAACCCTTTGAAGTTTAGAACTCTCTGTGAAGGCTCATAATCGTTTAATTGTGGATTAAGACACTTATCCTCCAACAAATAAAAGTCGCAGCCATCTTCACGTAGTTTATGAAACTGTCTTGAGATCTCAGGGACCAAGGGTGAAGCTATAGGAAAAATGGCAAATTATAGCTAACATTAGTACGAAGAACAGTTTGCAAGTCTAATATAATCATGGTGTAGTGAGGACACTAACAAAGCCAAAACCATTAGTGAGAAGTTCATGGGGAGTCAGAAACTTCTGTATCAGATGTTAAGAATCTCATCTCATGGTTTAAGCGTGCTTTCCAGTTTATGAACGGGAGGGTTAGTGCACAAGTTCTAGAAATATCAAGTTTTATAGGTAAAGGAGAACAAAGAGTTGGGTTTTGGACATCAGATGCCACCTTCACCAAAAATATTGGTAAGATGAATTCATTTTCTGGTAATGGCCAGGAGGTATCAGGACTAACCGGACGCATAGGATGCTACAGATGAGTAGCAGACTCAGAATTGGCATTCCAGTGCAATTCCGATCAGGGAGACTTTTTCAAGTGAAAACTGATGCTCAAACTAAAAAAACAATTGTCTCAGGGTATTGTGTAGATGTGTTCCTAGCCTCTTTCGAGGCATTAAATCAGCATGTGCAGTTTGAGTTCATTCCATTTACGAATGAGTCTGAATCTGGAAAAGTAAATTACAACGACCTTATAAAACGAGTCCATGCTGGGATATGCATGTTTTCCAATCCAAGTTTTTTTGCTATGACTATATATTTGCATCAGGAATTTGATGCTGCTGTTGGAGATATAACAATCACTAACAGAACTACTACATGCTCTATCTGCTGGTAAACACCCGGAAACCATGGTTACCAAAAAAAAAAAATCAAAATATCTTAGAAAACAGTATTCTACAACTGTTTGTGTTCTCATAAAACTCTTCTATGCTGTTTTTGGTTAAAAAATTTTAGTTGTCAAGTTTTGCTTGTCGGAAAACTCAAGTCATTTTGGTCTCTTGTTTTTTAAAAAGACGGCCTGTTTGACCCACAACTGTTTCACCCGTGCCCATTTGGTTCGTGCCCGTTTGACCCAATTGTTAAATTTGCTCGTTTGATCCATGGCGGTTGAGCCCAAGATCATTTGCCCGAACCCACCCGTTTTGCCACCTATTAGAACATGTTAGTTACTACAAATTTGTACAGTAAATGGCCACTTTTTGATACACCGGGAAAAAGGTTAGATAGCAAGCCCCTCCCCGGCCGGAGAGCCTCCATGACAAGGAGGCGACTATCAACCGTCCACTCTCGAGATTCATATTGATCAATTGATCTTCGCGTCATGCCAGTTCACTAAGTAGACTCACTCTACCAAGGGGCAACAAAGGCTGAAACTCTTTCTGCCAAAAACAAAGTCAACTTATGGTTTAAGAACCTAACTACTTTCAGCAATGTTTTATCCCTAACATTCTTTAACATTTTCTGATAACACTTTTATTCTCAACTGTTTTCATTCAAATGAAATGAAATATAATATACTTTAACGATCTTTCAGCGCTTGATCTTTTGAAGAAGCCAAAAGTGCAAGCAATCATTGGTTCAGAGTCAACAACCGAAGCAAAGTTCCTTGCGGTATTGGGAGATGAAGCTAGAGTACCTATTCTTTCCCTTTCACCAAATCCATCTTCCAACAAACATCCTTATTTCCTTCTTACACAAGATGAAACCACTCAGTTTAAAGCCATTGCTGCAATGGCAGACTTGTTTAAATGGAAGAATGTCATAACTATCAGTGAAGATACTGATAACACGCAAGACGTGGCTGCATTTATGGCGAGAGCCTTCCAAGAGAAGACCGTTTTTATAACATATAGGAGACTCGTTTCACCCTATGCAAGCAGTGACCCAGTCAACAAAGAGCTTCACAAGCTTTCAACTATGCAAACAAAAGTATTTGTTATGCATACGTGTCATTCTCTTGCATCCTGTGTTTTAATAAATGCAAAATATCTAGGAATGGTCGACGCAGAATACGAATGGATCATCACGAGTAATACTATGAACTTATTTAGCTTCATGGATGATGCGGTCATTGAGTCTATGCATGGGGTAGTGGGTTTTAAATCATATATCCCGCAATCAAGGGGTCTTAACAAATTCATTTTGAAATGGAGAAAGGACTATGAGCTTAAAGACATAAACGTTTATGCTATTGCGGTATACGATGCAGTTTCAGCATTAGCAATGGTTGTTGACAGGGCACAAGATTTGAAAATGGCTGGCCCGGCCCAACGGAAGGTAGAACTTATGAATCATAAGAATCTCATTTGATGGTTTAGGCGGTGCTTTCCAGTTTATGAACGGAAGGGTTAGTGGACAAATAATAAATGTGATAGGTAAAGGAGAACGAAGGGTTGGGTTTTGTACAAACGGACGCTGCTTTCACCAAAAATTTTGGCAAGGTGAATTCTTTTTCTGATGCTGGCCTGGAAGCCATTGTGTGACCAGGACGTATCCAGACTAATCCAACACAGAGGATGCTACAAGTGAGATCCAACGTCAGAATTGGCATTCCAGTTAATCACAGATCATTGGGGGGAATATTTCAAGTGGAAATAGATGCTCATACTAACAAAACAGTTGTATCGGGGTATTGTGTGGATGTTTCCCGACCTAGAATCATGTATAGTTTTTATTTTGGTAAATCAATTTATTGTAACACGTTATAAGTTGCGGTGCATGTATTTGATGCTGGTGTTGGAGATATAACAATCACAGCTAACAGATCTCAATATGTTGACTTCAGAGTGCCATATACCGATCTTGGCCTTGGAATACCATCAAGAAATGCTGATACAAGCATGTGGATCTTTATGAAGCCGCTAGCTATAACATGCAGCCATTCCCGCGGGGTTCACCACTTCACCCTTGGTCCATTTGATCTCGACACAGATTGTCAAACTACGAGAAGACGGTACTTTTAAAATGCTAATAAGTGGCTTAGCCCGGGAACAAAGGATCCTGTGCCTTCGCAGAAAGTTCTAAACTTTAATGGATTGCGCGGTCTTTTTCTTATCAGTGGAGTCGCAATGGCAACTGCTCTTTTCATATTCATGGTTTATTACATCCATGAAAAAATGAACTATATAATCTGTTATCTCCTTGCTTTTTACTTTTGGGCTTGCAGCGACAATTGGTATCAACTTAATTCTTATACAGGATTTGTCTTTCAATATTCATTTGCTCTTATTTCGTGCGTGGGATACTATGATGCTAAGTTATTGGCATTAACCTGTAGATTATAATTGTTGTCTATCTCTTAAGGGCATAAGTCCATCATATATTGTTACATCTCTAGTCTACAGTTGAGATGTCTAAAATACAGCTTCTCTTATGGTATTTGGTTCACATTCGACTTTGTCATAAGAGCTTAAAAGGCGATAAAAGGGAGATCACTGAATGCAGTCAGCATCAGTCGATGTTAAAAAAGGATCTCTCATAAAAAAAGTTAATTGTTGTCTGTCAGACAACCATGTAGCCATGCCGAGAACCATCAGATGGAACCGACAACGATCCTCTACTGAGCCATGGCCGAGACCATAGGACTCGGTTAATCACGCTCTAGCTACATGGTCTAGATGCATCAACCAGACATGGGTTTCTGTCTCTTGAGGAATCAAGAATACAGAGGTACGAGCCTATAGAACAGATCCTGTTCAAGTAAGGTCGTGCTGGGTGCTTTCCCCACCCTCCTTTTATATATCATTTCGTTTTCTTCTCTGGCCGATGTGGGACTAGTCTTGGTTTTTTAATTTGGGAAACTGACACCCACCCTCCTGTTACTTCTTGCTATATGTTGAAAGATTTTTCGTCCTATATCGTTTATTGTGATTGTCATTATACCAAGATGATGATAAAGTTAGGGAGTCGGAAAAAAGAAAGGTATCATGTGTCGGTTTTTGCGGCTCTCGTGAGGTCAGTTGTGATGAAATAACTTGGTCTTATCAAGAAACCGGATCTTTCATGAAAATTCTCTCAGGTAAGACACGACAAAAGATATGTATATTCGCCTAACCAATACACGAATCTACACTAAGTCGCCTCACCATGGACTCCCGTGCTTTTATCCTTAAAGAAATGGGGTGTGAGAATGGAAGAGCGTCCAGTTCATTGCAAAAGCTTTGGCATCAGTTTTTGTGTTCTCATGAAGGGTGTCCAGTTCATGAATTGAGTTTTGGTTTTGGCATCAGTTTTGGTTTTGCGGTGAATTGACTCATCACTCTCCTATAATTGTAGAGCAAATTCAACTCCACAAGTTTCTTGATGGAAGAGAATATAAAATCTCATGTTTATAGCTCAGTTCATACTACATTGTGTACTGTAATGGTAGTAATACGTTAGTTGGTAACCAACAGTAGCGAGTGCACAGTGTTATACTACGATGGTGTTGATACATCGGCCCACCAGGGGAAGTGAGTACACGACATTGTGCGTCCTCTGTGTGTCAAATCTGGTAGACTACGACTAACGTCTTTCAACTATCATGTGGAATTCCTGTATGCGCCAAAACTGGTAAACTACGACTAATGTCTTTCAACTATATGCACCTAACCGTACAGATGCTACAGCAAAACATCTATAAAATGGAAATCACATCCTGCTGAAAGAGACGGTACACACTTGCAAACCAACTGCTTCAGTTTTCAAAATACACTCCACAAATGTGCACCGTGTTTTGCAAAGTAAGATGGTTTATATAAAGATCACTTTACACACATGATTACACCAAGTGTACACGCATTCATATGTTAACCATATCGAGAAATCACAAAGAACACCAGATGTACAGCATACCAGATATAGAAAATATAAATCGTTTCAGTGGATCTCTTATCTTAATTATAGTTTGTCAATACAATTAGTTTCAACAGTTTCAATTCCAACTGAAAAGAAAAAGTAAATCAAACAGACCGAAACTAACACTGTTGACACACTAACGTGTACTTTGTCCCACGCTCAACATTCTACAACCAGACGCGACTCAACAAGAACACCAGACCATAAATATGCATAACAACACGATAACTTTATTAGGCCTTGCTGTCTACACTCATCGGCTCTGCTTCGTTTGTAGCTGCTTTCTGCACATAATAACCAAATATTAAAATCCAACAACATTAGAATCTAATAGTAATAGTGACAAAAAAAATTAGGAAAAAAACCGGGTAAACTCACATTTGCGGATGGCTTTGTCATCTTAGCAAACATATTTCCGTAAAACTTGGCATCCTTCTTATTGTATTCTTTGATCTTCTCCTTGAGTACTTTGTATGTAAGTTTCACATCCCTAATCGTCATACAAAACAAAAGAAGTAAGTACATCAATAAGCCCAAATTGTAGAAAGGTACGTCACATACTACAAAATGAGATGTATAAGCCTGTGTTGCAGAAAGGTAACGTACTTGTTGTCAGGATCAATCTCAAGAGCTTTTTTGATATCTATCTCTGCAAGATCAAGATCAGCTACATTCATGTGAGCTTGAGCCCTACGATACAAAGCCTTCACATTTGTACTCTCAAGTTCCAGTACCTGTGTTGATTACAGTTTCGTCAAATTTTGAAGTTTGTGACGACAGGAAAAACCATGAGATACAAGTACATAAGTATAAAATACATAGTAACAATTTAACCCATTGACTCATTAAGTGGGTTGATTCAAATTGTGTTTTGTACAAAAGGGTACTAGTGGTTTGTTCAAACTAACCTTGGTGCAAAGCTTTTCAGCCTGTTTATAGTCCTTGAGTTTCAACTGGCAGGCTGCATTATTCAGGTTACAGGTAACCTTCAATGCCTTTGCTTGTTTCTTCTCCTCTTCCTCAAAATTAGTATCATACTCGATAAATTTAGCAGCCTGAGAATAGATAGCAGGTTAGTCCCGTACTTTCACTCGTTAAACACAGAAAGAAGAAGTCAAGCAGGATCTTACCTTCTCATATCGTTTCACCGCTTTCTTATATTTACCAGCTTTAAAGAATGCATTTCCTTCTTCCTTCTTTTTGCTAGCGGCCTCGATCTTCTCTTGGGTGGTAGTCATGTCCCAAGATTCTTTATCCTGAATATATAAAACGGTTATCTCCTACTACATCTATAGTATAATCTGATTTAGACAGAATGCGACTTCAAACACAACTGACCTTAATGAAAGAAATAAGCTCAATTTCATAAGTCACAGTGGCATTAGGTGGAACAACAGCTAGCTCTTGCTCGGAACCATTAGAACCAAATGCATATTCTGGTGCGATGGTCACAAGAGCTACTTCCCCTTTCTTCATTGTCATCACAACTCTATCCAAACCGTCAATCACTTGCTCTGTTTATGTACATATGAAAGCGCCATTAATAAATACAACATAACATTCAACAAACCAGAAACTAAATAAATAGAAAGTCCAAATGATGTATATACCTTCATCAGCCTTGAAATCCAAAGGATCAGTATCATCGTGACCTCTCTTGATGAATACAGTTCCATCTTGTAGCTTACCAATCAAACTCACTGTTCGTTGCAAGAAGCACTTTAGACATAGATAATAAACAAACTATCATATTTATAAACAAGAGTCACAAAAGCTACATGATACTAACCTTGAACAACAGCTCCTTCATTCGGTCGCTCATACCCCTCCCCTTCTTTCAAAATTTTCTTGACAACTTTCTTGTCATCTGTAACATTTGAGACGATCTTCCATGAAAGAAGTTCAAGAGTGATTTGTAGTGTAGCATTCGCTGGGACTGCCGCCTGATCACCAGATGCGGGTTTTCCCTTTTCCCCAAATCCGTCTGGAACACGAAAAAAGCATCACTTAATCACCCATATACTAGTCAAGACAAATTTCTTCACAATCATCATAAATACACACTTACATTCCGGTTTTACTGTAAGGACGGCCTTCTCGCCTTTCTTCATTGTTTTTACAGCCTTGGACAAAGCAGGGCAGAAGTGACCTGATCAAACACATATATGTCAGAAACAATCAAAACAGACATTAAAATCACAATAAAAAGATATCTTCTAGTAACTTACCATCTTCCACTTTGAACTCCACTCCCTCTGACTTTGCAACTAAAGTACCGTCCTCAAGACAAACCTCGTAATTGACTGCATTAGGAAGAAAGACAAGCATGATTAAAGCATGAATAGAGAATTAAAAAGCAGAAATCCTTGCATGAAGAATAGGTGCAAAGGAAGTACCTAGAACTTCATCAAGGTCCTTTGGGTTTTCCCACTTATCCCCTTTCTTTACAATCTTCTTAAAGATACCACCATCCTTGCAAATGTCTTTAACACTAACCCATGAAAGTAATTCGACATCAAACTTGAGGGTAGCACTGGGAGGGATTGTTGGCGGAGAGCCAGCTTCACCATAAGCTAGATCGGCGGGTATGGTGAAAACAGCATTTTCACCCTTCTTCATGGTCTTGATACCCAAATCCCATCCCTTGATCACTTGCCCTATTGATATATAACATAAGAGAAAAACATTTAAGGGTCTATACATTGCCTCAGATAAAAAAAATCATAATGTCATTGTTTGTGAGAAATAGAATCAATATTTACCCAAAGGGTAAACTTGGGTATCTTATTTTGTCAAAACAGCAGTTAAAAGGGTTTTGAGCTTGCTAAAAGACACTGCTTATTAGAAAGTTTTTCACAACAGCTCTTTTCCAGAAGGAAATAGACAGATAAGCAGCTTGAATAAAAAAATTCTAACATCTCCTAAAGTTTGGTGAAGATTTCCAACTTCCAAGGTCATTAATAACAAGTAAGCGCCTTTCTAAAAATTAATAAAAATTAATAACAAGTAAGCTGATGTGCTAAACTAAGAAAACAACTTGCTAATCCAAGATAAATTAGGATAAAAAGGTAGTATCTTTGAAATACATTCTACAAGCATAGCTAACATAATATGCGCTCAACTGACTGACATAGAGAAACTGCAATAACACCTAAGCTTGTTCACGTCAACTTCTATTGGATTTCATCTCCATCATGACTAAGGAGCTCTAAGGCGTGTCAAGATTTTACACCTTAGAAAATTAACACCTTTTATACTGATTCTGATTCATTAGTAAACCAGAACTTCTGTTAGCATTTAGGTTTTTGTCATAAAATAGCAATGCAGTTTTCCAAATGTACTTGTCTAAATGTAACAACTTTTATAAAGTGTTCCAATCTACACGTTTTGGAAGTATGATACATGGCACCGTTTAAAATATGCCAATCAGAACACTTCATTATGCCGCCTACCAAAACAAGACAATGAAAATGGTTTGTTGCTATTCTATGACCAAAACACATTAACTTGACATAGTCAAGCAAAAACCAGCATCTTCATATACATTACACATATTAAAATCAACAGAAGCTAAAATCAATTGATATCTCACCTTGACCAAGCGTAAACTTAAACGGCGTCCCCCTATCACGGCTCGAATCAAATTGAGTCCCATCCAGCAACGTCCCGGTATAATGAACTATCAAAAACATAAATTAAAATCAAATTAAAAACAATTTGCTAAATAATTAACTAATTAATAATTCCTTTAACAAATAACTAACAATCGATTAATCCATAAATAATTCCTTTACCAAATAACTAACAATCGATTATACTATACCTTCAACTTCATCACCAGATTCAGGTGTATCCCACCCATCCCCTTCCTTGAGCAGCTTCTTCTTCAGCCCTTGACCCCCAATCTCCTTCTCCTCACCTACTTTCATAACTCCACTATCAACCTCATCGTCGTCCATAAAGTCTTCCCCAGCTGGAATATCAAAATCCTCATCCATTGTTATTAATTAAAGTGAATTGAAAACGAATATGTGAAATTTAAGATGCTTGATTGAAAATTTGTTCAGTGTGGATTGTGGTGGGATTAAATTGGGGTTTTTATATAGGGTGTGAGGGGTGTTCTAGAGGGTTCTGTTAGCTTTGTGGAGGGTTTGAGAAAAGAGGTGGGTGATGGAGGGTCAGGATTGTTCTAGAGGGATCACGTGATGATGGGTTTCGGAGAGTGTGTGATTTTGCTGACGTGGATTTGTTATGTGGATTTTCGTGTTTTATGAAAGAAAATACGGAAAATGTTGGTTTCGCTTTTTTTTTTTTTTTTTTTTTACTTTCTTTTGTACATATGAGTAGGCTGAGCATCGAGTTCGGATCAAATCAGTTTATTTTAGATTGGATCGAGAATTAAAATGGTTTAAAACCTCGAATCGAGACTATATCGAAATGGTTTGTTTGGTTCGGTACTCAGTACAGTTCGGTTTTATTAGACTGAAAGTTTTATGGACATAAAATTAAATAGTCGTGTGATAGGATCGAACTCAGGATTACAGGATTGCACATACATAAAGGATTAATTAATTTAATAAATATATTTATTATATTTATTAAATATAAATCGAGCTTATTTAACGATCGTTAATAATTAAAAGTTAAGTGTAAACGAGCGTTGTAGAATTAAATAGAAAAGGAAACAAGAAACGGAAGGTTCCGGAAACCCCTTGGGGTTTACTATAGCCGGCAGCTATATAGGGAAAAAAAGGAAGGAGGATTAGTTTCCTAATCTTGATTAAGGGCTTGGAGAACAAGTTATGTAATCCTATAAATACCCCATCAAGCCTTCATAATTTTTGTCCCTCCCCTCATTTTCTTTCTTGCAATCGCAAACCCTAACCCACATAGGGTTTTGGTTTGATTTTTGATTTAGCTATAATTCACAAGTGTAGAAGCTCCGGTTTATTAGTGTTAGCCTCACGATTGATCCGTTGCATTACGTGTGTACAAGAGCGTAATATAGTTTCACTATAAACTATATCTTGGTGTTCTTCATATAAACCCTAATTTTTGATTCGCCGGTGTTCTTGAACATTTGCTCTAGCTAAAAGGTATGTAACCCTAACTCGATTAATTATGAATGTGTTATTAATGATGATCTTGTTAAACGCTTCCGCTATGTGTGCTTTGATCTTAATTAGGGTTTTACGTAATTGTTATGAGTAATATAAACCTTCAGTGGCATCGAGAGCCGTTTTAACATGTTATAATTATCGAGATCTAAAGTTTTTTTTAACTAAAATTGGTTTGAGTTAAAATCACATGATGTTTTTTAGGTTTTCATTAAAATTAGGGTTTTGTTTTTTAAATTAAGTCGGCTTAGCCGAATTTTGTATTAAAAAAAAGTTTTTTTTTTGAAACCCTAAAAATTTACATAGTGATTATCTTTAGATGTTTGCATGAAGTAAATGTTATCTCATGTTTTGGTTACGATCCGTAGAGAGATTTAATTGTTAAGATTATGTGGGGATCCGTGATGAACATGCATGTTTTCACGGATCATATGGGATTTTATATGCTATTTGCTTTATTTGATTCAAAGTTTTAAAATTAGGGAAGACTTTTTATATTTATAAAAACCCTAGATTTTTTGTTTTGAATAAATTGTTATGCATGTGGCTATTTGATTTAGTTTTTTTTTGTACGTACTTGTTTTCATACGTTTTATATTGATTGTATGTTGTAAACAAGGGTAATTTTTTACAAGAAAAATTAATATGGACTAAATCATAGAAAAATTAATGAATTGTTTTAGAGATCTAATTGACATATGATTTGCGTTGATTGGAATTTCAATAATAACTTAACGGCCTACTCAACTTTGACAAACTATAAAGTGGGTATAACGCACCGCTGGTCATGAACCCGGTTAAGGAAGGAGGTGTTATGCTTCAGCGCTGACCAAATTCCCGGCTTGCCCGTGCGTCAAAGTTGGAATTACCTACGGTTATTATTTACATAATTCCTTAAGGTTGATTTAATCGCAAAAATTCACATCTGAAACACAATGAAGAAGGTTATTGCTTTGTGCTTTAGATAAGTTCTAGAAAAAGTACAGCGTGAATTTAGTTGTGGGTAAAAATCTTTAATTGGTTTAACCAATACCTCAACTTGCAAATATATGATGAAATTTTAGTCTCACCAAAAAGTTTACTAAAAGTTTTTTATTAAACTTATGCTATGGAGATGTATGCATGCTTCTCCATACATGATTTTGACACTAAAATCAATACCCTTAAAATTTAAGTCTTATGCCATCTAATTGACGAACACTTGAAGTTACAATTGTCGTCATATGAGATTTTGGACGATGTTGTAATGGAGAGAAAACTTTATGACTGAATAAGATTGCACATGAAGGTTTTACGTTCTTTAGATTAGTCGACTTGATTGAGTTACTCAGTGAGATCTAGAAACTTAAGGCATAAAGTAGGGATGAAACATGTTTACGATGCAAAGAGACTTTTGGCAACGTAAATCCCTAAAATATCTAGAAATTGCAAATTTGTTTGTCAATTATTGTTCGACAAGTTACCGTGTTGAATACATTTGTCACTAGCAGATCAACTGATGTGATAAGTTTATGTCAATGTGGATTCTAGTTTTTCAAGGAAAATACTATGGTTTTAATTACCGGGGTAATTTTATTTTCTTGAATGAAAATACTAATATTTTGAACTTATTTATGTAGAAATGGCTCAACCCGATAACAACGCGTTAAGTTCTGCTTTCATGACTTATCTTGAACGTAAGGAATTAACTGGACGAAACTTCAACGATTGGTACCGCTCACTAAGAATAGTTCTGAGAGTAGCGGTGATAGGTGTGAAAACACCCATCCTTTTACCACTTAATTATAATGAAAACAAGGCCATAACGTGTATTTTATGTCGTAAATGTCGGAATTATGCGTGGTTTGCGTTTTTGTTGTGTTTTAGGACCAAAATGTGAAAAGGAAGGAAAACAGGCTTTCATGGGCTTTTATCGAAGAAAAAGACAAAAGACGAAGTCAAGAAATCAAGAGTGCAAAAAAAGAACGGAAGTCCAAGACCAATTCTGAAGATTTATCAAAGAAAAAGTCAAAAGACGGAAGTTTACTAAAAGCCGAAGAACTCAAGTCTAATTTATTGAAGAATTCACAAGACGAGTTCAAAGTAATCCTGAGACGAAGTTTTTAAAGTCAAAGAATTTGGAAGATTAAGGACTAATCAAGCAATTAAAGAAAGAAGAAAGAGGGGAGGAAGCTTCCACTAAGCACCTCCCTAATCCACTATAAATAGATCATTAGGATTTTATTTTCATTTTGTTGGCTAGTTTGACAAACTATGCTCTTCCATCTTTAATTTTTGCACATTAATTACTTGCACCTTTAATTACCTTGTCATGTACCTTTAATTCCTTTAATTCCAAGTAAGTTACTTTTATGTTTATTGAATCTTTATCTTCATTGTTAATCTCTCACCTTCCTTTCTTGTGATTGTTTTAATCTTATGTTTATGTTTATGTTCTTGAAGTTTTTATTGATTTGATTAAGTGGGTTTTGATCATTTTGATTATTATTGTTAGTGTTATTGATTTGGTTTGATTAGTATTTGTTAGTTGATCATTAGTGGTTGTTTTGGTTTAATCTTTTGTTTTGATTTAATTCGTTTTGGTTAAATTCGTGTTCTTTTCATTCCTTGTTCTTCGTTACTGTTACTTTGCCCAGATTCCGGATCAAGTCATTTATTCCGAACCAGCATTTACTTTCATTTTATTCCGGATCAGTGTGTATTCCGGATGAAGGCTTTGTTGAAATTATTCCGAATCAGAATTTTATTCCGAATGAAGCTTTTAGTTTAGTTATTCCGTTTGAAATTATTCCGAATCAGAATTTTATTCCGAATGAAGCTTTTAGTTTAGTTATTCCGGATGAACCAAACTTTCCGAACCAAGGTTTTATTCCGGATGAAGCTCATGTATTCCAGATGAACACTTTTATTCCGGATGAAGGCAATGTTCCGAATCAAGCTTTCATTTTAAGTTATTCTGAATGAGCCCTTTGATTAGTTATTCCGAATGAGTTTATTATTCCGAATGAGTTTATTATTCCGCATGAACTATTTTATTCCGAGTGAGTATATATTCCGGATCAACAACGTATTCCGAATGAACGTTTATTCCGGATGAAGCCTTTATTCCGGATGAGCGATTATTCCGGATGAAGGGAATATTCCAGATGAAGCCTTTATTCCTAATGAGCTGTTATTCCGGATGAAAGACTTATTCCGGATGAATCAATTTATTCCGGATGAAAGACTTATTCCGAATGAGCATTTTTTCTTAGTTTTGTAATTTAGTTTTAAGTTTGCCTTTTTATTTCTTGTCACGTTTTTTTAATTTCTCGTCATTAATTTCCCGTCAAGTTTTTATCTTTCAGTATTTCTTTTTATCGTCTTTATTTTTATTGTTTCAAGTCTTTATTTTTAATTAGTTTACGACACCAAACAACTTCATTTTTCGTCACCAAGAACAACTGAGTCACACTTTGAACCGGAAATCAATTCGAGAAGATACCGAGAAACGAACTTTCAACCTAGCAAAATCTCAGTTATTAAATGGCTCCGCTGCTGGCTCTTTTCGTGAAGATTAACGGTTTTTTGTGAGAGACGCGTTGGCTTTTGGGATCTGTTCACTCGTGAACGTTATTTTTCGTGTCTAAAAATTTTCAAAAATCCCAAAAACATTTAAAAAATCATAAAAAGCATCTCTTTTTCAAAGTTTTGCACCAAAAATATTCTTCTTGCTTATCTATTTTTCTTTATGGATTCTTATGTCCATTGCGTCGGGTGTGGGAGACGATTATACGGGAACGAATCATGTCAATGGTGTACATGTGAGCGGTGCGGAAACGATATCGATAATACACAATTCGGATTTTGTCCATCGTGCAACTCGACTAATTCGTCCTTTTCTAATCCACCTCCTATTCCCCCTTGCATCTATTGTGGAAGCGATTCTCATTGGCATGTTTCGTGTCCGGTTCGATACCCGTATAGTCACGGGCAAGAACCGGGTTACAATTATGACAATGGAACTAGCTATCCACAAAACTCACCGGATTTTTCTCCATACCCATGCTACCAAAATTGTGGGGGTCTTCACGAAAGTTTTCACTGTCCAACGGGGAATCAAAATTACTATAATTATACCCCTTCCAGTTTTGACCAATCCCTACAATACCCAATTGATCATCAGCCTCGTCACAGGATGAGTTACCAAGAACCAATTGACGATCTTGCTACAGTTGTTCAAGAACAAACGAAAGCGATTTTACACACGCGGCAAACTTGTATGGAGTCATTTTTAAAGCAGCGAGATCAGACGAGTACTCATATCCCTGAGCTTATTATTGGCCCTTTAGGTCATGAGGAGAGTGATGACGATATTGAGGTGATTTTCGACGAGGAGGAATTTCTAAAGCAACGTAAGACTTATCCCATTCCTCCTTCGTCTATTGCTATCACACCCGAGGAGCCCGTTGGCTCTCTCATAATGGAGGATGACATTATTTCGGCAACGGAATCGGAAAAATTCCTAAAGTCTAGTGTCGAGGAACTTGTCGTCATCCCAAGTGAGCCCGCAGGTGTTCCGGAAAATTTGTGTGATGTGCCGACTTTTGCGGAGCTTACGGACAAGTTTGCTTCGCTAGTCAATGATCACATACTCACAAATCCACATGCGATAACTGATCCTCCCAACAAGAGTTCAACATGTGGTGAGTGTGATGATTTCGTCTTCGAGCCCGAGATTGAGGAAATTATCGACCGAGAGCTAGCTTTTTTACCTCCACTTCCACCTACGAGTGAGGACGATTTTTCCAATATCGAGGCCGAACTTGATGAGTTGGAACGTCTTATTTTTCATAATAATGACGAACCAACTCACATGCCCAAACATCCAATTCTCGAGGAGTTACCTAATCAACACTCCTCTTATGAGAATTACGTTTACCACATTCGTGAGGATTTAACTTATCAACAATCCCCACAAATGAATGATGGTTTCGTACTTGATCGTGATCTTTTCAAACGAGTTTCTACACTCCTTATCTACGATGATATCGACAAGATCAACGTTCATGAGGATAAATGCTTTGACCCGAGAGGTGACATGGACCATTCTATGATTGATAATTTTACGGCTTTGCCAATTGGTCTGCATCCATTGTCTTTGGAGGATGACAATGTGATTCCCTTACCCACCCCACCTCCCGTCAATCTGGATTTCACTTGCTTTTCTTATATTGAGCAGACTTTCCTACCATTCACTACTTATCCTCCGGCCTCTCCTTTATTATTTTCCTCCGGGAACGAGGACAAGGTCTTTGATCCCGGTATTACATTCGAGGCTTCCCCCATGGACCATTTAATTCGGGTACGAGTCAGGCTCGTGACTCGGTTAATATAAACAAGCGCTTTTTAGGAGGCAACCCAATTATCTATCTATCTTTAACTGTTTTCACCATAAGTGTAGGGGGAGCCCCGTTGGTGTTTCTTGTTTTCTTTCTTATCATGTGCAGGGATTAGAGCTTCAAAGACACACTCTTGATGACTTTTGACGACCCGTGATTCCGTCTTCCCGGTTCTATCCTAAACTCTTTTGATTCTCTATTTTATATTCTTCAATACTAAAATAGGAATCACTTTAGTTGTCTCTTCCTTAGCGAGATTTAAACAAAGTGCACAATATCCTAAGTGTAGGGGAGTTTACTCCCACATGCTTAAACATTGAGGACAATGTTTATATCAAGTGTAGGGGGGACTTCTATCGAAGTTAAGTGGGCTTTTCCTTGTATTTGTCCTCATTTTAACCGGAAAATTTGATTTTTCGACATTTTTCAAAATTTTTGATCTATGTTGGCCTATTAGTTTTTTCCCTTTGTATAGTTATTTTATTTCTTTGCTAGAATAATTTTTCAATAAAGTGGTTTTAAATTTTTCAAAGTTGTGAATCTTTTGACTCAACCCGAGTTTACTTATCTAAGTTTACTCTAGCTAGTATCCTTAACATGTTTAAGTCAAGTTTTGGTAGGCTTTTATATAGGGAGCTTTAAAACGCGAAAGTCTTAACTCTCACGGGTTAAGAACAAGAACTTTTCGAAAGTTCCTATAATTGATCCTAGAGAGTTGTTTATCAAGGGAACTTTAAAATGCGATTTCTAAACTTGAAAAAGTCTAAGAATTTGCAAGATCCTATAGATGACTCGAAAACCCAAAACTTTGATTTAATAGGCTAAGCATCCACGAGTCTCATTCCTTGAGATTTTAAACTATAGAGAACGAGAGATGATAGAGTCAATTATAAGTTTGGTATTCTTTCATGAATTTATGTGAGTTAATTATAAGCCTATTCTCCCATTGCTTGTTAATAATTTTATCTGCAATAAATAAGGTTGTACGATTTAAAAAGTTACTTAGCTTCTAGCCCAAGATCGTTTAAAAGTTGCTCGGTATTGATTAGAGTTCATAGCCAAGGCATAACTTATTGAAGCGAGACGCGAAGATTGGCGAGTCCGAAAAGGCCCTAACAAGGCATGAGGGCTACATTTTGTTGCTAAAGATCCCAAGTGATGTGAAGAATCATTTATCAAAAATCAATATGAAGGATCGACACAGGACGAAAAGCAAATACTCCCGAAAGATTATGGAGAAGTCTATCCAAAAAGGTCCTAACAAGGTATGAGGATAAATAGATCCAAGTCCTAAAAGGAGGCGGATCGTTGTATATCAAAATCCCAAATAAAGATTGGAGAAAAATGAAGAAGTCGTGGTCCAAATATGAAGAATCTCTCAAAGCTTCAAGTGAAGAAAATTCCTATTATGAAGAGAAGACCATAATTTCAAGAACGTCTCTCAAGATTTGAAGTATGAAGTCGCTGCCAAATATCGGTCCGAGAAAGGTCTCAAATCGTGAAGCGAGTTATGCCAAGATATGAACTTTATGAGGTCCCGAGAAGCAG
Source organism: Glebionis coronaria (assembly GCA_025667525.1). NCBI lineage: Eukaryota > Viridiplantae > Streptophyta > Magnoliopsida > Asterales > Asteraceae > Glebionis > Glebionis coronaria. Next base: position 520,815,946 of record CM046879.1, read on the forward strand.
TTTTAAAAGATTTTGTCCTTTAGCTAACTATTGATTAAATCGTCCCACTTTATTTTCAGCCTTAATAACTATCGAAATAAGTCAACAATGCATCCTCGTGATCATTCAAGACAATAATAAAATATAAGAGATACGCCTAGGAATAAGGGAGTCTAAGTGAATAATTGGCCCACATGAGTTCGTGTTAGTTTGCTAACTTATAATAACAATGATCTCGTTTTTAAGCTTGATTTGGGGAACGTGAAACTTGAGAATGATAATCATTCACGACATTCCAAAACCCCAAGGTAAGTCTTTGATTTCTTTACTTGTTTTGTTATTTTCTATCTCTTTAATAAAGGCCAATGTGGATTGATTGTGATGAAAAGTGTAATCTTGCTTTGTGATAAATGCATTGCATGAGGACATTGCAATGGTCAAGTGTAGGGGATTTGATAGGTGTGAAAACACCCATCCTTTTACCACTTAATTATAATGAAAACAAGGCCATGGCGTGTATTTTATGTCGTAAATGTCGGAATTATGCGTGGTTTGCGTTTATGTTGTGTTTTAGGACCAAAATGTGAAAAGGAAGGAAAACACGAGCTTTCATGGGCTTTTATCGAAGAAAAAGACAAAAGACGAAATCAAGAATCCAAGAGTGCAAAAAAAGAACGGAAGTCCAAGACCAATTCTGAAGATTTATCGAAGAAAAAGTTAAAAGACGGAAGTTTACTAAAAGCCGAAGAACTCAAGTCTAATTTATTGAAAAATTCACAAGACGACTTCAAAGTAATCCCGAGACGAAGTTTTTAAAGTCAAAGAATTTGGAAGATTAAGGACTAATCAAGCAATTAAAGAAAGAAGAAAGAGGGGAGGAAGCTTCCACTAAGCACCTCCCTAATCCACTATAAATAGATCATTAGGATTTCATTTTCATTTTGTTGGCTAGTTTGACAAACTATGCTCTTCCATCTTTAATTTTTGCACCTTAATTACTTGCACCTTTTGTCATGTACCTTTAATTCCTTTAATTCCAAGTAAGTTACTTTTATGTTACTGAATCTTTATCTTTATTGTTAATCTCTCATCTTCCTTTCTTGTGATTGATTTAATCTTATGTTTATGTTTATGTTCTTGAAGTTTTTATTGATTTGATTAAGTGGGTTTTGATCATTTTGATTATTATTGTTAGTGTTATTGATTTGGTTTGATTAGTATTTGTTAGTTGATCATTAGTGGTTGTTTTGGTTTAATCTTTTGTTTTGATTTAATTAGTTTTGGTTAAATTCGTGTTCTTTTTCATTCCTTGTTCTTCGTTACTGTTACTTTGCCCAGATTCCGGATCAAGTCATTTATTCCGAACCAACATTTACTTTCATTTTATTCCGGATCAGTGTTTATTCCGGATGAAGGCTCTGTTGAAATTATTCCGAATCAGAATTTTATTCCGAATGAAGCTTTTAGTTTAGTTATTCCGGATGAACCAAACTTTCCAAACCAAGGTTTTATTCCGGATGAAGCTCATGTATTCCGGATGAACACTTTTATTCTAGATGAAGGCAATGTTCCGAATCAAGCTTTCATTTTAAGTTATTCCGAATGAGCACTTTGATTAGTTATTCCGAATGAGTTTATTATTCCGAATGAGTTTATTATTCCGAATGAGTTTATTATTCCGCATGAACTGTTTTATTCCAAGTGAGTATATATTCCGGATCAACAACGTATTCCGAATGAACGTTTATTCCGGATGAAGCCTTTATTTCGGATGAGCGATTATTCCGGATGAAGGGAATATTCCGGATAAACATTTATTCCGAATGAGCTGTTATTCCGGATGAAAGACTTATTCTGGATGAATCAGTTTATTCCGGATGAAAGACTTATTCCGAATGAGCATTTTTTCTTAGTTTTGTAATTTAGTTTTAAGTTTGCCTTTTTATTTCTCGTCAGTTTTTTTTTAATTTCTCGTCATTAATTTCCCGTCAAGTTTTTATCTTTCAGTATTTCTTTTTACTGTCTTTATTTTTATTGTTTCAAGTCTTTATTTTTAATTAGTTTACGACACCAAACAACTTCATTTTTCATCACCAAGAACAACTGAGTCACACTTTGAACCGAAAATCAAGTCGAGAAGATACCGAGAAACGAACTTTCAACCTAGCAAAATCTCAGTTATTAAGCGGGTACTTCTGATTACTTGACTAGGGCGTTTCCTGCGCCCCTTGGCCCTAATGCTACTCTAGTTGAAAGACTGAATTATGAGGTAGAGGTTAAAAAGCACAATGATGTGGCTTGTTTAATGCTCGGAAAAATGGCTCCTTTCTTGCAAAGGAAATTTGAGCTATTTGCTCCAAATCAAATGCTTGAAGAGCTCAAGGAAATGTATGAGAAGCCTCAGGCTGTGGAGATCTACGACTTGGTAGATGCTTTGCACAGTTGTAAGCAAGCCCTTGGGAAATCCGTTAATGCACATTATCAAGAGATGAAGGGTTACATGGAACAACTCATCGCACTAAGGTAATCCTACGACAATGATATGGCAATTAACCTAATCAATAGGTGTCTTAATCGGGACTTCAATGATTTCGTTAGGAACTTTAATATGCATTGCGCGGGGAAGACAGTGAATGACTTGCACACAATACTCATTGACTACGAAAAGGGTCTAAAGGACAAGGCAAGTACATCTGCTCCTACCCCTCCTGTGCTTTATGTACAAAAGGGTGGAGTGAATAAGCCAAAACCGCACAAGAACAACAAGAATGGAAAAGGCAAGGGTGATAAGGGCAAACAATTTGCGACTTATCCTAAACCCAAGCAGAACTTTGTCAAGAAGAAATTTCAGAAGGACGAGACTTGTCACCATTGCAAAGCAAGTGGTCACTGGAAGAGGAATTGCCCTCTTTATCTCGAGGAGTTACGAGAAATAAAGAAGAAGGCTGAGCTTGGTGCTGCAGCGTCTTCAGGTAACTTATATTTGATAGAGTTATTTAATCTTACATACAAATCAAATTCCTGGGTATATGATACGGGATGTGGTGTTAAAATTTGTAATACTATGCAGGGGTTTGAGTTGGAGAGGAAGCTTACCTATGGGGAATAATTTCTGCATGTGGGCAATGGCGCACAAGTAGCGGTTGAAGCTATAGGAACATTTAATCTAGTTTTACCTTCGGGTCTAGTACTGAGATTAAATAATTGTCATTTTGCACCTAAAATTGTTAAGGGTGTTATTTCCTTTTCTTGTATGTTGGATCTTGGATTTATTCACACTATTGATAATAATAGAATTTCTGTTTTCAAAGATGGTTTATTCTATTTTGATGCAATTTTTGTGAATGGTGTTTTTGAAATTAACATGCATGATAATAATTCCAAGAGAAAGATTGATTCTGTATTTAGCATGAATAAGAAGAGAAAGTTAGACAAGAACTCTTCTTATCTTTGGCATTGTAGACTTGCCCATATTGGGAAGACTCGCATACAAAAGCTTCAACGTGATGGTCTTTTGGAAAATATCAATGATGAATCATTTGATAAATGTGAGTCATGTATCTCTAGAAAGATGACCAAGAAACCTTTTAATAGCAATATTGAAAGGGCTACTGATCTACTTGGACTTATACATACTGATGTGTGTGGACCACTTAGACATGTGTCAAGGAAAGGTGCTAGCTACTTCTTAACATTTACGGATGATTATAGCCGATATGGTTATTTTTATTTACTTAAACATAAACATGAGGTATTTTATACATTCAAAGTGTTTAAAGCGGAAGTAGAACTGCAACTAGGAAAGAAGATTAAAGCTCTTCGTTCTGATCAAGGTGGTGAATATTTAAGTCAAGAGTTTAAAGATTATTTAAGTGAGAACGGAATTATTCAGAAGCTTACTTCTCCATATACTCCACAACAAAATGGTGTATCCGAAATGACAAATCGTACATTATTAGATATGGTGCGATCTATGTTTAATCTTACAACTTTACCTTTATCCTTTGGGGATTATGCTTTAGAATCTGCTATTCGTATTCTGAATATGGTTCCCACAAAGAAGGTTGATAAGACATCATATGAACTATGGCATGACAAGAAGCCATATTTGTCTTATTTGAAAATTTGGGGTTGTGAGGTGTATGTGAAATGTGACTCTGGAGATAAACTCCAACAACGCTCACAAATGTATCTTTGTAGGTTACCCTAAGGAAACTATGGGTCACTACTTTTATTATCCGCCTAAGAACAAAGTTGTTGTGGCTTAATATGAAGACTTGCTTGAAAGTGATCTTGTAAATCAAGAATTCAATGGGAGAAACTATGATCTTGAAGAAATTCAAGAAGATACAATGCCTTCTGAAAATACTAGCGAAGAAATTCCAATAGAGCCAGAAAGTCTAGGAGCTCCACCGTAATTAATTCCTCTACGTAGGTTTGCAAGGACTATACGTGCGCCAAGCAAACTATGTCTTAACATAAGGGATGATGATGAGGAAGTAGGGGATCTTGGTGAACCTGCTAACTATCGATCCGCAATGCTTGATCTAGAAAAACTAAAATGGACAGTTGCGATGAACGAGGAAATGAAATCCATGAAAATCAACGATGTTTGGATTCTTGTAGATGCACCTAAAAAATGCTAAAATAGTGAAATATAGGTGAATTTTCAAGAAGAAAAGCGACATGGATGGTGAAGTACAATCCTATAAATCACGTTTAGTAGCTAAAGGTTTTACTCAAACTTTTGGCGTAGATTACGAGGAGACATTTTCTCCTATAGCAGACTTACGAGCTATTAGGATTCTCATAGCTATAGTAGCATACTATGACTATGAGATATGGCAAATGGATGTTAAAACTGCCTTCTTGAACAGTCGCTTAGATGAAGAAATCTATATGCAACAACCAGAAGGGTATGTTGATCCTAAATATCCAAAACGCGTGTCAAACTTCAAAGATCTATTTATGGTTTGAAGCAAGCATCACGTCAATGGAATAAACGATGTGATAAAGAAATCAGAAAGTTCAGATTTATTCAAAATTGTGATGAGCCATGTGTATATCGCAAAGCTAGTGGGAGTGATGTAGTGTTCCTAATTTTATATGTCGATGACATATTGATCATGGGAAGTAACATTCCAAGACTTAAGGAAGTTAAGGATTATCTTGGTAAATGTTTTTTTATGAAGGATTTAGGAGGTGCAGCATATATTCTGGGAATTAAAATCTATGGAGATAGGAAAAGACGGTTAATTGGTCTTAGTCAAGATGCTTATATTGATAAGATGTTGAAGAAGTATAACATGCATAATTCCAAGAAAGGTTTTCAACATATGGAAGTTAAGCATGAATTAAGTCATGAGTTAGATGCATCAACACCCGAAGAGGTGGCTTACATGCAGAAGGTGCCTTATGCTTCGGCTGTAGGATCTATTATATATGCTGTAAGATGCACAAGGCCTGATGTGGTGTTTGATCAGAACTTGGTCAGTAGATACCAACAGAATCCAAGGAAGCTCCACTGGACTGCTGGTAAACATATACTAAAGTATTTGAGAAGTACGAAAGATATGTTTTTGGTATTTGGGGGTAAACCAGACACAGAACTGAATGTAACAGGTTTCTGTGATGCGTCCTGGCAATGTGATAAAGACGATACGAAGTCTCAGACGGGTTACGTGTTTGTCATCAATGGAGGAGCAGTTGACTGGAAGAGCAAGAAGCAGACAACCATTTCTATGCATGCAACTCAATCGGAGTACATGGCCGCTTCAGAAGCCGCAATGTAAGCTGTTTGGATTAGGAAGTTTATTGGAGATCTTGGAGTGATGCCTTCAATTAAAGAACCTATTGATATGTATTGCGACAATTCTGCTGCAATTATATTTGCCAATGATCCTGGAGTCATGAAAGGTGCCAGACACTTTAAACGTAGATATCACTACGTACGAGAACAAGTGGAAGCTCGTGAAATAAAATTAATAAAACTTCACACAGATGATAACGTAGCTGATCCTTTTACTAAGGCTTTGCCTAGACCAAAGGTAGTTAAGCATGCCAAGGCAATTGGGCTGCAACTAGCTAGCGAATTCATGCAATAAATCTGTTGATTAGTATTTGGATAAAGGATGTTAAGACATTATTGAATTGATGAAATAAAGATTGAGTTTTGTTTATTTTCTGTTATTTGATTTTGTATCCTATTTTACATGTTTTATATCCATGAATAAAATTGTTATGTTCTAAATGTCTGTTGTCGATTAATAATATGGGAGTATTATTAAACTAAGACAATTCAAAATAGTGACAGAGTATACTTGAAAGTATATTGCTCAATTTTGGATGATATTTGATGGATCAAATATTAGACTTATCCCAACTATATGATTTTACTTTATGGATCTTTGTCATTAAGTAAATCATAAATAGTTATCCTTAGACCTGAGATACGAGGAAACTGTCATGAATGTAGTGTATTTCCGTGAGATAACCTAACACTAAACGTAACTGGTAGCTATAAGGGTTATTTTTAGAAGTGTTGCAAAGTTCGTAAGTTTCGCTTGTAGTCAAAATGGGATTTGTTTCTTTCAAAATTATTTTTTGAAGTATAATACAGCTGGGCCCCTCGGGGGAGTAGTAAGATGTTTGTCTGGCCACACCCAAATGTGTTTAGGTAATCTTGCTATATTCGTAAATGAGAAACAGAATGGTTAATGAAGGAATGACTGAGATCGATATCCTATTAACGTTGTATTTGAAATGAAAGGATAATAATAATGATGATGTATCATTAAAAGGTTTTGTCCAGGAGACCTTACTCGAGTTGTACTAGTGACATTGTTAGTGTAACTAGACGCTAATCAATGTGATCACGATATTCGAATTTTGTCCAAGTGGGAGCTAAAAGTTTTATGGACATAAAATTAAATAGTCGTGTGATAGGATTGAACTCGACATTACGGGATTGCACACAATACGTAAAGGATTAATTAATTTAATAAATATATTTATTATATTTATTAAATATAAATCGAGCTTATTTAACGATCGTTAATAATTAAAAGTTAAGTGTGAACGAGCGTTATAGAATTAAATAGAAAAGGAAACAAGAAACGGAAGGTTCCGGAAACCCCTTGGGGTTTACTATAGCCGGCGGCTATATATGGAAAAAAGGAAGGAGGATTAGTTTCCTAATCTTGATTAAGGGCTTGGAGAACAAGTTATGTAATCCTATAAATACCCCATCAAGACTTCATAATTTTTGTCCTTCCCCTCCTTTTCTTTCTTGCGATCGCAAACCCTAACCCACATAGGGTTTCAGTTTGATTTTCGATTTAGCTATAGTTCATAAGTGTAGAAGCTCCGGTTTGTTAGTGCTAGCCTCACGATTGATCCGTTGCATTACGTGTGTACAAGAGCGTAATATTTTCACTATAAACTATATCTTGGTGTTCTTCATATAAACCCTAATTTGTGATTCGCCGGTGTTCTTGAAGATTTTCTCTAGCTAAAAGGTATGTAACCCAAACTCGATTAATTATGAATGTGTTATTAATTATGATCTTGTTAAACGCTTCCGCTATGTGTGCTTTGATCTTAATTAGGGTTTTACGTAATTGTTATGAGTAATATAAACCTTCATAGACATCATCGTCGAGATTTTTGGTAAGACCGAATTGGATTGGACCGAACCAAGAACCGAAATGGTTTAAAACTCCGGATCGAAGACCGGATCAAAACTGTCCGGTCCGGTTTAGGTCTGCCATGCTCAGCCCTACCTAGGAGGTAAAGTGAATTTTCTGTTATTAAAGTGAGAAACGAGCAAGAAATTGATATAGTTTTTTATATTTCTTTTCAAGCATCGTAGAATATGCTTTATATCAATGTTCCCATTTGACATCTTGGTTATAGTTTTGAAAACGCTAATGTACAGGAGCTTATCACGTTTGTCGTCTTTTTATTATAGGTAAATGTTTTTAATCCGAATTTTAAGTGCGTTATTTTGTTGTGCAAAAGGATATGATGGTTGAGCATATTTCTTCGTGTTAGTGATTTCTACAACTAGACGTTAATTTATTTGAACTACATTTATCAGGGTGTCTTTTAAAGTTTAGGTACGAGAATAAAAAGTTCCATGTCTAGTTTTATACCACTTTGATGGCCATGATAATTCGGTTGTTGTTATTTGGGCATGCTAGAAACTGGAACGTGTAAAATGCAACATTGTTTTGCCCTCGATACGACGTTTGAGCTAACGTAATAGACGTAAAATGTGATTCATGTGAAAGGTATCTGTTTTACGTATTGTAACTTTAAGTCTCGGTTGCTCATGTTTTGTGTTGTTATAAGTTGTTTCTAGACCGTGTACAATTTTACGAATGATGTGTAGTCACAATTGGTATACCTATAAGGCGTTTATAAATTGTACTCATAAATGTTGGTATCATTAGTGTTGGGGTGGTGTAAAATGGCAACACCTTTTGTTTCTGGTAAGATGTCTTGGCGAGAGTCGCGTCACTTTATAATTTGGAAACACCATTACCATCTTTGGTTAGATTGTTAAGATCTCGGGTTCATAAAATTGGATCATGTTATGACTTTAGACTTTGGCAATGGTGGTGGAAAATATTTATTTATTCCATAGAAATCTTTTGTTTGATATTTTGAATTCTTAAAAGAAGGACCGTTGTAAGTGTGAATTCATGGTTTACATGGTGGCGTTTAAACCTAATTTAAATGGATTAGAATCCTTTAAAGATGAATCAAACATGACAATCATGTTTATTTACATTTCGTTCATCCATCACAAATTAGTTAAATGTATTAATTTCTTCTTTTAATTAAATTCAGGGGCCTACTTATTTATTTACATTGACAAAATGCTTAACATGATCTGTTAATGCAATGATTTCTAAAAACGTTATTTGCATTTTTCTGTCTCGCTTTGTTTTGATTACGAAAATATATAAAAACAGACATGTACGAAAACAACGAAAATCGAATTCTTGAGTTCAAGTATTTTTCATTTCATCCATTATCACTTAAAGTATGAATAAACAAGTTCTTAACATAACTAAGTGATCAAGGATTTATATTTTCTTAAAACTTACTTTTATTTAAAAGTGACACATGTTTTTAATAAACTTTATCTTTAAGAAAATGTTTTATTAAAACATAAAATAAAATTTTGAATTTGGCATATTCCAAATGGTCTAGGAATATCCTTTTGAGGTATAAACTTCACCAAATGGGATTTCACCACTAAAGGACAAAAAAGAGCAGAGTCTACAGCCTGCGGCTCGGTATAGGTGCTTGTGGCTCAATATTGAAATTGAGCCGCCAGCTTATTTAATGAGTCGCGGCCAGATAGAGCCGTTGGGCTTTTGTCCTATAAATAGTTGACCATTTCCAGATTTCCTTTTCACCTCTTTTGCACACAAGTTATCAGATTCAATCCACCTTCTTTAATCACATAAATCCTTGGTTATTTGGTTGATTATATGTGTTTATAAGTAAATCTTTCTCCTCATCTCTCATCCTCTCAAGTGCAAAGAGAATAACACTTTCATCCTTGAAGTGTTGTGTCTAACTCAAGATCCATTGAAGATCAAAACTTTATTTCATTCTTGTGTCATTGTGAAGTTCCAAATTGTTGTATATATTTGGAAGTTGTGTATGTATTATGGTTAATACTTAGTCCTCAAAGTATATTGGTGTAGATTGGTCATAGCTAAGATTAGGTCTCGACTTTTAGCTTAGAGCCAGAAATTGGTTAAGTGACATGTACGGTTTCTCCACCTGAAGGAGCTTGTTGATTAGTGAACTCTCGAGTAAGGAGTACCCGAGGAGTGGAGTAGGAACGAAGAGTGAGCTTCGTTTCCGAACCACTATAAATCTTTGGTGTTCAGTTTGATCTTTCCTTTCCTTATCTCTTTTCATTCATTATTCTTTATTGCTTATATTTGTGATTATTAGTTTAGAACTACTATCAATTGTTCATATTGTGCATAGGAAGATTTCACATAAATCACTTAAATCTAGTTTTTGAAAAGGATTTTTGAAAACCGATCTTTGATCATTTTAACTAGAGAAACAATTCAACCCCCCCTCATTCTAGTTTCGACAACTGGTATTAGGTTACTCAAGCTTTTGAAATATATTGTATTTTAAAACTTAAATCGATCTATGGATTCCAGTAAGTACATAGAAGGGCAATATATGCAAAGACCACCACTTTTTGAAACCGATAGTTTTATTTATTAGAAAAATAGATTTGAGACTTATGTGAAATCTAAAGATTTAGATCTTTGGCATGTTATTACCGTTTGTGACTTTTTGCCTTTTCAATATAATGAAGTTTCTAAAAAGAAAGAACTAGTTTCTTTTGAAAATTCAAATGATGACATTAAAAAGAGACTTGCAAAAAATAATGAGGCTAAAATGGTTATTTATAATGCTTTGCCTAAGAAAGAGTATGAAATGATTTTTATGCGTAAAACCGTTAAAGAAATTTAGAACACTCTTTTAATAACCCACCAAGGTAATAGTCAAGTCAAAGAAAGCAAAATCAATCTTCTTGTTCAACAATATGAACAATTTGTCATCTTAGAAGATGAAACTATTCAAAGTGCATTTGCTAGGTTTAATACTATTATTACTATTCTAAAAGCACTTGATGAAGGTTTTCCTAGCAAGAACAATGTTAGGAAGTTTCTTCGGGCGTTGCATCCAAAGTGGAGAGCTGAATTCACGAAGATTGAAGAATCAAAGGATCTCACTACACTATCACTTGATGAACTCGTTGGCAATTTGAAAGTTCACGAGATGAAAATCTTGAAGGATTCGGAGATGGTTAAAGCAAGAGTGAAAGGAAGTCCTCTAGCATTGAAGGCCAAGAAAGTGCAAAGTGATCAAGAAAGCTTTTCCTCGGATAATGATGATGAGGAGTATGTTATGGCGGTAAGAGACTTCAAGAAGTTCTTCAAGAGACAAGGTGAATACGTAAGACAACCAAGCAACGATAAGAAAGCATTCTCGAATAATCAATTTGTTAAGAATGACAAAGGTGATAGGAAATGCTTTAGATGTGGTGATCCAAATCACTTTATCGGTGAATGTCCCAAGCCACCTCACAATAAGAATCACACGGCCTTTGTTGGAGGGTCGTGGAGCGATAGTGGTGAAGACTGCAATGAAAGTGCTAAAGAAGATAAGTGTCTAATGGCTCATTATTCAAAAGAGGTACATTCTATATATTATAGCAATGATAGTTCTTCTCTAGATGATGTAGAATTAGAGAATCAATATGATAATCTATGCAAACAAAGTCTAAAGTTCATAGAAAATAATAAATTGCTAAAATCAACTAAGGCTAAACTTGAAAATGAGATTAGTGAGCCAAAAGATAAATTAGCTAAGTTGGAGAAAAATAAAGAAGTTGATTTAGGTTGTCTAAGTTGTGAAAACCTTAGACAAGAGACTGAATAACTCAAGAGTACATCTATTAAATTAGAAATATTCATGAAAAGTACTAATACTCTTGATGATTTTTTAAATAGACAAATTCATTCTAAAGAAAGACTTGGTTTAGGTTTTTACACTAATGAAGCATCAACTAGTAAAACCAAACAAGTTAAATTCTCAGAAATATCATCACCTGACCACGGTTCAATAAAGTTTATCGCGGCTCCATATATATATAGAACCGCTGGCAGAAATATTGAGCCACGAACAGAGAGTGTTAAAAACAAAAAAATAAACACTTCTGAAAAGTCTATTTTAGGTAAAGGGACAAAACATCTTGTCATTAATAAACCCAAAGTACCCATTATGGATCAAAAGGAATTTAGTAAGTTCTACACTTTGTTGAGTAGACCTTTCAGGGAAATGAAAGGCGAAATGAGAAAATCAGTTACTCCTCCTCGAAGAGTAAGAAATGATTCAAGGCCTAGAAATAGAACACCTAAAAACAATGACCATGCTAAGTCACGACCTAGAAGTAAAACACCTACACCTAGAAACAATAATCGCTCTAGATCAAGGTCTAGGATACCTAAGAAAAAACAATGGATACCTAAATGCTCCAATAGATTGGATTAACTTTCAACAACAATGTTTTTCTCCATGGGGTATGTGTCCTCCATTCATGCATCCCAATCAAATGCAAGGGATGTTTGGAACTAACAACTTTGTACCCATGAGATATTAGGGACCAAATAATTAATTTTGTGTGTTGTTACCTAGATATGCTTAGGGATTGATTTGGAGCCCGACGATTGGATTAAGGATAGTGGTTGTTCTAAACACATGGCGGGAAATCAAAGTTTATTCTCTACTTACAAAGCATACAATAGAGGTAACATCACTTCTGCTAGTAAACTACGTGGTAACATCATTGGTAAAGGTACGGTTTCTCTTGACTCCATGACCATTGAAAATGTTGAGCACGTAGACAACTTAGGTTTTAATTTACTAAGTATAGGTCAAATTTGTGATAATAAGTGTAAGGTCATCTTTTCCGAACATGATAGTGAAATTGTAAAAGATGGAAAAATAATTGGAAAAGGTGTTAGAAATCATGGGCTTTATGTCATAAAAGTTAATAGGAAGTCTAAAGACAACATATGTCTAGCAACTTTAGATGAAAGTTATAATCTTTGGCATAGGAGATTAGGTCACGCTAATATGATTTGATTCAATCTTTGGTCTCTACGGAGTTGGCGAGACATCTCCTCAAGATCAAGTTTGATAGTCACTTTTGTGATGCTTGCAAAGTTGGGAAGAAAGTTCCCTCTAATCACAAAGCCAAGAATTTGGTTCCAACCTCTAAGCGCCTATAGCTCCTACATATGGATCTCTTTGTACCTTCAGCCATACGGAATTATGGAGGTAACCTTTATACCGTAGTGATAGTTGATGACTATTCTAGATTCACTTGGACTAGATTTTTGGCTAATAAGAATGAAGTTTTTGATTATTTCGAAATCTTTAGTCGGAAGATTCAAAATCAACTAGAATATCCAATTGTTTTTATTAGGATGGATCATGGTAGGGAATTTGATAATAAAGTTCAATTTGGTGCCTTTTGTGAATCTCATGGTATTACCCATAACTTCTTGGCTCCTCGCACTCCACAATCAAATGGGGTACTTGAAAGGAAGGATATGACTCTCCAAGAGATAAGTATGACCATGTTAAATGAGCAATTCTTGCCTCAAATATTTTGGTGGAATGTCGTGGATACATCGACCTATATTCTCACCCGAATTCTTATTCGACCTTTTCTAGGAAAGACACCCTATGAGATTCTTAAAGGTAAGAAGCCCTCGCTAAAATATTTTTAAGTGTTTGGGAGCAAGTGTTTCATTCTCAACACCAAAAATTATCTTACTAAGTTCGACCCAAAGTCGTACGAAGGTATCTTTTTTAGGATATTCACAAAATAGTCAAGCCTGCATAGTCCTTAATAGAAACCTTGGCGTAATCGAAAAATCACTCAACGTGACATTCGATGAAACTCCTCCTTTATCTAAGACATCACCTTTGGTAGATGATGACTTAGATGAATTAGACATAGTCAAATCCCAAGAGATTAGAAAATTAGGAGTTGAAGACCTTAGTGTTAAAAAGGAAGTAAACATTAAGGAATCTAAGGATTATGCCTTAGAAAATGTCATAGGCGACGTTAACCAAAGGACCTTTAGATCTCAAGTCCAAGATCAAAGTAACTTCTTTTGTATTTTCTCCTTGATTGAACCAGGAGAATGTTAAAGAATCTTTGATGGATGAGAGTTGGGTCATCACCATGCAAGAAGAATTAAATCAATTCATTTCTAATGACAATTTGGAACTTGTTCCTCCACCTAGAAGTACCACCATCATAGGAACCAAATGGGGTTTTAGGAACAAACTAGATGAGAATGGTGTAGTGTCTCGTAACAAGGCTAGACTTGTAGCTCAAGGTTATAATCAACAAGAAGGAATTGATTATGACGAGATGTATGCACCCGTAGCAAGGTTAGAGTCCATTAGGATCCTTTTAGCTTATGCTTGTGCCTTAGATTTTAAGCTTCAACAAATGAATGTAAAGAGTTCATTTCTTAACGGTATAATCAATGAGGAGGTATATGTGGCTCAACCTCCCGGCTTCATTGATTTTGAGAAACCGGATCATGTCTACAAGCTTAAGAAAGCTCTTTATGGTCTTAAACAAGCACCATAAGCTTAGTATACTAGACTTAAAGCGTTTCTTGTAAAACATGAGTATACCATGGGAATGGTAGACAATACGCTATTTACATAGAAGAAAGGATCTCACCTTATCATTGTTCTAATATATGTTGATGACATTATATTTGGTTCAACTTGTCAAAGTATGTGTGATGACTTTGCCAAAATCATGCATGAAGAGTTCAAAATGAGTATGATGGGTGAACTTAACTTATGTTGGGAATAAAATTAGTTAAGTCATCTAGCCGTTGACAAAGGGAATCAAGCCACTGACAAGGTGTTATCAAGCCATTGACAGCATAGGCGCAGACAAGAAGAAGCAAGCCGCTGTCAAGACTTATTAGCTATTAAAGTCAACACGTTTTGTTAAGTTAGGATGATATGCATGAATATTGTATTTTGTATGTTTATCTTATTATATCTTTCTAGAATAGTTGATACGATATCTTTGTGTACATTTATACACTTTCAATCACATTGTTCATCGTTATTATTATTAATCAAAGTTGAAAGTTTGGTATACGTGCTTTGTTATTTTGTTCTTTGTTCTAAGTGTTAATTCCGCATAACACTTAGATTGTTGAAAACACAAAGTTTCTCTACGTATTATACTTGAACTATTCTCGATAATACAAAAGCTTAATCGATTTAAGTTTGGGATCAACAAGTGGTATCAGAGCTTGTTGAAGTACTTTTGATCTAAAGAACACAAAACCCTAAATCGCACAAAACCCTAAAAAAATCCAAACATCATGTCTACCTCAACTGAAATCCCACATTCATCCTCAAACCATAATCTCAAAATTCCTATACTGGATCCTGATAACTTTGAACTTTGGAAGTTAAACTTTGAGCAAAATCTCCAAGTTGATAATTATGTTCTCTGGGAAGTTATTGAGTTTGGTAACCAATTTAAAAAGGAAGAAAAGATTGTTGTTGATATAGAAGCACGAAGAGCAGCTCAAAATACTAGAGATGAGCTACTTGCAAAACCTGAAGATGGAAGGGTTGTTTCAGCTACTTAGATAGTAGACAGAAGGAATGATATGAAAGCTTTAAGCACTCTCAAACTGCCTCTTGTTCCTAAGCAGCAACATAAATTCAGAAAGTATGAATCTGCTAAGGAGCTTTGGGAAGCCCTTGAAACCATTTATGATGGTAACGAGGAAAATCTCAAACAAAGGATAAAGCTGTTGGTTATGGAATTCACTATGTTTAAAGCTCATCCTAATGAGAATCTAAGTGAGGTGAGAAGTCGTCTTCAAGATATCACCAGCAAGTTTGCTTTCATGGGAACAGAATTTGAAGAAGAAAACATTAGTGCTAACTTCCTTCGAGGTCTTGGTGATGCTTAGGAAATTCATGCTAAGTCAACCATTGCCACCAAGTCTCATAAGAACACCTCATTTGATGACATATATAATCAACTGAAGGTGATAGAACCTGAAGCTATACTCAA
This sequence comes from Glebionis coronaria, assembly GCA_025667525.1. NCBI lineage: Eukaryota > Viridiplantae > Streptophyta > Magnoliopsida > Asterales > Asteraceae > Glebionis > Glebionis coronaria. The sequence goes on from CM046879.1 coordinate 520,831,616, forward strand.
ACAAGGAAGTAAATCATCACCAGGAATCATGGCATTCATCTCTCATAATGAGTCCTCAAACGCTGACAATGTTTCACTTGTCAGCGGATTGAATTCATATGTCAGCGGCTCAACTCCATCAGCCACTGACACATACAATGTTGGCTCACCAAGTCTTAAACCAGCTGGAATTGACTTGGATACTATGTGTGCATACATAGCTGCTTTGCCCAATGGTTCTCTAGTCTCTTATGAAGATCTTGAGCAAATAAGTGATATTGATCTTGAAGAAATGGACATCAAGTGGAATATGGCACTTAGCAGTATAAGAGTCAGTAGGTGGAACAAGATATTTGGAATGAAGATGACATTTAACAGCAAAGAAATTGTTGGATTTGACAAATCTAAAGTAGAATGTTATAATTGTCATACAATTGGGCACTTTATGAGGGAATGCTGATCTTTACTTAGGAATGATGCTGGAAAGAGCTCAAGTCAAATCATTAAGGTTGAAGATGTTAAGCCAAAAGCTATGGTTGACATGCAAGGGATTGATAGACTTGGATGGGATTGGAGCTTTATGGAAAATGATGTGAAGCAGAATCAAGCATTGATAGCCGAGAAGGAAGAAGAGCATGTTCAATATGCTCTTATGGCTAAATCTTCCTCTTCATCAGATAATGATGTATATGATGATGCTTTTTGTAGTAAGGGTTGCAAGCAAAACACTAAAAACTTAATAAAGAAGTTTTAAAAATTAAATTCAGATGTTTTTAATGTAGAAATCAAGCTAGCAAACTATAAAAGTGGTCTTGCACAATATGATGAGATGGTAGAAGAATATAAGAAAATAGATTTAATCTTAAGGATCAAATTACCGTTTTGACTAGAGATCTAAAAGTAAGTAATGAGGCCAGGGAATCTCTCGTGAAATCTAGGGTTGAATTACAACTTAAATTAGATGAGGCCATCAAAGCTAAGAACGATGTAGGGCTTAAAATTGAAAAGTTTGATCAAGCCAGTCTTCTCTTAGAAAAATGTGTCAACGAACAAAGAAACCCTAGGGATGTGTTTGGAATTAGAATGAAAGAGTTTGATGCTGCTCCACCTCCAGCAAGAAATTTCTATGGGGTTCCTCAAGGAAAAGACATTTCTTGGACTGGCTTGCCAGAATTCCAAGTGGAGGAATTTACCCCTCCACCAAGATTTCTTAGCCCAGTTGAAGAATATAATAAGAAGATAACTGACCTAGAACAATGGAAAGCAGCCAACCCTTATCTTTTTGTTAAGGGTGGACTACTTAGTGATGATACAGTCGAACTCAAACCCGTTGTTGTGACAAATCCCACCACTGGAAAACCTGTTAATCTTGACTCACAAATTAAAATCAAACCTAGTATTAAATATGCAGAGATGTATAGGAAACCTAGGTCACCTCAAAGTCAAGCTAATGTTAATGGGACAGGATTTTATTAGTCTAAGCCTAAGTTTGTATCTAAGAAGGCTTGTTACACATATGGGAGTTTCTCACATTTGTCCTATAATTGTGTCAACGGATACACCCCATCTGCTGACAATAGGTCAACTATGGTCAATCCTAGACCTTTTGTCCAACCAAGTCCACAGGCCGCAAGAACAGCTCCTTTCTTCTCTAAGGGAGCTAATACCCATGGACAAAGGCCATTTCAAAAGACCAACACTTGGTATAATAGACAGTGGGTTCCTGTAGCAAACCTTAATTTAGCCGCCGACAGGAACAATCTATCCCTGATAGGACAAAACAAGCCGATGGCAAATCTAGGTTTGGTATGAAAATGCCACAACTAGCTACTATCAAATCTTATGTTAGACCAAGTAATAATAGGTATTTGAAACCTAAGGGACAAGGCTCTAAGGCTTCATCCAGCTTAACATGGAGACCTAAACAAGAACAAAGCCCTAATTTTAATGGTGTTTCTATGACCTGTAACAGATTTAAATTTCTTGAAAAGGTCATTACTAAACGTATTGGAACAAATTGGTTGTTTAGGGCACAAAGGGATGAACAAGGGGTTGTTACAAAGAATAAGTCAATTCTTGTTGAAAAACCACATGAATCTAAGTTTGAAAAGGCTTAGGTTCCCAAAGAAAACTAATTTGTTTTCTTTATGTGCAGGGAATTCATAAGCAGGTCAATGATCATGGATATTGGGACAGTGGATGCTCTAGACACATGACTAGGAAGGAGGATTACTTAACAGATTTCACTCCTATTGCTGATGGTGATAAAGTGTACTTTGGAGGAGGTTTTGGGACTATATTTGGTAAACGTGCACTTATCACTAATAATTTAAGATTTGAAGAAGTTTTTCTGGTAAAAGAACTTGATTATAATCTGTTTAGTGTGTTACAAGTATGTGATAACAAGAATAAAGTTATTTTTACTAACACTGAATGTTTGGTGTTAAGTAAGGATTTTGAGATTCCTGCTGATAAGTTCATTGAGTTTAGAACACCTAGACATGAAGACGTTTATAATGTTAATCTCAGTGGCATTAAAATGAATAACAATATGTCATGCCTTTATGCTAAGGCTTCAATAGATGAAAGTAACTTATGGCACATAAGGTTAGGGCATATAAACTTTAAAAACATGAATAGACTTGTGAGACATGATCTTGTAAGAGGATTACCCTCACAACCATTCCACAATGATCATAATTGTGTTGCATGTCTTAAAGGCAGGCAACATAAGGCCTCATTTAAGTCTAAAAGTATGCATTCTAGTTCTAAACCACTTCACTTACTACATATGGATTTATTTGGCCCCACCAATATAAAAAGTCTCAATGGTAAATCTTATTGTTTTGTCATTACTGATGATTATTCTAGGTTTACTTGGACCTTCTTTTTGGCAGAGAAAAGTGACACTGCTAAAACTTTAATTAACTTCATTACTCAAATTGAAAAGAAATCAGGTTATGAAGTTAATATTCTTAGAAGTGATAAGGGTGGTAAGTTTAAGAATAACCTTTTAGATGCCTTTTGTGTCAATAAGGGAATCTCTAGGGAGTTTAGTATAGCAAGAACTCCACAGCAGAATGGTGCTAAAAGAATAAATAGAACACTTATAGAAGCACCTAGAACCATGTTGGCAGATGCTAGTTTACCCATTGCTTTTTGGGCTGAGGCTGTGAATGTTGAAGCATAGTTTGGCTAGACCAGTTTAACGACTCTCCTGGGCCATTCGTCGTGCTTCCCGATCCCGAGTAATGCTGCAAACAATAAAAGAACCGGTTAGACGTGGACTCGAGGCCGGAGCCTCGGGGTCCACCTCCGATGGTCAAGTTAGTATCAATGCGATATATAGTGAAAGAGGTGTGTTTAGAGGAGATAAACTGATGTAGAATGAGCCCCCTACCCTTGTATTTATAGGAGTAGGGTTTCTTGAAAGATAAGTAAGGTGTATGGGCCACGGGCCTATTGGGTCGCGCGCATGTTAGGTCGGGCTTATACTGACTATACGTCGACATGTCCCCCAGTCTAGTATGATATGGTTCCTGACCATGTTATGCTAGACTTATTCATATGTCACGCTTTACCAAATAAACGCGTATGGCTTGCTGCTAGGACATCCTCGTGGTGTGCTACCTTTAGCAAAAAGATGATGGGAAAACTATGCGAATAGTGAGCGTAACCACTATACGTCATCATGTCCCCCCAGTCTAGTATGCGAGGTTTTTACCAAGGTTACTAGACTCTACACCATATCCGCTACCTGTAAGTGTATCCACGTCAAAAGAAATGGGGAACCCGTATATGTAAGACGGGTGGTTGTGCTAGAATGCTTGGTTTCCCGTTATGCAACGGTAAGGACCCCGTAAGAAGAAAACCTGTTCTATAGCCGGGGTAACACTGGCATCAACAAGGTATAATCCTTATTCCTCTCTAATATGAGGATGATAAGAAGGTTTTGTAAAGGTGGAGGTGGAACCCGTATGTTGCATCGTGAATACTTTGAAGGTGAAGTTCTTATACCCACAGATGATACAGCATATTGCGAATATTGCATTCGGCTTAAGGCCAACAGAAGGCGTATATCTATGGCAAGGTGATGCGGAATTTTACATCCGTCTTATGGCCACGACTTAGCTAATGACTTAAAAAATTTCACGATTGTTTCCGAACTAAACACAGTTGATCAGGCCCCGTCTAATTAGGTCGAACAATGTATTTTTTAGAAAAACCACTTCGTAGTCGGGCAAAGTAATTTATCGTGGAAGGTGTACTTCCACAACTGTAACACCCTACTTTGATAAGTGGACCGTTACACGTAATTATGGCGTGTCATCAAAGCATGCAAGGTAATATGTAGTAAAACATACATGACCATAGGGAAAACCAAAATCAAACATCGGTTCCCAAACATATGCCCAAAACATAATAAAGTAAAGGAAATAAGAAATGACTAAACAAGCATAGGTATATGAAGGCAAAGGAAGAAGTCTATGGCAGCTTCCATCCTATGCACGTCCTCTAAATGCTCGAGTCCTGGGTACCTGCCGTTTTGGGAACATGAAAAGAAAACGGCTGAGCATAACGCTCAGTGCATGGATGTGCAACATAGTATGAATGGCTGAAACATAAATAAGACTAATAGCAGCGGAAATAACTAAGTCCTGGATAACCTGACATAACTTATGAAAACTGGTTTTATAGTTTGAAAAGCCTTATGTTTATCTTATAAAATCTGTTTAACATGTTTACCATTAGCCAATATAGGTCATGAAAATATCAACGTGCATGAATACTTGGAGGGGTGACCTCGTCATGCAATTAGAGGGGCTGCCTCAAAATAATATAACTGTTTGGGTAGGAGGGATCAGCTCCTTGTGAAGGATGCAAGGCACACACCACATTCACTTGAATAATCTGCTGAAAACATGTAAACTAGGATGCACCCATACGCCCCACATGATAATAATAATAATATGGCCAAAAGCTGAAGGGACGCCACGAGCTATCACTCCGTCGTGGTGGAGTCATAACATCGGTGCCTCCAGTGTTATGGTTATGGTACCTCCATAACTAGGTGAAATTGGTCATGCATGTGTATGGCTTTAGGTATCTAATTAAACATAAGCAATTCAAAAACATATAAAACATATACTGGAAAAACAGTTGGATGCATACGAGGAATCCTAATAAGGAAGTATGTCCATACTGAAAGGATGGAGAATCCGTACCTTAAGTCCAGTGAACGAAGAAGACGAACGGAAGAGAGTCCTACTTCGATCTCACTAATGCTACATACATAGGATACATGTATTAGTATTCTGATTACTGAGTACGTAACTGGTTTTATATCATGTTTTAGCTTGTTTTATATGTTCATGTCTTGTTTTACTGATTTTATCGTTATGCTGTGTTTATCATGTATTCTGGATATTCTGATTAAATATTACTTGTATTTCTTGTATTATTATACTTGTTGTGTAATAATAAGCAACTCTCCAAAAATAGCAAGTTTCCTAAAATAGAAAGTTTCCCAAAAACAGAAAGTTTCCAAAAATAGATTTACTGCTTAAAATAGATAAGTTTCTAAAAATAGAAAGTTTCCATAAATAGATTAGCTGCTTAAAATAAACAAGTTTCTAAAAATAGAAAGTTCCCGTAATTAGAAATAAGCTGGATTATTATGTTAATAAGATAAGCTTAAGTTTTACTGATTAATATTCTAAGTCATATGATTAAATAGTATAGTTTATTAATTAATACATGTAAATTAAACAAATTAATATAACCTAAGTCATGGTTATTAATTAACTATATTTCATGTTTAATAATTAATTAATACTATAGTGTAAAATAAATAATTAAATACTTAGGTTAAAATCAAGTATTATTAATAATAATAATAAACCTAAGTCCATGTTTTAATTAAATTAATTATATATCATGCCAAATTAATTTAATTAACTTGTAAAATTATATACTTGTAAAATTAAATAAACTTATAAAAATAATCATGGATCGAACCGTGTGTTATTAATTTATTAAAACGTGTCGTGAACCGAACCCGTAAAAACCGTGAACCAAACACCCTAAAAACAGTGGCAAACCGGCGTGAACCGGTTGCCCCTGTTTGTGTAAAGATGCCACCGGCTGAAGCCGGTGGTTCCTTTCTCTCAGCTAGCCGCTGACCACCAGGTTCCCATCGGCAGTAGCCGGTGGTTCCCCCCTGCCTGCCTACGGTTCCCCCTGCTTTCCTAAAATAGCCACCGGCTTAAGCCGGTGGTTGGGGCTATGTTGCTGCCGAGACCAAACCAACCACAAGACACCCCTGACGCACGTCGGGGTGTCTTGTCCCTGTTGTAGACCGAGCAAAACACCACCAAGACCTAGGTCTTGGTTGGTGGTGAGAACCAAAGCGACACCGAGAGTCTTGGGTCTCTCGGTTCGTGTGGTGGCCGGAACCAACAAACCCGAAAACACCCTAATTAAATTGCCCACCATGATTTTACATGTTTTAGTTCATGTTTTAATTAACTCCATGTTCATATATTCATAAAAGCATAAAAAGGAATTAAAAGAATGGTTTTCGGATTACCCAAAACACGTGGAATAGATAAATCTTGATCTCACGAACACATTCCTAATCAATAATTAAAATCAAACCCCGTCCTTCTTTTGGCTTGCTGCCGGCGGCATAATTAGAACATCACGTTCTCCTTTAGGGTGCTGCTAAAGGCATAATCAGAACATCACGTTCTCCTTTTGGGTGCTGCTGGCGGCATAAAGAGAACATCACGTTCCCCTTTTGGGTGCTACTGGCGGCATAAACAGAACTGGCGGCCATAATAGGGTTTGCTAGGGTTTTTGCTTTGTTTTGAAAATGTGATAAATGAAAATATAATGTTTAACCTTCCTGACATATTTTTGTGAAGTGGGTTGGGCCATAAGGCCCGTTTCCGTTCTTTGTGTCCGCGGGTAGTGGGGCCCACAAGGGAAACCCGAACCTTTCATGCTTAATAATTACGTGTTCGTACGTTTGTATTTACGTTACGTTGTTATAATTTATTCGTGTTATTATAAATACTTGTACGTAATCGTAATAATAACATACGTAAATACATATTTATGTGTTCGTGATTCTTACGTTCATGAGTTCATGTTCGTGATTATAATTATTATTGATAATAATTATCATATTAATACATACTTGTCGTGTAATAACACGTACGTAATTCTTGTAATTAATATCCGTGACACGTGTTCATGTTATATAAGGAAAGTTGTAATCTTTTACGTACGATTATTAGTGTACTGTTCATGGTAAGAGCATGCGGGTTTTACAACTCTCCCCCCTAAAAAGAATAATTCGTCCCCAAATTATAGATAAGTAATTAAAAGAGAAACATACCCGAATCAAACTGAGAGGGTATGTAAGATAAATGGACGTGCAGGTGACATGGTAGAAGGAATGTGGAACGTGACATGTCTTGAAAGGACATGGAATGTGACGTGACTGAAGGGACATATCTAATTGATAAGAAAAAAACGGATAAGAAGTCCGAATGAACTTGTCCGTTTCCACGTGGCTTCCCTCCTGGAACCGTTCCTTCACAAGATCTTGACATAATGATAATCTTGGTCCTCCTGACCTTCACTTGAAAACACGCAAAGTTCATTGTCATCTACGTAAGATAGATCCCCTGAATTTGATCGAGGGAATAAGAATTAACGTACAAGGATAACTGAAACGTTATGGTGCAAAACAATCTAACTTAACTGATAATTAGCAACGATGCGCGAGACATATTGAAACGTAGCAAGTGAAAATTTTAAACGTGATACGTGAAAATTTTTGAACGTGATACGTGGAGATATGGTGAGGGTAATATGAGCAAACATATCGTGATCCATGATACGTGTAACATATCGTGAACGTGATATAAGGAATGTGGAATGAACATGACATGTGAAACTTATCGTGAACATGGAATACAACTGCGGTAACGCCAAACGCTACAATGTGAGACGTGGAATGTGACGTGAAACATCTATCTGAGGATAGGGAGTTATACTAAACTTGAGTCTGGTCTCTCCAGTTCTTGCAAAACTTCCCAGAACGAAGATGAACGTAAAATCGTAAGCCAAGATACGATCATGAACGTAATAGTGTCATGAACGTGAGCGTGAAAGCAAATCGTGAAATTAGAACAAGGACGTGGACGTAAATAAGGAGCACAAATGCGAACCTTTGTCTGACCCGATAGCTGACGGATTACCAAGTGATCGGATTAGCCTTGGCTGGAATGTGTCCGATAAATTTGTTGGTTCTGAAATCCGTGCGGATGTAAGGATTTTGCAGACTTGATCAAACTGTTGGCAATAACCCAGATAACATCTTGCTTCTTCTGAGTTTGCGTTCATCTGATAACCAAAATCCATGGAGATCTTGTCCCATTTCTGTTCACAATTTCTGATGATGGAAAGACATCCTAGTCTATTGGTGTTCTATCTTAGCCTGTTCCGGTACCTAGATATGAACGTAATTATATCTTGCTTCGTAGAAACTTGATACATAGAACTTTGCGGAACAATAAGTCTCCGAAATTAGATTTCTCTTAGATTAGGATTTTCTGGAACACCTAATGTAGTACAGGGTTCTCACCTTTATGCATAAGCTGAGTCATGGTAAGATTAACCGTGAGAATACACGTGATTCAACGTGTCACTGTAATCAACCAAAATTTAACTTGGAAAATTTCAGGGTGAAATTTCTCTTGTCATAGAATTTACAACATAGTGCAAATATGGTCTTACTGCTCTTCTCTAGACTTAGAGGAAATCAGGTTGTCCTCGATGAAAACACTGATGAATTTGTTTATGAGTTCATGGAAACTCACTTTATTAAGTCCATAATGCTGCTAGAAAATTTATGAGACTAATACAAAATCATAAATCTAGCATGACCGAATCATGTATGAATAGCAGTCCTGGAAATGTCCTGCTCTTTCACTCGTCACTGCTGGTAACAAGATCATGAATCCGATCTTGGAAGAATGCCTAACACCCTAAGGTTGATTGGACATGTTGTCAATACGTGGAGGAGAATGACGGTTATGAATGGTGATTTGTTTAAATCGACAATAGTCGACACATAATCTTATGTTACCGTCCTTCTCCTTGAAGGTTATTCTAGAATATACGGGAAGATTTTGGAACAATCAACTGGTTATGCGAAAAAGGAACTTCAATGGTCGTGTCTTAACTGACAGCTAGAAATTTTTAGCAGTCATGGCAAACAAAGCACGTGCTTGTAAAGCATAGATAATTTGTAAAGATTTTCCTGATGGAAAACCATGCTGAATGTATTCAGGAGCCTGAACATTACTGTACAAAATCATGAATCGTAGTAGGGTGTGCTGTTCGTAGTCCATAATTAGGATTAAATTCAACTCGTGTCTGTCCGAAGTAATGCGTTAGCAGCTTGGATCTCATCATTAGGCTGAAGGAAAACCTTCGTATACATGGAAATACGAATGGCGTCCTTTATGGTCATGAATATATATGAAATATGGGTGCAAGAAATGAAAGTGTCAATCGAGCAACCGTGATAGTTCTCACTGATATGTCGGTGCTGGTACTGAAATTCTTGTGTCCTGATTAATACATGGCACAACGAAATAGGTATACCCTTTGGAGGGTACCCTGAATTTCTTAGGGATGTTCCAGAATTTGACGTGAGTCATATGTCTTGACTCGTGTCTTGGAAATATACGCATGACATATGTCTTGACTTGTGTCTTGACATGTGTCTTCTGAAAACATACACGTGACATGTGTCTTGACTGATGTCTTGACATGTGTCTCGAGGTGTAAAACAAATAGAACTACAAATATTAGGTTATTATGCCAGAATTGACAGATCGGTTGGAATACTGATCATTTGTATGTCTGATCACGTCCGCGGCCGGATCTCTGTTGCGATTTCTAGGATAGTTGCTGTCATAGTAGTGGTTACTATCGTCATGTCTGTCAGTTTTATGACGGTCATTCTCATGACTGTGATTCATGTAACTACTCAGCTGAGTGGCCGGCTGGTACCGGTTCTCCACTCATATGACTGAAACGACAACTGAATGACGTGTGACATGTAACTAAGAATTTGGGACATTGATTGATGGAAATCGTCTGGTGGTGAAACATCTTCTCGTCCCATCGCTTTGATCTAACGCCTTTGTCTTCGTCTTGTAAGATCTCCAGGTTGTGAACAGCGTCAACATCTTGTAGCGTCTCCAACATCCGCAGCATCAACCCTTAGTAACATCTCCAAGCTATGAGCGGCATCAACAATCTTGTAGAGTATCAGCAAGTGGAGTACACCTGAGATGATTTAGAATCGACTAGCGAATACTCGTAGAGCATTGTAGGTAAAATACACCTGGATCAAAGTACGTGTAATACACATGGAATACGGTACATGTGGTACACATGAAATGCACATGAAATGATCGATATAGGTCGATCATCTGACATGGTTTTATAGGGAATAATCCTGGCAAGGCAAATGTAGTGGTAGATGCACTTAGTACGAATAAACATCATTATGGTTACATAGAGAAAACACCCAGAAGGTTGGTGAAACGAAACTCAACAATGAGCAGCATGAAAGCATGGTTAATGGAGACCAACCATGACTGTCATAAAAGCAGGATTTACTGGAATCTTTCAATGTCTAGCATGAGGGCATGATCGACATGATGAGAACATAATCAACATAAGGAGACTTAAGACATACTTAACATCAAGATGAAATCAACATGAAAAATCTTGGAATGAAATTAATCATGAAGGAGTATAAACATAATCAGCATGAAAATGAAGTTAACCATGGTAGCATGAAAACATAATCGACATAAGGATCATGAAAATTTTAATGAGTGGACATGAAGTAAATATGACTGTAATGAGATGAAATTCGAAATTAACTGGTGTGAATGACCATGGATCGGTTCACAATACGAAATTGATATGATTAATCTGATTAAAGCATAATATAACTAAACATGAACAAAATTTTATGCAATAATCATGAAAAAAAAATTTATGCGTGAAAACAGTGCATGAATGCATGATACAGTTTGTAAAACATTTATGTGCGAAGGTAAACGCCTATAGTCAGTTTACCCAAAACAAAATGACATGGCGAGGGGACGCCTATGGGTCGGTCCTAAAGTTAAAAGTTTCGATAAAAGCACATACGACTAAATAGGGCCAGTCATGTACCAACCGTTACTTAGTCAAAATTCCTGCAAGAATGATACATGAAACATAAATACGTAACAATCATCTGTCAAGACTTATCAGAAATTTTTTTTTATGTGACTAATTATGAACTACTGGGGTTCAGTTCACATTAATCACAGTTCACTAGGAACATCATGCATGAATAATGACACATAACTAAATATGAATGACGGTTGTCCATCCATATTAGTGAAACAATATCGATGAAAACATCAAGGTTAAAACATCAAGGTGCTGAAAACATCATGGTTAAAACAACAATGCGCTGAACACATCAATACGTGGAATAACAAGCATTGGCTTAGGAAGCTCCTGGTGACTACCCACTAGTCACAGGTCAAGTTTTAGAGCCTACAGGTCGAAGCCTTATCTCTGATACCATAATTGTAACACCTCACTTTGATAAGTGGACCATTACGCGTAATTATGGCGTGTCATCAAAGCATGCAAGGTAATATGTAGTAAAACATACATGACCATAGGAAAAATCGGAATCAAACATCGGTTCCCAAACATAAAACATAATAAAGTAAAGGAAATAAGAAATGACTAAACAAGCATAGGTATATGAAGGCAAAGGAAGAAGTCTATGGCGGCTTCCATCCTATGCACGTCCTCTAAATGCTTGAGTCCTGGGTACCTGCCGTTTTGGGAACATGAAAAGAAAACGGCTGAGCATAACGCTCAGTGCACGGATGTACAACATAGTATGAATGACTGAAACATAAATAATACTAATAGCAGCGGAAATAACTAAGTCCTGGATAACCTGACATAACTTATGAAAACTGGTTTTATAGTTTGAAAAGCCTTATGTTTATCTTATAAAATCTGTTTAACATGTTTACCATTAGCCAATATAGGTCATAAAAATATCAACGTGCATGAATACTTGGAGGGGTGACCTCGTCATGCAATTAGAGGGGCTGCCTCAAAATAATATAACTATTTGGGTAGGAGGGATCAGCTCCTTATGAAGGATGCAAGGCACACACCACATTCACCTGAATAATCTGCTGAAAACATGTAAACTAGGATGCACCCATATGCCCCACATGATAATAATAATAATATGGCCAAAAGCTGAAGGGAGGCCACGAGCTATCACTCCGTCGTGGTGGAGTCATAACACCGGTGCCTCCAGTGTTATGGTTATGGTACCTCCATAACTAGGTGAAATTGGTCATGCATGTGTATGGCTTTAGGTATCTAATTAAACATAAGCAATTCAAAAACATATAAAACATATACTGGAAAAACAGTTGGATGCATACGAGGAATCCTAATAAGGAAGTATGTCCATACTGAAAGGATGGAGAATCCGTACCTTAAGTCCAGTGAACGAAGAAGACGAACGGAAGAGAGTCCTACTTTGATCTCACTAATGCTACATACATAGGATACATGTATTAGTATTCTGATTACTGAGTACGTAACTGGTTTTATATCATGTTTTAGCTTGTTTTATATGTTCATGTCTTGTTTTACTGATTTTATCGTTATGCTGTGTTTATCATGTATTCTGGATATTCTGATTAAATATTACTTGTATTTCTTGTATTATTATACTTGTTGTGTAATAATAAGCAACTCTCCAAAAATAGCAGGTTTCCTAAAATAGAAAGTTTCCCAAAAACAGAAAGTTTCCAAAAATAGATTTACTGCTTAAAATAGATAAGTTTATAAAAATAGAAAGTTTCCATAAATAGATTAGCTGCTTAAAATAAACAAGTTTCTAAAAATAGAAAGTTCCCATAATTAGAAATAAGCTGGATTATTATGTTAATAAGATAAGCTTAAGTTTTACTGATTAATATTCTAAGTCATATGATTAAATAGTATAGTTTATTAATTAATACATGTAAATTAAATAAACTATATGTTATATGATTTAATTAAATATAAGCATGATTTAATTAAATTAAAGTGTATAAAATACTTAGGTTAAAACATGTATTACTATTGTATTAATATAACCTAAGTCATGGTTATTAATTAACTATATTTCATGTTTAATAATTAATTAAAACTATAGTGTAAAATAAATAATTAAATACTTAGGTTAAAATCATGTATTATTAATAATAATAATAAACCTATGTCCATGTTTTAATTAAATTAATTATATATCATGCCAAATTAATTTAATTAACTTGTAAAATTATATACTTGTAAAATTAAATAAACTTATAAAAATAATCATGGATCGAACCGTGTGTTATTAATTTATTAAAACGTGTCGTGAACCGAACCAATAAAAACCGTGAACCAAACACCCCTAAAAACAGTGGCAAACCAGCGTGAACCGGTTGCCCCTGTTTGTGTAAAGATGCCACCGGCTGAAGCCGGTGGTTCCTTTCTCTCGGCTAGCCGCTGACCACCAGGTTCCCATCGGCAGTAGCCGATGGTTCCCACCTGCCTGCCTACGGTTCCCCCTGCTTTCCTAAAATAGCCACCGGCTTAAGCCGGTGGTTGGGGCTGTGTTGCTGCCGAGACCAAACCAACCACAAGACACCCCCGACGCACGTCGGGGTGTCTTGTCCCTGTTGTAGACCAAGCCAAACACCACCAAGACCTAGGTCTTGGTTGGTGGTGAGAACCAAAGCGACGCCGAGAGTCTTGGGACTCTCGGTTCGTGTGGTGGCCGGAACCAACAAACCCGAAAACACCCTAATTAAATTGCCCACCATGATTTTACATGTTTTAGTTCATGTTTTAATTAACTCCATGTTCATGTATTCATAAAAGCATAAAAAGGAATTAAAAGAATGGTTTTTGGATTACCCAAAACACGTGGAATGGATAAATCTTGATCTCACGAACACATTCCTAATCAATAATTAAAATCAAACCCCGTCCTTCTTTTGGCTTGCTGCCGGCGGCATAATTAGAACATCACGTTCTCCTTTAGGGTGCTGCTAAAGGCATAATCAGAACATCACGTTCTCCTTTTGGGTGCTGCTGGCGGCATAAAGAGAACATCACGTTCCCCTTTTGGGTGCTACTGGCGGCATAAACAGAACTGGCGACCATAATAGGGTTTGCTAGGGTTTTTGCTTTGTTTTGAAAATGTGATAAATGAAAATATAATGTTTAACCTTCCTGACATATTTTTGTGAAGTGGGTTGGGCTATAAGGCCCGTTTCCGTTCTTTGTGTCCACGGGTAGGTGGGGCCCACAAGGGAAACCCGAACCTTTCATGCTTAATAATTACGTGTTCGTACGTTTGTATTTACGTTACGTTATTATAATTTATTCGTGTTATTATAAATACTTGTACGTAATCGTAATAATAACATACGTAAATACATATTTATGTGTTCGTGATTCTTACGTTCTTGAGTTCATGTTCGTGATTATAATTATTATTGATAATAATTATCTTATATTAATGCATACTTGTCGTGTAATAACACGTACGTAATTCTTGTAATTAATATCCGTGACACGTGTTCATGTTATATAAGGAAAGTTGTAATCTTGTACGTACGATTATTAGTGTACTGTTCATGGTAAGAGCATGCGGGTTTTACAACTCTTCCCCCTAAAAAGAATAATTCGTCCCCAAATTATAGATAAGTAATTAAAAGAGAAACATACCCGAATCAAACTGAGAGGGTATGTAAGATAAATGGACGTGCAGGTGACATGGTAGAAGGAACGTGGAACGTGACATGTCTTGAAAGGACATGGAATGTGACGTGACTGAAGGGACATATCTAATTGATAAGAAAAAAACGGATAAGAAGTCCGGATGAACTTGTCCGTTTCCACGTGGCTTTCCTCCTGGAACGGTTCCTTCACAAGATCTTGAAACAATGATAATCTTGGTCCTCCTGACCTTGACTTGAAAACACGCAAAGTTCATTGTCATCTACGTAAGATAGATCCCCTGAATTTGATCGAGGGAATAAGAATTAACGTGCAAGGATAACTGAAACGTTATGGTGCAAAACAATCTAACTTAACTGATAATTAGCAACGATGCGCGAGACATATTGAAACGTAGTAAGTGAAAATTTTAAACGTGATACGTGAAAATTTTTGAACGTGATACGTGGAGATATGGTGAGGGTAATATGAGCAAACATATCGTGATCCATGATACGTGTAACATATCGTGAACGTGATATGAGGAATGTGGAATGAACATGACAAGTGAAACATATCGTGAACATGGAATACAACTGCGGTAACGCCAAACGCTACAATGTGAGACGTGGAATGTGACGTGAAACATCTATCTGAGGATAGGGAGTTATACTAAACTTGAGTCTGGTCTCTCCAGTTCTTGCAAAACTTCCCAGAACGAAGATGAACGTAAAATCGTAAGCCAAGATACGATCATGAACGTAATAGTGTCATGAACGTGAGCGTGAAAGCAAATCGTGAAATTAGAACAAGGACGTGGACGTAAATAAGGAGCACAAATGCGAACCTTTGTCTGACCCGATAGCTGACGGATTACCAAGTGATCGGATTAGCCTTGGCTGGAATGTGTCCGATAAATCTGTTGGTTCTGAAATCCGTGCGCATGTAAGGATTTTGCAGACTTGATCAAACTGTTGGCAATAACCCAGATAGCATCTTGCTTCTTCTGAGTTTGGTTCATCTGATAACCAAAATCCATGGAGATCTTGTACCATTTCTGTTCACAATTTCTGATGATGGAAAGACATCCTAGTCTGTTGGTGTTCTATCTTAGCCTGTTCCGGTACCTAGATATGAACGTAATTATATCTTGCTTCGTAGAAACTTGATACATAGAACTTTGCGGAACAATAAGTCTCCGAAATTAGACTTCTCTTAGATTAGGATTTTCTGGAACACCTAATGTAGTACAGGGTTCTCACTTTTATGCATAAGCTGAGTCATGGTAAGATTAACCGTGAGAATACACGTGATTCAACGTGTCACTGTAATCAACCAAAATTTAACTTGGAAAATTTCAGGGTGAAATTTCTCTTGTCATAGAATTTACAACATAGTGCAAATATGGTCTTACTGCTCTTCTCTAGACTTACAGGAAATCAGGTTGTCCTCGATGAAAACACTGATGAATTTGTTTATGAGTTTATGGAAACTCATTTTATTAAGTCCATAATGCTGCTAGAAAATTTATGAGACTAATACAAAATCATGAATCTAGCATGACCGAATCGTGTACGAATAGCAGTCCTGGAAATGTCCTGCTCTTTCACTCGTCACTGCTGGTAACAAGATCATGAATCCGATCTTGGAAGAATGCCTAACACCCTAAGGTTGATTGGACATGTCGTCAATACGTGGAGGAGAATGACGGTTATGAATGTTGATTTGTTTAAATCGACAGTAGTCGACACATAATCTCATGTTACCGTCCTTCTCCTTGAAAGTTCTTCTAGAATATATGGGAAGATTTTGGAATAATCAACTAGTTATGCGAAAAAGGAACTTCAATGGTCGTGTCTTAACTGACAGCTAGAAATTTTTAGCAGTCATGGCTAACAAAGCACGTGCTTGTAAAGCATAGATATTTTGTAAAGATTTTCCTGATGGAAAACCATGCTGAATGTATTCAGGAGCGTGAACATTACTGTACAAAATCATGAATCGTAGCAGGGTGTGCTGTTCGTAGTCCATAATTAGGATTAAATTCAACTCGTGTTTGTCCGAGGTAATGCGTTAGCAGCTTGGATCTCATCATTAGGCTGAAGGAAAACCTTCGTATACATGGAAATATGAATGGCGTCCTTTATGGTCATGAATATATATGAAATATGGGTGCAAGAAATGAAAGTGTCAATCGAGCAACCGTGATAGTTCTCACTGATATGTCGGTGCTGGTACTGAAATTCTTGTGGCCTGATTAATACATGGCACAACGAAATGGGTATACCCTTTGGAGGGTACCCTGAATTTCTTAGGGATGTTCCAGAATTTGACGTGAGTCATATGTCTTGACTTGTGTCTTGGAAATATACGCATGACATATGTCTTGACTGGTGTCTTGACATGTGTCTTCTGAAAACATACATGAGACATGTGTCTTGACTGATGTCTTGACATGTGTCTCGAGGTGTAAAACAAATAGAACTACAAATATTAGGTTATTATGCCAGAATTGACAGATCGGTTGGAATACTGATCATTTGTATGTCTGATCACGTCCGCGGCCGGAGCCTCTGTTGCGATTTCTAGGATAGTTGCTGTCATAGTAGTGGTTACTATCGTCCTGTCTGTCAGTTCCATGACGGTCATTCTCATGACTGTGATTCATGTAACTACTCAGCTGAGTGGCCGGCTGGTACCGGTTCTCCACTCATATGACTGAAACGACAACTGAATGACGTGTGACATGTAACTAAGAATTTGGGACAATGATTGATGGAAATCGTCTGGTGGTGAAGCGTCTTCTCGTCCCATCGCTTTGATCTAACGCCTTTGTCTTCGTCTTGTAAGATCTCCAGGTTGTGAATAGCATCAACATCTCGTAGCGTCTCCAACATCCGCAGCATCAACCCTTAGTAACATCTCCAAGCTATGAGCGGCATCAACAATCTTGTAGAGTATCAGCAAGTGGAGTACACCTGAGATGATTTAGAATCGACTAGCGAATACTCGTAAAGCATTGTAGGTAAAATACACCTGGATCAAAGTACGTGTAATACACATGGAATACGGTACATGTGGTACACATGAAATACACATGAAATGATCGATATAGGTCGATCATCTGACATGGTTTTATAGGGAATAATCCTGGCAAGGCAAATGTAGTGGTAGATGCACTTAGTACGAATAAACATCATTCTGGTTACATAGAGAAAACACCCAGAAGGTTGGTGAAACGAAACTCAACAATGAGCAGCATGAAAGCATGGTTAATGGAGACCAACCATGACTGTCATAAAAGCAGGATTTTACTGGAATCTTTCAATGTCTAGCATGAGGGCATGATCGACATGATGAGAACATAATCAACATAAGGAGACTTAAGACATACTTAACATCAAGATGAAATCAACATGAAAAATCTTGGAATGAAATTAATCATGAAGGAGTATAAACATAATCAGCATGAAAATAAAGTTAACCATGGTAGCATGAAAACATAATCGACAAAAGGATCATGAAAATTTTAATGAGTGGACATGAAGTAAATATGACTGTAATGAGATAAATTCGAAATTAACTGGTGTGAATCACCATGGATCGGTTCACAATACAAAATTGATATGATTAATCTGATTAAAGCATAATATAACTAAACATGAAGAAAATTTTATGCAATAATCATGAAAAAAAATTTTATGCGTGAAAACAGTGCATGAATGCATGATACAGTTTGTAAAACTTTTATGTGCGAAGGTAAACGCCTATAGTCAGTTTACCCAAAACAAAATGACATGGCGAGGGGACGCCTATGGGTCGGTCCTAAAGTTAAAAGTTTCGATAAAAGCACATACGACTAAATAGGGCCAGTCCTGTACCAACCGTTACTTAGTCAAAATTCCTGCAAGAATGATACATGAAACATAAATACGTAACAATCATCTGTCAAGACTTATCAGAATTTTTTTTATGTGACTAATTATGAACTACTGGGGTTCAGTTCACATTAATCACAGTTCACTAGGAACATCATGCATGAATAATGACACATAACTAAATATGAATGACGGTTGTCCATCCATATTAGTGAAACAATATCGATGAAAACATCAAGGTTAAAACATCAAGGTGCTGAAAACATCATGGTTAAAACAACAATGCGCTGAACACATCAATACGTAGAATAACAAGCATTGGCTTAGGAAGCTCCTGGTGACTACCCACTAGTCACAGGTCAAGTTTTAGAGCCTACAGGTCGAAGCCTTATCTCTGATACCATAATTGTAACACCCCACTTTGATAAGTGGACCGTTACGCGTAATTATGGCGTGTCATCAAAGCATGCAAGGTAATATGTAGTAAAACATACATGACCATAGGGAAAACCGGAATCAAACATCGGTTCTCAAACATAAGCCCAAAACATAATAAAGTAAAGGAAATAAGAAATGACTAAACAAGCATAGGTATATGAAGGCAAAGGAAGAAGTCTATGGCGGCTTCCATCCTATGCACGTCCTCTAAATGCTCGAGTCCTGGGTACCTGCCGTTTTGGGAACATGAAAAGAAAACGACTGAGCATAACGCTCAGTGCACGGATGTACAACATAGTATGAATGGCTGAAACATAAATAAGACTAATAACAACGGAAATAACTAAGTCCTGGATAACCTGACATAACTTATGAAAACTGGTTTTATAGTTTGAAAAGCCTTATGTTTATCTTATAAAATCTGTTTAACATGTTTACCATTAGCCAATATAGGTCATGAAAATATCAACGTGCATGAATACTTGGAGGGGTGACCTCGTCATGCAATTAGAGGGGCTGCCTCTAATTAATATAATTGTTTGGGTAGGAGGGATCAACTCCTTGTGAAGGATGCAAGGCACACACCACATTCACCTGAATAATCTGTTGAAAAAATGTAAACTAGGATGCACCCATATGCCCCACATGATAGTAATAATAATATGGCCAAAAGCTGAAGGGACGCCACGAGCTATCACTCTGTCGTGGTGGCGTCATAACACCGGTGTCTCTAGTGTTATGGTTATGGTGCCTCCATAACTAGGTGAAATTGGTCATGCATGTATATGGATTTAGGTATCTAATTAAACATAAGCAATTCAAAAACATATAAAACATATACTGGGAAAACAGTTGGCTGCATACGGGGAATCCTAATAAGGAAGTATGTCCATACTGAAAGGACGGAGAATCCGTACCTTAAGTCCAGTGAACGAAGAAGACGAACGGAAGAGAGTCCTACTTCGATCTCACTAATGCTACATACATAGGATACATGTATAAGTATTCTGATTACTGAGTACGTAACTGGTTTTATATCATGTTTTACCTTGTTTTATATGTCCATGTCTTGTTTTACTGATTTTATCGTTATGCTGTGTTTATCATGTATTATGGATATTCTGATTAAATATTACTTGTATTTATTGTATTATTATACTTGTTGTGGTAATAATAAGCAACTCTCCAAAAATAGCAGGTTTCCTAAAATAGAAAGTTTCTCAAAAATAGAAAGTTTCCAAAAATAGATTTACTGCTTAATATAGATAAGTTTCTAAAAATAGAAAGTTTCCATAAATAGATTAGCTGCTTAAAATAAATAAGTTTCTAAAAACAGAAAGTTCCCATAATTAGAAATAAGCTGGATTATTAAGCTAATAAGATAAGCTTAAGTTTTACTGATTAATATTCTAAGTTATATGATTAAATAGTATAGTTTATTAATTAATACATGTAAATTAAATAAACTATATGTTATATGATTTAATAAAATATAAGCATGATTTAGTTAAATTAAAGTGTATAAAATACTTAGGTTAAAACATGTATTACTATTGTATTAATATAACCTAAGTCATGGTTATTAATTAATTATATTTCATGTTTAATAATTAATTAATACTATAGTGTAAAATAAATAATTAAATACTTAGGTTAAAATCATGTATTATTAATAATAATAATAAACCTAAGTCCATGTTTTAATTAAATTAATTATATATCATGCCAAATTAATTTAATTAACTTGTAAAATTATATACTTGTAAAATTAAATAAACTTGTAAAAATAATCATGGATTGAACCGTGTGTTATTAATTTATTAAAACGTATCTTGAACCGAACCCGTGAAAACCGTGAACCAAACACCCCTAATAACAGTGGCAAACCGGCGTGAACCGGTTGCCCCTGTTTGTGTAAAGATGCCACCGGCTGAAGCCGGTGGTTCCTTTCTCTCGGCTAGCCGCTGACCACCAGGTTCCCACCGGCAGTAGCCGGTGGTTCCCCCTGCCTGCCTATGGTTCCCCCTGCTTTCCTAAAATAGCCACCGGCTTAAGCCGGTGGTTGGGGCTGTGTTGCTGCCGAGACCAAACCAACCACAAGACACCCCCGACACACGTCGGGGTATCTTGTCCCTGTTGTTGACCGAGCCAAACACCACCAAGACCTACGTCTTGGTTGGTGGTGAGAACCAAAGCGACGCCAAGAGTCTTGGGACTCTCGGTTCGTGTGGCTGCCGGAACCAACAAACCCGAAAACACCCTATTTAATTTGCCCGCCATGATTTTACATGTTTTAGTTCATGTTTTAATTAACTCCATGTTCATATATTCATAAAAGCATAAAAAGGAATTAAAAGAATGGTTTTCGGATTACCCAAAACACGTGGAATGGATAAATTTTGATCTCACGAACACATTCCTTATCAATAATTAAAATCAAACCCCGTCCTTATTTTGGATTGTTGCCGGCGGCATAATTAAAACATCACGTTCTCCTTTAGGGTGCTGCTGGTGGCATAATCTATTCATCACGTTCTCCTTTTGGGTACTGCTGGCGGCATAAAGAGAACATCACGTTCTCTTTTTGGGTGCTACTGGCGGCATAAACAGAACTGACGACCATAATAGGGTTTGCTAGGGTTTTTGCTTTGTTTTGAAAATGTGATAAATGAAAATATAATGTTTAACCTTCCTGACATATTTTTGTGAAGTGGGTTGGGCCATAAGGCCCGTTTCCGTTCTTTGTGTCCGCGGGTAGGTGGGGCCCACAAGGGAAAACCGAACCTTTTCATGCTTAATAATTACGTGTTCGTACGTTTGTCTTTACGTTACGTTATTATAATTTATTCGTGTTATTATAAATACTTGTACGTAATCGTAATAATAACATACGTAAATACATATTTATGTGTTCGTGATTCTTACGTTCATGAGTTCATGTTCGTGATTATAATTATTATTGATAATAATTATCTTATATTAATACATACTTGTCGTGTAATAACACGTACGTAATTCTTGTAATTAATATCCGTGACACGTGTTCATGTTATATAAGGAAACTTGTAATCTTGTACGTACGATTATTAGTGTACTATTCATGGTAAGAGCATGCGGGTTTTACAACAACAAAGATATGAACCAATGGAAGACGCACTTCCGTGGAAAAAAGTATGAGCCATTTGAAGATCTGCTTCCATGGTAAACAATGAGACAACGAAAGAGATACTTCCGTGGCGCAATAATGCGCACGTGGAAGAATTACTTCCACGGCGAAGATAATGAGCGCGTGGAAGAATACTTCCATGGCGAAAATAATGCGCGCGTGGAAGGATACTTCCACGGCGAAAATAATGCGTGCATGGAAGAGATTACTTGCACGGCGAAGATAATACACCCGTGTAAGAATACTTCCACGGCGAAAGATAATGCACACGTGGAAGAGATTACCTCCACGGCGAAGATATTGCGCCCGTGGAATAGATTACTTCCACGGCGAAGATAATACGCCCGTGGAAGAATACTTCCACGGCGAAAGATAATGCGCACGTGGAAGAGATTACTTCCACGGCGAAGATAATGCGCACGTGGAAGAATTACTTCCACGGCCAAGATAATGCGCACGTGGAAGAATTACTTCCACAGCCAAGATAATGTGCACGTAGAAGAGATTACTTCCACGGCGAAAGATAATGAGCGCGTGAAAGAGATACTTCCACAGCGAAAGAATAAGCCAACGAAAGAGATACTTACGTGGCGAAGGAATAAACCAACAGAAGGTGGACTTCTGCGGCAAAGGAATATATCCAAAGAATTCGCGTGACCTGCACGGAATAGCGGTATAATCATACCCTGGTAGCCCCCCCCCCAAGTTTGATGGTGCTACACTCGTTTTAGCAGTATTAAACTTAATCAAGTCCCGCTTTGTTTCGAATTAAATTTATAACACGACATGTTATTTATGAATAATGTAATATCATAAAGGGTGTTTATGGGTGAGGCAGAACTCATTACGTGCGAGCCTGCAACTACTACCATAAGGACGGCCAGGTGAGGCTGACCAATTGTTAGGCGTGCACAAGCGTGTCTTTATTCAGTCACAGTATACTGGATGTAAAACTTGCTATAGACGTCTTGATTAGCAAGGGGCCTAACAAGGATACACGATCCATGGTCGATGGGGTTGCATACCACTTACTCGACGAGTCTAATTAGTAGGGTAGGCTCTTTCCTCTTATTCCACCTGGGAACGATAGGTACATGTACAACCCGGCAGGCTTAAGATATCCGAATGTATGGACTAGCATATATATATATATATATGTATCATAAACAGTCACTTAATATTAGACAGACGGTCCAATAAAATAGTTCGTTTGAATGCGCAGATTATTGCAACGAAATTTAAACAAAGTAATACGCTTGACCGCGCGGATTGCCACGACCAAACTAAATAATACATCCAACGGATCGCCGCGACCGAACTAAATAAAATAATATGTTTGGTCGTGCGGATCGCGGCGACCACACTAAATAAAATAAGACGTTTGGCGCGCGGCTCGCAGCGACCAAACTAAATAAAAAAGACGTTTGGTCGCGCGGCTCGCAGCGACCAAACTAAATAAAATAATACGTTTGGTCGCGCAGATTGCAACGACCAACATAAAATATATTTTTTAATAGGGCGGACTAATGTGAAAGGACGCGACTCATAACTCCAGATTTTTGAAAAATAAAATATTCTAAAAACGTGCAGATGAGTTTGGCTGAACGTACATGATCGCGGATAAAGAGGCCGGGTCCCGACATATGCGAAAAAATAAATCAATAGATATATATAATATCTCTTTGCCAATTTTAAAAGATATGTACTACGTAATATCTTTTATTGATAAACAAAAAATATTGATAGTATATTTTTGAATTTAAAATATATAGGTAATATCTTGTTTTCTATTGAAAAATAAGATATTTGAAAAAATATTTTCTATTTAATTTATTAGATACGCTCAATATCTTCTATTAATATAAACAATATATTTGAATGTGCGGATTAAATTAGGAGAACGCGGCTCATGACTGCATTTAAAAAATAAAAGATGCATGAGTATGCGGACGAGCACAACTGAGAATGCCGAATGATCGCGTATATAAAAAATTAAAAATAATTTTTTCATACGAAAATTTATCACACAAAAATATTGACACTAGAAAAAAGTACATGTTAACTAAAATAAGGGATTTTAGCTAAATTTATATGATGCGAATATAACTAACGAAAACGTTCGCACGAGTCAATAAATTATTCGGTCTATCGATTTGGACATCCCTATATGATTCCATATGAGGTAGAATGATATAATAAAAAGTGAAAAATCTGACTTTCAAATAGATTGAATCAATTCATTTCAAAACATTTATCAAAGCAAAATATTTTTATTTTCTTAGATAATTTTTGCGTAAGCATCCGTTCGAAGGACGTGCGTACAACCGCGGATAAAGAATAATAAAATAGGCCCGAACGTGCGGATAATAAAAATATAAAAGTGTTCACATATTTATCATAATGTAATGCATAAAAAAATCAAGATTCTACGAATCTAGTTTTCCCCGAATCAAGTTTTCGTGTGCGGCAGAACATTTAATGAAAAACAAAAATACCAAAATTTCAGAGTTACCGATTTTCGATATGGATCTTTGCTTATACCGACTACACGTCGATAGTGAACACGGCATGCTATGTTCAGAATAGATCCTTGGTCAATAAGTCGCACAATAAGACTCCTTATGAACTTCTTTGGAATAGGAAGCATAATATAGACTTATTTAGGCCCTTTGGATGTCATGTAGTAATAATGAATACTAGTGATAACCTAGGAAAGTTTAATTCAAAAGGCGATGAGGGATATTTCATGGGGTACTCCATGAATAGAAAGAGGTATAGGGTTTATAACAAGAAGTCTAGGATTCTCATAGAAAATATACATATTAACTTCTTGGAGAGTAAACCTAGTGATCCTGAGTCTGGACCAAATTGGCTATTTGACTTGTAGCCATTGTCTAGATCCATGAATTATAGGGGAAAGGCTGAATATATGTAACTTATTTGTTCAAATTAACTAATGTACGCGAGATACTTTTTTTATTCCAGACCTACGCAACATACTTTCGAGTACTTACTAATCTATGCAATATTGACCAAAATGTGACTTGTTTGACCGGTTACCACTTAGAAAAGTTACAGTTTGGTCCTTTGGTCTGCGTGGACTTCTACCGTTAGTCCTTTGACATTATTTTCATTAGAAAACTTAGTAATGATACCTTAACTTAAATACACGAATTTTTATACACGTTTTTATACAAACTTTTTATACGTGTTATTATATACACGTTTTTATACGCGAGAAATACTGAACTTTGACAGATGATTTTACCGTCAAAACTGATCTCGTAGACTCCAAAAATCTCACCTTAAGTCAATGTATACGTTCTCTATAACTTCATGTTTTATGTTTTTCATGAAAAAGACATTTAGATGGTCGAAACCTCGATTTAAACTGTGACAACAATACTAGTATTTTCGGTAATTAAGTAAATCTGGATTTCGACGGTCTCATTTAGTGCTAAAAACTTACTTTTAAGTCTCTAAACCTATCAGTGACTAATTATATACATTATATATATAAAATATTCTAAATAAAGTTTAGAACTTATAAAAGAGTGTATACAACTGTGTGTATAAAAAAGCGTAAAAAACATTTATATACTCACGTTTTTACGCAATTATATAAATATTTTTTTACGCTTTTTAATACACACAGTTTTATACACACGTTTTTATACAACTTTTATACACGTTTGTATACATACTACGATAAACATTTTTAGACGCATGTTTTGTGTTTGAGTTTAAATTTAAATGAGAAGTTTTTCGAGCAACCAGTTTTATCATACTATTATTTTTATAAGTTTTACACTTTGTAACATTTTACGTATAGAATGTCTATATTTAGTCATTGATAGGTTTAGAGACTTAAAGTGAAGTATTTAACACTAACCGAAACCGTCGAAATTCGGATTTACTTGATTACCGAAAATACTAGTATTGCTGTCATAGTTTTAAGTCGGGGTTTCGACAATCAAAATGTCTTTTTCATGAAAAACATAAAACATGAAAGTTGTAGAGAACGTATACATTGACTTAACGTGAGATTCTCGGAGTTTACGGGATAAGTTTTGACGCTGAAATCTTCTGTCAAAGTTCAGAATTTCTCGCGTATAAAAACGTGTATATAATAACTCGTATAAAAAGTGTGTATAAAAACGTGTATAAAAATGCGTGTATTTAAGTCAAGGTATCATTATTAAGTTTTCTAATGAAAAGAATATTAAAGGACTAACGGTGGAAGTCCACGCAGACGAAAGGACCAAACTATAACTTTTTTAAGTGGTAACCGGTCAAACAAGTCATATTTTAGTCAATATTACGTAGATTAGTAACTATTTGAAAGTATGTTGCGTAGGTTTTGAATAAAAAAGTATCTTGCGTACATTAGTTAATTTGAACAAATACGTTACATAAATTCAGCCTTTCCCCTGAATTATATACCTGTAACTAATCCAGATATTTTGGGAGCACCTATTGTTGATAATGCAGGTATACAGGTCAATGAAATGAAAGGATCACATGCAGATGAACCCACTCCTTCTTTTAACTTTATTAGCATACAAATTTGGAGTGAAGAGTTTATTCATGCATCTGCTGCTGCAAAGAATAGAAAAGAAAGCAACAAGTGGAACCACAACTTGATGAAACAGTGAATGAAGCTTCATCCGCTGACAACTTAATACCAGCTGCTGACACATTAGATTCAGCCGCTGACATCTGGCTTTTATCCTCTGACAAGAATATTCTTAAACTTGTTGAAGATCCCATACCCAAAGAAGGTGTCAGTAGCCATGTTCCAGCCGCTGACAACATGTCTCCTACCTCAAGTAGGTATGATAGTAGTAATGATGTGGATCTTGGCAATTTGGAATCCATAATTCATGACAACACAATATTTGTGGAAGGAATTCTTTCAAAGGTGTACAAAATTCATCCTCCTACTCAAATAATTGGTGATATTGATACTCCTGTTCAGACTAGGGGAGAAAGAAGATTCAAGGTGGATTCATTGCTAATATTCATAAGAAGGATGATACTCCTTTTGTTCAAGAATGTTTGTTTGCCTGTTTCCTCTCTCAAGCAGAACCAAAGAAGATTTTTGATGCTCTTAAAGAAGAAAGTTGGGTTGAAGCAATGCAAGATGAGCTTCATTAGTTTGCAATACAAGATGTTTGGGAACTTGTGGATTGTCCCAGGCATGTTAGACCTATTGGAGCACGTTGGGTTCTAAGGAACAAGAAAGATGAGAGAGGTATTGTGATTAGAAATAAGGCAAGGTTGGTTGCTCAAGGATATACACAGGAAGAAGGTATAGATTATGAAGAGGTTTTTGCACATGTTGCTAGAATAGAAGCAATAAGGATTTTCCTAGCCTATGCTTCCTGCATGGGTTTCAAAGTCTACCAAATGGATGTGAAGAGTTCTTTTTTGTATGGCACAATCAAAGAAGAAGTTTATGTGATGCATCATCCTGGTTTTGAAGATCCTGAGCATCCAGACAAGGTTTATAGAGTGAAAAAGGCAATGTATGGACTTCATCAGGCCCCTAGGGCTTGGTATGGTACACTTTCCACATACTTGGTGGAAAATGGCTTTAAGAGGGGCACCATAGATCATACTTTATTCACCAAGCAAAAAGGAAAGGATTTTCTACTTGTACAGGTCTATGTGGATGATATCATCTTTGGTTCTTCAAATCCAAATATGAGTGAGGAGTTCTCTAAGCTAATGACAGATAAATTTCAAATGAGTGCAATGGGAGCGATGAACTTCTTTCTTGGTCTACAAGTTCAACAGAAAGATATTATTTTTTATTTCTTAAGACAAATATGTGGCTGTAATTTTGAAGAAGTTTGGTTTCTCACCCCATAAGAAACGGGCTAGCACACCCATGGATAGGGAACATCCCTGGGGAAAGCTTGGAGATGGAAAGAAGTTGATGTTAGGCATTATAGATCAATGATTGGTTCATTGATGTATCTCACAACTTCAAGGCCTGACATTATGTTTGCAGTATGTACATGTGCACGTCATCAAGTGACTCCCAAGGAATGCCACCTTCATGCTGTCAAGAGGATCTTTAGGTACCTTAGATGCTTTCCAACTTTGGGATTATGGTACCCCTAGAGACTCTCCATTGGTGCTTATTAGCTATTTAGACAGTGATTATGGTGGTGATAATGGGGATAGGAAGTCCACATTGGTGGATGTCAATTCCTTAGAAGCAAACTTATATCTTGGCAATGCAAGAAACAAACAGTGGTAGCCAATTCAACAACTGAGGCTGAGTATGTAGCAATTGCTGCATGTTATGGGCAAGTGCTATGGATTCAAAATCAGCTTTTGGATTATGGGTACACTTTTATGCATACTAAGTTTTTTGTAGATAATAACAGTCCTGTACATCATTCTAAAAGCAAACACATAGAAATCTGGCATCATTTCATAAGGGATTGTTTTGAAAAAGGTTTGATATTTCCAGATAAAATAGACATAGAGAAAAATGTGTCTGATCTTTCAACTAAACCTTTTGATGTTGAGCGATTCCAGTACTTGGTTTCAAGTATTGGAATGATCAATCCATAAATTATGTGGTTTTTGAAATTGATGTAAAGTATGTACAGGATGTGCACTGTTATTAGTTTTGTAAAAGTAATATTTTCTACTTTATTTTTCTATCCGCTGACAAAGGCATTCTATCCGCTGACATAATGGAAAGAAGCCGCTGACAGCTTTTATAGTAGTTTTTGTGGTTTTTCATCTAACAATGAAGGCATGTAGGGCGATTGTACATATGGATACAAAGTTGCTTATGGACTCAAGGAGTGTTGAAACAAGGTTTATTTATGATGGTCGAAATATTTATATTTCTATCTT
Organism: Glebionis coronaria; assembly: GCA_025667525.1. Lineage (NCBI taxonomy): Eukaryota > Viridiplantae > Streptophyta > Magnoliopsida > Asterales > Asteraceae > Glebionis > Glebionis coronaria. Next base: position 520,860,842 of record CM046879.1, read on the forward strand.
GAAATAAATATTTTTGTCACATATATTTTTAAGTATACTCATCATAGTTTAAGGGGAGGTTTAGGACAACCTTTAGGCTCTTGGGTATTCTTAGAATGCCTTATCACAATTCTAGATTGTGTCCACAGGTGAGTGGTGGTTAGAAGTTATGATACCATGTTTTTATAAATTTTGTTGAATTTCTAATTCTCGAGGCACTGTAGCATGCACGTAATTTATTTTGCATGCATGTTGCCAAGACCTTTTGACCTAGATTTGGGCTTGGTCGGATGAGAGCCTTGGGGTATATAATTTTTGGGCTTTGGGAGTTACAAAGATTTTATAAAAGATAACTTCATCCTTAAGAATTGTGTAAGCAAGGGACACTTGAGGATAATTATGTCTATCTTGCTTAAGCAAGTGTGCATGATTGGACAGTGCTTGTGATGCTCAGTCATTAGGGTAAAAGTTGCTTTCCTTAGGATTAAAGTCTTTGTTAGGTCTTTTATTTTCATTTTTCCTTTTTATTTTTGACCTAATAACTAATGAAATTTTATCCACTAACAAGCACATTTTAGCCCTAGACCAACCATTTTTCACCCGCTGACAAATATAGCCGTTGCCGCTGACAAAGTTTTTGACCATTGAAAAACACTGGGTCCTACCTAGTTGTAACTTTTACGATATTTTGAGCCGTAATTTTTGGGGAGTGGTTATTTTATTTAATTGGTATGAGATAAGTTTTATTTTTCAAAGATTTTCATTATTACTTTTGAGACTTTTTCTCACTTACCTCTATTTTTAACCAATCACATCCCACATATTCCTACTATATATTCGGTTCACCATATTGTGTACAGGGAAACTTGCTTATTTGTTTTGCATACATTTTTCTCCATACTATACTTTACCTTCATTCAAAGCTTTTTACTTATATAAATGGCGCCAAAGTTTAGACCTGCTGATGCTGTCTTGGAATTCAAGGGTCAACATAATATGCTTGCATATTTTACTATTGATAGAACACAACCTCAATACACACATATGATAGAGTATCTTTGGCCTCTCCATTAAGGTATGCTTTAACTCATGCTCCTATCATCCCTGTCACACACATCAAACAGTTTTGGAACACTACAAGTTCCACAACAGTTGATGGAGTGACTAGATTATAAGGCATCATCCATGGGAAACAATGGGTGGTCACTGAGGCTTTGGTTCTCCAAGCCTTGCATCTTAATGATGTTGGTGGTGTTGTCACCCTTCCCAAGGAGTTGCTACATGAAGACCTTCAAGGCTTGGGGTATAGACTCTCCCCAAAAGGGAAAATAAACAAATATTCTAAGGGTCAATTTCCTCTAGCCTAGATGTTTTTGATACATGTCTTTCTACAATGCCTTTGTCCCAAATACTCTTCATTCAATGAAATCAACTGATCAATCGGGAGTGCTCTTGTTTGTTTGGCAAATAGGTAATTTCATAATTTTTCAAAAATGATTTTTGAAGGCATGTTGCACAACAAGAGTAGCAAGATGACTCTTGCTTACCCAAGGTTTTTACAAATGGTTTTTGATTTACAAGGAGACTGTGGGAGGGATTATGAAAACTTTTATGAGATCCCTGCCTAAAAGAAAAAGCTTTTTATCACCCTCAACACATAACCATATGAGCCCCTTCCTTTGACACCTCATATGCTTGCTGTCATTAAAGCAGCCTTACACCCACAACCTCAACCAAACCCTACCCCAGAACCACACCATGAAAAACCACCACCTTCACCACAACCACATCTTGACCCTATTCCTGAAGCCACTGACATTTCTATGTCAGCCCCTGACACTTCCACTTTAGCCCCCGACACCACCCATATAGACCCAAACACCTCTTCAAGCTCCCTACCACAACATTTTCACCTAGCCAAGAGACAAAGGACTACTGGGGTGTTCTCCCTTGGTGGTCCTAGCCATGATCTAGAGAGAACCACCACCATAAGTGTGGTTGGTGACATGGAGGTGGCTAGACCTATTGACCCTATTACAGGTCAAGCCAGGTCTACTGTAGTTAAGCCCAACACCATGCCCCATGATTCCTCATTTAGGATTGAGTTCCCTCATGTGGTTGAGGGCAATATGCAACCATTAACTAACCTTAACTTGACGGTACTCTGTATTAGCTTGCAAAAGCAAAATACAGAGTTTGTACAGAAATTGACAGCTCAAGACCTTGAACTCAATGATTTGAGGGAGATGATTGTAAAGTTGGAGTCTAGGCGTAGGTTTGTTGTGGAGGATTCTTCCAAAGGGGAGGATAAACCAACAGAGCCTTCATTGCAAGTGATAAAAGTTCAAAAGAGGGTCCGTTTGGTGAGAAGGAAATAGCTGATGCTCTTACAGGGATGAAGGAACAAGGGCAAGGGCAGTTTGGTTCATCCACGGTGTCTCTGGTGACACCTAAGCAGCTATCATTTGTGGAATTAATGAGACAACAAGAAACAGGGTCAGCCGCTGACAAGACCATTCTACACACAGACACTTCAATGGCAGCCGCTGACAATCCCATAGATGTATCCCAACCATCTTTGGTGATTAAAGAAGTTTCTTTACAAGTATCCCCATCTACTTTGCCTATTATAGATCTCAAGGATAAATGAAAGGCAATAATGGTAGAAGAAGAGGTCCCTAAGGATGATAAACAGGTCAAGTTTGATGTCATGTTGGCTCAATAGATTCAAGAAAAGGAAAGGAGAAGACTTATGAAAGGGGATATGGAAGCTCAGATTAGCTTAAAATATGAGGAAATAAGGAGAGTTGATGAGGGTGAGGAGGAGAGTAGTGGACATGGTTCAACTGTTGGTGATGTGGATCTTAATGAACCAGAAAGGTTAGAGTATGGTGAGGACGAGGTTGTGAAGGAAAAGTTGAGGCAATTGAAGCTGCAACTTGATTTTGATATGCCTGAAGTTGCTAACATGTTTTACAGGTATGAACAAAGAAATGTGGGAGATCCAAGTATTACCCTCTCTATGAAGATCTGGGGATTTGAATTGTTGCTTAGGATTCAGCATGATGTCAAGGTGATCCTAGCAAATAAAGCTTCAAATGTTAAAGCAAAGTCAAAGACTACAAGGAGGGAGTTATACTACTTATTGCTGAGAGGTCATCAAGCTGGTTGAACCTACAAAAAGTTAAAGGCATTATCTTTTGACCAGCTGGAGTATTTGTCTTATCCCATTTTGCAATAAGTTAGTGAGCACAACACACACCTTCAGTTGTCTGTTGAAAGAAGAGGGGAGATAGAGGAAGAACTGAGAATCAAGAAAGAGTTAGTTGTTCCTAGGCCTGTCAAGAAAGAAGGAAAGTTTTTGTTTCCTAAGTTTAGCCTATTGGATCCAAAGTTTAATGAAGGACATTTAAAGAAAAAATTTGGAACTTTCTTCTTTGGAAGTTGGTGACATTGCTGCTGTGATACCCATTGACTTTAGAAATCCCATTGTTAAATATGAAGAAGGTCCAACAACAGGTTTCTAGGTGATCACAAGGTATGGGGACAAGGTTCATATGTTTACATCTCTTATGTCCCTGTATGACAGTATTGATAGAGAAGATTTGGAGACTTTGTGGAGTCTATTGAAGGAGAAGTATGAGGCTGGTGCTCCCACTTCTCAAAATGGAATATAGATTTGGTCAACATTCAAGAGAATGTTTGTCTGTGATGAAGCTGATCCAGTTTGGCTGGATTTAGAAGATTTAAGCACTTTGGAGTGGCGTTTGTATTCTGCTGTTGGAGTTTATCATCTTTGCACAAAAGTTTTCAGAGTTCTTGCTGGTTGACAGGAAATATCCATTGTCACAAGAAGTTTTGAAGAAAATGATGACCACCAAGCTCAAGGTTGACTATACCAGTGGTGTTGGAGTATACTTGATGTGATTTCTTCTCACTCAGATAGAAGAATAGGTTTTGTTTGTAAGAATCCTCTATGTATATTGTTTTATTTAAAGAAACTTGATGTTAAGGGTAAATATCAAGTTTAGGGGAGGATTGTTGGGAATAAAATTAGTTAAATCATCTAGCCGCTGACAAAGGGAATCAAGCCACGAACAAGGTGTTATCAAGCCGCTGACAACATAGGCGCAAACAAGAAGAATCAACCCGCTGTCAAGACTTATTAGCTAATAAAGTCAACACGTATTGTTTAGTTAGGAAGATATGCATGAATACTATATTTTGTTATGTTTATCTTATTATATCTTTCTATAATAGTTGATACGATAGCTTTGTGTACAAGGCTCCTTATGTGTATAAAAGGAGGCCTTAGGTTTGATGTTCTATACACTTTCAATTACATTGTTCATCGTTATTATTATTAATCGAAGTTGAAAGTTTGGTATACGTGCTTTGTTATTTTGTTCTTTGTTCTAAGTGTTAATTCCGCATAACACTTAGATTGTTGAAAACAAAAAGTTTTTCTACGTACTATACTTGAACTATTCTCGATAATACAAAAGCTTAATCGATAAGTTTGGGATCAACAACATCTTTTTGGGACTCTAAATTAAACAAATGGACGATCGTATTTTCATTAATCAATCTAAGTATGTTAAGGAAACGCTAAAGAAATTTAAATTAGAGGACTCTAAGCCTATGAAGACCCCCATGGCCTCGGATACTAATCTCACCATAGATGATGATTGTGAGTTGGTAGACAATACCAAATATAGAGGTATGATTGGTAGTTTTTTATACCTTAGGGCGATTCGACTCGATATCATCTTTAGTGTTTGTCTTTGTGCCCGTTTCCAAGTGCTCCCAAAACCTCTCATCTTGAAGCGGTTAAGCGTATCTTTCGATACATTAAAGACACTATACATTTAGGATTATGGTATCCTTAAGGGACCAGTGTAGAAACCATAGTATACGCCGAATCGGATCATGCGGGATACTATGTGGACTTGAAAAGCACTAGTGGTATTTGTACCTTCATGGGCTGTTTAACTTCTTGGTTCTCTAAGAAACAAAACACTCTTGCTATATCCACCATGGAAGCCGAGTATGTGAGTGCCGGTAAAGCTTGTCAACAAGCTCTATGGATGAAGCAAGCGCTTGTTTACGGGATTACACTCAATGGTGTTCCCATCATGCGTAATAATAAGGGTGCAATAGACCTTAGTAAGAATCTCGTGCAACATTCGCAAACTAAGCACATAGAGATTCACCACCATTTCATTAGGAATAATGTTCAAAAGGGGAACATTTCGATTGAGAAGGTACCCTCGGTAGAAAACTTAGACGACATCTTCGCTAAGCCACTTAAGAGGGAACCTTTTAATTACTTGCTTCTAGGTCTAGGTTTAACGGAACATATACCTTGATTGTGCTTGATTAATTGAGTCTTTTCTCTTTTGAGTCTTTATTTTCTTTTTGAGTCTTTGAGTCTCTAAAATTTGTTTTTGAAAACTCTTCTTTCTTGATTTCAAAACCTCTCAAAGTCTTTTCTTAAATGGTCGAGAAATATTTGTGCATTGTTAATTCAATCTAAAAATATTTTTCATAAGTTCTTGCCATTGATATCGAACATACATAATTAATATGTATGGGTCACCAATCATAGCAAGAACAACATTGAATTTTTAGAGGATTCATGGATTATCAAAAATATGCCATGACTACGTGTCTAGATAATTACACCTCCAACATTGATTTTACTTTTAAAACAAAGTATTTTGGTCAAAGTCGTGTTTGGTGTGTTCTTCTGTGTTTCTTAGTCTTTTGTTGCTCTTTAGCATAGCCTTATGATAAGTTAGACTAGAACATTAGGATTTGCTGAATTGGAAAAATTCCCTCATCCTCCAAAACACACCCTCTGACGGCGAATCAATAATTGTCAAGCGACTTAATATATTTATTGAACCGTAGGAACAATTATTGAACCGCGGACTGAAGCAGTCAAAAACGTATTTTCTGAAACTCCCAAATTGTTCCAACACTTTTTGGAATCTTTGTTTCAAACCTTTGACCACTCCCAAAATATCTTGTGCTTTCTCTACTTAACCCTAAGCATTTCGGATCTCTTTCGCAAAGCATAATGTCTTATTCACCAAATGAAAGCCTTGATTCTCCACCATTTTCCCTAATCTCTTTCAATCCTAATTCACCAGAGAACACAAAAAACGAAATCTCTTCTCCTTATAAGGAAATTGATTTTGGAAACTCTCATTTTCCACCACTCCCTTTTGTGTGCTTCCTCCATCACATGATAATGTCATGCATCATGGAACATATTGTCATTGTTGTTAATATCAACATGTTGCCATGTCTCACATCTATGATGAGTTGAATTACATCAAATGTCTTCTAGTCAAACCTCCTCTCAACTATGACTACAAGACCATTTCTGATTACTAGGTTTTACTTAGTTATGAAAGAGTTTATCGTCTGATCTTTTCGAATTCATTACCGTTAATTAGTGCGACTCAGTCGTTCTAGGTGGAAAAAAGAATGGTTTGGTTATCTATATTAAACTAATGGTAAAATGAAAATGTCGTTGAGTAAAATAAAAGCTTTAAAATTTAAACTAAAAATTACTAGAAAAACACTTGGCAAAAACAGAGATTTCGGTAAGCGTACAATTTTTGGAAATTAAAACGTAATGAATTTAAAACTTAAAAAATTTGTAAAAAACAAGAAATTAAACCCGTCGGAATGCCTGATCGGAATCCCGTCGGAATACCCCGTCGGAATGTCCAAGAAACCCTACAATCGGAATGTATGGTCGGAATGTAATCAGAATATGGCAAAATGAATGCAGTCGGAATGTTGGAAAACAAAGCTAATCGGAATGAGAGTAAACTAGTCCTATCGGAATGACAAAAGGAATCCTGGTCGGAATCAATGCTTATCGGAATACAAGGAAAAGGTAATAATCGGAATGTTAAAAACAAAGCTTATCGGAATGTCCAAAACACAACATCGGAATCCCAGAAACCCTTTTCCGATCAAGATGATCGGAATAAAAAGGAAGCTTATCGGAATATAAGACTCTAATCGAATGCAAGATCGGAAAGGGGTTTACCCTTTCCGATGGTATGTATTCGAAAATAAGCCAAGTTTTAAGCTATTTTAATAAGCTCAAACCAATACTTGATCGAATTAATAATAAGCCGAACTAATAAGCATACATTAAGAACTTATTAAACTTTAAATAAACAACTTTTCAAAACAAACTTTAAAACACTAAACTTTTAAGAAAACTTAAAAAAGTAAATAAGCTAAATACTAAATAAGCCAAAAAGCATAACAAGCCTTAAGCTTAATCGTATAAAAACTTATATAGGATTAAAAAGATAAACTTTTTAATCACATAAACATCAAGATGAAAACAAAATCAAAGATTATCACTAATCAAGATCAAAATAAAGAAAGGTAAAAGAAGATGAAAGATAAGAAACTTAACTTGAACTTATAGATTAATGATTCCAAAATACAAGATCAAATCAAAGCTTAAACATGAAAAGAAAGAAAAGATAAAGTTCTAGTGAGAGAAAGGTAAACACTTTCTCTCTCTAAAAATAAAAGTAAAGAAAGAAAAATAAACTAGCTAACTTAACTAACACCCCCCTAATGTGTCATTAGGAGGGTATTTATAGGAGATGGGGAGGTGCATGTGCTTCCTTCTTTCTTTCTTTCTTCTCGACTCGATTTAAATTTTTTGTCTTTCTCGACGTCTTCTCGGGATTTGTCGATGTAAATTGAACTCGTCTTCTAATTTTCTTCTATAATTAGACTTGAGTTCTTTGACTTCATTAAACTTCCGTCTTTAGACTTTTTCTTCGATAAATCTTCAGAATAGGCCTTAGACTTCCGTTCTTTTTGCACTCTTGATCTTTTGACTTCGTCTTTTCTCGTTTTCTTCGATAAAAGCCCGTGAAAGCCCATGTTTGCTTCCTTTTGCATATTTATATCCTGAAACACAATAAAAACACAAACCACGCATAATTCCGACTTTTACGATATAAAATACACGTTTTGGTTTTGTTATTATTGAAAATAAGTGGTAAAAGGATAAATGTTTTCACACTTATTAAATCCCCTACACTTGACCATTGCAATGCCCTCATGCAATACATTAATTTCAAAGCACATATTACATTTCTCATCATAGATAACCCACCTTGGCCTTTATAGAAATATATACGAAACAAGTAAAGAAATCAAAGACTTACATTGGGGTTTTGGCAGTCATGAATGTTCCTCATCCTCAAGTTTCACGTTCCCCATTCCAAGCTTAAAAACGAGATCATTGTTATTATAAGTTAGCAAACTATCACGAATTCATGTGGCCCAATTATTTACTTAGACTCCCTTATTCCTAGGTGTATCTCTTATATTTTAATTTTGTCTTGAATGATCACGAGGATACATTGTTTGACTTATTTTGATAATTTATTTAGGCCGAAAATAAAGTGGGACGATTTAATCAATAGTTAGCTAAAGGATAAAATCTTTTAAAACTACTTCTCAGGACCTTTTAAAGTTCATATCTTGGCATATCTCGCTTCACGATTTGAGACCTTTCTCGGACCGATATTTGGCAGCGACTTCATACTTCGAATCATGAGAGACGTTCTTGAATTTATGGTCTTCTCTTCATAATAGGAATTTCTTCACTTGAAGTTTTTGAGAGATTCTTCATATTTGGACCACGACTTCTTCATTTTTCTCCAATCTTTATTTTGGAATTTGATATACAACGATCCACCTCCTTTTAGGACTTGGATCTATTTATCCTCATACCTTGCTAGGGTCTTTTCGGATAGACTTCTCCATGATCTTTAGGGGAGTATTTGCTTTTCGTCGTGTGTCTCGATCCTTCATATTGATTTTCGATAAATGATTCTTCACATCACTTTTGGATCTTTAGCAACAAAATGTAACCCTCATGTCTTGTTAGGACCTTTTCGGACTCGCCAATCTTCGCATCCCACTTCAATAAGTTATGCCTTGGCTATGAACTCTAATTAATACCGAGCAACTTTTAAACGATCTTGTGCTAGAAGCTAAGTAACTTTTTAAATCGTACAACCTTATTTATTGCAATTAAATTTATTAGCAAGCGATGGGAGAAAAAGCTTATAATCAACTCACATAAATTCATGAAAGAATACCAAACTATAATTGACTCTATCATCTCTCGTTCTCCATAATTTAAAATCTCAAGGAATGAGACTCGTGGATGCTTAGCCAATTAAATCAAAGTTTTGGGTTTTCAAGTCATCTATAGGATCTTGCAAACTCTTAGACTCTTTCAAGTTTAGAATTCGCATTTTAAAGTTCCCTTGATAAACGACTCTCTAGGATCAATTATAGGAACTTGCGAAAAGTTCTTGTTCTTAACCCGTGAGAGTTAAGACTTTCGTGTTTTAAAGTTCCCTATATAAAAGCCTAGCAAAACTTGACTTAAACACGTTAAAGTTACTAGCTAGAGTAAACTTAGATAAGTAAACTCGGGTTGAGTCGAAATATTCACAACTTTGAAAAATTTAAAACCACTTTATTGAAAATTTATTCTAACACAGAAAGTAAATAACGATAACAAAGGAAAATACTACTATACTACTAGGCCAAAATAGATTAAAAATTTTGAAAAATGTCGAAAAATTTTATTTTTCGGTTAAAATGAGGACAAATTCATGGAAAAGCCCACTTACTTCGATAGAAGTCCCCCCTACACTTGATATAAACGTTGTCCTCAATGTTTAAGCATGTGGGAGTAAACTCCCCCACACTTAGGACATTGTGCACTTTGTTTAAATCTTGCTAAGGAAAGGACAACTATAGTGATTTCAATGTGAACATATAAGATATGAAATATTGAATCACGACAGTTTAGGATAGAACCAGGAAGACGGGTACACGGGATCACGGTTCGTCAAAAGTCATCGAGAATGGATCTTTGAAGCTTTAATCCCTACACATCATAAGAAACAAGACAACAAACACATACGGGGCTCCCCCCTACACTTATTATGAAAACGGTAAAGGATAGATCAACGGGTTGCCTCCCGAGAAGCGCTTGTTTTTTATAACCGAGTCACGAGCATGACTCGACCCAGAACTAATTCAAGGGAAACGTGGTGAGGGATGGAATCATCTCATGAGAGATGTCCTCACCAAAGTACAGCTTCACACGCTGGCCATTCACTTTAAAATTTGGCCCATTTGGCTGAGAAAGCTCAATGGTGCCATAGGGGAAGACTTTGGCGACGGTGAATGGACCAGACCAACGGCTCTTCAGCTTGCCGGAGAAGATCTTCAACCGAGAGTTAAAGAGTAAAACTTGATCACCAACGTGAAACTCTCGGTTCTTAATCCTTGCGTCATGAATGATCTTGGTCTTCTCCTTGTAGATCAAAGAATTATCATAAGCTTCATTCCTTAGTTCATTTAGCTCGTTGAGTTGAATCTTCCGAAGATCACCGGCTTTGTGGATGTCAAAATTGGCCCACTTCAAGGCCCAATATGCCTTATGTTCCAGCTCAATAGGGAGGTGGCATGCTTTCCCGTACACAAGACGATAAGGTGTACAACCAATCGGGGTCTTATAAGTGGTACGGAAAGACCACAAAGCATCGTCTAACTTATCGGCCCACGAGGCACGATGCTCTCCTACAGTTCGCTCTAATATTCTCTTCAGTTCACGGTTAGATATCTCAGCTTGACCATTTGTTTGAGGATGATAAGCGGTGGAAAGACGGTGATTGACACCATACTTAGCCATGACTCGAGCAAATTGATCATTGCAAAAATGAGTCCCGCGGTCACTGATTATAGCACGAGGAACACCGAATCGAGCAAAAAGCTGCTTCAAAAAGTTCACAACCACCCTCGCATCGTTCGTAGGGAGAGCCTTAGCTTCAACCCATTTGGAAACGTAGTCAACGGCTACGAGGATGTACTTGTTCTCTTTAGATGATGGAAATGGCCCCATAAAGTCGATGCCCCATACATCAAAGATTTCACATTCTTGTATGAAAGTTTGAGGCATCTCATCTTTATGTGTGATCTTGCCTTGGCGTTGGCAAGCATCACAATTTTTAACCATCTCGTGAGCGTCACGATAAATGGTGGGCCAATAGAATCCTGAGTCAAACACTTTCTTCGCGGTGTAATTTGGACCAAAATGACCACCGGTGGGTCCTTTATGGCAAGCTTCAAGGATGTCTAAAGCTGAGGGTCCATCAACACACCGCCGAATAATCAGATCAGCATATTGTTTGAAGAGATAAGGGTCATCCCAAAAGTAATTCTTAACATCTTTAAAGAACTTCTTCTTTTGTTGGGATGTTAACCCTTCGATGAGAATACCACCCGCTAAGTAGTTTGCAATGTCCGCAAATCACGGGGTGTCATCAAGATTGGAATTGATAGACATTAAGGCCTCAAGGGGAAAATAGTCATTGATCTCTTGATTCGGATGATCCCCTTGATAAGGATCCTCAAGTCTACTTAGATGATCCGCGGCTAGGCTTTCGGCTCCCTTCTTGTCACGAATTTAAATTTTAAATTCTTGAAGGAGCAAAACCCAACGAAGAAGTCTTGGCTTGGAATCTTGTTTAGTTAACAAGTACTATAACGCGGAATGGTCGGTATAGACAATTATGGTGGAAAGGACAAGATAGGGGCGGAACTTCTCAAAAGCATACACTACAGCTAAAATCTCTTTTTCGGTAGTGGTATAATGCAATTGAGCCCCCGTCATTGTCTTGCTAGCATAATGGATTGGTTGGAAGTGTTTGTTCACTCTTTGGCCCAAAACCGCTCCAATAGCAAAGTCGCTAGCATCACACATCAATTCAAAAGGTAGCTCCCAATTGGGGGTAACCAAGACCGGTGCCTTAGTTAGCTTGTCCTTAAGAAGATTGAAGGATTCAAGACACTCTTTAGAAAAGATAAAAGGAGTATCTTTTTCCAAGAGGTGGGTCATCGGGCGAGCGATTTTAGAAAAATATTGGATGAATCGACGATAGAAGCCCGCATGACCAAGGAAACTTCTCACATCCTTCACGGTTGAAGGTGGAGGTAATTTGGATATGACATCAACTTTAGCACGGTCCACTTCAAGACCGGCTTTTGAGATTTTATGTCCAAGCACAATGCCTTCTTTTACCATGAAATGGCATTTTTCCCAATTTAGAACAAGGCGAGTGTCTTCACACCGCTTAAGCATGCGTTCCAAATTGGCAAGGCAATGAGAGAAAGAATCACCGTAGACCGAGAAATCATCCATGAATACTTCCATAGTTTCTTCAACCATGTCATGGAAGATAGCCATCATACACCTTTGGAAAGTCCCAGGAGCATTGCATAAGCCGAAAGGCATTCTTTTGTAAGCAAATGTTCCATAAGGACGATTGAATGTGGTTTTCTCTTGGTCTTTAGTATCGATGGGAATTTGAAAACACCCGGAGAAACCGTCTAAGAAGCAATAATAGTCATTACCCGCTAGACGTTCAAGCATTTGGTCCATAAAAGGAAGGGGTAAATGATCCTTTCTCGTAGCATCGTTGAGTTTGCGATAGTCTATACAAACTCTCCACCCTGTAACGAGACGAGTAGGAATCAACTCGTTGTTTTCATTGGGCACAATGGTGATTCCGCCTTTCTTAGGCACACAATGGACCGGACTAACCCATGGTGAATCCGAGATAGGGTAGATCATTCCCGAATCAAGAAGCTTGATAACCTCTTTTTTGATAACGTCATGGATCTTGGGATTCACCCTTCTTTGGCTTTGAATAGTGGGTTTAAAGTCGTCCTCCATGAGAATTGTATGTGTGCAAAAGTGAGGATCAATTCCACGAATATCGGATATTTTCCAAGCAATCGCTTTCTTATGATTCTTCAGCACGACGATAAGTCGGAATTTTTCGTCTTCTTTCAAATCCTTTGCGATGATGACGGGTGACTTGTTATTGTCTTCAAGGAACACGTATTCAAGATGAGACGGTAGACCCTTAAGCTCTAAATCCGGAGGATTTTCGATGGAAGGCGTAGTCAAATACGGATTATCGATAGAGATTTCCTTAGGAGATGGTGGAGAAATATGGTCCTCATTGAGAAGTTTCTCAATGGTACGAATCTCTTCATCCCAATTGGAGGGAGAATCGTCATATTGTAAGTCCACATCCCCCAAAGTTGCTTCAAATTCTTTCAAAAGGAAATCACTTTCTCCAAATGGAGTTAGTGAGGGAGCAATAGAGGCAACGGTCTCAACAATGGGTAGAGAAGAAGAACCACTTTTACAAGCGTCTTTGAAATGTTCTTCACAAGCCTCATCAAGAACGTCAATGAAATTAACACTCTCGTTTTCAGAAGGCTGCTTAGAAAGTTTACCCATGTTGAAGACGATTTTATCGTCACCGACTCTCATGATTAATTCGCCCGCGGCTACATCAATGAGAGTGCGACCGGTCCTCAAGAATAGACGTCCAACGATTAATGGAACACGGGGGTCCATCTCGTAGTCAACGACAACAAAATCCACCGGAAAGGTGAATTTGTCGACACCGACGAAGACATCTTCGCTATCCCCACTGGATAAGCAACCGTACTGTTAGCTAATTCCAAAGTCATTCGCGTGGGGACTAGCTCGGGTAGAGATAATTGTTTCCAAACACTTAATGTCATTAAGTTTATACTAGCACCTAGATCGGCTAGGGCCATACAATTCTCTACCCCGGGGAAGTTGCAAGGAATAAGAAAGCGACCCGGATCTCCTAACTTAACTGGAAGTTTTCTCAAAAGAACGGCATAACATTTCTCATTTAATTGGGTATTGGCGATGTCGAGCAATTTTTCTTTATCACTTAAAAGATCCTTAAACATCTTAGCATATTTAGGCATGTGAGCGAGAGCCTCAACAAAGGAGATGTTGAAATTCAGTTGTTTAAACATTTTAAGAAAGTTAGAAACCTGAATATCATCCTTGTTTTTCAACTTCTCTTTTCTCAACCTTAAGGGATAAGGTATATTGGGTTGAGAGGAAGGCTTTGGAATGGAATTCTCACTCACATCCTTGGGTGGTGGAGGGGTGGAAGTGGAAGGTGGATGAACCGGTTTTGGAACCGAAGGTGTGGTATAAACTTGAGGTATCGGTGGGACATAAGGTGCAGACGAAGGCATAACAGGTGGTATATCACAAGTAGAAGGAATCTCGGGTCCTTGGTTAGTTGGTGAAGAAGAATGTTCAACGATGATCTTACCGCTCCTAGTAGTGATGGCATTAACGTTGGCCCTAAGATTGGTCACGGTGTTAGAAGGGAGAGTACCTTGGGGTGGGCCTTGAGGATTAATGGCTTGAAACATTAGCATAAATTTCTTATCACTCGATTCTTGCATAGCAGAGATGATTTTCTCATGTTCACTCAACTTATCAGTCAACTTTTGAAGAACCAAGTCCATTGAAGGGGAATTCGTGTTTTGCCCTTGATTTTGAAAACCTTGGTTTGGATATTGTTGTTGATAAGCATTGTTATTATTAAAACCTTGGTTAAAGTTGTTATTTTGAAACCCTTGGTTTTGTCCATTAAAAGTCCCTTGATTTGAGTTATATCCTTTGATTATTAGAAGAATTCCCTTGGTAGTTACTTCTTTGGCCTTGGTTCCTTGGTGGGTATTGTGTGTTGTTCAATGGAGGTGGTGGTGGTCTATTATGGGATTGAAAACCGGGTGGTGAAAGAAAGTTATTCAAACGATAACTAAGCAAAATGCGGTCACCTTGAGGACGTGTTTGATAGCCTCCCATAGAAAAGTTACCATTGGCGGCATACACATTTTCCGGATTGTCATGAGTATAAGGACAATCGGTGTATGAATGAGAATCCACGCAAATCTCACAAGAAGTTGCTACAGCTTTAGCTTGTTGTTGTTGATTCGTAGCTATAAGTAGAATATTTCTGTTCATTTCGGCCATCATGTGAGTGAATTCGGTCATATCTGGGGCTGCTGAAGTAGAAGAAACATTGACTCTCGGGTTTGATCTTGAGGATGCGGATGAATCCCAATTTTTGTGGTGAGTGGTCATGTTCTCAAATAGCTCTCTACACTCCTCAGGTCTTCTCTTCATGAATGTACCACCGGCGGCAGCATTAATCGTATCACGATCACGAAAAGTTAAACCATTGTAGAAGGTATCAATCAAAGTAACGGGGAGCATGTTATGGTTCTGACAACGGTCGATCAAGACATTATAACGTTCCCAAGCATCGAAAAGCGACTCATCAAGTTCTTGAGTAACTCCACTGATTTGGTTGCGAAGACTAGTGACCATGGATGGTGGAAAGTAGCGCGACAAAAATCGTTGAGTCATGTCATTTCATGTATGAATTGAGTTTTTGGGAAGACGATCAAACCATTTTTCGGCATGGTGGGATAAAGTGTGTGGGAAGAGATGTAGGCGAAAGAAATCCATAGTAACACCGGGAAGTTTCATGCTTTGGGTGACGGTAATGAATTTGTCGAGGTGTTTGTTGGCATCATCATCCGGTAATCCGCGAAATGGGCAAGCGTTTTGAACTTGCTGGATCATGTGATGCTTCAACGAAAATTCAGGAGCCGTGATTTGCATCGGTGCAATCGGTCCTCCGCGTCCGTTCATGGTTGGTTGACAAATCTCCTCCATTTTTCGTAAGTCGGGTAGGGGAACATTGTTGTTGTTGTTATTGTTATTCAAATTGGGGTGGGGTGGGTTGTTATTATTGTTATGCACACCAGCCATATCTAAATATTCACGAGGCTCGGGCTCTGGACAAGTTGAAGATCTAGTACACATACACCTGCAAAATAAAAAGAAGAAGATACCAAAGAAACAAAGAATATATATGTACTTGTAAAAATAAAATCTTTTTGGTGCAAAACTTTGGAAAAGAAATGCTTTTTATGATTTTTAATGTTTTTGTATTTTTGAAAATTTTTAAATTTTTATGGATTTTTTGAAAATTTTTAAGCAAGGAAAATAACGTTCACGAATGAACGGATCCCAAAATCCAACGCGTCTCTCACTAAAAACCGTTAATCTTAACGAAAAGAGCCGGCAACGGCGCCATTTGATAACTAGGTTTTACTTAGTTATGAAAGAGTTTATCGTCCGATCTTTTCGAATTGATTACCGTTAATTAGTGCGACTCAGTCGTTCTAGGTGGAAAAAATAATGGTTTGGTTATCTATATTAAACTAATGGTAAAATGAAAATGTCGTTGAGTAAAATAAAAGCTTTAAAAATTAAACTAAAAATTACTATAAAAACACTTGGTAAAAACAGAGATTTCGGTAAGCGTGCAATTTTTGGAAATTAAAACGTAATGAATTTAAAACTTAAAAACTTTGTAAAAAACAAGAAATTAAACCCGTCGGAATGCCTGATTGGAATCCCGTCAGAATACCCCGTCGGAATGTCCAAGAAACCCTACAATCGGAGTATGGTCGGAATGTAATCGGAATATGGCAAAATGAATGCAGTCGGAATATTGGAAAACAAAGCTAATCGGAATGAGAGTAAACTAGTCCTATCGGAATGACAAAAGGAATCCTGGTCGGGATCAATGCTTATCGGAATACAAGGAAAAGGTAACAATCGGAATGTTAAAAACAAAGCTTATCAGAATGTCCAAAACACAACGTCGGAATCCCAGAAACCCTTTTCCGATCAAGATGATTGGTGTGGAGTCCATTGATCGTTAGACTCAATGGTTATGAACCATTATATCTAGGTTGATCATCATTCATATGATAACATAGCGGAATAAGAACAATGATCATAACAAGGTGTTTGGACACAAAGAACACATAAAATACTCAACGATTGTTCATTATATTAATAACAAACAACCACTAAACGTGTATACATTGAATCCCACGTCTAGTGCGACACACACTTTAGGTTTACATTGTGAATAAATAATATGAATAAAACCTAAGACTCTTGTTCCTTTTATAGTGGAAGGAACAGAATCTACAAGAGATCAAATCAAATAAACATCTAAATATTCTATTTCTATAGATATATACTGAATATATTATTTATAATATATCCAATATATTCCCTAAATAGAATTCTCCATCAGCGTGTAAACATCTGTCAGCGTCTCAACACTTTCCGTCAGCGTCTCAACTAGCCGTGTCAGCGGCTTTGACAAACGTCTTGATGTTTTCTTCGTTTTGAGTTTCTGCCACATCAACTCATATAATTTTAGACCCAACAATCTTCCCCTAGTTGATGTCGGCAAAACTCTTTGTATATCTCTTGTAAGTTGTACATGATCTTCAGATTGCTTCCCCTCAAGTGTAGCATGCGTATCTTCCCCTTTTTGTCACATCAATAGGGAAGTAAACAATGTATGCAATCTTTGAAGATTCTCCAAATGTAGCTCTATGTAATGATCCTGAAGAAAAATAAATAAAGTATTCTTGATGTAGAAGTAGAATAACCCAATCTTATGTTCCATGTCTTGTTTATCCATGTGATGAAGAACTTATACTCATGTTACAAAGTATAAGTAGACCTCGATCCATTTGTCAAAATCCTCATCCTATGTGAGACACTGAGCACGATAATGTAACTCCTTCAAGTGATAGCAATTGGTTTGCTAGATATGACAAGTCTTCATCACCAACCATGTAAGCACGAACAAGTTACCTTGAAAGTTAGTTGTCATGCTAATTACTTTCAAGATATGATAGAACATAACCTCGCGAAAATCTTCTTCAGTCATCAAACTTACCATAAGAATTCTTCCCCTTAAGCTAACACTTCTTCATGACGAATTTTAATGGAATAACACCTTCATACCATATGTAAAAGCCAGTTATGGATAACTCTTTCGCAAGGCTATCCCGATTACATAGTTTAAAATATCCATCAAACTCTCATGAAAAATTGCTAACTCACTTTAAGATCACTAATTCCTTTTAAAAATATCCGAGCCATAAATATCAACATGATATTCTAAATAAAAACGGAGATTCCATGTACCTTCGTGTGTATAAACCTCCTTTTTGTATGCTTAAAACGTACCAGTTTTCTCAAACAGCAGCAATCATTGTGTTGTCCAATATCCTCTTCTGTCCAATATCTTGGTCAGATGTATTGTCCAATATCGGACAATACGTATCAGCGTTTGAAGCACATATCTCGGACAACACTGTCAACGCTGTCAGCGTTGACTTATTCTGTCAGCGTCAAATTCCTTCCTGTCAGCGCCTATATTAAACCTTGTCAGCGTCCACGTCTCCTTTTTCTGCTGACATCATCTAAGGCTCACAGCAACTATAATCTCAACAGTGACTTTTATAACTCCACTTTATCATGTGAAAATCACTGCCACATAGGGTTACGATCCCATATATTTAGCAACAGAATATTTAAATATTCCTATAACTTAATATATGATAATATCCCACGTCTGTAACCCCTATTTTGTTCAATCACGAGTGAATCCCACAAAAATAGCAAGTAAATATCCTATTTTGACCAGTAGAATCCTTCTCGTCTTGACCCCATGTTTTGAACAAAAACGAATTAGATAACCATGTGAACGCCAATTTAAATAGCCAATCAGAAACTTCTCTTCGTGTGAACATAGAGAAGCTATTATGTAAACCGTGTGAACATAGAGAAGCTATTATGTAAACATATGATTTTAACCAATCATAGGCAAAGCATCGTGTGAACACTCCATTACGCAACATGGAAAGTAAATAATCTTGTTTTGGCTGACCATGTGAACGCAAAGCTCCTTGATCGTGTGAACACCAGCATGTTTCCTCCAATAGGAACAATATTTTTTGTGTGAACATAATCATTTGTCTCTAGCTGGCGCTTCTTTGTTCTTGCGTGTGCAATATCAAATCCCTTCCAGTCACGATTTCAATAACATGAAACCTTATAACCAGAATATGAATCTAGGGTTTGGAAAGTTAAACATCGAAATCCTAACTTAGGGTTTGTAGATTAACCATAGATCCTGAATTAACAGCCACCAATCATAACATTCTGCTTTCTAGGTAGATCTAGGGTTTGAGAAACCCTAGGTCATGATTTTATGTGAAAGCAAAACATTAATACCTTTACTGCAACGAACTTCGACCATGAATAACTTCTTCATTAGGGCCTAGATCGAAGATCCCTTCGGTGAGATTCCAGACACAAGTGCCAAGAACCTACAGTTCAAAAATCACGAAGATCCAATGGTTAACGAAGGAGAGATCGTGTTTTGAACATGGCTGTCCACAGAAAACTGCATTCACTCACTGCTGACTTTGACGCTTAATAACTTTTGCCTGGGGATAAATCTTGACAATCCCTCCGGTGGATGTTTAGATCTATGTATGTAGAACACACATATTAAATTTCGTGACGATCCAACGGTTCAATCAAAAGTTATGACCTTCTGAATACTGTTGCGCACACAAAAACGTCCAGAAAAACTCATACGAATTTTTCTTTTCTTCACCATACACGAACACCTCATCGGACCTAGATATCATGAGCCTTAGGCTCTGATACCAATTGTGGAGTCCATTGATCGTTAGACTCAATGGTTATGAACCATTATATCTAGGTTGATCATCATTCATATGATAACATAGCGGAATAAGAACAATGATCATAACAAGGTGTTTGGACACAAAGAACACATAAAATACTCAACGATTGTTCATTATATTAATAACAAACAACCACTAAACGTGTATACATTGAATCCCACGTCTAGTGCGACACACACTTTAGGTTTACATTGTGAATAAATAATATGAATAAAACCTAAGACTCTTGTTCCTTTTATAGTGGAAAGAACAGAATCTACAAGAGATCAAATCAAATAAACATCTAAATATTCTATTTCTATAGATATATACTGAATATATTATTTATAATATATCCAATATATTCCCTAAATAGAATTCTCCATCAGCGTGTAAACATCTGTCAGCGTCTCAACACTTTCCGTCAGCGTCTCAACTAGCCGTGTCAGCGGCTTTGACAAACGTCTTGATGTTTTCTTCGTTTTGAGTTTCTGCCACATCAACTCATATAATTTTAGACCCAACAATTGGAATAAAAAGGAAGCTTATCGGAATATAAGACTCTAATCGGAATGCAAGATCGGAAAGAGGTTTACCCTTTCCGATGGTATGTATTCGAAAATAAGCCAAGTTTTAAGCTATTTTAATAATCTCAAACCAATACTTGATCGAATTAATAATAAGCCGAACTAATAAGCATACATTAAGAACTTATTAAACTTTAAATATACAACTTTTCAAAACAAACTTTAAAACACTAAACTTTTAAGAAAACTTAAAAAAGTAAATAAGCTAAATACTAAATAAGCCAAAAAGCATAACAAGCCTTAAGCTTAATCGTATAAAAACTTATATAGGATTAAAAAGATAAACTTTTTAATCACATAAACATCAAGATGAAAACAAAATCAAAGAGTATCACTAATCAAGATCAAAATAAAAAAAGGTAGAAGAAGATTAAAGATAAGAAACTTAACTTGAACTTATAGATTAATGATTCCAAAATACAAGATCAAATCAAAGCTTAAACATGAAAATAAAGAAAAGATGAAGTTCTAGTGAGAGAAAGTTAAACACTTTCTCTCTCTAAAAATAAAACTAAAGAAAGAAAAATAAACTAGCTAACTTAACTAACACCCCCCTAATGTGTCATTAGGAGGGTATTTATAGGAGATGGGGAGGTGCATGTGCTTCCTTCTTTCTTTCTTTCTTCTCGACTCGATTTAATTTTTTTGTCTTTCTCGACGTCGTCTCGGGATTTGTCGATGTAAATTGAACTCGTCTTCTAATTTTCTAATTAGACTTGAGTTCTTCGACTTCATTAAACTTCTGTCTTTAGACTTTTTCTTCGATAAATCTTCAAAATAGGCCTTGGACTTCCGTTCTTTTTGCACTCTTGATCTTTTGACTTTGTCTTTTCTCGTTTTCTTCGATAAAAGCCAGTGAAAGCCCATGTTTTCTTCATTTTGCATATTTATATCCTGAAACACAATAAAAACACAAACCACGTATACTTTCGACTTTTACGACATAAAATACACGTTTTGGTTTTGTTATTATTGGAAATAAGTGGTAAAAGGATAAATGTTTTCACACTTATTAATCTCTAAGCCTCTACCACCACATTCCGCTACCACTTTGTCTTCTAATTAAGCATGTGCGTTGCTTATTAATAAGACATCTAATTTGAGCAAATCTTAGAATTCTAGTGTAACTAGGATCAAAATTATGCTTAAGGTATAGGCTTGTGTCTCATACTTCTTTGTATGATTTCTTATTTCCTTTTATCTTTTCATGTTTTGGTCTAACATTATTTCTTATGGATCTTGGATATCTTCTTTCTTTGTTCTTCTTCTTAGTGTGACCTTTGCTATATCTTGTTGGGTGTTTCTTTTCTTCTTCTAATCCTTCTATGTAGCTTGTCACCATAGCTCGATATCTTGGGTGCCACAAGCAAGGGGAGCAAGTACCAAGGAGGAGCATTAGTAAAGTCGTTTTCTTCTCTTCTTCAAATACTTTGGCTACCTTTTTGCTTCGACAAAGGGGGAGAAATGAAATAAACTCGTCTTCAAAAATATTGTTTTTATACTTGATGGAGTTTATATGTCGTCACAACAAAAAAACAGGGATATTGTTAATGCAATGATTCCTAAAAACGTTACTTGTATTTTTCGGTCTCACTTTGTTTTGATTACAACAATATATAAAAACAAGCATTTACGAAAACAATGAAAGTCAAATTCTTGAGTTCAAGTATTTTTTATTTCATCAATTATCACTGAAGGTATGAATAAACAAGTTCTTAACCTAACTAAGTGATCAAAGATTTATATTTTCTTAAAACTCACATTTATTTAAAAGTGACAAATATTTTTAATAAACATTATTTTTAAGAAAATGTTTTATTAAAATAGAAAATAGAAATTTGAATTTGGCATATTCCAAATAGTCTAGGAATATCCTCTTGAGGTATAAACTTCACCAGATGGGATTTCCCCACTAAATGACAAAAAGGAGCGGAGTCTACAGTCGACGACTCAGTATAGGTGCCTGCGGCTCAATGTCGATATTGAGCCACCAACCTATTTAATGAGCCGCGACCAGATAGAGCCGTTGGGCCTTTGTCCTATAAATAGTGGACCATTTTCAGATTTCATTTTCACCTATTTTGCACACAAATTATCAAATTCAATCCACCTTCTTTAATCACACAAAATCCTTGGTTATTTGGTTGATTATACTTGTTTAGAAGTGAATCTTTCTCCTCCCCTCTCATCCGCTCAAGTGCAAAGAGAAGAACACTTCCATCCTTGAAGTGTTGTGTCTAACTGAAGATCCATTGAAGATCAAAACTCTATTTCATTCTTGTGTCATTGTGAAGTTACAAATTGTTGTGTATATTTGGAAGTTGTGTATGTATTGTGGTTAATACTTAGTCCTCTAAGTATATTGGTGTAGATTGGTCCTAGCTAAGATTAGGTCTCGACTTTTAGCTTAGAGTCGGAAATTGGTTAAGTGACGTGTACGGTTTCTGCACCTTAAGGAGCTTGTTGATTAGTGAACTCTCGAGTAAGGAGTACACAAGGAGAGAGGAGTATGAACGAAGAGTGAGCTTTGTTTCCGAACCACTATAAATCCTTGGTGTTCGGTTTGATCTTTCATCTCCTTATCTATTTCCATTCATTATTGTTTAGTGCATATACTCGTGATTATTAGTTTAGAACCACTATAATTGTTCATTATTGTGCATAGGAAGATTTTACATAAATCACTTAAGTTTAGTTTTTGAAAAGGATTTTTGAAAACTGATCTTTGATCATTTTAACTTGTTAGATTGATTCACACGACTTATAAGAACAAGAATATAGATGAATAAGATCAAGATTAAAACTAAGAATGGAAGATTAGATTAGATGAACAAGAAAGAGAAAGATACCAGAAGTGTGTTCCTAGTGAGAGAAACTAAGGAGAGTTTCTCTCTCTAAAATAAGAAGGAAGGAAAAGTATTATGAGAGACACACACACAAATGAGGATGGTTATGCCTTTTATACTAAGGCTTACATGAATAGGAGGTCTTCCTCATTTGTGTGTTCGGGACTAATTCCTGTTTCATGCATAATAATGACATAGAACTCTCGACACTGTTGTATAGCATTTTCCACGAGTTTCGCAACGGTATATTATATGACCATCACTTTAAATACTTCTAACAATCTCCCCCTAAGTGGTGGTCATGTATTATGTGACTTCACTTCTTTATTGTTGCAGACTTTGAAGCTCGTTGTCTTGAGAGTTCTTTCATCGTTCCTTTCATGACTTGTGATCTTGGATCTTTGATCTTTGCCTTGACTTGATCTTGACGCATTGCCAGCTTGTGTTCTTGTGTCTTTCTCCACATACTCATGTTTTGTGTTGACTTGAAAGCTTATAAACAATCTCCCTTGATCATCAGAGTAGCGGAAGTCTTTGTCTTTAGATGTTCTTGAGCTTTTTTCAATAATCCTGAATATGTGGCCTTGAATTGCGACTCTTGAGATAACGCCACCGTTTGCATTCCACCGGTTTCCCGTTATACAGTACGAATACTGTACCTGTGATCAGGTAAGTTCAAAGAACTTCCTTGACAGGATTTCCAGCTGTGGTAGCCGTTCTCAATACTTGAATATATCGAAAGATAATTCAAAGTAAGGAGTGAATCATGCAGTTCCATTCTGCTGATTAGGTCGTCAATTCACTTTCCTGGAACAAGTCTGAATCAATTAAGAATCAAACCATCGTTGCTTTCCAGTTGACACAAGTTTGATTCATATAGAATCGCACAAGTTACCTACCGCAGTGCTGTTTGATGATGACATTGGAAGGATTTCCATTCGTCACTGTAAATACTGAAAAGTATTACTCTGAATGTTCTGGCAAGATCATAAAGATATTGCGTCGAGACCTGGAACGAGTTTGAATCAATTAAGAATCAAACCACTGTTGCTTTCCAGTTAACATATGTTTAATTCAAGTGAATCTTACATATGACCTACCGCAGTGCTGTTTGATGTTAACACTGGAAGGATTTCCATTCATCACTGTGAATACTAAAGAGTATCACTCTGAATGTTCTAGCAATACCACAAGGATAGAGCGTAGGACTCTGTAAATCATCGCTTGTGTTCTAATGATGAACAACAATTGATCTATGGAATAAGTGTCCTAATGAGATTTTTGATGAATCTCGTTGGCTCTAGACTCTATAAGTGCACGTTTATTTGGTGATCGGAGGCTGGAGCAGACTGCCACCTATTCAATATCTACTATCTCGGAGTGAGAAAGTTGATAGAAATGAGTTGAACTCCGTGACAATAAAACAAACTTCTTTTGAGAGAAGCTTGAGTAGGCTGGGAAGGGTTGTGCATTGCATCACTGGGTCCATGATGCTTTGTCTTCAGTATCAGAAATCATCAAAGTGATTCTGATAATAGATGTATTGACCCGGTTTCTGCCTAAGTTGTATGGAGGGCTTCTTTCTTTACACCCTTTATCCTTACATTTCTTTTTCATTCTTCAACCCCTTCAATGCTTACCAAGACGTCATAACTAGCACCTTGTTGTGATTGTTCCAGTGCTAGCTTAAGTCATTAGTCGGCATTATTCCCGTACACTCAACTACTCCATCTTTCCTAAGGACTTTTAAGTTCTAATGGATTGTCCCTGGGAAGATCCCTCCGGTTCTGGTTGGATCATAGGACGAATACCTAACCACCTTTTGACACCAATACCATCGTGAATTTATGTGTTGAAGGGTATAGATATCGTAACCAGAAAAATCATTTGAAAATGCAGTCAAGGTGTTGAAGAAATCAATGTTTACACCTTGAAAGTTTTCTATATCACCAAAAACGCACCCCCTACATATGTGCATCATAAAAGGAGAGATTTTTGCACATATTAGGAAGAGAAAGCACTTATATCAAAGATCTTATTCAAGATAACACATTTTAATCACTATTCTTCCCCTCAAAAATTGCATGAAATTGAAATTTTTGTGAAACTAGTGATGAAACATGGAGAGAATAATGTGTCATGAAACTTTGGAAAGATGTTTATGAAATCATTATACTCCCCCTCAAAAAGAGATTCTATTTAAATAGGGGAGTATATGAGCACATTGTTTTGAAATACTTTGAAAAATTGTGCTCAAAAGTCCGAGAAAAATTGTGTTCATGAGCTTAAAACTTTGAATGTTTTGATATAAGCTCATGACCGAGAAAAATGAATTTCTCGTTGTTGAGGATAAGTCGAAGACTTTCCTTTATTTAGGGACCGGGTTATAGTCTGACATGTGACTATAAGCCATTATGTTGAGCTCAAAACGTTGAATGTTTTGTGACAAGCTCAACCCGAGATAGATTGCTCTACCCGTTATTAGGATAAGTTATCTTTAAAAATACACTCTCCTTTATTTGAAGTTCGGGTTACAGTCTGACATTTAACTGTAAGTCGTTTACATGAGCTTAAAACATGGAATGTTTTTATCGGAAGCTCATGACCGAGAAAGTTTTATTTTCTCGTTGTTAAGGATAAGTTATCATCCGTGATCAACTTTCCTTTCTTTGAGGCACGAGTCACAATCTGAGGTAACTGCAAATCATATGAAGAAAGGGGAAATGACATGTTTTGAAAAACATTTGAACTTTCATTCGAGCTTTATGTACACACCCGTGTCGTTATTGAGCGACATTTCTAGGCACGTCCATATTATCGAAACTGAAAGACATGTCGAGAAGAATATTTTTGGTATTTTTGAAAGATTTTTTCGTTTTTTGTTTTGTTTTTATAGGTTTTATATTTTTGTATTTTGATTTTCAATGTTTTTTAAAATAATCCAAAATAGACCTTTGTACAGCAGAAAAGGGTGATGTTGTATGTACAGAATTCGAACCCTTTGAAGAAATGGATTCAGAATCCGCTGAAGTACCTGCAATGACAGAAGAAGAATTTGCACAAATACTAGTGTTAGGAGTAACAAATGCATTTTCTACATTCAAGACACTCGCATTAGTGCTGGAGCAGGTGTCATCACTCTTCTTGATGGGAATCCACTTAAGACCGACTTCCTTAAAGATCCTACCCGTGGGTTTCCACTGAAGACTAGATCGAGGACTAGTGTTCTCTTGCACAGCGGAAGACTTCTTTGGAGAGAAACTAGATCCTGCATTGATCCGCCTTGAGGATTTATTGTCATTGCTTTTCTTTGTGACGGGTGGGAATCTCCTTGTTGGCTTATGGGATTCTGCATTCTTTCTCTGTGTGAAAGCACGAGAGTTTACCTCATAGAGGTATTGCAGAATGCAATGAGCATGATTTCCATGGTGAATGCCCTTTTTGCACGTGGGGCATACAGGGAGTTTGGGATTCTCGAAAGGTCTTGTGTACCTAGGGTTTGCTGACCGTTCAGGCACTATGTTCGAAACACGGCTACTCATTGGTGATTGCCAATTCCTAGGTTGTTGGGAAGGGGTCCTAGGTTTTGGTTGATTACCATTAGGTGTGTGTTGAACTCTAGTGGTTGTTGGTTTACTAGGTTTTGAATACACATGGTTTACTTTCGGAATGTTCCCTTTTTGCTTACCATCCCCTAGGTTTTTGGTTTGACCAACGTCATTTGAACCATTAGATTCCTTTTTGGGCGTAAGAGTCACACACTTGGGAGTACTCTTAGGAGTATTGCAGGGTGCATTCACAGAGTTGTGTTTAGCAAGAGTGGGTTTTCTAAATGGAGGAACATAGGGTGAGATGGCTGGTTTTGGTACAGTCGATGGCACATCGGTATTAGGAGGTAACCTAGAAACATTAGAAGGCGGTTTTCCTAAGATAGATGGCTTTGGTACTTTGTACGCATTGGGTTGTCTAACAACTGATTTTACAACCTTAGGTTCCACAGTTTTTCCACCCATTTTTCCAACAAGTTTCTGCAACTCAGCAATCGCGATGTCTTTGTCTTGCAACTGAGCTTTCAGATCAGAAATATCCTTACTCTTTTCATTCAATTCACGAAACGATTCAGAGAGTTTTACTTGTAAATTACTGTCATCAGGAACTTTTCCAACTTTGGTTTGCAAAGCAAGTTCAAGAGAATGACAATGTTTCTGAAGAAAATCATATCGGTGTTGAAGAATCGTGAACTCTTTTTGATTAACATTTGTTGAAGGCTCACTGTCATGATATTCACCTCCTAACTGAGCTTTTAGCTGTTCGATTGTTTGTTGCAGTTCATTGTAAGCTTTATCATACGAGAGTTTGTCATCCTTACATTCATCACATTTTTTGACATATTTATTCCAAAGATCGGTGAATTCGTTGTCCTTTTTGATGACATAAGACTCCATTTTCTCTTTCGTACGATCAAGCTCATTTTGGAGGGTTTCATTGTCTGACACAGAAATGTTTACCGCAACGGGGTTACTATCAACACAATCACCACTGTCACTTGATTTCGAGAGACATGCGAGGTCGCTTTCCAAAACTTTAATTCTATCAAGAGATTCATCAGCCTCCTTCGCCAAAGATTTAAAGTCTTCAACAAATTTGGCTAGTTCTTTTAGAAAAGCGTTCTCAAGATTGCCTATCCTCGCATCAACTTGATTAATAATCGGATTGATTTCAGTATGAAGCACTTTTTGTAACTCGACATGAACGGGTGATGTAAAGTTTCCTCCAGTCATTTTGGCGTTAACAACCCGTTTGAGAATGACAAAATTATCTTTGAGCTCGTTAAGAAATCGTCGTGCAACACTCGGTTTAGGAGGATCCTCTGTCAATTCCTCACTAGGTAGCAAAAGCAATTCGGTACTAGTTTTAGATCGAACAAAAACCGTTGGAGGATTAACTTTTGGATAGTAAACAGGTGTCACTTCTTTATCAAGCTTTTTCATTCTTAAACGAGTTTCTACAGCAAGTTCGGTAGTTTCCTCAGAATCATGCACAGTAGGAGGATCATGCTCATCAGACAAGAGCACACTACCATTATATAAGGTTTCATTTGTGGCCTGAACTTGCTTAAGGTATCCTGGATTAGGAGGAAGGGGACAACCTAAGGCCAATTTGTATCGAGTGTAGTTTATCTCATTCACTTTTGGTGCGAGCATATTTATTGTTTGCATAGTTTGGCCACGTTTTACCAAAAGGTTGTCTAATTCCCGAATCCTATCCTGAGCTTTGCAAAAATCCTCAAGAAGCCCATCTTCTCGAGTTTTGAAATCATGTTTCAGCTTTTTTCGTTCTTCTTTTAACTCCAAAATGGTAGATTTTTCAGTTGAAAGCTGTTTATTAAGAGATGTGATTTCATCATTCAATTCGCTTATCTTTTTAGCACTACTCAAATGTAAGGCATTTAATTTCTTAGTGGTGCATTTTTCTTGATACACCGATGTAGCATGAGCTTGTTCAAGTTCCTTGATTTTAGCATGATGAATCTCAAAACTTTTCTCCCGTTCCTTATATCCCGCAAGCTCAGTGGTCAATTTGGCATTAGTTTCTCTGAACTTATTATTAACCACATTCGCATGAGCAACATCCGTGGCAAGCTTATCAAATAATGATTTATAATACGCATGCGTCTCGTCAGGAAGGGTTGTAGGTTGCGCTACTTGATCCCCACTAAGGTCCACACTAGGTGCATTAGAAATAATATTGCTATTATTCGTTTGAACCCCGTGTGTCTCAGTGGAAGGCTCAAGTGACTCAGTATACTCTTCCTCCTGATTAGACATATTATACAACTCATTAGCATTGAGACGTGGGTGTACCTCAGAGGAACCGTCTGAATCATACACAGGAGCTCTGTCAAGTTGAACTACCGATGTGGATGATTGCTGCGAATTAGCCATCAAGATGGAGTTGGGAGTCACCTCTTCTGCCTCATCATATGCTGCTGCAGATGCCATGAGATCAAACTCTTCAGCTAGAAGTGGAATTCCTGCTTCTTCCTTTTGTGCTATAAGAAGCTGAGATTGGAGATGGGCAACATTCCTCTCCTTTCTTACTTGTCTATCACGATGCTCAAAACCCGCAGCATCACTATCTTGTTGATAACTCATAGTATAAGACGTGTGAAAAACAAGATCTCAATTCGTAGAAAGCGTGTGCTGGGGTGTCAACAAAATCAAAGTTTGCCAAAATTTTCCAGCCCGACAAAAAAAATTCCTCAATCCGACAAAACGGTAATCCGAAAAAATTTTAACACACTAAAATGTGAAATCGAGTTAGAAATAGCCAATAACTAGTAGGGAAAAAACTTGAAAAAATGAAATTTTTAATAAAAATAAAACCTAAAAATTTGAAATTTGGCCTAAAAATTTGAATTTTGGTCCGAAAATTTGAATTTTTGGTCGAAAATTTTTTCGCATAGCCAAAATTTGAAATTGAAGCTTAAATGGCCTAAAAATGGTCTAGGAAAAATTAAATTTTACTATGATCTTCGTGTAAAGTATGTTCCGAGACTAGTCTAGATAGTGGCTAAGTCTAAAAATTACTCAAACAGAATTTCCATCGGAATGATCCATCGGAATGTCCCTCTATCGGAATGTCCCTCTATCGGAATGATCCATCGGAATGTCCCTCTATCGGAATGTCCCTCTATCGGAATGTGCAGATCGGAATCCTAGATCGGAATGTGTAGATCGAAATCCTAGATCGGAATGTGTTGATCGGAATCCTAGATCGGAATGATGACCTGTCGGAATGTTCAGATCGGAATGTGGCAAAAATCAATTTGGCAGAGTAACGTCTCAAAGTTCCTTAAAAACCGTCGGAATCCCAGATCGCAAAGAACGATCGGAATGTCCAGATCGGAATAAGGTATCGAAATCTTTAGATCGCAAAGTAGAACCTAGAGGTTATTGCGATCTGGCCACACTCCCTTTGTACTTTCCGATGGTGAAACTTGCAAGAATTTCGGAAAGATGAAAAAACAAGAAATTTCTCAACTTTTGATCCAAAAGACTTGTTTTTAAGCCAAAACCAAGATGCCCAAATCACTACTACACGATTAAGGAAGGTATACGACTTGAAGAACACCAACGAGCTATCCACGAATCCCTTGGCTCTGATACCACTTGTTAGATTGATTCACACGACTTATAAGAACAAGAATATAGATGAATAAGATCAAGATTAAAACTAAGAATGGAAGATTAGATTAGATGAACAAGAAAGAGAAAGATACCAGAAGTGTGTTCCTAGTGAGAGAAACTAAGGAGAGTTTCTCTCTCTAAAACAAGAAGGAAGGAAAATTATTATGAGAGACACACACACAAATGAGGATGGTTATGCCTTTTATACTAAGGCTTACATGAATAGGAGGCCTTCCTCATTTGTGTGTTCGGGACTAATTCCCGTTTCATGCATAATAATGACATAGAACTCTCGACACTGTTGAATAGCATTTTCCACGAGTTTCGCAACGGTATATTATATGACCATCACTTTAAATACTTCTAACATAACTAGACTATTCAACCCCCCCTTCTAGTTTCTACATGATAAATCATGTTTGACCATAAATTGAGTGGATCTTTTTCCAATTTGAATAATATTTGGTTGCATACGATGATCTGGTCGATCACCGATATAAAATATAGGCATTTTTGTGGCTCTTCGTTTTTATGGTTACGGCACGCGCGCCTTTATAAGAACTATTAGAAATTTTGTTATGGTGTGTGATGATAATCTTTGATATCTTGCTTGAATCATGTTGAGTTTATATTTCGTATAAAGTATTTTTGTGACGCCCCCAAATTGAGTCAAATGCAGCGGAGGTAATATTTGGGTGTCACGTAGGTGGATCAACAGCAGACAGATTATAGAGCGACAGATAAAAGATTATCCTTACATTTATTACATGATTAAAAGTGCAAATGTTCTTAAAACAAGTCTTAAACAATATTCAGTAGTTTGAATTATTCCCCGGTTTATAAAACCCCAGATGAGCTCTATAAATGCAGCCTATCACGATGCTTGACTCCATGCACACCAATACCAGCTTTAGTTTCCTGAGAAAACATGCTTAGAGAGTCAACATAAAGTTGGTGAATTCACAGGTTTAATTAAAATAAGTTTGGACATATAAACATTCACTGAAGTAGTAATGCACAAAGCATTAATACTTAAAAGTAATTACATTTCCATATTGCCCGAAACTGAAACTTGACAGTTAAGCCCTTAACAAATAAGGGCCCTTCGCCTTATCATTATCAAAGCACCCATAAATAATAATGTACTGACATGTGAAACATCTGTTGTCCTGGCCTAGGCACAGTGAGCATGACTCACCCAGATGGGGACGGTCAATCCCAAATAGATCTATTTATAACATTCAGGCAATTCAAAAATTCTAACAGTTTCGGATGCACGGGTCATGCGGGTTCATCTACAATAGGCATTGTAATCAAAAGTTTTGCAGTTCAGTTTACGTCCATAAAATAAAATATGTTGCATGTTTTCTTCCCCATAAAAGAGTTTAAAAGTTTGTCAATATATAAAAGTGGGGCCATGAACTCACCTCAATAGTACAACAATTAGTCAATAGATAAGTCTGATAGGGATGCTCACGATACAGTCAACGACCTAAATAATTATAAGGTCTCAGTAAATGCATAATATAAATGCATAAAAGTTTCAGAATAAATCTGTGCATGCTTAACTGGTTTTAAGTATTAAATTACAATACTCGTAATTTAGTCTATCGTTGTACAAGTCATATTAAGATTTATTTTAAGTATAAAATAAATATTAAGGTTTAAATAAATTAATCCATTTAATTAACATTTGTACTTATGTTGTTTATACAAACTCTTTAAATATTTATAAAATGTAGTTTTATATATATATTCAAAGTAATGGGAAAATAAATATAATTAATATATTTATTTTATAAGTTAATCATTTTTAGTTTACATAAAAATGTGTAATGAGGTTTACAAAACGTACAACATTTTAATTAAATTTCCCGTTTACGTAAGGTTTATAATTATTAAATTATAAGTTTAGAAAAATAACATTTGCTATATTTATTTAAGTTTTACGTTTTAATTAACGGGTGTAAATATATAGGAGTTTCAAGTCTCGTTATATTTTGTATAAATTACGTTTTTGTCCTTGTATTTGAAGAATTACAGTTTTGGTCCCTTCCTAGTTACACGTGTAACTAGGGTTCGTTTAAGTTTCATAAATGGCAAAAATAGTCCCTAAAGTGTACGGCTCATATTAGGGCTTATTTAAGTTTCATATATTGGCAGTTTTAGTCCTTATAGTTTCAGCTAAAAATAAGGTTTATTATAAGTTACATTTATGCCCCCTAGGGCTTGTATAGGTTTCGGCTTTAGGCAGGTTTAGTCCCTAGGGTTGCTTAGGGTTTTATTATGTTTAGTAACTTGACACTATTAGTCCCTCATGTTCATTTTAGGTCACGGCTTGTGTCCAAAATAGTCCTTAGGCTTTCCAAAGTTTACACAACTCACCCTAGTATTTTAGTAATCTCTTTTTAGTCCTTTTTAACTCTAAAAAGTTTCGGATATGTTCAAAACACACCCTTATACTCTCGGCAATATTTAAAATGGGATTCAAAGTTTATGTTTTTGAAATGAAATTTTCTACACTTATCTATTTAGATCCCTTATACTTTATAAATTTACAATTTAGTCCAAAAGTATTATATAAGCTATTTTTAATCCAAAAATTTATATATATATTATTTTAGTTTCAAAACTTCTTAGATATATTATTTAAATCCAAAATAATTATAGATCTATATTTTTAATATGTAACTTTATAAAATCATAACTTTGACACTAAAAGTCTTATAAAACATTTATTTAATAAAGATGATTATTTATCTAGGAGAAGTATTATAGTGAGCTTAAACTAATCCTATAAGGCCTAGTAGTGATCTTAATATTTTAAGGCACCTAATAACATAAAGCTAATATTTCTAGTTACGTCTAAACATTACAAGATCACTCAAAAACATATTATGAGCTTTATAGCTCACGTCCAAAAATATACATGGATAGGTTTTTATGATTTTACAAGTTAAACAAGATCATGTTAATGTGTTCTTCAAGGTTGACAAGTTTTTACAACAAGTTTTACTATATATAAAAATTAGCCGTGGGTTTTACCTTGGTTTTTAGGGTTTCATGTTTGTTTAAATGTTAACTTCACCATAATAAACATGTACACATCAATATATATGAATGTAATGTATTAGAAAGGATAGGTTTTAACTTGGACTTACTTGTTTAGTTAGGTTTAGGAATGATATGAGAATAGGTAGAAACAAGTGACAAGCTTTCAACAATGGAGATCTAAGAAAACATAGGCATGCCGTGGGCTTCAAGGAGTCTCCTAGGTTTCTTGTTCTTGCTTCAATGATCAAGGTTTCTTGTAGGTTGAGCTTAGGATTAGCCTTTAGGTTGTAGAAGACATAGTATGGATGTAGTAGTAAACTTTGGAGGTTTAAAAATGGTGGTGAAGGTGTTGTAGCCGTGAGTTGAGAGAGAAGAGAGTGAAATGGAGAAAATGTTTTGTGTTGTGTGAAGTGGGTGTGTTTGCCACGGCTTAAGAAGAGAGAGGGACAAGATTTTGCAAATCTTGTACCTAGTACCCAAGATTTTAGAGGATATTGGTTGGATTTGAAATATCTTCCAATTATTTGACACATGCCTAAACTAGAAAGTCCACTTCCTTCCCATTTGGTTTGTGTCCGTGTGTTTGCAAGTCAAAGTGGGGGACAAAACTTACAAGTGTAGTAGGATGCATGGAGGTTGAGTGTGTAAGTGCATAAGTGTGCTTTGGTGTAAGTAAAGCATGGTTAGGTGTAAGTAAGGCATGGTTTATGCATGTATTAGTATAGGGTATTAGTGGAGTGCATGATTACATAGGTTACTTGTAGCTAGTTGAATCAAATGATGGTATTGTATGCATGCATGCACATACACGTTTTACATAGGCTTGGGAGAGGGGTTTTGGGTAAATTTTGCCAAGTGTAGTATGATAATAATAGTCTTTGTATATTATTATAGGTACTTGTGGTGTTGTAGGTATTTTTGTTGAAGCTTTTAGATAATTAATGAAAGTGTATATAAAATATATCATTGTAAGTATTTACTTAAAGAAAATAAATAAATGACACTTGTTAAAATAGTGTACATTGTTTTTAAAGTGTTAGGTGTTTATTCCTTTAGGTAATATATGTAAATATGTACATATAAAATAACTCAAGTACTTAATAAATAAATTAAGTAAGGTTACAGTTTATCTTAAAATATGTACTGAGGTGATGAGTTTATTAATAAACCAGGTGGCCAGTCAGTTGCCAGAGTAGTCAATACATGACTAAAGGTCCACATAAATATAAAATAAATGGGATAAATAATATGACAAAAGGTATATGCTTAATAATAAAACATAGAAAGGCGAAATTATATAAATTCCATAAATAAGTAGTACAACAGTTGACAAAGTCAATAAGGTAAAATCAGGGGTTTTACAGCACAATCCCGTTATTTTAGCTTTGTCCTCAAAGCTTAAGATGAAGTCATTGGTCAGGTGAACAAGTGTGGGTACTTGGTTTTGAACGAGTCTTCTCGTTCCCAAGTGAACTCAGGGCCTCTCCTAGAGTTCCAACGTACTTTGACCAACGGGATACGACTGCGTTTCAATTTCTTAACTGTTCTCTCCATGATTTCTACTGGTTC
Source organism: Glebionis coronaria (assembly GCA_025667525.1). Taxonomy (NCBI): domain Eukaryota; kingdom Viridiplantae; phylum Streptophyta; class Magnoliopsida; order Asterales; family Asteraceae; genus Glebionis; species Glebionis coronaria. The sequence goes on from CM046879.1 coordinate 520,895,645, forward strand.
CTCTGTGAACTGGAGTTTGTCGTCAAACTGAACTCCTTCTAATGGCATAGCCAATGGTTCTTCAGCATAGCACTTCTTCAAGTTAGACACATGAAAGGTAGAGTGTATCCGACTCAGTTGTTGGGGCAACTCTAAACGGTAAGCTACTTCCCCGATCCTGGCTATCACTTTGAAAGGGCCAACATAACGTGGATTCAGCTTTCCACGTTTGCCAAAACGTACCACACCCTTCCAAGGAGATACCTTGAGCATAACACGGTCACCTACTTCAAATTGCATAGGTTTTCGCTTTAGGTCCGCGTAGCTCTTTTGTCGATCGCGGGCAGCTCGAATTCTCTGTTTAATGAGGACAATCTTATCTGAAGTCTCTTGGATTAATTCTGGTCCGGTGAGTCGAAACTCTCCTACTTCTGCCCAACACACAGGTGAACGGCATTTGCGACCGTACAGTGCCTCAAAAGGGGCAGCCTTGATACTGGCATGATAACTGTTGTTGTAGGAGAATTCCACTAAAGGGATGTGGTCAACCCACCCACTTCCAAAGTCAATTACACATGCTCGCAGCATGTCCTCTAGAGTCTGAATGGTTCGCTCACTTTGTCCATCAGTTTGTGGATGATAAGATGTGCTCATATCCAATTTGGTACCTAAGGCTCGTTGAAAGGCTTTCCAAAAATTTGAAGTGAACCTACCATCTCTATCACAAATTATTGAGACTGGTATTCCATGCTTGGTCACGATCTCCTTCATGTACGTTTTTGCCAGTTTGGTCAGGGAATCGTTCTCCCTAATTGGCAGAAAACGGGCAGACTTAGTGAGTCGGTCGACAATCACCCAGATAGTATCGTAACCGTGAGATGACTTTGGGAGTTTGGTGACAAAGTCCATAGTGATGTTGTCCCACTTCCATTCCGGTATCTCGGGTTGTACAAGCAAGCCCGATGGTCTCTGGTGTTCAGCTTTGACACGTGCACATGTCAAACACTTCTGAACGTAGGTGGCAATGTTGACTTTCATATTCGGCCACCAATACAACTTCTTCATATCCTGATACATCTTCTCAGATCCGGGATGTATAGAATATTTAGACTTATGAGACTCGTGCATGATCACGTTCCTCAAGTCTCCATAACAAGGTAACCAACTTCGTCCGTGAAGGCATAGGGTTCCATCTGTCCTTGGTTCTAGCTTTTCCTTAGTAAGGTCGGTCCTGAGCATTCCTCCAACATCTTCCTTCACAAGGTTTTCAGGTAATTGGGCTTGAGTCTGAGCTTCCAAAATCTGTTTGGGTAAGTCCAAACTGATCGTCATAACTAATGCCCGAACTCTCATAGGAGGGTCCGTATCCTTACGACTTAGAGCATCTGCAACCACGTTTGCTTTACCAGGGTGGTATTTGATCTCGCAGTCGTAGTCACTCAACAACTCAATCCAACGACGTTGTCTCATGTTCAGCTCCTTCTGGTCCAATATGGGTTGCAAGCTTTTGTGGTCAGTATGCACTGTACATTTTGTTCCGTATAGGTAATGCCTCCAGATTTTGAGAGCAAAGACCACGGATCCGAGTTCCAGATCATGAGTGGTATAGTTCTTCTCGTGCTTCTTCAGTTGTCTTGAAGCATAGGCGATCACTTTCATTCTCTGCATCAATACTGCACCTAAGCCTTTGTGTGAGGCATCGCAGTACACAACGAAATCATCGTTGCCCTCGGGCAAGGCCAGAATAGGTGCACTACACAACTTCTGCTTAATCAGTTGAAATGCTGCTTCTTCTTTCTCTCCCCAATCAAACTTCATTCCCTTCTGTGTGAGCTTGGTCATTGGCTTGGCTATTTTGGAGAAACCTTCAATAAATCTACGATAGTACCCGGCAAGGCCTAGAAATTGGCGGATCTCCGTCGGTGATTTAGGAGATGCCCAATCTTTGACAGATTCGACCTTTGCTGGATCTACGTGTATGCTGTCACAATCAATGACATGACCAAGGAAGTGCACTTTGGGAATCCAGAATTCACATTTGGAGAATTTGGCATAGAGCTGTTCCTCCTTGAGTACCTTCAGTACTTGTGCAAGATGTTCCCCGTGTTCTTGTTCGTTCTTAGAATAAATGAGTATGTCGTCAATGAAGACTATCACGAATTTATCCAAATAATGTCTGCACACGCGGTTCATAAGGTCCATGAAAATAGCGGGTGCATTGGTCAGCCCGAAAGGCATAACCTGAAATTCATAATGACCGTAACGGGTTCTGAAGGCTGTCTTTGGAATGTCTTCCTCCCTGACTCTCAGCTGATGGTATCCAGATCTCAGATCGATCTTGGAATACACACTTGACCCTTGCAGTTGGTCAAATAAGTCGTCAATGCGAGGTAGCGGATAACGATTCTTCACTGTTAATTTATTAAGTTCTCTGTAGTCAATACACATACGGAAAGAACCATCCTTCTTTTTGACAAATAGAACAGGAGCTCCCCACGGAGAGGAACTGGGTCGGATGAATCCTTTGTCAGATAATTCTTGGAGTTGTTCAGCTAGTTCTTTCATTTCTGATGGTGCCAACCGGTATGGAGCTTTTGCTACAGGTGCAGCTCCGGGAATCAAGTCAATTTGAAATTCCACTTGTCGGGTCGGTGGTAAGCCTGGCAACTCATCAGGAAATACTTCGGGAAAGTCCCGGACGATAGGTACGTCCTTGATTTGTCTCTCCTCAGGTTTGTCTTCTTCCTCAGTTTGGGAAATGTGAGCCAAAAAGATAGGGCATCCTCTCAGTAAGTATTTCTGAGCTTTGGTACTAGAGATGACACTAAGTCTGGTGTCAGTAAGGTCGGTGTTACCGTCTCCTCTAATGATTAAGATCTCGTTTCCCCAAGGAATACGGACTAGTTTTTCATCACAAACAATGACTGCGTGGTATTTTGCTAACCAGTCCATGCCGATAATTACATCAAAACTACCAAGGTGTACTGGGATAAGGTCAATATTGAACGGATGTTTCGAAAGGTTTAAGGTACAACCTCTAACGATGGTGTTAGTGACTACAGTTTTACCGTCAGCTAGTTCTACAGAATAACGGTGATCTAAAATCGATGGGACGACTTCTAACACATTGCTAAATTCAGTGGATATAAAGCTTCGGTCTGCTCCGGTATCAAACAAAACAGATGCATAACGATTGTTTAGTAGGAACGTACCAGTAACGACATTTGCATCGGGGTTGGCTTTTGCATTACCGACCACGTACACTCTGGATGAAGCTCCTCCACCGTTCTTGTTCTGGTTGGCCCGCTTAGGGCAACTTGGTCTTACGTGTCCCGGTGCTCCACACTCATAGCACACAACTCCTTTCTTGGGTCCGTTTCCATTTCCTCCGATAACATTACGGTTTCCTTGCTGTCCATTCCCGTTCCCACGAGCATTATACCCGCCCCTGTTGTTGTAGTTCCCAGTGTTCTGATTGGGTCGGGCCTGAGTGACAGCATTAACTCGACAGGTCTTAGCAAAATGACCTACTTGTCCACATTTGTAGCAGGTCTGGCATGGGCTATCAGTAGTGTGATGATAATTGCACTTTGAGCACAAAGGTTTGGCGCCCACGTACGAGTTAGCTCCTGCAGAAGTAGCACTGTAAACCTGTCCAGCATGTTGTTTCTTAGGATGCTGCTGGTGCTGACTGCGGAAATACTCGTCTGCCTTTCGTTTGTTGTCAGTGTGCCTCTCAGATATGGTACGGACTCTTTTGTTTATCAACTCAGTAGCAAACTCAATAGCATTCTCGACGGTAGTAGGTCGAGATGCGAGTACACTGTCGTGAATGGTGTCTGGGAGTCCTCCCACATACTTCTCAATCTTATCATCCTCTTCCACAAACATCCTGGTGCACATTAGGGTCAACTCTTGGAACCTCTGGTTGTACGTAGTGATGTCATTGTTTCTGCATTTGAGATCCCACAATTCGATCTCCAGTTTCTTCATTTCTCCCCTTGGACAATATTTCTCCGTCATTCTTTCCTTCAGCTCGGTCCAGCTGAGAGTATAGGCAGCATCGTGTCCAAGGGTAGCAACAACAGAGTTCCACCAAGTCAGAGCACTCTCAAGTAAGGTGCAGGTGGAAAACTTCACTTTGTTCTCTTCTGTACAGTCGCTGATGCGGAACACAGTCTCCAATCTCTCAAACCACTACATTAGTTCCACTACTCCTTCTTTTCCTTTGTAGTAGGAAGGCTTGCATTTCAGAAAGTCGGGGTAAGAGCAACCTCTGGTGGCTTGGTTGTTCCTGCGAGCGTTGGAGTTTAGACTATCATCCCCATTCCTACTGGCAGCCATCGTAGTTGCGATTCCCTGATCAATCATCTCCCGTAGTTGGGCAGCAGTGATATTTTGGGTAGCGGCCGCGTTGTTGGGTTCGGTAGTCAGTCTAGTGATTGCCATTTGTCTATAGTCATATACAAAATGACATCATTAGTTTCATGTATTAGTACAGTTTATATTGAGGTGCATAAAAAAAATGTATGCATAGAACTCACAACAAATTTGGCAACCTGTTAAGAGTTCACAATATAATACAACACATAATATAACAAAAGATGACGAGTACATGCCATTTCTAGAATAAGAATATAGTACAAAATGCACAACCTAATCCAAGACAGAGCACAGCCCGCCTGTCTGGGATGGTGGTAAACATAATCTAAGGTACATCGTCTACAATCTAAAAGTACAGTACAAGGATACAACTGATGAAAGGAAAGTACAAATACAAAAGATCCTAAATCATGCGAGCCGGGATGCAACCCTAATAGCTTGTCATGATATACAGAAATCTAGTATAACTAATCTAGCCACGTCTAACAGACTCCTCGGAAACTGCGGGTGCCGCTGGTGGTGGTGGGGCAACTGGTGCCCTCCTAGCATCCTGCATCTCTGTCAGCGCAGTCCTGGTCTCCTTGAGCAGTCGGAGTGCCTCAAGAAACTGGTCTCTGAAAGTCTGCTGAGCTCCTCTGAGATGAGCGGTCTCTGACGTCAATCCTGTTGGGAATAAATTATGGGTCAGTTCACTAGACGCTGATAAGAAGAATGTCAACGCTGATAAGATGACATTGGACGCTGACAGCCAAGCGTTGACATTGAAGAAGTCAACGCTGATAGCCTTGAAGATTAGCACTGATGGAATATATCTTCATACGAATCTTTTTGTTTATTTGTTTCTTTATTTGTGTATGGTAAAGATAAGCTCGACATTGTATTTTCTATTATTATCTTTACCTAGAATAGTTGATTCGTAGCTTATTGTACAAGACTTCTTAATCTATAAAAGAAGATCTTTTAGGTTAAAGTTAATCATCAGTTTTCATAAGTTTTCACAAGTTAAACCTCTTTCATTGTAATCAAGTTCGATCATTCTAATACAAGTGAAAGTTTGTTTAACATCTTTGTGTTTTAGATTAAGTGTTAATTCCGCATAACACTTAGTTACTTTATTCATAAGCAAAGGTTTCTCTACGTGTAGTACTTGATCTAATCTCATATACACAAAGCTTAATCGATCTAAGTTTGGGATCAACAAGTGGTATCAGAGCTTGTTGAGAAACTTTTTGATCTTTAAGTAACGCAAGAACCCTAAAACACCAAAAACCCTAAAAACCCTAAAATTCTCAAAACCCTAAAAACATCATGTCTGGCACAGATCAACCTGCTGCTTTGCTACAAAACAACTCCACAAATCCTAGTATCAAAATTCCCATGTTTGATGCCAGGAACTTCGAGCTTTGGAAGTCAAATTTTGAGCAATATATAGCTATTCATGACTACACTCTTTGGGAGATTGTTGAATATGGGAACACATTCGACAAAGCACAAAAGATTGCTACTGCTATTGCCACAAGGACAGCTGTTCCTAATTGTCCTGAAGCTGATAAGAAGGAAAAGCCTGGAGATGGAAGAGCTGTATCTGTTGAAGATATAGCCAAGAAAAGGGTGGACATGAAAATCTTGAACATCATGAAACACGCCCTAGGTCATGAGAATCAGCACAAGTACAAACGCTTTGAGTCTGCAAAAGAGCTTTGGGAAGCTCTTGAAGTAGCACATGGTGGCAATGCTGACACAAAAGAAGAAAAGAAGAAGCAACTCTTGCATGAGTATGCTGTCTTTAAGGCTCAACCCAATGAGAATCTCAGCAGTGTGAGAAGTAGACTGCTTGACATCACAAGTCAACTTTCCTTCATGGGAACACAAATTGATGACCCTGACTTGAATGCTACTTTTCTCAAAAGACTTGGTGATGTATGGAAGATTGAGACAAGATCCATTCTTGTCAATAACACCCACAAGAATTCCAGGTTTGATGACATCTTCAACAAACTAAGACTACTGGAAAATGAATGGCTTTTGGAGAGTGATAATAAATCTTCCAGCAGCAACATGGCCTTCTTCTCACAAAGTGAAGGCCAATTTGATTCCATGAACTCCTATGGACATCCAGTCACTGGATCTCAATGTGTCAACGTTGGATCACAGCCTGTCAGCGCTGGATCATATCCTGTCAACGCTTTATACTCAAGCGCTGACACTCACAACTTTGGCGCTGATAGAATTAAACCTGCTGGTTTAGATCTAGATACTGTGTGTGCATTCATTGCTTCTTTGCCCAGTGATTCAAGGATTACATATGAAGATCTTGAGCAGATAAGTGATGAACAATTGGAAGAGATGGACATCAAGTGGACTATGGCTCTTGTAAGTTTAAGAGCAAACAGGTTTAATAAAAGGTTCAAGAAGAAGATGACCTTTAATGCTAAGGATGTTGCTGGATTTGACAAATCAAAGGTTGAGTGCTACAATTGTCATCGGATGGGGCACTTTATGAGGGAATGTAGATCTCCAAGAAGATCTGATGCTGGTAAGCCCTCAAGCCAAATGGTTAAGAGCCAAGATCCCAAGGCCATGGTTGCTGTTCAACAAATTGATGGTGTTGGAGGATGGGACTGGAGCTGGAACTTTATGGCTAAGGATGAGGAAGAGGACAGAGCTTTGGTTGCTGAAGTTAAAGAAGAGCATGTTGAATATGCTCTCATGGCACACTCCTCCTCTTCATCAGATAATGAGGTATATGATGATGCTTTCTGTTCTAAGGGTTGTCGTTTAAATACTGAAAAACTAAATCAAGAGATAGTAAAATTATTAGATGAGGCAAGTACTGAAAGATGCAAAGTATCTAATTATCAAATTGCTCTTACCCAAACAGAAAAGACAGTAGCTGAGTATAAGAAAATGGAGTTTGATTTAAAGGATCAAATAAATATCTTAAAACATGAGTTACATCAAAGTAAAGATATTCAAGATATAGTAAACAGGGTTAATCTTGATTTGATAGCTCAGTTAGATGAGGCTAACAAAAATAAAGATAATGTGAGTCTTAAAATCCAGAGATTTGATAAGGCCACACAATCCCTAGGAGAGTGTGTTAGTAAACAAAGAGACTCTAAGGACATGAGTGGAATTGGGATGAAAGATTATACTGGTGTTCCACCACCAGCTGGGGATTTCTATGGTGTCCAATCAAAGGACTTATCTTGGACTGGCTTGCCAGAACTTCAAGAGAAGGAATTCATTCCTCCACCTAGAGTGACTTCCCCAGTTGAAGAATACAAACAAAAACTGACTGACCTAGATGAGTGGAAGAAAGCTAACCACACTTTGTTTGTTAAGGGAGGGTTGTTGTGTGAAAGTCCAAATGAGCCCACACCAATCAAGAGCCATGATCCTACACCTATTAAAATCACACACCCAACCACTGGCAAAGCTGTTGACCTTGGCCCACAAACTGTTAGAAAACCTAGTGTTAAGTATGCAGAGATGAATAGGAATACTAGGTCACCAAAAAGCCAAGTTAGTAACCATGGAACAGGCTTCTTTGCTTCTAGACCTAAGACTATGTCTAGAAAAGCTTGTTACTCATGTGGTAGCTTTTCACATTTGGCATACAAATGTGTCAACGCTTCCAATGTCAACGCTGATAGGAACCATTTCAGCACTGACAAAAGTCAACATAGGTCAAACACTGTCAGACCCAATACCTTTGTGAACAAAAGTTCACAAGTTGTTAGACCAGCCCCATTCTTTTCTAGAGGGTCTAACACACAAGGCCTAAGACCTTTCCAAAAGTCAAACACTTGGTCCAATAGGCAATGGGTTCCTGTAGCAAACCCTAGGTTCAACGATGATAAAGGCAATCGGGGCGCTGACAAGAACAATTTCAGCGCTGACAGACACACTGCCAAACCTAGGTATTTGCAACCACAGGGAAATAGGTCTAAAGCTTCTACTAGCTTAACATGGAGACCAAAACAAGACCAAAACTCTAATTCTACTGGTGTTTCTATGACATGCAACAGGTTTCATTATATTTCAAAAGCCATGTCAACACCAATTGGGGTTAACTGGGAATTTCATTCAAAAAGGGATGAAAATGGGGTTGTTATGAGAACCAAGTCTGTTCTTGTTGAACAACCAGATGAATCCAAGTCTTCCAAGGCTTGGGTTCCCAAAGAAAACTAATGTGTTTTCTTTATGTGCAGGGCATTCAGAAGAAGATCAATGATTATGGATATTGGGATAGTGGATGCTCAAGGCACATGACAGGAAAGGAAGACTATCTGACAAACTTCACTCCTATTCAAGATGGTGATAAGGTATACTTTGGAGGGGGCTATGGCACCATCACAGGAAAAGGAACCCTTGTCACCAACAATCTACGGTTTGAGAATGTCTTCCTGGTAAAAGAACTGGATTATAATTTGTTTAGTGTATCACAAGTGTGTGATAACAAAAATAAGGTTCTTTTCACTGATACTGAGTGCTTGGTGTTAAGCAAAGATTACAAGCTCCCTGAGGAGAAATACATAGAATTTAGAACACCAAGACATAAAGACATATATAATGTGAATCTTAATGGAATTAAGATAAATAATAAAATGATGTCATGTCTTTATGCTAAAGCCTCAGTAGATGAAAGTAATCTTTGGCACAGGAGATTAGGGCACATAAACTTTAAAAATATCAATAGACTTGTGAGGCTTGGTTTAGTTGATGGTTTGCCTGAAAAGGCTTTCCACAATGACCACTCTTGTGTTGCATGTCTTAAGGGCAAGCAGCACAAGGTCTCATTCAAATCTAAACAGGTGCACTCTAGTTCTAGACCACTTCACTTATTGCATATGGACCTCTTTGGTCCAACTAATATAGAAAGTTTGAAGGGTAAATCATATTGTTTTGTCATCACTGATGATTTTTCCAGGTTTACATGGACTTTCTTTTTAGCCAAGAAAAGTGAAACTGCCCAAAGTCTGATTAATTTCATTACCCAGATTGAGAAGAAGAATGGTAATGAGGTCAAAATTATTAGAAGTGACAATGGGGGTGAGTTTAGAAATCTATTGTTAGATGATTTTTGTGCCAAGAAAGGGATTACTAGGCAGTTTAGCATAGCTAGAACCCCACAGCAAAATGGGGTTGCTGAAAGGAAGAATAGAACCCTTATTGAAGCAGCCAGAACCATGTTGGCTGATGCCCACTTTCCTATAGCCTTTTGGGCTGAAGCTGTTAACACAGCTTGTTATGTTCAAAATAGGGCATTGGTCAACAAAATACATAATAAGACACCTTATGAGTTACTCTGGGGAAGGAAGCCAAATATTGGCTTTCTCAAGCCTTTTGGTTGTCATGTAGTTGTTTTAGAAACTAGTGATGCCCTAGGTAAATTTGATTCAAAAGGTGATGAAGGCTACTTCATGGGTTATTCAGTGCAGAGCAAAGGATATAGGGTTTACATTAAAAAGGAAAAACGTATACTTGAAAAAGTACATGTTAGGTTTTTAGAAAGTAAACCTAGTGATCCTGAAAGTGGTCCAAATTGGTTGTTTGACTTGGAACCTTTGTCTAGAGCTTTAAATTATATGCCTGTTACTGATCCAGACATTGTGAAGGTAACTTCAAGTGTTTTGGAAAAGAGAATTGGTAATGTTTCAGGTATACAGGTTGCTAAGAAGGATGGATCACCAGCAGTTGAATCATCTCCCACACAAGAATATGTTACACTTCCTATATGGACAGATGAGTATTATGCTACTGATGCTGCTGCTAGAAAAGATAATGGTGGTTTTCACATACCACCAAATACAAACATGCATGGTTCTTCAGGCGCTGACAAAGGGAAATCAAGCGCTGACAAGAGCAATTCAGACGCTGATGGATCAGACGCTGACACCAACAGTTCAAGCGTTGTTAGCCCAAGCGCTGACAAACAAGGATCAGACTTTGACAACACCTTTGCACATCTTTTCTCTTCCCATTTTGAACAAGGTGGACCTTCCAATGTCCATGAAGAGATTTCTGTTGATCAAAGAGAGTCTGATGAAGAAGATATTGGCAACATGGAGCGAGAAGTTGAGGACACCAGACTTTTTGAAGGAGGAGTTCTCACTTCCACAGCAAAGGATCACCCCTCATCTCAGATCATTGGTGATGTTATGGCTCCAGTTCAGACAAGAAGATCCCATCAAAATCTTGGTGGATTTATTGCCAATATACACAAGAAGGTTGATACCCCTCTTGTACAAGCATGTTTGTTTGCATGTTTTCTGTCACAAGAAGAACCCAAGAAGATTTTTGATGCTCTCAAAGAACCTAGTTGGGTGGAAGCAATGCAGGATGAGCTTCACCAATTTGCTATACAGGATGTTTGGGAGCTGGTTGATTGTCCTAGATATGTGAGACCAATTGGGACAAGATGGGTTCTAAGGAACAAGAAAGATGAAAGAGGTATTGTGGTCAGAAACAAGGCACGTTTGGTAGCCCAAGGATATACACAAGAGGAAGGTATAGATTATGAAGAAGTTTTTGCTCTAGTTGCAAGAATTGAAGCTATAAGAATTTTCCTAGCTTATGCCTCTTGTATGAATTTCACTGTTTATCAAATGGATGTGAAGAGTGCTTTCCTCTATGGAACAATTGTTGAGGAGGTATATGTTATGCAACCTCCTGGTTTTGAAGATCCTAAGAATCCAGACAAGGTTTATAGAGTGAAGAAAGCTATGTATGGACTTCATCAGGCCCCAAGAGCATGGTATGGTACATTGTCCACCTACTTGGTGGAAAATGGTTTTAAAAGGGGCACCATAGATCAGACATTGTTCACCAAGAAGAAAGGTAAGGATGTCTTACTTGTCCAGGTCTATGTTGATGATATCATTTTTGGATCTACAAATCCAAAGATGAGTGAAGACTTTTCCAAGCTTATGACAGATAAATTCAAGATGAGTGCAATGGGTGAGATGAACTTCTTTCTAGGGTTACAAGTTCAGCAGAAAGAAGATGGTATCTTCATCTCCCAAGACAAGTATGTAGCTGAAATCTTGAAGAAATATGGTTTTTCTCCACATGAAAAGGATGCTTCCACTCCTATGGATAGGGAACACCCTTGGGGAAAAATTGGAGCTGGAAAGGATGTGGATGTTAGGCACTATAGATCAATGATTGGTTCATTGATGTATCTTACAGCCTCAAGACCTGACATCATGTTTGCTGTGTGTGCTTGTGCACGCCATCAAGTGACTCCCAAGGAATGTCACCTTTTTGCTGTGAAAAGAATTTTTAGGTACCTAAGATGCTATCCAGATCTTGGCTTATGGTACCCAAAAGATTCTCCATTGGAGCTTATTGCATATTCAGACAGTGACTATGGTGGTGACAAGTTTGATAGGAAATCCACAACTGGTGGATGTCAATTTCTTGGGAGTAGATTAATATCTTGGCAATGCAAGAAACAAACAGTGGTGGCAAACTCTACAACTGAAGCAGAATATGTTGCAGCAGCTGCTTGTTGTGGACAAGTCTTATGGATTCAGAACCAGCTGTTGGATTATGGGTATAATTTCATGCATACCAAGATTTTTGTAGAAAATAACAGTACTTTATGCATTATTAAAAATCCTGTACATCATTCTAAAACCAAACACATAGAATTAGGCATCATTTTATAAGAGATTGCTTTGAGAAAGGTTTAATACAACCAGATAGGGTAGCCACAGAAGATAATGTGGCTGATTTATTAACTAAACCTTTTGATGCTGGAAGATTTCAATATTTGGTAACAAATATTGGAATGGTTAATCTCACTTAATATGTGTTTTGGAACCTTTTTGTAAAAGTATGTACAGGATAATGCATTGTTATTGGTCTTTGTGATGATTTAGATTTTTCCACTTTATTTTTCTAACACTGACAAAGGTAAATGTAACGCTGATAAGTGTTATTTTGCCGTTGTTAGAGATATTATTGTCTAACGCTGACAAGAGTTCCTTCAACGCTGATAAGTGTTGTCGGGACGCTGTCAGCAACAAATGTTAGTTTTGTGGTTTTCAATCTAAATGTGTAGGTGGTGGTAGCTTTATGCCATTGGATACAGAGTTGCTTATGGATCTTTGAAGAGCTATTTGGACATGTTTTTGTTTATGGATGATGGTTGGAATATTTATATTCCTATCTTGACATAAATTTTTAATGTTCATATATATTTTGAGAAACTCATGTATCATAGTTTAAGGGGAGGTTTAAGGAACCTTTAGGACTTTTGGGTATTCTTATAATACTCTCATCACAATTCTAGATTGTGTCCACAGGTGAGTGTGGGTTAGTTTTACTAAACCATGAGGCACTGTAGCATGCAAAGTTGACAAACTATGCATGCTGCCAAGACATTTTTGGCCTAGAATTGGTTATGGTCTGATGGGAGACTTGGGAATAGTTTTGTTATGGGTTTACCTGGGAGTTACAAAGAATTTTATGAAATAACTTTGTTGGTAAGTATTTTGGTTAGCAAGGGACACTAGAGGACATTTGTGTCTATCTTGCTTAAGCAAGTGTGCATAAATGGACAGTGCTTGCCGCCCAGTAATTATTATCAACTTGTAAGATATTTCCCTTAGGATAAATTACTTTGTTAAGGTCTTTTTCTTTTTAAATATTTTTATTTTTAGACGCTGACAAGTTTTTCTCCAAACGCTGTTACGTCCAATCGTGACGCTGACAAGGCTTTAGGCAAACGCTGACAAGAAAATATAGCCGTTGGGCGCTGATGGGCTATTTTTGACCGTTGACACCTAGTGGGTCCTACCCAGTTGTTATTTTTTGACTAATCTTTGGCCGTAATTTTGGGGAGTTGTTACTTTTAATTAATGCATGAGATAAGTTATATTTGATTCAATATTTTCATCATTACTTTTTGAATATAACTGCCTCATTTTTGACCAATCAAACTCATGCATTTCTCCTATAAATTTGGCTAACTTTTTTATTCTGGGTATTCATATTTTCTTGTCTAACATTTTTCTCCTAGATTTTTCCCATATCACATAACCTAAACAGCTTTAAACATGGCACCAAAGTTCAACTCAAGCAATCTGACATTGGAGTTCAAGAGCCAACATAATATGGTGGCTTACTTGGCCGCTGATAATGATTTGTTCCCTCAGTATTCACAAATGGTGGCATTTTTAAATGCATCTTCTATAAGGTATGCACTTTCTCATGAGCCACTGGTCCCTGTCGCACACATTAGACAGTTTTGGAACAATGTTAGTTCCACAACAGCTAATGGAGTGACCACATTAACATCTACTGTTCATGGAAGAACATGGGTGGTCACTGAAGCCTTGGTTCGCCAAGCTTTGTGTCTTGATGACGCTGATGGTGTGACTACCCTTGCCATTGCAACAATAGAACAAGGTCTTAGGGAATTGGGTTATCCTATTCCTGCTGGTAAAACTTTAAATAAATATCATAAGCAGGAATTTCCCTCGGATTGGAAATATTTGATACATGTCCTTCTCCAATGCTTAAGTCCAAAATGTACTTCTTTTAATGAAATAAACAGGTCAATTGCAAGTGCTTTGGTTTGTATCACACGTGGGCTTAAGTATAATTTTTCAAAAATGATTTTTGAAGGGATGTGTAAAAATAAGGGAAGTAAAATGACTTTGGCTTACCCAAGATTTTTGCAAATGGTTTTTAATTTACAAGAATATTGTTCTAGGGATCATGACACTTTTTATGAGATCCCTAAACAAAAGAAAACCATTTTTGACAAGATGAGCTCCACAAACAGATCCATACCTCTCACCCAAGCCATGCTTGAAGTAATTCAGGCTGCTCAACCACACCCAGACCCTGCACCCCAACTTGAGCCTATCCATGAACCATTACCTTCACCTGATCACATGGACGTTGACCAACCCAATGTCAACGCTGACACTCAAAATGTTGGCGCTGACACAGCCAATCCCAACGCTGATAACATCCCTGAACAATCCCAAACACCCCTTAACCAACCAACACCCACACAATCTACTTCATCTTCCACCCCCTTACAATCTAGGTTGAATAAACGCCAAAGGACTACTGGAGTGTTCTCCTCTAGTGGTCCTAGCCTTGTAGCAGAGAGAACCACCTCCACAAGTGTGGCTGGTGACATGGATGAGGCTGGGGCTATTGACACACGCTTAGATGCTGGTCAAGACAGTCCCAACATCATTAAGACCTCATCCATGCCCTATGATTCTATTTCGGGAGGTCAAATCCCCATTCTAGCTGAGGGCAGATTGGAACCTATGACATTGACTGAATTGACGACTGCTGTCATTAGCTTGCAAAAGCAAAATGTCAGCCTTGTACAAATTGTCAACAAACAGGGCCGTGAACTCCAAGTATTGAGGAAGCGGGTAACTGTTTTGGAGAATCCAAGTAGCAGGAGTAGGATGGAGGAATCTTCCAAAGGGGAGGATGAAGAGGATGAGCTGATTCATACAGCCAGTGAGAAGAGTTCACAATTTAGTGAATCTTTAGGTATTGCTGAAGCTCTTACAAGTCTGAAGCAGCATCCTGTTATTGATACATTCAAGGTGACACCATTAAACTTGGAAGGATCTTTCACAAAAACAATGGGCGTTGATACAGGTTTGAACGCTGACACATCCAGCGCTGACAAAGGTAATCGGGGCGCTGATAAAGGTAACTTGAACGCTGACAAAGTTGCAGGTGGTGTTGATGTATTCCAGTCATCAACAATCATCAAAGATGTGTCCACACAGGTTTCTTCTTCTACCTTACCTATTATTGATCCAAAAGACAAGGGTAAGGGGATTATGGTTGAAGAAGATGTTCCAAAGAAAGATGCAGCACAAATTGCATTTGATGAACAGTTGGCTGCACAACTTTTGGAAAGAGATTTGAAGAGAAGTGGTAGATCACCATTTGTTGCCACTTCTGAGAGTGAGGAAGAGAGTGGTGATGACAAAGAAGGAGATAGTTCAGATTCAAGTGTTCAAATTATTGAAGATCCAGAAAGACTTGAATATGGGGATGAGTTAGCAAAGGAAAGATTGAGTGATTTGAAGAATCAGATTGATTGGGACCTTCCTGAAATCACCAGAATGTACCATGCTTGGGAAGACAAGGTTATGGACAACCCAGGGATGAGTTTTTCAGATCAAATTTGGGGGTTGGAAGTCCTTCTCAGGGTACAAGATGATATAAAGGTGATTTTAAGGTTTAATGCACAAGAGGTCAAGACTTGGCTTAAAAGAGATAGAAGGCAGTTGTATTATAAGTTGCTTAGATGCCATCAACCTAGATGGACATACAAGAAGCTGCTGGCTTTATCTTTTGAGGAGCTAGAGTATAGGGCACATCCTATTTGGAGGAATGTGCAAGAAAATAATGTCTACCAGTTTCTTTCAGAAGAAAGGAAACAAGAGCTTGCTGAGGAAATGCAGATTCAAAAGGAGATGAGAATTGCTCAAAGACCAGTGAAGAAAGGAGATCCTCTCCAATTTCCCAAAGATATGGATGTGTATTTTCCAACTGAAGGTGTCATAAGGAAGCATCTCAAGCTTTCTCCATTGGAAGCTTCAGATTTGGTTAATGTAGTACCTCTAGATGACAGAAATCCAATCATAAGTTTTGATGAAGATGAGTGTGGATTTTGGAAGATTGGCAGGTTTGGAAAGGAGGTACACACTTTCACTTCAGTTATTTCTATTTTTGCAAGCATAGACAGAGAAGACTTGGTGCATCTATGGAGATTAATAGAGGCCAAGTATACAGCTGAAGCACCTACTTCAGCAAATGGAATAAGACTATGGCACACATTTTTAACTTTGTGTGGTCCAAGGGAAGCAAATCCTGCCATATGGAAGGATCTTGAAGATGACCTCAGTAATCTTCATTGGAGGCTTTATTCTACTTGTGGTGTATTTCATTTGAGCTCTACAAAGTTTTCAGAGTATCTACTGGTGGATGCTAACTATTTCTTGTCCAAAGAAGTATTGGAGAAGATGAAGGAGACACCCTTGGAGATTGATTATACTAGTGACGTGGCCAAGGACTTGATTAGATATGTTTATCACCAACATAAGAAGTTTTTGCAAGATTCCTCCTAAGCCTTAAGTTTTTATTCAGAAACTTGATCATTGGAATAGATATCAAGTTTAGGGGAGGATTGTTGGGAATAAATTATGGGTCAGTTCACTAGACGCTGATAAGAAGAATGTCAACGCTGATAAGATGACATTGGACGCTGACAGCCAAGCGTTGACATTGAAGAAGTCAACGCTGATAGCCTTGAAGATTAGCACTGATGGAATATATCTTCATACGAATCTTTTTGTTTATTTGTTTCTTTATTTGTGTATGGTAAAGATAAGCTCGACGTTGTATTTTCTATTATTATCTTTACCTAGAATAGTTGATTCGTAGCTTATTGTACAAGACTTCTTAATCTATAAAAGAAGATCTTTTAGGTTAAAGTTAATCATCAGTTTTCATAAGTTTTCACAAGTTAAACCTCTTTCATTGTAATCAAGTTCGATCATTCTAATACAAGTGAAAGTTTGTTTAACATCTTTGTGTTTTAGATTAAGTGTTAATTCCGCATAACACTTAGTTACTTTATTCATAAGCAAAGGTTTCTCTACGTGTAGTACTTGATCTAATCTCGTATACACAAAGCTTAATCGATCTAAGTTTGGGATCAACAAATCCCTGATGTCGGACATCCTGGAGGTCGAAGAAGATAGCAAGAGTCTGCTCCATGGACGATAGAGAGGTCTGAGTCTCTGTCTGCTGGCTCTGGAGCGAGTAGATCTGCTCACGTAGGAACTCATTCTCATCCAGCAGCCACTGGATGGAATGGTAAGTAGTAGACCACGCTCCTCGGGCGGCGTGCGCCTCCGAACTCACAGTCCAAGATAGAAGGTCCTGACGCTGCTGTAGAACAGCGCGTCCCGCCTGTCCAGCCGACAGCAGAGCACGAATGTCTGCTACATCCTGTGCCTGGCGTGCGGCCAGTGCAGCAATCTGGGCCTGGACGGGGTCTGCCTGTCTAGCCCGGGAACCCTCTCCGATCTCATAGGTGGAGTCGAGAGGTGCCTCGTACCTCCTCTTACGAGGTGGTAGAGACTCCGGAGCATAACCCTGAAGGGTAGAGGCTGGTGGTAAGGGTGGCAAGGCAAAAGTCTGTGAGACCTCTTCCCTAGCGGGGGAAACAGGTGAGATAGGTGGAGTGGAGATAAGTGCCTCCAATGATGCAGCATCGACTGAAGTGTGGCTGTCGTCTGCGTCACTAGCAGATAGCCATCCACATAAGACGGTAGTCGGCGATACGGCAGCAGGAGTATCGGTAGGTGATGTCATGATAATCTGAAAGTAATATAGTTTTAATTGACATAAGTATAAACTTACTCAAATTAAAAGTTTTGGGAAATAATAATTTAATTTATATGATAGTGCCGTTAGTATGGCGATATAGAAGGTTACGTTAATACTTAATAGATTAATCAACCGGGTGTTAATAATCAATGCACAGTCAATCACACAATCGATGTATGCTCTACAATCTATATGCTTAACTATTCTAGTCCCGAAAATCCCAAAAGATTTTTAAAAGCAGTTATAGTCCAGATTATATAAAAATTTTATTTTTATATTTATTTTAATTTTGCTCTGATTCTCTATAACTATCGCTCTGATACCATTTCTGTGACACCCCCAAATTGAGTCAAATGCAGCGGAGGTAATATTTGGGTGTCACGTAGGTGGATCAACATCAGACAGATTATAGAGCGACAGATAAAAGATTATCCTTACATTTATTACATGATTAAAAGTGCAAATGTTCTTAAAACAAGTCTTAAACAATATTCAGTAGTTTGAATTATTCCCCGGTTTATAAAACCCCAGATGAGCTCTATAAATGCAGCCTATCATGATGCTTGACTCCATGCACACCAATACCTGCTTTAGTTTCCTGAGAAAACATGCTTAGAGAGTCAACATAAAGTTGGTGAATTCACAGGTTTAATTAAAATAAGTTTGGACATATAAACATTCACTGAAGTAGTAATGCACAAAGCATTAATACTTAAAAGTAATTACATTTCCATATTGCCCGAAACTGAAACTTGACAGTTAAGCCCTTAACAAATAAGGGCCCTTCGCCTTATCATTATCAAAGCACCCATAAATAATAATGTACTGACATGTGAAACATCTGTTGTCCTGGCCTAGGCACAGTGAGCATGACTCACCCAGATGGGGACGGTCAATCCCAAATAGATCTATTTATAACATTCAGGCAATTCAAAAATTCTAACAGTTTCGGATGCACGGGTCATGCGGGTTCATCTACAATAGGCATTGTAATCAAAAGTTTTGCAGTTCAGTTTACGTCCATAAAATAAAATATGTTGCATGTTTTCTTCCCCATAAAAGAGTTTAAAAGTTTGTCAATATATAAAAGTGGGGCCATGAACTCACCTCAATAGTACAGCAATTAGTCAATAGATAAGTCTGATAGGGATGCTCACGATACAGTCAACGACCTAAATAATTATAAGGTCTCAGTAAATGCATAATATAAATGCATAAAAGTTTCAGAATAAATCTGTGCATGCTTAACTGGTTTTAAGTATTAAATTACAATACTCGTAATTTAGTCTATCGTTGTACAAGTCATATTAAGATTTATTTTAAGTATAAAATAAATATTAAGGTTTAAATAAATTAATCCATTTAATTAACATTTGTACTTATGTTGTTTATACAAACTCTTTAAATATTTATAAAATGTAGTTTTATATATATATTCAAAGTAATGGGAAAATAAATATAATTAATATATTTATTTTATAAGTTAATCATTTTTAGTTTACATAAAAATGTGTAATGAGGTTTACAAAACGTACAACATTTTAATTAAATTTCCCGTTTACGTAAGGTTTATAATTATTAAATTATAAGTTTAGAAAAATAACATTTGCTATATTTATTTAAGTTTTACGTTTTAATTAACGGGTGTAAATATATAGGAGTTTCAAGTCTCGTTATATTTTGTATAAATTACGTTTTTGTCCTTGTATTTGAAGAATTACAGTTTTGGTCCCTTCCTAGTTACACGTGTAACTAGGGTTCGTTTAAGTTTCATAAATGGCAAAAATAGTCCCTAAAGTGTACGGCTCATATTAGGGCTTATTTAAGTTTCATATATTGGCAGTTTTAGTCCTTATAGTTTCGGCTAAAAATAAGGTTTATTATAAGTTACATTTATGCCCCCTAGGGCTTGTATAGGTTTCGGCTTTAGGCAGGTTTAGTCCCTAGGGTTGCTTAGGGTTTTATTATGTTTAGTAACTTGACACTATTAGTCCCTCATGTTCATTTTAGGTCACGGCTTGTGTCCAAAATAGTCCTTAGGCTTTCCAAAGTTTACACAACTCACCCTAGTATTTTAGTAATCTCTTTTTAGTCCTTTTTAACTCTAAAAAGTTTCGGATATGTTCAAAACACACCCTTATACTCTCGGCAATATTTAAAATGGGATTCAAAGTTTATGTTTTTGAAATGAAATTTTCTACACTTATCTATTTAGATCCCTTATACTTTATAAATTTACAATTTAGTCCAAAAGTATTATATAAGCTATTTTTAATCCGAAAATTTATATATATATTATTTTAGTTTCAAAACTTCTTAGATCTATTATTTAAATCCAAAATAATTATAGATCTATATTTTTAATATGTAACTTTATAAAATCATAACTTTGACACTAAAAGTCTTATAAAACATTTATTTAATAAAGATGATTATTTATCTAGGAGAAGTATTATAGTGAGCTTAAACTAATCCTATAAGGCCTAGTAGTGATCTTAATATTTTAAGGCACCTAATAACATGAAGCTAATATTTCTAGTTACGTCTAAACATTACAAGATCACTCAAAAACATATTATGAGCTTTATAGCTCACGTCCAAAAATATACATGGATAGGTTTTTATGATTTTACAAGTTAAACAAGATCATGTTAATGTGTTCTTCAAGGTTGACAAGTTTTTACAACAAGTTTTACTATATATAAAAATTAGCCGTGGGTTTTACCTTGGTTTTTAGGGTTTCATGTTTGTTTAAATGTTAACTTCACCATAATAAACATGTACACATCAATATATATGAATGTAATGTATTAGAAAGGATAGGTTTTAACTTGGACTTACTTGTTTAGTTAGGTTTAGGAATGATATGAGAATAGGTAGAAACAAGTGACAAGCTTTCAACAATGGAGATCTAAGAAAACATAGGCATGCCGTGGGCTTCAAGGAGTCTCCTAGGTTTCTTGTTCTTGCTTCAATGATCAAGGTTTCTTGTAGGTTGAGCTTAGGATTAGCCTTTAGGTTGTAGAAGACATAGTATGGATGTAGTAGTAAACTTTGGAGGTTTAAAAATGGTGGTGAAGGTGTTGTAGCCGTGAGTTGAGAGAGAAGAGAGTGAAATGGAGAAAATGTTTTGTGTTGTGTGAAGTGGGTGTGTTTGCCACGGCTTAAGAAGAGAGAGGGACAAGATTTTGCAAATCTTGTACCTAGTACCCAAGATTTTAGAGGATATTGGTTGGATTTGAAATATCTTCCAATTATTTGACACATGCCTAAACTAGAAAGTCCACTTCCTTCCCATTTGGTTTGTGTCCGTGTGTTTGCAAGTCAAAGTGGGGGACAAAACTTACAAGTGTAGTAGGATGCATGGAGGTTGAGTGTGTAAGTGCATAAGTGTGCTTTGGTGTAAGTAAAGCATGGTTAGGTGTAAGTAAGGCATGGTTTATGCATGTATTAGTATAGGGTATTAGTGGAGTGCATGATTACATAGGTTACTTGTAGCTAGTTGAATCAAATGATGGTATTGTATGCATGCATGCACATACACGTTTTACATAGGCTTGGGAGAGGGGTTTTAGGTAAATTTTGCCAAGTGTAGTATGATAATAATAGTCTTTGTATATTATTATAGGTACTTGTGGTGTTGTAGGTATTTTTGTTGAAGCTTTTAGATAATTAATGAAAGTGTATATAAAATATATCATTGTAAGTATTTACTTAAAGAAAATAAATAAATGACACTTGTTAAAATAGTGTACATTGTTTTTAAAATGTTAGGTGTTTATTCCTTTAGGTAATATATGTAAATATGTACATATAAAATAACCCAAGTACTTAATAAATAAATTAAGTAAGGTTACAGTTTATCTTAAAATATGTACTGAGGTGATGAGTTTATTAATAAACCAGGTGGCCAGTCAGTTGCCAGAGTAGTCAATACATGACTAAAGGTCCACATAAATATAAAATAAATGGGATAAATAATATGACAAAAGGTATATGCTTAATAATAAAACATAGAAAGGCGAAATTATATAAATTCCATAAATAAGTAGTACAACAGTTGACAAAGTCAATAAGGTAAAATCAGGGGTTTTACAATTTTGAACCTATTTTGCGTGGGTTGCATGAAATCCTTATCGGGATAATTCAAGAAAAACACTTTGATTCTAGACACATGAAATCAAAGCAAGAACACTGAGGAGTTATATGAATTTCTATATGTTTTGTGAGAGAAGATGTTTATATTAAAAACAGAAACTCGTGGTAGTTTTTTAGCAGTTAAGGTTAGTTAAAGTCGGTTAAAACCGAATAGTTATAACCTTTCACCAACACACATGTTGGTTGGGTTTTTGTATGAAAATAGGTATCTATAGAACCAAGTATACCCACCAAGGGGCTCTATCCTTTGACCCGGTCGTGGGTAAAAACATAATAGCTCAAACGAGTATGCATTTCACACTTCTGCTAACTCCTATCCGAGCCAAATACAAAACCTCAAGAGTCTAGTAAATTTCAATTACTAACATAACTAATGAAATTAAAATCACCAACTTGTGCTATTATCAAGAATAGTTGTGGTTTCATGCTCAGTATTAACTCTCTACTACTGGGTTCTAGTTTCTTTGCCATAAGCTTAATGATGTCAAAGAAATTGTTGAAGATTTTGCAAACAAGCTCAAACTTACTCGTTGAGTATTTCGCTAACAAAAGTTTAAGTGACTTAAGTTAAAGAGAGGCTCTACCATCTACCATAATGGGCTGCAATTTTGTTTACCTTACCTGGTTATTGTTGGGATTTAAGATACTACAGTAACCATTAATGCTACGAGTGCACAACGGATAGGGATCTAGTTTGGCATGTATGATTAACACACATAATTAAACATAAAAGGGTAAAAGAAAACTAACATTTATAGCACATAACAAATAAAACTTAAGTGATTAAATTATCACCTCTACGGTTTCTCACACAAACACGTCGACCAAGTACTTTTGGAATGCTAGCCGTACTTCACGTAAAATCCAAACACCAAGTGTTATAACCCGATTCGATCAAAAAACCCGGAACAACCTAAAAACTAATTCTGTCTGAGATCTTTGTCTAACCAGAGATCTGAACCCCTTGTTGTTGTCCGATACCATACGACACATGTCCGATATGCAACCTCCTTATTGTCCGAGAACGATCAAAAGGCCTAAAATAAGTTGTCCCACTTTGACAGCTAAAGAACAACGATTACCAAACCTTTTGTAGTGAACTTAGGATTGAACCTAAGCACCAACAAACCCTTTAATAGTTTGTATGATAGCAGCAAGTGAAATCAAGAAGGAAAAACGAACCGAAAACTAAATTAGGTTTAAACCTATTCGTTTATAATGAAGAAGAGAAGCTGTCATTTGTGTGTTGTTGTGGTTATATAAATCGTGCATAATGAACAGGGAATGAGGGGTATAAATACTCCTTTAACCCTAGTTGGTATAAATCTCAAATAACAACTTTAATCATTATAAAAAAACAAACCACACTTATCCTAACTCTTATATAACTTCTTATCTAAGTATTCAAGGTATCTAGACATATTTTAAATCCTTCTTCAAGCAGGCTATATCATTTATGACAAAGAAGGATTTCATTGTCTCAATTTTTTTTGTCTCAAAGGTTACGAACATGAAGCTTATAACACACTCTATGTGTTTAACATGTGTGCCTCCAATAGGCTCACACATTTCTAGTCGTATATGATTTAATGCATTCACATTATCCCGACAGCTCCTCCCACTTGGGAATGGATTAGAAAATAACACATATACCAACGAAGGAAACATATAGCAACACTCGCATTCGTTATTTAACTAGAAATGTATGAGATTTAAGTTTCAAAAATATTATCAGTAGCATGGTCATTTATGTCTTGCTATAATCATCCTTTTGTTATAGATACTATTAAACTATGGACATAGATCCTAACTCATTCCATATAGTTTAACTTTTAGTTTCTCGTTATAGAATTTAATTGAGATATACAAAATGTAATCAAGAATCATCTTGCATTAACCTTTGGGTTTGGCCGAACATTTATTTGAATAATTCTGGAGAGGGCCCAGTAGTATCATTCAACACTTATCTAGTGGAGTAACAAATTTTATTTTGATTGCAAGTGTTGTGGATGTTATTTCACAACATTTCCACCTATAGCCTTTATAACTACCTTATTCAGGATAGCGTTTAACTTATAATCAAAAAATTATATCCACACATACACCAACTTGTTTGCATCTCAAGTCTAAGGATGACTTAATAACCATTTTGTATATATTACTCATGACAAGGGTCCAAAAGTAATATTCAAAGATTTAGGGTATCCAAATATGCAACCCTTATGAATAATATGAGTTTAATGGGAACAATCCATAAATTTAAATAATATAACGAACACTCACATTTGCCTTACATAACAATATTCTGATATTATTAACCGACAATAGACAAATTTAGAAGGATAAAATCATTCAAAGATTAAACGTGCAAAATATAGGATAAAAATTATTATATGAACTGAATAACAAATACCAAGTATCTTTATTCATCATAAAGTAAAAAATTGTCTTTGTTGGAAATACGTTTTACGTATTTATGAAGGATCGGTCGCTCCAACGATAATTATGTAATGGGCTCGTGATCCACTTAGTAATTGTATAGTCTATATAGCCCACATGTAGGGTGGGCTATATATATCCCCTCCTAGCATGTTAGGAGGGGTTCATCATTTTTCATAATACACATTCAATCTTTACTTTCTCTCTCTACTTTTCTTTTTTCTCTCCTTTCTCTCTCTACTCCCTCATCTCCATTCTCATCTTCTTTATATCTATCAATTAATCAACCCTCTTTATCAATTAAATCCATCATGTAGAATAGGCCAAGTATTTCGTAGACCTTCAATTGGTATCAGAGCATGGTTAGATTGGTTTATTCTTGTTTTTCTTTTGTTTGATTTTGATGGGTTTTGATTTAATCAAGCTTTTATCTTAAAAAGTTTGTATTTTTATGCTTTAAATCATAGTCAAATCTTTAGATTCTTACTTTTTATAAAAAATTTGTGTTTTTCTCTTTTTAATTTTGTATCTTTATTGATAAAACCCTTTTTATTCTATGTTTTGATTGTATTTTTGTTTGAAATTTTTTGTTTAATTTTTTTATTGAATTTTTTTTATTATTATTTTTTACTATTTCTTATCTTTCATTAAGTAGAAAGTAACGTCTAAGTTTTATTTTTATTTTCATTTTTTTTAAGTTTTTATTTTTAAGTTTTTATAATCAGTTTTTATAAATTTCTTTTATATAATCAGTTTCTCAATCTCAGTTTTCTGTTTTTCCTTTTTTGGTCAAAACTGTCAAGTATCTTGGTTATCTATATTCATCATCTTTCTGTCCAATTATCTTTCATCGAATCTCAGTCTCATCAAGTTCCGAACCAGTTTCTACCGATCCAAAAGTTCCGGATCAACAAAGTTCAGAATCAAGAATTCTTCCGAACGAACTTCCGAGCGAACTTCCGAACGAACTTCCGAACGAACTTCCGAACGAACTTCCGAACGAACTTCCGAACGAACTTCCGAACGAAGTAAGTTCCGAACGAAGTAAGTTCCAAACGAACGAACTTCCGAATGAAGCATTGACAATTCAAACTAAATGGGAAACATTTTGACTCGACACCAATTTTCGACTCACAACCTCTCGTCCAACAAAAACCTCGACAACCACAACTCGACTCCTTAACACACACTCACACTCGAACCCCTCACACTCTCAACCATTTACCCAAAACATTCACTGACTCGACACATATCTCAGATTGCTTTTTCTTGATGCTTGTGTAGATCCTTTAAGATTATACACGAAAACAATTTCATCATAGATATTGTGTGAAAGATTAAAACCCCCGTTAATATTTGAACAACAACTACACTCATTTTTTTAAACAGACCCTCGAAATCCTCGACAAACAGACCCTCGTCACAAACCAAAACTCACCCTCTAAATCTCTCGACATCCTCGTCCCACTCTCGACCCTCACACCTCACAATACTCTCGACCCTCACACCCTCGTCTTCTCACAATACTCTCGACCCAAACAACCTCACACCCCTCACACTCTCGTCTAAAACAAACATCACCCACCCACCTTCGACTCTAAACTCAACTCGAACCTCGACTCATCACAATCAACACTCAAAACCAAACCCAAAACCACTCCACTCCCTCACCCACATCAGAACCCTCGACTCAAAATCATTCTCGACAACCTTGACTCGACACCAAATCTTTACCCACAACCCACACTACACCAAACATAACCCAACAGAAAACAGACCTCACCAAAGACTCAATCTAGACACATCAACAAGAAAGACGCGACAGATGATAGAAAGACTCGATAGATCTCAAGATTAACAACCATAGAACATTAAAAACCTACCCGAGACCACTTAGGATCTTGAAGCCTTATTCGTCTTCATAGGGAATAGTTGGGATTGATTTGTGATTGCATATCACGAGTGTGATAGGGGTGTTTGATACTTTTGGTGATATGATTTGAGGTGATATTTGGATCAAGGAGGCGGAGGTTTGAGGTTAGATTTGGGAGAGAGAGATATTAGATATCAGGTTTTTGAGATAATGAATGTTTTGTGTGTGTTGGGAACTGACGTTTTATTTGGTTGGGAGAAGAAGTAGAGAGACGGAGGAGCATTTGGAGAAGAGAGAGATATTAGGCAAAAGTCAAACAAGGAGGAGTTAATCTAGACGGAGGATACTAGGAAAATTATTTTTTTATATATTAGTTTTAAGTGTAGTGGGGCGGTGGAATCAAGCCCATTTAGCCACGTGTTTCTCCACCGACACTTCTTGTTGAACCACGTATCACTCTCTTCACCACGTTTTTTTTTTTTTTTTTTTTTTTTTTGGAACAGTTTTTCTATTTCTTAAATATCAAATAGTTTATCAATATCAGATTTTTTAATAACTTAAAAATATTTTTTATTATTTTGGAAAATTTTGTGATATTCCGTTCTAGTCGGGACAAAGTGACGTGACTACGTGACAAAAGTGACGTGATAAAAAGACAAGGATTATTTTGCCGACGGATTGTTGATCGGGTACTTGTCAGTGAAGCCGAATTTTATCATCCATCGAGGATTTTTCAGATTTATTTTCGGATCGTTTCGTTGGTTTTGTCATATACTGTGACTTTCTGTTTCTACGTTTCTTCACGAATTGTAAAATTCCGACAACAACAACATCCACATCATTTTTTATCTTTCCTCGATTTTCAATGAATTCGTTAAACTCGACACTTAAAGAGGGAGACTTGCATCGAATGCAAGACAAAGCTAGAGAAAGTGGTATAAATTCATTTCAAATGCTTCAATATCATCTAGTTACTCTTTCACGGCTTCAAGGTGGGAGCGAATTTATGACCATCTTTGGACAAGATCGTCATATATTCATCGACTCAATATTCACTACTTTGACCCAACTCGCCGAGCAACTCAACCATGACATCTTTAATCACTCTGCATCGGCACTTGCATATAAGGATCTTGTGACACAACTCACGCCTTTCCTCGAATTCAATATCATCAAGCCTGAAAGTTCAGTGATTTGCCAATCATTTCTTCGAGATACCCATACCGAGCTTCGAGTTTTCCGTGATACAATATTGAAACTCATGACATCGGTTTCATCTTCGATTTATCAAAGATCACAACTTCAGCAAGTGTATGATAATGGAGTGCAAGAATCAATGACGCAGATGCAAGAGGAGATTGATCATACGGTTGATAACTTGGAGCCTAACGATGGCAAGAGCACGGAATCAGGAGGACAACATGATACCAGTGGCACGTCGGGGAATGTTCACGATATTTCTCTTGATGACACCTTACCCATTTATGACGCAGAGCCTGCAAACATGGTACAATGTAATGTTGTTTATGATGTATATGCTGATGACATGTCGCATAGTGAGCATTCTGAACCTAATTATGACAAACATGGGATGGAAAAGAGTGATAGAAATACCACTTCTGATTCATCCGATGTGAGTCATAATGGGGGAGAAAGTGTTCAAAATGCTATAGTACATCATGATAATTGTATTATAACTGCTTCATTGACTGCTTCTGATTCCAAGATTAGAGAGCTCGAAACGATTGTAGCTCAACAATCAAAAGATCTTGAGGATGCCAAACTTGAATTTTCTAAGAAAACGGACAAATTTGAAACATACTTTGAAAAACTTGAAAAGTCAAACGTTGTTCTTGAAAGAAAAATGGATCAAAAAGTTTTAGATTCTAAAGCTGAAAAGGATAATCTTTTGAAACAAATTCAGTTACTAGAGTCTAAATTGGCATCCCAAGATAGAGTGCTTAAAGAGAATGAGACATTAAAGGCTCAAGTACAGGAAAAGGTCTTTGCTATAGCCGCGTTGAAAAACGAGTTAAGGAAAAATAGAGGACCTAGTGTGGACACTAAGCTTGAAAAACCATCAATCTTGGGGGAACCGCCTACAAATCAGTTCGTTAGACAACTTACTGCATTTAGATCCGAGCGACCACAATCCTCGAGACCACGGTTTGCCTCCCAAGTTGATTTGGGTCATATTTCTAGAACAGTCACTCCACCAACTAGGCCTAATATGACTAAATCAGTTTTAGCAAGACCTCATCACATGATTGCCCCTAGTTTCTCTAAGAATAGTTCAATGAACACGTCTAGAACTAGTTCAACTGATGTGCGCCATGATTTTGGTCAAAGGGAAGCTATTCAAAAGACACATGTAAGAGATAGCAATGTCCAACCTAGTCAGATGCCTTCTAGATTACCCAACACTGCTAACCGTAGCATGTCATCTCCTAGGAGCATCGATCAATCATCTAGGAAATACTCGGACATTAAATATGCTACTTGTAAAACATGTAGAAAATGTGTCTTTACGGCAAATCATGATTCTTGTGTCAAGAAATTACTTGATGAGGTGAACTCCCGTGCTAGAATTAAGTCCCAGTGGATAGCTAAAATCAAACCTTTTGGTAAAGTTTGGCGCCCCACTGGTAGAACTTTCACTCTTGTAGGAAACGAGTGCCCTTTAACTAGGATAGTCTTCGATTCTACTAAGACTACTAGGGAGGAAATTGAAAAAGATGATACATCACTTAAGCCTGAACTTAAAGTTTTCTATAAAAGGAAACGTTTTCCAACTAAGATAAGTGAATCATCTACTCAGGT
Source organism: Glebionis coronaria (assembly GCA_025667525.1). Taxonomy (NCBI): domain Eukaryota; kingdom Viridiplantae; phylum Streptophyta; class Magnoliopsida; order Asterales; family Asteraceae; genus Glebionis; species Glebionis coronaria. Next base: position 520,924,695 of record CM046879.1, read on the forward strand.
CACCTCTGACACAAGTAAAGCCAACTGTGAACCCCCACGTGCTTCTATAATTGACATCGCTAACCCATGTCAAAGCATGCAAATTCCTAATGAGAATGCAGGTCCCAAAGTTGATGTTCCAAAAGAACGAAGCGGTCCAATCGTTGTAAACCGTTCAACTAAGGACACTCTTAGAGTTTGGTTGCTGAAGAAGCAGATTTCGGAGAAACTAATATCTCACGGGATTCATGGTTAAAGCTTACACAGGACTTACAGTCACATAACAGACTGTAACTCGATCTCAAAAGACAGGAAAGTTCATCCCGATGATGACTTATCCTAAAAACGAGAATTTCATTTTTCTCGGGCATGAGCTTATATTAAAAACATTCAAAGTCTTTAAGCTCATGCACAAGGACTTATAGTCACATCACAGACTATAACTCGCTCTTCAAAGAAAGGAAAGTTTATCGCCGATGGTAAACTTATCCTAACAACGAGAAATTCGTTTTTCTCGGGCATGAGCTTATATTAAAACATTCCAAGTTTTTAAGCTCATGCACAATGGCTTCTCGTTAAATGACAGACGATGACCGGACCTCAGAGACAGGGAAGTTTATCTACACAACGATAACTTACCCTCAAAACGAGAAATTAATTTTTCTCGGACATGAGCTTATCCTAAAACCATTCAAAGGTTTTAAGCTCGTGTATAAGGCTCATCATTAAATATCAGATGATGACCCGATCTTCAATTAAAAGGAAAGTTTATCGCCGATGATAAACTTATCCTTACAACGAGAAATTAATTTTTCTCGGGCATGAGCTTATATCAAAAAAACATTCGAAGTTTTTAAGCTCATGCACAATGACTTACAGTTAAATGTCAGACTGTAACTCGAACTTAAAATAAAGGAAAGATTATCTTTTATGATAACTTATCCTCTTAACGAGAAATTCACCTTTCTCGGTCATGAGCTTGTATTAAAACATTCGAAGTTTTAAGCTCAGAAAGGAAAGTGCATCTTTTAAATAAGAGAACTTTTCCTCATAACGAGAAATTAACCTTTCTCGGTCATGAGCTTTCCGTTAAAACAGTCAAAGTTTTCAAGCTCATGAAAACGACTTCTAAGTAAATGTCAGCTTAGGACTCGTTCTTCAGATAAAAGGAAAGGTTATCGCCGATGGTAACTTATCCTTACAACGAGAAGTTTACAACTTCTCGGACTTGAGCTTTCCTAAGATATTCCAAATCTTAAGCTCAAGTAATTGGTTTTCAAAACTTTGAACATAATTTTTCAAGAATTTCTCAAAAGGTTTTTCTAAATCTTTCAAAATTGTGTGTTCAAAAACGTTTTGATAAAAAGAGCATGTCTTCTGGAATCGATAATATTTACGAACCTAGAAATGTCATTCAATAATGAAACGGGATTGTAAATAAAGTTCGAGCAGAAGTTTAAAAGATTTAAAACATGCTCCATTATGGTTTGCTATTATTTCCGATAGTAACCCATTTTTCACTTTGAAGTCAAGCATTTCACCGGAAAGCTTTGACTTCAGAATCCGAAGTTATCATCTCCACCAACCGTAGCAACTTACAATTGATATCTACATACTCGACGATGCGACTACTCAAACGGTGACTACAACTCTTTCAATAGAACACGGGTCAACAATTGAGGGGGAGCAATTGTCCAGCATTCAGAATTCTTGATGCCGAGAGTGCCAAGTTCACATATTGGTGTTAAGACAACGATATCAATCATACACATGGAGTCAAGAGATAACTTCAGAAGTTACGAGGAAGACCAACATTCGTGAACAAGAACCATGTGCTTCTTTCATATGATGTTCTCCATCATTCAGGTCCAACCTCGTAAATTGCTAATATTGTGAATTCATTATCATATATGATCTTTGCACGTGTTAAATACCTTACACTTGTGTTTACAAGGTATTTAATTTACGTTTCAAGTACACCCTCATTAATTTGAGGGGGAGCTTGTGTAATTCATGAAGATAATTGGATTTGCATTTTTCTTCCCAAATTTTCTTAAAATGCTATTAAATCAATTGATATTAAAAACATCGATTGGGTTAATATTTTTAATATGGGGGAGAAAATGTGATTTAATATGGGATATGATCAATCATAAATGGTTTGACTTAACGTGATAGCTCACCCCGACATGTGCAAAATGTTTTCGGATATCGTGGCATATGTTAAGGGGGAGCAAAATGGATTTGCACTTCAAAATGGATTTCATGGTGACATACACTTACCCAAAACATCTCTATTCACGACGGTGAAGATTGTGGTGACATAAGGATGGCAGGATAGGTTAAAGTCCAATGATTTCTCTAGAACCGGAGGAATCTTCCCAAGGACATTCCATAGCTAGAAATAGTAGTCCTTAGGAAAGATGGAGAAAGATTGTGAACGTAGCTGAATGCCGACCAAGTACTTAAGTTAGCACTGGAACAATCACAACAAGGTGCTAGTGATGACGTATTGGTAAGCATTGAAGGGGTTGAAGAATGAAAAAGAATTGTAAAGATAAAGGGTGTAAAGAAAGAAGCCCTCCTTACAACTTAGGCAGAAACCGGGTCAATTCATATGCTATTGAGATCATTTTAATGATTCTTGATATTGAAGATAGACATCATGGACCCAGTGATGCAAGGCACAACCCATCCCAGCTAACTCAGATATCTCTTAAAAGATATTTGTTTTAATCACACGGAGATAACACGTTATCTATTGATTTATTCACTCCGAATAAATTGATATTGAAATGGTGGCACTCCTCTCCAGCCTCCGATCACTAAAAATCCAAAATGCACGATCGAGTCTAGAGCCATTTGAGATCATCAAATATCTCATTAGGACACACTTTCATATTTCCTTGCTTCTTCACACACTGTGAAAAGTAAGAAAGATCTTAAGAGTCCTACGCAAAATCTTCATGATCTTGCCTGAACATCCGAGTAATACGAAAGTATTTACAATGAAGATGGAAATCCTTCTTGAGCGAATATTAAAAAGCTCATGGTAGGTGACTTGTGCGATTCTTTATGAATCAAACTTGTGATAACTGGAAAGCAACAGTGGTTTAATTCTTAAATGAATTTAAACACGTTCCAGGCCTCTACGCAATATCTTAGTGATCTTGCCAGAACATTCAGAGTAATACTATTAAGTATTCACAATGACGAATGGAAATCCTTCTAGTGTTAACATCAAACAGCACTTGGTAGGTAACTTGCAAGATTCTATATGAATAAAGCTAGTGACAACTGGAAAGCAACGACGGTGCGGTTCTTAATTGAACTTCACTTGTTCCAGGAACATAAACTGACGGCTTCAAATCATGCGGATAAGATTATCCAAATGATTCACTCTTTACGTTCGCAGTCAGCTTTGGACGATCGAGTAAAGAGAACGGGTTTACCCGCGAAATCTTGTCAAGGAGGTTCTTTATTGAAACTACCTGCCACAAGTACGATATTTAATATCGTCCAACGATCTTCACCGACCGGAGGTAAAATGCTACCGAATTAGAATGAAATGTTCAAGGCCATTTCATCCGTGTATATTGTTTGTTGTTAACTGTCTTATGCAGCGTAACAAGAAGGTGGCATTGCGGTGTACAATCCAGAAGAAGTCGTCACCACATGCTTATACTACATACAATTAGTACTTCAACAAATTCAAGAAAGCCTGAAGGTCAAGTCTTCCGCTGTATCAAACTCTGAAGCTTTCAAGAATTTAAAAGTATAAGTATGTGGAACATGAAGTCACGAAGAGGCAAATATCACAAGTGAAGAATGCACAAGGTCAAGGCAAGGAAACATGCTCAAGACTAAAGTCAAAGATCACATCAAGCATATTCACAAGAACAAGATCGAAGACTCAAGCATAGATGCTAGGTTTAAGATTTTGTAAAAAGATGTGACCTCCCTTAGGGGGAGATTGTTGGAAATACGTTTTTCCCAATAAAGTCTCGATCACATCTTAGTTAGCATAGATCACGAGATATAGACTATTTAGAACTTTGTCTCTTGGAGCGACCTCCCTTAGGGGGAGATTGTTGGAAATACGTTTTACGTATTTATGAAGGATCGGTCGCTCCAACGATAATTATGTAATGGGCTCGTGATCCACTTAGTAATTGTATAGTCCATATAGCCCACATGTAGGGTGGGCTATATATATCCCCTCCTAGCATGTTAGGAGGGGTTCATCATTTTTCATAATACACATTCAATATTTACTTTCTCTCTCTACTTTTCTTTTTTCTCTCCTTTCTCTCTCTACTCCCTCATCTCCATTCTCATCTTCTTTATATCTATCAATTAATCTACCCTCTGTATCAATTAAATCCATCATGTAGAATAGGCCAAGTATTTCGTAGACCTTCAGTCTTACAATCCTAATTATCCAAATACTAAAACATATATGCATGAATAGAGTTTAGTGTAGGGTCCCACGTGTTTGCGCACCCTCTGATGATGTATAGTCCCTATTCGAGTTGTATAACCCGACCTATGTGTACTACCCGTATCCATTGGGTATGGATTGTCGTTGCGCAGCATGCGCAAGGCCCAGGAGGCCCAATAAACCATTGGCGCACGACGAATGGTTACTTAGTCAAGTCCTCGTCGCAGTGCGATAGGATAAAGACAGAATATAATCTATCTTATAGATATATTCGCCTAAGGATAAGAGATATACACTTACCTTGGTTATCCGATAAAGATTAAGCTATTTTGGGTCATTATCTATTCCTTAGGCCGCAAGAGTATGAGAGCCCATCCAGGACTCTCTCGGGTATAAAAGGAACCCCTAAGGTTCCACAAACGTACGATACACACAACACTCTAAACCCTCACATATACTCAAACCGATTACTTACTCTCACGCCGAAGTCTAATCGTGGGACAAGCGCCCACGGTAAGCCTAACGGTGTCTGTTCTTAGTGTCCAGGGTCCTTAAACAATATTCACTTGGTGCAAGAGCCCACAAGACCCTAAATTAAGCCTAATTCGGGTCCAACTAGGTCCATCCAACTTTTGTATCAACAAGTTGGCGCCATCCGTGGGACCCTACACTAAACTCTAATCATGACGAGAAAAGGAAAGGATGGAGGTGGCCAAAGGTTGTTGACGATTGACGGGCAAATCACATCCATGGGGAACACCCCCGGACCAGCCAGTGATGCAAACAGTCGTGACGTGATAAAACCACCTCTTCGAGGAGCGAGCTCTCCATTCTCAACTCCCTTACCCGCCATAGAGGAGAGTGACGCAGAACTAAGATCAGCTCAGCCTCCTCCCAACAAAGATAAACGGAAGCTACCATTTAAATCTGAAGAAAGTGAGCAAGTAATTGCTACAGATGCGCGTGCGATGGAAGAATATGTAGCAAATAACTTAGAAGCTCTTCTCCCGCTCGCCACTAAATACATGAAGGACCAGCAGGTCGTGAAAGGAAAAAGGCGCGCAGGACACTATCAATCCTCAGATGATAACTCATCAAATTTAGAGTCGATCAACAGTCACCATACAGAACATGGGCACATGCATTCCTCTCCAGAAAATCTACAAGGAGAAGAGCGAGCTCTTTATTCGCGTAAAAGGAAAGATCAAGACTTCTCGCAACCATGAAGAAGGGCAAGAAAAAATGCTTTCACACGGAATATACAGTACTATCCTGACACAACAAAGCGTCGCATACCAACGAATGTTAAAACATATGATGGCACCACAGATCCAGAAGACCACTTGAAGGTCTTCGAATCACAAGCAGGAACTGAGCAATGGCCCGAACCTGTATGGTGTAATATGTTCAATTCTACAGTTGTAGGAAATGCGCGAAACTGGTTTGACAGACTCCCACAACGGACAATAAGCGGATTTGAAGTACTACGGAAGGCATTCAAAAGAAATTATGTACAACAAACAAGGTACGACAGGAGCGCTGTATCACTGGCAAGAGTCAAACAGAACTAGGTTGAATACCTAGAAGACCTTTTAGAGTGCTTCAAAAACGAATGCCTCTAGATAAGAGAATGCCCGGAAATCTTGAAAGTATCTTGCTTTATGGCAGGAATAACTAATAAGGATTTAATTCAAAAATTGAACGAGAAAACACCAGAGACATTCGATGGGGTAATGCAAAAGGTGAGATCCGTCATACAGGGAGAATCAGCTGCCACGGAAGCCATGTAAAATACTTCCAACTATAAAACTCATGATGTGCAAAATAAGCAAAATAATACGCGAGGTGGACACCGGGATCCTAAAAATTAAGGAAATAAAAAAGAAGGGCGCAACGGCAGCTTTCAATTTACACCACTAAAGCTAACCCCAAGAGAGATCCTCGTGTCAGAAGGAGTGAATTTCCCAAAACCACTACCAATGGTCACTCCAGTGGAAAGGCGCAGGCAATAGATACTGCGAATACCATGGAGAAAAGGGACACGCTACCAACTAGAGTATCCAGCTACAAAAGCACATTGAAATCCTGGTGCAAGCGGGAAAGCTAAAACACCTCGTAAAAGAGGTCTCAGAAGGCGGGAAACAAAAGCTAGTTGATACAGTCGCAACCGTCTACATGGTACAAACTTGGCAAAGAAGAACTAAGCAAAAGGTGAGCCAAAGATTTTCCAGAGGAAGAGACATCTTCCCCCCCCCCCCCCCCCCCTCAGTGCGAATACAATACTAGAGGGCCCATTAGTAATAGAAGTGAACATTGGTGGTCACAGTATTCACCGCATGTACGCGGACAGCGGATCATCGGCGGAAATCATGTATGAGCATTGTTTTCTAAAATTAAGCCTGAAGATAAGAAACCAAATGGTACCTGCGACGTCACCACTCATTAGCTTCAGTGGAGAAGCAGTATGGCCTCTGGGCAAGTTAAAACTAGTCGTAATGATAGGAGATGACGAGCACTCGACAAAAGTCTCAATCAATTTTCTGATAATACGATCCCCGTCATAGTACAACGGGATCATTGGGCGACCCGCCATCTTAGTAATGCGAGCAGTACCTTCCACGACCCACGATATGATGAAGTTCCCAGTGGAAGGAGGAATAGTGACAATCTTTAATACAACCGTGCCACTCGCGGAATGTAACTTAATTATAGAACCATCGCGAGTGACAGCATAGCCAAAAGTAAGTTCACCACCAAATTTAAAGGTGGCAGTTCACCCAGAATACCCAAACCAAGAGATAACAATTAGGGGAACACTATCTGATAAAGGAAAATCGAACATGTGCCAACTCTTAAAGGCTAACTTGGATATTTTTGCATGGGAACCAAAAGACATGACGGGCGTGCCCTGGTCAATAGCCGAGCACAGTTTACAGATCCGCGAGGGGTATACACTGGTTAGGCAAAAGAAAAGAGGACAAGCCCCAGAACGCAGTAAAACAATACTAACACAGGTATCATGCGAGAAGTCTACTACCATGACTGGCTCTCCAATCCAGTGATGGTCAAGAACCACGATGGTAGCTGGCGCATGTGTGTTAATTTCACAGATCTTAATAAAGCTTGTCCTCAAGATTGCTACCCGCTCCTAGAAATAGAGTGGAAAGTCGAATCGCTGTGAGAATATCCTTTTAAATGTTTTTTGGACGCATATAAAGGATACCACCAAATACAAATGGCAGAACAGGACGAAGAGAAGACAACATTCCACACTAGTCAGGGTGTATACTGCCACACAAAAATGCCATTTGGACTCAAGAACGCGGGTGCTACATACCAGCGGCTGGTGGATAAGGTATTTGACAGTCAGATTGGGCGTAACTTGGAGGTGTACGTTGACGACCTGGTTATAAAAAGTCATACGGAAGAGGAACTCATCCGTGATATAGAGGAAACCTTCTCTGCGCTTAGGTAAATAAACATGAAATTAAATTCGAAAAAATGCACTTTCGGAGCCACAGAAGGCATGTTCCTAGGATACATGATAGAACCTAATGGTATCAAACCTTGTCCAAATAAGACAGACGCGGTCATACAGCTCCAAAGCCCAAGGACAAAAAAGGAAGTACAATCGCTAAATGGAAAGCTAGCTGGACTAAACAGGTTTCTCTCCAAATTAGCTCAGAAGTCACTCCCCTTATTCGAAACACACAAGAAATGCATAAAAAAGGGAGACTTCAATTGGACAAAAGAAGCAGAAAAAGCCTTCGAAGAGCTAAAGAAACATTAGCTTCGCTACCCACGTTGGTCGCACCTCGACCGAAAGAAGAATTGTTAGTGTACCTTTCGGCTACGCATGGAGCGATTAGCGCAGTACTAATAACGGGTTGAGAGAACGTGCATACACCAGTGTATTTCATAAGCAGAGCCTTACAAAGCTCGGAATTGAATTATACACCAATGGAGAAATTGGTATTAGCACTGGTATTTGCAGCAAAAAGGTTACGATGATATTTTCAAGCGCATCCAATAGCGGTCATTACGGACCAGCCAATAAAGCAAATAATATCCAAACCAGACGTCGCCGACAGATTCCAGAAGTGGAGTGTTCTACTAGGAGAACACAACATCACGTACAGACCACGCAACGCTGTTAAAGGGCAGATTCTCGCAGACTTCATCATTGAAAAACCTGAAGAAGGTGAACATACATCCATACAAGAGGAGGACGGCCAAACCCCATGGATCTTATTCACGGATGGATCCTCCTGTACAGACGGATCAGGCGCATGCCTGAAGGTATGGAATTTAATACGCACTACTGTCGACGTATAGTCTGCATTCGGCCCGGACTGACAGGCCCGCGGCCCACACATGCCTAACTTATCCTTCAAGAAACCCTAAGCCTATATAAACAGGGGTAGGGGGTCTCATTCTACATCAGGTTCTCTCTCATAACTACACCTCTTATACCACATATTCATCCGATACTAACTTGACCGTCGGAGGTGGACCCCGGGGCTCCGGCCTCGGGTCTGCGTCTAACCGGTTCTTTATTGTTTGCAGCATTACTCACGACCGGGGAAGACGATGAACGGCCCAGGAGAGTCGTCGAACCGGCCTAACCAAATTATGCTCCAACAACTACGTTTCGAGTTCACATCTACAAACAATGAAGCAGAGTATAAAGCACTCAAAGCAGGCATGAGAATCGTAGCCAGTATGGGTGTGCGCAATCTTCAGGCAAACGTGGACTCCCGCTTGGTGGCGAATCATATACTAGGCGAGTATGAAGCTAAGGAGGAAAATATGATACTATACTTACAGAAAGCTAAATCATTAATCAAGGGCTTCAATAAGTTCCTGATACGCCAAGTACCAAGAGGGGAAAACAAAAAAGCTGACGTCCTTAGTAAGATAACATCCACCAGCTTCGCACACTTATCCAAGCAGGTGTTGGTAGAAATCCTCAAAGAAAAATACATAAGGAGGAGAAGTTGCATCGGTTGTAGAAGAAGCAGGTCCTACATGGATAACACCGATCATAGAATACTTGACAAATGGATTACTCCCGCCGGACGAAACTGAGGCGCAACGCATACGCAGATGCTCGAGACAGATTGAGGTTAAAGACGTGATCCTTTATAAACGATCGTTCCTCCAACCATGGCTATGATGCGTAGGACCGCAACAGGCGCAATATATCATCAGCGAGATACATGAGGGATCCTGCGGCATGCACGCAAGACCCATGTCATTAGTGGCAAAAGCGCTCCGCAACGGATATTACTGGCCAACAATGCATTCAGATGCACAAACACTCATTTTAAAGTGCAATGACTGCCAAGTGCACAGATCAGTGCCCCGCCTGCCCCAGGAATAACTAACATCCATTACCTCTCTTTGGCCATTTTATAAATGGGGAATCGCTATCACAGACCCTTTCCTGGTGGTAGCCAGAGGGATTAAGTTCCTAATAGTGGCAATGGACTACTTCACGAGGTGGATCGAGGCTAAAGTAGTAGCAACAATAACTGGCAACCAAGTGAAAAGGTTCATTTGGGATAATATAGTATGTCGCTTTGGGCTACCTGGAGAAATTGTCTCTGATAATGGTAAACAATTAGCGGAGAACCCATTTAAAGACTGGTGTGCGAAAAACAACATAAGGCAGCGATTAACATCCGTTGCCCACCTACAATCTAACGGGCTAGTGGAAAGAGCGAACAGGAGCCTGGGAGACGGCATTAAAGCACAACTGGAAGAGGAGAACAAGAAATGGGTTGATGAATTATAACACGTGCTATGGGCGCACCATACCATGATAAAAACCACAACCGGAGATACCCCCTTCGCCCTAGCATACGAGACAGAGGCGGTTATCCCAACAGAGATAGGATTGCCAACGCTCCGCACAACGGAAGTCTACATGATCACGAACGACGACGAATTGCGTTTGAAGTTGGATATAATTGATGAGAGACGGGAGTTGGCAACGATCAATGAAGCCAAAGCAAAATCTAAAATCAAGGCCTATTACGACGCCAGGGTACGAAAGACTTCGTTCATACCAGGTGACTTTGTATACCGCGCGAACGCAGCTAGCCGCGAAGAAAATACAGGCAAGCTTGGACCCAAGTGGGAGGGGCCTTATATCGTGACAGAAGCTTTGGGTGATGGTGCGTACCAGCTGCGTGACATGGAAGGTCGTCACTTGCGAAGGACTTGGAATATTTGCCATCTAAAAAAGTGCTACCTTTAACACATTTATTATTTTCTTTTTTATTTCATTATCATGTACTCAAAATCTTGCAAGTATTAATAAAAATCGTGGTTCCTAGCTAGTTCCACGACACATTCTCAAACATTTTTTTTTTATATATATATACAATTTGTATAATCACTTCATGCCTACTGGCGTACGCGTACACAACATTCCCAGGAGAAATAAGAGGAAAGGGTCTAACCTACTAATTAGACTTTTCGTGTAAGAGGGATGCAACCCCATTGGCCACGGATCATGTATCCTTGTTAGGCCCCTTGCTATTCATGACGTCATAGCAAGTTTTTTACAGCCAGCACAATCATGCTGTGCTGAATGAAGACACACTTGTGCACACCTAACAACAGGCCAGTCTCCCTTGTCCATCCCTATGGTAGTAGCGGTATACCGCACGTAATGAGTTTGCCTCACCCATAGGGACCATTTATGTAATTACACTAAGTTCATAAATCAAACAATACCGTGTTACAAACTTTAAGCACAGATCAAAAGCTAAGACATATACATAAAATGTTGAAGTTATTACATAAGAAGTGCGAACACACATACATAAAACTATTAGATAACAAATTGTTCAAATACTACATGACATGTTCGATAAAAGATCAGAATCAGAAGAGGATTTCTTCAGCTTCAAGACAAGTGGGCGATAGGCGGATTCCCGATGCTCCTTCATATTTTTGTCCATCAGCTCCAGTAGCCGTGCGTCCCTTTCTAATAAAGGCAATGGGAGCACAGGGACCATATCGAAAAGATGGGCAACACCAGCAGAAGAAGCCTCCAGACCCATTGCGGCCCTCATGGCTGCGGCACAACTAGCGTGCGCGGAAAGCACTTCAGATAGGGGGACCTACTTTGCAATATGGAAGGGGTTATCCGCATCACGCGGGTGAGCAAACACAAGGACCATAAGCTGCTCATTGGAGGGCTTCAGATGGTAGTCAGGTTGGGTCTTGGCGCCCTCGCACTTTATGACGGGCTAAGGTTAACCCTTCCATCACCGTCTCTAGGGGCAGCTCCATATCATCACTACCTAGACCAAAAGAAGGAATGAGACATACCTTCATTTTTCCCATAGCAGCGGTAGTCTTGGCCTTCGCAGAAGGATCATAAAATACAACATCCTTCAATTCCGTCTTTAGAAGGTCAGCTTTGTGGGCCTTCTCCAAACCAGTTGAGGTGCCCTCATTAATTGCGGCTATGATGGACTGGGAAAAGGTGGCTCGTAGAGTCTGATCCTCGAGAGTTCCCATCGCCGCCAGGCGCCGACCACGACGCACCAACAAACGCTTTTATGCCACCTCACGCATAAGGCATGGGTACAGGTCTTGATCAAACTCTACACTCAGTCGTTTTAGCTGATTCGCAAGGTCCCCCATGCTATCCTTCACTCGCGCACCCAACGAATCCACAACAGCAAACAACTGGTCTCTATATACCTCAAAAAACTTCATCGCATCCTCGTTAGAAGCCCTCAGTTGGTTCAGTTGGGCGCGCTCATCTGATAGAGCAGCAACAAGGCTATTTCTCTCCTTAGTCAACATAAAGATTGTAGCAGAATCTTGCTTGCCCCTCTCCACTTCCTTAGTGATCTTTCCTTGCAGATCATGAATGGCCTTGGCTTTTTCTTCGCTGGCTCGGGCAAGTTCTTCCTCTAAAGCTTTGACTTGGGCGGACAGCTCCACAAATCTTCTTCTCACTCGTGACAACAGATTCATGTTTTGCGACGCTACAAAGCTCACCTTATCAGCCAGAACAACATCGTTGTATCCATGAAGAACACTTGCCCGCCCGAGAGGCACAATGTTGTCGAGGAAGCTAGCATAGTCGAAAGCATCGGTCAAATCAGAAGACCGTGATAGGTTCCACTATGGATCAAATGTGGGATCATCCACATGCACACTCCCCCTGCTGCAGATGTGTCCTTGGGAGGGGAAGGCGCGCCAACATCTACGGGAGTTGGAATCTTCAGGTCAATACTGTATAACGAAAATGAGAAAGTTAGCTATATATAAGCAAAGTGATGACCAATTACATAGGGGGGGGATATATTTTACAAGCTTTACCTTAGCTTGACGCTGGCGGGTGGAGTTTATGGAGGAGTCCTATCAAAGTTGTCTCTGGTGTCCTCCTCAGAAGGGTGTCCCGCGGGGGTTCTTCTTGTGGCCCTGTGGTGTCTGTGAGGGATGGCCCGCCTTCTGTTCTAGCAGATTTTCGAGAGGTGGTAGGGGAGCTCCTTTGCCTCTTTCGGGACAGACTAATGGCCACTTCCTCTTCCTTCTCAAACTGCTTGGTGCAAATCTCAACATTTTCAGAAAAGTTGAACTTTGACAAAGAGGAACTTTCCTCTTGGTGTGGTGGCTGTTGTTGTTGTAGATGTGGCTGTTGTTTCCCCGCGGCCATATCCTCCTACGCGTGGGCAGTTGCTGCCTCTCCAACATCAAGCTCCATCGTATTCCTCTCAGCGCGAACCCGTAGCGACTCTTCATTCTCCCTCAGAGGGTACGCAAACACGTTGAGATCCTCTAGAAAGCTCTCACGGACAAGGTCAAGAATATCCATCACTGCATCAAACATTGTTGCCAAGCAAAGAATTTTGTTAGATAGTTAAAAGGGAAAAATACTTAGAAAATGTTATGAAGAACGTTGGGGGGACCACTAACCCTAGCCACGAGGATCACGGAAGTATATGACTTCTTGTTCACCCCATATGATTGCGCGACTCAGTCCCTAAATGCACAACAGGGCTTCAGGATAGGCGTGAATGGGAATGCGATTGTTGTTTAGAATGTCATCATCTGCGATGCTATACGTGGTAGGGCCAGGCACTGGGTCTTTCCTCAACGTTCCGGAGGTCAGGAATGGGTAGGCGGCGTTGTTAATCAAGAAGGAGTTATTCCTGTTCCTTAGTAAGTCCACCTTCTCGACGTAGTATTGGAGACCACCCTTTCGCTTAGCAAACGACACCCATCCATTTGACAGAAGGTGTTGGTAGAAAACACAGAATAGATTCACAGTTGGTTCTATGTCTAGGGTGCGACAGTTAACCTCAAAGTTGGATATTTTTGCCGCTCCAATACAGTGTAATTGAGATACGTGGATCTCGTAATGTGTAAGGACACTAATAAGGAAGCGTAACATAGGGTTTCGGTGGTTAGCATAGTCAAAGAACCTGGTGTACATTCCTATTTTGCCCTCGGGCGCCTGCCTAATGTTGCGGTGAGGGTTTGGTACTTCGGGGTGCAAGTAGTCAGGGATGTAGTAGTCTGACGTAAACCGGTCTAACTCCTCGATAGTCATAGTGGACGTGATCTCGGATAATTGCCTAACCATGGTTGTGTATGTATGATGGAGCAATAAAGGATTCGCAGGAGATTACCTTCGGCGTATCTTGCTTCAAATGGTAGAAAAACAATAGCTTGGCAATGGAAGTTTTTATTGTTGAAATTGAGCAGTCAGAAAGCGGCGGTGGTATATATATAGGCATTTGGTTTAGTGTTACAATTTTTAGATTTGTGCCACGTGTATTCCACTATCATTATCAAACGGTGGAAGGTTAAGGGGTGGAGTGACGTGGCAGGCGCTTTTTATGGTTTTCGAGGGGTTAGGTGAAAAGAAGGGATGTATGAGCCCTTGGCGGGAGAATTTGAAACTTCTAGGGTATCCCTATTTTTGAACGCTGCGATAGACCACTTGGCAGGTTAATAGTCTAGTAGCTGCGGTCAGAACCTGCGACCACTAGACTGAGGGGACATGATGACGTATAGTACCTATTCGGGTTGTATAACCCGACCTATGGGTACTACCCGTATCCATTGGGTATGGATTGTCGTTGTGCAGCACGCGCAAGGCCCAGGAGGCCCAATAAACCATTGGCGCATGACGAATGGTTACTTAGTCAAGTCCTCGTCGTAGTGCGATAGGATAAAGACATAATATCATATATCTTATAGATATATTCGCCTAAGGATAATGGATATACACTTACCTTGGTTATGCGATAAAGATTAAGCTATTCTGGGTCATTATCTCTTCCTTAGGCCGCAAAAGTAGGAGAGCTCAGCCAGGACTCTCTCGGGTATAAAAGGAACCCCTAAGGTTACACAAAGGTATGATACACACAAAACTCTAAACCCTCACATATACTCAAACCGATTACTTACTCTCATGCCGGAGTCTAATCGTGGGACAAGCGCCCATGGTAAGCCTAACGGTGTATGTTCTTTGTGTGCAGGATCCTTAAACAAGATTCACTTGGTACAAGAGCCTGAACCTACAAGACCCTGAACTAAGCCTAATTAGGGTCCAACTAGGTCCATCCAACTTTTTTTATCAACAATACCCCTCTTATAGATTGTTCTAGTGGATGGACCGTATGTCCTATGTGTTGATAGCATCCAGTTTTTAATTTCATTAAAACTTGTTTCAATAGTAATTAGGTCTCTTAATTTAACAAAAAATCAATTTCCACGAATCAAGTAATATGTCACATTGAGCATGTTATTTAGGCGTGTAAATTAAGAACTTATTAATGTCATCTTGTTTACAAGAATTAGTCCATATTTTATTTAGTTTTAAGCATGTAAATGTGTAGGCTAAAACAAATAACACATAGAAAACATAATACAAAACATGACATTAAAATAAACATATAATTCCAAGTACTCTTACGAGTCTTCTCCAATTGAAGAACCAAAAGACCCTCTTGATAACCAAGAGTAGCCACATGTATCAAATAACTTGATTGCGTAAGCCTTTTGGCTGGATCACAAATAGAATAACCATGACATAATCATGGCAAGCTCAATTAACTTTTAATTATTAATCTGTTTTTCCATTAACAAGTAATAATTTATTTGTGAGTATCTAGATATTTAATAATAATTCATTGACAAGTAATATATAAGTAACAAATAAATAAAATCAGATTTCATGCAGCCCTAAAGTGTTTAATAAGTGTGTAACCCATAACACACCAAACGAATTGACTCGTGATGCCACTGTTAGAATTTAAGATACTACGTTAACCACTAACGCTACGAGTGCGCAACAGATGTGGATCTAGTTTGGCACATATGATTAACACACATAATTAAGCGTAAAACGGAGAAAACTAACCTTTGTAGACCACAACAAATAAAGCTTAAGTGATTAAATTATCACCTCTACGGTTGCTCATACAAACACGTCGACCAAGTACGTTGTAATGCTAGTTGTACTTCACGTAAAACCCAAACACCAAGTGTTATAACCCGATTCGATCAAAAAACCCAGAACAGCCTAAAAACTAGTTCTGCCCGAGATCTTCCACCAAGTGTTATAACCCGATTCAATAAAAAACCCAGGACAACCTAAAAACTAGTTCTGCTCGAGATATTTGTGTGGCCAGACATCTGAAACCCTTGTTGTCCGTTATATTATGCCACACGTTTGATCGCAACCTCCTTATTGTCCGAGAACGATCAGAAGGCCCAAAATAAGCTGTCCCACTTTGACAGCTTAAGAACAACGATTACCAAACCTTTTGTAGTGAAATTAGGATTGAATTTAAGCACCTAAAAACCAGTTTGTAGTGAACTTAGGATTGAATTTAAGCACCTAAAAACCCTTGAATAGTTTGTATGATAGCAAGTGAAATCAAGAAGGAAAAACGAATCGAGAAAACCCTATATTAGGTTTAAACCTATTCTTTATAAAGAAGAAGAGAAGCTGTGATTTGTGTGTTGTTTTGGTGATATGAATCGTGCATAATGAGCAGGGAATGAGGGGTATAAATACTCCTTCAACCCTAGTTGGGATAAAGCTCAAATAACAACTTTAATCATTAAAAAACAAACCACACTTATCCTAACTCTTCTATAACTTCTTATCTAAGTATTCAAGGTATCTAGACAAATTATAAATCCTTCTTCCAGCACCTATATCATTAGGACAAATAATTTCATTGTCTCGACTGGTTTTGTCTCAAAGGTTACAAACGTGAAGCTTAAAATGCACTCTACGTGTTTAACGTGTGTGTCGCAATAGGTTCACACATTTCTAGTCGTATACAGGGGCGGACATACCCTTTAGCTACGAGGTGGCGGCGCCCCCCATGGCTAGACAAAAAATACGAAATTATAGTGTATTTTTTCGTTAATTTTGAGCGTTTTTATAAAGTGCCCCCAACTCGAAACTCAAATTGCCCCCCACTCACGCATTAAAATCCATTATTTAACACTCTAAAACCTAACAATCTGAAGGTTTATATAGTTCATAACAATTAATAAAAACCCTAATATGGATCAAAGCACACATAACGGAAGCGATTTAACAAGATCATAATAATAACACAATTATAATTAATCGAATTAGGGTTGCATACCTTTATCCTAGCGAAGATCCACAAGATCACCAACGAATCACCAATTAGGGTTTATGACGAACACTACCAAGATATAGCCTAAAGTAAGGCTATATTACGTTCTTATACACACGTAATACAACGAGCTAACCATGATTCTAGCACGTGTAAACCGAGCTTCTACGCTTGTGGAATATCTACCCAACAACCCTAGAGAGGGGCTAGGACTAGATTATTGCTAAACCAAAAACCAAAGGATAAAAGGAACCCTAAAAAAGGTGTTTTTCCTTTGGAGTTTGATCAAACAAAGAAACCAAAACCAAAGGTTAAAAGGAACCCTAAAGAGGGTGTTTGCCTTTGGTTTTAATCGCAGGAAGAGAGAAAGAAAAGAGAATGGGATGAAAATTATGAAGGCTATGGGATTGTTTATATATGCCTTGGAAAATCTTATTCTCCAAGTAATAAACCAATTAGGAAAGAAAATCTTTCCTTTCCCCTTTTTTGCCTTCTAGCCGTCGACCCAAACCCACCCACATGGGGCTTCCAGAACTTTTCCTTTTTCTTCTTTTCTCTTCTATTTAATTCCATAACGGTCGTTTATACTTAACTTTTAATTATTAACGATTGCTAGTTAAGCTTTGGTTTAATTTAATAAATACATAAAATATATTTATTAAATAAATTAACCCTTTACGTAATGTGTGCAATCCCGTAATCCCGAGTTCGATCCTAACACACGACTATTTAAATATAAGTCCATAAAACTTTCAGCTCCCACTTGGACATATTTCAAAATATCGTGATCACATTAGTTAGCGTCTAGTTACACGCCAATGTCCTAGTCCGATCTCGAGTAAGGTCTCTTGGATAAAACCTTTTAATGATTTACTATCATTATTATTATCCTTTCATTTCAAATACAATGTTAATAGGATATGGATCTCAGTCATTTCTTACATAACCATTATGTTTCTCGTTTACGAATATATAGCAAGATCACCAAAAAAAATTTGGGTGCGGCCGCAGAAGTATCTTACTACTCCCCCGAGGGGCCCAACTGTATTATACTTCAAAATAATTTGAAGGAAACAAATCCCATTTTGACTACAAGCAAAACTTATGAACTTGGCAACACTTCTGAAAATAACCCTTATAGCTACCAGTTACGTTTAGCGTTAGATTATTTCACAGAAATGCACTAGATCCTTGACAGTTTCCTGGTATCTCAGGTCTGAGGATAACCATTTATGATTTACTTGATGACAAAGATCCATAAAGTAAAATCATATAGTTGGGATAAGTCCAATATTTGATTCATCAAATATCATCCAAAATTGACCAATATACTTTCAAGTATACTCTGTCACTATTTTGAATTGTCTTAGTTCAATAATATTCCCATATTATCAATCGACAACGGACATTTAGCATAACAATTTATTCATGGATTAAAACATGTAAAATAGGATACAAAATCAAATAATAGAAAAATAAACGAAACCCAATCTTTATTTCATCAATTCAATAATGTTTTAACATCCTTTATCCAAATACTAAATAGATCAATGCATGAAAACATGGTCTATGCATTATGCCTCTAACAATGACATTCACACTTGTTTGGCAAAGCATAAAATAACCAATCTTGACCTATTGGAATTTTGAGAATACTTTCTTCAAGAATTCAATTAATTGAAATTCTTGTACATGTGCATTCAAATAGTTTGATACTGCCACATAGTATCAAAATTGTGAAACATCCTTGATCACCAATTTCCTAAACTTCCAAAACATATTTGAAGTTCAAAGTATTATAATTCTTTAATGTATAATTCAACTTTAATCAACATGTCATCTCCAAAGATCCCATGACTAATATTGAGTGTTACCTCAATTATATCTTTTCAAGTTTTACAACTTGTCATAAAAGATATAAATACGCTACCTTTAATATCTATTATGTAATGTTTGATTCCAACCAAACCTCCAAGTTTGTTGGCTATGATAATTTTTACAACTATTGACAAATTACTCATCCATAGAATATGGAAGTTGATCCAAGATTTAGGATGTTATTCTATTTCCAAACATATTCATTCAGAATATTCATTACATAGGTTATTAAATAGATTAATATATTCAAATCATCATGCATTTTAAGCAAGATATAAATACAACACGACACACATGAGAATTTCTCAAACCAGATTTAGATTTCTCCATGTTCTAAATATCCATATAAATTTACTACATGGCATATTATGTTGTATTTCCACCGCATAATCAAATAAATATTATTTGTTCCAAGGTTATGTACATCTTATTTTCTAAATCTTCAAAGTATAGTTTCATCTCAAATCTAAACCAAATCAACATTTAATTTTAATGAAATCTTACTTTCTTACATGTCTATTTGACACATATAATTTAAGAAAATAACCATAATACTCCCACTAGCTTTTAGGAATACTCAGAAATCATCTTATTCAAATTTAAATCCAATCTTGGATTTCAAATTAAACATAAGAATAATCTCCTAGATGCATGCTTTTATCCATTAATGGATAATTGCATTTTGTACTTTTCCAAAGATTTATTTTGAAGTAATAATTCAAGAAATAGTTCATACATATCCAAATTTTTCAATTTAAAATATGACCATCAAAATCTTTATACATTTAATGTGTTTAGGAAATAATACTCAATCACAATTAATTACTTAAGTGTGATTAATAATCTATCCATAATACATACATTAAATATGTGTAGAATTTTGTTCATATAATTTCGACACAAAGATTAAACCACCACAATTGGCGTTTTTTTCTTTCTTTGACGAAACTCATCTCCAATTTCTAGTCAAACTATTTAAGATAAACCAAAACCTAAATTTGATTATCTTGTTGGACAACTTCTATAACAATCATAGTATGAGTAGTTTACGCAAAACAATATTTGGTAACAAATCACAACAATTATTTGTAACTCATAATTCTCAGCATATAAATCGTATATCCGAGATATCCTTACGGACCTATGACGTAAATTCCTTTATCTTGAGAGTTAGCTTTTACAAGCCTTCCTCATGATAATTACTAGTGTATTTCAGAAGATTATGTATCTTGTAATTTTATCTTTCAAGATCAAAACTCCCACTTGCTTTTAGTAACTTAAAATTACTCTTTAAATACATAGCAAATAGATTAAAACTCTAACGTTATCTATATGGGACATTAAAAAACACAATGATAGTTCCATACTCTTTATTTTATAAACAATCCACTTCATAAGTAGTTTAGAAAAGTTCGAACTTTATTTAAGATATAACGTGATTCATCACATTCCATATATAATGGTATCTTATTAATCTTCTTAGCTCAAGTCATACTCAACTTTCTAACCTTGATATCTTTTGGAATAAAGGAAGATATAGTTATCTTGAATCAAACATCACCATCATATTGAGAATTTTGATTCTCCTAATGAACATACCATAACAATGATGTATTTCATTTAGGGAAATATTGTAAGTCAATAAAAGATAACAATAATTAAGATAAATATATATCTTTAGGCTTACCTATATACCAACTAAATCATCTTAATGGTATAATAGATTTCCTAACCATTTTGCATGCTTTATAACTCAAGTACTTCTAATACAAAGTCACTTCATTTCCATGTCTTTAAAACATAAACGTCTTACGTTATATTATACGTCTTTCAAGACTTTATGTTTGTGACTTTATTCAATAAATCATAAACATGTATAACTAAAGTAATCATGAACACCACTAGGTTTCAATAATCTTTTCAAGTTAATTCACTACTATGTCTATTTATATAATTTCAAGAATACACAAATATTTAACTTTAGTAGAATAAGATTACTCTATGTATTTATGTCATTCAAGGAATTGTCCATTTTAAGAAACCACAAAATAATCCACGCCCGATCTTACGACATGTGGATATTTTACCCCTTGTGTTTACAATTTAGTCCAAGCTCTTACATGACTAAATCAAAACAACAAGTGTTTCTTAATGTGAATGATATATATACTTTTAAGTAGTCTTCTAATCATATTGACACATGATCTAACTTTCATCTAATATTAATTTGATTGTTAGTATCTTATCTTGCAGACAAGAGAATCATATCTTTATGAGTTGTTTCTTGCACACAATTTTCATTTCTCCCACTTGTGCATGGAACAACCTCATATATTAGATAAACATCACGTCTAACGTTCGTCTATACAAAATATGATTGTGTCACATATATTAGCTTGTACAAGTAGATGTAGAACCACTTAATCAACAAGAATCCATACATGAATATCCTTGGAGATAATAGTATCAACAATTCGAAAGTAATTATCTTAGAACATACTAAAGATAATATGGGTTATTACCAAGACAACAAGGCTTGTAACTCCCACTGAATTAGAGAATGTTTTAATAGACTCAAAATCAGTAATACAACACAATTCTCCCACTGAACTTGACAACATTGAAAATGTTTCATAATCGGTGAAAATAATTAGTGTTGTGTTTACTTTCTTACACTTTTGAAAAACACATTCGTAACAATTACTTATAGTGTTTAAGAGTGTACTCTACTTCGTAAATGATGACTTATCCATCAAATGCTTTTTAACTTGAAAGAATTGACATGCAATTTCTTCCTTAATAGGTCTACCAACCCCACAATGGTATGTAGTGCCTATAAATGGTCAAAGCACAACTACTAGACAAATATGCTAGTTTGCCTTATAACCAATTAGCGATAACTTTTAATAACCCAAAATATGCACTTTTCTTAACTATTAAAGTTTGCTATGAGTTATGTATTTTGAATTAGACATTTCTAAAATCCTTATTACTCCTTCTTCACTCATGGAAAAGAGTTTAAGTTTATCTTTAAATTGACTCTATCCTCAACCATACGGTTTTAGATCAATAAATGAATAAACCATGTTTACGGTGTAACGTTGCATTAATACATTTATAAAAGAATTTACAAAAATTAATTTTAGTATTTTCGATAATACCATTCAAGAAAATAAAATTACCCCGGTAATAATAACCATTGTATTTTCCTTGAAAACTAGAATCCAAAATGACATAATTTCATCACATCAGTTGATCTGCTAGCAATGAAAGTATTCAAGATGGTAACTTGTCGAACAATGATTGACAAACAAATTTGCAATTTCTAGATAATTAAGGGATTTACATTGCCAAAAGTCATTTTGCATTGTAAACATGTTTCATCCCTCCTTTATGCCTTAAGTTTCCAGATCTTACTGAGTAACTCAATAAGTCGACTAATCTAAAGAACGTAAAACCTTCATGTGCAATCTTATTCAGTCATGAAGTTTTCTTTCCATTACAACATCGTCCAGAATCTCATATGAAGAAAATTGTAACTTCAAGTTTTCATCAATTAGATGGCATATGACTTTAAATTTAGGGTATAAATTTCGATGTTAAAATCATGCATGGAGAAGCATGCATACATCTCCATAGCATTAGTTTAATAAAAACTTTCAGTAAACTTTTTGGTGAGACTAAATTTTCGCCATATATATTGCAAGTTGAGGTATTGGTTAAACCAATTAAAGATTTTACCCACAACTAAATTCTCACCGTACTTTTTCTAGAACTTAGCTAAAGCACAAAGCAATAACCTTATTCATTGTGTTTCGGATGTGAATTTTTGCGGTTAAATCATCCTTAAGGAATTATGTAAATAATAACCGTAGGTAATTCCAACTTTGACGCAAAGGCAAGCCGAGAATTTGGTCAGCGCTGAAGCATAACACCTCCTTCCTTAACCGGGTTCATGACCAGCAGTGCGTTATACCCACTTTATAGTTTGTCAAAGTTGAGTAGGCCGTTAAGTTATTATTGCAATTCCAATCAACGCAAATCGTATGTCAATTAGATCTCAAAATAATTCATTAATTTTTATATGATTTAGTCCATATTAATTTTTCTTGGAAAAAATTACCCTTGTTTACAACATACAATCAATATAAAACGTATGAAAACAAGTAGGTACAAAAAAAAAACTAAATCATAAACACATAATAACAATTTATATGTGCAATAAATAAATCAAATAGCCACATGCATACGATTTATTCAATAAATAATATCAAATCTAGGTTTTTATATTCATATAAAAGTCTTCCCTAATTTTAGATTTATTGAATCAAATAAAACATGTAGCAAAACACGTAACAATTACCACATAAAACATATGATCCATGAAAAACATGCATGCTCATCACAGATCTCCCACATAAGTTAACAATTAAATCTCTACGGATCGAAACATTAATTCACATAACATATGCAATTCATCAAAGTTCCACCCAAATCAATTAACAATTAATTAAATCACTAAGGATCGTAACCTTAAATACATGACATAACAATTAATCATGTAATTATTTAAAGATCAAAACATGCAATTTTAGCGTTTCACAAAAAACTATTTTTTTATATATAATCGGCTAAAAAAACAAAAAAAAAACCAAACCGACATTTTTTTTTATTTTTAAAAACGGATTAAAAAAAAAACAAAACCAAAACCCTAAATTTTCTTTTTAAAAAAAACATGTAGTTTTAACTCAAAACAATTATTAGTTAAAAATAATCTTTAGATCTCGATAATTATAACCTGTTAAAACGGTTCTGATACCACTGAAGGTTTATATAGTTCATAACAATTATTAAAAACCCTAATATGGATCAAAGCACACATAGCGGAAGCGATTTAACAAGATCATAATAATAACACAATTATAATTAATCGAATTAGGGTTGCATACCTTTATCCTAACGAAGATCCACAAGATCATCAACGAATCACCAATTAGGGTTTATAACGAACACTACCAAGATATAGCCTAAAGTAAGGCTATATTACGTTCTTGTACACACGTAATACAACGAGCTAACCGTGATTCTAGCACGTGTAAACCGAGCTTCTACGCTTGTGGAATATCTACCCAACAACCCTAGAGAGGGGCTAGGACTAGATTATTGCTAAACCAAAAACCAAAGGATAAAAAGAACCCTAAAAAGGTGTTTTTCCTTTAGAGTTTGATCAAACAAAGAAACCAAAACCAAAGGTTAAAAGGAACCCTAAAGAGGGTGTTTGCCTTTGGTTTTAGTCGCAGGAAGAAAGAAAGAAAAGAGAATGAGATGAAAATTATGAAGGCTTTGGGATTATTTATATAGGCTTTGGAAAATCTTATTCTCCAAGTAATAAACCAATTAGGAAAGAAAAACTTTCCTTTCCCCATTTTTTGCCTTCTAGCCGTCGGCCCAAACTCACCCACATGGGGCTTCCGGAACTTTTTCTTTTTCTTCTTTTCTCTTCTATTTAATTCTATAACGGTCGTTTATACTTAACTTTTAATTATTAACGATCGTTAGTTAAGCTTCGGTTTAATTTAGTAAATACATAAAATATATTTATTAAATAAATTAACCCTTTACGTAATGTGTGCAATCCCGTAATCCCGAGTTCGATCCTAACACACGACTATTTAAATATAAGTCCATAAAACTTTCAAAATCCACATTTTAAAGTTATAATATTCGAATTTTTATTCGGAATTTAACTTTTTTCATCTTGCTATTGTCAGAAAAAAAAATTGCCCCCTACAATAGAATTTCCTGCGTCCGCCACTGGTCGTATATGCTTTAATGGATTCACATTATCCCGACAGTTATTATATGATAAAATGGTCTACTATTGGTTCGAGTAAAAGACACGGCATACTACCAAATGGAAACATAGAGTAACAGAACAAATCATGCAATCACCTCGCTCCCAAATTTTTTTTCCAGTACAGGTCATTTAATGAAGAAATTGCACCGAACCTTTCTAAGAAATCAGAACTAATTTGTATGTTTTGACCATGTTTGTCCATTACAGAGTGTCTGCAACTCTGTTATTGCTTCCAAAGTGTAAAAGTAAAGTAAAAACTGAACCACCACTGAAGCTAACAGAAAATTTGAATGGTAGCTAACAGGAGTCAGTTTAAATGGTAGCTTCTTACTTCAACTGTATCCATTTATGGCTGAATTTGTACTATGTTAAGTGCTAATTTTGTGACAAAATATATAGTTCATATATGAACAAACTAAATTGTTCTATGATTGTTATTAGCATCATCACCCCACGTGCTCAACTGCAGTGTTGAAATTAATTTTTATCCTAATTAGTTGTTACTAACGATCCGACAGAAGAACAAGGTTTTAAAAATGCTCTAATGTATTAAAAAACCATATAGTCTCAGAAGTAACTAAATGGAGTTTAAGGTACAAAACCGAAATCACAAATCTAGAATTATCTCCTATCACTTGTTAACAAGCAGAAAATGTTTCTTTGAATCATAGCTCACTGTCATTGGTTTCTTCTACACCTGATCCTTTACCATTGACTGCGACAAGCTCTGTGTCGAATATAAGTGTGGCCCCACCTGTTCAGATTTTAGATATACAGATATTAAGTACATGTACAAGATAGCTTACACTAATTTACTTTGATATAAATGAACAAAAAAACGAAGCAACGATTACCAGGGATAGTAGGCGGTGAACCCTGCTCTCCATAACCCAACTTTGCAGGTATCTTCAACTTACGTTTCTCACCAACGCACATGCCTAGTATTCCCTGGTCCCATCCTGGAACAATAATTTCGTTAAGTATGTAATATAAGTTTTATTCAATAGAAATGCAATTATGAGCCCTTTGCTGGTGTAGAAAAATAATAAAGCAACAAATTCAGACAGACTTGCAGAATGAAGAATAGAAGGATACTAATTACATTCAATGACTACTAAGCAGGTCGGCAAAACTGTGATTACAGCCATTCCCCATGGAACACATAAGCTGAACCAAAGTGGGCCGGCTATGGTATTTTATTTAACGGTTTTAAATACATAATCATATGCACAGTATGCTGCCTGAGCTCAAGGTGTACCATGACCCCCTACTATGCCCTTGAGCCTTAGAACATGGCAGCATGATTGTTGGGGTAGTTACTAGTTAATACTCAATAGTGAATGATTTACGGAAAAAAAAATTTCTGGTAATGATGGTAGTGATCGTAACATTGTTTCATACCTTTAATCACCTGACCAGAACCAAGCTCGAATTCGATTGGGTCACCCCTCTCAAAGCTGGAATCGAAAACAGTTCCATCAGTGAGTTTTCCCTGGAAAAAGAATGGAATTCAGTGTTAGCTAATACACCATTTGATTTGCAACACTTAAGAGACATGTAAAGTTGTTCACATTTGTCTTAATTTGCAAGTCTTCTGAAGTGCAACAACAAAAGAAATACTCCAATTAGTTATTTATTTGATACAGGTGACACGGACACACCCACTAACGTGTCCACACATGAAACAAGGACTCCAAAAATAAGCAACACTTGTATGTTACTTGTACCATTTTCATTAGGATGGAAGCATAAAAATCAAGACAAAAATTAGATCTGGCAACATAAGCCTCTCGCATAACATATCAATAACTAGACCATGTATTAAGAGCGATAACAAGCATAAGTTAGGTAGCTATCCTGTCCCTGAGGTCAGTTCAATTAAACTTTAAGCAACTGCTACACATACAGAATTTCCCTTGTTTCACTAAGCCACTCTGATAATTAAAACTTTGATGGTGCTTTAAATGATTTTAAAGCATGTCTCATTCTTTATGGTATAAGGACCAGACAAATTTGAGACAATAGAATCAAAACTGTCATTTAATTAACTAACTTCATAATAGAGGGGAGTGATGAAAGGAAGCAGTTATATATCTACTCACCCGGTAGTGAACTTTAATGCTATCACCTTTGTGTGCTTGGATTTCACATGACGCAGGCTTGAACTGCAACGACAAAAAACAGGACGTTCAGTACACAATAGAGAAGGTAATTGCTCAAAAGTCAAAACCATCCATCTACCATTAGTCCATTACACAGCTTACACAAGCTAGAGAAAGTCGCGATACACCAAGCAATTATAAGACATATACATGACACCCCCATAAAAAACCTAAAAACAAATCACATTCTATACTAACAAGTAATCAAGTCAAAAGTTGAAACCTCACTACATTTAAGTGAGACTCGAAATTTTAGGGACGCTACATGCTCATCAAATCGTAATTTCCCTCATCCTTAACAAATGAAAGTATGTTGCTATATGGGCAGGATACAGTTAAGGGTGGCTAAATGGGTGGACTGGACGAGTATGGACAGTGGGTTAAATGGACGTTGGTCCATGGACGTGGACTAAATGGGCAATTTTTAATATTTGGACTAAATGGACTTGGACTAAATGGACATTGGACCAAATGGACTTGGGTCAAATGGACAATATTAAAGGAGAAACAAATAGACTCAAGATTAATTTAACCAAATGCTTTTATATTGTCCAAATAGTCCATAATACCCATTTATTTAAGCAAATGCTTTTATGTTTGTCCAAATAGTCCAACTAAAATAAAAGTGAATACCCATTTAGTCCATTAGTTCAAAAAAAGAGTCCAAATAGCCCAAATTTAAGCATATGGACATGATTTGCCAAACTTAAAATGACAAGGATGAGAAACAACTATAATCACATATTTGAAGATATCGACGTGAACTAAATACTTTATTCATTTAGATTCATCCCAATTAATTTCGAAAGTGATTTGAAGTGAAAACAATGCAAAATAGTACTAGCAACAAATTTGACCCAAGGACGATAAAAAAAGGGGCTCAAAGGACGCGCAATGCATCTTTATTCATTTAGATTCATCCCAATAATTTCGAAAGTGATTTTGAAGTGAAAAGTAGTACTAGTAACAAATTTAACCCGCCGATGATGAAAAAAACGGGCTCAAAGGGTGTGCAAGTGGTGCCATCAAACAGACCTACATTTTAAAAAGAGACATTGTTTTCTTAACTTTGTATATTAATACGTAAGATA
Source organism: Glebionis coronaria (assembly GCA_025667525.1). Classification (NCBI taxonomy): domain Eukaryota; kingdom Viridiplantae; phylum Streptophyta; class Magnoliopsida; order Asterales; family Asteraceae; genus Glebionis; species Glebionis coronaria. The sequence goes on from CM046879.1 coordinate 520,952,744, forward strand.
TTAAACATATATTATTCATATAATTCAAGTTTACATGCAATTTGACCTTTAATTTACAAACGTATAGTGGGTCGTCCCGTCCCGTCCAATTTGTCTTTATAGTTATTGTCAGGCCACCAAAAACAATGGGACAGCCCTGGATTGGTCTAAATTGATCAAATGCATCTAATATACCCCTAGAAGGCTGAATTTTTGGACTTTTTTTTTACTTAGTGGGTGTTTGGGATTGCATTTGCAACTAGATTATGTACTTACTTCATTTTCAAAATGGAGATAAGCTAAAATGAGTGTTTGGATAGTAAATGGAAAAAAGCGATTATTTGCGTTTAGAAGCTTTCAAAATGGAGATTTGAAAAAGTAAGAGAGGAGTTACTTATTTCATTTTCAAAATGGAGAAAAGCTAAAATGAGTCATTTTAGCTATCAACTAAACAACTAATCTGATTTGCCAAACACCAAAGAAATTGATAATCTGATTATTGCGATTTCAAATAACATAATCAAATCCAAACACTATTTGCCAAAACCACGTTTTGTAACCGCTGATTATCTCTCATTATTCATTTTGAAAACGAATAATCTAACCACTCAAGGGTGGCCTAGTGGCAAAAGGATTTGTGGCTATCACTCCAAAGTGTGTGAGATCTCAAGTTCAATTCCTACTGTGCAAACAAACTTGAAGTGGCCACGCCAACCTCCGGAAAAGGGAGGGATTTACCTGGTTTGAGTCTATGTGGCGGTGGGCTCAAACCGCGTGGATTAGTCGGCCAATGTGTCGGAAATCACGGTACCAAAAAAAAAACGAATAATCTTTTTTTAAATAAGCAATCCCAAACACCCCTTATGTAAAGCAAGTTGTTAGAAAAACCAATTAAAATAACATTTTGAAATATCTTTTTAACTATTTATTATTTTCGTAGTTAAATTCACAGTATTTTCTAAAATTTTATACTCTGTAATTCGATAACAATTTCTATAAATTTATTAACTTTTAGTTTTTTAGTGTGTTTATTTTGATTTAACTTTTCTACCACATTTACGAACTTGATAGATAACGCTTCAAAAATCATCACCATGTACTCGTCGCTGCATTGCGCGAGCACCATGTATCTCTAATATGTGGTTATAGTTATTTCGTATCCTTCTTATTATTAGATCTTGCTATTTATCAGTAAAACATATAAATACTACTGTACTAGTAAAAATTAATAACAACATAAGCTGTCGGATTATACCTTAACGCCGATCTGTAACTCCGTAACATCCGCTATCTTCTTTGCCGAAACTGTTCGATCACAAAAACATCAAAAAAAATTATTCTAATGTTTTACTTTTTCTTTTAAATTCAAACAGTAAAATATGATTATGGAAAGCAAACGAGCAACAAGGTGTGTCGCTAACTTTTTTTTATTTCCAAACTCAATTCTTTTAAAAAACAACATTTGTGATCTAGATGTGACAATACTAAAAGAGATATATACATATTAACTAGTAAATTATAATTAACTAACCGAATGTTGCAGCAATTAACAGAAACAAGAGTGTGTATCCTTTCATCTTTGTAGAGCTGGTAATGAAATTGTAATCTTTTTTTTTGGGAGTTTGTTTGAATTAATATAGGTCAGTGTTTGTTGGGACTTGCGAGTGTGTGACGTGGCAAGTGTGAAGATTGTGACGAGGCTTAACCAATTGTGTGTTGACACGTGCTATTGAGGAATTGGGGCTTGGTTGACTTTATGTTTTGGGAGTTTTACAGTTTGGGTGCTTGATGTTTTGTGGGTTTGTGAAACTCATTGACTCTTAAGCGACCACATCATATACAACTTAAGATTCAACATTCAGGTACATATTAGGGTTTTGGGACTGTGGTTAATATGCTAATTTTTAATATAATTAGTTGTAAGTAATTCATCTAAGAGCTCACAGTATGATGACGTCGTGGCTTCCGTCATCATCTATGACGCCACAAACTCAATCCCGTATCATATCGGCCCTCGCGTGTAGCATGTTGCGTCGTCACCATTAGCCCATCACTTGTCGCGTTTTTGTTTTTTTAAGTATTCGTTTATTGCCGTTGGGATTTAAGAAAAATCTCATTTTTCTAAAATTTAACTATTTAAAACTTTATAAAAATCCCCGTATCAACCCATTTTTTTATATCACTTCCGTTTTACATTTTATTTCACAAATATATATCATTTCTTCAACTAAAAAAAATATCGATTCAAAAACTCCTAACACCTACGATCTTTTCGATGTATACTTCCAAGGCGATGCAGAACGATACGTCAAGAGGTACCAGGATTATGAGAAATACCCTTAGCTTTGTTTAATGAACAAGCTGGGGGTTCGGGATCGGGTACGAAGTTCTCGCATCGATACATACCTCGCGAAAGAGAAGAGGCTCGGCAACGTTTACTCGATGACTATTTTGGTGACACTGAGACACCTCCTAAATACCTGGAAGAGAGGTTCTGACGAAGATATCGTATGACTTCTATTCTTTTTAAAAGAATTGTTAATGATATTTTAAGTTATGAAGCAGACTCGCTTCCCGAATACTTTGCATTTTTAGACCGAGTGTCGAAACTTTCGAATACGTCAATTGACATACGGGTCGTCACCGGATGCATTTGACGAGTACTTGCAAATGGCGGAACGATCTGGTCGCGACTCTTTAGATAAATTTAGCAAATGCATATATATGCTATACGTGGAAGATTATTTAAGAAAACCCACATCAGAAGATATTGGGAACATATATGCATTGTAGAAGAGAAACATGGACTCCCGAAAATGTTCAGGACTATTGATTGTATGCATTGAGAATGGAAAACTGTCCAAAAGTTGTGCAGGCTTAATTCAAAAGAAAGGATCATAAACACCAAACTATTATGTTAGAAGTTGTTGTAGATCAACAATCACGGTTTTGACGTGCATATTTTGGGGTTTCAAGAGCAAATAATGATCTTAATGTGTTAACAGTTCCCTGTTATTTGATGAAGAACTTGTAGATACCGCTCTAAAATGTCTGTTTCATGTAAACGACAACCTATACCGAACAGGTTATTATTTAGCCGACGGTTTCTATCCTGAATTGTCTATGTTTGTCAAACTTTTGGGTTGCCAGGAATGAAGAAACCTTGAGGTTTAAAAGAGTTCAAGATGGGGCTCGAAAAGATATTGAACGAGCCTTCGGTATGTTACAAAGTCAGAGCATCATAAGACAACCTACACGTGCTTATGAAATAAACTAGTTGAGAAGAATCATGTATGGCTGTATAATATTGCATAACATGATATTGGTAGATGAAAAATTCTCACTAAATTTGAAGGATATATTTGTTAGTCCAGAATCGAACATGGTTCGAACTTGGATTGAACGACGGGACATGCATGTGAGGAAATCCAAAGACCTTGTGAAGCATCTAAACAATCTCTATGATGAATGATTCGTAACCTTTTTACTTGATTACACTGTATTTTTTTGTAATAGTTTTTTAATTTCATGTAATGTCTTTTTTTATGAATAAAATGTTTTTTTATAAATTATAAATTTTAATTATATATATTCAAATTATATAATGATATAAAAAATTGCTATGGCACCATTTTTTCATGGCTTATCACACCCCGCAAAAAATATCCCAAAATGTTGTGCCATAACCATTCTTGTGCCATATCCTACTTGGCAGCAGTTTTTGGCCATCGCACCACTTTTTGGATATGACAGTATGACACCACTTTTTAGCTATAACACGAGCCTACCGCACATTGTGCTCTAATGAGAATGGAGTGTTTGTTGTTTATTCAATTTTTAAGGATTTCATTCGTTTTTATAAAAAAATGTCATGTAAAAATCATTCACTAGTTCATACGTAATAAATTAAACTCTTAACAATAACCCTTACGACTGTCATTTGTTGTCATTTGTAAAACCCTTTATAATAACATACTTGCATTGTTATTTATTTCAGCAATATAAACTAAATAGCAACAAATGAGATTATTTCGACAATTTAAAACACGACTTAGACCGTGCATAGTATATAAAGGAAGGGATCGGATATTAGTATCGTTAAACTACAAGTAATACATCTTTTTTTATAATTATGTGTTTAATTATATAACTTCCAACCGAAAAACACATAATAGAACATATAAAGTTTGACTAATCAAAAGTAGTATAAACACAAAATACGCGAAACAAAAAATCATAAAAACCTTTCTTTTCTAATTAATACAATGCAAAAATAGACTGATAAAGTTCTCATCTCATAAACTATAGACTTAATAATAGTATTATACCATTGTGGCATTGTATATACTCCTTATCACTGCCCTGTTTAAAGTGATCAACTAATCATTCAAAACTCTAAATAAAAAGAACGCTTTACTAAGATTAGTATTTGCAAGCTTTGATCAGGTCTAAACATCACTCTAACATGTTAAAGTAGTTCATTTTCCTCTATTAGAGATCCAATGAAAAGAAAAAACTTGCACCTCATCATAGGATGCCATGTGATACGATCATGAAATATAATTATAACAATTAATTAATTAGTTTATTTAGTTTTCTTTTATTGCATTATTTTAAGGACCACATTATATATAGGGTATTAGGGTTGTAATCTTGATATCTGGAGTGAATATGATATATTGACTTGTTAATCAATTGGAAGATCGATTAATCTCATTAATAAAAACCATCAGAGGGTCGGTTTATCTCATTAATATAAACCATCGGGGGTGAGCTTATCCATCAATATAAATTATTTATCTTGTTTAGTTCATTTTATCTATATATCGAATTGGTTCATATCATCATAATCTATCGTTTGATATCATCTAGTGTTGAGCCGAGATGATATCGAGATGTTTGAGCCAAATGTAAATAAGTAATCTTCTTTTTTCTAGACGCCAAATAAAAAATATACACTTTATTTTGGATGATCTTGAACGTGTTTGTTTAATGTGTTACATAGAGGGCTTTTAAGTTGCTAGGAAATAAAAGAGAATAAACTATAAACCTAAACTCAAACCACAGCTCACAAATAACGAAGAACTATTGGTTTCAAAAATATTCTGAGCGCTTGTATCTTTGTAATAGTTTAAGGGTAGAAACTACAGCTTTTCATATTTTAGTTAGTTTATGTTATTAGAGTTCCCCTCCTATATAAGGATTGTAATCACTCTCATCATTTGATCATAATAAAAAACACACTTTTCTCCTAAATTGCTTCGCATTTACAATTCTATATGGTATTAGAGAAAAATAAACTCTAGCTTTGATCATGAATGGTGAAATACAATTAGTTTTTTACAACTAACTTCAAAGCTCTGTTTTCTCACCTTTATTTCATCACCATTTCTTGATCTTAAAGATAGGATTTTGTTGCAATTCTATTTATCGTTCTTAATCTTTAATCACAACAATGGTAGTTCCTATTCCTACACCTCTTGATCAACACACCACAAAACAACAACTAAATCAATGATCCTCTTCATATTGCTAGTTCAGATCATGCTGACACGGTTTTAACTAATACACCTTTTAATGGAGGTAATTTTATGAGATGTAGTAGAAACAGTAAGATGAAACTTGGTGCAAAGTTGAAGTTAGGGTTCATAGATGATTCTTGTTTGAAACCTCCCAAAAAACTGACCCGCTAGCGATTCCTGTTTTTTCATTCCATACCGGAATGAGTCAGGTCTAAATATTTGGTTACTTGTTGAAATTTGAATTATATGGTAACTGAATTATTAGAATGTTGGGACAATATTTACTGACCCTGAAGCAACTCTAGGATTTGAATATAAAATCCCCCTAAGTGTTTCATGTTCAACAACAAGGTGAGTTTGCTGAAGCATGACCAGAGGAACAAAGTTCCTACTGAAGACTATGGTGCTGAAGGATGTTCAGCATTCCTCTTCCAGTAAACTTAGAAGACAAAGGAGTCTTTTCTTCACATACTTGGTGGTCTAGTTGCTGAAGAACAAGTATTGAAGAAGAGCTTTCAGTTCAGTTTGGTTTGACAATACCAAACTGAATGATGTCTATCTCCTCTAGAATGTTGAAGATACTTCAGTATTCTGACGGTTTGCATTATGCGGGAAAAGATAACTTTAAGTCAAAGTAGGTTTCTTGTATAGTTAGCTATAAGTACAACCTTTATCTTTTCTAGAATAGTTTATTATGTACTTTGTACTGTTTATCCAGCATGGGCATCAACCACCCACTGGATAAACCCATGCATAGGAACATGCAAAATGCAAACCCTAATTTTATACTGCCTATCTAAGGAGTGCTTATTGAGAAAGAAAAGGTTAACCAATACAAGAGTAGAAACTTTAGAAAAACCTTCTCTCTCTCTCAATACCAACTAAACCATATAGCCAAGAAGCATATGAATTTTTAGATTGGAGCTTAGACCTTTAACTTTGGTTATAATTTTAAGTAGAGGAGATCACCATACATTGTCATTCAACCACTTTGTTATTCCACAAACAAAGTGGGTTATAGATTCTTTATTGAGTTTTAATAAAAGTCTATACGTTGAAAGTTATTGGTATTGTTGTTTTAATTGTTCTTAGTTCTTTTCAATTGTTAAAACAACTCACTTGAGTCTTGGTAAGGAGTTATTACTTAAGGTTGATAAGTAATAACGAATTACAAGGGACCAACAAGTGGTATCAGAGCAGTTTGATTAGAAAACTCTTATTTTTCATTAAACTACTCATTTAAAGTTTTTAATTCAAGATCCAAAATGGCTCAAGTAATACCACAAACCTTAAACTATAGGGGTGGCCAACTCAATGCTGCTCCTGTTCTAGAGGTAGCTAATTTCACAAATTGGAATAAAAGGTTCCTTGTCCACATGGTTGGGATTGAACCTCAATTCCTTGGAATCATTGAAAATGGTCCATTTGTTCCCATGGTTGGGAATAATAAAAAACCTGAAGTACAATGGACTGCTGATGAGAGAAAAACTGATAACTTAGATCATCGACTTAAAAGTCTCATCATGTCTGTACTTCCAGATGACCAAATGAATTCTGTTGTGAATTGCAAAACTACTAAATATGCATGGGAGGACCTTATTCTTTATCATGAGGGACCCTTTGATGTCAAAGAAACAAGAATAATAGATTTAAAGCTTCAATACAACACCTTTAAACACAAAGAAGGGGAAACCCTCACACATAAATTCACCAGATACAAAGCACTGATGAATGAACTAGTGAATGATGGTGTTGAGATTTCAAAACTTGAAATCAACACAGTTTTTGTTAATGCATTGCCAAAGAAGTGGCTCAATTTCTGCCAAAGCTTGAGAAATGCTAATCACATTAAAGATTGTGATTTGGCCTCTCTTTTTGGGAAACTAAAATATGAAGAAAACCTAGTTGATAGGATTTATGAAGGCTCAAGCAAGAGTAAAGCATTATCTATTGCTACACCCTTGTCTACAGCCTTCTTCAGTGAGGTTGTCATCCAAGACTACCAAGATAGTCCTGATGATGAAGAGAACACAAGAACCAATGAGGAATATCTGAATGACCTCAAAGAGGAATTTCATGAAAGAACACTTCTGGCCAAGTCTAGAAGGTTCTTTAAGAAAGGAGGCAAGTTCTCAAACACCACAAAATCTACAGCTGACACTGAATGCTATAAATGTGGAAAGGCTGGTCACTTTGCTAGGGATTGTTATTCCAAAACATCAATTCCTTCTTATTCCTCACCAGCTCAATCAAGACCATCTGGTCAATCATCATTTCAACATAAACAATTTGCTTCTACTTCCTTTCAGCAAAACAGGGCCGAACTTCGACTAGCAAAAGACTTTGAGGCAAAGTATAGAGAAATCAATGCTAGACTGGCTCTCATGAGCACTAAAGGTTCTTCCTCCAAGGCTCCCAAGCAAGATAAGAACAAAGGGCTTATTGTTGAAGCTTATTAAAGGGATGAAGAGGAAGTCTCTTCAGATGATGATGAAATGGTTAATGTGAAAGTGCTAATGGCACTTGCTGATGATGAAGGCTCCAACTTAAATGTTGTTTCCAGAGAAAGTGCTCGAAATGGTGAAAGGTTCAATATCACAATCAAAAAGTGTGATCTCAGGAAGCCTATTTGGTACCTGGATAGTGGCTGCTCAAGGCATATGACTAGCACCAAAAGTCATCTACACAAGTATAAGGAGGAACAAGGTCCTAAAGTTATTTTTGGTGATAACTCATCAACTACTACTGAAGGATTTGATTCAATGAAATGCAATGGTATAGTTTTTACAAGGGTAGCATATGTCAATGGATTGAAGCACAACCTCATCAGCATCAGTCAACTTTGTGATGCAAAGTATCTAGTCTTGTTTGATGACAAAAAAGGTACAATCTTCAACTCCAATCATGAAATTGTGATGATTGCTCCCAGAGTAAAAGATGTTTATGTCATGAACATGAACTCTACTCAGGAGACATGTTTCTTTGCTAGAGCTTCCAACATTACTAACTGGCTTTGGCATAAGAGGCTCTTACATCTAAATTTTAAAACAATAACTCTGCTGGAAAAACAAAATCTTGTTATTGGTCTTCCTTCACTTGTCTATTCCAAGGACAAACCATGCTCAACATGTGAAAAAGGAAAGCATCATAGGGCCAGTTTCAAAACAAAGCAAACTTTCTCAATCAAAGAAAGTCTTCACTTGCTTCACATGGACTTATTTGGCCTAGTATCACCTAGGGCCATTTGTCATGAAAAATATACACTTGTCATTGTTGATGAGTACTCTAGGTACACCTAGGTATATTTTCTGACAAAGAAAAGCCATGCACTAGATGCCATTATGTCTTTCATCAAAAGAGTTGAAAATCAAAATGACACTCATGTCAAACAACTTAGAACTGACAATGGCACTGAATTTAAAAATCATAATCTAATCAAGTTTTGTGATGACAAAGGAATATCACAAAATTTCTCATCACCTTACACACCTGAACAAAATGGCGTGACTGAAAGAAGGAACATAACTTTGATTGAAGCAGCAAGGATAATGTTTGCTGGATCAGCTCTCTTTAATCACTTTTGGACTGATGCTGTAACCACTGCTTGCTACACTCAAAATAGATCCATCATTGTGAAGAGACACGTGAAGACTCCCTATGAATTCTTTAGGGAGAGAATTCCAAACATCTCATTCGTACATGTGTTTGGGTGTCCAATATTCATTCACAATCACAAGGATCACCTTGGTAAATTTGATGAAAAATATGATGATGGTTACTTCCTTGGACACTCTCTAGTATCTAAAGCATACAAAGTCTTCAACACAAGAAGACAATGTATTGAATAAACTTACCACATCACTTTTAATGAAAGTTCTGAAGCTCTCAAATTTGCAAATCCATCAGATGATGAACTTCATATTCATGAATCTCACAATTATCCAGTTGATGAATTTCAACATTATGAGCCTTCTCAAAGATATCAAACAAGCAATTTAGTTCCCCATATTGATCCATTTGAAGATATGACAAGTCCTACAAAAGGAAATCCTTCAGTATCAAATACTGATGGTCGTCAATCAAATGATCAAAATGATCAGCAAGATTACACAAATGACCAAAATGGTCAGTCTCAAAATGATCAGCATGCTCACACACTTGACCAATCAAATGATGTTGCTGATGAACAATCTGAGCCTCCTGCTCATGATTCTCCAACTGTCTCTAGAGAATTAGGTCTTGGATGTGCTACTTCTGACCAAGAAGGAAGTCATCCACTGATTAAACCCTTGTCTATTGAATATCTTTCAGTAGACACTAGAGATAATTCAAGTCCTAGTCCACTTCATGGACTTCCAAGCTCTAGCTCTAATCATGATTCCAGTGCTTATTCTCCAGCTCCACAAAAATCTTGACTAATAATAGTCACATACAGCTGGTAAACATAATAGGTAATCTTGGAGAAAGTAGAGTTACTAGATATGTGGAAAAGAAACTGAGTGCTGCTTCACCTGGAGAATGCCTCTATGCAAATTTTCTTTTAGATGTTGAACCTACAAAGATTTCTGAAGCACTCACTCACCCTGGATGGGTGGATGCCATGCAAGAGGAACTAAATCAATTTGAAAAAAAATAAAGTCTGGAAATTGGTTCCTCTTCTATATGGTAAATCAAACACTGGCACCAAATGGGTTTACAAACTCAAAAGAGATGAAACCAATGTGGTGACCAAAAACAAAGCTAGGCTGGTAGCCCAAGGATTCAATCAAGAGCCTGGTGTTAATTTTGATCAGACCTTTGCTCTAGTTGCACGTATGGAAGCCATACTAATATTCCTTTCTTATACCACCTACATGAACTTCATCATCTACCAAATGGATGTCAAAAGTGCATTCCTAAATGGTAACCTAAAAGAAGAAGTTTATGTTACACGTCCTCTTGGCTTTGAGAGTAGTGAATACCCAAATCATGTCTACAAGCTTTACAAAGCTTTGTATGGACTAAAGCAGGCCCCAAGAGCATAGTATGAAACTCTCTCAACATTTCTCTTTGAACATAAATTTGTCAGAGGAAAAATAGATAGCACCTTGTTTATCTCTAAATCCAAAACTGACACCATTCTGGTACAAATTTATGTGGATGACATCATCTTTGGTTCAACAAGCTTGAAACTATGCAAACAATTTTCCAAGCTTATGACTAGCAAGTTTGAGATGAGTATGATGGGAGAACTCACATACTTCCTTGGTCTTCAGATTAAACAATCTGACCGGGGCATCTCCATCAATCAAGAAAAATACGTCAAGGATCTGCTAAAGAAGTATGATATCAATTGTGCTTCAGTAAATACACCAATGGTACCCCTAACAACTTAGGACCTGATCTCAATGGCCAATCAGTCAATGAGACTCAATATAGATGTATGATTGGGTCACTCATGTATTTAACTACAAGCAAACCTGACATTCAATTCTCTACATGCCTTTGTGTAAGATACCAAGAAGACCCAAAGGAATCACACCTTACTGTTGTAAAGAGAATCTTCAGATACCTAAAAGGTACACCAAGTCTAGGTCTTTGGTACCCTAAATCCTCATGGTTTGATCTAAAAGGGTATTTAGATTCTGACTATGTTGGATGCAATATGGACAGAAAAAGCACTTCTGGTGCTTGCCAATTGCTGGGTGGCAAACTTGTGTGTTGGAGTGCTAAAAAGCAACAAACAGTTGTCATGTCTTCAGCAGAAGCTGAATATGTGGCAGCTGTTGGATGTTGTGCCAATGTTCTTTGGATGAAAAGCCAACTGGATGATTATGACATAGAATATGAAAAGTTACCAATCTTTTGTGATAACACTTGTGCTATTGCAATATCCAACAATCCAGTCCTTCACTCAAGAACAAAACACATTGATATCAGATATCACTTTATCAGAGATCATGTTGTGAAATGGGACATTGAATTACATTTCATCCCCACTTAGTATCAATTGGCTGATATCTTCACCAAACCACTGGATGAACCAACTTTCAAAAGATTGATAATGGAGCTTGGTATGCTGAACATTGATGATACAAAACCTGAACCTTTAGCATTCACTAAAGAAGCTTAAAGGTTCAACATTTTTCTAAACTATTTTGATTAATTCTAAGTAGCAGTGTTTGAGTAAAGGAGTGTGCAATATCATATGTCTATCTCACAATATGTGATTGTGTATATGATGTTTTGTCACCTTATCTGATTCACTGAAGCTGAACAAACAAACACCAGTCATCAAAGTTTTTCTTCAGCAAAATCTAAACAAAATTTTAATACAAATGAGTAGCTAGGCCTAAGTAGAGGAGCGTGCAATATCATATGTCTTGTTCACTTATGTGAACATGTATATGGGGTTTTGTCGCCTCATCTGACGCACTGAAGCTCACAAGTATTGCCATCAGCTTCAACATATCTGAGCAACAGCTTTTAAAACAAATAAATCATGAGTCAAAAAGTATTAAATGGCATTGAATTTTCTTGTGAATAAAACAAACATTCATTCAAAAGGTGTCATTTGTTAATTAAGGAAATTTCAAACGTCCCCATCGACAGTCAACAACTTCCTGACACATGAGGCGTTTAACTGTTCAAAGCAACATAAAATCATACCTTTTTGCAGAACATCAATGAGAGAGTTTGTGCCAAATGTTCAAAAGAAACCCTAAAAGATTTATAACTTTTTTAAATGGTTTTAAAAACTTTTCACAAATCAGTCTAAGTTTTTATATAATCCTTGCATTTGGATTTCATTTCGCGCTTACAAATCTTTTCATCAAAAAACACACACAAACTCTTTCTCTCTAAAAAAACACAAAACACAACAATGGCTGAATCATCTTCCCAAAAAGTTGTAGAAATCACACTTAACCCATCCACTCATGTCATTTTTCCCATTGAAGATATCATCTTCAAGCCCAACAACATCACCCTAATTAAACTAGACACCATTAAATCTGTTCCTGGGGATCAAGTAATGACTTACTTGTCCAAAAGTGTTCTACGTGATGCATTGTTTAAGGATCCTGGAATGATGTTCCAAAATGTTTAAAAGAGTTTTGGTTCACAGCACAAGCTTCTCACAACAAAAAATCAATAGAGTTTCATTCTACTACTGCTGGGATTTATGGTAAAATCGGTTTGAAATTATTTAGAAGGGTTTTGGGTCTAAACTATTTAGAAAACCCTAGTGACTATGAAGCTATACTTGATGATTTTTCTATTATTAAGAACCTCTTTAAAGAAATTGGGTATACTGAAGAGATCACTGAGAAGGGGGTTTGAAAAGGAGTTGTTTGCCACCAAATTGGAAATTGCTTATGACCATACTGATTGAGTGTTTAGGGGGGAGGGGTGGGAAACTAGAGGCATTGACCAGATAAACCAAAAGGATGCTATAATTTTATACTGTCTGGCCAAGGGAATAAAAGCTGATTTTGGAAGGCTTATCTTTGAAGTTCTCTATGGGAAGCTGGAGAAAAAGACTAGGGAGAAATGTTGTTTACACTAGATTTATATCTCTCCTATTTGCTGACCATCTTGGTGACGACTTTTCTAAAATCTATGGAGATAAACGAGTTTTTTGACCCTTTGATCTTACACGCTGGAACATTCCAGTCAGCACCATTGATCCTCCTCTTACACAACCCATGCTGGACATCTGCTCATCAGATGCTCCAGTAGTGTACAAAGCTCCACAAGATACTCCTCCAACTAGAGAATGGGATCTAAAGGGCAAAAAGCCTGGAGCTTCTTCTAGACCTCGTCAGAAGCAAACGTCTATTAACACTAAGAAGGTTAAACATGAGTCCAGAAAGAGAAGAGCCCTTAGACAATCTTCATCGAAGAAGGTTGTTGATGATCCCAAAGGCCAAGCTTTGAAGAAACATAAGTCCTCGACCAAGGACAAGAACCCAATCCAGTCGTCACCTTCAGTCTCTGCTGGAGGTGACATGCATAAAGAGGCCCAGAAGGAAACCCTTATCTCAACCTATTTAAGAGATAAGGGTGAAGATGGAGCGCACCCTTAGCTCAGTAGTGTTGAGTCAGCATTGGTAAGTAATTTAAATCTGAATACATTTCCGATTTCATTACCAATCTCTATCATTTGTCACTTTGAGTCAGCATCAGGGCGTGAGGCGTCAACAAATACAACAACTGACGCGGACCCTGGACTATCTGTTTCTAATGATGTAGCACCCCCACAACAGGGTCCTACTGAAGGAACCAAAAACACATTCATTGATCTAAACTCATCAGGGACTTTTTCTCAGGATCCATCAGGTAAAACCAACCCTGGTGGTGAAGGAGTAGAAACTGACCTTCACACTGGAGGTGATGCTAAGAAGACCAACAAGGAAGTGCCTCTCACCACTGGCGCCAAGGTGGGACACTTGCCTACTTATATGTTCAGTATGTCTTCAGATGACTTGGAAAAAGAGCTTGGGTTCAATGAAAGAGTTCCAGTCAATCTTGATGATAGTGAAGCTGAAGATGATACTACTAACATGACACCAAAGCCACCATCCCCCAGATCTGAACAAGTAAAAGAATTGACAAATCAAGTGTTAATTCTTCAAGCACATGTGGCTAAACTTAAGGAGGAAAAGGTGCTTGCTGATGCTGAAATCACAACTCTTAAAGCAAGACCAATTCCTCCTATTGCTAATCAAATCAAGGATATTCTTGCTGCTCTAAAGCCATTAGTCAAATATGTGGCCACCACCACTTCCCTTAAGCAAGAAATTTCCTCACTTATGGACTTCCTCAATAGTGATACCATGGAGTTTCCACCAGAGTTCACACCAATGCCTGGCCAAGTTAATGATTTGTGTGACTCTGTGTCTAAGATAAAGGATAGGGTAGCATTGCTGGAGAAATTCTTTTCGGGAAAGCTGAAATCTCGTTGGTCCGGCCCATTCACCATTGCAAAATTTTTCCCATATGGTACTCTCGAGCTCGCTCAAACTAATGGACCTAATTTAAGGTGAATGAACAACGAGTGAAGTTGTACTTTGGTGAGGACATCTCTCATGAGATGATTCCATCCCTCACCATGTTTCCCATGAACTAGTTTTGGGTCGAGTCAGGCTCGTGACTCGGTTATAAAAAACAAGCGCTCCTCGGGAGGCAACCCGAGTATCTATCCCTTTCCGTTTTACCTTCTAAGTGTATGGGGACCTATATAGGTGTTTCTGTTTGCATGGTGATGTGATTACAGGGATGAATGCACTTTTGGAACCTTTAAGAACCGTGCTCCCGTGTTATCCGCAATCCGGTTCTATCTCTCAACTATCGTGATTCAATTTTCTTCATACTCACATTTGAAATTGATCACTTTAGTCGTCTCTTCCTTAGCTTGATTTAACCAACGTGCACAATGTCATAAGTGTAGGGGAGACTTTTCCCACATGCTTAAACATTGAGGACAATGTTTATATTAAGTGTAGGGGGGACTTCTATCGAAGTTTTAAGTGGACTTTTCCATTAAAATGCCTTCATTTAACCAGAAAATCATATTTTTCAGCATTTTTCGAATTTTTAATTAACTTTGGCCATATAGTCGTAATTTTTAAATTTTTATCGTTGCTTTCATATGTATATATCCCACAATAAAGTCATAAATATTAATAAAGTGGTGTAGCTAGTTTAGAAGTCTTTGACATATTAGGCCTGTTGTGATTATTTTGACTCAACCCAAATAGACTTATCCAAGTTTATTCTAGTAAGTATCCTTAACCATGTAGACCTTAATTGGTTTATTAGGCTAAGCATCCACGAGTCTCATTACTTGAGATTTTAAATTGTGGACAACGAGAAATGATAGAGTCAATTATAAGTCGGTATTCTTGCACAAGCACACTTGGTGTAATTATAAGCCTATTCTCCCATCACTTGCTAATAATTTATCTGCAATAAGTAAGGTCGTACGATTTTATTGAATAACTTAGCTTCTAGCCCAAGATCGTTTAAAAGTTTCTCGGTAATGATAAGAGTTCATAGCCAATGCATAACTTATGAAGTGGGGCGCGAAGATTGGCGAGTCCGAAAAGGCCCTAACAAGGCATGAGGATTCCATTTTATTTCTAAAGATCCAAGGTGATGTGAAAAGCATTATTTCCAAAATCAATATAAAGGATCAAGACTCACGATGAAAAGCAATCAACTCCCATAAAGATCATGGAGAAGTCTATCCGAAAAGACCTTAACAAGGTATGAGGATAAATAGATCCAAGTCCGAAAAGGAGGGGAATCGTTGTATCTCAAAATCCCAAATAACGATTGAAGAAATAATGATGAAGTCGTGGTCAACAAAGTTGGAGTATCCCTCAAAAGTCTCCAAGTGAAGAAACTCTATTAACGAAGAGAAGACCATTGTCTCAAGAACGTCTCTCAAGATATGAAGTATGAAGTACATGCCAAATATCGGCCCGAGAAAGGTCTCAAATCGTGAAGCGAGTTATGCCAAGATATGAACTTTTTGATATCCCGAGAAGCAGTTTTAAGAGATTTTGTCCTTTAGCTAACTATTAATCAAATCGTCCTACTTTGCTTTCAGCCTAAACAAACTATTGCAATAAGTCCAAAAATGCATCTTCATGATCATTCTAAGACAAAAATAAAATATAAGAGATACACCTAGGAATAAGGGAGTTTAAGCGTATAATTAAGCCATGTGTGTAAGTGTTTGTTTTGCTAACTTATAATAACAATGATCTCGTTTTTAAGCTTAGTTTGGGGAATGTGAAACTTGAGGGTGATAAATCTTCGCAGCACCAAAGCCCTAATGTAAGTCTTAGATCTCTTTGCGAGTTATTTCCATATAGCTATTTTCAAGTGAAAATGGTTTTCTATCCCTTTTGTTTCATTCAAGTTTTTATATATCTCTTTAGTAGTAGTGGTTATTGTTAATAAGGCCAAGGTTTATTGATTATGAGAAAAGTGTAAAATTGCTTTATCACTAAGCATTGCATGAGGGCATGGCAATGGTTAAGTGTAGGGTATTTGATAGGTGTGAAAATACCCATCCTTTTACCACTTATTTCTTGCTAAAACAAGACCAAAACGCGTATTTAATGTCATTTGTTTGGAATTATGCGTGGTTTGTGTGTTTGTTGTGTTTTCAGAGCCAACCGGATAAATATTGAAGAAAACATGGGATTGCACGGGTTTTATCGAAGAAAAAGACTCAAGACGAAGTCTATAGTCCAAGAGATGCAAAAGATTTGAAGTCAATGGGCCTATTTGACGATTTATTGAAGAAAAGGACCAAAGATGGAAGATTTACATATGTCGAAAGAACTCAAGTCTATTAAACGAAGAAATTAAAAGACGAGTTGAATTTATTCGTCGACAAATCCCGAATCAGAATCTAAAACATCAACTTTTCTGAAAAGACGAGAAGACAAGAAGAAAGGGAGAAAGCCCACTCACCAACCAACTTGAAGGCCTATAAATAGGATCCCTTCCCACACAATTAGACTAGTTTTTTAAGTTTTTCATTCCAGTCTTTTCTTTTCTTTGTTTCGTAGAAAACCACCAACACCCTTAAGGTGTTTGGTGATTTTTCATCTTTAATTCACAAACTTTGTAAGTTTTTAATCCTTCCTTTTGTTTACTTAATCTTTATCAATCAATACAATCGTTCATTTAATCTTGTTCATCTTCTTCTTGTTGATTCAAAGCTTTAAGTTCTATTTTGTTGAGTTTGATCTTCAAAAGTAAGTGGGTTTTGTGTTTTTATTGTTTTGATTTGATGTTTATGATTAGTAGATGATTAGTGGTTAAATTGGTTTAAGTTTTGGTTAAAAACTTGGTTGATTTTGGCTTAAAATCGTTTTGTTTATGTTTTACTGTTCTTCGTCTTCAAACAATTCCCAGATTCCGAATGAGCATCATTTGTTCCGAATCAAGGATTTTAGCAAGATATTCCTAACCAGCAATTTAGTTCAAATATTCCGGATCACTGTCTTCATTCGGAATAATTAATATTCCGGGTGAAGCATTTATTCCGAACCAGCATATATTTCGGATCAAGCAAAAGATTCCGGATCAGTTATTTCGAACCAGCAATTCATCCGGAATAATCAATATTTCGGATGAGTAGGTTTATTCCGAATCAAAGTTTTTGAGAAAAAATTCCGAATCAGTTTTTTTTAGATATTCCGAATGAAAGATTTTAGTTAAGTTATTCCGAGTCAATTCTTTTATTCCGAGTAAGCAGTTATTCCGAATCAATTTTATTCCGGATAAATTTTATTCCGAATCAGTTTAAATATTCCGAATCACCATATGTTCCGAATGAAGCAAATCTTCCGAATGAAGCAAATCTTCCGAATGAAGTAAATGTTCCGAATGAGCAAACATTCCGGATCAACAAAATTATTCCGGATCAGTTTTGTTTTGGGTATTTCGAATCAGTGTTTTTCTAGTAAGTGGTATTTTACTATTTCTGTTTTTATTGTTTATTTCTAATTCAAGTTTTATTTTTATTAATTGCTTTTTATCAATTGCTTTTAGTTTAATTTTATATCTTAGTGCATTTAAACCTTTTAGTATATTAGAAAACCAACCCCTTTTTAGTAACCAAGAACAACTATTCCACTTTGAACCGTGATCGATTCGAGAAGATACCGAGAATTAAATTGAACCTAAACAAAACCCTTGTATCAAATGGCGCCGCTGCCGGCTCTTCTCGTAAGGATTAACAGTTTTTTTTGTGATAAATTGGATTTTGGGATCCGTTCGCCGTGAATGTTACTTTTTCGTAAAAATTTTCAAAAACCCTAAAAAAAGAATTAATTAAAAAACGTAAAAACCAAAAATATTTCTTTCTTTGTTAGTTCTTTTGCAGGTGTATGCGCACTCGATCAACGTCTTATCAAGAGCCCGAGACTCTCGATAACTTAGACATGGCCGGTGTACACAACAACAATAACAATCCACCTCAAAACAACATGAATAATAACAACAATGAACCTCTACCGGACAATCGCCCTATGATTGAATTTTTGCAAGCACATGTAGAGGGCAACAACGATCCAATTGTCATACCCGCGATTGCAGCCAACAACTTTGAGCTCAAATCCGGCTTTATTCAAATGGTCTCTGCTCAACCATTCTTGGGGCGTACCATTGATGATCCTCATGACCACATCAAAAGGTTCCTGCAACTCACAAATACGGTCAAATTCAATTGTGTTCCACAAGAGGTAATCCGCTTACAACTTTTTCCTTTCTCCTTAGAGGGACAAGCCCGACATTGGCTTGCAAAGGAACCGCCACAAAGTATTCTTACGTGGACGGACTTGGAGACCAAATTCATAAACTACTTTTTCCCACCCTCTCGTACTACCGCTTTGCGGAATGAAATTATTAATTTTGAACAAAAGTACGATGAGAGTTTTAGTGAATCTTGGGACCGTTTTAAAGACCTTTTAAGAAAGTGTCCACAACATGGTTTTACTAAAGTGCACCAAATTAATACCTTTTACAATGGTTTAAGCATGAATGACCAAGATTCACTAAATAGTGCCTCGGGGGGTAATATTTTGGTTAAGAGTTCTAATGCCGCTTGGGATATTATTGAGAATAAGTCTAGAGTGCAAACCAAGAGTGTTCGGACCAATGCCGCTAGTGCGAGCACTAGTGACAACGACAAGAGACTTGACAAAATTACTTCGCTTCTTGAATCGCTTGCTGCCCAAACCGCTAACAACACCAAAAGCATCAACGCTCAAAACGCTCAGGTCAATGCTGTAAGCCAACCATGTGAAATATGCGGGGGTCCTCACTCTTACACTACTTGTACCTCCACCCAAGACTATCCTTCTGAGAATGTTAACGCAGCATACGGTACTTATCCTCCAGCCGGTTATCAAGCTCGTCCTCAAGGAGACCGTAACTTGCTCAGCTATCGCTCAAACAACTTTCTCTCACCGCCCGGTTTTCCTCCAACCAATCAAAACCAACAACAACACCTTAACCGAACCAACCAAAACCAACCTCGAGAACCTTACCAACCACCTCAAAGACAACCATATCCACCTCAAAATCCTACTCAAGTTTACCAACCCGCTCCTTACCAACCACCTGCTTATCAAGCACCTCCTCCTACTCAACCCACTGTTTTCAACCACGAGGTCGAAACGTACATGCGGACGAATGATGTGTTGGTGAAGAATCTGCAGACCCAGATTATTAATTTGAAGGGCGACATGGTGAAACAAGGGAACGATCTTAGAGCCGATATGCGAAACTCTTTGAGTAGTCAAACGAATGACCTAAGGGACATGATGGCTGGTTTCTTCCAAGGTAATCAACCCTCTTCTTCGGGTACTCTTCCGAGTAACACCGTTGCTAATCCAAGAGGGGAGATGAAAGAAATCACCACTCGCAGTGGAAAAGGTACCAAGGAACCCGAGCTTCCTATACCCACACCGGTGATTGTGACAAAGGAAAACGAGTCACCTACTCATATTCCTCATCTTTCTACTTCCCCAATTCCTCCACCTCTTACTTCTACCCCTCCACCACCCAAGGATGTGAGTGATCCTACTATTCCAAAGCCCTCCTCTTCTTCCGATATACCTTATCCCTCAAGGTTGAGTAAAGAGAAGCTCAAAAGCAAGGACGATATTCAAGTTTCAAACTTTCTCAAAATGTTTAAACAATTTAATTTCAACATCTCCTTCGCTGAGACTCTCGCTCACATGCCTAAATACGCGAAGATGTTTAAAGATCTTCTTAGTGACAAGGAAAAGCTTCTTGATATTGCTAATACCCAACTTAATGAGAATTGCTCCACGGTTCTCTTAAGGAAATTGCCAACCAAACTTGGTGATCCGGGTCGCTTCTTAATCCCTTGCAACTTCCCGGGAGTAGAGAATTGCATGGCCCTAGCCGATCTAGGTGCTAGTATCAACTTAATGCCTTTAAGCGTTTGGAAGCAATTATCTCTCCCTGAGCTAGTCCCCACCAAAATGACTTTGGAATTAGCTAACCGTACGGTTGCTTATCCAGTGGGGATAGCCGAAGACGGTTTTGTAGGAGTCGACAAATTCACTTTTCCCGCCGATTTCGTCGTAGTTGACTACGAGATGGACCCTTGTGTGACATTAATCGTGGGACGTCCATTCTTGAGGACCGGTCGCACTCTCATAGATGTTGAAGCGGGTGAGCTTATCATGAGAGTTGGTGACGATCAAATTGTCTTCAACATGGGTAAGATTTCTAAACAGCCTTATTCATACGAGAGTGTTAATTGTATCGACGTTCTTGATGAGGCTTGTGAAGAACACCTTAACGATGCTTGTAAAAGTAGTCGTACCTCTCCTCCCAATGTTGAGACCGTTGCCTCTGTTGCTCCATCACTAACTCCATTTGGAGAAAGTGATTTCCTTCTGACTGAATTTGAAGCAAGTTTAGGGGATGTAGATTTAAAATATGACGATTCTCCCTCCGATTGGGAAGAAGACATTCGTACCATTGAGAAACTTCTCAATGAGGACCATATTTCTCCACCATCCCCCAAGGATATTGCTATCGATGAACCGACTTTGAATACGCCTTCCATCGAAAATCCTCCGGATTTAGAGCTTAAGGAGTTACCGTCCCATCTCGAGTACGTGTTCCTTGAAGAAAAGAAGAAGTCGCCCGTCATCATCTCTAAGGACTTGAAAGAAGAAGAAAAATCTCGCCTCATCGCCGTGCTTAAAGATCATATGAAGGCAATTGCTTGGAAAATTTCCGATATCCGTGGAATTAATCAAACTTTTGTACTCACAAGATTCTCATGGAAGATGACTTTAAACCCGCAATCGAGAGCCAAAGAAGGGTTAATCCTCGTATTCATGACGTCATCAAACAAGAGGTTATCAAACTTCTAAATGCCAGAATGATTTACCCTATTTTGGATTCGCCATGGGTAAGTCCCGTCCATTGTGTGCTCAAGAAGGGCGGAATAACCGTTGTTCCCAATGAACACAACGAGTTGATTCCTACTCGTCTCGTTACTGGGTGGAGAGTTTGTATCGACTATCGCAAGCTCAATGATGCCACGAGAAAAGATCACTTTCCTCTTCCTTTCATGGATCAAATGCTCGAGCGTCTAGCGGGTAATGACTATTACTGCTTTTTAGACGGTTTCTCCGGGTATTTTCAAATTCCCATCAATCCCAAAGACCAAGAGAAAACCACATTCACTTATCCCTACGGAACATTTGCTTACAAAAGAATGCCTTTTGGCTTATGCAATGCTCCTTGGACGTTCCAAAGGTGTATGATGGCTATCTTCCATGACATGGTTGAAGAAACTATGGAAGTCTTCATGGATGATTTCTCGGTTTATGGCGATTCTTTCTCTGCTTGCCTTGCCAATTTAGAACGTATGCTTAAGCGGTGTGAAGACACTCGCCTTGTTCTGAATTGGGAAAAATGCCATTTCATGGTAAAAGAGGGCATCGTGCTAGGACACAAAATCTCCAAAGCCGGTCTTGGAGTGGACCGTGCTAAAGTCGATGTTATTGCAAAATTGCCTCCACCTTCAACCGTGAAGGGTGTGAGAAGTTTCCTCGGTCATGCGGGCTTCTACCGTCGATTCATCAAAGATTTTTCTAAAATCGCTCGCCCGATGACCCACCTCTTGGAAAAAGATACTCCTTTTATCTTTTCCAAAGAGTGTATTGAAGCCTCCAACCTTCTTAAGGATAAGCTAACTAAGGCACCGGTCTTGGTTACCCCTAATTGGGAGCTACCTTTTGAGTTGATGTGTGATGCTAGCAACTTTGCTATTGGAGCGGTTTTGGGCCAAAGAGTGAATAAACACTTCCAACCGATCCATTACGCTAGCAAGACAATGACGGGGGCTCCATTGCATTACACGACAACCAAAAAAGAGCTTTTAGCTGTTGTCTATGCTTTTGAAAAGTTCCGCCCCTATCTTGTCCTTTCTACCACCATCGTGTATACCGACCATTCCGCGTTGAAGTACTTGTTAACTAAACAAGATTCTAAACCAAGACTTCTTCGCTGGGGTTTGCTACTTCAAGAATTTAAAATCGAAATTCATGATAAGAAGGGAGCCGAAAACCTAGCCGCGGATCATCTCAGTAGACTTGAGGATCCTTATCAAGGGGATCATCCGAACAAAGAGATCAATGACTCTTTTCCCTTTGAGACCTTAATGTCTATCAACTCGAATTTTGATGAAACCCCGTGGTTTACGGACATTGCAAACTACTTGGCGGGTGGAATTCTCATTGACGGGTTAACATCCCAACAAAAGAAAAAGTTCTTCAAAGACATTAAGACTTACTTTTGGGATGACCCGTATCTCTTCAAACAATGTGCTGATTTGATTATTCGCCGATGTGTTGATGGACCGGCAGCTTTAGACATTCTCGAAGCTTGCCACAAAGGACCCACCGGTGGTCACTTTGGTCCCAACTTCACCGCAAAGAAAGTGTTTGACTCGGATTTTATTGGCCCTCCATTTATCGTGACGCTCACGAAATGGTGAAAAATTGTGATGCTTGCCAACGCCAAGGCAAGATCACACATAAAGATGAGATGCCTCAAAATTTCATACAAGAATGTGAAATCTTTGATGTATGGGGTATCGACTTTTTGGGGCCATTCCCTTCATCTAAAGGAAACAAAATACATCCTTGTAGCCGTTGACTACGTTTCTAAATGGGTTGAAGCCAAAGCTTTACCCACTAACGACGCAAGGGTGGTTTGTAACTTTTTGTAGTCGCTATTCGCTAGATTCGGTGTGCCTCGTGCCATTATTAGTGACCGCGGGACTCATTTTTGCAATGATCAATTCGCAAGAGTCATGGCTAAGTATGGTGTAAATCATCGTCTTTCCACCGCATACCACCCACAAACTAATGGCCAGGCTGAAATCTCTAACCGAGGGTTAAAGCGAATTCTTGAACGAACCGTGGGAGAGCATCGTGCCTCATGGGCCGATAAACTTGATGATGCTCTGTGGGCTTTTCGTACCGCATACAAGACTCCGATTGGTTGTACACCATATCATCTCGTGTACGGGAAAGCATGCCACCTCCCCATTGAGTTGGAGCACAAGGCTTACTGGGCCTTGAAGTGGGCTAATTTCGATATCAACAAAGCCGGTGACCTACGCAAGATCTAACTCAATGAGCTCAATGAACTCCGGAATGAGGCTTATGAAAATTCTTTGATCTATAAGGAAAAGACTAAGCTCATCCATGACTCTAAGATTAAAAACCGAGAGTTCCAATTTGGAGACAAAGTTTTACTCTTCAACTCTCGGTTAAAAATCTTTTCGGGCAAGCTGAAATCTCGTTGGTCCGGCCCATTCACCATTGCCCAAATTTTCCCATATGGTACTCTCGAGCTCGCTCAACCTAATGGACCTAATTTTAAGGTGAATGGCCAACGAGTGAAGTTGTACTTTGGTGAGGACATCTCTCATGAGATGATTCCATCCCTCACCACGTTTCCCATGAACTAGTTTTGGGTCGAGTCAGGCTCGTGACTCGGTTATAAAAAACAAGCGCTCCTCGGGAGGCAACCCGAGTATCTATCCCTTTCCGTTTTACCTCCTAAGTGTAGGGGGACCTATATAGGT
Source organism: Glebionis coronaria (assembly GCA_025667525.1). Taxonomy (NCBI): domain Eukaryota; kingdom Viridiplantae; phylum Streptophyta; class Magnoliopsida; order Asterales; family Asteraceae; genus Glebionis; species Glebionis coronaria. Next base: position 520,976,897 of record CM046879.1, read on the forward strand.
GTTTGTGTTTGTGTGGTGATGTGATTACAGGGATGAATGCACTTTTGGAACCTTTGAAGAACCATGCTCCCGTGTTATCCGCAATCCGGTTCTATCTCTCAACTATCGTGATTCAATTTTTTTCATACTCACATTTGAAATTGATCACTTTAGTCGTCTCTTCCTTATCTTGATTTAACCAACGTGCACAATGTCATAAGTGTAGGGGAGACTTTTCCCACATGCTTAAACATTGAGGACAATGTTTATATTAAGTGTAGGGGGACTTCTATCGAAGTTTTATGTGGACTTTTCTATTAAAATGCCTTCATTTAACCAGAAAATCATCTTTTTCAGCATTTTTCGAATTTTTAATTAACTTTGGCCATATAGTCGTAATTTTTAAATTTTTATCGTTGCTTTCATATGTATATATCCCACAATAAAGTCATAAATATTAATAAAGTGGTGTAGCTAGTTTAGAAGTCTTTGACATATTAGGCTCGTTGCGATTATTTTGACTCAACCCAAATAGACTTATCCAAGTTTATTCTAGCAAGTATCCTTAACCATGTAGACCTTAATTGGTTTATTAGGCTAAGCATCCACGAGTCTCATTACTTGAGATTTCAAATTGTGGAGAACGAGAAATGATAGAGTCAATTATAAGTCGGTATTCTTGCACAAGCACACTTGGTGTAATTATAAGCCTATTCTCCCATCACTTGCTAATAATTTATATGCAATAAGTAAGGTCGTACGATTTTATTGAATAACTTAGCTTCTAGCCCAAGATCGTTTAAAAGTTTCTCGGTAATGATAAGAGTTCATAGCCAAGGCATAACTTATGAAACGGGGCGCGAAGATTGGCGAGTCCGAAAAGGCCCTAACAAGGCATGATGATTCCATTTTATTTCTAAAGATCCAAGGTGATGTGAAAAGCATTATTCCCAAAATCAATATGAAGGATCAAGACTCACGACGAAAAGCAATCAACTCCCATAAAGATCATGGAGAAGTCTATCCGAAAAGACCCTAACAAAGTATGAGGATAAATAGATCCAAGTCCGAAAAGGAGGCGGATCGTTGTATCTCAAAATCCCAAATAACGATTGAATAAATAATGATGAAGTCGTGGTCAAAAAAGTTGGAGTATCCCTCAAAAGTCTCCAAGTGAAGAAACTCTATTAACGAAGAGAAGACCATTGTCTCAAGAACGTCTCTCAAGATATGAAGTATGAAGTACATGCCAAATATCGGCCCGAGAAAGGTCTCAAATCGTGAAGCGAGTTATGCCAAGATATGAACATTTTGATATCCCGAGAAGCAGTTTTAAGAGATTTTGTCCTTTAGCTAACTATTAATCAAATCGTCCTACTTTGCTTTCAGCCTAAATAAACTATCGCAATAAGTCCAAAAATGCATCTTCATGATCATTCTAAGACAAAAATAAAATATAAGAGATACACCTAGGAATAAGGGAGTTTAAGCGTATAATTAAGCCATGTGTGTAAGTGTTTGTTTTGCTAACTTATAATAACAATGATCTCGTTTTTAAGCTTAGTTTGGGGAACGTGAAACTTGAGGGTGATAAATATTCGCAGCACCAAAGCCCTAATGTAAGTCTTAGATCTCTTTGCGAGTTATTTCCATATAGCTATTTTCAAGTGAAAATGGTTTTCTATCCCTTTTGTTTCATTCAAGTTTTTATATATCTCTTTAGTAGTAGTGGTTATTGTTAATAAGGCCAAGGTTGATTGATTATGAGAAAAGTGTAAAATTGCTTTATCACTAAGCATTGCATGAGGGCATGGCAATGGTTAAGTGTAGGGGATTTGATACGTGTGAAAATACCCATCCTTTTACCACTTATTTCTTGCTAAAACAAGACCAAAACACGTATTTAATTTCATTTGTTTGGAATTATGCGTTGTTTGTGTGTTTGTTGTGTTTTCAGAGCCAACCGGATAAATATTGAAGAAAACATGGGATTGCACGGGTTTTATCGAAGAAAAAGACTCAAGACGAAGTCTATAGTCCAAGAGATGCAAAAGATTTGAAGTCAATGGGCCTATTTGAAGATTTATCAAAGAAAAGGACCAAAGATGGAAGATTTACATATGTCGAAAGAACTCAAGTATATTAAACGAAGAAATTAAAAGACGAGTTGAATTTATTCGTCGACAAATCCCGAATCAGAATCGAAAACGTCAACTTTTCTGAAAAGACGAGAAGACAAGAAGAAAGAGAGAAAGCCCACTCACCAACCAACTTGAAGGCCTATAAATATGATCCCTTCCCACACAATTAGACTAGTTTTTTAAGTTTTTCATTCCAGTCTTTTCTTTTCTTTGTTTCGTAGAAAACCACCAACACCCTTAAGGTGTTTGGTGATTTTTCATCTTTAATTCACAAACTTTGTAAGTTTTTAATCCTTCCTTTTGTTTACTTAATCTTTATCAATCAATACAATCGTTCATTTAATCTTGTTCATCTTCTTCTTGTTGATTCAAAGCTTTAAGTTCTATTTTGTTGAGTTTGATCTTCAAAAGTAAGTGGGTTTTGTGTTTTTATTGTTTTGATTTGATGTTTATGATTAGTGGTTAAATTGGTTTAAGTTTTGGTTAAAAACTTGGTTGATTTTGGCTTAAAATCGTTTTGTTTATGTTTTACTGTTCTTCGTCTTCAAACAATTCCCAGATTCCGAATGAGCATCATTTGTTCCGAATCAAGGATTTTAGCAAGATATTCCGAACCAGCAATTTAGTTCAAATATTCCGGATCAGTGTCTTCATTCGGAATAATTAATATTCCGGGTGAAGCATTTATTCCGAACCAGCATATATTCCGGATCAAGCAAAAGATTCCGGATCAGTTATTCCGAACCAGCAATTCATCTGGAATAATCAATATTCCGGATGAGTAGGTTTATTCCGAATCAAAGTTTTTGAGAAAATATTCCGAATCAGTTTTTGTTAGATATTCCGAATGAAAGATTTTAGTTAAGTTATTCCGAGTCAATTCTTTTATTCCGAGTAAGCCGTTATTCCGAATCAATTTTATTCCGGATAAATTTTATTCCGAATCAGTTTAAATATTCCGAATCACCATATGTTCCGAATGAAGCAAATCTTCCGAATGAAGTAAATGTTCCGAATGAGCAAACATTCCGGATCAACAAAATTATTCCGGATCACTTTTCTTTTGGGTATTCCGAATCAGTGTTTTTCTAGTAAGTGGTATTTTACTGTTTCTGTTTTTATTGTTTAATTCTAATTCAAGTTTTATTTTTGTTAATTGCTTTTAATTAATTGCTTTTAGTTTAATTTTATATCTTAGTGCATTTAAACCTTTTAGTAGATTAGAAAACCAACCCCTTTTTAGTAACCAAGAACAACTATTCCACTTTGAACCGTGATCGATTCGATAAGATACCGAGAACTAAATTGAACCCAAACAAAACCCTTGTATCATTCTTCATATTGTAAAATTTCAAAAATGTAAAATTAATGGATACTTAGCCAATTAAATCAAAGTTTTGGGCTTTTAAGTCATCTATAGGATCTTGCATCTTCTTAGACTTTTTTAAGTTAGAATTTGCATTTTAAAGTTCCCTTGATAAACGACTTTGTAGGATCAATTATAGGAACTTGCGAAAAGTTCTTGTTCTTAAACCCGTATGAGTTAAGACTTTCGCGTTTTAAAGTTCCCTATATAAAAGTCTAGAAAAACTTTGATTTAAACACATTAAGGAAAAAGCTAAGGTAAAAACCGAGTCGAGTCAAAAACTATTTTTATTTTCACCAACGGAAAGCCTACATTTGTGTCAAAAACACTTATTTTCTTTATTATTAAACATAAAATAACACTAAAAATTTAATTTTTTTATGAAAAACGAGAAAAACGATTACGTTTGAACACGACAAAAGCAATTACAAGCGATTATATCGATTGACTCCCCCATGCTAAAACCAAACATTGTCCTCAATGTTTCCTAGCTCAAGAGTAACACCCCCTTGCTAAAACACGAAGAGTCTAATGCAAAAGTCCTAACATGGTAAGAGCACGCAAATCTATAAGCCGTTTATTAATTATGCATCAAGATAAAACGTTAGTCGATAAAAATCAAAGGATAGTGAGTGTGCCCCTTTTTGACAATCAAAATATGGAAGCTCGAGTGGACCGGCAAAAAAACCGAACACGAGAGTTTTCAATGATAAGGGTCATACCTAAGATTCACAACACAACAAAACACGAGCACGAGCTTGAAAAGATCAAGCCTTATTAGTGTCAGAAAATAGATAGAAGATATAATGTATGGGACTCCCCCACAAGGCACCTCGTTTTTGTTAACCGAGTCATGATCTCGACTCGATCCCCGCATTCATTGGTCCTTAGGGAAAGTTTGTAAATCCGGAACAACCTTCGTAGGTATGTCCCCTCCAAAGTAGTGTTTCACACGATGACCATTCACCTTAAAGTTAGGCCCGTCTTTTTGAGCATGCTCAACGGTGCCATAAGGGAAAACTTGTGAAATGGTGAATGGTCCAGACCCACGGGATTTAAGCTTGCCCGAGAAAATCTTAAGTCTAGAGTTGAATAAGAGGACTTGATCACCAACATTGAAAATGCGGTTTTTGATCTTACAGTCATGAATCCTCTTAGTCTTCTCTTTGTAGATCAAAGAATTTTCATAAGCTTGATCCCTTAATTCACTTAGTTCATTCAATTGAACCTTGCGATGATCACCCGCGGTCCTCAAATCAAAGCTACAATGCTTAAGAGCCCAATACGCCTTATGTTCGAGTTCAATTAGCAAGTGCCGTGCCTTTTCGTAGACCAACCTAAATGGTGTACAAACAATTGGCGTCTTGTAAGCCGTACGGAAAGCCCATAATGCATCGTCCAATTTATCCGACCATGAAGTGCGATTTTCTCCAATAGAACGCTCCAAAATCCTCTTAAGAGCTCGGTTTGAAACCTCCACTTGACCATCCGTTTGAGGGTGATAAGCCGTCAAAAGTCGATGAGTGACACCATATTTCTTTAGAACTTTTTCAAATTGTTCATTACATAAATGGGTCCCGCGATCACTTATTATAGCCCGTGGAGTTCCAAACCTAGCGAAGAGTTGTTTCAAAAATTTCATCACAACTCGAGCATCATTCGTAGGTAAAGCTTTAGCTTCAACCCATTTAGACAAATAATCCACAGCTACGAGAATATACTTATTTCCTTTCGATGATGGAAATGGCCCCATAAAATCGATCCCCATACGTCAAAGATTTCACAAACCTGGATAATGTTTTGGGGCATTTCATCCCTTTGTGAATTCTTTCCTTGACGTTGACAAGCATCAGAAGTCTTGAGCAAGTCTTGGGCATCACGATATATGGAAGGCCAAAAGAAACCGGCATCAAAGACTTTTTTCGCGGTGGCGTTGGCACCATGATGTCCCCCGGTGGGTCCCTCATGACAAGATTTAAGAATATCTTGAGCTTGCTTGCCAAACACGCACCTACGAATCACTTGATCCGTGCAAACTCGAAACAAATAGGGGTCGTCCCGAAAATAATAGGATATATCCTTGAAAAATTTCCGTTTTTGTTGGGACGACATACCCTTGATCACAAACTTCCCCGCATGGTAATTTGTAATGTCCGCAAACCATGGGGTACTATCATCACCACAAAAAGCAATCATACCAAGCGTCTTGAGAGGAAATGTTTTATTAATTTCCTTGTTCTCTCGATCGCTTTGGTGAGGATTCTCAAGTCGAGATAGATGATCGACCATGAGATTCTCGGCTCCTTTTTTTGTCTAGAATTTTGACATTAAATTCTTGAAGGAGGAGAATCCGCCAGAGCAACCTCGGCTTTGCATCTTGTTTATTAAGAAGATATTTGATAGCCAAGTGGTTCGTATAAACTATGGTTTTAGATAAGACGAGGTATGGTCTAAACTTTTTAAAAGCATACACAACGGCAAGTAACCCCCTTTCCGTTGTAGTGTACTTAGTTTGAGCATCCGTCATAGTCTTACTTGCATAGTGTATAGGCAAGAAATGTTTGGTCTTTCGTTGCCCCAAAACTGCACCTACCGCGTAAACACTAGCATCACACATTATTTCAAAAGGTAGATCCCAATCCGGAGCAACTAAAATCGGGGATTCGGTTAATTTCTTTTTAAGCATCTCAAAGGCTTTGATGCACTCATCCGAAAAGAGGTATGGGGTCTCTTTTTCCAAATGATGGGTCATAGGCCGATCTATCTTAGAGAAGTCTTGGATAAAACGTCTATAGAAGCCGGCATGGCCGAGAAAACTCCTAAATCCCTTAACAGTGGTGGGTGGAGGTAATTTGGAAATCACGTCGATTTTAGCCCTATCAACCTCAATACCGGCCTTGGAGATCTTATGTCCTAAAACAATTCCTTCTTTGCACATAAAATGACATTTTTCATAGTTAAGCACGAGATTTGTTTCCTCATAACGTTGCAACATTCTTTCCAAGTTAGAGAGACATGAAGTGAAAGACTCCCCAAAAAACGAGAAATCATCCATGAAGACTTCCATGATTTTTTCGATCATATCATAAAAAATGGCCATCATACACCTTTGGAACATTCTTGGAGCATTGCATAATCCAAAAGGCATTCTTCGATAAGCAAATGTTCCATAAGGACAAGTGAATGTGGTCTTTTCTTGATCACGAGGGTCTATAGGAATTTGGAAATAGCCGGAAAATCCATCCAAAAAGCAATAGAATTTATTTCCCGCTAGTCTCTCTAACATTTGATCCATAAAAGGTAATGGAAAATGATCCTTCCTAGTGGCATCATTAAGCTTCCTATAGTCAATACAAACACGCCAACCGGTCATAAGTCTAGTCGGAATCAATTCATTATCCTCATTAGTAACAACCGTCATTCCTCCTTTCTTTGGAACACAATGCACGGGGCTAACCCATGGGCTATCGGAGATAGGGTAGATCATTCCGGCATCTAGAAGTTTCATAACTTCCTTTTTGATCACCTCATGAATCTTTGGATTAACCCTTCTTTGATTTTGGATAGCGGGTTTATAATCTTCCTCCATCAAAATTTTATGAGTACAAAATTTTGGATCAATACCCTTAATGTCGGAGATTTTCCATGCAATGGCCCATTAATGTTTCTTAAGCACCTTTATAAGTTCATCCTTTTCATTTTCCTTCAATCCCTTAGCAATAATCACCGGTAACTTATCCGTTCCTTCAAGAAAAGCATACTCCAAATGAGTGGGAAGTTCCTTAAGTTCTAATTCGGGTGCTTCTTCAATAGATGTTTTCACGTTTGTCGCATTTTTGTTCACAACTTTTAAATCCATAGGTGGCGATTCAAAAGGATCTGTTAGCCGTATTTAAAGTGATGGTCATATAATATACCGTTGCGAAGCTCGTGAAAAATACTATTCAACGGTGTCGAGAGTTCTTAGTTATTAATGTTTATGTAACAGGAATTAGTCCCGAACACACAAATGAGGAAGGCCTCCTAAACACTTAGTACTTAGTATAAAAGGCCTCCTAAGCCTCATTTGTGTGTGTGTTTTCCATTTGATTAGTTTTAGAGAGAGAAAGATGTTTGTTTCTCTCCCTAGGAAAATCACCATCTTTGTTTTTCTTTTTCCTTCCTTAATCTAATCTTTCTTTTTTGTTTAATCCTTGCTTAATCTTCATCTATTTCATCATCTCTTTTAGTTCTTCATCATCTTTACACTTGTTCTATTATCTAGTTCGTCATCTCTTCATTTTGATACATAAAGTTCAAGACTTTACGTATTTGGTTCGTGGTAAACATCCTACAAGTGGTATCAGTCGCCAAGGGATTCGTGGTTAGCATTTTGGTGGTTTTTATAGGCTCAAAATCCTTCAAAATTTCAGAAAAGTGTGCTATTTCTCGTCCTTGTCCGATATCCTATTTTTTAGGAAAAAGTACCAAATTTCGCAATTGTGTCTCTATTGCAAAATTGAATTTTCTTGATCTTTGCGAATTTTTGCTTATTGCGGAATCTGGCATATCATTTCGCAATTATGGTTATTGCGGAATCCTTGGAATTGCGGAATTAGTCTCATTGCGAAATTATTGTTATTGCGGATTCCTGAGTATTGCGGAATTTGACCCCATTGCGGAATTATTGCTATTGCGGAATCCTGAGTATTGCGGAATTTGACCCCATTGCGGAATTATTGCTATTGCGGAATCCTGAGTATTGCGGAATTTGACCCCATTGCGGAATTATTGCTATTGCGGATTTATGTGAATTGCGAAATTATTGGAATTCCGGAATTAATTCCCCATTGCGAATTTCTGACTTTTGCGGATTTTTGTGGTATTGCGGAATTATAGCATTTGCGAAATCTTCCAATTGCGAAATCATTTCCATTGCTAATTGCGGATTTATATCCATTTCAAGGATTGTGAATTTGTTTCAACTCTAAGTATTGCGATATCATTGCACTTTATTGAGGAATCTTCATATTGCGATATCTTTGGAACTTTTTCAAGATTTTTGAAAAACGTGATTTTAAAAATTTTGTCGTGTGCAATTTTACTTTGAAGTTTTGTTGGTTTATTGAGCTTACTTCTTTAGGGGATTTAACTAATCACCTTTCACTTCGCTTTCTACGAATTGAGATCTTGAATTACACACGACTCTTACGATGACATCCCAACAATATATTTATGCTGCGGGTACTGAGAATCGTCTACCCATGCTTACCAAGGAGAATTACACTACATGGGCTAGTCGTCTCCTTCGTTATGCAAAATGTAAACCTTTGGGAAAGTTGATTGTCAACTCGATTCAAAAGGGTACATACGTTCGAAGAACAATTATTGTGCCTGGGGATCCTACGAATGCTAACCCAGTGGCTGACTCTAGTCATGAGCAAACGGATGAAGAATTAACTGAAGCTGAATCCAAACAACTCGACGCTGATGATCAAGCAATTCAAGTCATTCTTATGGGACTTCCTGAAGATGTTTATGCTGTCGTCGATAGTTGTGAAACCGCACACGAGATGTGGCTTAGGATTCAGAAAATGATGAAGGGCAGTGAAATCGGTTTACAAGAAAAGGAAACTAAGTTGCTTCGTGAATGGGAGAAATTTACGTCTACTGAAGGGGAACAAACTGAACCTTATTATCATCGGTTTTCAACCCTCATGAATCATCTTAGAAGAAACAAACATGAACCTGCACAAATTGCTGCCAACATCAAATTTCTTGATAATCTTCCTTCTGAATGGTCACGATATGTCACTCTTGTCAATCAAACCAAGGATCTTCATGTTGTGGACTACACTCAAGTGTATGATTATTTGAAGATGGATCAAGATGAAGCCAATGAAGTTAGGGCTGAAAGACGTGCCAAGGCACAAGACCCAATGGCTTTTATGGCAAACTCTCCATCATCTATCCCATATCCCATGGTACCCTACCATCAACCCTCGTCAAGTAACTTCATGCCACAACAACTCACCCCTTATGGATATCAATCTCCTGCTGTTATGAATTACTTACAGCAACCCATTGACTGTTTTGATGACATCACCGATCCTACTCATGATATTAATACTGGTCTTGCCCTACTTGCAAAGGCATTCAAATTTACCATTAACCCCACCAACAACAATCAGAGAATCTCCTCGAACACTAGAAATAGGCAGATTGCTCAACCATTCATGAATGCGAATCACGATCGCCAATTGGTAGTTGCTGGAAACACGGGGACTCAGTTTCAACAATATGGTCAGAATACTGGGCAGACTGTTGGCAATGCAGGAAATCAGTATGGTCAAAACCGTGGTCAAAATCCGGGTGTTCCGAATACGGGTAATCAGAATGGGTTAATAGTTGTGCCAGCGGTTGGTAACCAGATGGGAAACATTGTGGCTGCAAGGGCTGAGAATACTGGTACGGGAAATGGAAACAACAATCGTCAAGTTCAGTGCTACAACTGCAGGGGATTTGGTCATTATGCTAGAGATTGCACAGCCAAAAAGAAGAGGGATGCTGCTTATCTTTAGACTCAGCTTCTCATAGCACAAAAGGAAGAGGCAGGGATTCCACTTCAAGCTGAGGAATTTGATCTTATGGCTTCTGCTGCAGAATATGACGAGGAAGAAGAGGTGAATGCCAACTACATCTTGATGGCAAACTTACAGCAAGCATCAACCTCAGGAATGCATGATGACAGAGCTCCCGTCTATGATTCAGACGGTCCCTCTGAGGTACATCCAAGTCTTGATGATAATGATATATATAATATGTCTAATCAGGAGGAAGAGTATACTGAGATGCTTGATCCCTACATTGAGACACACGAGGATTAACCGAATAATAGTAATATTATTTCGAATGAGCCTAGTGTGGACCTTAGTGTGGATCAAGTTGCTCAGCCTACAACACTTCCTGATGAGACACATGCGTATTATAAATCTCTATTTGATAAGCTTGCTAAGGATGTAGATCATGCTACAGTGGTTAATAGTAAGTTTAGAGAAACTAATGCCAAATTGACCACTGAGCTTGCGGGATATAAGGAACGGGAGAAAAGTTTTGAGATTCATCATGCTAAAATCAAGGAACTTGAACAAGCTCATGCTACATCGGTTTATCAAGAAAAATGCACCACAAAGAAATTAAATGCCTTACATTTAAGTAGTGCTAAAAAGATAAGCGAATTGAATGATGAAATCACATCTCTTAATAAACAGCTTTCAACTGAAAAATCTATCATTTTGGATTTAAAAGAAGAACGAAAAAAGCTGAAACATGATTTCAAAATTCGAGAAGATGGGCTTCTTGAGGATTTTTGCAAAGCTCAGGATAGGATTAGGGAATTAGATAACCTTTTGGTAAAACGTGGCCAAACTATGCAGACAATAAATATGCTCGCACCAAAAGTGAATGAGATAAACTACACTCGATACAAATTGGCCTTAGGTTGTCCCCTTCCTTCTAATCCAGGATATCTTAAACAAGTTCAGGCCACTAATGAAACCTTATATAATGGTAATGTGCTCTTGTCTGATGAGCATGATCCTCCTAGTGTGCATGATTCCGAGGAAACTACTGAACTTGCAGTAGAGACTCGTTTAAGAATGAAAAAACTTGATAAAGAAGTGACACCTATTTATTATCCGAAAGTTAATCCTCCAACAGTTTTTGTTCGGTCTAAAACGAGTTCTGAAATGCTTTTGCTACCAAGTGAGGAATTGACTGATGACCCTCCTAAACCGAGTATCACACGTCGATTTCTAAACGAGCTTAAAGATAACTTTGTCATTCTTAAACGTGTTGTTAATTCCAAAATCACCGGAGGAAATTTTACATCACCTGTTCAGATTGAGGTCCAGAAAATTCTTCAAAACGATATTAATCCGATTATTAATCAAGTTGATGCTCGGTTAGGAAATTTGGAAAACGCTTTTCAAAAAGAATTTGCCAACTTTGTTGAAGACTTTAAATCTTTGGCAAAGGAAGCTGATGTATCTCTTGACAAAATCAAAGTTTTGGAAAACGATATTGAACACCTCTCTAAAGCAAGTGATAGTGTTGATAGTAGCCCCGTTGAGTTAGGTACCTCTATTTTTGATAATGAAAACCTTTAAACTGAGCTTGATCTTATGAAAGAGAAAATGGAATCTTATGTCATTAAAAAGGATAAAGAATTCACCGATCTTTGAAATAAATTTGTCAAAAAATGTGATGAATGTAAGTATGACAAGATTTCGTATGAAAAAGTTTACAATGAAATGCAACAAACAATCGCACGGTTGCAGACTCAGTTAGGAGGGGTTTTGGAAACGAATTTGGCCTCTTCAAGATTAGAGAGCGCTAGTGATGGAAATGTTCAGAAGCTTAAGGCTAAGATTACAGATTTAGAATCTGTTGTTGTTTCATATAAGCGGGCTGTTGAACAAAGTAAGTCTGTCTATTAGAAACTGATTGATAAAATCTGTGAGAACTGTAAGTTAAAGGCCTTGTTAAAAGATAAGACTTCTGAACCTAGTTCGATTGTGGATACGATGATCCAGAAACCAGTAACCTCGGGACCCACTCGTATTGCTGTGACACCTTTTCCCAAGGTTGCTGGAACGAAAACCGCTGTGATTGCCCCAGGAATGTTTCGGGTTAGTTCTCCCTCTGTGCCTAGCAAACAACGTAAAGCAAGCGTTAGGACAAAACCGACCACTATAACTCAACAACAAGTTATTGATTTAAAAAGTGCTAATTCTAATAGACGCGTGTCTTCTTCTACAGGAATAAACAACTACCCTAAGAGCAGAAGGCCATAGCCTACGAGCAATACAAGGAATGATAGGGTCCCTTTTGCCTCTAGAAGTAGTCGCCCCAAGATCAATAATGTGGATGTAGAAGAACACCCTAGGAATTTACCGCTTTTTAATCATAATCAGAAACCTAATTCATCTGAATGTAATGACTTTAAGCTTGCTATTCGGAATGAAAAATCTGAAGTTATTTGTGCTAAATGTAATAAATGTTTCTTTACTTTTAGTCATGATGCTTGTGGTTTGACTATGAATGGTTTGAATTATGGTGGTTACACTTGAATTGACAAGCTGTCAGTCAGTGAACAACAACGCACTCCTAAGACTAAGGTGTATGTTCTAAAAAGTACGCATCCACAGAAAGTCTTGCTAAGCCTAGTAGCCCTAGACTCACCTCTAAATGGTTGCCTACTGGTAGAAATTTTGACTGTAGTGGCAAAATTATCGACACTAGTAGATCTCATACTGACAGTGAAACGTCGGTATGTGATACGGCTTAATTATCTTCTAACCCTACAGGAACCTATTTCATCGGTTGCCAAAATATTTGTTTCTCTTATCATTGGCAGGCTGTTGAAATTTGTCTCTGGTGCGTGGACTCGGGCTGTTCCAAACATATGACTGGGAATCGAAGCCTTCTCAAGAACTTTGTATGACGTTTCATGGGAACTGTTCGATTTGGAAATGATCATGTTGCGGCAATTCTAGGCTATGGTGATCTTCATTGGGGAAATATAATCATCACCAGAGTCTCTTTTGTTGATGGCTTGGGACATAACTTGTTCTCGGTTGGGCAATTTTGTGATTCAGACTTGGAGGTCGCTTTCAGAAGTCATACATGTTTTGTAAGAGATCTTGAAGGAATTGATTTGTTGAAAGGAAATCGTACCACCAACCTTTACACCATTAATCTTTTTCAAATGTCTGCTGCTTCTCCAATTTGTCTCATGGCCCGAGCCACATCAACAAAGTCGTGGTTATGGCATCAAAGGTTATCTCATCTCAATTTCGATGCCATCACCCATCTCGCGAAAGATGATCTCGTTACCGGTCTTCCAAAGTTCAAATATACAAAAGACCATCTTTGTCCTTCATGCGAGCAAGGTAAAAGTAAGAAGAAGCCTCACAAACCCAAACCTGTTCCCAACTCAACGAATAGGTTACATCTCCTACATATGGATTTGTGTGGCCCAATGAGAATCAAAAGTATTAATGGAAAGCGGTATGTCCTGGTCATTGTGGATGACTATTCTCGTTACACATGGGTTCATTTTCTTACTTCGAAAGATGAAACCCCTGATGTAATTATTAACTTCTTGAAGAAAACATCAGTACTACTGCAAGCCCCTGTCATTATTGTGAGAACGGATAACGGTACAGAATTCACCAATCAGAAATTGAAAGCTTATTTTGACGAAGTTGGGATTTCTCATCAAACTTCGGCTGTAAGAACTCCAGAGCAGAACAGAGTTGTGGAACGGAGGAATCGTACATTAGTTGAAGCTGCTCGAACGATGCTTCTCTCCTCTAGTACACCGTTATTTCTTTGGGCTGACGCTATTGCAACTGCATGTTATACTCAAAACCGCTCCATAATTCACACCCGTTTCAACAAAACACCTTATGAGATCATTAATGGAAGAAAACCGGATATCTCATTCTTACATGTCTTTGGCGCATTATGTTATCCCAAGAATGATCGTGAAGATATCAGTAAACTTGAACCTAAAGGTGATATTGGATTTTTCATTGGTTATTCTTCAACTGCTTGTGCTTACAGGGTTTATAATCGAAGGACAAGAAAGGTAATGGAGACTATGAACGTTACCTTTGATGAACTCTCGGGTATGGCATCTCAGCATAGAAGTTCACATCCCGAGCTTCAATGTCAGACTTCTGGACACGTAAGTTCAGGGCTCGCGCTTCAATTTGCACCGTCAGCGATCTCATCGTTACAACCTTCGGAACGTGACTTGGAAGTATTATTTGGACCAATTTATGATGAATATATGGAGGGTCCTTCGTCATTTGGTGTTCCTCAAAATGCCCCGGCTGCACCTGTTGCGGTAGTTCCAGAACCACCAGCTGCATCTACATCAACGGCATCCGTTTTTGCACCATCTATGTCAAACTCAACCATATTGACTCCAAACATTCCAACCACGTCTCTGACTGCTGACGCAACTCAACAACATTCTCAGCAAACTCCAAATCATGTTCATCTTCAGAATGAAATAGTTGCTGAAAATGCAAACAATGCGATGCTCAACGAACACGAGTTTGTTAATCTATTTGCGGCTTCCACAAGTTCTACTCAGCCTTCAACATCATACGTGGATCCGTCGAGCTCGCATCAAGTTTCTCATACACTTCCACATGAACACAAATGGACTAAAAATCATCCTTTGGTTCAAGTGATTGGCGATCTCACACGACCAGTCTCAACACAAAATCAGCTGCGTACCGACATTGATATGTGCATCTATGCATTATCTGTCAGCACAATGGAACCAACAAGTGTGAAAGAAGCAATGACCGATGCATCATGGATTGAGTCTATGCAAGAAGAACTCAATCAGTTCATCCGGCTTGATGTATGGGAGTTAGTACCCCGACCGGACAATATCGACCCCCTTACTCTGAAATGGTTATTCAAAAACAAGATGGATGAAGAGAAAACAGTCATTAGGAACAAGACTCGGTTAGTTGTGAGAGGTTATAAACAGCAGGAGGGAATTGACTTCGCAGAATCCTTTGCCCCGGTTGCTCGGATGGAAGCTATTAGGATTTTCTTGGCATACGCCGCACATAAATCATTCACTGTGTATCAAATGGACGTGAAGACGGATTTCTTGCATGGGCCGTTAAAAGAAGATGTGTATGTATGTCAACCTGAAGGTTTCATCAACACCGAACATCCAAGCCATGTCTACAAGTTGAAAAAGGCAATTTATGGTTTGAAACAAGCACCGAGGGCATGGTACGACGAATTATCATCATTTCTTCTCCAAAATCACTTCAGCAAAGGAACTATTGATCCAACGTTGTTTATCAAGCACTACGGCAACGACATCTTGGTGGCTCAGGTCTATGTAGATGATATTATATTTGGTTCTACTAACCCAAAATATTCCATATTATTTGCCGACCTTATGAAAAGTCGATTCGAAATGTCCATGATGGGGGAAATGACGTTTTTTCTTGGTCTCCAAGTTCACCAATCCCCCCGTTGTATTTTCATAAATCAATCCAAGTATGTGCTTGAGATTCTAACGAAATTTGGTATGGATAACTGTGATCCTATTGGTACTCCAATGGACACTAAACACAAGCTTGATTTGGATAAGAAAGGGACATTTGTAGATGCTACAAAATACCAAAGTATGATCGGGTCCCTTATGTACCTAACCTCAAGCAGACCGGACATTGTGCATGCTACTTGTTTATGTGCTCGGTACCAGGCTAAGCCAACCGAGAAGCACCTCAAGGAGGTTAAAAGGATCTTTCGTTATCTCCGGGGAACCATTAACATGGGTCTCTGGTATACGAAGGATTCTAGTCTTAATCTCACTAGTTTTTCAGATGCCGACCATGCAGGGTGTCATGATACATTCAAGAGCACTTCCGGTGGGGCACAATTCCTAGGCGAGAAGCTAGTGAGCTGGTCATCAAGGAAACAAGACTGTACGGCGTTGTCAACCGCGAAAGCAGAATATGTGTCTCTATCCGTGTGTAGTGCTCAAGTCCTTTGGATGAGAACGCAACTCACGGATTATGGCTTTTTCTTTAACAAAGTCCCTATTTATTGTGATTCACAATCAGCCATAGCCATATCCTGCAACCCGGTCCAACACTCCAAGACCAAGCACATAGCTGTCCGATTCCATTTCATAAAGGAGCATGTGGAAAAAGGAACGATCGAACTGTTCTTTGTCAAGACGGACTACCAACTAGCCGACATCTTCACCAAAGCTCTTTCTCAAGACAGATTTGAATTCTTGGTTTGTCGACTTGGTATGCGTAGTTTCACTCCTGATGAACTTGAACGTCTTGCACATTCGTAAGTAATCTTGTATATATTTATCAGAAAATCAAAATACAAAAATATAAAACCTATAAAAACAAAATAAAAAATGAGAAAATCTTTCAAACATACCAAAAATATTCTTCTCCGACATGTCTCTCAGCATCGATAATATGGACGTACTTAGAAATGTTGTTCAATAACGACACGGGTACGTACATAAAGTTCGAATGAGAGTTCAAATGTTTTCAAAACATGTCTTTTCTACTTTCTTCTCATAATGGCTTATAGTCACATGTCAGACTATAACCCGGTCCCTAAATAAAGGAAAGTCTTTGACTTATCCTCAACAACGAGAAATTCATTTTTCTCGGTCATGAGCTTATATCATAACATTCAAAGTTTAAGCTCATGAACACAATTTTTCTCGGATTTTTGAGCAAAATTTTTCAAAGTATTTCAAAACAATGTGCTTATATACTCCCCTATTTAAATAGAATCTCTTTTCGAGGGGGAGTATAATGATTTCATAAACATTTGTTCCAAAGTTTCATGACACATTATTCTCTCCATGTTTCATCACTAGTTTCACAAAAATTTCAATTTCATGCAATTTTTGAGGGGGAGAATAGTGATTAAAATGTGTTATATTGGATAAGATCTTTGATATAAGTGCTTTCTCTTCCTAATATGTGCAAAAACGTTTCTGTTTATGATGCACATATGTAGGGGGAGCGTTTTTGGTGATATAGAAAACTTTCAAGGTGTAAACATTGATTTATTCAACACCTTGACTGCATTTTCAATTGATTTTTCTGGTTACGATATCTATACCCCTCAACACATAAATTCACGATGGTATTGGTGTCAAAAGGTGGTTAGGTATTCGTCCTATGATCCAACCAGAACCGGAGGGATCTTCCCAGGGACAATCCATTAGAAAATAGAAGTCCATAGGAAAGATGGAGTAGTTGAGTGTACGGGAATAATGCCGACTAATGACTTAAGCTAGCACTGGAACAATCACAACAAGGTGCTAGTTAGGCAGAAACCGGGTCAATACATCTACTATCAGAATCATGTTGATGATTTCTGGTATTGAAGACAAAGCATCATGGACCCAGTGATGCAATGCACAACCCTTCCCAGCCTACTCAAGCTTCTCTCAAAAGAAGTTTGTTTTATTGTCACGGAGTTCAACTCATTTCTATCGACTTTCTCACTCCGAGATAGTAGATATTGAATAGGTGGCAGTCTGCTCCAGCCTCCGATTACCAAATAAACGTGCACTTATAGAGTCTAGAGCCAACGAGATTCATCAAAAATCTCATTAGGACAATTATTCCATAGATCAATTGTTGTTCATCATTAGAACACAAGCGATGATTTACAGAGTCCTACGCTCTATCCTTGTGGTATTGCTAGAACATTCAGAGTGATACTCTTTAGTATTCACAGTGATGAATGGAAATCCTTCCAGTGTTAACATCAAACAGCACTGTGGTAGGTCATATGTAAGATTCACTTGAATTAAACATATGTTAACTGGAAAGCAACAGTGGTTTGATTCTTAATTGATTCAAACTCGTTCCAGGTCTCGATGCAATATCCTTATGATCTTGCCAGAACATTCAGAGTAATACTTTTCAGTATTTACAGTGACGAATGGAAATCCTTCCAGTGTCATCATCAAACAGCATTGCGGTAGGTAACTTGTGCGATTCTATATGAATCAAACTTGTGTCAACTGGAAAGCAACGATGGTTTGATTCTTAATTGATTCAGACTTGTTCCAGGAAAGTGAATTGACGACTTAATCAGCAGAATGGAACTGCATGATTCACTACTTACTTTGAATTATCTTTCGATATATTCAAGTATTGAGAACGGCTACCACAGCTGGAAATCCTGTCAAGGAAGTTCTTTGAACTTACCTAATCACAGGTACAGTATTCGTACTGTATAATGGGAAACCGGTGGAATGCAAACGGTGGCGTTATCTCAAGAGTCGCAGTTCAAGGCCACATATTCAGGATTATTGAAGAAAGCTCAAGAACATCTAAAGACAAAGACTTCCGCTACTCTGATGATCAAGGGAGATTGTTTACAAGCTTTCAAGTCAACACAAAACATGAGTATGTGGAGAAAGACACAAGAACACAAGCTGGCAAAGCTTCAAGATCAAGTCAAGGCAAAGATCAAAGATCCAAGATCACAAGTCATGAAAGGAACTATGAAAGAACTCTCAAGGCAACGAGCTTCAAAGTCTGCAACACCAACGAAGTGAAGTCACATATTACATGACCACCCCTTAGGGGGAGATTGTTAGCCGTATTTAAAGTGTTGGTCATATAATATACCGTTGCGAAGCTCGTGAAAAATACTATTCAACGGTGTCGAGAGTTCTTAGTTATTAATGTTTATGTAACGGGAATTAGTCCCGAACACACAAATGAGGAAGGCCTCCTAAACACTTAGTACTTAGTATAAAAGGCCTCCTAAGCCTCATTTGTGTGTGTGTTTTCCATTTGATTAGTTTTAGAGAGAGAAAGATGTTTGTTTCTCTCACTAGGAAAATCACCATCTTTGTTTTTTTTTCCTTCCTTAATCTAATCTTTCTTTTTTGTTTAATCCTTGCTTAATCTTCATCTATTTCATCATCTCTTTTAGTTCTTCATCATCTTTACACTTGTTCTATTATCTAGTTCGTCATCTCTTCATTTTGATACATAAAGTTCAAGACTTTACGTATTTGGTTCGTGTGTAAACATCCTACAGGATCTTCATTCAAAAAGGCTTCAAGCAAATCGATATCTCCCCAATATCATGATAATCCTCATCATATGTAGATGGAAAATCCGATGTGCTAAGAAAAGCATCCACCTCCTCCAAGATAAAATCACTAGCCCCAAATGGAGTAAGGGGTGGGGAAGAAAGGGCAATAACAGGATCCGACAAAGAAGGATTGCCACTTTCGGAATTAGCCGAGAATCCAAGCACGTCTTGAGAATATTCTTCACAAGAAACATCAATCACATCGATTTGATTAATTGATTCCTCGTAGTACTTGGAAGAATATTTAGAGATATGACCAATATCAAACGTGATATTTTCATCATCAACTCTTAACGTTAATTTACCCGCTTTCATGTTAACTAAAGCACTAGCCGTCATTAAAACGGTCTTCCCAAAATAAGAGGTACACAAGAATCTCCGGGATAATCGCAAACTAAAAAATCCGTTGGAAAGACGAGTTTCCCTACTTTGACAAACACATCCTCGGCTATACCTTTTGGAAAGGCGGTCAATCGATCCGCAAGCTCGAGGTCATCTTAGTAGGTGTAAGCTCGGGAAGTGATAACCTTTTCCAAACGGAAAGAGGCATCAACTTAATGCTAGCGCCAAGATCGGCTAATGCTAAGCATTCTTCCATATTAGGGAAATCACATGGTAAGAAACTTGCCCGGGTCTCAAGCTTTTTGGGAAGCTTTTATGTAAGAATCGCAGAACAATTAGCATCTAAAGATGTAGACACTTCAACCAATTTCCCTTTATCGTTCATCAATTTCTTAATTGTCAAAGCAAACTTAGGCATGTAAAGCAATGCATCCACAAAACTAACATTAATATAAAGATTCTTAAACAACTCTAAAAAAGTAGTCATTTGAGCATTGGACTTTTCACGTAGTTTTTCTTGGTTAAGTCTCGAAGGGTAGGGTAGTGTGGGTTTAGTCTTCGGAATTTCCTTTTCTCTAACCACCTCGGGTTCTTGCTCCAATTCCCTCACCGAAGAGGTACTCACATGTGGAAGCAAAGGTTTGTCTAAAGCCTTCCCACTACGTGTGGTTATAAGTTTCATCTCACCCTTCAGGTTTGGAATGGCGTTGCTAGGTAAGCCACCCGAAGAAGAGGAAGGTTTGTTCATTATTGCTTCAAACATCAAAAGTATCTTATTCTCAAACTTAGCTTGATTCCCCTTAATACGGTTTTGGTTTTGCTCTAATCTTTGTTGGTTAAGATCAATCTTGTTATTTTGACCTTTGATCGAATTTTGAAAATCGAGTTTCAAAGTATTCATTTGTCTTTGAATATTGTTTTGAAAAGCTTTCAAATTTGCCTCATTAGTCTTGATGTAGCTTGACAAATCATTTTGATTATTGTGAAAACCTTGATTGTTTTGATTGCCATGAAATCCATTCCTTGATTGAAATTTCCTTGGTTATCACAGTTAAAATTTTTCCCATTGTTTCCATTGTTGTATCTATTTTGAACCGGTGGAAAACCCGGTGGAGCAACATGATATTGACGAGGAGCTTGACCGTTAGGGCCATAAGTTCCCGTCGCGGCAAAAGCACTAGCTTGATCAAACCCTGATAGGTGTGTAAACACCCATCTTTTCTACCACTTAATTACAATAATAACCGGACCAAAACGTGTATTTTATGTCTTTTATGTCGGAATTATGCGTGGTTTGTGTTTTTGTTGTGATTTAGGACGAAAGGGTGAAAAGTGGAGAAAACACAGAAATTCACGGGCATTTACGGACTTTTATTGAAGAAAAGGATGAAAGACGAAGTCAAGAAGTCAAGAGTGCAAAAAGAACGGAAGTCCAAGACCGATTCTGAAGATTTATCGAAGAAACAGTCAAAAGATGGAAGTTTATCAAAAGCCGAAGAATTCATGTCTATTTTATTGAAGAATTTAAAGACGAGTTCAAAGAAATCCCGAAGCCAAAAGTCCCTTAAGTCCAAGTTTAAAGAAGATTAGAAGAAAAGGACTAAGTATGCAATTAAGGAAGATTAAAAGAAGGAGGGACTTAATGACGCAATTAAGAGAAAAGGAAAGAGGGGAGGAAGCTTCCTTAATCCTCCCCTATAAATAGTCATTAGTTGTAATCTTTTCATGTTGTTGGCTAAGTGTGACAATTAGCTCTTCCACCATTTACTTACCTTGTCATTTACTTTTCTTGTCAAATTTAAATACCTTGTCTTGCACCTTAAATTCATTTAATTTCAAGTAAGTTTTCATTTAATCTTTGTCAATCTTTACTTTATCTTGTCAATCTCTTATCTACCTTTCTTAATCTTTGATTTATGTGTTTATGTTTATGTTCATGTTCATGTTCATGCTTTTATGTTGATCCAAATGGTTTTTTGATTATTGTGGTTAAAGTTGTTAGATTTCTTGATATTGATGGTTTGTTTATGATTAATTGATGTTTTGTTATTGGTTTTATTAAATCGTTTGGTTGATTTTGGTTAAATTAGTTTTAGATCTGCTGTTACTGTTTTCCTTGTTCTTCGGAAAGTTTGTTTCTGTTTCTTTGTTTACAGGAAAAGTTCCGAGCCAAGGCAAGGAGAGGAGTGTTCATTCGGAAGTCCAAAGTTCCGAGCCAAGGGGTTTCATCCGGAACTTCAAAGTTCCGGATCAAGAGTGTTCATTCGGAATTC
Source organism: Glebionis coronaria (assembly GCA_025667525.1). NCBI lineage: Eukaryota > Viridiplantae > Streptophyta > Magnoliopsida > Asterales > Asteraceae > Glebionis > Glebionis coronaria. Next base: position 520,998,685 of record CM046879.1, read on the forward strand.
CAAAAGTTCCGAATCAAATACTTCCGAACGAAAGTCCGACTCAAGCATTAGTTCATTCGGAACTTGAAAGTTCCGGATCAATTCACTTCATTCGGAACTCAAAAAGTTCCGGATCAAGGAGATTCATTCGGAACTCAAAAGTTCCGAACCAACTTCCGGATCAAGGGGAAGTTCCGATTCAAGAAGTGTTCATTCGGAAGTCTGAAACTTCCGAATCAAGGAGGCTTCATTCGGAATCTTCCGAATCAAGGGTGACCAAAAACTTCCGAATCAAGGCAAAATAACTTCCGAATCAAGGCAAAATTTTGAAGTTCCGAATCAGTAAAGTTCCGAACGAAGGATTGTTTTGGATAAGTGACATATTCAGATCAATTTGTTCCGGATCAAGGATTTTGGTAATATTCCGAGCGAAGAAGAATCATTCCAACCGAAGGTGACATTCCGGACGAGTGATTGTTCCAAACGAAGGATAATTCCGAATGAGCTGTATTCAGGTTCTTATTAGCTTTTGTCTTTGATTTTTATTTTCAAGCTTTATTTTCCTGCCTTTTATTTAATTGCACTTTAAGATTATTTGCCTTAGCTTTATTTTAGTTTTGCCTTAGTTTAAGTTTTAGTCGCGTTTTAAGTCTGCCTTAGTTAGATTTAAGTTTGCGTCATTTACTTTAGTGCCTTTTAAATTCAGTCACGTTTTTAAATACTTGCACCTTTACTTTAATTAGACTTAGATTTACTTTAAGAGCACCTTTACTTTAATTGTTTTGCACCTTTAATTTTAAACACTACAACGACACAACTTTTGTTCCACCAAAATAAGACTGAGTCACATAGAGAGCCTAGATCAATTCGATTAGACATACTTAAAGGAATCTTTTTAATTAGGTAAAAACCTAGTTATCAAATGGCGCCGCTGCCGGCTCTTTTCGTAAAGATCAACAGTTTTCTGTGAGTGACACGTTGCTTTTTGGGATCCGTTCACTTGTGAGCGTTACTTTTCTTGCATAAAAAATTCAAAAAATCATAAAAATTAAAAATTGATAAAAATCCATAAAAATTAAAAATTTCAAAAATCCAAAAAGATTTTATCTTTCTTGTGTATATATATTGTCTTTGTGTTTGGTTTTGTTTTCTTTTGCATTTTCAGGTGTATGCGTACTAGATCTTCTAATTACCAAGAGCCCGAGCCTCAAGAAGATTTAGATATGGCAGGTGTTAACAACAACAATATTCCACCGTACCTCAATAATAATAATAATAACAACAATGCTCTTCCACAGCCCGATCTTCGGACCATGGAGGAACTTTGTCAACCAACATTGTTTGGACGAGGAGGACCGATTGCACCGATGCAAATCAACGCTCCTGAGTTTTCGTTGAAGCACCACATGATTCAGCAAGTACAAACAAACCCATTTAGAGGATTGCCTGATGATGATGCCAACAAACACCTCGACAAGTTCATTACAATCACCCAAAGCATGAAGTTGCCTGGGGCCACAATGGATGTACTTCGCCTACAACTCTTTCCACATACTTTATCACATCATGCCGAGAAATGGTTTGACCGTCTCCCGAAGAATTCTATTCACACTTGGGATGATATGACTCAACGCTTTTTGTCGCGCTACTTTCCACCATCCATGGTCACGAGCCTTCGCAATCAAATCAGCGGTTTCATGCAAGACCCTGATGAATCTCTTTTTGACGCTTGGGAGAGATATAATGTCTTGATCGATAGATGTCCAAACCACAACATGCTCCCTGTGACCTTAATCGATACTTTCTACAACGGATTGACTTTTCGAGATCGTGATACGATAAATGCAGCCACCGGTGGCACATTCATGAAAAGGAGACCCGAGGAGTGTAGAGAGTTAATTGAGAACATGACTACTCATCACAAAAACTGGGATTCCTCTGCTTCTTCAAGGAACAACCCGAGAGTCAATGTTTCTTCCACCTCAGCAAACCCTGAATTGACCGAACTCACCCGCATGATGACCGAAATGAGCAAAAGTATTACGCTTCTCGCTTCAAATCAACAACAACAACAAGTTAAAGCGGTTGCTAATCCTTGTGAAACATGTGGCGGTCCTCACTCATACACCGATTGTCCTTCGACACAAGGAAATCCGGAAAATGTGTATGCTGCTTACGGTAATTATTCACCAGAAAATTACCAAGCTAGACAACAAGGGGATAGAAATCTGCTGAGCTACCGTTCCAACAATTACCTTTCACCCGGTTTTTCTCCTCAAAACCAAAACCCCGCCAACAACTACAATAGAAGCAACCAAATCCCACCAAGAGCTTCTAATCCTTATAACCCACCCGCCCAACAACACCCAACCATAAACACCGATGTTGAAGCCACAATGAGAACTCAAGGTGAGCAAATCAAGAATCTACAAAGCCAAATAATCAATTTGAAAGGAGATATCCTGAAGCAAGGTAATGACATTAGAACCGAGGTTCGTGATAATATTCAATCCTCCTTCAGTACTCAAACGACTGAACTAAAGAATCTGTTGGCTAGTTTCTTGCCCGCCACTCAACCTTCTACTTCAAGTTCTCTACCTTCAAACACCGTCACTAATCCGCGAGCTAATGTGAGTGCTATTACTACCCGTAGTGGAGTCACCATCGTAGGACCACCAATCCCACCCCCATCATCTACACCTCCTCCACCACCATGTATCCCTACTCCTCCTACACCTAGTATTAGTGCACCATTACCGTCTCCGCCTCGTCATGACGATGTATCTCGGAAGGACCCTTCAACATCCCAACCTTTACCGACTACACCTTCACCTTCCACCTATAAACCTAGAATCCCATACCCTTCTCGCATAGGCAAGACCAACGATCTAACCAAGAATGACTGTCAAGTATCGAAATATGTGGATATGCTATCTCACATGACCATCAACATTAGCCTTGTTGAAGCACTTTGCCACATGCCGAAATTTGTCAAAGCATTCAAGGAATTGCTTAGCAAGAAGGAGAAGCTGATTGAACTCGCCAACACACGCTTAAATGAAAACTGCTCAGCAGTTATTCTTAAAGAATTATTGGAAAAACTTGGAGATCCCGGTCGTTTTGGGTTGCCTTGCGTGTTCAACAAAACTGAAGAATTTACTGCCCTTGCTGATCTCGGGGCTAGTATTAATCTTATGCCACTGAGTGTTTCGAAAACACTATCATTACCCGACCTCATTCCAACAAAGATGACTCTCGAACTTGCAAATCGCACTCTCGCTTACCCCTTTGGTATAGCCGAAGACGTGTTTATCAAAGTTGGCACATTTACTTTCCCGGTCGATTTTGTCGTAGTTGATTATGAAATGGACCCTCGTATTCCTTTAATACTTGGTCGCCCATTCTTGAGAACCGGACGAGCTTTAGTATATGTGGCCGAAGGTGAGTTAATCTTACGAGTCGGGGATGATTCAAAAGTTTTTAAAATGGGGAAGCTTACAGGAAAATCCTTTGGAGGCCGAGAATCAGTGAATATGATTAATGTGCTCGATGACTTTACCGTCTACGACAATTCTCTATTCGATTCTTCCATTGATAATCCACTTTTTGACGATGATATGGATGATTCTTCCTCCACTTTGGAACCTTCTCCCATTTATGATTCACCACCGATCTTCAATGCTTATGATGATAATGATTCTAGCTCAGATTCGGATGATTTTGATTGTACTTCTGAGTATCCCGAGCTGCCCACTTTCGATGAGGCTGATACTCTTTCGAGCGATTCTTCACATGATGAAGATCCACCGCCATCACTCGATCCTACTTTGGACAATTATTCATTTGAGGAAGATTTCTCTGAATTTCTCAACACATACTTCCCTCATGAGAGTGATGCTCCTCCTTTGGACTTTGAAGATTATCGTCTTGATCCTACTTTGGATTTGAAGAACATTCTGTCAAAGGAGAAGAAACCAGTCGACACCGAAATCCGTTGCACTTATGATTCGACACCTCTTTGTCCCCCTTCTGAGGACGAGGTTGTGCTTCTTTGCGGATCTTCTTCACACTCGGCTAAGCCTGAGTGCTACTTTCCCCTAAAGGAAAAGGTGTTCGATCCCGGTATTGAAGTCTTTAAGCCATCTCAGTATCCACCTGATGAAATAAAAGGAAAAATCTTTGGAAATTTTGAAGACATGATTGCACTTCACCCTTGCTTCCACCGTGCTACATCGCTGCTTAAGGGAACCTTGCCACTTCTTATTTGGCTTGCCTTGTTCGCCTTAAGCTCTTGCTTATTGATGGATGAAAACTATGTCTTTGATCCTGGTGGATATGTTTCACTCTTCTTCCGTTGATGATCAAGGTCGAGTCAGGCTCACGACTCGGTTAACAAAAATCAAGCTCTTCTTGGGAGGCAACCCATGCATCTATCTTTTCGCTTTCTTTATCATAAGTGTAGGGGAGACCCGTTGGTTTGCTTTCCTCTCCTCACTTCTTAATCAGGGATTCGAGCTTCAATGATCCACTCTTGATGATTCTTGACGACCCGTGATTCCGTGTTCTACTTCTTCCCGGTTCTATCCTAAACTCTTTTCGATTCACTATTTTATATTTTCTCAATATTAAAATAGGAATCTCTTTAGTTGTCTTTTCCTTAGCAAGATTTAAACAACGTGCACAATGTCCTAAGTGTAGGGGAGTTTACTCCCACATGCTTAAACATTGAGGACAATGTTTATCTTAAGTGTAGGGGGACTTCTATCGAAGTTAAGTGATCTTTTCCTTGTATTTGTCCTCATTTTAACCGGAAAATCAATTTTTCGACATTTTTCAAAATTTTTGATCTATTTTGGCCTATTAGTTTTTACCTTTGTATAGTTATTTTCTTTCTTTATTAGAATAAATGTTTAATAAAGTGGTTTTAATTTTCAAACGTTGTGAATCTTTTGACTCAACCCGAGTTTACTTATCTAAGTTTCTCTAGCTAGTACCCTTAACGTGTTTAAGTCAAGTTTTGCTAGGCCTTTATATAGGGAGCTTTAAAACGCGAAAGTCTTAACTCTCACGGGTTAAGAACAAGAACTTTTCGCAAGTTCCTATAATTGATCCTAGAGAGTCGTTTATCAAGGGAACTTTAAAATGCGATTTCTAAACTTGAAAAAGTCTAAGAATTTGCAAGATCCTATAGGCGACTCGAAAACCCAAAACTTTGATTTAATAGGCTAAGTATCCACGAGTCTCATTACTTGAGATATTAAACTGTGGAGAACGAGAGATGATAGAGCCAATTATAAGTTCGGTATTCTTTCGTGAATTTATGTGAGTTAATTATGAGCCTATTCTCCCATCGCTTGCTAATAATTTATCTGCTAATAAATAAGGTTGTACGATTTGAAAAGTTACTTAGCTTCTAGCCCAAGATCGTTTAAAAGTTGCTCGGTATGGATTAGAGTTCATAGCCAAGGCATAACTTATTGAAGCGGAATGCGAAGATTGACGAGTCCGAAAAGGCCCTAACAAGGCATGAGGGCTATATTTTGTTGCTAAAGATCCAAAGTGATGTGAAGAATCATTTATCAAAAATCAATATGAAGGATCGAGACACACGACGAAAAGCAAATACTCCCCAAAAGTCATGGAGAAGTGTATCCGAAAAGACCCTAACAAGGTATGAGGATAAATAGATCCAAGTCATAAAAGGAGGCGGATTGTTGTATATCAAAGTCCAAAATAAAGATTTGAGAAAAATGAAGAAGTCGTGGTCCAAGTATGAATCTCTCAAAACCTCAAGTGAAGAAATTCCTATATGAAGAGAAGACCATTATTTCATGAACGTCTCTCAAGGTTTGAAGTATGAAGTCGCTGCCAAATATCGGTCCGAGAAAAGTCTCAAATCGTGAAGCGAGTTATGCCAAGATATGAACTTTATGAGGTCCCGAGAAGAAGTTTTAAAAGATTTTGTCCTTTAGCTAACTATTGATTAAATCGTTCACTTTATTTTCGGACTAAATAACTATCGAAATAAGTCAAAAATGCATCCTCGTGATCATTCAAGACAATAATAAAATATAAGAGATACACCTAGGAATAAGGGAGTCTAAGTGAGTAATTGGCCCACATGAGTTCGTGATAGTCTACTAACTTATAATAACAATGATCTCGTTTTTAAGCTAGGTTTGGAGAAAGTGAAAACTTGAGGATGATGATTATTCATAACATTTTCAAAACCCAAGGTATGCTTTTGATTTCTTTACTTTGTATGTCTTTAATTTTCTATCTCTTTAATAAAGGCCAACGTGGATTGATTATGATGAAAAGTGTAATCTTGCTTTGTAACTAATGCATTGCATGAGGACATTGCAATGGTCAAGTGTAGGGGATTTGATAGGTGTGTAAACACCCATCTTTTCTACCACTTAATTACAATAATAACCGGACCAAAACGTGTATTTTATGTCTTTTATGTCGGAATTATGCGTGGTTTGTGTTTTTGTTGTGATTTAGGAAGAAAAGGTGAAAAGTGGAGAAAACACGGAAATTCACGGGCATTTACGGACTTTTATTGAAGAAAAGGATGAAAGACGAAGTCAAGAAGTCAAGAGTGCAAAAAGAACGGAAGTCCAAGACCGATTCTGAAGATTTATCGAAGAAACAGTCAAAAGATGGAAGTTTATCAAAAGCCGAAGAATTCAAGTCTATTTTATTGAAGAATTTAAAGACGAGTTCAAAGAAATCCCGAAGCCAAAAGTCCCTTAAGTCCAAGTTTAAAGAAGATTAGAAGAAAAGGACTAAGTATGCAATTAAGGAAGATTAAAAGAAGGAGGGACTTAATGACGCAATTAAGAGAAAAGGAAAAAGGGGAGGAAGCTTCCTTAATCCTCCCCTATAAATAGTCATTAGTTGTAATCTTTTCATGTTGTTGGCTAAGTGTGACAATTAGCTCTTCCACCATTTACTTACCTTGTCATTTACTTTTCTTGTCAAATTTAAATACCTTGTCTTGCACCTTAAATTCATTTAATTTCAAGTAAGTTTTCATTTAATCTTTGTCAATCTTTACTTTATCTTGTCAATCTCTTATCTACCTTTCTTAATCTTTGATTTATGTGTTTATGTTTATGTTCATGTTCATGCTTTTATGTTGATCCAAATGGTTTTTTGATTATTGTGGTTAAAGTTGTTAGATTTCTTAATATTGATGGTTTGTTTATGATTAATTGATGTTTTGTTATTGGTTTTATTAAATCGTTTGGTTGATTTTGGTTAAATTAGTTTTAGATCTGCTGTTACTGTTTTCCTTGTTCTTCGGAAAGTTTGTTTCTGTTTCTTTGTTTACAGGAAAAGTTCCGAGCCAAGGCAAGGAGAGGAGTGTTCATTCGGAAGTCCAAAGTTCCGAGCCAAGGGGTTTCATCCGGAACTTCAAAGTTCCGGATCAAGAGTGTTCATTCGGAATTCCAAAAGTTCCGAATCAAATACTTCCGAACGAAAGTCCGACTCAAGCATTAGTTCATTCGGAACTTGAAAGTTCCGGATCAATTCACTTCATTCGGAACTCAAAAAGTTCCGGATCAAGGAGATTCATTCGGAACTCAAAAGTTCCGAACCAACTTCCGGATCAAGGGGAAGTTCCGATTCAAGAAGCGTTCATTCGGAAGTCTGAAACTTCCGAATCAAGGAGGCTTCATTCGGAATCTTCCGAATCAAGGGTGACCAAAAACTTCCGAATCAAGGCAAAATAACTTTCGAATCAAGGCAAAATTTAGAAGTTCCGAATCAGTAAAGTTCCGAACGAAGGATTGTTTTGGATAAGTGACATATTCAGATCAATTTGTTCCGGATCAAGGATTTTGGTAATATTCCGAGCGAAGAAGAATCATTCCAACCGAAGGTGACATTCCGGACGAGTGATTGTTCCAAACGAAGGATAATTCCGAATGAGCTGTATTCAGGTTCTTATTAGCTTTTGTCTTTGATTTTTATTTTCAAGCTTTATTTTCCTGCCTTTTATTTAATTGCACTTTAAGATTATTTGCCTTAGCTTTATTTTAGTTTTGCCTTAGTTTAAGTTTTAGTCGCGTTTTAAGTCTGCCTTAGTTAGATTTAAGTTTGCGTCATTTACTTTAGTGCCTTTTAAATTCAGTCACGTTTTTAAATACTTGCACCTTTACTTTAATTAGACTTAGATTTACTTTAAGAGCACCTTTACTTTAATTGTTTTGCACCTTTAATTTTAAACACTACAATGACACAACTTTTGTTCCACCAAAATAAGACTGAGTCACATAGAGAGCCTAGATCAATTCGATTAGACCAACACAACGAACTTTAATTTTTAATTAGGCAAAAGCTGAGTTATCAAACCCCGTGGTTGAACAAGCATAATTCGGATGTGCTCCACCACATGATACACAAAAATTCTCAACCATATTAATCGATCCATGATGATTCTTCCTAATCTCATTAAAAATCGTGTCAATCTTAGAGTCCAATCTAGCAATCTCGGTATTAGATGAATTCACATTGGAAACAACTGTTGTGTTTCGTGAATATTGCACTCTAGACTTATTATCAATGATACCCCACGCGTCTCTCGGAGTTTTTCTTAAAATATTATCACCCGCGGCGGCATTTAAAGAATCTTTTTCAACCATATTAAGTCCATTATAAAAAGTATTGATTTGATGTAACTCCGTGAGACCGTGGTGTGGACATTGTCTCAACAAATCCTAAACCTTTCCCAAGCATCTCCAAACGATTCATGCACTTTTTGATTAAATCTAGTGATCTCATTTTTAAAGTGAGTTGTTTTAGATGGTGGAAAGAAGTAATTCATGAACTTAGACACTAAATCATCCCAAGTCAAAATCGAACCCAGTGGTTCTTTTTCATACCAACGTTTAGCATTCCCCTCGAGCGAGTACAGAAAAAGCATGAGCTTAATCGTGTCATTCGACACATCTCTAAACTTGAGAGTCGAGGTGATACGAAGAAAATTCCGAATGTGAGAGTGCGGGCTATCGGTCTCATTGCCATGAAATTGGTCGGCACGAATGAGTGATAAAATACTTGTCTTAATCTCATAATGATCCGCCAAAATAGCCGGCACAACGATTTCTTCCCCGTACCCTTCGGTGGGTGCACGGAGCAATTCCTCCATTGTTCTGTTATCGGCCATCTCTACAACAATAGGTGGAAGCACGGGTTCCACTATTCGTTGTTGAAGATTTCTATTTCTACGAGGAATGTTTTCAAGCCTATCATGATTAATCAAAAGTCGAGTAGATCGTAATTGCATAAACCAAAGTGACGAGAATTTAGAGGATTGAAGAAAAGAAATTACATTAGAAGAAGATTACTTTTGGTATTTTTATTTGGTATTGCTCAATCAAAAAGATTGATAAAAACAAGGAATAAGGATAAATACTATGGAAGTAATCTACCCTCGGTCGACTTTAAAACGTAGGTGAAAACCTAATCGTCTCGAGGTTCAATAAGTAAAAAACAAAAAATAAGATTTAATACTACTTGAGTCGCCAAACCAATAATCGATCGTCCCTCTCAATATACGCACAAGCAAGCGGGGAAACGAGGTGGCACAAAACACTTAAAAACCTTTTTCCTTAGACGGCCTTTTATAGCTCGTCGCCTTATACCCACCTTATAGTTTATATAAATCGAGTTCAGACTTTTTATTAGTATTTATCTATTTTGCCTTTTATTTTTGTTTTGGATTCGAATACAATAGTTGCAGCACCCCATTTTGGTAAATGGAATGTCACGAGTGATTATGGCGTGCCATCAAAGCATACAAGGATAAATGTCTTAAACATTACATGACCATAAAGGAAATACTAGAAACAAACATCGGTACCCCAAAGTAAAAGCTCATCACACACAAACATAAGTACTGTAAAGGAAAAGAACTAAACAATATCCATGGAAATAAGTAGCAAAATGTATGATGAAATTCATAAAGTAATAAAGGCTAGTAAGCTTCCAATCCATATGCACCTACGCTTAGAATCTACGAGCGCCCTTGAGTACCTGCCGTTTTGGGAAACATGAAAGGAAAACCACTGAGCATAACGCTCAGTGCGCGGATATACAAGCATAGCATGAATAATATAAGCACATACAACATATAGCAGCGAAATTGATTAAGTCCTGGAAAACCTGGTATAACTTAGTAAAACTGGTTTTATAGTTTGAAAAGCCTTATGTTTATCTTATGAAAACTGTTTAACATGTTAACCATTAATCCAATATAAGTCATGAAATATCAACATGCATGAATACTTGGAGGGGTGACCTCATCATGCAATTAGAGGGTTTTCCTCTAATTAATATAAGTTTGGGTATGAGGGATCAACTCCTTGTGAAGGATGCAAGGCACACACCACATTCACCTGAATAATCTGTTAAAAACCTGTAACCTAGGATGCACCCATACGCCCCACATGATAACATAATAATATGGCCAAAAGCTGAAAGGGACGCCACGAGCTATCACTCCGCCGTGGTGAAGTCATAACACCGGTGCCTCTAGTGTTATAGTTATGGTACCTCCATAACTAGGTGAAACTTGTCATGCATGTATATGGCGTAGGCATTTAATTAAACATAAGAAAATCAAAACATATAAAACATATACTAGGAAAATAGTTGGCCGCATACGGGGAATCCTAATAAGGAAAGAATGTTCATACTAAAAAGACGGAGAATCCATACCATGTGTCCAGTGAAAGAAGAAGACGAACGGAAGAGAGTCCTACTTCGATCTTACTAATGCTACATGAATAATATACGTGTATAAGTGTTCTGCTTACTGTGTACGTAACTGGTTCTATATCATGACTTAGCTTGTTTTATATGTTCATGTCTTGTTTTACTAATTTTAACGTTATCCTGTGTTTATCATGTATTCTGGATATTCTGATTAAGTATTACTTGTATTTCTTGTACTATTATACTTGTTGTGTAATAATAAGTAACTTTCTAAAAATAGCAGGTTTCCAAAAATAGAAAGTTTCCGAAAATAGAAAGTTTCCAAAAATAGATTAACTGCTTAAACTAAATAAGTTTCTAGAAGTAGAAAGTTTCAATAAATAGATTAGCTGCTTAAAATAGATAAGTTTCTAAAAATAGAAAGTTTCCATATTTAGAAATAAGCTGGATTATTAAGCTAATAAAATAAGCTTAAGTTTTACTGATTAATAACTAAGTCATGTGATTAATAGTATAGTTTATTAATTATAACATGTTAATTAAATAAACTATATGTTATATGATTTAATTAAATATAATCATGATTTAATTAAATTAAAGTGTATATAATATTTAGGTTAAAACACATATTAATATTTATATTAATATAACCTAAGTCATGGAAATTAATTAATTATATGTCATGTTTTAATTATTAATTAATTACTTTAGTCTAATTTCATAATAAAATACTTAGGTTAGAATTATGTATTATTAATAATAATAAACCTAAGTCATGTTTTTAATTAAATTAATTATATGACATGTTAAATTAATTTAATTAACCTGAAAATAAATAAACTTGTAAAATAAAATAATAAACCGAATCCAGGTATTATTTTATTAAAAACATGTCGTGAACCGGACCCGTGAACCCATGAACCGTCCCGAACCAAAACCCCACCGAACACAGTGGGAAACCGGCCCATGCCGGTTGCCCCTGCTTTCGGTTCACTACCACCGGCTGTGTGCCCGTGGTCTTGCCCTTGATCGGCTATCCGCTGACCCACGGGTTCCCACCGACTGTGTGTTGGTGGTTCCCACTGCTTGCCCGCGGTTCCCACTGCTTTCCAAAAATAGCCACCGGCTGAAGCCGGTGGTTGGGGCTCTGACTGTCGCGACCTAAACCAACAACAAGGACATCCCCGACGTGAGTCGGGGTGCCTTGTTCCCTGCTGCCGACCGTGACCCAACACCACCGAGACCTTTGTCTCGTGTGGTGGCGCGAACCAAGCTACACCGAGAGTCGTGGGACTCTCGGTTTGTGGCGGCCAAACACCAAACCTATAAACGACCCAAATAGTTTACCCCACCATGATTCTTAACATGTTTTTTATCTTGTTTTTATTTTCCCATGATCAACTATGCATAAACCTAAAAAGAAAAATAAAATAAAGGTTTTCGGATTACCAAAACACGTGGAATCAATAAGTAATGAACACACGAACACGTACTAATGATTTGTTAAGCAAAAATCAAACGAACACCTCTTGTTCTTGTGGTAGCCGCCGGCCAAGGAAGAGAGAAGGAGAGATTAGGGTTTTTAATTTTTAAGATTTTTCCTGTGAATGAATATTGTTTCCCAAAATTGTTATTTAGTAAAAATTAAACATGGGTTGGGCCCCTCCTTCTTTGTGTGCCGCGGCTACTAGGGCCCACCAAGGGGAAACCCGTAGTTTTCCGTGTTCTAATATTTTACGTGTTCCCGTGCTCGTATTTACGTGACATTATTATTTAATGTTCGTGTTATTATATATATTGGTACGTAGTCGTAATAATAATTACGTAAATACATAATAATATGCTTGTGATTATTTACGTTCATGTTTTCATGTTCGTGATTATAATTATTGTTGGTAATAATTATCGTGCATTAATACATACCTAATACTTATCGTGTAATAATACGCACGTAATTCTTGTAATTAATATTCGTGAAACGTAAACATGTTATAAAAGGAAAGTTTTAATCATGTACGTACGATTATATGTGTACTGTTCATGGTAAAAGCATGCGGGTTTTACAACTCTTCCCCCCTAAAAAGAATAATTCGTCCCCGAATTATAGATAACGTAAACTGGAAAAGAGGAACATACCCGAATTTAAAACTTGAAATGAGGGTACGAAGTCTGGATAGACTCCTCGGTCTCCCAAGTGGCTCCCGCTCGGTATGATCCCTCCAAAAGATTTTGACGAATGGAATCGTCTTTCTCCTCATGACTCGTTCTTGCCTGTCAAGAACTCGTTCGGGTTCCTCTATGAAGGTAAGGTCTTCACGAATCTGTTCTAGTGGATACTGAACCATGTGAAGGGGATGATACTTGTACCCTCTGAGTAAGGACACATGGAAAACATCGTGAACATGAGAAAGCTGCGGAGGTAACGCTAAACGATAAGATACTTCACCGACTCGCTCAATGACATCAAACGGTCCAATGAATCGAGGACTAAGCTTCCCTTTGATTCCAAAATGTCTAACACCACGTGTCGACGATACATTAAGGAAGACGTGATCTCCTACGTTAAAATGTAAGTCCCTACGATGCTTGTCGGCATAGCTCTTCTAACGTGACCGTGCTTCTTGTAATTTATGCTTAGCTACCGCGACCTTCTCGTTGGTCAACTCTATCATTTCTGGTCCTTCAAGTGTTCGCTCACCAACCTGATCCCAGCAGATTGGGGTGCGACACTTTCTGCCATACAACATCTCGAATGGAGCACACTTAATACTTCTGTGCCAACTGTTGTTGTATGCAAACTCTACCAGACAGATGTAATCGTCCCAATCTCCCGTCCATTCCAACGCACATGACCTCAACATGTCTTCTAATGTCTGAATCGTTCGCTCCGATTTCCCGTCTGTTTGAGTATGAAAAGCCGTGTTAAGCTTAAGTTTTGTACCCCAAGCTTTTTGCAGACTCCTCCAAAATCGCGAAGTGAAACGAGGATCTCTGTCCGAGACGATGCTGGATGGAGCACCATGAAGTCTCATGATCTCCTTCTTGTAAGTATCGGCGAGTTTACTGACCGAATCTTCCTTTCGAATCGGTAAGAAATGAGCTGACTTAGTGAGTCGATCAACGATAACCCAAATCGCATCATGCCTCCTCTTTGTCTGTGGAAGATCGGTAACAAAATCCATGGTGATCTTGTCCCACTTCCACTCTGGAATATCTAATGGTTGTAGAAGACCGCTAGATCGCTGATGCTCAATCTTAACGTGCTGGTAGGTAAGACATTTGGAGACGTAAGTCGCAACATCCTGTTTCATACCACTCCACCAAAAGTATTGCTTGATGTCGTGGTACATCTTGGTTGAACCAGGATGAATTGAGAATGGGGAGTTTTGAGCCTCAACTAACAATGCTTCCCGGAGATCTTGATCATCAGGAACACAAAGTCTCGTGCCCTGCCATAAGATACCGTCTGCGTCTACTCGAAATTCCGTCTGCTTCTCCAAATTCGGAATTATCGCCCAGATTTCACCATCATCCTTCTGAGCTTCCTTGATCCTAGAGAGTAACTCAGGTTCTACTCTAAGATTAGCCCAGTAACCATGTTGTCCACATACCATGATCTCAATGTCTAGTCGCTCCAAGTCTCTTATAATTTCCTCCTCAATTTTAATGCCGTTTATCATTCCGGACTTTCTACTAAGTGCATCTGCCACTACATTCGCCTTGCCGGGATGATACTGCAGATTAATGTCATAATCCTTCAACAGCTCTAACCATCTCCTCTGCCTCATGTTCAATTCACGTTGAGTGAATATGTACTTCAAGCTCTTGTGGTCCGTGAAGATGTCACATGATTCTCCATGCAAGTAGTGCCTCCATATCTTCAATGCAAACACGACTGCTGCAAGTTCCAAGTCATGCGTAGGGTAATTTTCCTTATAAGGCTTAAGCTGTCGTGAAGCGTACGTGATCACTTTCCCATGTTGCATGAGAACACAGCCAAGTCCTTTCCCTAAAGCATCACTGTAGATTTGAAATCCACCTGTACCAGATGGAAGAGTAAGAATCGATGCATATACTAACTTCTACTTTAGGTCTTCAAAGCTCTTCTCTCTTTCTTCAGTCCAGACGAATTTCTCCCCTTTCCGCATCAGTTTGGTCAATGGTAGTGCTAAACTGGAAAAGTTCTCTACGAACCTACGGTAGTAACCAGGTAAGCCTAGGAAACTACGAACCTCAGTCGCTGATGTTGGTCTTGGCCACTTCGTAATAGCCTCAACCTTTGCTGGATCCATGGTGATTCCTTCTGCTGATACAATGTGACCTAAGAACGCCACCTTATCTAACCAGAACTCACACTCGGAGCATTTAGCATACAACTGCTTCTGGCGAAGAATCTGTAACACTGTACGAAGATGGTCTTCGTGTTCCTCCTTGGACTTAGAGAATATCAGGATGTCGTCAATAAAGACAATGACGAACTTGTCCAGAAATTCATGGAAGATTCTGTTCATCAGATCTATGAAAACAGCTGGAGCATTGGTAAGGCCAAATGGCATGACTACAAATTCGTAGTCCCCATAGCGTGTACGGAAAGTAGTCTTGGCGATGTCCTGCTCTTTAACCCGTAGCTGATGATAGCCCGACCTCAGATCAATTTTGGAGAAATGTTTGGCCCCTTGGAGTTGGTCAAACAGATCGTCAATACATGGTAGAGGATACCTATTCCTGATGGTGATCTTGTTGAGCTCGCGATAATCTATGCAAAGACGCATACTGCCGTCCTTCTTCTTCACGAATAAGACCGGTGTGCCCCATGGAGATGCGCTCGATCGAATGAAGCCTCGTTCTAGAAGTTCTTGTAATTGGTCCTTCAGCTCCTTCAACTCTATGGGATTCATGCGATAAGGAGCCTTGGAAATCGGCTCAGCTCCTGGGATGAGCTCGATATTAAACTCTACCTCATGTGCAGGTGGTATGCCCGGAAGTTCTTCTGGAAATACGTCTATGACACTATCGACTGATTCTGAATCAATGGAGATTCAGCATCCATGTCATGAACAATAGCTAGATAGCCCTCGCAACCATGTGAAAGTAATGCACATGCTTGCAGGGTTGATATGATTTGTACAGACCTTCCGGGTACGAACCCGTTGTGAATGTACTCTGGTGCATTAACATCACCGAAGATGACCTGATATGTATGGAAGTCTATGGTGGCATGATGTTTGGATAGCCAGTCCATGCCCAATATCATGTCAAAATCATTAATGTCCAACGAAAGTGCGTCAACAGGACGAACCTTGTCGTCAAACTCTAGGGGAAGGCTCTTGTACACATGGGTTATGCGTACAGAGTCTCTTAAAGGCGTGGAAATGTTCAATACATTCCCTAATGGCATAGGGGATATCCTAACATTTTTGGCATACGCAATAGCAATGACCGAATGAGTAGCACCCGTGTCAAATAAAACACATGCAGCTTGACCATACATATACAAGATTCTAGTGATGGTACCTGTAGACTTGTTGGCCTGATCGCGAGAAGTCATGTAAACGCGTCCACTAGTAGGAGGTGGCTTGGAGTCAGCATGTCCAGATGTGCCCTCCATCTCGCCCTTGCGGCAGTCCTTCATGCGATGACCAGTAAGGCCACACTTGTAGCATGCGTCGCTGTCGCGGCGACATGGACCTAGGTGCCTACGGTTACAGGTAGTGCAAAGAGGATGAGTATATCCTCCAGCAGGTGCCCTTGTTGGCTGAGAGCCTGTTAAGAATAGTATACATGAGACATGGTTTATAGGTACAAAGGACAATGCTGAAAATTCGTAAGATGTAGTACCAGTGATAGCTTGATGGTTAGGCTGTGAACCTCTTTGGTTCTGGTCCCTCCCGCTACTATGATTCCTGGTAGAAGATTTCTATTGTGTCAGAATTATGAACTATTACATGTAACATAAGAAAATGAGTAAGTGTAAGGACCTGCTGATGTTGGAGTTTCCAGCTTTATTACGGTAATTATCATTACCGCCACGCTTATCCGTAGCAGAACGGTCGTGAGTCTGACCGTTTCCCTTGGGCTGAGTAGGTTGTTGCTGAGTAGCCGGCTGAGACCGGTCCCCAGTCTTCTGCCTGGAAGATGTAGTTTAAAAGAGATATAAATATTGACATATACTGAAAGAATACGGTTTGTTTACCGCTGAATAACGTATGTTTACTTCTTCTCGGGTCTCTCGGCTTCCCCAAACTCTTCTCTTTCCTGCAGCATCTCCATCTTACGTGATTCATCGGCAACTTGTGCCATCGTGTTGAACGTAGCACACACCAAGTTGTCGGCGACCGATGTACGACGAGCCCACCGAAGTGGTATGCTTGCTCTTCGGCAGTACCTGCTGCTGCGCCAAGAAAACCAGCCAAGCGAAGAAAGCGCTGCATAAACTCGTTGATGTTCTCCCCAGCTCTCTGTCTGATTCCATGGTACTCCCTCTTCAGCTTGTCTTGCTCAGCCTTGGGAAAGAACTGTCCCATCACTAACTCCCTGAACTGAGCCCAAGTCAAACTAGCCACCCAATCATCACCTCCCTCAGACTGCTTCAGTGCCTTCCACCATCCTAGCACATCACCTTCGAACCTGTAACAGGCCAACCTCGACTTGAAGATGGGGTCACAGCCCATTGCATCGAAGATCTTCTCAATGTGAGCCAACCAGCTTTTAGCTTCACTGGGGCTATCCGTTTTCTCGAAGGATCGAGGGCCTAGCTTGTTGAATCTCTCCAGCCATGTGACCAATGTTGCCGGAGGAGGAGGAGGAGGTACTAGGTGCTGTTGCTGATTGTTGGCAGCCTGTACCTCAGCCCTGATTTCGTTCCTCAGCTGAGGAAGCAAAGCTTGCATCGCAGTTTGGACTGCTGCATTGGGTTGTTCCTGCTCGCGTGTGAGAACCATCTGACAGTATAACATAAAATACATGATTAAACTGATCAAAACATAAAATATATATACATGAAAAAAATTTATACCAATAAATCATGAGAAAAAATTTATGCAGGAAAACTAGTATATGAATACATGAAGCAGTTTTATGAAAAATTTTATATGCGCGAGAGTGAATGCCTATGGTCAGTTCACTCAAAACAAAAGACATGTCGAGGGGACGCCAATGGGTCGGTCCCAAAGTTTAAAGTTTCGATAAAAGCACATGCGACTAAATCGGGCCAGTCTTGTACCAACTATTACTTAGTCATAAACCTGCGACAATGACATATATATGAATGCATAAAAACAATGAATGCATGAAAACCGACTGTTAGTTCTAGGAAGACCATAGTGACTACCCACTAATCACAGGTCCTGTTTTGAGAGCCTACAAGTCGAAACCAGGCTCTGATACCATAATTGTAACACCCTATTTTGGTAAATGGAATGTCACGCGTGATTATGGCGTGTCATCAAAGCATACAAGGATAAATGTCTTAAACATTACATGACCATAAAGGAAATACCGGAAACAAACATCGGTACCCCAAAGTAAAAGATCATCACACGTAAACATAAGTACTATAAAGGAAAAGGACTAAACAATGTCCATGGAAATAAGTAGCAAAATGTATGATGAAATGCATAAAGTAATGAAGGCTAGTAAGCTTCCAATCTATATGCACCTACGCTTAGAATCTACGAGCGCCCTTGAGTACCGGTCGTTTTGGGAAACATGAAAGAAAAACGGCTGAGCATAACGCTCAGTGCGCGGATATACAAGCATAGCATGAATAATATAAGCACATACAACATATAGCAGCGGAATTGATTAAGTCCTTGAAAACCTGGTATAACTTAGTAAAACTGGCTTTATAGTTTAAAAAGCCTTATGTTTATCTTATGAAAACTGTTTAACATGTTAACCATTAAGCCAATATAGGTCATGAAATATCAACGTGCATGAATACTTGGAGGGGTGACCTCATCATGCAATTAGAGGGATTGCCTCTAATTAATATAAGTTTGGGTAGGAGGGATCAACTCCTTGTGAAGGATGCAAGACACACACCACATTCACCTGAATAATCTGTTAAAAACATGTAACCTAGGATACACCCATACGCCCCACATGATAACATAATAATTTGGCCAAAAGCTGAAAGGGACGCCACGAGCTATCACTCCGCCGTGGTGAAGTCATAACACCGGTGCCTCCAGTGTTATGGTTATGGTACCTCCATAACTAGGTGAAACTGGTCATGCATGTATATGGCTTAGGCATTTATTAAACATAAGCAAATCAAAACATATAAAACACATACAGGGAAAACAGGCTGTATACCGGGAATCATAATAAGGAAAGAATGTCCATACTGAAAGGACGGAGAATCCGTACCTCGGTCCTTTGTGTCCAGTGAACGAAGAAGTCGAACGGAAGAGAGTCCTACTTCGATCTCACTAATGCTACATGAATAATATACGTGTATAAGTGTTCTGCTTACTGTGTACGTAACTGGTTCTGTATCATGACTTAGCTTGTTTTATATGTTCATGTCTTGTTTTACTGATGTTAACGTTATACTGTGTTTATCATGTATTCTGGATATTCTGATTAACTATTACTTGTATTTCTTGTACTATTATACCTGTTGTGTAATAATAAGTAACTTTCTAAAAATAGCAGGTTTCCTAAAATAGAAAGTTTTCAAAAATAAAAAGTTTCCAAAAATAGATTAACTGCTTAAAATAAATAAGTTTCTAAAAATAGAAAGTTTCCATAAACAGATTAACTGCTTAAAATAGATAAGTTACTAAAAATATAAAGTTTCCATATTTAAAAATAAGCTGGATTATTAAGCTAATAAAATAAGCTTAAGTTTTACTGATTGATAACTAAGTCATGTGATTAATAATATAGTTTATTAATTATAACATGTTAATTAAATAAACTATATGTTATATGATTTAATTAAATATAATCATGATTTAATTAAATTAAAGTGTATATAATACTTAGGTTAAAACAAGTATTAATATTTATATTAATATAATCTAAGTCATGGAAATTAATTAATTATATGTCATGTTTTAATAATTAATTAATTACTTTAGTCTAATTTCATAATAAAATACTTAGGTTATAATCATGTATTATTAATAATAATAATAAACCTAAGTCATGTTTTTAATTAAATTAATTATATGAAATGTTAAATTAATTTAATTAACCTGTGAATAAATAAACTTGTAAAATAAAATAATAATTCGAACCCATGTATTATTTTATTAAAAACATGTCGTAAACCGGACCCGTCAACCCATGAACCGGCCCGAACCTAAACCCCACCAAAAATAGTGGCAAACCGGCCCATGCCGGTTGCCCCTGCCTTCGATTTACTGCCACCGGCTGTGTGTCGGTGGTCTTGCCCTTGCTCGGCTGGCCGCTGACCCACGGGTTCCCACCGACTGTGTGTCGGTGGTTCCCACTGCTTGCCCGCGGTTCCCCATGCTTTCCAAAAATAGCCACCGGCTGAAGCCGGTGGTTGAGGCTGTGGCTGCCGCGACCTAAACCAACAACAAGGACACCCCCGACGTGAGTCGGGGTGCCTTGTTCCCTGCTGCCGACCGTGACCCAACACCACCGAGACCTTTGTCTCGTGTGGTGGTGCGAACCAAGCTACACCGAGAGTCGTGGGACTCTCGGTTGTGTGGCGGTCGAACACCGAACCCGAAAACAACCCAAATAATTTACCCCACCATGATTCTTAACATGTTTTTAATCTTGTTTTTATTTTTCCATGATCAACTATGCATAAACCTAAAAAGAAAAATAAAATAAAGGTTTTCGGATTACCAAAACACGTGGAATCAATAAGGAAACACGAACACGTACTAATGATTTGTTAAGCAAAAATCAAACGAACACCTCTTGTTCTTGTGGTAGCCGTCGGCTAAGGAAGAGAGAAGGAGAGATTAGGGTTTTTAATTTTTAAGATTTTTCTTGTGAATGAATATTGTTTCCCAAAATTGTTATCTAGTAAAAATTAAACACGGGTTGGGCCCCTCCTTCTTTGTGTGCCGCGGCTACTAGGCCCCACCAAGGGGAAACCCATAGTTTTCCGTGTTCTAATATTTTACGTGTTCCCGTGCTCGTATTTACGTGACATTATTATTTAATGTTCGTGTTTTTATATATATTGGTACGTAGTCGTAATAATAATTACGTAAATACATAATAATATGCTCGTGATTATTTACGTTCATGTTTTCATGTTCGTGATTATAATAATTGTTGGTAATAATTATCGTGCATTAATACATACCTAGGTGATGAAATCCCAACTAAGGTCTTATTTGGAAGTAGGTAAATTTATTGTTCTACGTAATATAATATAATAATCACAAAAAACACGAAAAAACGATATATTCTATATAATAGAAAAATAACAAAACTTTCTGAGGACGGAAAGGGTCTTCAAATCAACGATCAACAAAACTCCACGAACGAATCGTACACAAGATTCCCCGGCAGCGGCGCCAAAATTTTTGATGTGTTAGCAAATTTAGGAAATTACCTTTAGGAAAAGGTAATAATCCATAAATAAGCTAAATATGATTCAATTAAAAACGAGAGTGATCCCGGTTCGTTGTACACAAGGACCTTATGAATTTGAGACGTTCGTTTTGAATTGGACAATTGATTTGAATTGGGTTTCGGTTTTTATCTAAATTAATTCTATCAATTTTTAATCCTGAAGTGCATGAATCGTAACCCGACTTAAAGTCTAAAAGACAATTATTTAAACTATTTAAAAAAATATAATCTATTTAAAATTAATCTATTTAATTAAAAACAATTTTAAAACTATTTATTTTTTTTAACTAAATTAATCTATTTAAAAATTAACTTTTAATAAAACAAAATTATTTAAATCTAAATTTATTTAAAACAAAATTAATTAGAACTAAATTATTTAAAAACAAATTCTAAAATAATTTAAAATCTAAAAGTTATAAAATATTTATTTATTTATTTTTAAAGTGATGATATTTTTATTTTTTTAATATAGTATTTAAAATAAACTCTTTTTAAAACTAATTAATTTCTAATCTCTAAATTTACACTAACAAATTTAAAAGAGAAACATAACTTCAATTATCTATTTAATACTAAAAATATTTGTAAAAAAAAGTTTATATAAAAAGTGACAGTTTTAAATTATAGCTTATAATAATCCTAAGACTAATATTCTTAACACAAAGAACTGCTGGAGCAGTTGGTTGATGCGTATGGCAGTGAAAGGCAGGTCTCGAGTTCGAGACCTACAAGTGACCAAAATTCGGAAATAATTTTTGGATAAGTTTATTTTTGTAGTAGCTTGTATGTTAGGAAACATACAACGGTTAGCATGGAAGTTTAACAGATAAACAAATCTGTCTCTGAATAATCAATCATCAATAGCAGTCAACTTAAAATCACAGACAGATAAAAAAAAACAACAACTCAGAAAGCTAGAAAAAAGGAACAATTATATCAGTTAAAATCTTAGACTCGAAATCATAAGAGTACTAAAACATGTTGTACATCCTCACTAAATTAAAGTCAGATAAATTCATGTATAGATATAAAAATGCAAGAACAATTCCACAAAAGTGAATGTGCAGTACAGACTTACACAAACAAATTAAGCATGAATAGATCAATACAATCAAACCTAAATAAAACAAGTGTAGCATATCAACTAATATACCCCTCAATCCGAAAATCAGTTCAAATGACAAATTGATATCAATTATCAACCTGGATAGCATACACAGCCTCAAGCTTCACAGATATCCAATCAACAGACTATGTTTAACAACTTAAATCATAAACTTCACTCTCAAAGTAATTATGCAAATTTCAGCATATAATATAACAATAGACTAAACGCAACAAACTCAAATATGATCCAGCATACTAATCAACAATACAATCCAGTATTATCAATCACATAATCTAATTCCAACAATAGTCTAAAAAAAACTAAACAAATTAAACCCTAATCAAATTCATAAAACCAAATACTACTCAAAATAAAACAATAAGCGGATCCACTTTTAAAAACAGTAAGCATATTAAAAATAATATGCAGATTCACAAATTTTATTAAACAAACATCAATTAAAACTAAATGAACTCATATAAAATATAAAAGACGAACTTACATTTATGTTGATGATCCTTTGATGATGAAGAACGCACTGAGCGTTCTTTTAACCCGAAACAACACCACCTTTGTTAGATACCATCTCAAACCAATAATGATTCTCGTACCACGAACCAAATACCACAAACCTACAAAATCATTCGAACCAGTTTATTTGATTTGAACTTTTCCAGTAGGGAAAAGCTGTTTCCAACTCTCACTTATATTATTTAATATAAACTATTTAATAAGCTTAATCAAATAACTTTTCATATAACATCAATATAGATTAATTAAGAATATTTGCAATAAATTTTAACAGTTAATAAACAAAGACAAATTGAAATCAAAGTAACTTTTAGTAATCAGAAAATTATTACAAAACTATTAAAATAAAAATACAAATTATCCTAAATCTACTTTGACATTATAACAGTAAGTAAAAATTGGAATGCAAATTACAAGTTTTTTGGGGGTTTTTATAGGCAAACCCCAAGCCCTCTTGAGGTGTTTGTTGATGAAGATAATCAATCTTGGCCGTAGATCCTTTCATTCAATTTTCTCTTTCTTCTCTGTTGTCATCCAAGGGTGGATATCAGCCCATCCTCACACGGATTAACAAGGTGGCAATCCTTTGTGCTTGTTGTGCTTTCTCGAGGCTGATGTGGAAGGATTCTATTGATCAATTGATTGGTTGAAGGTGTTTCCACCAATCAAAAGATAGATGTGACACGCCTATATGCCACGTGGGATTGATTTGTGCATCTTCTTCCTCCCTATTTAGTAGGGGATTAATTAGAGCGCGTGGACTTCACATGCTATTGATACGAAAACCCCCAATTTATTATTAGGGTTTGGGTGTGGGTGGTTTTATTTATCTGTGTTTATCTTGTTTGAAACGAAAGAGTGACTTTGTTTGTATCGAAAGGAAATTGTGAAGGTTGACCAAAGTGAAAAACTTTTCACTTTATATATTAAACCAACCATCACAATACTTTGTTAACCTAATGGGCTTTTGCTCAATATTATACTCCCACCGTCTCATTGTATTGGCAGTTGGGCTTGGGCCCAAGTTTTAACAACCTTCCATCCGTCTCTTATTAAATTGGTAGAATGGGCTTATTTTGGCCTTGGTATAAAAAGTAAGTATATTTCATCCACTATTGGGCTTTCAGGCCTAATAAGCAATTATGGGACCCACAAAGCCCAATTAACTTTTATAAAAATAAATCCTCGAATATGACATGTCCTTTGGCTTCTCGACCTTTTCTTCAAATCTCGTGTCGTTTTTGCCGGTTTTCGTGATCATTGGTACCTACACACATGAAACAACAAACAAGCATATACAAGGCTATTTTTATACATTTTATGCATTTTAGGCTTGTTTTATGATACAAATGATATGAGTAATTACACTCATATCACTATCACTGATCCAACTGCTTTGCTGCCAGCATTACTGAGTTTCATACATCTCACAAACATTTTGTTCCTATGTCAACTTTTAATAAAACTTCTTTTAGCAACACCGTAAATAAAATTTCTAGTGTTGATGTTCATACTTTTCATGCCAGGCTTGGTCACACTTCTGTCTAAGCTCATTCATATTCTTGAATGTAAGCATTTTGATGTTTCAAACTTCAATTGTGATAGTTTCATGATGTCTAAGCAACATAAGGTTCATTTTTTATTAGTACTTCAATACAATCTGTGTCTTTTGAATTATTGCATATGGATTTGTGGGGTCCTTATAAATATTCAACATTGAATGAAGCTCATTATTTCTTCACCGTTGTGGATAGATCTAGAGGAACATGAACCTATTTAGTTCCTAATGGGTATAACCATGTCATCTATGTCATCACACATGATATATTAACTTAAGCAATTGGTTTCGTCACCACATAGTATATATTAGTAATTGGTTTCCTTTATTAAATAATAAAAAAGAAGCTACTGACCTTGCAAGAATACAACAATGCAAAGGCATGAGAAGTCATGCACATGGAGAGGTCATGCGTACAAATAAGCCTAATAACATAACTTATTTCATCAAGTAGTACAACCAACAGGAGCCTGCATTTACCAAAATAGCATATCTAGTTTGATTAGCTTGTACCCTCTTTGCCTTATAAATAGAAATGATTCTGGAAGTTGAAAGGTATTCAATATATAACCTTATTCTACTCTAATAGAATTCTTTTATTTTCTCCTACCAATACCAAATCATTACGTTTCATATATTTCCCATTTCTTCTACGTTAATTATTATTCTTTAAACCCGTTACTGACTTGATCGTCGAAGTGAAATACGGGGAGCAAGTCCTGCATTCATTCTAACGATGTCTTTTGTTTCTTGAGTGATACAGATAACAGGTCCACGTCATCTTTGATAAGTAAAATCATATGGACTTGTGAATCAAGGTATCATCAATTGGCGCCATCCATGAGACCCGAACCAACCAAAAGCCCATAAAAATCAAACACTCGCAAACCAATGACAGAGTCAGCTCTGTATGGGACACCAATAGTTGGCCCCGAGGAAGGAACAAGTAGCCCTCAACCAGAGGTCTTACTAGTAGAACCAAACAACCTCGACCAAACTCCAAGCGACCGTGTGGAGCAACAAGCCGAAGAACCGTCAAGTGACCCAATCATGCAGTTCGTTGTACAAAACTTTGAGCAGATCAACGCCATGTATTCTGCTTTCTCCTCGAAAAAGAAAGAAAACTCGCCAAAGCCACTGGCGAATGAACCTAATGAGGAACATCCCTTTATTGAACCATGACAGTTTGACTCTGAAGGAGCACACACAAACCCTTGCCCAAAGACGTCCGAGAGGGACGTACGAACAAACAAGCCTAAAAAACAAATCCGAGCCGGAGTCACCCCAGAAAAAGGAGAATCAAACGGCTTAGTGAAGCAAAAACCAACAAATCACGATGTGTTATATAATGAACCTTTCCTATTTAAGGAGGTAGAAGAAAATGTACGTAACTTGGTGGCGTCCCATTTCACTAAAATAATAAAAGATTATGACATGCCTGATGGGCTCAAAGTGCCAACAAACCTGAAAATGTACGATGGGTTATCAGATCCCGAAGATCACCTCATAGTAATTATGGGACCATGGACGTACACAAACTCCTTGAACTAGCATGGTGTCGATTTTACATATCACACTTAGTGGAGCCGCACGATATTGGTATAACAATTTGATGCCCGGAAGCATAGATGGCTTCCATGAGCTTACAAATAAATTTCGTTCAAATTTTCTACAACAAATGCGTTTCCAAAAAACTCAAGCGGAAATTTTGGGAATTCGACAACATCATGACGAGCCTTTACACAGTTATCTAGAAAGATTTAGAAAGGAAATTTTGCACATGATAGATCGATTAGACGGTATACTCACATGAGCTTTTATTAGCGGCCTACACCCGGGAAGGCTCTTCAAAGATCTCATTGCCCGACCTCCTTCATACATGGAAGAGTTATTCATGTTGGTCAACGACTTTATAAGGGCAGAGGAGGCGAACACCAAAAACCGCCATTGCGAGTCAAAACGAGATCCCATAGACAACAGGAATGGCCAAAGCTCTAGGGATCAACGTAAACGACACAGGGATAGATACACTCCTCGTACGAGCTATAGACCAAATAATCGCAATAATCACCAAAAACCTACTTTTACACCTCTACTTAAGTCACCCGTAGAAATATACGCAACGACTGAGGGGTAGGCTGCACTCCGACCCCCTTCACGAATGTTCACACCTCCCCATCGAAGGGATCGAACGCGTTACTGTGAATTTCACGGATATCATGGCCACGATACCAACAGTTGCGTCGACTTGCGAAAGGAAATTAAGACATGCATCAGGAATGGACGCTTGAGCCATCTGGCAAAAGGTGCAAGAAACCATAATAGTAACCAAGCCGCAGACATACCAAGAGTTACAGACCATGGAAAAAGTCAAATCGAGTGGCCGCACAAAACTGAGAAATCAAGGGACCTGAAGGGCGAAATACTGATCAAAACCAGTGGAAAAAAAAATCATCCGGAGAACCCGAAGGGCTCATGCAGCCGGGTCCCGAGATCACATTCTATAACAATGAACCGACACCAAAAATTTTAGAGGAGAAGACCCCCTGATTGTCAAAGCAGACATTGGAGGTAGCATGGTCCACCGCATCTATGTCGATGGGAGAAGCTCAACAGAAATCATGTACGAACATTGTTTCGAGCAACTCACCAAGGAGCAAAAGGCAACTATGAGACCATCGAAAACACCCCTAGTAGGTTTTTCTGGGAAACTTCTATGGTCTCTAGGCGTAGTAAGTATACATTTGACTATGTTCGACTACCGTGGCAGAGGTAGCAAAAGTGTCATGGTAGAATTTATGGTGGTGCGAGCTCCTTCACCCTACAATGTAATATTCGGAAGACCGAGAATGAGGCAATTGGGCGCAATCGCCTCCACCATTCACTCTTTAATGAAGTTCCCCATTGATGAACGAGTCGCCATTATTCGCGGGGAAACGAACCAACCAAACTAGTGTCATCACGTAACTAAAAAAAGGGAACGAGACGACACATCACCAGACGGGAAAAACACAAACGGAAAACAAAAAGAGGACTTGATCCAAACCAACTGCATCCAGATCAGCCCGTCACCATCGGTAGTAACCTTCCACCAAGAATAGCACAGCAACTGCGACAACTCTTACGCGACAACCAGGATATCTTTTCTTGGTCCCCATCTGACATGACATGAATACCAAGAGAAATCACGGAGCATAGATTAAACATACATCCGCGCACCTTCTCGATCAGAAAAAGAAACGAGTGTTGGCCAAAGAACGAAGCAAAGCATTTAATCAAGAGGTGGCGAAACTAGTGGAGGCCAGAATAGCTAGAGAAGTGTTTTTCCCCGATGGGTAGCTAATCCGGTCATGGTACGTAAGAATGACGACACATGGCGGATGTGCATAGACTTTACAAGCTTGAACAAAGCTTGCCCAAAAGATAGTTACCCACTTCTAGAAATCGATTAAAAAATCGAATCCCTCGATGGTTTCAAGTTCAAATGTTTCCTCGACGCGTACAAAGGGTACCACCTGTTAACATCATAAGATTCAAGCTAACAAGAGGTGATCCGGAGGTCGGGGAGGATAAAACAAATGGTTAGACATTTTAGAGAGAGAAAGATAACAAGGAAGAAGGAGTGTGTGTATTTTAGAGAGAGAATGAAAATACACAAAATGGGAATCCTCACCCCTCCATGGAAGTATGGAGGGGTATATATAGGCTAAACAAGGAGTGAGTTTGACAACTTATCAATAGTAGTCCCTCCACGTTTTGCTTATCTGAATCTAATGTAATTCCGTAAATGGTGCTCACATTTTAGGGCTAACAATCTTCCCCAATGTGGAGACATACAGAATTACTTACAATGTTCCTAACAAGTAAAAATACAACAAAATTAAGGCTTCCAATGCTGAGGATGTCTATTAATTCTTCTTGTCTTCATAACTTGTACCTCAGCTTGAATCCTCTTTGTCTTTGCTTGTTGTGGAACGATTGTAATATGCATGATTTGGATTAACTTCCCCCCAATTCATACAACATGTATTAAAAAAACTTTCTTCATAGACTTCTTTTTGACGAAGTTTCTGAATCAACTTCCCCCAAACCAATATCTGTATCTTAAGCAGATTCTAACACTTTGATGTAGTTTGAACAATCTTCTAACTCATCGGTTTAAGTGCACAACGGAAATTTGTAGAAGAACCACACCAAATAACACTGCTTCTATATTGTTTCATGTCATTTAGTTTTTGGTGATAATCCGTTTGGGGTAACATGCAGGAAATCAGTAACAATTCTTCTCACGCCTGCAAAATACTTCATAAAAATCATACAAAGTGAAGTAGATACGATCCATGTACACTACTTCCCCCTGGAAGTTGATCCGATTACTTCAAAGTACACGATCTTCCCCCATGATGATTTCGAATTCTCGGAAGCATCATTATCGTGGACGTCCATATACTCGAGAAGTTCTTAGTCTTAAGCAAATGTCTTGAAAAGTTTTGAAAGTCGTTGCGAAAATTTGAAATATTTTGCTTAGACTATGAAGTACCATTATCGTTATGCAGCTCAAAAATATCCCGTGAGATTTGATTGCTGATTCCATCTCTCTCTGTCTAACTTGCCAACCTCGAATTCATTCGGCTATTTGTTGTGACCACATGTGAAGTAAACCCGATATTCAAAACTTGAAACTGAAGTACAATCTCCCAAATTTGTTACTTAAGCTTGCACTTATGTCGATTGAAGAACGGTGCAGAAACAAGTCTCTTATACCTCTTGAAGTTATCCACACGAGCAACTGCGTGCGACACTGAGAACTACAACAAAGCTCCCAAAAATGATAGTTATCCATGTCGTCGACCATCCACCCCTTGACAGTGGAAACTAGATAAATCAAGTCTCAATCATAAATTTTATCGCCCAAGCAAGTCATCAATCGATAGACTGGGTTCGAAGAAAAGGGGTAGAAAAATAGAAGGAAGGCTCGATGATGAAATAAGTAGACGCCTTCATGAAATCCCACTTCAACTTCAAATAAAGAATACCAAATCCACTTCGCGATCACTTGTCTTTGTAGAATCAAAACTAGCCGTTGTCGTTAAAGTGAATCTTATATCGGATCCTTTTAGTGTTAAGTGTTTTGTTTGCTTTGGTGTTGTGTGTTGTGAATGTCGTTAACTAGAACAAATGATGAAATTAATTGTCGTTGAAGAACAAAATTTGTCTAGATAACTTGTCATTTAAGCCCAATGTCAGTCACATGAAAAAATATTTTTGAAAATTTTTCGAAAATATTGGGTTTTAAACCAATAATATTCTTTGTCGTTGAAGCACTTTCGATCGAAACATAGCAAATACCCGACATCGAAAATATCATCATAGCTCGATAAATAAACCTCACTAAACTGTCCAAATAAAATCAACATGGCCTGCCTATTAAATATTACCAGCCCAACCATATGCACCAACCAAAATTTTCGTTTGACTTAGACTTGCCCACTAAAGTATTATCATCTCGTTAAGAGAAAAATGTTATAGCAATTCTTGGCCTAAAAGTGTCATGCCACATCCATCAGTATAACTATTCAATTTCCAAACATTAATCAACCCATAGTCCTTGCATACCCAATACTTGGCCTATCATCCTTTTCCAAAACCCGGTCCAACCACAAATAACCTAATGTGTTTTGGATATAAAAGACACAGTTGACTTGAGTAGGTCATTCCAAACCTAATTTTACTCACATATCTAACCCAAATCTCTTATTCAACCGCCTCCATATTTCTTGTTTTCTCAGCCAACATAGAAACCTCCGCCAGTAAACTCAGCTAAATATACACATCCACAGATCATCATCACTTAACTCTTTGATTTTTTAATCAAAGACAAATAGAGACCTAGACCTTCTAATCTAATTATCTCAGTCACTCTTCAAACTCAGATAATCTTATATACTTTCGAACCAAGAATCAATCATTAGTGCTCAAACCATCATATACGAATCAATCTCATGATGCAAACAAACAAATTCCCGTTGATAATACTCGTTTGGCATCAAGATCAGTGTAAAATTGATCTCGGGTAGGTTTCTTTATTTGTTGCATGTGTCTCAATCGAATCAAATATACTGATTATAACACGATTGTTATCAATCAAGATTTGAATTTGAATATTAAAAATATGGTTTGCATCTTTACACAAGATCAGTGATCAATTGATTTGGGTGAATAGATCTTTGTAAGGTCTCGATACCATATGTTTGTATACACTCGAGGCTAAACTAAGATCAGGTTTATATGTATTTTTCATTTCGAGTCTTGATTGTTGATTATGAAGATGAGGTGTATTTGATGAGACGATGGGATTAGGATAGGATAGAGTTGGGTTTGGATTGTTTGTTAATGGTTGACAGTAGATGGGTATGTCTTGGTAATTTTTTGATAAGTCATGGTATCGCAATGTTTTTTAGAGTAATCTTGTCGTAATGTTTTTTAGAGTCATCTTGTGGCAATGGTATCGGAATGCACTTATCGCAATGTCTCCATACACCATATTGCAATGCACACAAATCAGTCGCAATACCAAGCTGAAATCCCATCGCAATAACCATATTTTAAACCATCGCAATAACCATCACAAAATAAAAACCCTAGACATTGCGATGGTTTTTTTCGCAATAGTACAAAAAATCGTCTTTTTCCCGAAAAAAGTGAATCTGTGATAATAATGGACATTTTGGACAGTGACAGGAACATTTGTTATCAGATGAGACAAAGGAAAAAAATAGACCTTTTTGGACTGAACAATCACCAAAAAGATACTAATGACATCAATGGACTGATAAACACCAAACAAATGTATCATGGCCAATCAACTTAAAAGAATAAGCTGTTATAAGCCACGAACAGAAAGAAATAAGAAAACACAAACACAAACCACTCCCGGTTAGCACTGATACTAACTGACAATCATCAAAAAGCACCTAGATCAGGGGGTCGGGGATGATCAAAGAACACGATGAACATTGTTTGTTCTAGTGAGAGAAAGTTAGAGAGAGGTGTGAGGAAAAGTATGTGTTTTATTTCAAGTGAAATAAAAACAAAAGAAAAACTAAACTATTCTTCCACACCCCCATGGAGAGGCATGGGGGGTATTTATAGGCCTATCTAATCTAGACTATCCCTTGTAGACAACTTTAGTCCCTACGTATAGCAATAGGTATATATCTAGTCCAACTCACGTGAAGGGCGCCAGCTTACCAAAAAGTAAGTCTAACAATCTCCCTCCAAGATGGTGACTGATATGAGTGTAATTACTCATATCATTTGTATCAAATAACAATGAAATTATGCATGAAATGTATTAAATATGCCTTGTATATGTGTATTTCTTGTTTCATGTGTGTAGGTACCCAAGTTCGCGAAAATCGGCAAAAACCGGCACGAGTTTGAAGAAAAAGATTGAAGAAGCCAAAATCGAGCTCGACTTTAGCGGATTTCATCATTTGTCAAGTATATTTACCAAGTGGGTCCCACATGAGCTTATTCGGCCTGAAAAGCTCATTTAGAGAAGTGGTATTTACTTTTGATAACCAAAAGCCCTAAAGGTCCAACACATGGCCCAATTTGATTAAACAATAAGACACGGATGGAGTATTTAACATTGGGCCCAAGCCCAAAATAGAAAAGAATGAATGAAAAGATGAGATGGGCTCTAGGGTTACGTTCAGTTGAATGTTTATAAAAACGTTATATCCCATTTACTTTTTCTCAATAAATAAACGAAACTCAATCGTTCCTCACCCACTCATTATAACCTCACACTTATCCTACGTTTATTTTTCTATACAATAAATAAAACGCACCATCACTCATTTACACCACTCACTTTTCGTTACATTCTAGGTATTATCTCTTTCTTCCCTTTTCTTCTTCATCACCCAAAACCAGTAAATAATCACTATTCCCACAAACCCTAGATGGGTAAAAATAAATATTATTTGGGGCTTTTATGCCACACGTGTAATTCACATGATGAGGAATAAAACCCCCATGGTTTAAGGAAGAGACTGTGAGGAACGAAGAGACACGTGGCAACGAATGATTGGGTTGAACAACTCATTTATCTAATCAACCAATCACAAGGCTCAAAAGAAGCACAACTAGCATACTGATTCACTCACGTGTTTAATTGAATTCGTCATTGGTAATATTAGTCTATTACTTTTTCCTAAAGGTAATTTTCTAGTTTACCCTATAACGTAATCTCAAATTATCACATATACTTATCAACGACACATCAAAAATTTTGGCGCCGCTGCCGGGGATCTTGTGTACGATTCGCTTTTGTGGAGATTTGTTGATCATTGATTTGAAGACCCTTTCCGTCCTCGGAAAGTTTTGTTATTTTTCTATTATATAGTATGTATCGTTTTTCTCGTATTTTGTGAATAATATATTGTATTACGTAGAACAATAAATTTACATATCTTTCAAATAAGCCTTAGTTGGGATTTCATCACCTAGCTATTGTAGTCGAATCCAAAACAAAATAAAAGGCAAAATAGATAAATACTAATAAGAATTTTTAACTCGATTTATACAAACTATAAGGTGGGTATAAGGCGACGTGCTATAAAAGGCCGTCTAAGGAAAAAGGTTTTTAAGTGCTTTGTGCCACCTCGTTTCCTTGCTTGCTTGTGCGTATATTGAGAGGGACGACCTATTATTTGTTTGCCGACTCAAGTAGTAATAAATCTTATTTTTGTTGTTTACTTATTGAACCTCGAGACGTTTAGGTTTTCACCTATCATTTCAAAGTCGACCGAGGGTAATTTACTTCCATAGTAGTTATCCTTATTCCTTGTTTTTTATCGATCATAATTGATTGAGCAATACCAAATAAATACCAAAAATAATCTTCTTCTTGTCTAATTTCTTTTCTTCAATCCTCTAAATTCTCGTCTTTGTAGTGTATGCAATTACGTTCTTCTTGTCTTGTGATTGATTTTAATAGGCTTGAAAATATTCCTCGTAGAAATAGAAATCGTCAACAACAAATAGTGGAACCCGAGCTTCCACCTATTGTTGTAGAGATGGCTGATAACCGAACAATGGAGGAATTGCTCCGTGCACCCACCGAAGGGTATGGGGAAGCAATCGTTGTGCCGGCTATTTTGGCGGATCATTTTGAGATTAAGACGGGTCTCTTATCGCTCATTCGTGCCGACCAATTTCGTGGCAATGAAACCGATAGCCCGCATTCTCACATACGGAATTTTAATCGAATTACCTCGACTCTCAAGTTTAGAGATGTGCCGAATGACGTGATTAAGCTCATGCTTATTCCGTACTCGCTCGAGGGTAATGCTAAGCTTTGGTATGAGAAAAAACCACCGGGTTCGATCTTAACATGGGATGATTTAGTGTCTAAGTTCATGAATTATTTCTTTCCACCATCTAAGACAACACACTTTAAGAACGAGATCACTAGATTTGAACAAAAAGTGCATGAATCGTTTGGGGTTGCATGGGAAAGATTTAAAGATTTGTTGAGACAATATCCACACCACGGTTTCTCGGAATTGCATCAAATAAATACTTTTTATAATGGGCTTAATATGATTGAACAAGATTCTTTAAATGCCGCCGTGGGTGGTAATATTTTAAGAAAAACTCCGAGAGACGCGTGGAGAATAATCGAGGATAAGTCTAGAGCACAATATTCACGAAACACACCGGTTGTTTCCAATGTGAATTCATCTAATCCCGAGATTGCTAGATTGGACTCTAAGATTGATAGTGGATTTGCGACTTTGTTGAGTGAGATTAGGAAGAATCCTCATGGATCCATTAATATGGTTGAGAATGTTTGTGTATCATGTGGTGGAGCACATCCTAATTATGCTTGTTTAAACACGGGGTTTGATCAAGCTAGTGCTTTTGCCGCGACGGGAACTTATGGCTCCAACGGTCAAGTTGCTCGTCAAAATCATGTTGCTCCACCGGGTTTTCCACCGGTTCAAAATAGGTACAACAATGGAAACAATGGGAATAATTTAACCGTGGTAACCAAGGGAATTTTAATCAAGGAAATGGGTTTAATGCTAATCAAAACAATCAAAGTTTTCAAAGCAATAATCAAAATGATTTGTCAAGCTACATTAAGTCAAATGAGGCAAATTTAAAAGCTTTTCAAAATAATCTTCAAGGACAAATGGCAACTTTGAAAAGTGAGTTTCAAAATACGCTAAAGGGGCAAAATAACAAGATTGAGCTTAATCAACAAATAATGGAACAAAGATTTGAGCAAATGTTCGAGCAAGGTCAAAATCGTATGCAACAAAATTTGGAACAAAGTCAAAATAAATTGCTTTCGATGTTTGGGGGATTCATATCTAAACCATCTACTTCTTCAGGTTGCTTACCTAGTAATACCATTCCTAACCCGAGGGGAGAGCTTAAGGCTATCACCGCTTATGATAATTTAGAAAGAAAGCTTGAGCTTTATGTGCCACCTAAAGAAACCTTTTGGAATGTCACCAAGGCTACTTTAAATGTGATTAGTACCTCGGATTTTATTGATTTATTTCCTAAGAAATATAATGATCCGGGTCAATTCTTGATACCTTGTGTTTTCGATGAGCTTGAGGAATACAAAGCTCTAGTGTGACAATCCGTCAATTTATGGTTGATATTTTATTCTCAATATTTATTTGAAAACATTATATTAATGTTACAATATGAACTCACTTATTTTTGGGAAGAAATTTGGATTTACGTCTTGAAGTAGCATCGACTACGTCTAAACCGGAGGATTCAACATTACGTGCTTACGTTTACATACACCGTCTTTGGTGACAGTCCGACATTTCAGAAAATAAATTTATCCGTAAATATTATTTTGGAGTTTTAAATTTGTGTTAGTTCATAAACTCACAAATTTACGAGAAGAGATTAGGACTTACGATTTTATTTTAACGTCCTTTACGACTAAACCGGAAACCCTAGGATTACGTATTTACGTTTTCGAACTCCGTTTTTGATGAGACAATTTTTATTGGATTCGTTTTGTGACGTTGATTCATAATTTATAAAAACGTTTTTCGTAAAACGACCTGAGGGCACGCAAATCGAGGAAACTAGAATCGAGGAGTACCCGTAAATAAATGGGGATGAGACAAGTGGGACACTTGTCCCACCCCCACTCAAAACCGGCTACACAACAACACCATACCACTTTGGTGTCAAGTTTTCATTCATATGGCTAACAC
Organism: Glebionis coronaria; assembly: GCA_025667525.1. NCBI lineage: Eukaryota > Viridiplantae > Streptophyta > Magnoliopsida > Asterales > Asteraceae > Glebionis > Glebionis coronaria. Next base: position 521,034,425 of record CM046879.1, read on the forward strand.
ATGTCCAAAGCTTACCAAGTAAGCTAAGCTCAACCCAAAACCACAAACCAAAACCATTTCTCTCATTATTCTCTCATGCAAACCACTCCTTTCTCTCCCTTGGCTCCATTGTTGCCGTCCCATATCATCAACCAAAACACCACCATCATACAATTTTTAACCACAAACATATGCTATAACTTACATATGTTAATCTCCATTCAAAAAGATGAAGATTGGTGCAAGTTATAACATCCAAGGAGGAGTTTCCATGGAGTATTAGGGCTGATTTTCCACAAGGTGTTCATGAAGATTGGTGGTCTTGAAGATGGTCTTGGCTATGCACAAGTTTCTCCATCAAAATCCATGTTTTGATCACTACCTACATCAACTTGGTGGTATAAAGATTGTCCTCCTCATCCTCTTGTTATTTTTGATTATGTAATATTGTATTTATTTTACTTATGTATATGTATATGATGATGAATGATGATTAAAAGTGTTGTGTGGGGATTTGTTGTTGATAAACATGCTTAAAAAGATGAAAAACTATAAGAAATAAGGCTAAAATCTTACTTAAATTTGTTGGCTGTATAAAACAGTAAAGAATCAAATGGTGAACTGATAAAAATGGCATAGATAAATGAATAAACAGTAAGCTATGGGTCTTGTACACATGTGAGAGTTGGCCATGCAATGGAATCATTGTAATGAGTGAGATATGATCAAAACAAGTTTAGGGTACAAATCTGAGTTTACTGTTTTGGACGATTTTTAGAAAATACTTGGAGGATGATTCAACAGTAGCTATAGAAGAGTTAAATGGAGAAAATATCATTTAGTTTATGTGATAAAAATTTGAGCTTCTATCTCCGTATAGAACTCTAGATATGGCACTTTTGGTGAAGATGAAAATAAAAATCAGATTTTGGAAATTAAAGTATAATACTATTATATAAGCACTCAAAATTATATTGTATAAAATGTAAAGTTAAAACTCACTAACTCATGAATTTTATTTATATAAATATGTACAATGATAAATAAGTGGACATTTTATAAAAATGGTAACTTGTTATGTTTTATAAGTTATAAAACTATAAACATGATTTTTACGACTTTTTCGGCTATTACCGTAAAATTAATGTTTTTGTTAAATAAAACTTAGACGGTTGGACCCGTCTAATGTAAAATTTTATAAAACTCATATACTGATATATAAACATATATAATAAGTAAAAACCGATAAAAACCCGAACTATATAACATACGGACATTAACGGACTAAATTAACGTTATTGGACTAATAAAACAACAAAATGGACTAATGGACTTATAAACTTATTTATTGGACGTAACCCATTTAGGCCCAACTTGTAAAGTATAGATACTGATAATATAAGTATAACAAGGATTAATACAAGTTAAAGAACTTATAATAAGATTATTGGACTTAAAACGTGTAAATAGGTAAACTAGTAAACTAGTATAAAAGTTACCGACATATAACACTAAAATGAGTAAACGAGAATATGTAAACCCACTTGATCATCATATATATATAATCATCATATGTATACATAATTGTTATTTTTATAAAGTCATTGGACAAGAGTCTAAGACGATTATTATTTGTCTAGGTTTCCGTGATTGAAGCACATACCGTATGTCCGAATTGCCGATAACCCGCCTTCCCACATCAACGTGAGTTCATAGCCTCGCACTCTTTTAAATGTTTTTATAAATGTTTTATAAACCCGCGAGGGAGATAACATGTTAGTTTTTATTAAATAGGACACCATTTGTCCCGATTGTTTGTTTATTGATTTTGGACCCGAATGATTGAATGACCCGATTGTATGACCCGATAAATGATTAAAGGACCCGATAGATGAAATTAAATGGATTATTAAAGTTAGGTTATGTCACTAAAAGTCCCATTAGCATGAATTGTGAACTACCGGGATTTGGTAGACGCTTGTGCATATAATAGTACTATTTGGGGACGATCACCCCAGTTCGCGCCTTGACGGTTGATCCCTGTCGTGCCACATTGATTGGTAAGCGAATTTATGTATGAGAAGATTTCCATAGCGTGACCTTTGTGACGACACGCTACTTTAGGTTGGCAAATTGAGTATCGGGTTAGCTACCCGTTGTTGGTTTAGTAAGGTAACAATGTCATGCGGCTTATAATAATCCAAAACTAACGAAATACTACTAGACGCTCAGAATTACGACGTCTTGCCTGACTAGCAATACAGGGTCATACTATTGATATTATGTTTGTGTTTTGGTTTTCATAACCATACTCATATAACGGTTTTTATTTAACTTTATACAACGTCGTAAGACGTATTGTATGATGTTTTTACGACATTGGCTCGTATAATGATTTTTAAGGCAAATGCCTATATTATGATTTTCGATAAAGATTTGTATAAAATGAATTTGGCTATTTTATGGCCTATTAAAAATGATTTGTACAAAATGATTTTCAGTAATAATTTTATACTGATATTATACTGATGGATTTTATTAAACTCTATGAATTCACTCAGCGTTATCGCTGACCTTTTCTTTTAACATGTTTTATCTCAGGTACTTGAAGGTAATTCTCGGGAAGACGACAAGAATTCATGGCCCGCACTTAAACAATATTTTCCATTCAAATACTTTGTAAAACTTTGTATGAAATAATATGACTTGGGACCTATGTAACTTTGATATTTATGAATGGAAATGCTTTATTATTAAAACGACGCGACTTTTGAGCGTTGTCTATGATGTGAGTAATGTGCTATCCCGTAACACCAACTAGTCTTCCGCTGTATTGAGTTGTATGAATTTGGGGGTGTTACAGTTTGGTACCAGAGCTCTCGTTATAGAGAACGAAAGATTTTTAAAACCAAGGTTTTGAATAAAACATTTCAAAATCTTTTAACTATAAACATTTTTCTAAAAATGTCTAAAAAAAAAAATCTTTTGACTATAACGGTGCCGAAGAATTCCCAAGTTACCGACAAGGCCAGACTGAGAAGTGTTATTTTAATATATATATATATATATATATATATATATAACTTGGATTATATATATATGATGTAATTTTATTACATTATTGTTTGATGAATATTTTGATATTTATACGAGGTATTTGTACGACGTAGATTGTCACAAGAAACCCTAATCTCCTAGTAAATTAATCGAAGCTATTCTCGTAGGAATTCTAGCTATCCAAGATCTAAACCAAGTTGTGGATATTTATGATCCCAACAAATGGTTGATATTCGTAGAAATGTAGATATTAGTTGATTGCGATATTGAAGAAGAATTGGCGAGATTAAATCTGATATCGATGTCATGACGATGTTTCCATATAGAGTGGAGTTTGACAAAACATTACCACCTAGAAAGATGTCATCTGATTCGTTGTCATCCAATTCTTAAATTTGAAATCGAAAGGGTGAATGTTGCACTTGAGGCTGTCATTGGAACCATTACCCAAAAGCCTCATGCCACTAATACCTTTCCGAGAAGTCTAGTTAAATGATCAAGTCATTTCATACTAGTGACTCATTTGATAATTATTGTTGTAAGAGGTATAGGACTGAAAATTAAGTGTTGATCATATCGAGCTTTTATTGCCCTATTAAGGCCTAAGAATAAAGTTGAAGTATTGGAGAATGAAGTAGGATATCGAATTGAGTATAAAATTGGTTGAAACTTGAATAAAGTAAAATTTAACCCATATGGAATATGAGATTATTAATAGAAGTCGTTAAGTTTTGTGATTGAATTATAAGGTTTTAATTGATTGTTGATTCGTGTTAAGGGTTGTTCCTAGGCCATTGTCCACTGACGAGGATGCCCAGTGTCCAATAAATAAATTGAAGAAATCTTCTTCTAAATTGGGACCAATGGATCTCCCGGGACATGTGGAACACCTAATGACTCTTGTAGATTAGTATTCATTGTGGTATCTTTTAAAAATCTCTAACTTAACTGAGACATCAGTTGGTAGGATGAGTTCTGAGAATTGTATGACATAGTGACATGTAATGTGTTACGGTACAATTCGACTTGTTTGTGATTAATAAAAAGACTACCTTTGATTGCTAAATTCTACATGTATCGATGTTATCTATCCTTTATTGCTTCATCCTAATGTTCGCATTAGTGATGCAACCATTGAACAAGTACTCATCTTGAATTGAGTTACGTTGTGGATTATTCTTTTGAGTGCCATCAAGATCATGAACCTCATGATTAATTGGCTAAGCTCATTTCCTATTGTATTGTAGTTAAGTTCTTAGTGAACAACTCTTCATCACTCTTTTGCAGATCACACATTGTCTTTATAAAGTTAAAACGGTATCCTTTGAGAAAAATTAATTTTCATCACAATAAGGATTATTCAAAGCGAGATTTATAAGTGATTGTTATCAAAACGAAGTTGTTTACAAAATACCTTGGAAAACTTAATTGTTTTCATAACAAGGAAAATCTTTGTAAATTTATTTTGATTCTTATTTAAGAATTAAACATGTAAATGTTTTTTTTATAAACATGATGATAAAGTTTTGACGAACTGAGTATTGCATCGTTAATCTTGAAATTGTATATAGTTGCGCGCCTACATACAATTTAGAATGGACCATGCAAGACTGACTAGTAGTCACCATAAAACTAATGAATAAACACTATAGTTTCTTTGAAGATTGTGAAAGATTAAAGTTTATGAGAGTTGCAAGAAGTGAAAAATAGGGACATAGTGTTAGGGACACCTACATATGTGCGTGTAGCATCTATTCTTCTGAGTTGAATTTACTCATCTGTGGAAATTGTCTTACTTGACAATTGATATTCCGTTCTTGTCCAATTCTCCCGTAGTAAGATTCTTAGGAAAAGTATTTGATTATCGAGTGTTGATACCCGACTGGATGTATTGACGTTCTTATCATTTCTTTTGATTTGATTTCATTTGAATGACCTGGGTAACGATCCGAGGGGCTTTCGAATGCGTACTCAAATTATGAAAACATGGGATATATTCATATTCATTAAGTGTTTTCGTTTGTATCTGATTTGAAATTCTCTCGCATAGATTATGCGTTGACCTTACTCTTTTAAGGTTAGTTACGTCTTCAGATATCCCTGAATTTGTGAAGGATTATGTGTTATTATTAGTCTTTTGAGAAGTTCACATCTTATCGACAACACTGAAACTGGAAAGTTGATAGTGCTAGTAAAATGGATTGATTGATTATGACATGACGATATTGTCTTAATTGATGGGAACTCGAATTGAATTCCCCTAAATGATAAGATGTTGATTATCAAAAGTAATCTAAATAATTCGTGATGGATGACCATATCCTGCATTTAGACTTAAAAAGTATACCATGAATGGTTGTGAACTAGTTATAGATATTGTAATCTAGAAGAACCTAATATGAATGTATTAAAAGATGTTTATGTTATCTGAAACTTTAGTAAGTATTTGTTGATAAATTACCTAGACTTTCGCCATTAAGGCAAGTTGAAATTGATATTGATTATATTCCCAGTGCTGCACTTGTGGCTTGTGCACTGTACGTCAGCACCATCTAAATTAAAGGAATTACCGTACAACTGAGAGAGTTGTCGGAAAAAGATTTTATTATACCAAGCCTGACATCCTGAAGAGATATGGTGTTATCATTCCTTATATTTATAGATTACTGTGAATTGAGTAAATTCACAATCGAAAACGATATCCATAACTCGAAATGGAAGAATTGTTCGATCATTTACAAGGTTCTAGCAAATTTGATCCATAACATGATTATCATCAACTTCGCATCTGCGAAAAAGATTATCTATTCCAATCACCTCATCCAGAACTTGTAATGAACATTATGAGTTTCACGTGATGTCGTTTGGATTGACCAATGCACACGTAGCATTCATAAATTTGGTGAATCACGTGTGTAGGCTGTAATTTGATAAATTCATGCTTGTGATCATTAAGGATCATTTGTTTGTTTATAAGAATAAGAATGAGTTAATAATTATTTATAGATTGCCCTGAATTGGCCGAACAATGAAAACATGTACCTTAAATAATTAACATGTGATTAAAGACTTAATCCTTTATGTTATTTGACTATGTGATTAATAGATAATATATATTGACTCTTCTAAAATTAAGAGCCCTTTTAAGACTTTGAGTTATACTAAAAAGAAAATGGAAATAAGTTTTGACGAATGTTTTAACAAAGGATTTTAAAGGGATTATTCCCTTATACACAAAACATTTAACTAAACTCTTGTTTAGGGGTAAATGTTTTTGCATACCTTAAGACCACTTAAGAAGAATTGAGGAAAACCATTTAAACCATGACTTAAAATTTGAAACGACAATTTTTGCTTTTCAGCTAAGAAAATTTTGACCAAAAGTATAACCAAAGATTTTTCAAACATTTACGAATCTTATTAATTATTTTTGATAAATTAGCAAAAATCTTGATAATTAAAATCAAATTTATTTTGAACATTTTAATATAATTGGTCGAACTAAGAAATTTAAAACTTTTACGCTTCATAAAAATTAACTAATAATTATTTAATTAATTATAATAATTATCGACGCTTTAGACGACGGATTGAGAAAAACGGATAAAAATGATAGTTGAGAAGAAAATAAAGTTCAGAAAATGTGAAGAAATAATTTTTGAATAAATACGGTTATGATATTTATTTCATCAGGAAAGTGAACGTAATTACTGACACATTATGTATAAAAGATAAAGAACCAATTAGGACATGCTCCTTAATAATGAAGGTGCAAAATAAATTGCCAAACGATATAAAAATAAACAATGTTTGTGAAAAGGATAATATAAATAGTGAAAGGTTTTCACGGCTAATGTGAACCATTAAAATTGAGAAGCCGATAGCGTTAAATGTTTTAAAGGCCACTTGTGGTTGCCTAAATATGGAAATTGCGAGATATAGTAATGTTGGAATTTGTAAGTATAAGTATTCTATTTATGTCATTTATGACTAAAAGTATCTTTGTCTGAAGAAGTTGTACTAATGACAAATTATGAAGGCAGACATCGCCTCATGCATTAGTAAACGTCTAGCTATTGCAAAGGTCATCATCTGAATTATATTCGATTGGGTCATCGTCGACAGACTGACCAAATCTGCTAATATCATTCCCGTTAATGATAAATGCAAAAGAGTTATGTAAACATAGTGTGCCTGTATCGAACATCTCTATCAAGATCCTCGCTTCACATCGAATTTCTAGAGATTTGCTAAAAAATAATTGAGAACGAACCTTGATGAGAATACTATGTACCACCCCAAACCAAAGGGACGAAGTAAAGTAGCGATACAAAATGCTATAAGCGCTGTTCTATGTTTGAATGAATGACCATTAGTAATAAACCGTATAATCGTTTTCCTTTGGAAGGATTATCATTGATAATCATCGTATTAGGATTGAGATTGAATCTTGTTAGGATCTAAATATTAGAGCATCTGTAAGCAGGAGTTGAGATGAAGACACCCGACATACACCCATTGTGAGTTGGACATGTCTTTTAGGTTTAAGGTTTCCTATGATGGCGAACCTAACCTTACAAAAATATTTGAACCGCGAGACCTGAAATGATTGTTGAAATTAGGATCTGATTATTGACTGCCGATAGTGGGCAGGAGGTTATGTGAATATGAAATGTAGATCTTGAAGTGCCAGATGGGTAGCGAAGTTATGCCAAAATTTTTAACCTTGGAAAAATGAATTAATGATCTGACAAATCATGGATATAAGTCCCCGTTGTATGGGACCATTGAGATGATGTAAAAGTTGGGATTGAAAGGCACATAAGCTGGATCTACCCTAGGACTTCAAGAACTGCGTGAATTATGTTTCGTAAATCGAACTTGATGGAATATCTATCAAGTGAAAATCTGATTTTTCTTAGTAAAGCTTAGATCGGCGAAAAGTTGCATTCATCAGAAACCCGTGAACATCATGGATAGGGAAAGTAAGTCAACATTTAGCCTGATCTTATTACCGTAGTTATGTTTGATGAAACTCGCATATTGTAATGAATTACACTTGTGAGAAAAGACCGAGTGTGGAGGAAATAACCACATGGCTTTAACTCAATAAGAAGCGAGTAGTAAGATGATCTTTGAGGACAAAGATCCTGTTTAGGGGTAAATGCTGTGACAATCCGTCAATTTATGGTTGATATTTTATTCTCAATATTTATTTGAAAACATTATATTAATGTTACAATATGAACTCACTTATTTTTGGGAAGAAATTTGGATTTACGTCTTGAAGTAGCATCGACTACGTCTAAACTGGAGGATTCAACGTTACGTGCTTAGGTTTACATACACCGTCTTTGGTGACAGTCCGACATTTCAGAAAATAAATTTATCCGTAAATATTATTTTGGAGTTTTAAATTTGTGTTAGTTCATAAACTCACAAATTTACGAGAAGAGATTAGGACTTACGATTTTATTTTAACGTCCTTAACGACTAAACCGGAAACCCTAGGATTACGTATTTACGTTTTCGAACTCCGTTTTTGATGAGACAATTTTTATTGGATTCGTTTTGTGACGTTGATTCATAATTTATAAAAACGTTTTTCGTAAAACGACCCGAGGGCACGCAAATCTAGAAAACTAGAATCGAGGAGTACCCGTAAATAAATGGGGATGAGACAAGTGGGACACTTGTCCCATCCCCACTCAAAACCGGCTACACAACAACACCATACCACTTTGGTGTCAAGTTTTCATTCATATGGCTAACGCATGTCCAAAGCTTACCAAGTAAGCTAAGCTCAACACAAAACCACAAACCAAAACCATTTCTCTCATTATTCTCTCATGCAAACCACTCCTTTCTCTCCCTTGGCTCTATTGTTGCCGTCCCATATCATCAACCAAAACACCACCATCATACAATTTTTAACCACAAACATATGTTATAACTTACATATGTTAATCTCCATTCAAAAAGATGAAGATTGGTGCAAGTTATAACATCCAAGGAGGAGTTTCCATGGAGTATTAGGGCTGATTTTCCACAAGGTGTTCATGAAGATTGGTGGTCTTGAAGATGGTCTTGGCTATGCACAAGTTTCTCCATCAAAATCCATGTTTTGATCACTACCTACATCAACTTGGTGGTATAAAGATTGTCCTCCTCATCCTCTTGTTATTTTTGATTATGTAATCTTGTATTTATTTTACTTATGTATATGTATATGATGATGAATGATGATTAAAAGTGTTGTGTGGGGATTTGTTGTTGATAAACATGCTTAAAAAGATGAAAAACTATAAGAAATAAGGCTAAAATCTTACTTAAATTTGTTGGCTGTATAAAACAGTAAAGAATCAAATGGTGAACTGATAAAAATGGAATAGATTAATGAATAAACAGTAAGCTATGGGTCTTGTACACATGTGAGAGTTGGCCATGCAATGGAATCATTGTAATGAGTGAGATATGATCAAAACACGTTTAGGGTACAAATCTGAGTTTACTGTTTTGGACGATTTTTAGAAAATACTTGGAGGATGATTCAACAGTAGCTATAGAAGAGTTAAATGGAGAAAATATCATGTAGTTAATGTGATAAAAATTTGAGCTTCTATCTCCATATAGAACTCTAGATATGGCACTTTTGGTGAAGATGAAAATAAAAATTAGATTTTGGAAATTAAAGTATAATACTATTATATAAGCACTCAAAATTATATTGTATAAAATGTAAAGTTAAAACCCACTAACTCATGAATTTTATTTATATAAATATGTACAATGATAAATAAAGTGGACATTTTATAAAAATGATAACTTGTTATGTTTTATAAGTTATAAAACTATAAACATGATTTTTACGACTTTTTCGGCTATTACCGTAAAATTAACGTTTTTGTTAAATAAAACTTAGACGGTTGGACCCGTCTAATGTAAACTTTTATAAAACTCATATACTGATATATAAACATATATAACAAGTAAAAACCGATAAAAACCCGAACTATATAACATACGGACATTAACGGACTAAATTAACGTTATTGGACTAATAAAACAACAAAATGGACTAATGGACTTATAAACTTATTTATTGGACTTAACCCATTTAGGCCCAACTTGTAAAGTATAGATACTGATAATATAAGTATAACAAGGATTAATACAAGTTAAAGAACTTATAATAAGATTATTGGACTTAAAACGTGTAAATGGGTAAACTAGTAAACTAGTATAAAAGTTACCGACATATAACACTAAAATGAGTAAACGAGAATATGTAAACCCACTTGATCATCATATATATATAATCATCATATGTATACATAATTGTTATTTTTATAAAGTCATTGGACAAGAGTCTAAGACGATTATTATTTGTCTAGGTTTCCGTGATTGAAGCACGTACCGTACGTCCGAATTGCCGATAACCCGCCTTCCCACATCAACGTGAGTTCATAGCCTCGCACTCTTTTAAATGTTTTTATAAATGTTTTATAAACCCGCGAGGGAGATAACATGTTAGTTTTTATTGAATAGGACACCATTTGTCCCGATTGTTTGTTTATTGATTTTGGACCCGAATGATTGAATGACCCGATTGTATGACCCGATAAATGATTAAAGGACCCGATAGATGAAATTAAATGGATTATTAAAGTTAGGTTATGTCACTAAAAGTCCCATTAGCATGAATTGCGAACTACCGGGATTTGGTAGACGCTTGTGAATATAATAGTACTATTTGGGGACGATCACCCCAGTTCGCGCCTTGACGGTTGATCCCCGTCGTGCCACATTGATTGGTAAGCGAATTTATGTATGAGAAGATTTCCATAGCGTGACCTTTGTGACGACACGCTACTTTAGATGGGCAAATTGAGTATCGGGTTAGCTACCCGTTGTTGGTTTAGTAAGGTAACAATGTCATGCGGCTTATAATAATCCAAAACTAACGAAATACTACTAGACGCTCAGAATTACGACGTATTGCCTGACTAGCAATACAGGGTCATACTATTGATATTATGTTTGTGTTTTGGTTTTCATAACCATACTCATATAACGGTTTTTATTTAACTTTATACAACGTCGTAAGACGTATTGTATGATGTTTTTACGACATTGGCTCGTATAATGATTTTTAAGGCAAATGCCTATATTATGATTTTCGATAAAGATTTGTATAAAATGAATTTGGCTATTTTATGGCCTATTAAAAATGATTTTTACAAAATGATTTTCAGTAATAATTTTATACTGATATTATACTGATGGATTTTATTAAACTCTATGAATTCACTCGGCGTTATCGCTGACCTTTTCTTTTAACATATTTTATCTCAGGTACTTGAAGGTAATTCTCGGGAAGACGACAAGAATTTATGGCCCGCACTTAAACAGTATTTTCCATTCAAATACTTTGTAAAACTTTGTATGAAATAATATGACTTGGGACCTATGTAACTTTGATATTTATGAATGGAAATGCTTTATTATTAAAACGACGCGACTTTTGAGCGTTGTCTATGATGTGAGTAATGTGCTATCCCGTAACACCAACTAGTCTTCCGCTGTATTGAGTTGTATAAATTTGGGGGTGTTACATCTAGCCGATCTAGGAGCTAGTATTAACGTTATGCCCCTAGCCATTTGGAAAACTCTTGACTATTTGCGACTTATGCCCACTCGAATGATAATTGAACTTGCTAATGGTAACACCACTCATCCGGTTGGTATAGCGGAAAATGTCATTGTTAAAGTGAGGGAGTTCGTTTACCTAGCCGATTTTGCTATCATTGATTATGAGCCGAATCCTCGTGCGCCTATAATTTTAGGACGACCATTTTTATGTACGGCCAATGTTTTAGTTGATATGAAAGAAGGGGAGCTTAAATTGTTTCATGGTAATAAACATATGATTTTCAAACCAGAAAAAATTCCAAGATTGGTTCCTAAGAAATTGGAAAATGTGGAAATTGATAGACCTAATTTTGTTGAATCATGTTGTAATGTTACCTCATCTCCACTCACTCCACACGAGGATGAAATTTCTAAGATTGAAAAACAAATTGATGAATACCTTAGTGCACCATTTGATGCTAGTGAGTTTGATAGTAAGAATTTTGATCCCGAGAGTGATATTGCTTTAATTGAACAATCTTTGAAAATGAACTCATTTTCACTCTCTTCTATGGATCATGTTGATGTTCCTAAGGCACAATCTTCAATTGAAGAGCCTTTGATTCCTAGCTTCACACCGAGTGAGGTTAGTGATTATTCATTCGATAAGTTCGCTGATGAACTTGTTGATCCACTTCCACGGGGAAGTGAAGACGTTTCCGATCTCGAGATCGAGCGTGATTATAGTGTTTTACCTACCATTCTCGAGGAATTCACCGATGAATTGCCTTCAAATGAGAATGATGATCTTGTATCCGAGTGTGATACACTCGATACTTTGTCGGATATTTCTTGTGATGACAAGATTGATGACACTTTTGTGACTTACTCAAGTCCTCTCTTTGAAGCTTCATTGAACAATAATCCATTGTTTCAAGAGGATTTTGAGAGCATCATACCTCCTACATCTCACAACCTTTGTGATGATGATCTTCTTATGAAGGAGGTTGATGAGTTTCTTTATATAGACATTCCTTTGGAATTTGAGGAAGAGTCTAATGACGGTGATGAAGACTCTTGGTTTGATCACCCGATTTACGATGATGACAATGTTGACCCGGAGGGAGAAATTACTTTTGCTCCAATTATCCTTCCCACTCGCTTTGATCTTAATGTGCGGGTTTTTCATGCGACTCGTTTTGAGTACCATGACCCCTTTATTCACATTCCTAAGAGTGACAAGGTCAACAAGGTCATGCAAGTTGAAACCACTAGTGTTGAGACTTTTGTACCACCATTATTATGTGCTTTATATGACTTAGGATTAGCATGGGGGACAACACTGTGTTGTCTATTCCTTTCTCCACCGAGGACGAGGTATTCGACCCCGGAATCGTTGATTTAGGGAAGTCTCGACCTTTCACCGATGCAATAATTGAAAGACTTTTTAATCATCTTGGTGCGAGTTTATCTCGGGGAGCATGCTACATCCATATCATTAGTTGTGACTACCATCTCTTTTTGGAGATTTGTGTTAGAGTTTTATCCTTTCGTTTGTCATCCGACAACGAGGATGTAATCTTTGACCCCGACATCGTGCTTTATGTTGGTTTTTACTCCAATATGCTGGTTTTTACCACTTTCCCTAAGGACCAATGAATGCGGGGATCGAGTCGAGCTCATGACTCGGTGAACAAAAACGAGGTGCCTTGTGGGGGAGTCCCATACATTCTATCTTCTATCTATTTTCTAACACCTAATAAGGCTTTATTTTTCAAGCTCGTGCTCGTGATTTGTTGTGTTGTGATCTTAGGTATGACCCTAATTTTTGAAGACTCTCGTGTTCGGTTTTTGCCGGTCCACTTGATCTTTCATTCTTTGAATGCCAAAAAGGGGCACACTTTTTATCCTTTGATTTTTATCGACTAACGTTTTATCTTGAGGCATAATTAGTAAACGGCTTATAGATTTGCGTGCTCCTTCCATGCTAGGAATTTGCATTAGACTCTTCGTGTTTTAGCAAGGGGTGTTACTCTTGAGCTAAGAAACATTGAGGACAATGTTTAGTTTTAGCATGGGGGAGTCAATCGATATAATCGCTTGCAATTGCTTTTGTCGTGTCTAAGCGTATTGTTTTTCTCATTTTTCAATAAAATTTTAAATTTTTAGTGTTATTTTTAAGTTTTAATAAATAAAATAAGTGCTTTTGATACGAATGTAGGCTTTCCGTTGGTGAAAATAAGAATAGTTTTTGACTCGACTCGGTTTTTAACCTTAGCTTTTCCTTAACGTATTTGAATTAAGTTTTGCTAGGCTATTATATAGGGAGCTTTAAAACGCGAAAGTCTTAATTCATACGAGTTAAGAACAAGAACTTTTCGCAAGTTCCTATAATTGATCCTAGAAAGTCGTCTATCAAGGGAACTTTAAAACGCAAATTCTAAAACTTGAAAAATTATAAGAAGATGCAAGATCCTATAGATGAATTGAAAAACCAAAACTTTGATTTAATAGGCTAAGTATCCATTGATTTCACATTCTTGAAATTTTACAATATGGAGAACAAGAGATGATAGAGCCAATTATAAGTTTGGTATTCTTTTGGGAATTTATGTGAGTTAATTATAAGCCTATTCTCCCATCGCTTGCTAATAAATTTATCTGCAATAAATAAGGTTGTACGATTTGAAAAGTTACTTAGCTTCTAGCCCAAGATCGTTTAAAAGTTGCTCGGTATGAATTAGAGTTCATAGCCAAGGCATAACTTATTGAAGCGGGATGCGAAGATTGGCGAGTCCAAAAAGGTCCTAACAAGACATGAGGGCTATATTTTATTGCTAAAGATCTCAAGTGATGTGAAGAATCATTTATCAAAAATCAATATGAAGGATCGAGACACACGACGAAAAGCAAATACTCCCCAAAAGTCATGGAGAAGTCTATCCAAAAAGACCATAACAAGGTATGAGGATAAATGAAGCCAAGTCCAAAAAAGAGGCGGATCGTTGTATATCAAAATCCCAAATAAAGATTGGAGAAAAATGAAGAAGTCGTGGTCCAAGTATGAATCTCTCAAAATTTCAAGTGAAGAAATTCCTATATGAAGAGAAGACCATTATTTCATGAACGTCTCTCAAGGTTTGAAGTATGAAATCGCTGCCAAATATCGGTCCGAGAAAGGTCTCAAATCGCGAAGCAAGTTATGCCAATATATGAACTTTATGAGGTCCCGAGAAGCAGTTTTAAAAGATTTTGTCCTTTAGCTAACTATTGATTAAATCGTTCACTTTATTTTCGGCCTAATAAATTATCGAAATAAGTCAACAATGCATCCTCGTGATCATTTAAGACAACAATAAAATAAAAGAGATACACCTAGGAATAAGGGAGTCTAAGTGAATAATTGGCCCACATGAGTTCGTGTTAGTTTGCCAACTTATAATAACAATGATCTTGTTTTTGCACTTGGCATGGAAAAGTGAAAAGTCGAGGACGATGAATCTATTTGAGTTTTATGATCCTTAAAGTTATTTTTCAAATAATGAAAGTAATACATTATGTCTTTACAAAATAAAGTGTCATAAGTTGAATAATGGTGTAGTTAGAGTTTAATTTTATCATTGCGTGAGGACACGACAATTGCTTAGCAAGGGGGAATTTGATATGAGTGTAATTACTCATATCATTTGTATCAAATAACAATGAAATTATGCATGAAATGTATTAAATATGCCTTGTATATGTGTATTTCTTGTTTCATGTGTGTAGGTACCCAAGTTCGTGAAAATCGGCAAAAACCGGCACGAGTTTGAAGAAAAAGATTGAAGAAGCCAAAATTGAGCTCGACTTTAGCGGATTTCATCATTTGTCAAGTATATTTACCAAGTGGGTCCCACATGAGCTTATTGGGCCTGAAAAGCTCATTTAGAGAAGTGGTATTTACTTTTGATAACCAAAAGCCCTAAAGGTCCAACACATGGCCCAATTTGATTAAACAATAAGACACGGATGGAGTATTTAACATTGGGCCCAAGCCCAAAATAGAAAAGAATGAATGAAAAGATGAGATGGGCTCTAGGGTTACTTTTAGTTGAATGTTTATAAAAACATTATATCCCATTTACTTTTTCTCAATAAATAAACGAAACTCAATCGTTCCTCACCCACTCATTATAACCTCACACTTATCCCACGTTTATTTTTCTATACAATAAATAAAACGCACCATCACTCGTTTACACCACTCACTTTTCGTTACATTCTAGGTATTATCTCTTTCTTCCCTTTTCTTCTTCATCACCCAAAACCAATAAATAATCACTATTCCCACAAACCCTAGATGGGTAAAATCAATATTATTTGGGGCTTTTATGCCACACGTGTAATTCACGTGATGAGGAATAAAACCCCCATGGTTTAAGGAAGAGAATGCGAGGAACGAAGAGATACGTGGCAACGAATGATTGGGTTGAACAACTCATTTATCCAATCAACCAATCACAAGGCTCAAAAGAAGCACAACTAGCACACACGGATGCCACGTTGGCAATCCGTGTGCTAGTGTGTGATCTTCCACCATCCGATCAATCAAGAGAGAGAGAGATAATAAAGATCAAGGGCTGAAATTGAAAAGGGATATTCCAAAAGAGATGCGGATATTCTTCCCAGCAAAGCCCATGGGATGGCTATAAAAACCCTCTTTTCTATTGTAATTTTCATCCTTTACTTTTCTTTAAAGTTATTTTGTAGAAATAGATTTAGGATTAATCTTGTATTTCTTTTATAAATTTTTGTAATATTTCTGAAAATTAATGAAAGATTCAGTCGTGTTCATTATTAATCGTGTCTCGTCTATTTTCTTTTACTGCTTAAATTGATATACGAATTAAATCTATTAACTGTTTCACAAGGATAACGTTTGAGATGTTAAGAATAAGCTAATTAATAGCTTATATTTTAATATTAAAAGTGAAAAAGGATTTAAGTTATTTTTCCCTACTGGAAAGATTAAATAAAAATGGTTCGATTGTCATTGATGATGCTACTTGGTGGTTCGAATGGTGTTTTATGGTGGTGATGATGTTTAGTTGTTAAGCCAGCTCAGCGTTGCGCTTCTTCACAAAGGAAATCTTCAAAAAGGTGATAATTCCTTTTATTTTACATGTCTATTAGATTAAACTTTATTTGAATATTAATATGCTCTAGATGATTGAGTGGTTTGTATGTGTTTGTTATTGTTTGATTTATGTTACTATGAGTTTGATAGTATGAATCTGCCAATGATTTTAAGTTTAGAGTATGGTTGGTTAAGATTTAGTATGGGTTATTTGCTAAACTTAGTTTCTGCTTTTGAGATTGGTAATTTTGATAAGCTTGTAAATTTTTAAAGCTGGTATAATCTGATATTTAAGAATCTGCTTAATAAGTCTTTGGTTTTTATCACTACTGCTTAATTGGAATTTATGTTAGATGTCTCTTTATCTGCTAACTTTCCAATTGAACTTGTAATCTGAGAATTTTCGTTTACTAAAGGTTTGTTGTACTTAAACTGAGATCGATTTAGTAATTTTAAAAACTGGATGGCTGTAATAAGGTTGATTCGAGATTTAGATTTTATCTTGTTTAAGTTACTTGGTTTATATCTCAGATTGCCTTTACTGTTTTAAGTTTGGATAGAATTTTAGCCTTTGTTTGTTGTATTGAGTTTAATAGTATAACAAGTATGACATGGATCTGATCTGTTAGTTTGGATATTCATTTTCGCCTGCTGATTCTTTAGATTTAGTTTGTTTGATTTGTTTGTTTAGTTTAGCTTATCATATCCAACTTATCTGATAAGCCACAATAGTTGTTTCCTAACAGCTTTTGTAGCAATAAGCTTACCAAAAGTCACCTCTTGTGACTCTTTTATTTTAACTGTCAAAAAGGAAATATTAACCAAAAATGTGTCCCGTATGGGATTCGAACTCGCGACCTATTGTTTGATGGTCCAACGTGTTTACCACCTGGGCTCAATGCTCATTTGATTTTATTATCAGTTTAGTACTTAATGAAGTAGGATTTTATTTGGCAGATTTTGTTTAAGTAACGTTTAACTTACTTTAAATCCGTTTTTAAATAAACTTCTAATTAATGTTTTATTTAAAGTATATTTTAGTTAAATAATAAATAAAATAAAATATATAAAATAAAAAAAATGTTTTTATTAAATTTAAATAGTTTTATTAGTTTATTTTAAATTAATTAGATTTTTATGAAAGTAGATTTAAATAAAAATAGTTTTTTAAATAGATTTGTTTTAAGTGAATTTTAATAAAGTAATTAGTTTAAAAAGTTAAACTGGTTTACGATTCATGCACTTTAGGTTAAAACTAAATAGTTTGAAATTGTTAGATTTTAATTTGAGTTTAAAAATCGAAAACCAATTCACATCAATTGTCCAAATCAAAACAAAACGTGTCAAATTCATAAGATCTTCGTGTACAACGAACTTGATTCACTCACGTGTTTAATTGAATTCGTCATTGGTAATATTAGTCTATTACTTTTTCCTAAAGGTAATTTTCTAATTTACCCTATAACGTAATCTCAAATTATCACATATACTTATCAACGACACATCAGTGACTCACGTGAGTTGGTTACAATGATTCCTACAAGTAAAAATAAAGAAAATGATAAACGTGAATTCCATCATTCTTTGAGACAGTCTTCAACGACCTTCATCTTCTTGAATACTCCAGCTCTATTTCTTCAACTTGTAGAATCTAGTTGAGTTTTACTCCCTCCCAACTAGAAGGCCTTTCATTAAACTAGCAGTAAAGACTGATCCCTCCCAAACAGACACTTCTGAGGAAATATGTGGGAGGTGATAATGACATCAACATTTTCTCACAATTTGAAGCAATCCCAGTCTTGATTCTACGAGAGATTACCGTAAGTACACACTCTATCCCGAACATGAAGTCAAACTATAGCACCAGAGTCAATTAAGTCCCGAAAATGAACATTTCTCCTGACAGGACAGTGATGATATAAAATTGCCACATCAAAGTCAATTAAGACCCGAATGTAGAAAACTTATCCCTTTATGTAGAAACGGTAACACCAAAGTCAAGTGACCCCTCATGTACACATATCTCCCTCCAGGATGATACCTATTAAGGGAATCATCCTTCATGTGTGTATGTGGTATGCCAACAGGAACTGCTTACTTAGTAACCAATACTATATGAGAAGATGTCAACAATATCTCTCTAAAACAGATTTTCTCTTGATCAACCCGAACTAAATCCCCTTATCAATTCTGTTAGCTATTGAAAGTGACCACTGATGAAGATAACCCGATAATCCTAACTAGAAACTGAAGTACTATCCCCCAAATTTGTTACTTAATCTTGCACTTTTGTTGATTGACGAACGGTCCAGAAACAAGTCTCTAAACACCTCTTGAAGTTATCCACACGAGCAACTGCGTGTGACACTGAGAACTGCATCAAAGCTCCAAAAATTATAGTTATCCATGTCGTCGACCATCCACCCCTTGACAGTGGAAACTAGATAATTCAAGTCTCAATCATAAGTTTTATCGCCCAAGCAAGTCATCAATCGATAGACTGGGTTTAAAGAAAAGGGTTAGAAAAATAGAAGGAAGGCTCGATGATGAAATAAGTAGACACCTTCGTGAAATCCCACTTCAACTTCAAGGCTCGATGATGAAATAAGTAGACGCCTTCGTGAAATCCCACTTCAACTTCAAATAAATAATACCAAATCCACTCCGTGATCACTTATCTTTGAATAATCAAAACTAGCCATTGTCGTTTAAGTGAATCTTATATCGGATCATTTTAGCGTTAAGTGTTTTGTTTGCTTTGGTGTTGTGTGTTGTGAATGTCGTTAACTAGAACAAATTATAAAATGAATTGTCATTGAGGGACAAAATTTATCTAGATAACTTTTCATTTAAGCCCAACGTCAGTCATATGCCCAACTGATGCGCGAATCGACGAAAAGTTTTCAAAAATATTAGGTTTAAAACCTAAAATTTTCTGTGTTGTTTAAGCACTTTCGATCGAAACATACCGAATACCCGACAAATCAATCA
Source organism: Glebionis coronaria (assembly GCA_025667525.1). Taxonomy (NCBI): domain Eukaryota; kingdom Viridiplantae; phylum Streptophyta; class Magnoliopsida; order Asterales; family Asteraceae; genus Glebionis; species Glebionis coronaria. The sequence continues at coordinate 521,054,199 of CM046879.1, forward strand.
TACCCATGACCAAGATATAGCTAATTTTCGGACCAACCAATATATAACCAAATCCAACCTTATCAAAAATTCGGTTAGTAGCCTACCATTTGTTTTGGCCCGAGTAGTCTTGTTATCAATGGCCCAAAAACACAAGTCATCCTGACATAAAATTAAATCTCGTATAGGAATAGGCCCGTAATTGATTATGGCCAAATTGATTTCTACCCGGCCCTTGCATACCATGTTACCCGATCCAATGAACTAGATATAAGTTAACAAACCTAACAAGTAGGTCATTTAACCTAATCACACAGTTTACTCCGCCTCTTTTCCATCTATGGCTCTCAAAGTCAAACCACATAAGTCTGCTGCTCCCATCTTAGATCATCATCTCAAAAAACTAATCCATCTCCTCAATTGACTCCATCTATCTCAAATCATTATATTATATAATCTCAACAGACAACATAAAACTCATAATCAGATCCCATCGTTCGTTATCATATAAACCATCACCATCTTTACTTCTCCCTCGATATTTTCAAAGTTGTACCCAAAAACTCAAACCATCTATCACCCATCACAAGCAGATCCATCTCCAAGAGATAGATCTACTTATAACCCTTTCTCATATCCCATGAATCATCATTTAGTTTTTATACCTCGCCTCATAATAAACGAATAATCCACTTAAAAAACCCTGCCAAACGACGAGATACACACAACCAATAGATCATGCTTTTTCTGATACGTTGAACGGATACAAAGTCTTCAAGATCATGTTATGGTCACGGGTAGGTTAAGTGTTCTATTCAATTAGTTTTGATGATTTCATAAATCGAAACTGAGAACGAGTTAACATCCTTGTTAAACTCGAATCTCTATTGTTTTTGTATATTAAAAGGAGGTTTGAGCCTTTACATGATCTATGATGATAAAAATTTGTGAAATAGATCTATAAAGATCTTGATATGCATATGTGAACATGAGTGAGTTTGAGATAATTTTTCTTGCATTTGTTTTGAGTCTAGATGGTTGATAGGATTCGAGTCAGGAATTGATGTGGTGTAGGTGACGATGGGTCAAGGTTATGATAAGTATGGTCTGAGTAGATTTGACATGCATGATCTTGGATTTTTTTCTGTTTAGTCATGATGTCGCAATGTTTTTAGAAAGAATAGCCTTATCGTATCGCAATAATAGTCACATCTTCAACCATTGGAATGTTTTTCAAAAATATCTTTAAAAAATAGTCACATCGCAATGTTCACAACTTTGAAATCCCATCTGTCGCAATGTACGAACGTCTGAAATCCCATCTGTCGTAATGAGCGTCGCAAAAACAAAAGCCTATACATTGCGATGGGTTTTTTGTCGCAATAGTACAAAAGTTTTGTCTTTTTCTCGAAAAAGTGGATCTTTTTTTTCTTTCTTGGTTTCTCCGAAAAGTTGATCTATGTCATTTTTTTTCAATTCAGTAGATGAGATCTGGTTATTCAACATCAGCAACAAAGAAAAAGTGTGTAGAAATTGACTCAGCAAATAGATACGGAAAGAAAGAGACAAAATAGTTACTGATTGGATGAAAAAGACCATGATATCTGAGTTAAAAAATGAAACAGAGTAACTAAGCAAGACAGAGTGAAACCAAATGAACAGACTAACCACTTTAGGACAGATGAACCATAAGAAAATGTGAAGATTTGGACTAATAGACCAATCAAATAGACTAATATGTTGTACCCATACGAAAACCTTCAAAATCAACAAACAAAAACACAAAACACCCCCGGTTAGCTCTGCTACCAATTGTTAACATCATAAGATTCGAAGCTAACAAGAGGTGATCCGGAGTTCGGGGAGGATAAAATAAATGGTTAGACATTTTAGAGAGAGAAAGATAACAAGGAAGAAGGAGTGTGTTTATTTCAAGAGAGATAAAGTGAAATAAACAAAACTGAGAATCCTCACCCCTCCATGGAAGTATGTAGGGGTATATATAGGCTAAACAAGGAGTGACTTTGACAACTTATCAATAGTAGTCCCTACACGTTTTGCCTATCTGAATCTAATGTAATTCCGTAAATGGCGCTCACATTTTAGGGCTAACACCACCAAATACGAATGGCCAAGGAAGATGAAGAAAAAACAGCCTTTCATACGGAGTATGGGACGTTTTGTTATGAAAAAATGCCATTCGGGCTCAAAAATGCAGGGTCCACATACCAACGCTTAGTCGATCAAGCATTTGTTAAACAATTGGGTCGAAACCTAGAAATCTATGTGGATGATATGGTGGTAAAAATCAGAGATGAAGGAAGTATGCTAGCCGACATAGAAGAGGCGTTTGACACCTTGCGACACATCAATATGAAGCTAAACCCAAAGAAATGCGTTTTTGGAGTAGAGACGGGACAATTCTTAGGGCATATGATCACAAAGAAATGGATCGAAGCAAATCCAGATAAAATACAAGCAATCCTAGAAATGGTATCACCAAGGAACATCCCTGAAGTACAAAGCCTCAACGGTCGGTTAGCTGCCCTGGGTCATTTTCTTGGTCGATCCGTAGAGAGGACATTCCTGTTCTTCAAAACTCTAAACGGATGCATGAACAAAACAGACTTTTAATGGAGTGCAGAAGCAGAAGCTACCTTTCCAGAGCTAAAAATGCACCTCCATTCCCTCCCTACATTAACCGTACCAAAACCTGGAGAACCACTAACTCTCTACCTAGCAGCATCGCAAGAGTCCGTTAGTTCTGTTCTTATGACAAATAGAGATCATGCACAAAAACCCATCTATTACGTAAGTAAAGCATTGCAAGGTCCAGAAATGAACTACCTCCTATTAGAAAAATTGGCTTTAGCCTTGGTACACACAGCGAGACGTCTACGGCATTACGTTCAAGCTCACCAAATTTGTGTCTTGACAGACCAACCAATTCGTCAAGTTCTTTTTAAACCTGCGAACTCAAGGAGACTCGCCAAATGGGCTATTGAATTAGGCGAACACGACATAACATATAAGCCTCGATCCTCAATAAAAGGATAAGCCCTAGCCGATTTTCGTCATGGAATGTTCGAGAAGCCATACCCCAAGTGAAGAAAAAGGCCTAACATCACCGTTGTCAAAAGACGAGTCGCCTGATTGGACGTTATATATAGATGGAGCATCAAGCAATGAGGGCTCTGGAGCTGGGTTAATTCTGACAGATTCATATGGAAAAGAAGTCACTTATGCCATCTGATTAGAATTCTCAACCTCCAATAATGAGGCTGAGTATGAAGCCTTGATCGCAGGGTTTGAATTAGCCACCTGGCTCGACGTTAAAAACCTAGAAGTTTATAGTGACTCCTTGCTCATCACTAATCATGTCTTAGATGTCGTTTACAGCCATTTTAAGGAGTTGTCTAGTGTTTCTCGTTGGTGGTGTGTTTCTCGTTGGCGGTGAGTCGGACCTACACGCTACACAAGCTGTGCTTGAGGTAAAAATGCATGACTTAGATTGTCTTTGAACTCAAAACAATGAACTGAGTGATAAGAATATCGCTATGCATCAAGATTTAAAATGGGTCATGCAAGATTCTATTCCGCGTATGGTAGCTAGAGTAATGTATAGTGATCAGTTTGCGAAATCGTTATCAAAGTTGGAGGGTGTTATGATGAAATTCGCGAAGGATGTAGGAAAAAGGGCAGTGTGTGGTTCCGTTTTCAAGCCGATTGTTAATGATAGTGGTTCGATCCTATCACAGAGGATAGAGGAAGTTATCGATGAGCTAAAGCGTACTGACGGGTTCAATGTTTCGATAGCAACTCGAACAACGAAGAACTACTGCTAAACCTAGAGTTGCTCGAAGAAAGGAGAGACTTGGCAAAACTACGCGAGTCGAGATACAAACGCCAAGCAGAAAAATGTTACAACCAAAAAGTTCGACCTACATATCTTAAAGTGGGGAATTTTGTCCTAAGAAAAAATGAGGCAAGTAGGCAAGTTGGTCAAAGTAAACTAGATCCTAATTGGGAAAGGACATACAAAGTTATCGAGTCACGACGCCCCAGTACATATGTTCTAGAAGACATGAAGGGGAAGGCTATCCCTCGAACATGGCACATTAGCAACTTAAGAAAATTATTCTTTTGAAAATGAAGAAAGAAAAAAAATGGAAAAGGCTCACGAAGTACCTCGTGCTCAATAATTTGTACTTGTAAATAAGTTTTGTTTCTATGATGCAATAAAAGTACTTTGAACAACGACTTTAGCTTTCTATGCAAAGCTTCTTCTCACAAATATCCCCAAAAAATGGAGGGAAAAGATTTAGAACGCTAGCAAAAATAATATCCCGACAGTAAAAGGGATCACATGTATACGCGTACAACCAAAAATATGACGACTAAGAGTTTATATCTACAAACGTCGCCAAAAAAATCTTCATGGCACATAACAATGGGATGCTTCATACGCGGCAACCTACCAATAATAAAACGGGTACTGCAAATACCAGGAAAGCAACAAAATGGCGTCCCAAAATATCTAACAACCAAAAAATACTACAACAAAATACATATTTAGAGAAACTAACAAATAATCAAAATCGCATACAAAACAACGCATGATAGGTTATTTTATACAAATGTAATGATAGTAATAAATAATGATTATAGAGTTTTGAGGATCTCCTAGTATTACAAATGCCTTTTATACATCATGGCACTATTAAAACTTTCATTGTACATAATCTACAAAAGTTATGTTAAAAACAACGACTACCATATGTAGTAGTATCAAATATGTACTAGTACTTTATTCATTCAAGCATGATATACTAGTTTATGAATGGTATAAAATATACTGCATGAAATAAAATCTTCAATAAGGCCCACATTATTTTATACGCCAACTTCAAGACTAAGGTCATGTTTACTTTCCACTTAATGGGGTATATGGGGAAGATTCTGGGTCCACATGAATATAAATGCTTGTTTCTTTTTTTTATCTTGTTGTATGAGCGTTTATGTGGGGAGAGACTAAAAAATGAAGCCATCCCAAACCAGAGACTCATATGTCAACATTTATCTTATAAATTGACTTTTATACCCTTATATTCTTCACCTCACCTACTATTTCTTTACCATAAAAATCAACCCAGCTTAAAAATCCTCTACCTCCCAGTGACCGTTTGACCATTCTCTACATCATTGTTGCTCAACGATGTTCTTCTTGCTAGTCTAATCGGTCATGTACCTTCACAAGAGCATCAATACCAGCGATCTTCTTCTCCGACCACATATTGGCTCTTCTAGATCTGAGTATTTGATAGCTTGCGTGTTTAACCCAAATTATATTAGTCTTGACTTTTGGTATTTGGGTTATTTCAAAATTTTACTTAAATTGATGTTTAGATCTTCATATTCCCTTTACTTTTTTGGATTTTGATGAATTATATTTTACGAGATGAAAATAAAAAATCAATATTTGTCAAAATCTTGAACAACACGTGGTTTTTATTTGGTGGTTAAAGATTCTTGAAGTTGCTATTGTCAATGATATGAGATTTGTTAGAAGGTTATATTGGTCATTTACTATGTTGAGATTCATTGTTTCGAGCATGAAAAGAAACACAGAGTATGTTTGTGGCTCTTGGTTGATATGCTCAATTATTATCCACATGAAATCCATATCCAACCAGCACTTAGGGTCTGTTTGGTTTGAAGTCAGGTTTTACTTTGGGGATAGGTTTATAAAGTGAGTGGTTTAGGATTGAATACTATTAAATGAAAAGTAATGTTTGGTTTGTTAAAAGTTTGAAATTTTTGATATGGGGTTAATGTAAGAAAGTGAAAATAATTATTTAAAAATATATTAATTTATTTAAATATAATAATAAAAAATAATTTTATTAAATGTTATTTAATTTTAAATGAATAATATAATTAAAATTGTGGTTCATACTAAAATAGGGCCCACTAAATAAAAAAATGCACAAAGGCAGTTTGTAAATCAGGATAGTCACTCAGGTTTTTTGTAAAGAAAAATTTTGGGAGTTAAAGCTAATTTTTAGGCCCACCTAAGCTCACCAAACAGCACAACTTGACTTTGACATTTAAACTTATGGAAAAACCCACTAACCAAACGTATCCTTAATTGAGAAAAAAAGAAACAGGACCTAAGTAATATTGTGAAGACATGTCATATTATATATAATATATGATTGGTAATACATACCATTCAGGATATGAGACACCAAAATAGACCCAAAGCACACTGTCTGTAACACTCTCAAATTTCATATCGGTACGGCGGAAGAGTCTTTAGAGTGTTACGGGATAGCACAATAACTCCAATCATAGACAACACATAAAAATGGTTGTACAAGGTTTAACATACATTCATTCGAAATAAAAGTTTCAAGTTTACAACAGGTCCCAAATTATACAGGTCATTTAGTTTACAAAACATAGATCGAATGAACAGTTTTATTATTATGTGGGCCATCAGAGTCGATCTCCATCCGAATTACCTTCAAGCACCTGAGATAAAAACATGCAAAAATCATATTAGCGAATGCCGAGTGAATTCATAGAGTTTAATAAAACCGTTATATAAAACAATCATTGAAATCAGAACACAAGTATTATATCAGAAGTAAGTCCTCGTATTGCTAGTCAGGCAATATATAAATCAAAGCATACATCTTATACCCTCCATGAGACCGTAGCCTCAATAATACCATTATAGGTAACATTATTATCGTTATTTGCATCATTAATGGATTGTGTTTGGATTATTATTAGCCGCATGATATTGTTACCTTACTATCACAAACAACGGGCCGCGAACCCGACAAACAATTTGCCCATCTAAGTTAGCGTGTCGTCACAAAAATCACGCTATGGAAATCTTCTCATACATAAATTCGCTTACCAATCAGTGTGGTACGACGGGGATCAAACGTCAAGGCGCGAACTGGGGTGATCGTCCCCAAATAGTACTATCATATGCATAAGCGTCCACCAAATCCCGGTAGTTCACAATTCATGCTAATGGGATTTTAAGTGACATAACCTAACTACTAATAATCCTTTTTATCTCTTTTATTGGGTCATAGCATCATTCGGGTCCATATCATTAAGCATACCATCGGGACTACTTGTGTTCTATTTTTATCAAAAACTAGCATGTTATCTCCCTCGCGGGTTTACAAATCATTTTACAAAACATTTAAAAGAGTGCGAGGCTATGAACTCACGTTGATAATGAAAGGCGGATTATCGGCTACGGGCGTGCTTCGATCACGGAAAACCTATATAAATAATACGCGGTCTTAGAATTTTGTCCAATGTCTTTATAAAAATATCAATTATGTATACATATGATGATTTTATATATATGATGATGATCAAGTGGGATTGTACATTCTTATTTACTCATTTTAGTGTTATGTGTTGGTAACTTTTTCTCTAGTTTTACTATTTTATCTTGTTTACATGTTTAGGTCCATTAAGCCCATTATAAGTCCATTACCTTATATTAGTCCATTTTACACTTTTAATATCAGTATTATACTTACATGTTAGGCCCAAGTAGGTTAAGCCCAATAAGTAAGTTCATAAGTGTTTAGCCAAATTAGTTAGATTAATAGTCCAATAAGGCTAATTTGGCCCACTAATGTCCGTATGTTATAAAGCTCGGGTTTTATCGGTTTTACTTGTAATATGTACTTATATATCGGTATATGAGTTATAAAAAGTTTACATTAAACGGGTCCGACCATCTAAGTTTTAATTGACGAAAACGTTAATTTTACGGTTTTAGCCGAAAAGACGTAAAAATCATATTTATAGTTTTATAACTTATAAAACTTATCAAATTGCCATTTTTATAAAATGTCTCATTTATTTATTATTGTACATACTTATATAAATGTAATATATAAGTTAGTGGGTTTTAATTTACATTTTCTACTATATTTATTTGAGTGCTATTATAATACTATTATACTTTAATTTCACAATTCTGATTTTTAGTTTCACTTTCACCATTTTTGTCATATCTTGAGTTCTACAAAGATAGAAGCTCATTTTTGGATGACATACACTTCATATTACGTGATACAATTAACTTAGTTTTAGCTACTGCTCAATCCAAGTCTAAGTGTCCCTAATAGTCCTCACAAAACAGACTATTCAGATTGGTACATCAATTACATTTTGATCATATCTCACTCATTATAATAATTCCATTTCATGGAAAACTTTCACATGTGTACAAGACTAAATACTTACTGTATATTGATTCAACTATACCATTTTATTAGTTTAACATATGGTTGTTTACCGTTTTTATACAGCCAACTTGTTAAGCAAGATTTTAACCTTTTTACATATGGTTTTCCATTTTTTTACCCATGTTTATCAACACTTGATCCCCACACAACATTTTTATCATCATATACATATACATTAGGAAAGAAAATACATTTTACATTTACAAAAATAACAATGAAAATGGGAAGAATGATCTTGTTTACCAACCAAGACTATAACTTGTCTATTGAGGACAACACCTTGATGTACACCAAATGTATCTTCAAGATCACCTTTCACCAAGAACACTTGTTGAGAAATCAGCTCTAGGATACAAGCAAATCACCTTCTTGGATGTTATAATGATCACCAATCAACAAAGCTTCAAAGGTCTTCCATCATATGTGTAGATAACACAAGATTTAAGGTTAAAATTGATCAAAATGGGGTGTTTGATGATGGTTTTGGACGGCAAGGAGTGGGAGGGGTGAGAGGATTTTAGTGGTATTGCATGAGATGGAAATGAGATAATGGTTTAGATGGAAATGGTTTTGTGGTGTGTAGCTTACTTAGCTAAGTTAAGTTAACAAGTGTTAACTTGTAGCTTACAAGTTTGACACCTCATGGGGTGTGGTGACCCTTGTTTAGCCGTCCCATAGAGTGGGGTGGGGCAAGTGTATACTTGTCTAATCCCACTATTTTACGGGTATTCCTCGATTCTAGTTTCCTCGATTTGCGTGCCCTCGGGTTGTTTTACGAAAAACGTTTTTATAAATTATGAATCAACGGCACAAAAAGAATCTAATAAAAATTGTCTCATCAAAAACGGAGTTCAAAAATGTAAATACGTAATCCTAAGGTTTACGGTTTAGTCGTAAAGGACGTTAATTATGCACGTAAGCCCAAATTTAAATCCGTAAATTGTGAGTTCATCAACCAACACAAAAATAAGTTTCAAAATAATATATGAGAAAATAATTTACTACCTGAAAATGTTAGATTGTCACAGCTTTTCCTCCTAAAAGGGATCAACGTCCTCGTGATCCATTTCATTTTGATGTCCGCTTCTTATTAAAATCAAAGAGGTGTGGGTATTTCTTCAACATTTCATCCTCTCGTTCCCAAGTAAATTCCGGTCCATGCTTTGAATTCCATCGGATCTTGACGATAAGTATCCGACTTTGTTTCAGTTGTTGTACCTCATGATCCATAACCTCTACGGGTTCTTCGATAAAATGCAACTTCTCATCAATTCGGACCTTATCCAACGAAATTTTCTCATCACTCACTGCTAAACATTTCTTCAGATTAGATACATGGAATGTGTTGTGAACACCATGAAGTTCTTGGGGTAACTCTAGTTTGTAAGCCACCGGACCTACTCTAGATAAAATCTTAAAGGGTCCAATATAGCGGGGATTCAATTTCCCTCGCTTTCCAAATCTTATGACGCCTTTCCATGGCGATACTTTCAACATTACTCGGTCACCGACTTCAAACTCCATCGGTTTCCACCGCACATCCGCGTAACTTTTCTGTCTACTACGGGCAGTCAACAACCTATTCTTAATCTGAACTATCATCTCCGTAGTCCTCCGGATCAATTCTGGTCCCGTGAGCTGGGTATCCCCAACTTCACTCCAACATATAGGAGATCTACACTTCCTACCATACAAAGCTTCAAACGGTGCAGCCTTAATACTAGCATGATAACTATTGTTATACGAAAACTCTGCTAACGGCAAATGTTTATCCCAATTCTTACCAAAATCTATCACACAAGCTCTCAACATATCTTCCAGTGTTTGTATCGTTCTTTCACTCTGCCCATCAGTCTGGGGGTGATAAGCAATGCTCATGTCAAGATTCGTTCCCAAAGATCTTTGGAGAGATTTCCAAAAATTCGATGTGAATCTAGGATCTCGATCTGAAATGATCGATACAGGCACTCCATGCTTTCATACAACATTCTCAAGATAAATACGAGTCAGCTTCTCCAGTGAGAACTGCTCTTTAACCGGAATGAAGTGAGATGATTTGGTCAGTCTGTCGACAATGACCCAAATCGAGTTGTTTCCAGATGATGTTCTAGGAAGCTTGGTAATAAAGTCCATCATAATTCGCTCCCACTTCCATTCAGGAATCTTTGGTTGTTGAAGTAGTCCTGATGGATTTTGATGTTCAGCTTTGACTCTAGCACAAGTCAAGCATTGAAGAACATACATAGCAATATCAGCTTTCATATTTGGCCACCAGTACAACTTCTTCAAATCATGGTACATTTTATCAGATCCAGGGTGAATGGAATATTTAGATTTATGGGATTCTAACATAATCAAATCTCTTAAGCCTCCAAACCTAGGTATCCACATACGACCTCTTAAGCATTTTACTCCATCAGCTCTAACCTCTAAAGGATATCCTTCACCTCGAAACCCTTCATTAACGACATTTTCTTTCTTACAAGCTTCTATTTGCGCATTTCTAATTTGTTCAGGCAAATTATTGTGCACAGTCAAGACTAGAGAACATATCCTGATAGGCTCTCTATTTTTTCTGCTTAATGCATCGGAAACAACATTTGCTTTTCCTGGGTGATATTTTATATCACAATCATAATCACTTAACAGCTCTATCCATCTTCGTTGCCTCATGTTCATTTCCTTTTGATCGAGAATATACTATAGGCTTTTGTGATCGGTGAATACCGTACACTTGGTGCCATACAGATAATGTCTCCACAACCTAAGGGCAAAGACTACAGCTCCTAACTCAAGATCATGAGTAGTAGAATTCTCCTCATTCTTAATTGCCTAGAAGCATAAGCTATTAATTTTTCTCGCTACATCAAAACAACTCCATAACCTCTAAGAGATGCATCACAATATACTACAAAATCTTCACTTCCGTCAGGTAATGATAGAATTGGCACACTACATAATTTTTGCTTCAATATCTGAAATGCTCCATCTTCTTCATTTCCCCAAACGAAAGGTTTATTTTTCTGGGTAAGCTTAGTCAATGGTTTAGCTATTAAAGAAAATTATTTAATGAATCGCCTGTAATAGCCAGCTAATCCTAAAAATTGTCGCACTTCCGTTGGCGTTGTCGGTGCAGACCAATTCTTAATGGCTTCAACCTTTACAGGATCAACATGAATTCCATCTTTGTTAATCACATGACCAAGAAATTGCACAGAATCTAACCAAAAATCACATTTCAAAAACTTAGCATACAACCTTTCATCCTTTAACAAACTCAAGATAATCCTTAAATGTTCTCCATGTTCCTCTTTATCTTAGAATAAATTAGAATATCGTCAATAAACACAATCATAAATTTTTCCAAGTAGGGTTTGCACACCCGATTCATTAGATCCATGAAAACCGCAGGTGCGTTAGTTAACCCAAATGGCATTACTTGAAAATCATAGTGTCCATAACGAGTTCTAAATGCAGTTATAGGAATATCTTCTTCACGGACGCGAAGTTGGTGATATCCAGACCGCAAATCTATCTTATAATACACACTAGATCCTTGTAGTTGATCAAACAAATCATCAATCCTTGGTAAAGGATATCAATTTTTAATCGTCAACTTATTCAGTTCCCTATAATCAATGCACATACGGAAAGATCCATCCTTCTTCTTAACGAACAAGACTGGAGCTCCCAAAGGCGACGAGCTCGGTCAAATAAAACCTTTATCAGACAACTCTTTAAGTTGTTCAGATAATTCCATTAATTCAGAAGGTGCTAATCGGTAAGGCGCACGTGCCGCCGGTGCAGCACCAGGTATTAAATCTATTCGAAACTCAACTTGCCTTATCGGTGGAAGTCCGCGTAAATCTTTAGAAAATACCTCAGTAAATTTACAGATAATAGGTACATCTTCCAATCGTTTCTCCTTAGACTCATTCCCGGTCACTTGAGCTAAGAATAACTCGCAACCGTTCCTGATGTACTTTTGGACTTTAATACATGAAACGATTTTCAAACGAGATTCACCTCGATTACCATCAATTACTAACGTCCTATTCCTAAGAGGAATCTTAACCTTCTTTTTCTCCACATAAAATAGTAGCATTATTCAATGATAACCAATCCATACCAATAATAATATCAAAACTACCTAATTCTATCAACATCAAATCAATCAAAAAGGAATAGTTTAAGAGATTTAGAGAGCATCCTTCTAATAGCTTATTAGTTTTCACTAATTTACCATCAGCCAATTCCACCTCGTAACTGGTATTTATCTCAACAGGTTCAATGTCAATAAGGGCACTAAATTTAGTGGATACAAAGCTCCTATCAGCACCCGAATCAAATAAAGCAACAACATAATGATTGTTGAGTAAAAATGTACCAGTAACGACATTCGGATCCTTTTTCTTCACCTCGACTGTTCCAAGTTGATAAGCACCACCCTGGGGGTTTCTTCCAGGTACACTCGCTTTCAACTTAGGGCAATCCGATTTCTTATGACCTTCCTCGTTAGAGTTGAAGCAAATGATTCCCTTCTTACACCTTTCAACTTTGTGTCCAAGCTTTCCGCAATTTCGACACTTCCAATAGTCGCCAGCATGCCTCTTGTTACCAAACTTAGGACATCTTTCATCATTGCGCGGTGTGTTGTGGGTAAGAGCATTTGCATTCCTCTTTCTCTGGTTCTGACGGCGATTGAGATTCTTCCTATTATCACCTCTATCAACACGATCACCATCTCCCTTTCTTTTCTCACCAGTACGTGCTTCATCCTCCTTATCCTGAATTATTTGCCCAATAAGTTGGTAAGCCATTCGAACAGCATCATCAATGGTCAGTGGTTTCGATGATGTCACGTCCCCTCGGATATTCTTGGTCAACCCTTTAATATATTGCTCAATTTGGATTTCTTCAGATTCCACCAATCGAGGACACAACAAGGCCAACTCGTGAAATCGGTTTGTGTAGCTATCAATGTACACACCTTTCATTCCCAGATGAATCAACTCTTGTTCTAACCTAATGATCGCACTACGGGGACAGAACTCCAAAGTCATCCATTTCTTAATTTCAGCCTAAGGAGTAGCAATAGCAACGTCAATACCCATGAAAGCAATTATCCCGTTCCACCAAGTCAACGCACGACCTTTAAGGGTAGCCATAGCAAAAGTCACCTTATCTACCTCCTTACACTTACTAATCCGAAACACCGACTCAATCTTCTCAATCCACTGGCTTAATCCTACTGCACCTTCAGTTCCATTAAAAGGTAGAGGTTCACACTTCATGAACGTCACATAAGTACAGCCACCAACTTCAGGTGCATTAGGTCCAAGTCCTCCTACATTTCCTCCAGCATTAACATTCACATTATTAGCATTCACATTCACATTAGTACCACCAAATCCACTACCGCCAGCTCCACTAACGCCAGCTCCACTGCCGCCAGTTCCACTACCGCCAGCTCCACTACCGCTAGCTCCACTACCGTCAGCTCCACTACCGTCAGCTCCACTACTACCAGCTCCATTTCTAGCATTTTATCATAAATTCAGTCATAGATGCGGTAACTTGCTCCGCAATAATCCTACGTACATCATCCTCAGTCACAGCTTTCTTGGGCGGCATGGTTCTATAATTTCACAATTTCAAAATATTAAGCACTCACCCAACAAGGGCTTATATAATATGGATTGAATTCATAATCAAAATACAAATAAGGCACAATATGGAATTCAAGACAAGATACATATTTCATTGGATTTGAAACAAACGCATTGTCTTAATTACATTCCATATCCAAGTTTCTAGCACTATACATACTCAAAATTCGTGCCAGATCTACTAACTAATAAGTCGGTTCAGTCAAAGTTACAAAAGGTACAAAAGATACAAAGGTCACTACTAAATATAGACTGGTCTACTAAGAACCGCCAGATGGTCCATCATCCATCGTCTTCTGTACATTCGTCGGACAATCACAAGACACATCTTCAACTGGGCGCTTACGAGTCACTCCTCTTTCAACCATCTCAGCATAAAATCTACTGTTCCAACCAACAGATATGTTCAACTCTTTCTTAGCTTTCTCACGCATCGCACGAGCTACACTCAACTGAATCTCCATAGTATTCACCTTTTTCTTCATTGCAGCAAACTCACCACTTTCTAACACAGATAACCTCCTAAAAGCCTCATTCAAACCACACTCTACATTAGTCAAATCCAAGTTAAGCAATTCCCGCTCTTTCTCACCAACCTTAGTCTTCGACTCCAAATAAGCAACATGAGTCTGAACAACACCTAATCCAACCTCTGTCATACTACTCTGAGCACGGGAAGCATCTAAATCACATCTCAAGGCCCAAGGTCCAAGACCATCAATATGAGTAGCCTCTCGAACCCTAGACGACTATCCTATCACATGTCTATGAGTAGCAATACCATTAGTACCATCAGGTGCATCATCATCCTCATCATCCTCTGATTCAGAATCAGATTCAGACGATTCAGATAATTCATCTCTAAGTAGCTCAATCTCAGAATCAGACCAATAAATTAGAGGGGGTAAGGGCTCACCCTCTTGTACATCATAAGGGTAAATAAGCTCAGCCTCATCATCATCATCAACCTCATCATCTATACCTATCTCCTCCTCGACATCCTCGTCGTCATCCTCATTATCTACATTATCTATCCCAATCTCATCATCATTCTCAATACCAACATTATCATTATCATTCTCTACCATATCAACCTGAGGGGCAATCTGATCTCCTAGTCCTATCTCGGTCTCGGGATCCTCAAATGGTTCCTCCTCATCATCATCCATATCCTCACTTACATCATAATCCACTAAGTCTAAATAAGGGTTATCATCTACATTAGGTTCGGGAATAACATGGTTCTCTACAGGAATATTAGGGTCAGCCATGGCAATCTGCATTTATATATATCTCGTATTAGCATAAAATAATTATTAAACATTTACATACTGAAACCACGATATATACATATATATAAGTTAAATTATATATATCAAAATATACATCTTCTCAATAAGGCTTGTTGGTAACGTCGGAGATCTTTGGCACCGTTATAGTCAAAAGATTTTTCAAATATTTTCTCAAATGTTTATAGTTAATAGATTTTGAAAAGTTTTGTTCAAAACCTTGGTTTTTAAAATCTTTCGTTCTCTATAAGGAGAGCTCTGGTATCAAACTGTAACACTCTCAAATTTCATATCGGTACAGCGCAAGAGTCTTTAGAGTGTTACGGGATAGCACAATAACTCCAATCATAGACAACACATAAAAATGGTTGTACAAGGTTTAACATACATTCATTCGAAATAAAAGTTTCAAGTGTACAACAGGTCCCAAATTATACAGGTCATTTAGTTTACAAAACATAGATCGAATGAACAGTTTTATTATAATGTGGGCCATCAGAGTCGATCTCCATCCGAATTACCTTCAAGCACCTGAGATAAAAACATGCAAAAATCATATCAGCGAATGCCGATTAAATTCATAGAGTTTAATAAAACCGTTATATAAAATAATCATTGAAATAAGAACACAAGTATTATATCAGAAGTAAGTCCTCATATTGCTAGTCAGGCAATATATAAATCAAAGCATACATCTTAAACCGTCCATGAGACCGTAGCCTCAATATTACCATTATAGGTAACATTATTATCGTTATTTGCATCATTACTGGATTGTGTTTGGATTATTATTAGCCGCATGACATTGTTACCTTACTATCACAAACAAAGGGCCGCGAACCCGACTAACAATTTGCCCATCTAAGTTAGCGTGTCGTCACAAAAATCACGCTATGGAAATCTTCTCATACATAAATTCACTTACCAATCAATGTGGTACGACGGGGATCAACAGTCAAGGCGCGAATTGGGGTGATCGTCCCCAAATAGTACTATCATATGCATAAGCGTCTACCAAATTCCGGTAGTTCACAATTCATGCTAATGGGACTTTAAGTGACATAACCTAACTACTAATAATCCTTTTTATCTCTTTTATTGGGTCATAGCATCATTCGGGTCCATATCATTAAGCATACCATTGGGACTACTTGTGTTCTATTTTTATCAAAAACTAACATGTTATCTCCCTCGCGGGTTAACAAATCATTTTATAAAACATTTAAAAGAGTGCGAGGCTATGAACTCACGTTGATAATGAAAGGCAGATTATCGGCTACGGGCGTGCTTCGATCAAGAAAACCTATATAAATAATACACGGTCTTAGACTTTTGTCCAGTGACTTTATAAAAATATCAGTTATGTATACATATGATAAATTTTATATATATGATGATGATCAAGTGGGATTGTACATTCTCTGTTAATCCCACTTCAATCCATAACACAATATAAGATGATATTTAGAGAGATAAAGAGTAGAAAAGTAGAGAGAGAAATAAGAGAGATTATGGAAGATTAAACACTTTTAGAGAGAGAAACAAAATGTTAACCAACACCCTCTTCCACACATGGAAGAGGGTATTTATATGCCACGGCCAAAAGGCCTTAGTGGGCTTGTTCATGGGCCGGGCTTGGCTTTGCTTGGGCTTACGCCCCTAACTTATACAATATTAGCTTAAATACCAAGCCCGATTTTCCCGACTAACCTATTACAATACAAGACAAATAACGACTGCGATGACCTATTACATTCTTGTTCGACTATATAAAATATAGGGCTAACAATCTCCCCCAATGTATTGGTCATCTTAAAAAGCTTAAAAGCATAAGATGATTGAGTGAATACATTCCTATAGAGGAGATCTTCCTGCTTTGGTCTTGTATCTTGGTCTTGATCTTGTTTGTAATGGCTTTGTTCCTTCATGCCTTGTGATCTTTATCTTGAGCCTTTGTATTTTGACTTAGAGTGCTTGAGATCTTCATCTTCTGCTCCTTGTGACTAAGATAACCTTTTTACATTCTTACATTCTTAGGTATCTTGATTATCGCCATCTTGTGCTCTTGTGACTTCCGAATCGACATTGGTTAGTACACAGCTACGCCACCTTCTTGATATGCAGCAACATATATGGACACGGATAAAATGGCTTTGAACATTTCATCCTAACTCGGTAGCGTTTTACCTCCGGTCGGTGAAGACCGTTAGATGTATCAGATACCGTACCTATGATCGGGTAGATTCGATTAAGAACCTCCTTGACAGGGTTTCCCGGCGGTAATAGCCAGTTCTCTTTACTCGACCGTCTCAAAGCAGAATGCGAACGTAAAGAGTGAATCATAAGGATAAATTATCCGTCTGATTAGAGTCGTCAATTCAGAATTCCTGGAACAAGTTTGATTCTAAAAGAATCGCACCATTGTTGCTTTCCAGTTTGTCACAAGCTTGATTCATAGAGAATCTTGCGAGTCACCTACCGCAGTGCTGTTTGATGTTGACACTGGAAGGATTTCCATTCGTCACTATGAACACTAATGAGTGTCACTCTGAATATTCTGGCAAAATCACATGGATTTTGCGAAGAAACCTGGAATCAAGTTTGAATCAATTAAGAATCGAAACTTAGTTGCTTTCCAGTTCTCACAAGTTTGATTCGTGTAGAATCGCACTGGTTACCTACCATGAGCTTGTTTAATGCTGGCTTAAGCAGGATTTCCATCTTCATTGTGAATCGTATCACTCAGATGCTCTGGCAATATCACAAGGATAATGCGTAGGACTCGATTGTGTCCTAATGAGATGATACATTGATCTCTTTTGGCTCTAGATTCAATAAGTGCATTTTGGTAATCGGAGGCTGGAGCAGACTGCCACCTTTTCAATATTAACTAACTCAGAGTGAGAAAGTCAATAGATACGTGTTGATCTCAGTGACAATGAGACAAGTTTCTTTTGAGAGAAACTCGAATGGCTGGGGAAGTGTTGTGCATCGCATCACTGGGTCCATGACACTTGTCTTCAAGATATGTATTAACCCGGTTTCTGCCTAAGTTGCATAGAATATTCAACTCCTTCAGTGCTTACCAATACGTCATCACTAGCACCTTGTTTTGATTGTTCCAATGCTAACTTAAGTGATTGGTCCGCATTCAACTTCATTCAACTCCATATTTCCTAAGGACAACTATTTCTAGCAATGGAATGTCCTTGGGTAGATCCCTCCGATTCTGGTTGGATCATAGGACTTAGTTTCCTATCCTAAACCACCTTTTGACTCCATCGTTCCGTCGTGGATAGTAGGTTATTTTGGGTATAGATCGTAACCATTAAACCATTGAAAACCATTCAAAATGCTTGATAAAAATCAAAACTTTTAACACTTTGAAAGTTTTACATTTCCAAAAAGCTCCCCCATACACACATGCATCGATATACGAAATAGTTTGGCATGTGAAGGAAAGAGTTGCACTTGAGTCTTTAAGATCACATGTTGCGATATATTACATTTTAATCACATTTTCTCCCCTATCTCTAATATAAAAATATAATATTAGATATACCAATTGATTAAAATATGACAATTTCCAAAAAATCGACAGGAGAGAAACATGTGTGCACGCATGAATCATGGAACATTTTCATTCGGGTCGCTCCCCCTCAACAATATATGTGTGTCTTGAAACAAAATTTGACAAAATTTTAGAAAAATGACACCACAAAATATGTTGAGGTACGGAGTTGAGATGCCTTTACCGATAATATATGACAGATTTAATATCATTTTCAGAATGTGTTGGATACATAAAATATGATAATTTTAGAGATGTACCCAACAACATTAAAAGGCTTGATTTTAAAATGCCCCCCCTAAAAAATTGATCAAAATAACATATGACATTTTTGAGATATGAAAACCACATATGAGGAAGGGAGTGTTGAACACACAATTTTGAATGATTTAGAAAAATCTTTTGATAAATTCTTGAAAATTGTGTTCAACGGTTTTAAAATAAATTCCGATTTACATGAGCTCAAAAACTTTCCTTGAGTGGAAGTACGAGTTCTAAGATGACATTTACTTAGAATTCGTTTTTCATGAACTTAAAAACTTTGAATGTTTTTATAGGAAGCTCATGACTGAGAAATATTAATTTCTCGTTGAGAAGAATAAGTTATCGTCCGTGATAAACTTTCCTTATTTGAGGTCTAAGTCCTAAGCTGTGATGTGCTTAGAAGTCATTATGAGAGAAAAATCAAGCAGCTTCATTTGCCAAAACCTCCAAGTCTTCTGGAGTCATATACTTCATACCAAGACGGCCAACGAGATACTGAAACCTATTTTGGGATAGGGCTTTAGTAAACAAGTCTGCTATCTGGTACTCAGTTCTAACAAAGTATAGTTCCACGATACCACGTTCCACTTGTTCCTTGATGAAGTGATATCTGACTACGATGTGCTTGGTACGAGAGTGTTGAACTGGATTGCAAGAGATGGCTATGGACGACTTTGAGTCACAATACATAGGTATTTTATCAAAGTGGAAGCCATAATCCGTGAGTTGAGTTCTCATCCAGAGGAATTGAGCACAACACGCAGATAGAGCCACATATTCTGCTTCAGCTGATGAGAGCGAAGTGCAATCCTGCTTCTTTGATGACCAGCTCACAAGTTTGTCTTCCCCTAGAAATTGCACGCTACCAGAAGTGATCTTTCGACTATCAAGGCAACCTGTGTGATCAGAATCTGAAAAAGCTGTTAGATGAAAACCGGTTCCCTTCGGATACCAGAGTCCCATGTGAATGGTATTCTTAAGGTACCGAAATATCCGTTTAACCTCTTTGAGGTGCTTTTGAGTAGGTCTGGCTTGATATCGTGCACAATAGCATGTGGCATGATGAATATCAGGCCTGCTGGATGTAAGGTACATAAGTGACCCGATCATACTGCGATATCGCGTTTGATCTACGGGATATGAGTACAAGTCAGCGTCTAGGGATGTGGTCGACAATGGTGTACCAACGCGAGCACATGAGGTTATACCATGCTTTTTAAGTATCTCTTGAGCATACTTAGCTTGGTTTATGAAGATACCACGTGGGGATTGATGAATCTAGAGGCCTAAAAAGAATTTTAGCTCCCCCATCATTGACATTTCAAATCTGTTGTGCATTAATTTTTCAAAACGTTTTGAAAGTTTTGGGTTCGTAGAACCAAAAATAATGTCATCAACATAAACTTGCACCAGCAGTAGGTCATCCCCATATTTATTAATAAAGAGAGTAGGATCAATAGAACCTTTGGAGAATCCTTTGGAAACCAAGAAGTTGGATAGTTCTTCGTACCATGCCCTTGGAGCTTGTTTAAGTCCATATACAGCCTTCTTGAGATGATAGACTTTGTCAGGATGATGAGGATCGATGAATCCTTCCGGTTGATTCACATATACTTCTTCCTTTAAATGACCGTTGAGAAAAGCAGTTTTAACGTCCATCTGAAAAACTGTGAAGCCCTTATGTGCAGCATAAGCAAGGAATATCCGGTCTGAACAAAGCTCTCCCCTTAGAGCTACTAGATCCTTCACCAAGAGAGTTAACAGATGGACTATTAACTCTAGGGTTGATTTGTTCTTTCAACCCATTTACTTCTTCCATCAAGGTGAGGAGAAGTTGATTGGTGGGTGCAAGCTCTTTAGGGGGAGGAGTGGGTTTGTTGGAGTCCTTGGCCACAAAAACCTTTTTGTTCACTTTATCAACGACTTTGAGAATTAAATTCCCATGGGTTTTGGTTGGAGGTTTTGGGCCAAGCAAGGAATCAGATGGGTTAGCACCAACAAGTCTTGGTGGGGTTGGTACCTCTGATTTCTTGTCAGAGTTTTTCTCATCCACAGAGGTGGAAGATGAGAAGAAACATCTGAAGGGACAAATTTAACATTGGGAACAGGTATATGGTGTTTGTATCTACCCTTTCCCCCAATAGCCTGAACCACATCACCAGGTATGGAATCAGCGACTATATCTTCCACTGTGGATTGAGCCAAATTCCATTTTTCAATGGTTTTTCTAAGTTCTAAGTTTTCATCAAATAAAGACTCATTTTCAATGGATAATTTGCTTACTTCATTTTGAAGTTGATCAGCAAGATTCACAAATGGTTTAAGATTTGTTAATTCAGATTGGCAAAGATTTAACTCTGTTTTAAGACTATGAAATTTGTTTAACAGGTTTTTTCTTTGCTCTTCCACAAAGTGTAGGTCAACCAAGGTATAGTCAACCAAGGTATAGTCACTGACATGGTCTCTATCAGGACCTTCAGCCATAGATAACATTCTTTGTACCTTTTTCATGGTGATGTCCACCCATTGACCAGATCTTGCTTCACTTTTACCCACAGCGGGTTCTTCATCAGCGACAACCATAAAGGCTCTGACAGTAGTGGTACCTTCATCCTCAGATGTGAGGGGTTCATCATCCCAATCGAATGAGGAAGAAATCAGACCTTTTTCAGTCTTCTTAACATCCTTTTTCTTTGCTGCGTCATCAGCTTTCTGGTTGAGTTTTAATCGCTCAGCTTTCAAGGCTTTGTATTTAACTTTGTAGCCCTTCTTCCCCTCTGAGTCAGAGTGAGAGGTTTGCTTGAAAGGTGAGGTGGAAAACTTCTTCTTATTGCTGTTGTTGCTGGATGAAGGGAAGCTTGGAGAGGAGGTTTTGTTTGACCAGCAATCCTTTTGATAGTGACCAGTCTTTCCACAAGTGTAGCATGACACCTTGGATTTATCAACCTTTGCAGCTCCAACTCTACCAGATCTCTTGTAGTACCTCTTTTGGTCAGCTAGAAGAGCTCTGTCATGGAACTCAGCATGTAATTCATCAGGAAATTCTTGACTGCTTCTGGTGTCCTCTTCTATGTCAGAGTCGCTGTCCTTAAAAGAATGGTTAGCAACAAGAGCTTTTGAACCAGTGATATTGGTGGTAAACCTGTCAGTCTCTGATTTGTAAATGGAGTCAATTAGCCCTTCTTCATAGTTATATCTACCAAAAAGTTGAGCTAAAGTATCATTCTTTATAGCATTGTTTCTCTTAAGGTCTGATTTAGGCTAAGCCATTTTCTAGGTAAACTATTGACAAAAGTAGCATTAACCTCAGTGATAGGTGTGAAAACACCCATCCTTTTACCACTTATTTCTGGCTAAAACAAGACCAAAACATGTATTTAATATCATTTGTTTGGAATTATGCGTGGTTTTTGTGTTTATTGTATTTTCAGAATCAACCGGATGAATATTGAAGAAAACATAGGATTACACGGGTTTTATCGAAGAAAAAGACTCAAGACGAAGTCTATTGTCCAAGAGATGCAAAATATTTGAAGTCATTGCGCCTATTTGAAGATTTATCGAAGAAAAGGCCAAAGATGGAAGATTCTTATATGTCGAAGAACTCGAGTCTATTAAACAAAAGATTATAAGACGAGTTGGAATTATACACCGACACTTCTCAAAATTCAAAATCGGAAACGTTTATTTAAATAAACGTAAAGA
Source organism: Glebionis coronaria (assembly GCA_025667525.1). Lineage (NCBI taxonomy): Eukaryota > Viridiplantae > Streptophyta > Magnoliopsida > Asterales > Asteraceae > Glebionis > Glebionis coronaria. Next base: position 521,076,967 of record CM046879.1, read on the forward strand.
ATAAAGAAGAAAGAAGAAAAGAAGCCCGAAACCAAAGCCCATTCACAAGCCCACCATCACACGCCTATAAGTAGGACTTTACTTCACAAATTTGGAGCTAGTTGGAGTCTTAGTTAGTTTTTAGTTTTTCATTCTCTCTAGTTTTAGAGAGAGAAAGTTCTCAACTTTCTCTCACTAGTTTTCATCTTTCTTTCTTTCAAGATCAAACCTTTGTATTGTTTTTCATTAATCAATTTTAAATTCAAGCTTTTAATCTTTAATCTCATTCTACCTTTCTTGATTTTAGTTAACTTTTGGTGCGAATTACTTATGATCCGTGTTGTTCATCAATGTTTTCGTGCTTAGAAAGTTAATCTTTTTATGTTTCCGTAAGTTTCTATACGAATAAGCTTTAAGATCTTTGTGCTTATTGGCTTTTTTGTAAGTTTAGCTTATTTACTTTTTAAAGTTTTCATAAAAAGTTCATCTTTCTATGGTTTTATTCAAAAGTTTGCTTAATCTAAGTTTAGATAAGTTGTTATTTGAGCTTATTTGATTTGTATCATATTAGATTCGTGTTAGATTTGGAGTTAGCTTATTCCATAAGCTTATCACCTTGCTTAAAGTTTCGGATCAAAGAGTGTTCGGAAAGGGTAAAACCCTTTTCCGACTACGTATTCCGACCACACCACACCCCTTATTCCGATCGTGTGATCGGAAAAGGGTTTAGCGTATTCCGATTGCAGGGTTTTTCAAACATTCCGATTGTGGCTCATTTAAATTTATTCCGATTTGAATCTAGTACTATTATTCCGATTGTGGTGATTTTGATACATTCCGATTGCTGCCTATTTCCAAATATTCCGATTAGAGCTGTTTGCTAACATTCCGATCAGTGCATTTTTCCAATTATTCCGATTGGGGATTTTTGGTTATTCCGATTGACCCTTTCCGATCAAAGCATTCCGACAAGGTGACATTTGCACATTCCGATCAACAGATCGGAATATATTCCGATCTGGACCATTAGTGATATTCCGATTTGAGTTGTTTCCAACATTCCGATCAGGTTTCGATTTTGTTTTCCGAAGGGTTTAGTTCATGTTTTTACAAAGTTTTCCAAGAGTTAGTTTTACTTAGTGTTCAAGTATTTTTCTAAATTTGTCGTTAAGTTTTCAAGCATATATTTTTAAACTTGTCTTTTTAGTTTAATCTTTTAAAGCTTTAAATTTACTCTTCGACACTTACTTATTTGTCATTAGTTTAAAATAGATAAACAAACCAACACCTTTTTATTAACCAAGAACAAATCATTCCACTTAGAACCGTGATCAATTCGAGGAGATTCCGAGATTAATCTAGAACCCATAGCAAAACGCAAATTTCAAATGGCGCCGCTGCCGGCTCTTCTCGTTAAGATCAACAGTTTTTGTGAGAACTTGGATTTTGGGATCCGTTCACCATGAACGTTACTTTTTCATAAAAAAATTTCAAAAACACAAAAAAATATAAAATTTTCAAAAATCCTAAAAATTAAAAAACATAAAAACCAAAAATACTTTTGCTTTGTTTTTGCCTTGTTAGTTCTTTTGCAGGTGCATGCGTACACGATCAACGTCTTATCAAGAGCCCGAGCCTCTCGAAGACTTAGACATGGCCGGTGTACAAAACAACAACAATAACCCACCTCAAAACAATAACAATCCACCACTCAACAATGAGCCTCTACCAGACAATCGCCTGATGATTGAACTTCTGCAAGCACATGTGGAAGGCAACAATGATCCAATTGTCATACCCGCGATTGCAGCCAACAATTTTGAGCTCAAATCCAGATTTATTCAGATGGTCTCTGCTCAACCATTCTTGGGGCGTACCATTGATGATCCACATGAGCACATCAAGAGATTCTTGCAACTCACGAATACGGTCAAATTCAATGGTATTCCACAAGAGGTAATCCGTTTCCAACTTTTTCCCTTTTCTTTAGAGGGACAAGCCCGACATTGGCTTGCTAAGGAACCGCCACAAAGTATTCTTACGTGGACGGATTTGGAGACCAAGTTTATCAAATACTTTTTCCCACCCTCTCGTACTACCGCTTTGCGGAATGAAATTATCAATTTTGAACAAAAGTACGATGAGTCTTTTAGTGAATCTTGGGATCGTTTCAAAGATCTTTTAAGAAAATGCCCACAACATGGTTTTACCAAAGTGCACCAAATTAACACTTTTTATAATGGTTTAAGCATGAATGACCAAGATTCACTAAATAGTGCCTCGGGGGGTAATATTTTGGTTAAGACTTCCAATGCCGCTTGGGATATTATTGAAAATAAGTCTCGTGTGCAAACCAAGAGTGTGCGGACCAATGCCGCTAGTGCTAGTACTAGTGACAACGACAAGCGACTTGATAAAATCACTGCGCTTCTTGAATCGCTTGCTACCCAAACCGCCAGCAACACCAACAGCATCAACGCTAAAAATGCTCAAGTCAATGCTGTTAGCCAACCATGTGAAATATGCGGGGGTCCTCACTCTTACACCACTTGTACCACCACCCAAGACTACCCTTCTGAGAATGTAAATGCAGCATACGGTACCTATCCTCCGGCCGCTTATCAAGCTAGTCCTCAAGGTGACCGCAACTTGCTTAGCTACCGCTCAAACAACTATCTCTCACCGCCTGGTTTTCCTCCTAACAACCCAAACCAACAACAAAACCTCAATCGCCCTCCTCAACAACAACAACAACCTCGTGCACCATACATACCACCTCACAAACAACCATATCCACCTCAACGAAACAACCAAGTTTACCAACAACCTGCTTATCAACCACCCGCATACAATGCTCCTCCTAACCAACCCACCGCATTACACCAAGACATTGGAACCTACATGAGGACTAATGATGTGATCGTGGACAATCTCCAACGGGAAGTGCTCAACTTGAAAGCAGATCTGGTGAAACAAGGGAACGATCTGAGAGCTGATATGAGAAACACTTTGGATAGTCAAACGAATGACTTAAGGAACATGATGGCTAGTTTCTTCCAAGGTAATCAACCCTCTTCTTCGGGTAATCTTCCGAGTAACACCGTTGCGAATCCAAGAGGGGAGATGAAAGCAATCACCACTCGTAGTGGCAAAGGTACCAAGGAACCCGAGCTTCCTATACCTCCACCGGTGATTGTGACTAAGGAAAACGAGTCACCTGCTCCTATTCCTCATCCTTCTACTTCCCCAATTTCTTCACCTCTTACTTCTACCCCTCCTCCACCCAAGGATGTGAGTGATCCTATCATCCCAAAGCCTTCCTCTTCTTCCGATATACCTTATCCATCTAGGTTGAGGAAAGAGAAGCTCAAAAGCAAGGATGATATTCAAGTTTCGAACTTTCTAAAAATGTTTAAACAATTGAATTTTAACATCTCCTTCGCTGAGGCTCTCGCTCACATGCCTAAATACACGAAAATGTTCAAAGATCTTCTTAGCGACAAGGAGAAGCTTCTTGATATTGCTAACACCCAACTTAATGAGAATTGCTCTGCAGTGCTCTTAAGGAAATTGCCAACCAAGCTTGGTGATCCGGATCGTTTCTTAATCCCTTGTAACTTCCCGGGAGTAGAGAATTGCATGGCCCTAGCCGATCTAGGTGCCAGTATTAACTTAATGCCCTTAAGCGTTTGGAAGCAATTATCTCTCCCTGAGCTAGTCCCCACCAAAATGACTCTGGAATTAGCTAACCATACGGTTGCTTATCCAGTGGGGACAGCCGAAGATGTCTTTGTAGGAGTCGACAAATTCACTTTTCCTGCCGATTTCGTCATCGTCGACTACGAGATGGACCCTCGTATGCCATTAATTGTTGGTCTTCCATTCCTGAGGACCGGTCGCACTCTCATCGATGTTGAAGCCGGTGAGCTTATCATGAGAGTGGGTGACGATAAAATTGTCTTCAACATGGGAAAGCTTTCTAAACAGTCTTATTCTAACGAGAGTGTTAATTGTATTGACGTTCTTGATGAGGCTTGTGAAGAACACTTCAAAGATGCTTGTAAAAGTATTCCTGCCTCTCTTCCCAATGTTGAGACCGTTTCCTCTATTGACTCATCACTATCTCTATTTGGAGAAAGTGATTTCCTTTGGAAAGATTTGGAAGCCACCATGGGAGATGTGAACTTAGAACATGCCGATTCTCCCACCGATTGGGATGAAGATCTTCGCCTCATTGAGAACATTCTTAAAGACGACAATATTTCTCCACCATCTCCTACGGTTATTGCTATCGATGCTCCGACTTTGAAAACGCCTCCCATCGAAAATCCTCCGGATTTAGAACTTAAGGAGTTGCCGCCCCATCTCGAGTACGTGTTCCTTAAAGATAACAAGAAGTCGCCCGTCATCATTGCGAAGGACTTGAACGAAGAAGAAAAAACTCGCCTCATCGCCGTGCTTAAAGATCATAAGAAGGCAATTGCTTGGAAAATTTCCGATATCCGCGGAATTGATCCGAACTTTTGTACTCACAAGATTCTCATGGAAGATGACTTTAAACCCGCAATCCAGAGCCAAAGAAGGGTTAGTCCTCGAATTCATGACGTCATCAAACAAGATGTTATCAAACTTCTAGATGCCGGCTTGATCTACCCTATTTCGGATTCGCCGTGGGTAAGTCCCGTCCATTGTGTACCCAAGAAGGGCGGAATAACCGTTGTTTCCAATGAACACAATGAGCTGATTCCCACTCATCTCTCTACTGGGTGGAGAGTTTGTATTGACTATAGCAAGTTCAATGATGCCACGAGAAAAGATCACTTTCCTCTTCCTTTCATGGATCAAATGCTCGAGCGTCTAGCTGGTAATGACTATTACTACTTTTTAGACGGTTTCTCCGGGTATTTTCAAAATCCCATCGATCCCAAGGACCAAGAAAAGACCACATTCACTTGTCCCTACGGAACATTTGCTTACAAACGCATGCCTTTTGGTTTATGCAATGCTCCTGGGACGTTCCAACGGTGTATGATGGCTATCTTCCATGACATGGTTGAAGAAACTATGGAAGTCTTCATGGATGATTTCTCGGTTTATGGCGATTCTTTCTCTGCTTGCCTTGCCAATTTAGAACGTATGCTTAAGCGGTGTGAAGACACTCGCCTTGTTCTTAATTGGGAAGAATGCCATTTCATGGTAAAAGAGGGCATCGTGCTAGGACACAAGATCTCCAAAGCCGGTCTTGAAGTAGACCATGCTAAAGTCGATGTTATTTCTAAGTTGCCTCCACCTTCAACCGTGAAGGGTGTGAGAAGTTTCCTTGGTCATGCGGGCTTCTACCGTCGCTTTATCAAAGATTTTTCTAAAATCGCTCGCCCGATGACCCACCTCTTGGAAAAAGACACTCCTTTTATCTTTTCCAAAGAGTGTCTTGAAGCCTTCAACTTGCTTAAGGATAAGCTAACTAAGGCACCCGTCTTGGTCACCCCGAATTGGGAGCTGCCTTTCGAGTTGATGTACGATGCTAGTGACTTTGCTATTGGTGCGGTTTTGGGCCAAAGAGTGAATAAACACTTCCAACCAATCCACTATGCTAGCAAGACAATGACGGGGGCCCAATTGCATTACACGACAATCGAAAAAGAGCTTTTAGCTGTTGTCTATGCCTTTGAAAAATTTCGCTCCTATCTTGTACTTTCTACCATAATCGTTTACACCGATCATTCCGCGTTGAAGTACTTGTTGACCAAGCAAGATTACAAACCAAGACTTCTTCGCTGGGTTTTGCTACATCAAGAATTTAAAATCGAAATTCGTGATAAGAAGGGAGCTGAAAACCTAGCCGCGGATCATCTCAGTAGACTTGAGGATCCTTACCAAGGGGATCATCCGAACAAAGAAATCAATGATTCTTTTCCCCTGGAGACCTTAATGTCTATCAACTCGACTTCTGATGAAACCCCATGGTTTGCGGACATTGCAAACTACTTGGCGGGTGGAATTCTCGTTGACGGGCTAACATCCTAACAAAAGAAGAAGTTCTTCAAAGACATTAAGACTTACTTTTGGGATGACCCGTATCTTTTCAAACAATGTGCCGACTTGATTATTCGCTGATATGTTGATGGACCGGCAGCTTTTGAAATCCATGACGCTTGCCACAAAGGACCCACCGGTGGTCACTTTGGTCCCAACTACACCGCCAAAAAAGTGTTTGACTCAGGATTTTATTGGCCCACCATTTACCGTGATGCTCACAAGATGGTTAAACGATGTGATTCTTGCCAAAAACAAGGTAAGATCACACATAAAGACGAGATGCCTCAGAATTTCATTCAAGAGTGTGAAATCTTTGATGTTTGGGGTATCGACTTTATGGGGCCATTCCCTTCATCTAAAGGAAACAAATACATCCTTGTAGCCGTTGACTACGTCTCCAAATGGGTTGAAGCCAAAGCTTTACCCACTAATGACGCAGGGTGGTTTGTAACTTTTTGAAGTCGCTATTCGCTAGATTTGGTGTGCCTCGTGCCATTATTAGTGATCGCGGGACTCATTTTTGCAATGATCAATTTGCAAGAGTCATGGCGAAGTATGGTGTAAATCATCGTCTTTCCACCGCTTACCACCCACAAACTAATGGCCAGGCTGAAATCTCTAACCGAGGCTTAAAGCGAATTCTTGAAAGAACCGTGGGAGAGCATCCTGCCTCATGGGCTGATAAACTTGATGATGCTTTGTGGGCTTTTTGTACCGCATACAAGACTCCGATTGGTTGTACACCATATCGTCTCGTGTACGGAAAGGCATGCCACCTCCCCATTGAGTTGGAGCACAAGGCTTACTGGGCCTTGAAGTGGGCTAATTTTGATATCAACAAAGTCGGTGACCTACACAAGATCCAACTCAATGAGCTCAATGAACTCCGTAATGAGGCTTATGAAAATTCTTTGATCTATAAGGAAAAGACTAAGCTCATTCACGACTCTAAGATTAAGAACCGAGAGTTCCATGGGAGATGTGAACTTAGAACATGCTGATTCTCCCACCGATTGGGATGAAGATCTTCGCCTCATTGAGAACATTCTTAAAGACGACAATATTTCTCCACCATCTCCCACGGTTATTGCTTTCGATGCTCCGACTTTGAAAACGCCTCCCATCGAAAATCCTCCGGATTTAGAACTTAAGGAGTTGCCGCCCCATCTCGAGTACGTGTTCCTTGAAGAAAACAAGAAGTCGCCCATCATCATCGCGAAGGACTTGAAAGAAGACGAAAAAAATCGCCTCATCGCCGTGCTTAAAGATCATAAGAAGGCAATTGCTTGGAAAATTTCCGATATCCGCGGAATTGATCCGAACTTTTGTACTCACAAGATTCTCATGGAAGATGACTTTAAACCCGCAATCTAGAGCCAAAGAAGGGTTAATCCTCGAATTCATGACGTCATCAAACAAGAGGTTATCAAACTTCTAGATGCCGGCATGATCTACCCTATTTCGGATTCGCCGTGGGTAAGTCCCGTCCATTGTGTGCCCAAGAAGGGCGGAATAACCGTTGTTTCCAATGAACACAACGAGCTGATTCCCACTCGTCTCGTTACTGGGTGGAGAGTTTGTATTGACTATCGCAAGCTCAATGATGCCACGAGAAAAGATCACTTTCCTCTTCCTTTCATGGATCAAATGCTCGAGCGTCTAGCTGGTAATGACTATTACTGCTTCTTAGACGGTTTCTCCGGGTATTTTCAAATTCCCATCGATCCTAAGGACCAAGAAAAGACCACATTCACTTGTCCCTACGGAACATTTGCTTACAAACGCATGCCTTTTGGTTTATGCAATGCTCCTGGGACGTTCCAAAGGTGTATGATGGCTATCTTCCATGACATGGTTGAAGAAACTATGGAAGTATTCATGGATGATTTCTCGGTTTATGGCGACTCATTCTCTGCTTGCCTTGCCAATTTAGAACGTATGCTGAAGCGGTGTGAAGACACTCGCCTTGTTCTTAATTGGGAAAAATGCCATTTCATGCTAAAAGAGGGCATCGTGCTAGGACACAAGATCTCCAAAGCCGGTCTTGAAGTAGACCGTGCTAAAGTCGATGTTATTTCTAAGTTGCCTCCACCTTCAACCGTGAAGGGTGTGAGAAGTTTCCTTGGTCATGCGGGCTTCTACCGTCGATTCATCCAAGATTTTTCTAAAATCGCTCGCCCGATGACCCACCTGTTGGAAAAAGATACTCCTTTCATCTTTTCCAACGAGTGTATTGAAGCCTTCAACTTGCTTAAGGATAAGCTAACTAAGGCACCCGTCTTGGTTACCCCTAATTGGGAGCTGCCTTTCGAGTTGATGTGCGATGCTAGTGACTTTGCTATTGGAGCGGTTCTGGGCCAAAGAGTGAACAAACACTTCCAACCGATCCATTACGATAGCAAGACAATGACAGGGGCTCAATTGCATTACACGACAACCGAAAAAGAGCTTTTAGCTGTTGTCTATGCTTTTGAAAAATTTTGCCCCTATCTTGTCCTTTCCACCACAATCGTTTACACCGATCATTCCGCGTTGAAGTACTTGTTAACTAAGCAAGATTCCAAACCAAGACTTCTTCGCTGGGTTTTGCTACTCCAAGAATTTAAAATCGAAATTCGCGATAAAAAAGGAGCTGAAAACCTAGCCGCGGATCATCTCAGTAGACTTGAGGATCCTTACCAGGGGGATCATCCGAACAAAGAAATCAATGATTCTTTTCCCCTGGAGACCTTAATGTCTATCAACTCGACTTCTGATGAAACCCCGTGGTTTGCGGACATTGCAAACTACTTAGCGGGTGGAATTCTCGTTTACAGGCTAACATCCCAACAAAAGAAGAAGTTCTTCAAAGACATTAAGACTTACTTTTGGGATGACGCGTACCTATTCAAACAATGTGCTGATTTGATTATTCGCCGATGTGTTGATGGACCGACAGCTTTGGAAATCCTTGACGCTTGCCACAAAGGACCCACCGGTGGTCACTTTGGTCCCAACTACACCGCCAAAAAAGTGTTTGACTCAGGATTTTATTGGCCCACCATTTACCGTGATGCTCACAAGATGGTTAAACGATGTGATGCTTGCCAAAAACAAGGCAAGATCACACATAAAGATGAGATGCCTCAGAATTTCATTCAAGAGTGTGAAATCTTTGATGTTTGGGGTATCGACTTTATGGGGCCATTCCCTTCATCTAAAGGAAACAAATGCATCCTTGTAGCCGTTGACTACGTCTCCAAATGGGTTGAAGCCAAAGCTTTACCCACTAATGACGCAAGGGTGGTTTGTAACTTTTTGAAGTCGCTATTCGCTAGATTCGGTGTGCCTCGTGCCATTATTAGTGATCGCGGGACTCATTTTTGCAATGATCAATTTGCAAGAGTCATGGCGAAGTATGGTGTAAATCATCGTCTTTCCACCGCTTACCACCCACAAACTAATGGCCAGGCTGAAATCTCTAACCGAGGCTTAAAGCGAATTCTTGAAAGAACCGTGGGAGAGCATCGTGCCTCATGGGCTGATAAACTTGATGATGCTTTGTGGGCTTTTCGTACCGCATACAAGACTCCGATTGGTTGTACACCATATCGTCTCGTGTACGGAAAGGCATGCTACCTCCCCATTGAGTTGGAGCACAAGGCTTACTGGGCCTTGAAGTGGGCTAATTTTGATATCAACAAAGTCGGTGACCTACGCAAGATCCAACTCAATGAGCTCAATGAACTCCGTAATGAGGCTTATGAAAATTCTTTGATCTATAAGGAAAAGACTAAGCTCATTCACGACTCTAAGATTAAGAACCGAGAGTTCCATGGGAGATGTGAACTTAGAACATGCCGATTCTCCCACCGATTGGGATGAAGATCTTCGCCTCATTGAGAACATTCTTAAAGACGACAATATTTCTCCACCATCTCCCACGGTTATTGCTTTCGATGCTCCGACTTTGAAAACGCCTCCCATCGAAAATCCTTCGGATTTAGAACTTAAGGAGTTGCCGCCCCATCTCGAGTACGTGTTCCTTGAAGAAAACAAGAAGTCGCCCGTCATCATCGCGAAGGACTTGAAAGAAGACGAAAAAACTCGCCTCATCGCCGTGCTTAAAGATCATAAGAAGGCAATTGCTTGGAAAATTTCCGATATCCACGGAATTGATCCGAACTTTTGTACTCACAAGATTCTCATGGAAGATGACTTTAAACCCGCAATCCAGAGCCAAAGAAGGGTTAATCCTCGAATTCATGACGTCATCAAACAAGAGGTTATCAAACTTCTAGATGCCGGCATGATCTACCCTATTTCGGATTCGCCGTGGGTAAGTCCCGTCCATTGTGTGCCCAAGAAGGGCGGAATAACCGTTGTTTCCAATGAACACAACGAGCTGATTCCCACTCGTCTCGTTACTGGGTGGAGAGTTTGTATTGACTATCGCAAGCTCAATGATGCCACGAGAAAAGATCACTTTCCTCTTCCTTTCATGGATCAAATGCTCGAGCGTCTAGCTGGTAATGACTATTACTGCTTCTTAGACGGTTTCTCCAGGTATTTTCAAATTCCCATCGATCCTAAGGACCAAGAAAAGACCACATTCACTTGTCCCTACGGAACATTTGCTTACAAACGCATGCCTTTTGGTTTATGCAATGCTCCTGGGACGTTCCAAAGGTGTATGATGGCTATCTTCCATGACATGGTTGAAGAAACTATGGAAGTATTCATGGATGATTTCTCGGTTTATGGCGACTCATTCTCTGCTTGCCTTGCCAATTTAGAACGTATGCTGAAGCGGTGTGAAGACACTCGCCTTGTTCTTAATTGGGAAAAATTCCATTTCATGGTAAAAGAGGGCATCGTGCTAGGACACAAGATCTCCAAAGCCGGTCTTGAAGTAGACCGTGCTAAAGTCGATGTTATTTCTAAGTTGCCTCCACCTTCAACCGTGAAGGGTGTGAGAAGATTCCTTGGTCATGCGGGCTTCTACCGTCGATTCATCCAAGATTTTTCTAAAATCGCTCGCCCGATGACCCACCTCTTGGAAAAAGATACTCCTTTCATCTTTTCCAACGAGTGTATTGAAGCCTTCAACTTGCTTAAGGATAAGCTAACTAAGGCACCCGTCTTGGTTACCCCTAATTGGGAGCTGCCTTTCGAGTTGATGTGTGATGCTAGTGACTTTGCTATTGGAGCGGTTCTGGGCCAAAGAGTGAACAAACACTTCCAACCGATCCATTACGCTAGCAAGACAATGACAGGGGCTCAATTGCATTACACGACAACCGAAAAAGAGCTTTTAGCTGTTGTCTATGCTTTTGAAAAATTTCGCCCCTATCTTGTCCTTTCCACCACAATCGTTTACACCGATCATTCCGCGTTTAAGTACTTGTTAACTAAGCAAGATTCCAAACCAAGACTTCTTCGCTGGGTTTTGCTACTCCAAGAATTTAAAATCGAAATTCGCGATAAAAAAGGAGCTGAAAACCTAGCCGCGGATCATCTCAGTAGACTTGAGGATCCTTAACAGGGGGATCATCCGAACAAAGAAATCAATGATTCTTTTCCCCTGGAGACCTTAATGTCTATCAACTCGACTTCTGATGAAACCCCGTGGTTTGCGGACATTGCAAACTACTTAGCGGGTGGAATTCTCGTTTACGGGCTAACATCCCAACAAAAGAAGAAGTTCTTCAAAGACATTAAGACTTACTTTTGGGATGACCCGTACCTATTCAAACAATGTGCTGATTTGATTATTCGCCGATGTGTTGATGGACCGGCAGCTTTGGAAATCCTTGACGCTTGCCACAAACGACCCACCGGTGGTCACTTTGGTCCCACCTACACCGCCAAAAAAGTGTTTGACTCAGGATTTTATTGGCCCACCATTTACCGTGATGCTCACAAGATGGTTAAACGATGTGATGCTTGCCAAAAACAAGGCAAGATCACACATAAAGACGAGATTCCTCAGAATTTCATTCAAGAGTGTGAAATCTTTGATGTTTGGGGTATCGACTTTATGGGGCCATTCCCTTCATCTAAAGGAAACAAATACATCCTTGTAGCCGTTGACTACGTCTCCAAATGGGTTGAAGTCAAAGCTTTACCCACTAATGACGCAAGGGTGGTTTGTAACTTTTTGAAGTCGCTATTCGCTAGATTCGGTGTGCCTCGTGCCATTATTAGTGATCGCGGGACTCATTTTTGCAATGATCAATTTGCAAGAGTCATGGTGAAGTATGGTGTAAATCATCGTCTTTCCACCGCTTACCACCCACAAACTAATGGCCAGGCTGAAATCTCTAACCGAGGCTTAAAGCGAATTCTTGAAAGAACCGTAGGAGAGCATCGTGCCTCATGGGCTGATAAACTTGATGATGCTTTGTGGGCTTTTCGTACCGCATACAAGACTCCGATTGGTTGTACACCATATCGTCTCGTGTACGGAAAGGCATGCCACCTCCCCATTGAGTTGGAGCACAAGGCTTACTGGGCCTTGAAGTGGGCTAATTTTGATATCAACAAAGCCAGTGACCTACGCAAGATCCAACTCAATGAGCTCAATGAACTCCGTAATGAGGCTTATGAAAATTCTTTGATCTATAAGGAAAAGACTAAGCTCATTCACGACTCTAAGATTAAGAACCGAGAGTTCCATGGGAGATGTGAACTGAGAACATGCCGATTCTCCCACCGATTGGGATGAAGATCTTCGCCTCATTGAGAACATTCTTAAAGACGACAATATTTCTCCACCTTCTCCCACGGTTATTGCTTTCGATGCTCCGACTTTGAAAACGCCTCCCATCGAAAATCCTCCGGATTTAGAACTTAAGGAGTTGCCGCCCCATCTCGAGTACGTGTTCCTTGAAGAAAACAAGAAGTCGCCCGTCATCATCGCGAAGGACTTGAAAGAAGACGAAAAAACTCGCCTCATCGCCGTGCTTAAAGATCATAAGAAGGCAATTGCTTGGAAAATTTCCGATATCCGCGAAATTGATCCGAACTTTTGTACTCACAAGATTCTCATGGAAGATGACTTTAAACCCGCAACGAGTGAAGTTGTACTTTGGTGAGGACATCTCTCAGGAGATGATTCCATCCCTCACCACGTTCCCCATGAACTAATTTTGGGTCGAGTCAGGCTCGTGACTCGGTTATCAAAAACAAGCGCTCCTCGGGAGGCAACCCGAGTATCTATCCGTTTCTGTTTTAACCTCCTAAGTGTAGGGGGACCTCTATAGGTGTTTGTCTTTTGTGGTGATGTGATTACAGGGATGAATTCACTTTTGCAACCTTTGAAGAACCGTGCTCCCGTGTTATCCGAAATCCGGTTCTATCTCTCAACTATCGTGATTCAATTTTCTTCATACTCACATTTGAAATTGATCACTTTAGTCGTCTCTTCCTTAGCTTGATTTAACCAACGTGCACAATGTCATAAGTGTAGGGGAGACTTTTCCCACATGCTTAAACATTGAGGACAATGTTTATTTTAAGTGTAGGGGGGACTTCTATCGAAGTTTTAAGTGGACTTTTCCATGAAAATGCCTTCATTTAACCGGAAAATCATCTTTTTCAGCATTTTTCAAATTTTTAATTAACTTTGGCCATGTAGTCGTAATTTTTAAAAAAAATTTCGTTGCTTTCATATGTATATATTCCATAATAAAGTGGTGTAGCTAGTTTTGAAATCTTTGACATATTAGGCCCGTTACGATTATTTTGACTCAACCCGAATAGACTTATCTAAGTTTATTCTAGCTAGTATCCTTAACCATGTAGACCTTAATTGGTTTATTAGGCTAAGCATCCACAAGTCTCATTACTTGAGATTTTAAATTGTGGAGAACGAGAAATGACAGAGTCAATTATAAGTCGGTATTCTTGCGCAAGCTCACTTGGTGTAATTATTTGCCTATTCTCCCATCACTTGCTAATAAATTAGTACGATTTGAAAAGTTACTTAGCTTCTAGCCCAAGATTGTTTAAAAGTTGCTCGGTCATGATAAGAGTTCATAGCCAAGGCATAACTTATGAAGCGGGGCGCGAAGATTGGCGAGTCCGAAAAGGCCCTAACAAGGCATGAGGATTCCATTTTATTGCTGAAGATCCAAAGTGATGTGAAAAGCATTATTCCCAAAATCAATATGAAGGATAAAGACTCACGACGAAAAGCAATCAACTCCCATAAAGATCATGGAAAAGTCTATCCGAAAAGACCCTAACAAGGTATGAGGATAAATAGATCAAAGTCCGAAAAGGAGGCGGATCATTGTATCTCAAAATCCCAATTAGAGATTGAAGTAATAATCATGAAGTCGTGGTCAACAAAGTTGGAGTACCCCGCAAAAGTCTCCAAGTGAAGAAACTCTATTACGATGAGAAGACCATTATCTCAAGAACGTCTCTCAAGATATGAAGTATGAAGTATATACCAAATATCGGCCCGAGAAAGGTCTCAAATCGTGAACCGAGTTATGCCAAGATATGAACTTTTTGATATCCCGAGAAGCAGTTTTAAGAGATTTTGTCCTTTAGCTAACTATTGATCAAATCGTCCTACTTTGCTTTCGGCCTAAATAAACTATCAAAATAAGTCTAAAAATGCATCTTCATGATCATTCTAAGACAAAAATAAAATATAAGAGATACACCTAGGAATAAGGGAGTTTAAGCATTTAATTAAGCCATGTGTGTAAGTGTTTGATATGCTAACTTATAATAACAATGAACTCGTTTTTAAGCTTAGTTTGGGGAACGTGAAACGTGAGGGTGATAAATCTTCGCAGCACCAAAGCCCTAATGTAAGTCCTTGATCTCTTTGCAAGTTATTTCCATATAGCTATTTTCAAGTGAAAATGGTTTTCTATCCTTTTGTTTGCTTTAAAGTTTTAATTTCTCTTAGTACTTTGATTTTTGTTCAGTAATATTTTAATAAGGCCAAGGTTGATTGATTATGAGAAAAGTGTAAATTTGCTTTGTCACTAAGCATTGCATGAGGGCATGGCAATGGTTAAGTGTAGGGGATTTGATAGGTGTGAAAACACCCATCCTTTTACCACTTATTTCTGGCTAAAACAAGACCAAAACACGTATTTAATATCATTTGTTTGGAATTATGCGTGGTTTTTGTGTTTATTGTATTTTCAGAATCAACCGGATGAATATTGAAGAAAACATGGGATTGCACGGGTTTTATCGAAGAAAAAGACTCAAGACGAAGTCTATTTTCCAAGAGATGCAAAAGATTTGAAGTCATTGCGTCTATTTGAAGATTTATCGAAGAAAAAGCCAAAGATGGAAGATTCTTATATGTCGAAGAACTCGAGTCTATTAAACAAAAGATTATAAGACGAGTTGGAATTATTCACCGACACTTCTCAAAATTCAAAGTCGGAAACGTTTATTTAAATAAACGTAAAGACTAAAGAAGAAAGAAGAAAAGAAGCCCGAAACCAAAGCCCATTCACAAGCCCACCATCACACGCCTATAAATAGGACTTTACTTCACAAATTTGGAGCTAGTTGGAGTCTTAGTTAGTTTTTAGTTTTTCATTCTCTCTAGTTTTAGAGAGAGAAAGTTCTCAACTTTCTCTCACTAGTTTTCATCTTTCTTTCTTTCAAGATCAAACCTTTGTATTGTTTTTCATTAATCAATTTTAAATTCAAGCTTTTAATCTTTAATCTCATTCTACCTTTCTTGATTTTAGTTAACTTTTGGTGCGAATTACTTATGATCCGTGTTGTTCATCAATGTTTTCGTGCTTAAAAAGTTAATCTTTTTATGTTTCCGTAAGTTTCTATACGAATAAGCTTTAAGATCTTTGTGCTTATTGGCTTATTTGTAGGTTTAGCTTATTTACTTTTTAAAGTTTTCATAAAAAGATCATCTTTTTATGGTTTTATTCAAAAGTTTGCTTAATCTAAGTTTAGATAAGTTGTTATTTGAGCTTATTTGATTTGTTTCATATTAGATTCGTGTTAGTTTTGGAGTTAGCTTATTCCATAAGCTTATCACCTTGCTTAAAGTTTCGGATCAAAGAGTGTTCGGAAAGGGTAAAACCCTTTTCCGACTACGTATTCCGACCACACCACACCCCTTATTCCGATCGTGTGATCGGAAAAGGGTTTAGCGTATTCCGATTGCAGGGTTTTTCAAACATTCCGATTGTGGCTCATTTAAATTTATTCCGATTTGAATCTAGTACTATTATTCCGATTGTGGTGATTTTGATACATTCCGATTGCTGCCTATTTCCAAATATTCTGATTAGAGCTGTTTGCTAACATTCCGATCAGTGCATTTTTCCAATTATTCCGATTGGGGATTTTTAGTTATTCCGATTGACCTTTTCCGATCAAAGCATTCCGACAAGGTGACATTTGCACATTCCGATCAACAGATTGGAATATATTCCGATCTGGACCACTAGTGATATTCCGATTTGTGTTGTTTCCAAC
This sequence comes from Glebionis coronaria, assembly GCA_025667525.1. NCBI lineage: Eukaryota > Viridiplantae > Streptophyta > Magnoliopsida > Asterales > Asteraceae > Glebionis > Glebionis coronaria. The sequence goes on from CM046879.1 coordinate 521,093,449, forward strand.
ATTCCGATCAGGTTTCGATTTTGTTTTCCGAAGGGTTTAGTTCATGTTTTTACAAAGTTTTCCAAGAGTTAGTTTTACTTAGTGTTCAAGTATTTTTCTAAATTTGTCGTTAAGTTTTCAAGCATATATTTTTAAACTTGTCTTTTTAGTTTAATCTTTTAAAGCTTTAATTTTACTCTTCGACACTTACTTATTTGTCATTAGTTTAAAATAGATAAACAAACCAACACCTTTTTATTAACCAAGAACAAATCATTCCACTTAGAACCGTGATCAATTCGAGGAGATTCCGAGATTAATCTAGAACCCATAGCAAAACGCAAATTTCAAATGGCGCCGCTGCCGGCTCTTCTCGTTAAGATCAACAGATTTTTGTGAGAACTTGGATTTTGGGATCCGTTCACCGTGAATGTTACTTTTTCATAAAAAAAAATTTCAAAAACACAAAAAAATTTGGAAGCCACCATGGGAGATGTGAACTTAGAACATGCCGATTCTCCCACCGATTGGGATGAAGATCTTCGCCTCATTGAGAACATTCTTAAAGACGACAATATTTCATCACCATCTCCCACGGTTATTGCTATCGATGCTCCGACTTTGAAAACGCCTCCCATCGAAAATCCTCCGGATTTAGAACTTAAGGAGTTGCCGCCCCATCTCGAGTACGTGTTCCTTGAAGAAAACAAGAAGTCGACCGTCATCATCGCGAAGGAATTGAAAGAAGACGAAAAACTCGCCTCATCGCCGTGCTTAAAGATCATAAGAAGGCAATTGCTTGGAAAATTTCCGATATCCGCGGAATTGATCCGAACTTTTGTACTCACAAGATTCTCATGGAAGATGACTTTAAACCCGCAATCCAGAGCCAAAGAAGGGTTAATCCTCGAATTCATGACGTCATCAAACAAGAGGTTATCAAACTTCTAGATGCCGGCTTGATCTACCCTATTTCGGATTCGCCGTGGGTAAGTCCCGTCCATTGTGTGCCCAAGAAGGGCGGAATAACCGTTGTTTCCAATGAACACAACGAGCTGATTCCCACTCGTCTCGTTACTAGGTGGAGAGTTTGTATTGACTATCGCAAGCTCAATGATGTCACGAGAAAAGATCACTTTCCTCTTCCTTTCATGGATCAAATGCTCGAGCGTCTAGCTGGTAATGACTATTACTGCTTCTTAGACGGTTTCTCCAGGTATTTTCAAATTCCCATCGATCCCAAGGACCAAGAAAAGACCACATTCACTTGTCCCTACGGAACATTTGCTTACAAACGCATGCCTTTTGGTTTATGCAATGCTCCTGGGACGTTCCAAAGGTGTATGATGGCTATCTTCCATGACATGGTTGAAGAAACTATGGAAGTATTCATGGATGATTTCTCGGTTTATGGCGACTCATTCTCTGCTTGCCTTGCCAATTTAGAACGTATGCTGAAGCGGTGTGAAGACACTCGCCTTTTTCGGTTCAAACTGTTTGGGAGTCTATTCGTGTTCGGGATATGAGGGTTCCTTGGTATGAGGTTGTTTGGTTTAATCATTGTATCCCTCGTCACGCTTTTAATATGTGGTTAATTGTCAAGCGTCGGTTAAGAACTCAAGATACTTTACAAGTGTGGGATGTTACTGCGGGTTTGAGCTCGGTTTGTACTTTATGTGAGCGACAACCGGATTCTCATGAACATCTATTTTTTGAGTGTCCTTTTTCCAAACAGGTTTGGTGTCAGGTGGCGGATTTTGCAGGTTTGAGTGCGGCAGGTGTTTCTTTTGACTCAATTATGTCGGTGCTTATCCCTTTGGCAAAGTCTAAGACTTCGAAGAGTGTTATTGGTAGGTTGGTTGTTGCCGTTGCCTCTTATTATGTGTGGCAGGAACGGAATAGGCGCCTTTACAAGAATTTAAAGAGATCGGTTAAGGAGGTTATTACGTGCATTAGGTCCTCGGTTCGTCTGAAGTTGCTTTCAAGCAGGTTTAAGCGATCCTCCGACGGGCTGACTTTTGCTGGGTTATGGGGTCTTCCGGATTCGGTTTTTTGCTGATTTTGTGGATGAATGTCTTTAGAGGTCTTTGTACCATTAGATGGTTTTTCCCTATTGGTACTTTTGGTTTTGTAATGGTTTGTTAGTTTTCATATGGCATGTCATATGAATTCTTAGAAGTTCAAGTGTCTTACTTGAGGTTAATGTGACATTCAGTCACATTCCAGTGTACTTAACTGTTTTTTGGTGTAATATATTTTACCGGGGAAATTGCCCCTTTACCCAAAAAAAAAAAAAAAAAAAAAAGACACTCGCCTTGTTCTTAATTGGGAAAAATGCCATTTCATGGTAAAAGAGGTCATCATGCTAGGACACAAGATCTCCAAAGCCGGTCTTGAAGTAGACCGTGCTAAAGTCGATGTTATTTCTAAGTTGCCTCCACCTTCAACCGTGAAGGGTGTAAGAAGTTTCCTTGGTCATGCGGGCTTCTACCGTCGATTCATCCAAGATTTTTCTAAAATCTCTCGCCCGATGACCCACCTCTTGGAAAAAGATACTCCTTTCATCTTTTCACACGAGTGTATTGAAGCCTTCAACTTGCTTAAGGATAAGCTAACTAAGGCACCCGTCTTGGTTACCCCTAATTGGGAGCTGCCTTTCGAGTTGATGTGCGATGCTAGTGACTTTGCTATTGGAGCGGTTCTGGGCCAAAGAGTGAACAAACACTTCCAACCGATCCATTACGCTAGCAAGACAATGACAGGGGCTCAATTGCATTACACGACAACCGAAAAAGAGCTTTTAGCTGTTGTCTATGCTTTTGAAAAATTTCGCCCCTATCTTGTCCTTTCCACCATAATCGTTTACACCGATCATTCCGCGTTGAAGTACTTGTTAACTAAGCAATATTCCAAACCAAGACTTCTTCGCTGGGTTTTGCTACTCCAAGAATTTAAAATCGAAATTCGCGATAAAAAAGGAGCTGAAAACCTAGCCGCGGATCATCTCAGTAGACTTGAGGATCCTTACCAGCGGGATCATCCGAACAAAGAAATCAATGATTCTTTTCCCCTGGAGACCTTAATGTCTATCAACTCGACTTCTGATGAAACCCCGTGGTTTGCAGACATTGCAAACTACTTAGCGGGTGGAATTCTCGTTTACGGGATAACATCCCAACAAAAGAAGAAGTTCTTCAAAGACATTAAGACTTACTTTTGGGATGACCCGTACCTATTCAAACAATGTGCTGATTTGATTATTCGTCGATGTGTTGATGGACCGGCAGCTTTGGAAATCCTTGACGCTTGCCACAAAGGACCCACCGGTGGTCACTTTGGTCCCAACTACACCGCCAAAAAAGTGTTTGACTCGGGATTTTATTGGCCCACCATTTACCGTGATGCTCACAAGATGGTTAAACGATGTGATGCTTGCCAAAAACAAGGCAAGATCACACATAAAGACGAGATGCCTCAGAATTTCATTCAAGAGTGTGAAATCTTTGATGTTTGGGGTATCGACTTTATGGGGCCATTCCCTTCATCTAAAGGAAACAAATACATCCTTGTAGCCGTTGACTACGTCTCTAAATGGGTTGAAGCCAAAGCTTTACCCACTAATGACGCAAGGGTGGTTTGTAACTTTTTGAAGTCGTTATTCGCTAGATTCGGTGTGCCTCGTGCCATTATTAGTGATTGCGGGACTCATTTTTGCAATGATCAATTTGCAAGAGTCATGGCGAAGTATGGTGTAAATCATCGTCTTTCCACCGCTTACCACCTACAAACTAATTTCCAGGCTGAAATCTCTAACCGAGGCTTAAAGTGAATTCTTGAAAGAACCGTGGAAGAGCATCGTGCCTCATGGGCTGATAAACTTGATGATGCTTTGTGGGCTTTTCGTACCGCATACAAGACTCCGATTGGTTGTACACCATATCGTCTCGTGTACGGAAAGGCATGCCACCTCCCCATTGAGTTGGTGCACAAGGCTTACTGGGCCTTGAAGTGGGCTAATTTTGATATCAACAAAGCCGGTGACCTACGCAAGATCCAACTCAATGAGCTCAATGAACTCCGTAATGAGGCTTATGAAAATTATTTGATCTATAAGGAAAAGACTAAGCTCATTCACGACCTTAAGATTAAGAACCGAGAGTTCCAAGTTGGAGACAAAGTTTTGATCTTTAACTCTCGGTTGAAAATCTTTTCGGGCAAGCTGAAATCTTGTTGGTCCGGCCCATTCACCATTGCCCAAATTTTTCCATATGGTACTCTCGAGCTCGCTCAACCCAATGGACCCAATTTTAAGGTGAATGGCCAACGAGTGAAGTTGTACTTTGGTGAGGACATCTCTCAGGAGATGATTCCATCCCTCACCACGTTCCCCATGAACTAATTTTGGGTCGAGTCAGGCTCGTGACTCGGTTATTAAAAACAAGCGCTCCTCGGGAGGCAACCCGAGTATCTATCCGTTTCTGTTTTAACCTCCTAAGTGTAGGGGGACCTCTATAGGTGTTTGTCTTTGTGTGGTGATGTGATTACAGGGATGAATGCACTTTTGCAACCTTTGAAGAACCGTGCTCCCGTGTTATCCTAAATCCGGTTCTATCTCTCAACTATCGTGATTCAATTTTCTTCATACACACATTTGAAATTGATCACTTTAGTCGTCTCTTCCTTAGCTTGATTTAACCAACGTGCACAATGTCATAACTGTAGGGGGAGACTTTTCCCACATGCTTAAACATTGAGGACAATGTTTATCTTAAGTGTAGGGGGGACTTCTATCGAAGTTTTAAGTGGACTTTTCCATGAAAATGCCTTCATTTAACCGGAAAATCATCTTTTTCAGCATTTTTCAAATTTTTAATTAACTTTGGCCATGTAGTCGTAATTTTTAAAAATTTTATCGTTGCTTTCATATGTATATATTCCATAATAAAGTGGTGTAGCTAGTTTTGAAATCTTTGACATATTAGGCCCGTTGCGATTATTTTGACTCAACCCGAATAGACTTATCTAAGTTTATTCTAGCTAGTATCCTTAACCATGTAGACCTTAATTGGTTTATTAGGCTAAGCATCCATGAGTCTCATTACTTGAGATTTTAAATTGTGGAGAACGAGAAATGATAGAGTCAATTATAAGTCGGTATTCTTGCGCAAGCTCACTTGGTGTAATTATTTGCCTATTCTCCCATCACTTGCTAATAAATTATCTGCAATAAGTAAGGTCGTACGATTTGAAAAGTTACTTAGCTTCTAGCCCAAGATCGTTTAAAAGTTGCTCGGTCATGATAAGAGTTCATAGCCAAGGCATAACTTATGAAGCGGGGCGCGAAGATTGGCGAGTCCGAAAAGGCCCTAACAAGGCATGAGGATTCCATTATATTGCTGAAGATCCAAAGTATGTGAAAAGCATTATTCCCAAAATCAATATGAAGGATAAAGACTCACGACGAAAAGCAATCAACTCCCATAAAGATCATGAAAAAGTCTATCCGAAAAGACCCTAACAAGGTATGAGGATAAATAGATCCAAGTCCGAAAAGGAGGCGGATCGTTGTATCTCAAAATCCCAATTAGAGATTGAAGTAATAATCATGAAGTCGTGGTCAACAAAGTTGGAGTACCCCTCAAAAGTCTCCAAGTGAAGAAACTCTATTACGATGAGAAGACCATTATCTCAAGAACGTCTCTCAAGATATGAAGTATGAAGTACATGTCAAATATCGGCCCGAGAAAGGTCTCAAATCATGAACCGAGTTATGCCAAGATATGAACTTTTTGATATCCCGAGAAGCATTTTTAAGAGATTTTGTCCTTTAGCTAACTATTGATCAAATCGTCCTACTTTGCTTTCGGCCTAAATAAACTATCAAAATAAGTCCAAAAATGCATCTTCATGATCATTCTAAGACAAAAATAAAATATAAGAGATACACCTAGGAATAAGGGAGTTTAAGCATTTAATTAAGCCATGTGTGTAAGTGTTTGATATGCTAACTTATAATAACAATGATCTCGTTTTTAAGCTTAGTTTGGGGAACGTGAAACTTGAGGGTGATAAATCTTCGCAGCACCAAAGCCCTAATGTAAGTCCTTGATCTCTTTGCAAGTTATTTCCATATAGCTATTTTCAAGTGAAAATGGTTTTCTATCCTTTTGTTTGCTTTAAAGTTTTAATTTCTCTTAGTACTTTGATTTTTGTTCAGTAATATTTTAATAAGGCCAAGGTTGATTGATTATGAGAAAAGTGTAAATTTGCTTTGTCACTAAGCATTGCATGAGGGCATGGCAATGGTTAAGTGTAGGGGATTTGATAGGTGTGAAAACACGCATCCTTTTACCACTTATTTCTGGCTAAAACAAGACCAAAACACGTATTTAATATCATTTGTTTGGAATTATGCGTGGTTTTTGTGTTTATTGTATTTTCAGAATCAACCGGATGAATATTGAAGAAAACATGGGATTGCACGGGTTTTATCGAAGAAAAAGACTCAAGACGAAGTCTATTGTCCAAGAGATGCAAAAGATTTGAATTCATTGCGCCTATTTGAAGATTTATCGAAGAAAAGGCCAAAGATGGAAGATTCTTATATGTCGAAGAACTCGAGTCTATTAAACAAAAGATTATAAGACGAGTTGGAATTATTCACCGACACTTCTCAAAATTCAAAGTCGGAAACGTTTATTTAAATAAACGTAAAGACTAAAGAAGAAAGACGAAAAGAAGCCCGAAACCAAAGCCCATTCACAAGCCCACCATCACACGCCTATAAATAGGACTTTACTTCACAAATTTGGAGCTAGTTGGAGTCTTAGTTAGTTTTTAGTTTTTCATTCTCTCTAGTTTTAGAGAGAGAAAGTTCTCAACTTTCTCTAACTAGTTTTCATCTTTCTTTCTTTCAAGATCAAACCTTTGTATTGTTTTTCATTAATCAATTTTAAATTCAAGCTTTTAATCTTTAATCTCATTCTACCTTTCTTGATTTTAGTTAACTTTTGGTGCGAATTACTTATGATCCGTGTTGTTCATCAATGTTTTCGTGCTTAAAAAGTTAATCTTTTTATGTTTCCGTAAGTTTCTATACGAATAAGCTTTAAGATCTTTGTGCTTATTGGCTTATTTGTAAGTTTAGCTTATTTACTTTTTAAAGTTTTCATAAAAAGTTCATCTTTTTATGGTTTTATTCAAAAGTTTGCTTAATCTAAGTTTAGATAAGTTGTTATTTGAGCTTATTTGATTTGTTTCATATTAGATTCGTGTTAGTTTTGGAGTTAGCTTATTCCATAAGCTTATCACCTTGCTTAAAGTTTCCCGGATCAAAGAGTGTTCGGAAAGGGTAAAACCCTTTTCCGACTACGTATTCCGACCACACCACACCCCTTATTCCGATCGTGTGATCGGAAAAGGGTTTAGCGTATTCCGATTGCAGGGTTTTTCAAACATTCCGATTGTGGCTCATTTAAATTTATTCCGATTTGAATCTAGTACTATTATTCCGATTGTGGTGATTTTGATACATTCCGATTGCTGCCTATTTCCAAATATTCCGATTAGAGTTGTTTGCTAACATTCCGATCAGTGCATTTTTCCAATTATTCCGATTGGGGATTTTTAGTTACTCCGATCGACCCTTTCCGATCAAAGCATTCCGACAAGGTGACATTTGCACATTCCGATCAACAAATCGGAATATATTCCGATCTGGACCACTAGTGATATTCCGATTTGAGTTGTTTCCAACATTCCGATCAGGTTTCGATTTTGTTTTCCGAAGTGTTTAGTTCATGTTTTTACAAAGTTTTCCAAGAGTTAGTTTTACTTAGTGTTCAAGTATTTTTCTAAATTTGTCGTTAAGTTTTCAAGCATATATTTTTAAACTTGTCTTTTTAGTTTAATCTTTTAAAGCTTTAATTTTACTCTTCGACACTTACTTATTTGTCATTAGTTTAAAATAGATAAACAAACCAACACCTTTTTATTAACCAAGAACAAATCATTCCACTTAGAACCGTGATCAATTCGAGGAGATTCCGAGATTAATCTAGAACCCATAGCAAAACGCAAATTTCACTCAGCCTTAGGTAGAACAACTCTATTGTTTCCCAAATCATTCAACAAAATCTTAAGCCTAGTATAAGTTTGTGCAACAGTTTCTGTTTCCAAAGCTTTAAAAGCATTAAACTTAAGTCTAAGGGCTTGGATTTTGGTTTCTTTTGTTTCCTCTGGACCTTCATACCCTAGAACTAACTCAGTCCACATCTCCTTATCAGATGTGCATTTAATGATGGACTTTATAATGTTCTTGGGTAGGCAAGAGACTATGATACTTTTGAGTCTCTTGCCCTGGTTAGCCAAACGTCTATCCGTTGGAGACCATTGCTTAACAGGCTTCTTAATGGGTCTCTTAGGGGTAGAGGAAACGGCCAGTGGTACATAGGGACCATTTTCTAAGATTTCTATCAAGAAGGGTTCTAAGCCATCTAAGTATATAAGAAATTCACTTTTCGAACTTGAAAAATCCTCTTCATCGAATGTTGGAACATTGGACACATGTGACCCCCCTCGAACATCAAGTAGTTGAGGAAGGTCATCATCATTATTACCAGTGCTTACAACTAGTGTAGGCATGGTAGTAGATGTGGTGGCCGGTGCGGTGGTCGAAGTGGTACCTAGACTGGTTTGACCAAAGGGTGGAGGAGGTATAGTATCAGCCATATTAAGATCTTGATTTTAAAAACAAGAACGGTTTATGAAAAGTTTTATAAATTAAACCGCTTTGATACCAATTGATAGTCCCTTAATATGACAGTTGTTGATAACTATAACTCTTATAACCACGAAACACAATGAAATACTTTTCAAACGCGTAATGCTTTATTAACTATTATAAACAAAGTATTACAAAGTGCTATGAATACACTCGTTGAATGACAACAAGAAATGAACCTTAGAATAAGTAAACTAGATTCGAGACTCAAGTTTACAAGGGAACCAATGAGACGCTGGTAGACAGCTGAGGGCTCAGCGGTTCCAAGGTGAGAAAGAACTTAGATAAATTATCCAAGCTCAAGGGTTGATTTAATTCTCCTTTCTCACTCCTATTTATAGTGTATGAGGTTGCTTCCTTAGTGGGATTAGTTGATACGTGTCACCTTCTGAATGGAAGAGTACAACGTATTAAATGCATGTCCAAATCGAGACATACCTTTAAACAACTTTAGGTGAACAGTTCTGCCAACTGTTCACCTTTTTTCCCACTAGGTCGTACTAGGCTTTATCTTGAATATCTTGTTTTGTCCCGCTCAAAACACTTGGTAGATTCTCCCGCCTAAACTATAAAGGATTGGGCAAGCTTTGCTTGTCCCAGATTTCTAGGGTTCTTAAGTGATCTCTGAGCATTGTCAACTCAGAGATCCTTGAACACCAACACATTCCTTCTACATCCCAGCTATCCATAATCGCTGGTGAGTATGACTTCAGATTGTCTTCGACTTCTCTGACGTTGTCTTTGACTTGAATGTTCCTGGTGTGCCAGCTGAGGCTTTGCCTTCCACTGGTCTGGTCTCTGTCGCTGGTCCTCTCAGCGATCAGTAAACACTTAGTCTAATTAAACAAATCTAGACTAAGCCATAGTTAAAACTTTCATTGGCCCAACAATACTGTATTCCTTTCTCTACTTTCTTTCTTGAAGTTCTTGGTTACTTCGGTATCCAATTTTCTTAACTCCATGACATAGCTGCTATCAAAATTTCTCACTTTGAGATGTGTTGCCGCGCTAGTGGTTTTGCATCGACGGCTGGGCTATTTCGTGTGTTTTGTGTGAACATTTACAATAAGGGGTGGGTATTCCGTGTAGCTAACCCCAAGTCTGGTAGCCTTTGAAAAGCGGTTTCTGACGTAACTGCCTATCATGCCAAGCTTGACGCAGTAGCTCTAGCACCTTTAGTAAGTGTTCCCCTTCTTAGCCTGTTTGTTATACGAAGGGGTTGAATTATGTCTAGAATTAGATGGATCGCTTCTTGTTTGTGGGTTCGTCCGCCTTTAATCTTCTCGTTTTGTGGTCTGTCGGTAGATTGGCGAGGGATCCTGCCCCCGCTCCTCATGAGTATAATTTGAGGGACACGAGTTATCTTATGAATCATCACGCCTATTTCCTGAAGTACCCATAGGCTTTTTTGTCTGTGGTTGGCATCAGCTGCCACTACATGCTTGGGAGGGATTTTTATCCCGCCTTTATTAATTCTTCCGGAGAGGGTGGGTTCATTTACTTTTCTAGTTTCTTCATATTTTTATATGTTTTGATGTTGACTTGCCCTTTATTTTTTGTAGAGATGTCTTTCTTCGACTTTATTACTTGCTCCAACCCTAGTAAGGTGAAGATTGTTAGCCAGCCTCTCCAACCGGATCAGATCCCTCCTCTTTAGGGAACCACTGGTCACATCGTGCATTTGGAGGGGTTCATTGACCCGGTTGATGAGTTTGCTGATTCACTTCAAGGTGATGCTGACACTAGTGCTGCTGTTTCTTCGGCTAATGTCCGAGTTGGTAATGCTAGTGTCGGGTGTCTGAAACCAATGTTCCCATGTCTATTCCTCCTTTGTCCTTTGCTGGTGTTGGGCATGCTGTTAGGGAACTTGTTGATGGGCCTCTGTGGGGGGGGGGGGTAGCGGTCTTAGGAGGAAAAGGAAGTCTCATGGTTTATTGTAGCTACTAATCCCCCTAAGAGGTTGAGGGAGGATTATGGCTCGTCTTTTGTCCCAAGTACCGGGGGTAAGTCTCGAGAAGTTATTGCTTCGATGTTTGATGTACATGCGGGTGCTTTTGCTTCTTCGAGGATCCCATTTGTTTTGGATTCTGTTACTCCTTCTACCGTTTCTGATGATGGTACGGATCCGGATTCTCTATTGGTTGTTACCCGTACTCAACATCATGCAGTGAGGTTTGTGGTTTCATCTGATTCTTCTGATGAGTTGAGTGTTGGAGAACAAAATGTTGATGAACTAAGTGTTGATTTTTCAAGGTTGGTTGCTTTTTCCACTGTGGTTACGGATTCAGTGGTGATTTCCATTCCTTCTTCCCTCCCTAGTTTTTCATGACGCCTCTTCTCGGGCTCTAGAAATGAGTACTCAGCTCGATGTGGGGCACTTCTGGGGCTGCTGGGGAATGGAGTGATGATGAGGGTTTCTTTTAAGATGTGTTCATGAGTGGTGAACGTTTGAATGAAGTTTATGTGCCCCGATGGCTTGTTACCAATGGTTCCACCCTTGATAATTCTGATGTTTGTTAGAGCTTAATTGATAATGTTGTTCCGCCAACCTTTTTTAGCCAACTTCGTGATATGTGTTTAGATGAACTATTGACAGAGTTTAATGTTGGGTTTGTCCGCCAAGTAGGTCTAAATGCCGAGTTGAGAATGTGTTTTGAACGTTATTTGAGGGAGGTCCGGACGCTACGTTTGGAACGTGCTGAGGGTTCTCGACCGTTGTTGGAGTAGAATTTTGAGATTTAGGCTTTAAAAGCCAAGGTGTCCGAGCTTGAGAAGGAGAATTCTGTGATTCTGGAGCTCCGTGGCCGAGTTTCTTATTTGGAAGCCGCGGAGGCTTCCTTGTCTTCCAACTTGTCAGCTAAGACAGAAGAGAATGGGGTGTTGAAGGGTAAACTTGCGGATCTTACTTCTTCCGTTGAAATTTCAAAATCTTGGGTGCTAGAGTTAGATAGTCGAGGGATGATTTGAGTGATTAATTGTTCGTTGCATAGTCTACTTGCTCTAAGTTGTTTGCTTTTCTTACTTCTCTTGATAGGGAGATATTGCCCGCTATATGACTGTCGTTGCTGGACGACGACGGGTTTTTGTGTGGACTTCGTTTGACCATGGATCTATGCTGCAAATCCTCTATTTATAGGGCAGCTTTTGGTGAAACTATGACCTGGACCCAAAATTTGGGTATGGAGAAGGGATTGGAAAACGGTATTGTACCTGACCTAGCTTAGTGTAGCTCTTTGGGAGTGGGGAATAGCTTATTGTAGCGCCTTGGGGACATCTATCCTTAAATCCTGGAACACTCCTGGCCCTGCTTTTGGACCGGTGGTAAGTGAGAGGCTTTTGGATAATACGATGCTCCGCCCATTACCGAGGTAGTATTGTTGCTTTTGATGATTCCGTCTTATTGCATTTGACAATTAACCAGGGTGTCACTACCAAGGCCAGTTAATGCTTCTTGCGTCCAAGTGGTTTGTGTACATATAGCCGAGCGGTCATATACACAAACAGATGCTGAAATTTTGAAGTAAAGAACACACAACAAGAACCTGTAATAGTTGACAGAAAATAAATACTGACATGTATTGCTCTCATTATTTGTTAATGAGAAAAAGAATATGGTACAAAACCCTTCCCCCTGACCTCCGTGTTGCGGAGATGAAAGGGAGCAAACCAACACTAATACGAGTTGAACTGACTGCTACAAAGAAGAAAAACATGACTCGACTATTTTTCATGTTACCCGACCCATAGATTCTATTTATGTAAGGCTTGAGCTAAAGTTTCTATTTACAAATTACACCCCTATATTCTAACCTAAAGTGCATACTAATACTAACAACCCTTATGAATCATAACAACCCAACTTCTAATTTAACATAAAAAAATAAAAAAAACCCCACTCAATATGTAAAAGAGTTGATTCGTTGAATAATTTCAGTTAGGGGTTTAATAATCAAACACATGCATGCGCATGGCTGACAAAAAAAATATTATGTTAGTGGTAAAGAGGGTACTCTTCTTTTGGGTCCTTTCCGATGTTTTGAAATCCGGTTCGATCCGATCGGATCAATCGATTGAACTGATTTCAGCTTAAAAAGTAGGTCAAAACTAACCGGTTTTTAAAATAGTTGAAACCAAGTTCGAATCGTCGGTTTTTACCTAACCCGGGTCAACCCAGGTGAACAATTCCCGCCAGGTCTTTTTTTTATTTACTTTAAAAGTCTAAAAATCCATAATAGTTCCCACTATTTCTTCTTATCTAACTTGTTTCCAGTTCAGCCACCAACTAGGGGCGGAGGTAGGAAGGGGTTAAGGGGTTGTCCGACCTCTAGTGAAAAAATTGTAGTGTAAATTTTTAAAAATATTAATTTTTTTTTTATAATTTGATCCCTCAAAAACCTTTTGTAGTGTAGTTTTAAAAAATATTTGTTTGATCTATAAGCTAAATTTTTTGGCTCCGCCCCTCCCACCTTCCTCGTGTTTACTTACACGTGTACTCGCACGCGTGTAAACATACCACCTTTGGTGTATCACTTCCTTCCCCGAGGAAGCTTTTAGACGTCATTTCACTTGTATATACATTCGACCATTTTGTAGCCATGGATCAACGTACTCTTATGGAGATTCTCCAATCGAGAGTAGAGGGAAATGCCGACGCCATCGTTATACCTGAAATAACCGCACAGACTTTTGAGCTTAATGTCCACATGATCACTTTGGTTTCTTCTAGCCCCTTCTTAGGGAGATCCATAGATGACCCCCACGACCATATTAAGAGGTTCTTGTTACTTTGCAATACACTTAAGTATGATGGGGTCCCTCCTGATGCTATTAAGATGATCCTATTCCCATTCTCTTTAGAGGGTCTTGCTAGAAATTGGTATGATAGGCAACCATCTAAGAGCATCTTCACTTGGGAGGATTTAAGGAAGAAGTTTTTGAACCAGTTCTTTCCTCTATCAAGAACTACGGCTTTGAGAAAGTTAATTATTGGTTTTCAACAAAGGAATGATCAAACATTTAGTGAGGCTTGGGACAATTTCAAGGAGTTATTGAGGAAATGTCCAAATCATGGATTCGATGAGGTTTACCAACTCAACACTTTCTATAATGGATTAAGACCACACCACCAAGATTCACTCAACTCTTCCGCGGGTGGAAATCTTTTCTCTAAATCCTTTCAAGACGCTTGGGACATTATTGAGAACAAATCGATGGTGCAAGCTCACACACAAATTGATGAGAGAGTCCATGTGGTGCAAGAGAGTGTTACTCCTCAAATAGAAAACATGATCTCTCAAAAGCTTGATACTATGACCAACACACTCATGAAATTTTGTGAACTCTTTTTGAACAAGAATTCCACCAATGATGTGAATGCTATTGCTCTTTCATGTGAGATTTGTGGAGGTTCCCATTCCTACCAACAATGTGATAAAGTTCAAGGCTATCAAAGGGAGTGTTATGCTTATCAAGGAAATAACTACAAGGCACCAAATCAATTTCAACCTCAAGCAAATAACTTTTATCCACCAAATCAAGGATTTAATGCTCAACCTCCACCTTTCCAACCTCAATGTTTTCAAGGTTATGTGCCACAAGATTATCACACATTGGATTTCTTACAAAAAATGAATCAAGAGAATGAAAGGAAGTTCCAAGCTATGGAGAAGAAAATGAATGACCAAACCAATAGGCTTTTAATGGCATTAAATCAAAGACCACAAGGGGCTTTACCTTCCAACACACAAACAAATCCAAGGGCGAATGTCAATGCTATTACAACAAGAAGTGGAAAGACAACAAAGGATCCTTCACCTCCTAAACCTCCTATTGTTCAACCCACTTGTGTTCCTACTTGTGACAAGCCTTCTACCTCTACTTCACCATCTCAAAATGATCCTATTCAATCAAACACACCTTCTCAACCTATTCCTACTTCTCCTTTACCTTCCACACTTCCCAATGAAGAAGCTAACAAAGACAAATCTTCCACTACAACACCTATTCCACCTACACCAAAACCTACTCTTCCATACCCTTCAAGGTTGAAAAAGGGCAAGTTAAAGAACAAGGATGACATCCAAGTCTCAAATTTCTTAAGGATGTTCAAGCAACTCAACATCAACATCTCCTTTGCGGAAGCTCTTGCTTATATGCCAAAGTTTGCTAAGATGTTCAAGGATTTACTCTCAAACAAGGAAAAATTGGTTGATTTGCCCAACACATCCCTTAATGAAAATTGTTCCGCCGTGTTACTTAAAAGCCTACCAACAAAACTTGGAGATCCTGGGCGCTTCTTGATACCTTGTAATTTTCCTGGGGTGGAAAATTGCATGGCACTAGCGGATCTTGGGGCAAGTATCAATCTCATGCCATTATCGCTTTGGAAAAGACTTTCACTTCCCGAGCTCACACCTACTAGGATGACACTTGAGTTAGCTAACCGTACCATAGCTTATCCGGTAGGCATAGCGGAGGATGTGTTTGTAGGGGTTGACAAGTTTACCTTTCCCGCGGATTTTGTAGTGGTTGATTATGATATGGACCCGAGAGTTCCTCTTATTGTTGGTAGACCCTTTTTAAGGACGGGTCGTACTCTTATTGATGTGGCGGAGGGGGAACTTATTATGAGGGTAGAAGATCAAAAGATTGTGTTTAACATGGGAAAATTGTCTAAGAAATCCGATGAGCCTGAGACGGTTAAGCATGTTGATATTCTTGATAAAGAGGTGAATCACGTTGATATTCTTGATGAAGTGTGTAATGAATACTTTCATGAAGCTTGTAAGAGTGGTGAACATGATCTTCCTTATGTTGAGACAATAGCTTCCATTACTTCCTCATTGGATATTCATGAACCCCAACAATTTCATTTTGGAGATTTGAATCATATTTTCAACACAAATGAGGAAGTAAATGAGGATTCTAGTTATGATGAACCACCTCTTTTTGATACACCAATTTATGATGAATATAGTGATGATGAGTTCTCCATTTTTGAGCCTTTATTCTTTGATGATCACACTACCTTGAGTTTTGAGGAGATACCTTTTGAAACACCAATACTTGATATGCCAATCTATGATGACTATCATGATGAGGAGGGTTCTATCATTGATGAGAGTGATAAGGTTCTTGAGATTGAAAGATTGCTTAGTGAGGATGAATTGATAGATAAACAAATTGAAGATTATCTTAAGAGAGATGATATTGAGATTGATAACTCTAGTTCAAATTGGGAAGAGGATGTTCTAGAGATTGAAAGATTGCTTAGTGAGGCTGAATTGATAGATACACAAATTGAAGATTATCTTAAGAGGGATGATATTGTGATTGATACATCTTCTTCAAATTGGGATGAGGATATTCGTGAAATTGAAAGAATGCTTAGTGAAGATGAGTTGATTAATGAGGAGATTGAAGCTTATCTTAAGAGGGATGATATTGTGGTTGATACATTTTCTTCTAATTGGGATGAGGATATTCGTGAAATAGAAAGATTGCTTTATGGAGATTCCATTCCCACTCAACCTTCTCATGAACCTTCACTTATTACTCCTTCTTACACAACTTGTGAAACACCTCAAAACCAAAATGTTTCATTTATTTCACCACCTTTCTTACAAACCAATTCACACAATCTCTTTGAGCCTTCACTTGATGAACCAATATTTGAGAAGTTTCAAGATGATAGTGACTTGTATCATTTGGATGTTGAATTGGAGAGATTCTTTATGTCACCATATGAGGATGTTTTTGATGAGGAGTTTTCTAAGAACAAGAAAGAAATGGTGGTTTCCTCTACAAGTGTGATGACCCTTACTACTCCATACCTTTTCTCTCATGATGTGAAGTATCAAGGAGAATCTTCAAAGGCTCCCACCACCTGTTATTTTCCCATGAAGCAAAAGATTTTTGATCCTGGTATAGAGAATGTTGAGCCAACTCAGTATCCGCTTGATGCATTAAAAGGGGAACTTGTGGGAAACTTTAAAGTATCACCTTATCATCTTATGGGACACTTAAGGGAAAGAATCATAAACAAAGAAACCTCACCCACCTCACCATTGATTAAGAAGTCCACTTTTGGGATGTGCTATTCTTGGGAGGGCAATTATGTATTTGATCCTGGTGGATATTTATGGGGTTTTGTGTACTTAAGAACTTGTTTTACCTTATCATGGAGAGTTTTTCCTAAGAGGGTAAATCTTTTACTCTCCATGATGGTTTCCCCAAGGACAACTTAATTCGGGGCCAAGTCGAGCTAGCGACTTAGGGTTTAAAAACTCAAGCATTGAATAACTAGGTTAGAAAACGTAGAGTAGATTTTCAATAGGTTAGGTTTAATTAAAAGGATGTTATAGTAGAGTTGAAGTGGAGGGGTGCCTTTCTTCGTCTTTTGGTGTTTGTTTCAAGGGTTGCTCTCTCTCATTTCATGCTTGGAGCTTATGGAGGAGGCCCGTGTATCTGGTTCACTTCGATTAGTTTTTGCTATTGTGATATTAAACACTTGTGCTTAAAATGAATATCCTTTAGTTGTCTCTTCCTTAACTTGGGTTAAGCAAGGTTATCAATGTCATAAGTGTAGGGGAGCTCACTCCAATACTCTTAAACATTGAGGACAATGTTTATCTTAAGTGTAGGGGAGACTTCTATCGAAGTGACCTTACCTAGACCATTGCCTTAACTTCATGATAATTGGGAAAATTGATTTTTCGATCATTTTTCAAATTTTTAATCTACTTTGGCCACCAAAAATATGCATTCATAATTTTTGCATCAATCATTTTTCATATCACATTTGCATTGTATATATTTCTTCTTTTATTTTTCATCAAAATATATAAAAAAAAAGAGAAAAAAATATAATAAAACATGGTTTTAACAAGTTTAGACTTCTTTGACATATTAGGCCCGCCATGGATATTTTGACTCAACCCGAGTTTGCTTATTTTAGCACTCTCTAGCTAGTATCCTTAACCATGTAGTCCTTCATTGGTCTATTAGGCTAAGCTTCCACCAATTTCATTCTTTGAAATTTTAAATTTGTGGAGAATGGGAAATGATAGAGTTGAAGCAAGTGTAAAAGGGCTAGATAGACTTCATGGCAATTACTTGTGGCTAAACCCTTCTCTTCTTTATCTCTATTTTTCTTCGCTTGTATATAATTGTTAATAAATAATCAAGTACGGTTTTAATTGGTTTGTAATCTCTTATGCATTTTTGGCTAATCATTTATGGTTGATATGAGTACGTCTTAAGATTCTAAGTTAGCACGTTTTATGTGTACTAGACTTATGTCATGCTCCATATTTAGCGGGTGTTTTTCCTTTTCTTCTTTGCAAATTTCTTGGTGAGGAATAAAGAAAAATAAGAGCGGCTTATGAAAAAAAAATGAGTGGCTAGAAAAAAAAAAAAAGCAAAAAATAATAATGCAAGACTCCCAAGAGGGGCAGTGTGGTGTTAATTATAGTGACTATTGAGTTCCAATATTACCTTGACGGGTTGCGGGGTTGAAGATCCAAAATCTCAAAAAGATGCGGATGTAAATTATTGCGTGAGTTTTATTTTTTTTTTTTCCTTAGCGAGTGTGTAGTTACTTATGAAAGCATGACATGAGGATTTTACACATAAGGCGAATGACTTATTACTCTTGAAACGGACTTATATTAGTTGTGAGCGGTTTTTCAAGTAATGGATGAGAGGATTACTTAGGATTAAAACCGTGCTTCCTTATTTTTGGATTTTACATTTCTTATATTTCACGCTTTAAATAAATGACAAATTTGCTTACAAGCAATTTGCTCAAATAATAACCGGTTCCACATTTAATTGTCATGAATAAGTTGATGCACTTTTTACTTGTGAATGCAATGATCCCATTTATAAGCTTGGTATGGGGAAAGTGAAACTTGAGGGTGATAAATGTTCATGGTACCAAAGCCCTGATCCAAGTCATTGATTTCTTTATGAGTTATTTCCATCAAAACCATTTATGAAAAATCAAAAATATATTAATAGAATTGTTTTCTTTGCATTGCATTGTAAATATTCAAAATCATGCATCATACAGTGTAGAGTAGTGTAGATGCATTCCATAATGGCCAAGGTTGGTTAATTATGAGAAAAGTGTAACTTGGTACTTTAAAATGCTGCATTGCATGAGGACATGGCAATGGTCAAGTGGAGGGGAGTTGATAAGTGTGAAAACACTCATCAATAATGATCCAAATACCACTCAAAACGCAGTCAAATACCTTATATTAAACTGTAAATTATCAGAATTACGCGTGTATTTGTGTTTTTGTGTTTTTCAGGTAAAAAGATACATTTTGGAACAAAGACGCGTTTTCAAGGTTTTATTTGACGAAAAGACGAAGAAAAGGACAAAAGAAGCTTTCAAGGATTTTACTTGCCAATTATATGAACTTTAGGGACTGAAGTTGCCGCTTATTGAAGATCGTGGGCCTATATTGACAAAAGATCAAAGTTAAATCAAGTCTAGTACAAAGTGCCAAAATCTGCCAACTTCAGGGATTGATTTTGCCATATTTAGAAAGAAGTGATCCATGTGATCACTTGTTAACCAATCAAAAGTCTCCATTGAACTCACATGGATCAACTTTAACAGCAGCCATTTAAAGCAGACATTAAAATTAATGGGCAATGATTGAAAAGGCCATTAATACTCATTTTACGAATCCCAATCACAACACCCCAGCCAATCACGTTTCACCATTTTCTTTATCCGGATCAACATCACCACAGCCCATAACAACTTGCCACGTGGCGAATTTATATTCGTCCAAACACCTCATCACCCCTGCATTCTTCTCGTATATATATACTTCCCTGTATCTCTTTCATTTAAAACGTAGCTTTAGTGTGTTTAAAACACACAGTTAGTTAGAGTAAATACTTTCTCTCAATTAGCCAACTTCCATTTTTCTTAGTATACGTTTCACATAGACTTTCACTTACTGTCTTTACACTTCATCATCATAGCTGTAGTTAGTTACAACTATTGTAACAGAATTGTAACAGTTCACCGATTTTAATGGAAATTCTGTTTCTATAATAATCATCACATGTTCGTTCCCATTTATAACTACTGATATGGCAGTGATACTGATGGAAGCTTGAGTGAGATTTTGAAGATTTTTATACAAACATTTAGAGGTCGTGATTCTTAGTTCAAGAAGTGTTGTAGTTGTAGTTCAAGTATCATCTGTTATTGCGATTCAATTTGTGATCAAGGCAGTAGTAATCTCAGTTTAAGCTCAGTTTGCGTTTCGATTTTGACTCAGTTTTAGACGTAGGAGCAGTTAGAGGATAAACATCTTGCTAATTCGAAGAAGGAGCAGTAGAGGTTCGAACTTGTCGTTGTAGCTGTAGACGTTGCTCGTGGCGATTCACTAGTGACGAGTGCAGATTGATTCGGAAGTGTAGATTGATGTTCGTCCAGTTAGATCAATTTGATGACGGACAGGCGAAATCAGTTTTGTTCGTAGCTTTGATGTCAGTAGAAAACTCAAGATCGATAGTCGACGTTTCATTTGTAGACGTTTCATGGATTAGCAGGTTGTCGGTTGTATGTTTGTGAAAGTCGAGCTAGTCAGTTGAGGATGAATGTAGGATAGCTAGTAATTAGCAGATTCAAGTTCGAAGGAATTTCGGTATCGAGTACTTGGAGTATTTCTGTTCGAGGAAGTGCGATTCAAGAGTAGTTCGTAAATCGGTTTCGATATCAGATTTCGGTTTTCATTCGAAGGTGGTGTTCGCTTAAAGCTAGCTCAGCGCTAAGCTTCGCCATCAACGGACTCGACTACGGATGATTTGGTTAAGCACTATTTTTACATTATCTCAAATAGATTCAGTTTAATGCTCCGTTTCATTATCGAAATACTTCCTACTGTTGTTGATTCTGGCTTGAAATGTGTTTAGTTCAGACTTTGTTAGCCCTGTTAGTTCACAATTTTGTGTGCATGCTAGAAGATTTAGTTGCCTGATAGTTTTACTTAGTTTCTTTCTATTAAATTGGTTAGTTGGTTAAGTTTCAGTTAGTAGCACTCTTAATTGTTCATAGTTTCTGTTACTTGGATTTAGATCGATTGGTACCAGTCCAGTTAATCAATATCAGTATTTTACTGGGCTATTCATACCACTCGTGGGCTTTTTATACATGAAAGTGCAAATTTGGCAGTTAAACGAAAATTGGATTTCATTATACACAGTTAGTGTTAAAAAGATTTACATTTTTTTAAAAAAAAAAAAGTTGAGTTTACTTTGAAATTTAGATTTTATGAAAAGTGCATTCTTACTTTTATAAAAATTAGATTTTGAAATTTTGTAAAAAATATAGTTTGTAAAAATTTGTCTAAATAGTTAGTTAAATTTTGTTAAAAGTTTGTTAGCTTTGGTTAAAAATAGTTAGTTGTAATTTTGTTAGAAAATTAGTTACATTTTGTTAGTTGGTTAAATTTGTTAAATTTGTTAGAATTGTTAAGTAGTTTCATTTTTGTTATTTTAGTTAAGAGTTTGTTAAATTTGTTACTTGCTTGATTACTTGTACCTTAGCCTTTATATGTGGTATGTGCAACGTGTTGTAGCGTAGTACATATACGTAGCTAGATATTATTTTTACTTTTTACATGCTCTTTGTGCCAAGTAGTTATAAATACTAAAATAATCTTTTGTTAACCAAAAACAATCAAGTTGAGCTTAAAATTGTTATATCAATTCGGATTGAGCTGAGAAGACAACTATACATCCTTTATATGCAGTAGCAAGCGAAATAAGTGGAATAATCGAAGTTATCTCCTTCATATGAATCTTGATTTTTTTTAAATACCATTGGCCTATGAAACAATTTGAAGTAAGTGGTCTATGTGATGGAGATAATTTTGAATCTTGAATTTTTTCCATAATTTATGTCTTAGAGATCATGTAACACAACAGAAAATAGGTGTTTGGGAATGTGCGTAAAATCGGGTCAACTCGATGGTCTAACCGGTTGACCCGGTGACCCGTTGCCTCAGCCGGGTCTATCTCTAACCCGGTTTTTAAAACATTGGTAAGTTTTTTCGTTGCTTAGAAACAAATAAAAGACGTGTGCATCGAATATATGAATGTGCCCGTAATTCAATCAGATACATTAATAAAGAAATGTACTAGCACTTTGAACCTAATCTACATCACAATAATTGCTGCTAGCAAAGACGCAGTATACAAGTTGTGTACCAAAATGCATTATTGAATGTTAACAAGATGTTTCCTAGAAGTAATAAGTACAGACACAAGGAAGGTGCATGCCAAGTAATGGCTTACGTCTTGGACCATTATGCCTATGCCAAGGATTAGTGGATGATAGTCGTGTTATTGAATTAGTAGTAGTCATTACTAATTTTCCATCCAATTTTCTTCCTCAAGTTGATTATAAAAGGCCGATGCTTATTCTTATGATTTTAAGTAAATTTCCAGTAATGAAGTCACCACAAGCAATTATTTGCTTATCAGCTTCCTCTCATTTTCTTTTTCTCTTTTATGGTCTTGCAATAATATGTTTTATTTCTGCCACCGTCTCTGCTTCCTATGACGGTAATGAAACTGATTATCATGCGCTGTTGGCATTTAAGTCCAAGATCACCCAAGATCCATACAACGTTCTAACCTTGTGGAACCATTCCCTTCATTTCTGTAACTGGAGTGGTATTACATGTGGAAAGCGGCACAAAAGAGTGATTCTTTTACAACTGCCTTCAAATGGCTTAGAAGGCTCGTTATCTCCTCATGTAGGAAACCTCAGCTTCCTCCGCACGCTTTCTCTCTGGAACAACAGCTTTCAAGGTGCCATTCCTCATGAACTTGGTCGCCTATCTAGGCTACGTCGTCTTGGTCTTCATGAAAACAAATTCGGTGGAGTCATCCCGACAAACTTGTCTGGTTGTTCTAACCTCGAAGAACTTTGGCTCGCTGAAAATAAGCTAGCTGGAAGCATACCCAGAGAGATGAGTTCACTCTTGAAACTAACTCGTCTCATAATTTACCGCAATAATTTAACAGGTGGAATTCCACCTTTCTTGGGGAATTTTACGTCGATGGAAAGGTTCACTGCTACCGGGAACCCGCTTGGTGGGAGCATTCCAGATACCTTGGGTCTATGGAAAAGCTTGACGACATTTTACTCCGGTGATTGCAACTTATCTGGAAGGATCCCTCATTCCATTTTCAACCTCTCACTCTTAGTTAATTTTTCTTTAACTGATAATCACCTCACTAGTAGTCTTCCTTCAGAAATTGGTAATCAGCTACCTAATCTTGAATGGCTTCAGTTAAGAAATAACGAACTAACCGGAGTTATTCCATCTTCTATTTCTAACTGTTCTAAATTAAGAAATATTGATATTAGTTTTAACAATTTTAGCGGGAAGTTGACAATCGATTTCTCAAAACTAATAGATATTTATAACATTCACTTAAGTGCAAACAACTTCCATGGACGCGGAGAAGCTGATGACATGAGTTTTATTGATTCTTTGCAAAATTCCACTAGGTTAGCAGTATTGGAGCTTTATAATTGCAACCTTAAAGGAGTGCTTCCAATATCAATAGGTAATCTTTCTGATCAACTTAGCTCTCTATATTTAGGAGACAATCAATTATTCGGTAGTGTTCCTTCTAGTATTGGTAGTCTAGTTGGTTTGGGCACTCTAGATTTAAGAATTAATCGATTCAAAGGAAAAATCCCCACTACTATTGGTAAACTGCAAAAGCTACATTATATTGGTCTATCTAGAAATCAATTTGCAGGGCCTATCCCTGATGCCATCGGGAAGTTATCAGTGTTGAATCAACTTGATTTAGATTACAACAAATTAGAAGGTCATATTCCATCAAGCTTTGGGAGTTGTAAAGAACTTAACGGGTTAAACCTTTCACACAATAGACTAAGTGGTAAAGTACCCAAGGAACTTCTTCAAATTCCGTCACTAATTAATTTTTTAGATCTTTCTCACAACAACCTGTCTGGTTCAATTCCACCAGAGATTAAAAATCTCAAGATGTTGAGCGCGCTCGAATTATCTTATAATAATTTGTCAGGAAACATTAGTAGCTTAGGTGAGTGTATTGGCCTTATTACGTTAAACCTTAGGGGAAACATATTTCAAGGCATGATACCATCTTCGTTAAGTTCCTTGAGATCATTGGAGGTACTCGACATTTCTCACAATAATTTATCAGGCAAAATTCCACAATTTTTAGGCAAATGGAAATCCTTAGAATATTTGAACCTCTCGTTTAATGATTTTGATGGTGAAGTACCGATTGTTGGAGTGTTCGCCAATGCAAGTGCATTTTCAATTTTGGGGAATAACAAGCTTTGTGGTGGTTTGGTTATACTTGAGTTACCCAAATGCAAACAAAGGGGTAGTAAGAAAAAAAGGCTTCATTTCTTTTTATTATTCATTTTGATTGCACCGATAGCGCTCGTTGTACTATGTTGTGTGCATCATGTATTAAAGAAGAAACGCAACAGTCAACCATCTCAATCTTCAAGGAATGAAATGTTCTTAAATATTTCATACAATCAACTTCTTAAGGCTACTGATGGATTTTCTATAGCAAATTTGATTGGTGAGGGTCATTTCAGCTCTGTTTATAAAGGAATCCTTGATTCTCATGATAATAGAATTGTTGCGGTCAAAGTGCTACATCTTCAAAATCGAGGAGCTCACAGAAGCTTTCTAGCAGAATGTGAAGCATGGCGGAATATTCGACACCGTAATCTGTTGAAGATAATAACTTCATGTTCAAGTGTTGATTTTAAGGGAAATGATTTTGAAGCTTTGGTTTACGAATTTATGACCAATGGAACTGTACACGATTGGCTTCATTCAAGTGCAAATACATCGAAACTCAACCTTCTTCAAAGAATAAATATTCTCAAAGATGTTGCCACCGCACTTGATTATCTTCACAATCGCTGCCAAACAACGATTGTTCATGGTGACTTGAAGCCGAGCAACATTCTACTTGATGATGATATGGTGGCTCATCTTGGAGACTTTGGTTTAGCTCGACTACTTGATGCAGAAGTAAACCACAACAGCTCAACTGGGATTAAAGGAACAATTGGTTATGCACCTCCAGGTAATATATGATTCTTGTATTCCATGATGCCTATATTTATACTTGCAGATTACAGAATTTTTAATTAAATAACCATTTTAATGGGCAGAGTATGGTCTCGGGAGCGAGATGACAAGTAGTGGGGATGTTTACAGCTTTGGAATATCATTACTAGAGGTGATGACTGGAAAAAAGCCGACAGACGACATGTTTAATGAAGGTCTTAGCCTTCACAAATTTGCTTACATGGCATTACCAGATCATGCAGTCAATGTTATTGATGGTGATGCAATTGTGTTGCAAAGTACTGAAGCTAATGCAAACAAAATGGAAGAATGTCTGGATGCAATTATCAAGATTGGAGTATCGTGCTCTGTGGATTCGCCACCACAACGAATGAAAATAGAAATTGTTGTCACCGAGTTGGAGTGTATTCTCAATGTGCTTCAAAATATATAAGGTACTCTCTTCTCCCTTTCAGGTTTATTATCAAGCTTGTATATGAAGTTGAAAGTAACTGCAACAAGGAGCAGTGCATTTAGTAGATAAATGAACGTTATGTTGCCAGGCATGTTTATAACTTTATAAGGTTGGTTTAATTTTCATGTTGCATAAGTGTAAGAGACGTAAGAGTATGTTTTTTTCCAGGTTAATTATTAGTATGTGTTAAACTTTGTTATGATTATGTTTGGTTAATTTTCCCTCGATACAATTTGTGGTATGGAGTTCTACTTCAGTAATAGGGTAATTTACACTATAGGTCCATGTAAACACCTCTGATTGCGGATTTGGTGGGTTGACACCATGAATCACCCTATTCACGTTTTGGTCCCCGTTTGGTCGTTGGAGGCCCGTAATTTCTAACACCCGGCTGTTATATGCCATTTTGATCGTGGGCATATTTATAATTTCAAATTTTGTGTTTTCCCCGTTGGTTCTGAGTCAAAATTCAAAACGACGCTGTATTTAGTCCCGAAGACCCTTGTTTTTGTCTTTTCCCCATATTTTTTTTCACATTCCAAGGGTATTTGAAGCTGTTAATAGAACTGTAGTATTTTATGATACTGATAAGCAAATTACTGAAGTATTATTATTATATGTAGATGTTTATTAAAAGTGCTTATATCACTATACACTGGTAGATTGTTCTAAAAAACAATTCCAAACATCCATTAAGTAACAAAAAGACAGCAAATATCATGCAAGTTTTTCTGTTGAGACATCCATTTATCAAAATCAAACGCAAATTGCAGAACTCTACCAACAGTGAATCCAATTTGTCCGAACCAAGTGGCGCCTTTTCTACTCGACTACGAGTAAAATAAGCAAAAACATAGAACTAAGAACACGAAACATAGAAAGAAGATAACTCGAGAGACAATGTCAACTCGTATTTCTTATTATATATATATATATAATACATGTTCATATAAACAGGTAATGTTACTACACAACTTCATAACGAGTGTGTGTGTAAGTTACATAAGGCTCAAGCAGAAAGCAGAAAGAAGTGATGTCATAATTCATCTCCTGATGTGTGATTAATTGACCAATAACCAATATACCACCTCCGTTGTAACCTCCGGTAAGACAGTGAGAGAATGAATCAGGAGCAACCCCTTGTGAAGAAAGTTGGGATATAACGGACAAACCCTGTTGATCAAATCCAAACATCCCGTTAAGCGCTCTATCAGATTCAGTCAGGTCTCCATATTGGAATCCATAAGTGCACTGATTATTTGACCCGGAACACCCAGAGTCAGACGATTGGCTGGCCAGTGAACATAGTGCGTCTGAACAAGTAATCGGAGAAGTTGCTGATGAGCTTGTCGGGTCATAGAACTCAAGTGGGATCTGTTAAAAATAATAAACATAGTAAATCATTACTTCGTTACTTAATAAAGGTATATATTTTTTACAAGAATACTCAAATAACTATAAGCATAGTTGTAGCCCGCTTGATGTAGGGCATCCATTGCATAAATGGCAACTGACATAATAGTCCCTTGGAGGCGACCCCAATTGCACTTTTGTGTAATAAAGCCTACAAGGATAAACAAATTCCCATTATATTGCCTTTCAAAGAGGAAAGGCTACCCGTTACTGAATTAACAATAAGCCAACAAAAAGCAGCCTGCAATATACCCATCAACTTCAACCAGTCGATTAACTAACAGATTAAGACTAACCTAAATAATCTCCGAGTAAAACCATAAAGGTAAGTATTAGCAACAAACTCTTGAATGGCTTATATGTAACTCACACTTCACAATCATATCAACTATTTGAAGATTATATAATTCAAGGCATTTGGGAAAGTGTTTCGTTAATATATATGTAAACTCACACTTCACAATCATATTAACCAGATATATTTCTCAAAATGTTCATCAAGCCACTCATGAGTTGCATACATTCTTGAGCGTTTCAAGACGTTGGCTCATAAAAAGCTCAGAAGTGACCACCTTCCATACCTGCTGCCAATACCATATGGCGCATCTCCAAAACCAGCATGGTCATAGGCCACTGTAACGGCTCACAGCCATGTTAGGCCTAGTTGCAAAAAAATTGTCATTGGTAGTGTAGCACTCTTTGACCATCTGCCAATTGCTTATAATCAACAACCGGCCCGTAGTCATCAGCTATCTTTCCTAATAATTTTGCCAAAGAAACTTGACCATGTAGAAGATGAAGGTGACCTATACAAGGCAATGCTCCAGATGGTTCAGGAGCAACCAATTTATCATCTTCCGTTCTTCAACCCATTTCTCAATGCCCTCACGAGGTGCTCCTAAGGGGCCTGGTGGATACATTCGAAGTGTTTCCTTCCCTATAGCTTGTAGATACATTAGGTTTTTTATGTCCGATTCTTCAACCCATTTCTCTCTTCCTACCTGAATGCCAAGCTCCTTCTGGGCTTCAGAAGTAAAGAAAGTCCTCATGTCATTGTCTCAGCGGTGCTTTCTGAACGTGTCAACATGACAATCTACAAAATAAATATGTTCAACATGATTAAATAACAAAGGCTCTCTTCAAGAGATGAAAAGTTTTCATATATAGATAGCAGAACTAAGTCACAAACCAGCGCTGTTGCCTTGATAATGATTTCACGCCCATGTCCAAACATTTTAGCATCTTTTGACAGGGTTGACAGTATCACATCCATCAAATCGGCTTCTTTAATTCCATTATGTTCTTTGCTCTTTTCAACATGTTCATCAAGCCACTTACTGATGACACTATCAAGATCTTTTCCCAATTGCTTCATAGCTTTCAAATGCCCTCCAATGTCCATCCATTCCAGATAAGGAATGACATCAGACAAAATAAAAACACTTGCAGGTTTTCATTCTTACCATCGGAGCTACCCGCATTAGAAAAACTTCTGTTAACAACTAACATTATTATATTTATGCTAATAGAGACTTATAACCCAACCGACATATAGTGCTCTTAACATCAATCACATGAAATTTTAATGTTAATATAGTATTTTCTTTATTATAAAAAAATTTAAAGCCTCCTATTTTTTTCTTAGTTTTTTCCATAATTAGAAAATGTTTGGTTATTACTAAATATTACTACTCTTATAAATGGGGCATGAGACACCATGAATACATCAAAGGAAAGATGTCTATGAACGGGAAAGATAAAGAGCTTCACCTGGTGATGTTCCCTTTCTTTGCCTTTGGTCACATTGGTCCTTTTGTGCAACTATCTAACAAGTTATCCTCCTATCCTGGTATCAAGATTTTTTTCTTAGCTGCTTCTGCCAATGTTGACCGTATCAAAAACATGCTTAACCCCATCACCACCACCCAAATCATCCCTCTAACCCTACCACATGTAGACGGCCTCCCTAAGGGCGTTGAGTGCACCGCTGACACCTCATCAGCCGGTGCTGAACTCCTCAAAGTCGCGTTAGACCTCATGCAACCACAAATCAGGACTTTACTTACGAACCTCAAACCTGATTTTGTGTTCTTTGACTTTGCTCAATGGTGGCTGCCACGTATGGCATGTGAGCTTGGCATCAAAACCATTTGTTTCTCTGTTTTTATGACGATTCTCACCTCGTTTCTAGTCGTTCCCTCTAGGCTTAGTCATAATGCATCACAAACTTTAGAAGAAATTAAGAAACCTCCACCCGGGTTCCCAAAAACCATCAACCTAAAAAACTTTGAAGCTCAAGATTATACGTACATCTTCAAAAGTTTCCATGGTACTCCAAGCGCCTTAGACCGCTTCATCACATGTTTGGATGGTTGCAATGTTATACTTGTTAAGTCATGCGTAGAAATGGAAGGACCCTATATAGATTACTTTAGCAAGCAGTTCAAAAAAACCAGTTCTTCAAATTGGTCCAGTGGTTCCAGAGCCACATACAGGCCAGCTAGAAGACACATTGGTCAACAGGTTGAACCACTTCCCAACCAAATCTGTGATATACTGTTCTTTTGGGAGTGAGACTTTTCTGACAGATGATCAGATCAAAGAATTAGCTTTAGGATTGGAACTCACAGGTCTTCCTTTTTTCCTAGTTCTAAATTTCCCAACAAACCTTGATAGCTCAGAGCAGCTAGAAAGGACACTGCCACAAGGGTCTCTAGAAAGAGTCAAGGATAGAGGTGTTTTACACTCAGGGTGGGTACAACAGCAACACATCCTGGCTCACGAAAGTGCTGGCTCACGAAAGTGTGGGGTGCTACCTGTCCCATGCTGGTTTCAGCTCGGTTATAGAAGGTCTGGTGAATGACTGTCAACTGGTGATGCTGCCATTAAAGGGTGACCAGTTCATGAACTCTAAACTGATAGATGGAATGGAGAGTTGGAATGGAAGTGTATCGAAGAGATGAAGATGGGTATTTCGGGAAAGACGATGTTTTTGAGGCTGTGAAAAGTGTTATGATGAACACTGAGAAAGAACCAGCCAAGTCAATAAGAGAAAACCACAAGAAGTGGAAAGAGTTCCTGCAGAATAATGAGATACAGAGCCATTACATAACAGATTTGGTTGAGAACTTGAGAGCTCTTTGACAAGACGACATCCTGTAGTAAGATGTACTACCATCTAAATACATCCCCATGCTTGCAGATTATGTAAAATATGCATATGGCTAATAATGAATGCATAAAGGCCTTTGAATGCATCTGATGCTATGTAGGTGTGTCAAGTGCTTTTACATGTTATTGTTCTTACATTTCTAAGAAAATGCAATTACCAAACTGCTATTTACTTTTTACTATTTTGACCATTTAGTGAAGCAAACAAGTCATTTCTTACAAAAATATGAAAACTTTATCTATTTAACCATGCATACTTTGAACAAGCAGGGTTGATCAGTTGGAAAAACCCTCTCCTTTAGAGATAGAGGTGAGGGTTCTATCCTCACTCCCTGCAAAAAAAGGTCGGATGTCCTCTGGAAGTAGCTTCTCTAGTCTCTACCTTTTGGTACGGGTAAGGTTGTCTACATCTCACCTCGTGGAAGACGGGATTAAGTACATGTTACTTATTTTTTTAACGATGCCTACTTGCCCAATATTGCAACGAAATTGCATACTTCGGTAATAGATGGAAAGTATGTTGCAGTAAAAGGTTAAAAAGGTACATTGAATATGATGCCAAAACTGAATAGTATGTTACAACTCTTGTGGTTTGCCCTAACCATAATTCACACAACCAGGTGTTACAAAGTAATGAGCGTGTAGATGTGTGTTGTCATCTGGAGTTGTGATGATGGTTGTTTCACTGTTTTGCCAAATTCTGATTATTTAAGGATTATATCATTAATAACTTGTTGAGACTAATTCTAAACTATTCCGAAACTGGCTATTTGACCCTAAACATTAATATAACCAGAATCAGTTTGACTGTACCTAAGCAGTTGAAGTATCTGCGACTTGAAAGACAGTAACTAGATAATCACTTTCAAAACCAAATGCCAAACACCCATCTCTAAACGTAAAATTAGAATGTTTATTCACACTATACATTAAAGCAGATGGCATACATACCTCAATCTAGCTAGATTATTGGTCTCTCTTGCTGGTTCAAGTCTTCAACAAGTTTAAGAAGCTCAAGGCATTCGTCATGTTCATTAAAACTCATCAAGGATTCCATGTATGCTATCAACCCGTCTATATCCTCAATGCCAGCTTTGCACAAAAGATCAAGTAACAAATCTTGCACTTCATGAATCTTTCCTTCCGTTCTAAGACCTTGAACTATGGAACAGTACGATGCAAAAGATGGCATAATGTCATGATCAAACATCTGTTTCATCCACTTTACACAATCATCATACCTCCCTACCCTACATAAATGTTCCATGATCTGAGAACACATGAAGACATCAGGAAAATAGCCATATTTCACCATTTCTTGAACCAATTCATCGCCTTCAAGTATCCGTCCCACTTTATACAGCCCCAGAATCCAAAAACTATAAATATCCGAATCCCCAACACCATGTTTCTTGGCTTTCTGTAGAAATTCAGCTAAATGGGTAGCTCCGGTATCTTTAAACACAGCCAATGAACTACTGGTTACACTTTTAGAGAGAATTAATCCTTCAAGCAATGCAGAAAGTGTTTCAGAGTTTGGTTGGCACTTGTTAATTACCATATCATTCAAGATACCAAAGGCACGTTCCAGATCACCAGATTTAACATAAGCTCTAATTAAAATAGTATATGTAATTACATTTGGAGTTACACCCGAATTGTACATGATCTGAAGAAGCTTCACTGCTTCTTCCAATTTTCCATTCTGACAGAATCCGTCAATCAAAACCGTAAATGTGTAGACATTGGGAGCACAATTACAACACTTCATCAATTCAAACACTTCTAAAGAGCCTTCAATGTTACCTATTTGGCAATAGCCGTCAATCAAAACTGTGTAGGTCACTACAGAAGGAGTTACACCGTGCTTCAACATCTTTCCTAACATTGCATTTTCTTGACCCAATTTCTTATCTTTAATGAAAGAATCAATCATTGAGTTAAAGATATGAGGACTAGTAAAAGTAAAACTTTTGGACCGGACTATTGTCTCAAGAACCATAACCGCATTTCTTATTTTACCATTTTTGCAATATCCGTCAATAAGAGCAGTAAATGTAACTTCATCCGGCTCTATTCCCTTCTTCATCATTAGACCC
Source organism: Glebionis coronaria (assembly GCA_025667525.1). Classification (NCBI taxonomy): domain Eukaryota; kingdom Viridiplantae; phylum Streptophyta; class Magnoliopsida; order Asterales; family Asteraceae; genus Glebionis; species Glebionis coronaria. Next base: position 521,125,501 of record CM046879.1, read on the forward strand.
AATAGCCCGTTTGCTTGATCCAATTTTCCTTCTTTGGAAAGCCGATCAATAAGCATAGTATAAGCAAAACCATCAGATTCGAGCTTAAGTGAGTCCATTGACTTTAGTATCCTAAAAGCCATATCAAGATGACCTTCCTTACAAAATCCGTCTACTAAAATGTTATAAGTTAGTCTCGTGGGCCGCAAACCATTGTCTATTACCTTTCTTAATAACGTCATTGCTTTATAAGGCTTATCAATTCTACATAAACCTTCCATAAGTTCATTATACGTCCGTATATTCGGCCTACTGTTTCTTTTCTCCATCATCGCAAGCAGCTCAAAAGCAGAAACAACCCTTCCTTCTTTACAATATCCGTTAATCAAAGCATTAAACGTAACAGTACCAGGAGTCAACCCATCTTTCACCATTTTCCTAAACATCCCATTCGCCTCATCAACCTTACCTTCTTTACACAACCAATCAATCAATATCGTAAAAGTATGCACGTTCGGCTCACACCCCTTTTTCACCATCTCATCAACCAAACACAACGCCTTATCAATCAACCCCATATCACACACCGCCTTAATCAAAACACTATAAGTCCTCGTAGTCGGCCTACACCCATACACCCCCATCTCCTCCTTCAACCTAAACGCCTCACTTACCATCCCCTTCTCACACAAACCGTGAATCAAAACCGTAAAACTCACCTCGTTCACCCCACACTCACCCTTCTCACACATTACATCAAACACTCTCCACGCCTCATCCACCCTCCCAATCCTACAATACCCCAAAACCAACGAACTCCCTACGTAAACATCCACCCCAAACCCACACTTCACCACACGCGTAACAAACATCTCCCCTTCCCTGACAAACCCGTCCTTACACAACGCGTTAACCACCGTCCGATAATCAACCAAACCCAAAAGAAACCCATCCTTAACCATCTTCTCATAAACCCTAAAAACCACCAAACCCATATCTCTCCCAATCTTACTAAAACACGCTAATATCGCGCTATAAGACGGGTAACTCAATACGAACTCCTGAATAAAGCGAACAACGTTTAACGCGTCGTTTACGCATTCGAAACGATGGTGTTTAAGGAAAGCGATGAAAAGGGGGTTGTTTAGTATGGTGTGTGAGTTGTTGTTATTGGAAAAGATGAGTTTGAGTAAAGTGAGTTTGTGGTGAATGTGGTGACAGTAAGTGGAGTGACGCGTGATGAAAGTGAAGAAAGTGGTGCAGAGAGTGGGGTTGTGGGAGTGGAGGGTGATGACGTGGCAGGCGGAGAGTGGGCTTAGGTGGGAGGTGAGGGTTTTGAGGAGTGGGTTTTGGGTGAAGTTTGGGTTGTGTTTTATTAAGGATGTGATTTGTGTTATGATGTTTGTGTTTGTGTTTGTGTTTGTGTTGGGTTTATTGTTGTATGTGATGGTGGTGAGTTGTCGGAGTTTTGTTAAGGAAGATTTCAACATGCATTTGGGTGCTCCAGTGCCGAGTGGAGAAGAGAACAGAAGCAGGCGGCTGGCTGGTTTGGGTGATTTTTTGGGGGGAGGTGGAGCGAAATTGGCGGGAACGGCCTTGTGTACATTGTGAGCCAAACAAAAACCTGGGCTGGTGGTACACAAGTGACAAGAAGGCCTTTGTGTCTCTTTTCTTTTCAAAGTCTTTTTAAATTAACTTTGATTTTAAATAGAGAAATTTTTTAGAATAATCAGAATCCCATACCTATATATCTGAGCATCGGACCCGGACCGACAAAACGGATCGGTTCAAAAACCAAAATGACCTTGGATCCAGACCGGAACAAAATGGTTCGATTCGAGTTAGTCTAGTCTTCGGTTCGGTCCTATTAAGCATAATCGACGGATTTTTGATAAAACCGAGCCGAACACCGATATAGTCCAAAACCTCAGACCGAGACCTGGTAAGAAATTGTTCAATTCGATCCAGGTCAGTTTTCTGGTCCGATCCAAATCGAGGTCCAAAGTTGGGTAAATCTATTTACATGTTTACATATCCTATGTACACGGATAAGTTATTTGTATTTATAATAATGCATAAACTTTCATGATAAAACTTCGATTTAAGTTCATATAGATATCAATTTATTCGAATTATAGGAGGACACATCCTCATCTCCATCTTTCTATCATCCAATTGATGAGATTAGATTTTTAAAATATGTTGCGCGAGTATTTTGGTAATTACACATCTAGTATATAAACCGTTTCTTTTTTAATAAATCCTCATTTGACACATACATCGGGGTGTGTTTTCTTTTTTTCTACCAACCAACAACAGATCCATCAACGTTACTCTACCACATACATCAACGAAAAATTTCATGAACATCTAATCCATCGTTACGAATATCTAAACGACGATCTTCTTCTTCTTCAGTTGATTAATAGGTTAGATTGATTATACTTGTTCTTATTTTAGCTTATTTGATCTGAATAAGCTTATTAATTTACCATCATTCAAATTTATAAGCTTTTAATTAGCTATTTTAAACGAATTATCTGTATCGGTTGTTCTTAATTATAAGCTAGCTTATTAGGTGATTTATGTGAATAATTTATTGTGAGTAAGTTAACTCATGTGAATAAGTTGAGTCAAGTGAATAAGCTTATGAATAAGAGGAGATGATAGCTATGTGAATAAGCTTATAAATTAGAGGAGAGTTATGGATAAGCTAGCTTATTAGCTTATTTTGACGGATTACCATGTTTTATAAGTATGAGATTTATGAATAAGCTTATGTTAGTGTGAATAAGTTGTATTATTAAGCATTTCTATATTCTGGACAATTTATTATTTAGCATTTGAGCTAATTAAGCTACTAATGTAGGTTGAATTATGTTTGAGTATCATATATGATACATCATTTATCATACATGATAGTTATATGATATGTGATATATGATAGTATATCATATATGATATACGAAGTATCATATACGATGTATTTAACAAATCACAAGAAAAAACTAAACTTTCTTCCTAATATGTTCTTTCATTTCTTCTTTAAATAGTTAAATACAGACTCTGCGAACACAACAACGAGCATATATGGATGTTGCAATTGTCTGGTTGGAGCAAAGCAAGAGGACGTGCACGCGTAGTTTAAAGATAAGATGAAGTCGTCGTGGCCCAAGAGAAAGTTGTTCAAGAAAAGGTAGATTTGGTTGAGAATGATTAAGAATTGATAGCAGAACAGTAGTTTCAATAATAAGAATATTTTGGTTTTAATTATGAATTCAACAAGCTGTTTTATTTTTGTATCTTTTTTATAATGAATAAATGTTTTAATCATAATTTTACATCAGGTTACATTCTGTTTGAAAAAGTGTTTAATCATTAACTTTATGTTGTTGAAAATCACTATTTTATATTTTCTAAACAAGTGTTTAATCATTGGTTCAGCAAACTCTTTATTTTAATCATGAATTCAGCAGACCCTTTGTTTAATCTACCAAACTTGTGTTTGAGTATCATGTATGATAATTCATGATCATATATGATAATGCGGCATTATATATTACAAAATTTAAGAGTTACGAGTATTATCATATATGATATTGCATTATCATATATGATAATGTAGTATCATATATTGTAGAGTTATAGGTATTATCATATATGATACCGAAAAAGGTAATAACTATGTTTCAGAAATAAGATAAAAAGTTTAACAAAATAGCTATATTATATAAAAGTTACATCCGTAAATGTTTCGCCGTAATCATATTCAACAAAAAACATAATAATTTAGTAGCATTACAAAGTTAAAGCATTACATCATCATACAATAATTTCTAAAAGATAAACTATTTAAACGCGTAAAACAATGGATGTTGATCTCATGCATCAACATTTTTGTTGTAAACTTGGCATTCGTCTTTTATCATCTCATGCACATGTCTTTGTTTGTTCTTTTAGGTGAAAATCCAGTGTTCCACTTCTTATCTTTTTCTAGCTCACTTTGGTCGGATGACTGTTTTTTGTTATATTTACTTCATTAACCTTGAGATGATTGCATTCTGTAGAAACTAGAAGGGGGGGTGAATAGTTTCTTAAGTTTACTTATTAAATGAGAGTTTTCAAAAATCATTTTAAAAAACTTAGACTTGAGCAGATATGTGAAATCTTCTTTACATAATATGGACAAGGGATAGTGCAACTAAACAACTAATCACAAGTATATGCAAGTAATGAATAAAGAATGTAAAAAGATAAGGAAAAGAAAGATCAAACCAAACACCAAGGATTTATAGTGGTTCGGAAACGAAGATCACTCCTCGTTCCTACCCCACTCCTCGAGTACTCCTTACTCGAGAGTTCGCTAATCAACAAGCTCCTTAAGGTGGAGAAACCGTACACGTCGCTTAACCAATTTCCGACTCTAAGCTAAAAGTCGAGCCCTAATCTTAGCTAGGACTAATCTACACCAATATACTTTAAGGACTAAGTATTAACCACACAAAATACACAACTTCCAAATAGACACGACTACTTGGATCTTCACAACAACAACGCAAGAATGAAAAATAAATGTTTGATCTTCAATGGATCTTTGAGGTAGACACAACACTTCAAGGATGAAAGTGTTCTGTTGGAAATTTAGTATAATTGTGGGATATGGTCATACTTGTAAATAGATTTTGAGGTACGGAGTGTATACCCCTTAAGTCCCTGACCACCCTGGACTTAATATAGTGGTTTGCTGATAATACATGTGTCAGTGGCTAGGCTTTGCCTTGTTAGCGGCTGGGATGTGCCTTGTCAGCGGCTAGGTTGTGCCTTGTCAGCGGCTAAGTCATTAGTGAATGGGTTATCTTTGTAACCTCTTTGACTGTTTCATAAGGGGTTTAAGATTGCCTTAATGACCATTATTCTGGTCATGTAACCACTATGTAGTCATGTAGGAAATAATGAGATTAACTGGCCGATTAATACTCATTATTCCATTGACCATGAGTTATATTCTTAGGAATAGGATCACTATAAATAGTGATCCTATTTGTATGATAAAACACACAGAAACATAAACACTTACATGCACAGGGTTCTTGATTTGTGCCTAAAACAAGAACTAACACTTGGTTTTATCCCAAGGAGGTATTCGTGTTAACCCAGGCATAGGGTCGAATAATCTTCTTTGGAAAGTGATTATACGACTTCAAGTGATATCTGGTAACCATTCATTGGTACGTAGTTAGGCTATTGATTATCTTTACCCTGTTGGAACGAAGTAAACCCCAACAATCAAAGAAGATTATTTTTGTGATAATCAATGGCGGCTGCAATGAAGCATATGGTGGCTAACTTCTCCAAACTGGATAAGTTTGGAGGGGTTAATTTTAAGAGATGGCAAAAGAAGATGCACTTTCTTCTTTCTACCATGAATGTGGTGTACGTGCTGACTACTCCTATTCCTGACGGTGGTGATGATGCTACCTTGGAGGAAATGAGGAAAAGGAGCAAATGGGATAATGACGACTATGTGTGTCGTGGTATTATTCTCAATCGTATGTCTGATTCTTTATTTGATATATACCAAAATGTTGAATCTGGTAAAGAACTATAGGATTTCTTAGAAGCCAAATATATGGATGAGGATGCATCAAGTAAGAAGTTCCTTGTGAGTGATTTCACAAATTACAAAATGACTGATTCAAGACCAGTCATGGAACAATACAATGAACTTCTTGAAATACTTGGTAGATTTACACAACATAAAATGAACATGGATGAGACCATTCAGGTCTCTTGTGTCATTGACAAACTGCCTCCTTCTTGGAAAGATTTCAAGTATACCTTGAAACATAAGAAGGACGAGTTAACTCTTGTTGAGTTGGGCAGTCATTTACGCATTAAGGAATCCCTCAGGGTGTATGATAGTGGCAAGCCAAAGAGCAACAATGTTGATGGTTCATCAGTTGTCAATATGGTGGAGCATAATAACTCCTCCAGGTACAATGACAACAAGGGCAAATGTAACCATCAGGATAACACCAAATCTAATCCTAACAAGAAGTCATCAATGGCTTGTTGGAAGTGTGGGAAACCTAGACACTTGAAAAAGGATTGCAAGGATTGCAAAGGTGTTGGTATTGGCAGCAAAGCCAATGGATAAGGCACAACAGGTCAAAATATGTTTAATGAATCTCTCCAGATTTATTATGTTACATATGTATTTGAAACTTATTTTGTGTAGGATGATGATGTTGCGTGGTGGGTTGACTTTGGAGCAACTGTTCATGTGTGTAAAGATAGATGATGGTTCAAGACTTATGAGTTAATGAATGATGGATCTATTCTTCACATAGGAAATGATTCAACAGCCCTAGTGCATGGATGTGGTTGTGTAGATCTTAAGTTTAGTTCTGGAAAGATTGTTTCTTTGTTTAATGTTTTGCATGTTCCTAATATTAGGAAGAACTTGGTTTCTAGTAGTGTTTTGAATAATTATGGTTATAAACAAGTGATTGAATCTAATAAATTTGTTTTATCTAAACATGGTGTGTTTATTGGTTTTGGCTATTTGTGTAATCAAATGTTTAGGCTTAATATTGATTCTAATATGAATGTTGATTCTGTCTTGATGACAACCCCAAAACTGAATGATTCATCACTATGGCATGCTAGGCTATGCCATGTCCACTATAAGAGGATGCAAGATATATCTAAGGATAGGTTAATTCCAGCCTTTGACATGGACATTGATAAATGTCAAACTTACATGCTGAACAAAATTACTAAGAAACCATTTCAAGATGTAAAACATGAAACTACAGTTTTGGAGCTAATCCATAGTGACCTATGTGATTAGCATGCTACTCTCTCATTAGAGAATAAGAAATACTTGGTAACATTTATTGATGATGCTTCTAGGTTTTGTTATGTTTATTTGTTACATACTAAGGATGAAGCATTAGATAAATTTAAAATATTTAAAACTGAAGTTGAATTACAACAAAGAGTCCAAATCAAAAGATTTAGGACTGATAGGGGAAGTGAGTACATGGATGCTTTATACTTTTAGTCTGTTGGAATAACCATTAAAACAACTGCCCCTATACCCCACAACAAAATGGTATATCAGAAAGGAAAAATAGAGTACTAAAAGAGATGGTTAATTCCATGTTGTCCTATTCAGGATTGAGTCAAGGGTTTTGGGGGGAAGCTATGTTAACAGCTTTCTATTTATTAAATAGGGTTCCCAAAAAAAGGAACAAGATTACCCCTTATGAACTCTGGACTAAAAGGAAACCAAACTTAAACTACCTCAAAGTTTGGGGTTGTAGGGCAGTTGTAAGTCTCCTTGGTCCAAAGGTGAAAACCTTGGGTAAAAGAGGCATTGGATGCATCTTTTTTAGATATGTTGAGCATTCCAATGCTTATAGGTTCTATGTTATTGAACCAAATGATTTAGTTTCTATAAAATCAATCATTTAATCAAGGGATACTAACTTTGATGAGACTAGATTCTCATACCAGTCCCTAGACCAAGCCTTAGGACTCCTACTGGAGCTGAGGACATTGGTGCTTTAGTAGAACCTCAAAGGGTCACTGATGAGGTTGTAGTTCAGAAACCTAAATCTGAGCTTAGAAGAATATCAAGGAAAAAGGACTCTAAAGAATTTTGGGCCTGAATTTTAACTATACTTAGTTGAAGGTACAAGGGATGAGGTCTCTGATCAATACTCATATTGATTTAGTGTTGAGGATGATCCTAAAACATTTGATGAAGCAATGAAGTCCCAGGATGTTGCTTTCTAGAAAGAAACAATCAATGATGAGATGGATTCCATCATGGGCAACAACACTTGGGTGTTGGTAGATCTAACTCCAGGTTGCAATCCACTTAGATGCAAATAGATTTTCAAAAGAAAGTTGAAGATAAATGGAACTATTGAAAAGTTCAAGGCAAGGTTAGTCATTCAAGGCTTTAGAAAACAGTCAGGGATAGACTACTTTGATACTTATGCTCCTGTAGCACGCATAAGTACCATAAGAATGTTGATTGCCTTGGCAAGTATTCACAATCTGATTATTCATCAGATGGGTGTGAAGAAAACATTCTTGAATGGTGATCTGATGAGGAGGTTTATATGAACCAACCTCAAGGTTTCATCATGCCTGGTCATGAAGGTAAGGTGTGTAAACTGATTAAGTCTTTATATGGACTCAAACAGGCACCTAAGAAATGGCATCAAAATTTTGATGAAGTGGTTTTGTCTAATGGTTATTTACTTAACCAAGCTGACAAATGTGTATATAGCAAATTTGATGAATCTGATAAAGGAGTCATCATTTTCTTATATGTTGATGACATGTTAATCTTTGGTACTGACCAAGTTCAGGTTGATTTAACCAAATAGTTTTTGTTATCTAGGTTCTCTATGAAAGACATAGGGAAGGCTGATGTTATCCTTGGCATAAGGATTAAACATGAAAGTGATGGTATTGTAATTTCTTAGTCTCATTATATTGAGAAGGTCCTAAAGAAATTCAATCACTTTGATTGTACTCCATTGAGTACACCTATGCATAAAATGAGAAACTAATGCCTAATAATGGTCAAGATGTCTCCCAACTTGAGTATTCTAGGGTGATTGGTTGCTTGATGTATGCCATGACTAGTACAAGGCCTGACATTACATTTGTTGTGGGTAAACTGAGTATGTACACTACTAATCCTAGTACTTAGCATTGGCAAGCAATCCAAAGGGTACTGAAGTATTTGAAAGGAATAATGGATTATTATTTGTCATATATTGGATATCCTTCAGTGTTAGAAGGTTACACTAATGCAAGTTGGATCAGCAATACTGAGGATAATTCATCCACAAGTGGCTGGGTATTTCTTCTTGGTGGTGGTGCAATTTCTTGGGCATCCAAGAAACAAACTTGCATTACTGGTTCAACAATGGAATATGAGTTTGTGGCTCTAGCAGCTGCTGGTAAAGAGGCTGAATGGTTGAGAAACTTGCTTATTGAGATTCCATTGTGGGTCAAACCTATGGCACCCATATCTATCCGTTGTGATAGTGCAACTACATTGGCTAAGGCTTATAGCCAAATGTACAATGGTAAGTCTAGACACTTAGGTGTTAGACATAGCATGATTCATGCGTTAATCATGAATGGGGTGATTTTAATAGAGTTTGTGAGGTCTCAACAAAACTTAGCTGATCACTTGACGAAGGGATTGGCTAGAGACTTAGTTATAAAGTCTGCTAAAGGGATGGGTTTAAAGTCCAAACTAGTCACTGAATGCTAGGACACCCAACTACCTCCTAAGGAAACTTAGGAGTTGAGTTCAATGTGGAAAGCTGAACATTCAGATGACTGAAGCACATGTTTACATATCATCCCAAGGATGTGCTTGTACCTGCTAAAAGGAGGATGAAGTTATAAACTTATTAATGGTTAAATTCTTTGAAAAAGGGCTTAAGCAGGAGCATGAACTAAAGAGGAACCACCTATGTAAATGTTGAGGTTTTGCCGCCTCAGGGAGCATGGACTTTGGCTCTTACAACATTTATGAATTGGATATGGACACATGGCATGTATGGTGTCAGGATCGTTTTAAGTGTTTGAAAACTTGTGTGTATTTTATCTTCAGGTATTTAAAGTAGTTGAAGGGTTCAATTTTTAGAACACCCTAATTCTCGAATATTTGAAGTGATGTACTAAGATGGAAATTCAATCCTCAAGATATTTTCATTTATGCACTGGTTTTGTTAAAGTTGATTTTCATGCAAAAGGAATTGTACTAAATTGGGGAGGATTGTTGGAAATTTAGTATAATTGTAGGATATGGTCATACTTGTAAACGGGTTTGGAGGTACGGAGTGTATACCCATTAAGTCCCTGGCCACCCTGGACTCAATATAGTGGTTTGCTGATGATACTTGTGTCAGCGGCTAGGCTTTGTGATACATGTATTTTCATTGGGTTCGGATTTAGTTCTCGGTATCTCCTCGAATTGATCACGGCTCTAAGTGGAATGATTTGTTCTTGGTTAATAAGAAGGAGTTGGTTTGTTTATCTAATTTAAACTAATGATGAATAAGTAAGTGTCGCAGAGTAAAATTAAAGCTTTAAAAGGTTAAACTAAAAAGATGCGTTTTAAAATAAATGCTTGAAAACTTAAAGATTATATCAGAAAAATCAATGAACACTCAATAAAAACTAACACTTGGAAACTTTTGTAAAAACTAGAAATTTAACAATTGGAAAATAACCAAATCGGAATATCTAAAATGCATTGATCGGAATATAGCAAAATATAGCAAAACAACTCAAATCGGAATAATCTAAAAAGGTGCAATCGAAATATATTCCGATCTGATGATCGGAATGTTGAGGAGTATGGTGATCGGAATAACTCAAAGGATGTAATCGGAATAATGACAATTGGTTCCAATCGGAATGTCCAAAAAGAAGTGCAATCGGAATATTCAAATGAGTACTAATCGGAATACAGGGAACTTGCCAATCGGAATATCTTAAAGCAACATCAATCGGAATCCACCAAAATAAGCTACAATCGGAATAAGCAAACCCTTTTCCGATCACTGCGATCGGAATAGGGTGTTGGTGCTCTGGTCGGAATGACCCAATCGGAAAGGGGTAAAACCCCTTTCCGATATCCCTTTGATCCGAAATACAAGCAAGATCAATAAGCTATAGAATAAGCTTATTACCAAAACAAGCACGAATCTAATAAGAAGCAGATCAAATATGCTCAAATAACAACTTATCTAAACGTCAAATAAGCAAAAACATAAATCAAATGATAAAAAGATAAACTTTTTAAGAAAACTTTAAAAAGTGAATAAGCAAAACCAACAAATAAGCCAATAAGCACAAAGATCTTAAAGCTTATTCGTGTAGAAACTTAAGGAAACATAAAAAGATTAACTTTTAAGTACAAAATCCTTGATGAACAACACGGATCATACGAGATTTGTACCAAAATCAATCAAAATCAAAGAAAGGAAGAATGAGATTAAAGATTAAAAGCTTGAAACTAAACTTGATTAATGAAAAACAATACAAAGGTTTGATCTTGAAAGAGAAAAAGATGAAAACTAGTGAGAGAAAGTTTAGAACTTTCTCTCTCTAAAACTAGAGAGAATGAAAAATTAAAAACTAACTAAGACTAACTAAGTGCTCCCTTTTTGTGAAGTAAAGTCCTATTTATAGGCATGTCTTGTGGGCTTTGTGAATGGGCTTGGTTTTGGGCTTCTTTTCTTCTTTCTTCTTTAGTCTTTACGTTTCTTCTAAATAAACGTTTTCGACCCGGATTTGAGAAGTGTCGGTGAATAATTCCAACTCGTCTTATAATCTTTTGTTTAATAGACTCGAGTTCTTCGACATATATGAATCTTCCATCTTTGGCTCTATTCTTCGATAAATCTTCAAATAGGCACAATGACTTCAAATCTTTTGCATCTCTTGGACAATAGACTTCATCTTGAGTCTTTTTCTTCGATAAAGCCCGTGCAACCCCATGTTTTCTTCAATATTCATCCGGTTGACTCTGAAAACACAATAACACAAAAACCACGCATAATTCCAAACAAATGATATTAAATACGTGTTTTGGTCTTGTTTTAGCCAGAATTAAGTGGTAAAAGGATGGGTGTTTTCACACCTATCAAATCCCCTACACTTAACCATTGCCATGCCCTCATGCAATGCTTAGCGATAAAGCAAGTTTACACTTTTCTCATAATCAATCAACCTTGGCCTTATTAAAATACTACTAAACAAAAATTAAAGTACTAAGAAAAATCAAAACTTTAAAGTAAGCAAAAGGGTGGAAATAACTTGCAAGGAGATCAAGGACTTACATTAGGGCTTTGGTGCTGCAAAGATTTATCATCCTCAAGTTTCACGTTCCCTAAACTAAGCTTAAAAACGAGATCATTATTATTATAAGTTAGCATGTCAAACACTTACACACATGGCTTAATTAAATGCTTAAACTCCCTTATTCCTAGGTGTATCTCTTATATTTTATTTTTGTCTTAGAATGATCATGAAGATGCCTTTTTGGACTTATTTCGATAGTTTATTTAGGCTGAAAGCAAAGTAGGACGATTTGATCAATAGTTAGCTAAAGGACAAAATCTCTTAAAACTGCTTCTCGGGATATCAAAAATTTCATATCTTGGCATAACTTGGTTCACGATTTGAGACCTTTCTCGGGCCGATATTTGGCATGTACTTCATACTTCATATCTTGAGAGACGTTCTTGAGATAATGGTCTTCTCATCGTTAATAGAGTTTCTTCACTTGGAGACTTTTGAGGAGTACTCCAACTTTGTTAACCACGACTTCATGATTATTTCTTCAATCTCTAATTGGGATTTTGAGATACAACGATCCGCCTCCTTTTCGGACTTGGATCTATTTATCCTCATACCTTGTTAGGGTCTTTTTGGATAGACTTCTCCATGATCTTTATGGGAGTTGATTGCTTTTCGTCGTGAGTCTTGATCCTTCATTTTGATTTTGGGAATAATGCTTTTCACATCACTTTGGATCTTCAGCAATAAAATTGAATCCTCATGCCTTGTTAGGGCCTTTTCGGACTCGCCAATCTTCGCGCCCCGCTTCATAAGTTATGCCTTGGCTATGAACTCTTATCATTACCGAGCAACTTTTAAACGATCTTGGGCTAGAAGCTAAGTAACTTTTCAAATCGTACGACCTTACTTATTGCAGATAAATTATTAGCAAGTGATGGGAGAATAGGCAAATAATTACACCAAGTGAGCTTGCGCAAGAATACCGACTTATAATTGACTCTATCATTTCTCGCTCTCCACAATTTAAAATCTCAAGTAATGAGACTCGTGGATACTTAGCCTAATAAACCAATTAAGGTCTACATGGTTAAGGATACTAGCTAGAATAAACTTGAATGAGTCTATTCGGGTTGAGTCAAAATAATCGCAACGGGCCTAATATGTCAAAGACTTCTAAACTAGCTACACCACTCTATTAATATTTTTGACTTTATTGCGGGATATATACATATAAAAGCAACGATAAAAATTTAAAAATTACGACTATATGGCCAAAGTTAATTAAAAATTTGAAGGAGATGATTTTCCGGTTAAATGAAGGCATTTTCGTGGAAAAGTCCACTTAAAACTTCGATAGAAGTCCCCCCTACACTTAAGATAAACATTGTCCTCAATGTTTAAGCATGTGGGAAAAGTCTCCCCTACACTTATGACATTGTGCACGTTGGTTAACTCAAGTTAAGGAAGAGACGACTAAAGTGATCAATTTCAAATGTGAGTATGAAGAAAATTGAATCACGATAGTTGAGAGATAGAACCGGATTTCGGATAACACGGGAGCACGGTTCTTCAGAGATTCCAAGAGTGCACTTATACCTGTAATCACATCACCACACAAATACAAACACCTATATAGGTCCCCCTACACTTAGGAGGTTAAAACAGAAAAGGATAGATACTCGGGCTGCCTTCCGAGGAGCGCTTGTTTTTGATAACCGAGTCACGAGCCTGACTCGACCCAAAATTAGTTTATGGGGAACGTGGTGAGGGATGAAATCATCTCCTGAGAGATGTCCTCACCAAAGTACAACTTCACTCGTTGGCCATTCACCTTAAAAATCGGTCCATTAGGTTGAGCGAGCTCGATTGTACCATATGGAAAAATTTGGGCAATGGTGAATGGGCCGGACCAACAAAATTTCAGCTTGCCCGAAAAGATTTTCAACCGAGAGTTAAAGAGTAAAACTTTGTCTCCAACTTGGAACTCTCGGTTTTTAATCTTGGAGTCGTGAATGAGCTTAGTCTTTTCCTTATAGATCAAAGAATTTTCATAAGCCTCATTCCGAAGTTCATTTAGCTCATTGAGTTGGATCTTGCGTAGGTCACCGGCTTTGTTGATATCAAAATTAGCCCACTTCAAGGCCCAGTAAGCCTTGTGCTCCAACTCAATGGGGAGGTGGCATGCTTTCCCGTACACGAGACGATATGGTGTACAACCAATCGGAGTCTTGTATGCAGTACGAAAAGCCCACAAAGCATCATCAAGTTTATCAGCCCATGAGGCACGATGCTCTCCCACGGTTCTTTCGAGAATTCGCTTTAATCCTCGGTTGGATATTTCAGCCTGGCCATTAGTTTGTGGGTGGTAAGCTGTGGAAAGACGATGATTTACACCATACTTAGCCATGACTCTTGCGAATTGGTCATTGCAAAAATGAGTCCCACAATCACTAATAATGGCACGAGGCACACCGAATCTAGCGAATAGCGACTTCAAAAAGTTACAAACCACCCTTGCGTCATTAGTGGGTAAAGCTTTGGCTTCAACCCATTTGGAGACGTAGTCAACGGCTACAAGGATGTATTTGTTTCCTTTAAAGGAAGGGAATGGCCCCATAAAGTCGATACCCCAAACATCAAATATTTCACATTCTTGTATGAAATTTTGAGGCATCTCATCTTTATGTGTGATCTTGCCTTGTTTTTGGCAAGCATCACATCGTTTAACCATCTCGTGAGCATCACGATAGATGGTGGGCCAATAAAATCCCGAGTCAAACACTTTTTTGGCAGTGTAGTTGGGACCAAAGTGACCACCGGTGGGTCCTTTGTGGCAAGCGTCAAGGATTTCTAAAGCTGTCGGTCCATCAACACATCGGCGAATAATCAAGTCGGCACATTGTTTGAATAGATACGAGTCATCCCAAAAGTAAGTCTTAATGTCGTTAAAGAACTTCTTCTTTTTCTGGGATGTTAACCCGTTAACGAGAATTCCACCCGCCAAGTAGTTTGCAATGTCCGCAAACCACGGGGTTTCATCAGCAGTCGAGTTGATAGACATTAAGGTTTCCAAGGGAAAAGAATCATTGATTTCTTTGTTCGGATGATCCCCTTGGTAAGGATCCTCAAGTCTACTGAGATGATCCACGGCTAGGTTTTCAGCTCCTTTTTATCGCAAATTTCAATTTTAAATTCTTGGAGTAGCAAAACCCAGCGAAGAAGTCTTGGTTTGGAATCTTGCTTAGTCAACAAGTACTTCAACGCGGAATGATCGGTGTAAACGATTGTGGTGGAAAGGACAAGATAGGGGCGGAACTTTTCAAAAGCATAGACAACATCTAAAATCTCTTTTTCGGTTGTCGTATAATGCAATTGAGCCCCCGTCATTGTCTTGCTAGCGTAATGGATTGGTTGGAAGTGTTTGTTCACTCTTTGGCCCAGAACCGCACCAATAGCAAAGTCGCTAGCATCGCACATCAACTCGAAAGGCAGCTCCCAATTAGGTGTGACCAAGACGGGTGCCTTAGTTAGCTTATCCTTAAGCTAGTTGAAGGCGTCGATACACTCTTTGGAAAAGATAAAAGGAGTATCTTTTTCCAAGAGGTGGGTCATCGGGCGAGCGATTTGAGAAAAATCTTTGATGAATCGACGGTAAAAGCCCACATGACCAAGGAAACTTCTCACACCCTTCACGGTTGAAGGTGGAGGCAACTTAGCGATAACATCGACTTTAGCATGGTATACTTCAAGACCGGCTTTGGAGATCTTGTGTCCTAGCACGATGCCCTCTTTTACCATGAAATGGTATTTTTCCCAATTAAGAACAAGGCGAGTGTCTTCACACCGCTTAAGCATACGTTCTAAATTGGCAAGGCAAGTAGAGAAAGAATCGCCATAAATCGAGAAATCATCCATGAATACTTCCATAGTGTCTTCCACCATGTCATGGAAGATAGCCATCATACACCTTTGGAATGTCCCAGGAGCATTACATAAACCAAAAGGCATGCGTTTGTAAGCAAATGTTCCATAGGACAAGTGAATGTGGTCTTTTCTTGGTCCTTGGGATCGATGGGAATTTGAAAATACCCGGAGAAACCGTCTAAAAAGCAGTAATAGTCATTACCCGCAAGACGCTCGAGCATTTGATCCATGAAAGGAAGAGGAAAGTGGTCTTTTCTCGTGGCATCATTGAGCTTGCGATAATCAATACAAACTCTCCACCCAGTAACGAGACGAGTGGGAATCAACTCGTTGTGTTCATTGGGAACAACGGTTATTCCGCCCTTCTTGGGCACACAATGGACGGGACTTACCCACGGCGAATCCGAAATAGGGTAAATCAAGCCGGCATCTAGAAGTTTGATAACCTCTTGTTTGATGACGTCATGAATTTTAGGATTAACCCTTCTTTGGCTCTGGATTGCGGGTTTAAAGTCATCTTCCATGAGAATCTTGTGAGTACAAAAGTTCGGATCAATTCCGCGGATATCGGAAATTTTCCAAGCAGTTGCCTTCTTATGATCTTTAAGCACGACGATGAGGCGAGATTTTTCTTCTTCTTTCAAGTCCTTCGCGATGATGATAGACGACTTCTTGTTTTCTTCAAGGAACACGTACTCGAGATGGGGCGGCAACTCCTTAAGTTCTAAATCTGGAGGATTTTTGATGGGAGGTGATTTACTGATTTTCAATGGGTTCAGATTTTAGTCTCTCGATATCCTCTCGAATTGATCTAGGCCTTAAGTGGAATGATTGTTCTTGGTTACTAAATAAAGGGGGTTTGGTTTTCTATTCTAAAAAGTGGAAATGAAGGTTTTAAATCAAAGGCAATTACTCTAATTAAGATTAACAAAAACTTGGTTGCAAATTTAAAGTTCAAATTAAAATTAAAGTTAAGATGTAAATTGTGAAAAATGAGTAAAGAGACAGTAAATAATCAACAGTAAAACAGTAACTAAACTCAAAATTAACTGATTCGGAAGTTTAGACCTTGATTCGGAACTATCTGATTCGGAAAACACTATTCACTCATTCGGAACTTGCTGGATCGGAAGTTTCTCTTGATTCGGAACCTTCAGCTTGATTCGGAACTTTCCGAATGAAAAGGTTGATTCGGAACTTTTGCTTCGTCCGGAAGTTACTGGTTCGGAAGTTCTAAACTTCCGAATGAAGGGCTTGGTTCGGAACTTTATGACTGATCCGGAACTTTCCGGATGAAAGCTTGATTCGGAAGTTTTCCTGTTGATTCGGAATTTTCCGAATGAAGGACTCATTCGGAACTTTTTTGTTTGGTTCGGAACTTCTGGGAACAGATACAGTAGCAGTAAAAGCGAAGAACACGGAACACAAAATTAATCAAAATCAAATCAAACACTTAAAAAGATTTTACCAAGTTAAACACAAATCATTTAGACAATACAAGTAACAAATCCCACTAACAAAAACACAAATCCAAACAACTTTTGAAGATCAAATCAAGAAAAATAAAACTTAAGAACTTGAAGATAAAAATGGAGATGAACAAGATGAAATGAAAGATTAAACAAGAACTTTGAATTGGATGATTAATGTTTTGACAAGATGAAAACAAGGATTAAAATTACAAGATCAAAGAACTAATAATAAAAATCACCAATCACCCTAGTGGTGATGGTGTTCTACGAACCAGGAGAAAGAAAAAAGAAGAAGAAAGAAAAACTAGCTAGCCCCCAAAAATGTGTGTGGGATGGCCTATTTATAGGTGTTTCCTTTGGTTGGTGAGTGGGCTTTCTCCCGTTCTTTGTGTCTTTTCGTCTTTTCAGAAAAGTTTCCGTTTTCGATTCTGATTCAGGATTTGTCGTCGATTAAATTCAACTCGTCTTTTAATTTCTTCCTTTGATAGACTTGAGTTTCTTCGACTTATATAAATCTTCCATCTTTGGTCCTTTTCTTCGATAAATCTTCGAATAGGCCCAGTGACTTCAAATCTTTCGCATCTCTTGGACAATAGACTTTATCTTGAGTCTTTTTCTTCAGTAAAACCCGTGCAATCCCATGTTTTCTTCAATATTTATCCGGTTGGCTCTGAAAACACAATAAACACAAAAACCACGCATAATTCCAAACAAATGATATTAAATACGTGTTTTGGTCTCGTTTTAGCCCGAATTAAGTGGTAAAAGGATGGGTGTTTACACACCTATCAAATCCCCTACACTTAACCATTGCTATGCCCTCATGCAATGCTTAGTGATAAAGCAAGTTTACACTTTTCTCATAATTAATCAACCTTGGCCTTATTTACAATTCTACTAAACAAAAATTAAAGAAATAAAACTTCAAAGATAACAAAGGGATAGAAAACCATTTTCTCTTTGAAAATAGCTACATGGAAATAACTTGTAGAGAAATCGATGACTTACATTAGGGCTTTTGGTGCTGCGAAGATTTATCACCCTCAAGTTTCACGTTCCCCAAACTAAGCTTAAAAACGAGATCATTGTTATTATAAGTTAGCAATTCAAACACTTACACACATGGCTTAATTAAATGCTTAAACTCCCTTATTCCTAGGTGTATCTCTTATATTTTATTTTTGTCTTAGAATGATCATGAAGATGCATCTTTGGACTTATTTCGATAGTTTATTAGGGCTGAAAGCAAAGTAGGACGATTTGATCAATAGTTAGCTAAAGGACAAAATCTCTTAAAACTGCTTCTCGGGATATCAAAAAGTTCATATCTTGGCATAACTTGGTTCACGATTTGAGACCTTTCTCGGGCCGATATTTGGCATGTACTTCATACTTCATATCTTCGAGAGACGTTCTTGAGATAATGGTCTTCTCATCATAATAGAGTTTCTTCACTTGGAGACTTTTGAGGGGTACTCCAACTTTGTTGACCACGACTTCATGATTATTTCTTCAATCTCTAATTGGGATTTTGAGATACAACGATCCGCCTCCTTTTCGGACTTGGATCTATTTATCCTCATACCTTGTTAGGGTCTTTTCGGATAGACTTCTCCATGATCTTTATGGGAGTTGATTGCTTTTCGTCGTGAGTCTTGATCCTTCATATTGACTTTAGGAATAATGCTTTTCACATTACTTTGGATCTTCAGCAATAAAATTGAATCCTCATGCCTTGTTAGGGCCTTTTCGGACTCGCCAATCTTCGCGCCCCGCTTCATAAGTTATGCCTTGGCTATGAACTCTTATCATTACCGAGCAACTTTTAAACGATCTTGGGCTAGAAGCTAAGTAACTTTTCAAATCGTAAGACCTTACTTATTGCAGATAAATTATTAGCAAGTGATGGGAGAATAGGCAAATAATTACACCAAGTGAGCTTGCGCAAGAATACCGACTTATAATTGACTCTATCATTTCTCGTCCTCCACAATTTAAAATCTCAAGTAATGAGACTCGTGGATACTTAGCCTAATAAACCAATTAAGGTCTACATGGTTAAGGATACTAGCTAGAATAAACTTGGATAAGTCTATTCGGGTTGAGTCAAAATAAACGCAACGGGCCTAATATGTCAAAAACTTCTAAACTAGCTACACCACTTTATTAATATTTTTGACTTTATTGCGGGATATATACATATGAAAGCAACGATAAAAAATTAAAAATTACGACTAAATGGCCAAAGTTAATAAAAAATTTGAAAAATGTTGAAAAATAGGATTTTCCGGTTAATTGAAGGCATTTTCATGGAAAAGTCCACTTAAAACTTCGATAGAAGTCCCCCCTACACTTAAGATAAACATTGTCCTCAATGTTTAAGCATGTGGGAGAAGTCTCCCCTACACTTATGACATTGTGCACGTTGGTTAACTCAAGTTAAGGAAGAGACGACTAACGTGATCAATTTCAAATGTGAGAATGAAGAAAATTGAATCACGATAGTTGAGAGATAGAACCGGATTTCGGATAAACACGGGAGCACGGTTCTTCAAAGATTCCAAGAGTGCACTTATCCCTGTAATCACATTACCACAAAAAGGCAAACACATATAGAAGTCCCCCCCTACACTTAGGGGATTAAAACATACAAGGATAGATACTCGGGCTGCCTCCCGAGGAGCGCTTGTTTTTTATAACCGAGTCACGAGCCTGACTCGACCCAAATTTAGTTCATGGGGAACGTAGTGAGGGATGGAATCACCTCCTTAGAGGTGTCCTCACCAAAGTACAACTTTACTCGTTGGCCATTCACCTTAAAATTTGGTCCATTAGGTTGAGCAAGCTCGAGAGTACCATATGGAAAAATTTGGGCGATGGTGAATGGGCCGGACCAACGAGATTTGAGCTTGCCCGAAAAGATTTTTAACCGAGAGTTAAAAAGTAAGACTTTGTCTCCAACATGGAACTCTCGGTTTTTAATCTTGGAGTCGTGAATGAGCTTAGTTCTTTCCTTATAGATCAAAGAATTTTCATAAGCCTCATTACGGAGTTCATTCAGCTCATTGAGTTGGATCTTGCGTAGGTCACCGGCTTTGTTTATATCAAAATTAGCCCACTTCAAGGCCCAATAAGCCTTGTGCTCCAACTCAATGGGGAGGTGGCACGCTTTCCCGTACACAAGACGATAAGGCGTACAGCCGATCGGGGTCTTGTAAGCAGTACGGAAAGCCCACAAAGCATCATCGAGTTTATCAGCCCATGAGGCACGATGCTCTCCCACAGTCCTTTCAAGAATTCGCTTCAGCCCTCGGTTGGATATTTCAGCCTGGCCATTAGTTTGTGGGTGGTAGGCTGTGGAAAGACGATGGTTTACACCGTACTTAGCCATGACTCGAGCAAATTGGTCATTGCAGAAATGAGTCCCACGATCACTAATAACGGCACGAGGTACACCGAAGCGAGCGAATAGAGCTTTCAAAAAGTTACAAACCACCCTTGCGTCATTAGTAGGCAAAGCTTTGGCTTCAACCCACTTTGAAACGTAGTCAACGGCTACAAGGATGTATTTGTTTCCTTTAGACGACGGGAATGGCCCCATAAAGTCGATACCCCAAACATCAAAAATTTCACACTCTTGAATGAAATTCTGAGGCATCTCGTCTTTATGTGTGATTTTGCCTTGCTTTTGGCAAACATCACATCGCTTGACCATATCGTGAGCGTCACGGTATATGGAGGGCCAATAAAATCCCGAATCAAACACTTTCTTAGCGGTGTAGTTGGGACCAAAGTGACCACCGGTGGGTCCTTTGTGGCAAGCATCAAGGATGTCCGACGCTGCCGGTCCATCAACACATCGGCGAATTATCAAATCAGCACATTGTTTGAATAGGTAAGGGTCGTCCCAAAAGTAAGTCTTGATGTCGGTAAAGAACTTCTTCTTTTGCTGGGACGTCAACCCTTCCTTGAGAATTCCACTCGCCAAGTAGTTTGCAAAGTCCGCAAACCACGGGGTTTCATTTGGCTTCGAGTTTACAGAGAATAAGGTCTCCAAGGGAAAAGAATCATTGATTTCTTTGGTCGGATGATCCCCTTGGTATGGATCCTCAAGTCTGCTAAGATGGTCCGCGGCTAGGTTTTCTGCTCCTTTTTTATCGCGGATTTCGATTTTAAATTCCTGGAGCAGCAAAACCCAGCGAAGAAGTCTTGGTTTGGAATCTTGCTTTGTCAACAAGTACTTCAACGCGGAATGATCGGTGTACACAATGGTGGTAGAAAGGACAAGATAGGGGCGGAATTTCTCAAAAGCATAGACAACAGCTAAAAGCTCTTTTTCGGTTGTCGTATAATGCAATTGTGCCCCAGTCATTGTCTTGCTAGCGTAATGGATCGGTTGGAAGTGTTTGTTCACTCTTTGTCCAAGAACCGCTCCAATAGCAAAATCACTAGCATCGCACATCAACTCAAAGGGAAGCTCCCAATTAGGGGTAACCAAGACGGGTGCCTTAGTTAGCTTATCCTTAAGCGAGTTGAAGGCATCAAGGCACTCTTTGGAAAAGATAAAAGGAGTATCTTTTTCCAAGAGGTGGGTCATCGGGCGAGCGATTTGCGAAAAATCTTTGATGAATCGACGGTAAAAGCCCGCATGACCCAAGAAACTTCTCACACCCTTCACAGTGGAAGGTGGAGGCAACTTTGCTATAACATCAACTTTAGCACGGTCTACTTCAAGACCGGCTTTCGAAATCTTATGTCCAAGCACGACGCCTTCTTTTACCATAAAATGGCATTTTTCCCAATTTAGAACAAGGCGAGTATCTTCGCACCGCTTTAGCATACGTTCTAAATTGGCAAGGCAAGCAGAGAAGGAATCCCCGAAGACCGAGAAATCATCCATGAAGACTTCCATGGTTTGTTCAACCATGTCATGGAAGATAGCTAACATGCACCTTTGGAAAGTCCCGGGCGCATTACATAAGCCAAAAGGCATTCTTTTGTAAGCGAAAGTGCCGTAGGGACAAGTGAATGTAGTCTTCTCTTGATCTTGGGGATCGATGGGTATTTGAAAATAACCCGAGAAACCATCCAAAAAGCAGTAATATTCATTACCGGCTAATCGTTCAAGCATTTGGTCCATGAAAGGTAGAGGGAAATGATCCTTTCTTGTGGCATCATTGAGTTTGCGATAGTCTATACAAACTCTCCACCCAGTAACGAGACGAGTGGGAATCAACTCGTTGTGTTCATTGGGAACAACGGTTATTCCGCCCTTCTTGGGCACACAATGGATTGGACTAACCCACGGTGAATCCGAAATAGGGTAAATCATACCCGCATCAAGAAGTTTGATAACCTCTGTTTTGATGACTTCATGGATTTTTGGATTCACCCTTCGTTGGCTTTGAATAGTGGGCTTATAGTCGTCCTCCATGAGAATTTTGTGCGTGCAGACGTGAGGATCAATTCCACGAATGTCCGAAATCTTCCAAGCAATAGCCTTCTTGTGATCTTTCAACACAGCGACAAGTCGGGCTTTCTCTTCATCCTTCAAATCCTTAGCAATGATGACTGGCGACTTCTTCTCTTCTTCGAGGAATGCATACTCAAGATGGGGTGGCAACTCCTTAAGTTCCAAATCCGGAGGATTGTCGACGGGAGGCGTATTCGAAGTCGGAGTCTCGATAGCAATGATAGTGGGAGATGGAGGGGAAGGGTTGTCTTCTTTGAGGAGGTTTGCAATGAAACTGAGGTCTTCATCCCAAGTGGCAGTAGAATCGTCATTGTCTTGCTTCACATCTCCTAGGCTGGCTTCCAAATCTTTCCAAAGGAAATCACTCTCTCCAAATAGAGATAGTGATGAGTCGATAGAGGAAACGGTCTCAACATTGGGAAGAGAGGTAGGAATGTTTTTACAAGCATCCTTGAAGTGTTCTTCACAAGCTTCATCAAGAACGTCAATACAATTAACATTCTCGTAAGAAGAAGGTTGTTTAGATAACTTTCCCATGTTGAAGACTACTTTATCGTCACCCACTCTCATGATAAGCTCACCGGCTTCAACATCAATGAGAGTGCGACCGGTCCTCAAGAATGGACGACCAACAATGAGTGGCACACGTGGGTCCATCTCGTAGTCGACGACAACAAAATCGACAGGGAAGGTGAATTTGTCGACTCCTACAATGACATCTACGGCTATCCCCACTGGATAAGCAACCGTACGGTTGGCCAATTCCAAAGTCATTTTGGTGGGGACTAGCTCTGGGAGAGATAATTGCTTCCAAACACTTAGAGGCATGAGATTAATACTGGCACCTAGATCGGCTAGGGCCATGCAATTCTCTACTCCCGGGAAATTGCAAGGGATAAGAAAACGACCCGGATCACCAAGCTTGATTGGTAATTTCCTTAAGAGCACTGCAGAGCAGTTCTCATTAAGTTGGGTGTTGGCGAGATCGAGGAGCTTTTCCTTGTCGCTCAGAAGATCTTTAAACATTTTGGCATACTTGGGCATGTGAGCGAGAGCCTCAGCGAAGGAGATATTGAAATTCAGTTTCTTGAACATTTTAAGGAAATTCGAAACCTGAATATCATCCTTGCTCTTTTGCTTCTCTTTCCTCAACCTAGAAGGATAAGGTATATTGGAAGAAGAGGAAGGCTTTAGGGGAATAGGATCACTCACAAGCACGGGTGGAGGAGGGGTAGAAAGAAGAGGTGGAGAAATTGGGGAAGGAGGAGGAATAGGAGCAGGCGACTCGTTCTCCTTAGTCATAACCACCGGTGGAGGTATAGGAAGCTCGGGTTCCTTGGTACCTTTACCACTTCTAGTAGTGATTGCTTTCATCTCCCCTCTTGGGTTCGCAACGGTGTTACTCGGAAGAGTACCCGAAGAAGAGGGTTGACTACTTTGGAAAAAACTAGCCATCATGTTCCTCAGATCATTAGTCTGGCTATCCAACGTGTTTCTCATATCAGCTCTCAAATCATTTCCTTGCTTGACCAAGTCTGCCTTCAAATTGCGCACTTCCTCTTGGAGATTTCCCACTATCACATCATTGGTCCTCATATAGGTGGCGACCTCTTGGTGTAGTGCAGTGTTGGTTTGGTTTGAAGGAGCATTGTATGCAGGTGGTTGGTAAGCAGGTTGTTGGTATATTTGATTGTTGCGTTGAGGTGGTTGTTGCTGCTTGTGAGGTGGGATATATGGTTGGCGAGGTTGTTGTTGTTGTTGAGCAGGGCGGTTAAGGTTTTGTTGTTGGTTTGGGTTGGTTGGAGGAAAGCCAGGTGGGGAAAGATAGTTGTTGCTGCGGTAGCTAAGCAAGTTACGGTCACCTTGAGGTCTAGCTTGATAAGCAGGTTGTTGGTAGGTGTCATATGCCGCATTCACATTCTCAGCAGGGTAATCTTGGGTGGCGGTACAAGTTGTGTAAGAATGGGGACCACCGCATATCTCACAAGGTTGGCTGACAGCGTTCACTTGTGCATTTTTGGCGTTGTTGCTGTTGTTGTTGCTGACGGTGTGGGTGACAAGCGATTCAAGAAGCGTGGTAATTTTGTCTAATCGCTTGTCGCTGTCATTAGTGCTAGCACTAGCAACATTGGTCCTAATGCTCTTGGTTTGCACACGAGACTT
The DNA here is from genome assembly GCA_025667525.1 of Glebionis coronaria. Taxonomy (NCBI): domain Eukaryota; kingdom Viridiplantae; phylum Streptophyta; class Magnoliopsida; order Asterales; family Asteraceae; genus Glebionis; species Glebionis coronaria. The sequence goes on from CM046879.1 coordinate 521,150,362, forward strand.
GTTCTCAATGATATCCCAAGCAGCATTGGAAGTCTTAGCCAAGAGATTACCCCCCGAAGCACTATTCAGTGAATCTTGGTCATTTATGCTTAAACCATTGTAAAAAGTATTTATTTGATGAACTTTGGTAAAACCATGTTGTGGGCATTTTCTTAAAAGATCTTTAAAGCGATCCCAAGATTCACTGAATGACTCGTCGTACTTTTGTTCAAAGGTTATAATCTCATTCCGCAAAGCGGTAGTACGAGAGGGTGGAAAAAAGTAGTTGATAAACTTTGTTTCCAAATCCGTCCACGAGAGAATACTCTGTGGCGGTTCCTTAGCAAGCCAATGCCGGGCTTGTCCCTCTAAAGAAAAGGGAAAAAGTTGTAACCTTATCACTTCTTGTGGAACGCCATTGAACTTGACCGTGTTCGTGAGTTGTAGAAATCTCTTGATGTGATCGTGTGGGTCATCAATGGTTCGTCCAAAGAATGGTTGAGTTGAGACCATCTGGATAAAGCCTGACTTGAGCTCGAAATTGTTGGCGGCAATTGGAGGAATAACAATTGGATCCATGTTGCCATCGACATGAGCTTGCAGCAATTCAATCATTGGGCGATTATCCGGAAGGTGCTCATTGTTGTTGTTATTCATGTTGTTGAAAGGCGGGTTGTTGTTGTTATTATTGTTGTTCGGAGGTGGTATGTTATTGTTGTTTTGTACACCAGCCATGTCTAAGTTATCGAGAGGCTCGGGCTCTTGATAAGACGTGGATCGAGTGCGCATACACCTGTAAAAGAACGAACAAAGAAAAGCAAAGCACAAATATTTTTGGTTTTTATTGTTTTTTACTTTTTAGGATTTTTGAAAATTTTATATTTTTTAGTTGTTTTTGAAGATTTTCTTGAAAAAGTAACGTTCACGGGGAACGGATCCCAAAATCCAATTTCTCACAAAAAACTTTTGATCTTAACGAGAAGAGCCGGCAGCGGCGCCATTTGATTTACTGATTTTCAATGGGTTCAGATTTTAGTCTCTCGATATCCTCTCGAATTGATCTAGGCCTTAAGTGGAATGATTGTTCTTGGTTACTAAATAAAGGGGGTTTGGTTTTCTATTCTAAAAAGTGGAAATGAAGGTTTTAAATCAAAGGCAATTACTCTAATTAAGATTAACAAAAACTTGGTTGCAAATTTAAAGTTCAAATTAAAATTAAAGTTAAGATGTAAATTGTGAAAAATGAGTAAAGAGACAGTAAATAATCAACAGTAAAACAGTAACTAAACTCAAAATTAACTGATTCGGAAGTTTAGACCTTGATTCGGAACTATCTGATTCGGAAAACACTATTCACTCATTCGGAACTTGCTGGATCGGAAGTTTCTCTTGATTCGGAACCTTCAGCTTGATTCGGAACTTTCCGAATGAAAAGGTTGATTCGGAACTTTTGCTTCGTCCGGAAGTTACTGGTTCGGAAGTTCTAAACTTCCGAATGAAGGGCTTGGTTCGGAACTTTATGACTGATCCGGAACTTTCCGGATGAAAGCTTGATTCGGAAGTTTTCCTGTTGATTCGGAACTTAGAGCTTGGTTCGGAATTTTCCGAATGAAGGACTCATTCGGAACTTTTTTGTTTGGTTCGGAACTTCTGGGAACAGATACAGTAGCAGTAAAAGCGAAGAACACGGAACACAAAATTAATCAAAATCAAATCAAACACTTAAAAAGATTTTACCAAGTTAAACACAAATCATTTAGACAATACAAGTAACAAATCCCACTAACAAAAACACAAATCCAAACAACTTTTGAAGATCAAATCAAGAAAAATAAAACTTAAGAACTTGAAGATAAAAATGGAGATGAACAAGATGAAATGAAAGATTAAACAAGAACTTTGAATTGGATGATTAATGTTTTGACAAGATGAAAACAAGGATTAAAATTACAAGATCAAAGAACTAATAATAAAAATCACCAATCACCCTAGTGGTGATGGTGTTCTACGAACCAGGAGAAAGAAAAAAGAAGAAGAAAGAAAAACTAGCTAGCCCCCAAAAATGTGTGTGGGATGGCCTATTTATAGGTGTTTCCTTTGGTTGGTGAGTGGGCTTTCTCCCGTTCTTTGTGTCTTTTCGTCTTTTCAGAAAAGTTTCCGTTTTCGATTCTGATTCGGGATTTGTCGTCGATTAAATTCAACTCGTCTTTTAATTTCTTCCTTTGATAGACTTGAGTTTCTTCGACTTATATAAATCTTCCATCTTTGGTCCTTTTCTTCGATAAATCTTCGAATAGGCCCAGTGACTTCAAATCTTTCGCATCTCTTGGACAATAGACTTTATCTTGAGTCTTTTTCTTCAGTAAAACCCGTGCAATCCCATGTTTTCTTCAATATTTATCCGGTTGGCTCTGAAAACACAATAAACACAAAAACCACGCATAATTCCAAACAAATGATATTAAATACGTGTTTTGGTCTCGTTTTAGCCCGAATTAAGTGGTAAAAGGATGGGTGTTTACACACCTATCAGGAGGCGTTTTCAAAGTCGGAGCATCAATAGCAATAACCGTGGGAGATGGTGGAGAAAGATTGTCTTCTTTGAGAAGGTTTTCAAAGAAATGCATGTCTTCATCCCAATCGGTGGGAGAATCGTCATTTGCTAAGTTCACATCTCCCATGGTGGCTTCAAGATCTTTCCAAAAGAAATCACTTTCTCCAAATAGAGACAGTGATGAATCAATAGAGGAAACGGTCTCAACATTGGGAAGAGAGGTAGGAATATTTTTACAAGCATCAATAAAGTGTTCTTCACAAGCCTCATCCAGAACGTCAATACAATTAACACTCTCATATGAATAAGGTTGTTTAGACAACTTTCCCAGGTTGAAGACGATTTTATCGTCGCCCACTCTCATGATAAGCTCACCGGCTTCAACATCGATGAGAGTGCGATCGGTCCTCAAGAATGGACGACCAACGATCAATGGCACACGAGGGTCCATGTCGTAGTCAACGACAACAAAATCGGCAGGAAAAGTGAATTTGTCAACTCCTACAAAGACGTCTTCGGCTATCCCCACTGGATAAGCAACCGTACGGTTAGCTAATTCCAAAGTCATTTTGGTGGGGACTAGCTCAGGGAGAGATAATTGCTTCCAAATGCTTAGAGGCATTAGATTAATACAGGCACCTAGATCGGCTAGGGCCATGCAATTCTCTACTCCCGGGAAGTTACAAGGGATTAAGAAACGACCCGGATCACCAAGCTTGGTTGGCAATTTCCTTAAGAGTACTGCAGAGCAATTCTCATTAAGTTGGGTGTTAGCAATATCAAGAAGCTTCTCCTTGTCGCTAAGAAGATCTTTGAACATTTTCGCATACTTGGGCATGTGAGCGAGATCCTCAGCGAAGGAGATGTTAAAATTCAATTGTTTAAACATTTTGAGAAAGTTCGAAACCTGAATATCATCCTTGCTTTTGAGCTTCTCTTTCCTCAACCTAGATGGATAAGGTATATCGGAAGAAGAGGAAGTCTTTGGGATCGAAGGATCACTCACATCCTTGGGTGGAGGAGGGGTAGAAGTAAGAGGTGGAGAAATTGGGAAAGTAGAAGGATGCGGAATAGGATCAGGTGACTCGTTCTCCTTAGTCACAATCACCGGTGGAGGTATAGGAAGCTCGGGTTCCTTGGTACCTTTGCCACTGCGAGTGGTGATTGCTTTCATCTCCCCTCTTGGATTCGCACCGGTGTTACTCGGAAGAGTACCCGAAGAAGAGGGTTGATTACCTTGGAAGAAACTAGCCATCATGTTTTTTAAGTCATTCGTTTGACTATCCAAAGTGTTTCTCATGTCAGCCCTCAGATCGTTCCCTTGTTTCACCAGGTCTGCTTTCAAGTTGCGCACTTCCTGTTGAAGATTTCCCACGATCACATCGTTAGTCCTCATGTAGGTTTCCACTTCTTGGTGTAAAGCGGTGGGTTGGTTGGGAGGAGCATTGTATGCGGGTGGTTGATAAGCAGGTTGCTGGTAACTTGGTTGTTTCTTTGAAGTGGATGTTGTTGTTTGTGAGGTGGTATGTATGGTCCACGAGATTGTTGTTGTTGTTGAGGAGGGCGGTTGAGGTTTTGTTGTTGGTTTGGGTTGTTAGGAGTAAAACCGGGTGGTGAGAGATAGTTGTTGGAGCGGTAGCTAAGCAAGTTACGGTCGCCTTGAGGTCGAGCTTGATAAGCAGGTTGAGGATAGGTACCGTATGCTGCATTCACGTTCTCAGAAGGGTAGTCTTGGGGTGGCAGTACAAGTGGTGTAAGAGTGAGGACCCCCGCATATCTCACATGGTTGGCTGACAGCATTGACTTGAGCGTCTTTAGCGTTTTTAGCGTTGATGATGTTGGTGTTGCTGGCGGTTTGGGTAGCAAGCGATTCAAGAAGCGTAGTGATCTTGTCAAGTCGCTTATCGCTGTCACTAGTACTAGCACTAGCGACATTGGTCCGAACACTCTTGGTTTGCACACGAGACTTATTCTCAATGATATCCCAAGCAGCATTGGAAGTCTTAGCCAAAAGATTACCCCCTGAGGCACTGTTTAGTGAATCTTGGTCATTCATGCTTAAACCATTATAAAAAGTGTTAATTTGGTGCACTTTGGTAAAACAATGTTGTGGGCATTTTCTTAAAAGATCTTTGAAACGGTCCCAAGATTCACTAAACGACTCATCGTACTTTTGTTCAAAATTGATAATTTCATTCCGCAAAGCGGTAGTACGAGAGGGTGGGAAAAAGTAGTTGATAAATTTGGTCTCCAAATCTGTCCACGAAAGAATACTCTGTGGCAGTTCCTTAGCAAGCCAATGCCGGGCTTGTCCCTCTAAAAAAAAGGGAAAAAGTTGTAAACGAATTACCTCTTGTGGAACACCATTGTATTTGACCGTATTAGTGAGTTGCAAGAATCTCTTGATGTGGTCATGTGGATCATCAATGGTACGCCCCAAGAATGGTTGAGCAGAGACCATCTGGATAAAACCGGATTTGAGCTCAAAGTTGTTGGCTGCAAACGCGGGTATGACAATTGGATCATTGTTTCCATCTACATGGGCTTGCAGAAGTTCAATCATCGGGCGATTATCCGGTAGAGGCTCATTGTTGTTGTTATTATTGTTGTTGAGCGGTGGGTTGTTATTGTTGTTGTTATTATTGTTGTGAGGTGGGTTATTGTTGTTGTTTTGTACACCGGCCATGTCTAAGTCTTCGAGAGGCTCGGGCTATTGATAAGACGTTGATCGTGTACGCATGCACCTGCAAAAGAACTAACAAGGCAAAAACAAAGCAAAAATATTTTTGGTTTTTATGTTTTTTAATTTTTAGGATTTTTGAAAATTTTATATTTTTTTAGGGTTTTTGAAAATTTTTATGAAAAAGTAACGTTCACGGTGAACGGATCCCAAAATCCAAGTTCTCACAAAAAACTGTTGATCTTAACGAGAAGAGCCGGCAGCGGCGCCATTTGATACATGTATTTTCATTGGGTTCGGATTTAGTTCTCGGTATCTCCTCGAATTGATCACGGCTCTAAGTGGAATGATTTGTTCTTGGTTAATAAGAAGGAGTTGGTTTGTTTATCTAATTTAAACTAATGATGAATAAGTAAGTGTCGCAGAGTAAAATTAAAGCTTTAAAAGGTTAAACTAAAAAGATGCGTTTTAAAATAAATGCTTGAAAACTTAAAGATTATATTAGAAAAATCAATGAACACTCAATAAAAATTAACACTTGGAAACTTTTGTAAAAACTAGAAATTTAACAATTGGAAAATAACCAAATCGGAATATCTAAAAGTCTTTGATCGGAATATAGCAAAATATAGCAAAACAACTCAAATCGGAATAATCTAAAAAGGTGCAATCGGATTATATTCCGATCTGATGATCGGAATGTTGAGGAGTATGGTGATCGGAATAACTCAAAGGATGTAATCGGAATAATGACAATTGGTTCCAACCGGAATGTTCAAAAAGAAGTGCAATCGGAATATTCAAATGAGTACTAATCGGAATACAGGCAAACTTGCCAATCGGAATATCTTAAAGCAACATCAATCGGAATCCACCAAAATAAGCTACAATCGGAATAAGCAAACCCTTTTCCGATCACTGCGATCGGAATAGGGTGTTGGTGCTCTGGTCGGAATGACCCAATCGGAAAGGGGTTTTACCCTTTCCGATATCCCTTTGATCCGAAATACAAGCAAGATCAATAAGCTATGGAATAAGCTTATTACCAAAACAAGCACGAATCCAATAAGAAGCAGATCAAATAAGCTCAAATAACAACTTATCTAAACGTCAAATAAGCAAAAACATAAATCAAATGATAAAAAGATAAACTTTTTAAGAAAACTTTAAAAAGTGAATAAGCAAAACCAACAAATAAGCCAATAAGCACAAAGATCTTAAAGCTTATTCGTGTAGAAACTTAAGGAAACATAAAAAGATTAACTTTTAAGTACAAAATCCTTGATGAACAACACGGATCATACGAGATTTGTACCAAAATCAATCAAAATCAAAGAAAGGAAGAATGAGATTAAAGATTAAAAGCTTGAAACTAAACTTGATTAATGAAAAACAATACAAAGGTTTGATCTTGAAAGAGAAAAAGATGAAAACTAGTGAGAGAAAGTTTAGAACTTTCTCTCTCTAAAACTAGAGAGAATGAAAAACTAAAAACTAACTAAGACTAACTAAGTGCTCCCTTTTTGTGAAGTAAAGTCCTATTTATAGGCATGTCTTGTGGGCTTTGTGAATGGGCTTGGTTTTGGGCTTCTTTTCTTCTTTCTTCTTTAGTCTTTACGTTTCTTCTAAATAAACGTTTCCGACCCGGATTTGAGAAGTGTCGGTGAATAATTCCAACTCGTCTTATAATCTTTTGTTTAATAGACTCGAGTTCTTCGACATATATGAATCTTCCATCTTTGGCTCTATTCTTCGATAAATCTTCAAATAGGCACAATGACTTCAAATCTTTTGCATCTCTTGGACAATAGACTTCATCTTGAGTCTTTTTCTTCGATAAAGCCCGTGCAACCCCATGTTTTCTTCAATATTCATCCGGTTGACTCTGAAAACACAATAACACAAAAACCACGCATAATTCCAAACAAATGATATTAAATACGTGTTTTGGTCTTGTTTTAGCCAGAATTAAGTGGTAAAAGGATGGGTGTTTTCACACCTATCACTTTGCCTTATCAACGGCTGGGTTGTGCCTTGTCAGCGGCTAGGCTGTGCCTTGTCAGCGGCTAGGCTGTGCCTTGTCAGCGGCTAAGTCATTAGTGGATGGGTTATCTTTGTAACCTCTTTGACTGTTTCATAAGGGGTTTAAGATTGACTTTATGACCATATTCTGGTCATGTAACCACTATGTAGTCATGTGGGAAATAATGAGATTAATTGGTCGATTAATACTCATTATTCCTTTGACCATGAGTTACATTCTTAGGAATGGGATCACTATAAATGGTGATCATATTTGCATGATAAAACACATAGAAACATAAACACTTACATGCATAGAGTTCTTGATTTGTTCCTAAAATAAGAAGTAACACTTGGTTTTATCCCAAGGAGGTATTCGTGTTAACCCAGGCATAGGGTCGAGTAACCTTTTGGAAAGTGATTAGACGACTTCAAGTGATATCCGGTAACCATTCATTGGTACGTAGTTAGGCTATTGATTATCTTTACCCTTGGAACGAAGTAAACCCCAACATGTTCTCTTTGCACGTGAGAGGATGAGATGGGAGGAGAAAGATTCACTTCTAAACAAGTAGTAATAAACCAAATAACCAAGGATTTGAATGATTTAAGATGGTGGATTGAATCTAAAAATTTATGTGCAAAAGAGGTGAAGAGAAAATCTGAGAATGGTCCACTATTTATAAGACAAAGCTCCAACGGCTCTTTCTGGGTGCGGTTCTGATAAGTGTGAAAACACTCATCAATAATGATCCAAAAACCACTCAAAACACTGTCAAATACATAATATTAAACTGTAAAATATCAGAATTACGCGTGTATTTGCGTTTCATGTGTTTTCAGGTAAGAAGATACATTTTTGGAGCAAAGACACGTTTTCAAAGGATTTTATGATAAAAGACGAAGAAAAGGACAAAAGATGCTTTCAAGGACCTTACTTGCCATCATTTACCAAGAGCAAGGGTTTAAGTTGGAATTTTGACAAAGATGAAGGATGAAAATGAGATTTGATTAGACTTATACTTTTGATAAAAGAGATAAAAATGAAGGACTAAAAGGGAAAAACTTTTGGAAAGTTGATTTACTTGGTCATTGACCAAGATTCGGTCAAACACACAAACCTCCACACACGTCTTCTTCATCCTTCAAGAGAGAGAAACGAATACATGTTCTTATCTTTCTATCCACCAAGACCTGCAAATCATTATCACGGAAGATACAAGGAGTTTCAGGCCAAGCTTCCAACTAGAAAAATACTCCTTTTGATCTCCTCTACAAGGAGATACCATTTAATTAAATCAATAATGAAGAACGAAGAAATCCCCAATATGAAGAATGAAGAATGAAGAGTTCAGCCTCGTATTTTCCACGTGTCGAAACCTGATTGGACAAGACACGTCACTCTCCTCCTCTCGACGGCTATAAAAATAAGAGAAGACTTTCATTTGAGATCGGTTAGCTTAGGTGTAGATTACACATAGTTAACTAGTTAGTAGAATTAGTTAATTAGTTTAGTTTTCGCACACAAAGTTAGTTTTGAGTTTGTTAAATCTGTTATATTTTCTGTTAATCATGTAACAGTTTTCCTCCATTAATGAAATCATTCAGTTTTTTTTAAAGCTTTGCTCTCATAATCTTCTTCTTATAATCATTCAGTTTTCTTATAATCTGCTTTGTTCATGTAGTTTTGAGTTTTCATATCTGTTAAATCAATTTCAGTTTTAGTTTCGAGACAGCTAGATCATTGTAGCTTAAAACTGTTAAGATTAGATCATTGTAGCTTAAAACTGTCAGTTTGATTTTAAATGTTTGTTATTCTAAAAAGTTTGTGATTTGTGTTCAGTTTTAAAAGATTTGATCTTGGAGATTTTCAATTTGGTTAGATTCAGTTTTAATCAAGTAAAAGTAGATTGTATTTTAGATATGAATTAGTCCAGTTTATTTTAATAGAAATCAGATGCGTAGTTCTCAAATTGGAACTCAAGAAATGAGTTCACGTTCTTTTCAGAAAATATAGTTTTGCTAAGCTGAGTTAATCATAACTGTTCAATCGTTCTTCGAGTAAATGTTAGAATCAGTTTGAGGCGAAAAATAGAAGTTGTTAGAGGTTTATTTTGACAGTAGAATCAAACAGATTCTTAAACAAGCTTCTTTTCAGTCTTAAAGTACTTTCATTGGTTTTATATGTTATCTCGTTAGCACAGTCTCGGTTGCACATCCTTTATTTTAGCAGGTTTCAGATTCCGAATAGAAGGTTTTGTTTTTGTTTCTATGCTTTGTTTGTTTTGCAGGTTTATTTTGTTATGCAGTAATATGGAGTTGTTGAACGGTGGTAGGTGATTGGTGGTATTTGGTTTCAAGCGAGCTCAGCGCTCCGCTTCGCCATCAACGGACTTGGCTTGGATGCAGTGTAAACTTTCTTTTACCTTTTGAATTTCATTTCGATTTCTAATTTTGTAGATATCTAGTGTCGGAGTAGCATCAATCTGTTCTATTTGTTAGAATTTGCTTAAGTGCAGCTTGAATTGATATGTTTTGATGTTATGTTGGATATATTGAGTTTTACATGTCACTATAGTTCCGGATTAATGGACCAGTTTAATAGTTTAAGTAATATAGACGTTTTGATAGATAGAATTAGTGAATTTTTAGTCTAGCTGTTTGATATAATGGTAGTATAATCTGTGTAGTTGTAGTATAGAATTTGCTTTGTTGTATGATTGATGTCTCTTGTCATTCTGTATAAATTTAGAGCTGTAAAAAAATCAGTTAAAAATGTCACTTTTAGTCCCTGTGTTTGTTACTTGGTATTGCGTGACTAGTCATGTACCGTTATAGTTAACGAGTTAGTCAGTTAGCAGGTTGTAGGGCCAGTTTGCTTGTTGGGCCAGTTAATCTTGTTTTGGGCCAACAGCTTTAATCTCGTTTCTACTGAAATGATTTGTTTTACATTTTAAATATTTCAACTTCCATTTTTGGCTTTATAAAAGTTTAATTTTGGTTCAATCAAATTCAGTTTAAATTCATTTTTACTTTTATAAAAAAAATACGTGTAGCTTTATATTTTGAATTATGTATTTTTTCTTTCTCATTTGTAGTATAAATTTGTTTTACATTTTTCATTCTGTGCATTTAATTGACGTAATTGCAACGTGTTTTAATGTAGTACGGATACGTATATAGCTATTTTTACATTTTTATATGCTTTGTGCAAAGTAGACATAGAATACCATTCAACTTTATCACCAAAAACAATCAAGTCTTTGCTTAAAATTGTTATATCAATTCGTTAAGATACCGAGAAAAACGAACTAAAAAAGCAGATATTTAAATGGCGCCGCTGCTGGTTCTTTTCGTGAAGATTAACGGTTTCGAGTGAGACGATTGGATTTTGGGATCCGTTCACTTTGTGAACGTTATTTTTACGTATTATAAATCAAAAAGATAAAAAAAATCAAAAAGATCAAAATAAAAAAAATAAAAAACCACAAAATCAATTCTTTTCCTAAAGAATTGAACCAAAAAATTAAAAAATCCAAAAAGTAATCTTTTTCCTAAAAGATTACAACAAAAATATATATTATATCGTTTTCATCGTTTTTACTTACATATAGTATTTTTCTTAAAAAAATCAACTAAATACAAAAATATTTTCTCTATATTATTATATGTAAATACGTATACGTATAAGAACAACCAATACACATATCTTACATAAGTATTGCCGAGGCAATACAACGTGTTGAGGGGCGTTCCGGTCCTTGACACGCATATCGATCAAATTTAATTAAGCAAGAATAGATAAATACTTCCAATAGGCAATAATTCGAAGAATACAAACTACAAAGTGAATAGAAAGGCGATGTGTTATAAAATGCCATCTAAGGGTCAATAGGTACTTAAGTGTTTCGCGCCACCTAACCCCCGTTCACTAGTGCGTATTCTAAGAAGGAAGGCTTTATTGGGGGTCTTGCACCCAAGTAGTAATTATATATATTATACTTTCTTGTGGATATTTCATATCGAACCTCGAGAGAGATAATCTCTTCTCTCTCAAAAGTCGACCGAGGGCTACTCCCTCATTCCTCGTATTTACTTACACATGTACTCGCACACGTGTAAACATACCACCTTTGGTGTATTACTTCCTTCCCCGAGGAAGCTTTTAAACGTCATTATACTTGTATATACATTCGGCCACCTTGTTAAACATGGATACTCGTTCCATGTTGGAGATTTTGCAACAACGATCCGCCAACGCTAATTATTCGCCTTGTTCGACTTGTGGTGGTCCACACGTTACTTATTTATGTGATCAAAATAATGGCTATTATGGGGAGGGATATGCTTATAATGGAACCGAGAATCCTAATTTTCAACCTAACCCTCAAATGGACTACACTTGTAATGACTATATGGGATATTTCGGTTTTTCATCACAAAATCCACCATCATTTAATGATCAACCCTTTGATGCGCCATACCAAAACCAAGGATTTTCAAACAATGAAGGTTTTCAAAATAATGATAATTTTCAAGGCTATAATCAAGAAACCTTTCAAAACCAAGGATTTTCCAGTTATGGAGGTTTTCAAAATGATGATAATTTTCAAGGCTATAATCAAGAAACCTTTCATAATCAAGGATTTTCAAACAATGAAGGCTTTCAAAATGATGAAAATTTTCCATGCCATAATCAAGATACTTTTCAAAATCAAGGCTTTTCACATTATGAGGGTTTTCAAAATGAAGGAAATTTTCAAGGTTACAATCATGAGAACTTTCATAATCATGACTCTTTTTAAAACTATAATCCACCTAATTATGGAACTCCACCTCCACCATATTCTTCGACGTATTCATGTGAGTTTTGTGGGAACGCACCCCATTATGGTTATGATTGTAGACCCAGGGATCCGCCATCCTATGACCCTAATCTTGTCAAGAAGTTTTATTCTTCACTTGAGATAATAAACAAGTCGAACGATGACGTTTATAAGATGCTTGATAGTATGAAAGACATGAGCCTTGAGGAAATGAAAAACGCATGCCCGTTGTTAGAGGAACAAATTAAGTTTTTTGAGGAAGTGGAAATTATGACTTGGCAAATTTATGACAAGGAGATCGGTGCAATGTGTCGTGAATCATTAAAAAAAAGTTCCTGTCGCCTCAAGGAAAATTTAGATAATTTCCTCTTTAAGATTGCTACAAAGGAAGAAGAAGAACAATTTTTTGCTAATCGTGCTCGTTTGCTTAAACAATTCTTATATGACGATGATGACGAACCTTCGATTTGTATGACACTTAATGATGACACACCTTCATCACCTTTACCTCACGTGGAACCCACCGACTCTTTAACCATGGGGGACGAGCCTCTTAGCACTAATACAAACACCGATTTGGATGAATTAACCGTTTCTAGTGTTGAGAACCTTATCCCAATCCAAAGAGAGCTTGAGTGTGTTTCCAATGAACCATGTGACGAGCTTTGTATTGATACCTCTTCTCCTCATGATCACATTGAGATTTCATCACATGTTGACCTTCATGCTACTACTAGTGATTTTGGTGACTTTGATCTTGATGAATTGTTTAAAGGAAGGGATAATGAGATTGAGGAAGAGTTTGTGCAAGACTTGCCACAAATAGAGGATGATGATTGTGATTCTAGTGAGGCATCTTATGATATATTATCCGAGGACTTTTCATGTCAAGATGACATTTCTAATTTGGATGAAGATGTTGCTCTTATAGAAGAAGTGGAAGATGTTCATATTCGAGAGGTTTTATCAAACGTCTATAATCTTATCTCCTCGATTGAAGCTTTGAATGAAAACCATAATGTTGAGTCCACAGACGAAGAACCTTTCATTGACATTTCTTCACCGGTTTTTGAGGTTGCACCTATTGATTTTTATGATGATATCATCCCTTTGAGTGATTCTCTCATTAATACACCTTCTTTTGAGCCTTCTATTCCCACCCTTCCACCCTTGAAGTTGGTTATTGATGAAGATCCTATACTCTTAGAGATTGATCCATTTTCACCTAAGGCAACTTTAGAACCCAAAACCTTTGATATGGATTCTCATATGGATATTGATGCCACCATAGAGGCTTATCTTGCAAATAGTGATATTGAGGTTGATGATAGTGATTCTAATTGGGAAGAGGAGATTCGTCTTAGTGAGAACTTGCTTTTTGGGAACATAGAGATTACACCTCCTTCACAAGACACTATTAATCTTGATCCTTCTTTTACTATGCCTTCTATGGAAGATTACCCACCTTTTGATGATGATGAGGAGCCCAATATGGATATACTTGTTATGAATGTTTTGATACCTACACCTTCATTGTCTCATGATGCTTTGATATCTAAGGGGGAATCTTATATGGTTGATACGAGTTCATCTTCTTATTTTCCCATGAAGGGAAAGGTTTTTGATCTTGGGATACATAAATTTGAGACACCTTGGTTTTCATCTACTCGACTTAAGAGTGTGATTTCTATTGAGATGGAATTCTTGTATGAGCTTACTTTGGTGATACTACCTACTTTGGAGTTGTTCACTTATCGAGATGGAAACTATGTATTTGATCCTGGGGTACTTCTTATTTGAGAGATTTCGTATGTTGGACAAACTTGAGACACGTTTGACCGTTCCATTTATCGAGGCGGATTTTGTAAATCTTATAGTAAATGGCAACGTGCTAAGTTTGAATGTATCATGTGAGACGAGCTTCAAAGTGATATCCTTTATTCTCCATGATGGTTTCCCCAAGGACAACCTAATTCGGGGCCGAGTCGAGCTAGCGACTTAGGGTTAAAAAAACTCAAGCAATGAATAACTAGGTTAGAAAACGTAGAGTAGATTTTTAATAGGTTAGGTTTAATTAAAAGGATGTTATAGTAGAGTTGAAGTGGAGGGGTGCCTTTCTTCGTCTTTTCGTGTTTGCTTCAAGGGTTGCTCTCTCACATTTCATGCTTGGAGCTTATGGAGGAGGCCCGTGTATCTGGTTCACTTTGATTAGTTTGTGCTATCGTGATATTCAACATTGTGCTTAAAATGAATACCCTTTAGTTGTCTCTTCCTTAACTTGGGTTAAGCAAAGTAATCAATGTCATAAGTGTAGGGGAGTTTACTCCAATACTCTTAAACATTGAGGACAATGTTTATCTTAAGTGTAGGGGAGACTTCTATCGAAGTGACCTTACCTAGACCATTGCCTTAACTTCATGATAACTTGGAAAATTATTTTTTTCAAACATTTTTCAAATTTTTGATCTACTTTGGCCACCAAAAATATGCATTCATAATTTTTGCATCTATCATTTTTCATTTGCATAACACATTTGCATTGTATATATTTCTTCTTTTATTTTTCATCAAAAAGAAAAGGAAAAAAATATAATAAAAACATGGTTTAACAAGTTTAGTCTTCTTTGACATATTAGGCCCGCCATTGATATTTTGACTCAACCCGAGTTTGCATATCTTAGCACTCTCTAGCTAGTATCCTTAACCATGTAGTCCTTCATTGGTCTATTAGGCTAAGCATCCACCACTCTCATTATTTGAGACTTTAAATTTGTGGAGAATGGGAAATGATAGAGTTGAAGCAAGTATAAAAGGGCTAGATAAACTTCCTGATAATTACTTGTGGCTAAACCCTTCTCTTCTTAACCTCTATTTTCTTCGCATGTATATATGTTAATAAATAATCAAGAACGGTTTTAATTGGTTTGTAATCTCTTATGCATTTTTGTCTAATCATTCATGGTTGATATAAGTACGTCTTAAGATTCTAAGTTAGAACGTTTTATGTGTACTAGACTTATGTCATGCTCAATATTTAGCGGGTGTTTTTCCTTTTATTCTTTTTAACTTTCTTTGTGAGGAATAAAGAAAAATAAGAGCGGCTTATAAAAAAAATGAGTGGCCAAAAAAAAATAAATATATATATATATATATATATATATATATATATATATATATACAAGACTCCCAAGAGGGGCAGTGTGATGTTAATTATAGTGACTATCGAGTTCCAATATTACCTTGACGGGTTGCGGGGATTCAATAGATTGCTCTAATCCAATATTACCTTGACGGGTTGCGGGGTTGAAGATCCAAAGTCTCAAAAAGATGGCGGATGTAAATTATTGCGTGAGTTTTATTTTTCTTTCCTTAGCGAGTGTGTAGCTACTTATGAAAGCATGACATGAGGATTTTACACATAAGGCGAATGACTTATTATTCTTGAAATGGACTTGTATTAATTGTGAGCGGTTTTTCAAGTAATGGATGAGAGGATTACTTAGGATTAAAACCATGCTTCCTTATTTTTGGATTTTACACTTCTTATACTTCACACTTGAATAAATGACAAATTTGCTCACAAGCAATTTGCTCAAATAATAACCGGTTCCACATTTAATTGTCATGAATAAGTTGATGCACTTTTTACTTGTGAATACAATGATCCTATTTTTAAGCTTGGTATGGGGAAAGTGAAACTTGAGGGTGATAAATGTCCATGGTACAAAAGTCCTAATCCAAGTCATTGAGTCTTTATGAGTTATTTCCATCAAAACCATTTCAAGAAAATACAAAAAGATGTAAATAGAATTGTTTTCTCTTGCATTGCATTGTATAAATTTAAAATCATGCATCATATAGTGTAGAGTAGTGTCGATGCATTCTATAATGGCCAAGGTGGGTTAATTATGAGAAAAGTGTAACTTTAGAGCTTTGAAATGCTGCATTGCATGAGGTCATGGCAATGGTCAGGTTCCTTAAAGGTGTCTGCGGTTCCTTATCAATAAGGAACTGCATAGCCATTTAAGGAACCGCTGGAGTAGACTCCGCTTCCTTTTGTCTTTTAGTGGTGCAGTCACATCTGGTGGAATATTGATCCCCAAAGGATATTCCTAAACCATATGAAATATGCCATTTTCAAAATTTTAAATATATAATTTAAGAAAACATCTTCTTAAAAATAAAGTTTAATAAAAACTTTTGTCACATTTAATAAAAGGTAAGTTGCAAGAAAAAAATTAAATCCTTGATCACTTTGTTAGGTTGAAAACTTATTTGTTCAGACCTTAAGTGATAATGGTTGAAATGAAAATTACTTGAACTCAAGAATTCGTTTTTCGTTGTTTTCGTAAATGCTTGTTTTTATATATTTTCGTAATCAAAACAAATAGAGACCAAAAATGCAAGTAACGTTTTTAGGCATCATTGCATTAACAATGTCCCCCTTTTTTATTTCGACAATACATAAACTCAATCACATGAAAGATAAGATTTTTGAAGACGAGTTCATTTCATATATCCTCCTTTGTCGAAGCAAAAAGCTTGCAAAAGTCTTTGTAGAAAAGAATAATCAGACTTTACAATTGCTCCCCCTTGGTGCTTACTCACCCTTGCTTGGGGCACCAAGGAATCGAGTTATGGTGACAAGCTACATAGAAGGGTTAGAAGAAGAAAAGAAACACCCAACAATATATAGCAAAGGTCACACAATAAGAGAAATAAGAGAAGAAAAAGAGAACCAAGATCCATAATAAGTCATGTTAAAAGAAAACATGAAAAAGATACAAGGAAACATGTCATATAAAGATGTATGAAAAACAAGCCAAAGGAAAATCATAAATCTAATCCTAGTTAAACTAGAACTCTAAGATTTGCTTGAATTAGATGTTTTAGCAATAAGCAATCCACATGCTTAGATGAAAGACAAGGTGGTGGTGGAAGGAGGTGGTGGTGGCTTGGTAATGGTCTCATAGTCATAGTGAAGAGGAGGTTTGACTAGGAGGCTCTTGATGTAACTCAACTCCTCAAAGATATGAGCCATAGCAAGATGTTGATATTGACAACAATGGCAATATGTCCCATGATGCATGACATTATCATGTGAGGGAGGAAGAACACAAAAGGGTAGTAAGGGAAAAGAAGTTCCACAGTCAATATTCTTAGAAGAAGAAGAAATACGATTTTGAGTGTTCTTGGGGAAAATGGAGGAGAATCAAGGATTATATTTGGTGAATAAGTCATTTTGATTTGAGAAAGGATGCAAAATGCTTAGGGTTAAGTAGAGAAAGCACAAGATAATTTTGGGGTGGTCAAACGTTTGAAATAAAGATTCCAAAAAATGTTGGATTAAATTTGGAGTTTTAGAAAGCTCAAATTTTGAAGTCTCTGTCCGTGGTTCTTTATCTCTACCTGCGGTTCCATGTATATATATATATATGGAGTCGTGGGTTAATTAAAGAACCGCCTCTAGAAGGCTAGTTTTAGAGGATGAGGTGAATATTCCAATTCAGCAAATCCTAAATTTCTAGTCTAACTCATCATAGAGACATGCTAAAAAGAAACAATAGACTAAGAAACACATAAAAACTTAACAAAAATGATTTTGACCAAAATACATGGATTTAAAATAAAATCGATGTTGGAGGTGTATTAATCTAGACACATGGTCATGACACAATGATCCTCCATAGTTCAATTTTGTTCTTGCTATATTTGAGAGACTCATACATATGAATTATGTATGCTCGATATCAATAGCAAGAACCCATGAAATTTTTTTTTAGTTTGAATTAACAATGCAAAAACATTTCTCGACCATTTTCAAAAAAACAAAGATTTTTGAAAAAGAGAAGAGGAACTTTCAAAAAAGAGTTTAAGAGACTCAATAACTCAAAGAAAGAAAAGACTCAAAAGAGAAAAAGAATCGATTAAGAAAATGCGCAATTAAGGTATATGTTCCATCAAACCTAGACCTAGACGTAAATAATTAAAAGGTTCCCTCTTAAGTGGCTTAGTGAATATGTCGGCTAAGTTTTCTACCAAGGGCACCTTATCAATCGAAATGTTCCCCAACATTATCCCTAAGGAAATGTTGGCGAATCTCTATGTGCTTAGTTCGCGAATGTTGCACAAGATTCTTGCTAAGGTCTATTGCACCCTTATTATCACACATGATGGGAACATCATTGAGTATAATCCTGTAATCAACAAGCGCTTGCTTAATCCATAGAGCTTGTTGACAAGCTTTACTGGCACTCACATACTCGGCTTCCATGGTGGATATAGCAAGAGCGGTTTGTTTCTTAGAGAATCAAGAAGTTAAACAACAACCCATGAAGGTATAAACTCCACCAGTGCCTTTTCGGTCCACATAGTCTCCCGCATGATCCGAGTCCGCGTATACTATGGTTTCTACGCCGGTCCCTTTAGGATACCATAATCCTAAATGTATAGTGCCTTTAATGTACCAGAAGATATGCTTAACCGCTTCAAGGTGAGAGGTTTTGGGAGCCTCTTGAAAGTGAGCACAAAGGCAAACACTAAACATGATATCCGGTCGACTTGCCGTATGATGCAACAAACTACCAATCATACCTCTATATTTGGTGTTGTCTATCGACTTACTATCATCATCTATGGTGAGTTTAGTATCCGCGGCCATAGGGGTCTTAATTGGTCTAGAGTCCTCTAATCCAAATTTCTTTAGCATTTCTTTAACGTACTTAGATTGATTAAAGAAAATACCATCGTCCATTTGTCTAATTTGGAGTCCTAAAAAGAAGTTAAGTTCTCTCATCATGCTCATTTCAAACTCGTCATGCATGATTTTGGAAAAGTCATCACACAAGCTTTCACAAGTTGAACCAAATATAATGTCATCAACATATATTTTTACGATTATGAGGTGAGAACCTTTCTTCTTTGTAAAAAGTTTATTGTCTACCATTCCCATGGTATGCTCATGTTTTACAAGAATACTCTTTAAGTCTATCATGCCAAGCTTTGGGTGTTTGTTTAAGACCATAAAGAGCTTTCTTAAGCTTGTAGACATGATCCAGTTTCTCAAAATCAATGAAGTCGGGAGGTTGAGCCAACTATACCTCCTCATTGATCAAACCAATAAGAAACTCACTCTTTACATCCATTTGTTGAAGATTAAAATCTAATGCACAAGCATAAGAAAAAAGGATCCTAATGGACTCTAACCTTGCTACCGGTGCATATGTCTCATCATAATCGATCCCTTCTTGTTGATTATAGCCTTGAGCTACAAGTCTAGCCTTGTTACGAGACACAACATCATTCTCATCCAACTTATTCCTACACACCCACTTGGTTCCTATGATGGTAGTACTTCTAGGTGGAGGAACAAGTTCCCAAACGTCATTAGCAATGAATTGATTCAATTTTTCTTGCATGGCGATGACCCAACTCTCATCCATCAAAGCGTCTTTAACATTCTTTGGTTCAATCAATGAGACAAAACAAAAAAAGCTACTTTGATCTTGGACTTGAGATCTAAGGGTCCTTTGATTAAGGTCGTCTATGACGTTTTCGAGAGCATGATCCTTAGACTCCCTAATGTTTACTCCCTTTTCAACATTAAGGTCTTCAACTCCTATTTTTATAACCTCTATGGCTTTAACTATGTCTATTTCATCTAAGTCATCATCTACCAAAGGTGGGGTTTCATCAAAAGTCACGTTGAGCGATTCTTTGATTACACCCGAGGTTCTATTGAGGACTATTTAGGCTTTACTAGTTTGAGAATAACCTAAAAAGATGTTAGAAATACGTTTTACGTATAATAGAAGTATCGGTCACTCCACAATAATATTTATGTTGTAATAGCTCGTAGTTAGATAATAGTTGTTAGTTGCTTATTAATTTAAGTAAGAACCGGTCCATGGGCTTGTCATGGACCGGCCCAAGTCCACTTATGACTTGGAACTATAAATACCCCTTTCCACTAAGGAAAGGGGTTGGTTGTTGTCATTTCTTTGATTCCATATTAATAAAATTCACATAGTTTCTCTCACTTTCTCTCTCTAACTTTCTCTCTCTAGAAATCAACAAACCCCTTCATAGATTCATTGATTATCAATATTCTACATTTGGTATCAAGAGCTATGGGGTGATTTAAGGTGGTGATTTGTGTGGTTTTTTAGTTTTTGATTGTATTAGTGTTCTTTAAGAAAAATCATCTTGATTCTTGGTGTTTTTGGTGTTTTTGTGATTGGGATTAGTGGATAAGTATTAGTTGTTACTTATTTTAGTCGAAAGCACAAAACTTTTTGGGTTATTTGGTCAAAATCTGGGCTTAATCTTAACTTTTACTGTTCGACTGTTCATCGGAGGGGGTTTCTGTTTGTTCAGCAAAACTTCCGGATCAAGAAGTTCCGGATCAAGGAGTTCCGGATCAAGAAGTTCCGGATCAAGGAGTTCCGGATCAAGGAGTTCCGAGTCAAGAAGTTCCGAATCAAGAAACTTCCGAACCAAGAAGTTCCGGATCAAGAAACTTCCGAGTCAAGAAGTTCCGGATCAAGCAAAACTTCCGAACCAAGAACTTCCGAGTCAAGAAGTTCCGGATCAAGAAACTTCCGAACCAAGAAGTTCCGGATCAAGAAACTTCCGAACCAAGAACTTCCGAGTCAAGAAGTTCCGGATCAAGCCAAAGTTCCGAACCAAGAACTTCCGAGTCAAGAAGTTCCGGATCAAGCCAAAGTTCCGGATCAAGAACTTCCGAACCAAGAAGTTCCGGATCAACCCAAAAGTTCCGAATCAAGGTAATCTTCCGAATCAACAAAAAGTTCCGAATCAAGGTAATCTTCCGAATCAAACTTCCGAATCAACAAAAAGTTCCGAATCAAGGGTTATTTTGCTTGTTTTTTCGACGATTTTTTAGAGGATTTAATCTTGGTTTCTTACAACAAAAACACAACACAATTCACAAGCTTTACTTCACTGCTCGATCAACCGATAATCTCTGTTTCTTTGAAGAAAAACAAAATGAATCCAAATTTAGTAATGCCTCAGATGACATCTCTTACGGATATATCAATCATAACGGGAACTGATAGCCGTCCACCGATGCTCATTAAAGAGGTGTTTGAGGCATGGCAAGGTCGAATGATGCAATATCTAAAGGGGAAACCGACATACGGAAGACTTATGGTCAAATCGATTTTGAATGGTCCACTCGACTATGGTACCATTACGGTTGATAACGTGACTAGACCACGAGAATTTGAAGAACTTACTCCAGCTCAACAACTTGTTGCAGATGCAGATGAAAAAGCTCTTCAAACAATTCTCCAAGCTCTTCCCCATGACATCTATAGGATGGTGAGTCAGTATACGGTGGCAAAGGATCTATGGGAACGGTTAAAGGTGTTGCTACAAGGCACGTCCCTTACCAAACAAGAGAGGGAGTGTCAGCTGTATGATTTGTTTGATAGATTCACCTACAACCCAGGGGAAACGCTCCACGATTATTACTTCAGATTCACCACACTCATGAATGATCTGAATGTATACAATCTTGTGATTGCACCATTCCAGGTTAACACCAAATTCTTGAATACTCTACCTCAAGCTGAATGGGGTGAGTATATTACCGATGTGAAGTTAACCCGGGATTTGCATAAGTGCAATTTAGATCAAATCTATGCCTTCCTTCAGCAACATGAGAAGCATGTGATTATGCACCGTTCTCCTCGTGGTATGCACCCAGATTCCTTAGCTTTGATGGCGAATCAACCAAGCTTGTCCCACAACAACACACCCTATATCTTGGGACATCAAGCTTATCATCAATCACCTTACTTGACACCAGCCTTTCCCCAATACTCGATTCTACCACAACCACCCACCTCACATCAGCAACAATATCGGTTCAATGCACCTTCACCACAGTATGCTTCACAACTTCATCCAGCAAATGTTGCACCTTATGCTCAGCCATCATATTCTTCTTATCAAGAGAATGCAGCATATCCAACAAGCTACCCTGATCAAATGAGTCTTCCTTATACTGATTATGCAGCTCATCCAGATCAAGCACTGTATTGTGATGATGAAGAAGTCCCCGTTCCTGTATTCCAACAAGGAGCTGACCCAGTTGAAGTGCTAACTACCATGTCTGCTTATCTCACAAGAACTTTAAGCAAACGAGGATACAGAGGATCAGCTCCTACCAACAATCAGTTGAGGAATTCATCCAATTCTCGCCAACAAGCTACAATTGAGAATGGCAGGGTAATGGTTCAGCCAATTCAGCCATATCAGGGGAGAACTTCCACATCAACCAATGTTCGCACCGCCAATCCTGCTCCTGCTCCAATGGTCAACAACCCTCCACGGGCTAATACAGGCAAGTTGAGAATGATTACATGCTACAACTGCAAGGAAGAGGGTCATATGTCCAGGGATTGTAAGAAACCCAAAAGGAGAAGGGATGGACAGTGGTTTGCAGAAAAGATCTATCTGGTAAATGCTCAGGCGCAAGGAAGGGAACTTGATGAAGAGGAGCTTGCATTTCTTGCTGACCCAGGGATTGCTGAACAAGATGTTGTCACTACGCAAAATGCAGCTTACCAAGCCGATGATCTTGATACGTATGATTCCGACTGTGATGACTTTCAAACTGCAAAGGCTGCTTTCATGGCAACTTTCTCCAGCTTAGGGCCAGATAAGAAATCTGAGGTACTTATTAATAACACCGATAATGCCACTGATGCTAGTATTCAACCACATCAAGTTGGGCAAGAGAGTGCTGATTCGAATGAATCTTCGGTGATGAGTCTTTCAAATGAGGAGACAAACAATGATAGCAATATCAATGTGAGTCCCCAGATTTTGAGTGAATCACAACCGGGATCCATTTCGCATACGCCTACTCCTGCTCAACAAGATTTGGTCATGGTTCCTGCTACATTACTTAGCCAAATGAATGCTGCACTCTTAGAAACCTTAGCTAAGAATAAGAATTTGTCTGATGAGCTTGCCTTAAGCAATGAGAAAGTACAAACTTTGGAATTAGTGCCTTCGTCTAGTGTTCTCACTAATCTCGAATATGATCACTTTAGAAACAAACAAATGGGTCACTTGCAAGAAATCGAAAACTTAAGAGCAAATTTGTCTAGTGAACTTAGAGAAAAGGAGTTAGTGGTCACTAATTTTCAAAAACTTCAAACTGATTTTGAATTACTCGAATCTAAGAAGACTGAAATGGAGATTAATGCTACTAATAAGATTAGAAGTCTAGACTACTTGCTGTTAAGACAATACGCTGCTTCACAACTAGTTCACTTATTTGATGCTTCGTTTAAAGAGTTTAACTTATCACGTCTAAAAGGCCTTCCCCCTAATCCACGATATGCAAAACAAGCTTTAAGACATAGTCCTAGACTTTATAATGCAACTCAATTAGGATTGGCTTTAGACCCGATTGTTTTTCCCAATGATCGAACAAGTAAGGTTCTAGTTGATGAGGATCGGTCATACAATTCAGCAAAATATCCCGATTGTGATTATTTTAAAATGAATAAGGAGCTTGCTAAAACTGATTTTAGAGTTCGCTTCCATATGGACAAAGATCTCATTACAGCACCAACCTACATGATAGAGGAAGAAAGCCCTAGTACATTTCCTACACTTGTCAACATGGAAGGTCCTAAGGAAATTCCAAAGAATCTTCCACCTGTTAGCACTGTATGGTTAAACTTGCAAGAGATTAACCGATACTTTACTAACTTTGACAAGGTCATCTTGGAATGTACGACTTCAAATGGCTTAAACGCCGGAGAATGGGCTTTCGAACACATGAACGAGGTGTTTAAAACTGAGATCAATCCGTTTGTCGAAAGTCTAAAAAGAAGTTTTGCATCTCTTAAGGAAAATCTTCAGTTTGAAATTGGTGAAGTTCAAAAAGTGTTTTATGAAATGGACACCGCTTACGAACTGCAACTAATTGAAAAGGAAAAGATTTCAACCGAATATGATCGATTCTTGTCCGAAGTAATCTCGTGTGATGTGCTTACTATTGTAAATATTAAATATTCGAATGAGCTTACATCCGCTATGATGAATTGTGATGCTGTGAATATTTGTGAGGATATTTGTGATGATGTTTGTGATATTTCTGTAAATGTTGCTGAAACTGTAAATGAGGTAGATAATCATTCTTGTCACGAATCTAACGCTGAGTTTTTAAAGCTACAAGATTCTTATAATTTACTTTCTCAACGCTTTAATCAACTAGAACAACATTGTATATCCTTAGAATTAAAACAACAAGCTCAAAATGAAAATCTTTTGATATCAAATGTTTGTGAAAACGGTGTTGAGACAAGTGACAAGATGATTGCGATTGTTAAGACATTAGAGGAAGAAATCATGAGATTGAAGAGAGAGATATCGTCAAAGGAAACATTAAGAATGGAACTAGAGGCCGCAGAGTCTAAAAACCAGGTCTTAGAAATTAGACTATCAACTGTTCTAGGGGAGATGGATCGGACAAGGCAGGGACTATCCGCTCTTTATGGTTCACTAGAAGATCGATTCGCTTTTAATGCGACACAGCAACAATATTATGTTGAACAACTGAACCAAAAGTGCGAAGAAATCTCTGACTTGAACATCCTGCTCATAGACAAAAATATGGTTTTGGCTGAGTTAAAGGAGACACTTCTTCTCACCCGACAAGAAGTTGTTGATAACTTAGCTACCGACTCTGCACCGTCCACCAGTGCTCCAACAACCAAATCAGTAGTGCTTTATAAGAATCCGCTTCATAAGAGAAACCAGCTTACCTATGATGATTATATGAGGAATGCCATTAAGCATGTCGATCTTCTTAGGGATATTTTAGACGATCTTTATGCCTTAGATCCCTCAAGTAGCGACTATTATTCGGCTCATGAATATGTTAAGCGAGTTCAATATTGCTTGGCTTATTTGCAATACATAGGTACACCAGGTTCTGCACTACTTAATAATAGGCCCATTGCTGTCACTCCATTTAATAAGACTCCAGGAGCGAAACCGTCATTGGCACAATCAAGTAAGACACCTTTAAAATCTGCTGCTAATGTTCCCAATTTGCCTTCTACAGGATTAAAAGCGACTACTAAGGCTAAAGGATCGCCACTCAAGAAAGGCAAAGATCGCACGTGAAAGGCCAAAGAACAATGCTCTCAAGTCAAAGCCAAAAAGATCAAATCAACATATTCACAACAAAAGAAAGAAAAGAAGAAAAGACTACGAGCTAAAGAACGAAGACTTAGTATAGTATGCTAGGTTTAGAACTTTGTAAACGTGGAGTGACCTCCCTTAGGGGGAGATTGTTAGAAATACGTTTTACGTATAATAGAAGTATCGGTCACTCCACAATAATATTTATGTTGTAATAGCTCGTAGTTAGATAATAGTTGTTAGTTGCTTATTAATTTAAGTAAGAACCGGTCCATGGGCTTGTCATGGACCGGCCCAAGTCCACTTATGACTTGGAACTATAAATACCCCTTTCCACTAAGGAAAGGGGTTGGTTGTTGTCATTTCTTTGATTCTATATTAATAAAATTCACATAGTTTCTCTCACTTTCTCTCTCTAACTTTCTCTCTCTAGAAATCAACAAACCCCTTCATAGATTCATTGATTATCAATATTCTACAAAAGATACCTTCGTACGACTTAATAGGAATGTTATTGGAGATCTAGATCGACCAGTCTCTACACGCCATCAACTACAAGAGAGTGCACTATATTGTTACTTTGATGCATTTCTCTCTGAAGTTGAACCCAAAAATTGGCAGCAGGCTATGACCCAATCATCTTGGATTGAAGCTATGCAGGAGGAACTCAATGAATTCAAACGACTAGAAGTATGGGAATTGGTTCCTCGCCCTGACAAGGTTAACATCCTTACTTTGTTATGGGTTTATAAGGTTAAACTTGATGAGATGGGTTCGGTATTGAAGAATAAAGCAAGATTGGTCGCTAGAGGATATAAACAAGCCTTGGGTATAGATTTTGAGGAATCTTTTGCTCCTGTGGCTAGATTGGAGGCGATTAGACTATTCCTTGCGTTTGCTGCTCATATGAACATGATCGTCTATCAAATGGATGTGAAGACGGCATTTTTGAACGGTGAACTAAGGGAAGAGGTTTATGTTAGTCAACCGGATGGGTTCGTGAGTACGGAGTCTCCTAACCATGTGTACAAGCTTAAGAAGGCTCTCTATGGGTTGAAACAAGCTCCACGCGCGTGGTATGATCTCCTGTCAACATATCTCATGTCGGAAGGCTTCTCCAAAGGCAAAGTGGACCCCACTCTATTCACTCTCAAGGACGGCAACGACATGCTTCTGGTACAAATTTATGTTGATGATATAATTTTTGCTGCCACTAACATAGAATTGTCTAAACAATTTGAGAAGATAATGTCCACACGCTTTCAGATGTCGATGATGGGAAAAATTTCATTTTTCTTAGGATTACAGATTTCTCAGAATCCCAGAGGCATCTTTATAAATCAATCCAAATATGCTCTAGAATCTCTTAAGAAATATAACTTTGAGAATTGTGACCCCGTAGACACTCCAATGGTGGAGAAATCCAAGTTAGATGAAGATAGGGATGGGATTATTGTCGATCCGAAACTTTACCGTGGAATGATCGGCACCCTTCTCTATCTGACTGCTAGCAGGCCTGATTTGCAATTTGCTGTATGCATGTGTGCCCGGTATCAGGCTCGGCCTACCGAAAAGCACTTACATGTTGTGAAAAGGATCTTTCGGTATCTAAAAGGAACACTTCATCGTGGTCTATGGTATCCGAAAGATTCCTCGATTGCTTTAATATCATACGCAGATGCCGATCATGCTGGATGTCAAGATACGAGGCGTAGCACTTCTGGATCTGTGCAACTCCTAGGAGATAGATTGATCAGTTGGTCTTCAAAAAGGCAGAAAAGCGCTGCAATATCAAGCACGGAGGCTGAATACATCGCCATGTCCGGTTGTTGTGCTCAAGTCCTTTGGATGAGATCACAATTAACTGACTACGGTCTTGGATTTAACGAAATCCCGATGTATTGTGACAACAAGAGCGCCATTGCCCTTTGCTGCAACTATGTTCAACACTCCCGGGCCAAGCACATAGACATTCGCTACCATTTCATTAAGGAGCAGGTGGAGAACGGAGTGATCGAGCTGTATTTTGTCACTACTGAGTACCAGCTGGCGGACATGTTCACCAAAGCCTTAGATCGAGGACGAATCGAGTTTTTGATCGACAAGCTTGGTATGAAATCATTCACTCCAGCGACTCTCAAAGAGTTGGCAGAAGAATCAGCTGAATAGTCGTGGTAAACTATTCAGAGTATCCTTTGGTTGTGATCATGTATATTATCGTAAATATATAAACCACAAAAAGCAAATACAAAAATAGAAAACCAACAAAAACCATAAAAAATATAAAACCTAGAAAAACCATAAAAAATATAAAACCAAGAAAAACCAAAAATATTTTTCGTTTTAAATCGGGCATGTCTTTTAGTACGGTAATATTTACGGCCTTAGAAATGTCGATCAATATTGACACGGTGCCATAAATAGAGTCCGTATAAAAGTTGTACATTTTTAAAACATGCCCATTAATGGCTTGTAGTTATTTCAGACTGCAACCCGGTTTTCATATTAAAGTCACGTATTTCCTTGGAAAACGTTGGCTCAGAACGGGAATTAATTTTCTCGGGCGTGATTTACAAGCCAAATCATGCAAAGGGATCAAGTTTACTTTATAACTTGGTCTGACACGAATTTGTGTACGTCTCAGTGCATTAATTTGTTAAAATAAGAGAAATCTTATTAAAACCACGAATCAAAATTTTTCAAGAGATAAATTGGAAATGCTTTCATCACTATTTGATTCTTTAAACAATGACTACAGCTCTTTAAATAGAAAACGGGTCATTGTTTAAGGGGGAGAAAATAGTAAAATCATCTTCGTCATTAACATTGATCTTCAAAAGTGATTGTGAAAATTAAGGGCTTCATGGTAATTGAGTGGTTTTGCTTTAGAAAACGACTTGTGATCGTTCTAAGTGATAGGCATGGCTTTTAGATCTTGAGGATATGCTAATAGATGCGTTTGCTAAGTTGTGTAAGTTAAACAAGTGTTAAGTGAAATGAAAAAAGTAATAGACAAAAAAGGAAAGGAAAGAGAAAATGTAGGGACTAAAAGTGTGATTTATGGAAAATTGTCAAATTTTTGACCTAAGTCAAACAACACAACCCCCGCCTCTCACTATTCTCCCTTCACTGTTTATTCATCTTGCCGCCATTGTTGAATACACAAACACACGCTCTGAATAATCACTTGCTCATTGATCTAGCTCCTGTTCATTCGAATAATTAAGGTATATACATCAAATGTTAACTTCTAATCCTCACTTCTTATCATATAAACCTGTTAAACATGCTCAATTACTCAGTCTAATCCACTTAGGGTTTTTGATTAAATTAGGCTAAATTAACAAGGGATTTATGGTGGGTTTTGCTCGGAATAGATTAAATGATGTTTATATTGCCTTAGTTTGCCTTAGAAACTCACAAACGCGCTAGATTAATAATCTGAGTTTAGTTTGTAAAGTTCCGGATGAACGTGGCTTAGAACTTCCGAATGAAGGAAGTTCCGAATGAAGAACTTCCGAATGAAGAACTTCCGGATGAAGGAAGTTCCGAATGAAGAACTTCCGAATGAAGGAAGTTCCGAATGAAGGAATGTTCCGGATGAAGGAAGTTCCGAATGAAGAACTTCCGGATGAAGGAAGTTCCGAATGAAGAACTTCCGGATGAAGGAAGTTCCGAATGAAGAACTTCCGGATGAAGGAAGTTCCGAATGAAGAACTTCCGGATGAAGAAGTTCCGAATGAGGAGAAGTTCCGAATGAGGAAATGTTCCGGATGAAGATGTTCCGAATGAGGAAAAGTTCCGGATGAGTTGTTTGATTATTCTTGTTTGCATGCTATATATGTACTTGTTGTTTTATGAAATGTGTTATGCTTAGAAGTAAGAATGATATATATCTATATGCTTTTGTGCATCAACCTTTCATGTCTTATCTTAAGCAGATACAATGACTAATCCAACGGTACAAGCAATCCAAGATTCCAGAGAAGCCGATATTGCTAAAGCCCGAACCCTTAAGTTTATACCCAACAACTACCGGCTGAAGCAAGTCTCTAAATCCACTCACCATGGTTTTAAGGTCGCCATAGCCATTCTTGATAACTCTCATTTCAAGAACGCCCTTAGGAGTACAGCCTCGGTGCCTTATGAGTATATGTTTGAATTTTGGGCAACCAAGGAAATCACTTCGAACAAGATCACCTTCACCATCGACAACAAGCAGCAGACACTCACCGTTTCAGACTTCCGTAAGATTCTTGGTATACGGGATACACCCAAGGGCATGTCTTTCTCAAGGGATCCTACTAAAGATGAACTCGCGGAGTTATTTGACGCACTTGGATGTCCGGAAATACGAGTTGCATCTGAGTTTACTACTGCTAAGGTAGGACAACCCTGGAGAGCATTGATGGGTATTCTCAGTAAATGCCTTACACCAAAAACGAGTGGCCATGATGCTTTGCGCAGTCCGATAATGAACCTCTTCTATGGCATGTACAAAGCTGCGAATTCAGATTATGCTTTGTTGATATGGGAAGAATTCACCTTTCAACTCTTCTACAACAAGAAGCTGAAGACAAACTTCTTTCCTTATCCTCGGTTTATTAAGCTTATCATAAATTATTTTATGAAGCTTGATGCTACTATTGATAGGCGTGCAGGAGGTCGCTATCACACTGAAGAAGCTGATGATACTGTAGATCTGAGGCATGAAGGACCGTCTATTGGTGTGATTCCGGGTCCTGTTCCTGATTACCTTCTATCTGATAAAATCAAAGGTTCTGCAGATTACAAGCTACTACAATTAGAAATCCAGAGGCTGAAAGCAAACCTTCAAACTGGAGAAGACTCATCCACAACGGTTAAGAGTAAAGGTAAACGCAAACAACCAGCTGCGTTACCTGAACCCGAACCAAAGAAGAAGAAGTCAGAGGGTAAGAAGGGAAAGGGTAAGGATTTGATGCGTCTACGTGATGAAGCAGATATTGTTGATCCTACTCTTGATAAATCCGAGCAACAAATGATGAAGATTGCTATTAAAAGGAGTAGGAAAGATACAGGCGGTAGTGGTTCAGGTGCGAGGGTAGATATCGAGGATGAGTACGAGGAACCGCATGATGTTGATGAGTTTGGGTCACCAGAACACTATTCCACTTCGAAGGAGCCATCAATCCCTATTTCAGCAAGTGTGGTAAAGGAACCTGTTGCTCCTACGATCATGGTGTCAACTCAACCCTTAACAACTCAACCTCCACCCATACAACCTTTACCAACCCGACCGGCTTCAACACCATTTCTTCCACCACCCATAATCCCCATCCCTAGTACAGCAGTAACAACCGAGCCCCTCCGGTCAACCCAAAGCAGCTCTGCAACATCTGCAATGGCTGCATTAGTGATGGCCGAGATGTTTGATACTAACAAACGCGAAATGGATGAACTTCGCCAAGAGTTGCAAAGACGAGCTCAGAGGGAAGAAGAATCAAGGAAAGCTCAAGAAGAGTTGATTGCCAAGTTCGCTGCAGACATGGAAGCTACACGTAAAGCTCATGCAGAGGAACTTGCTCAGGTTAAGCAGGCTGAGGCTGATAAGCATGCTGCACGTATTACCAGACTTCAAGCGATGAGGGATAAATATAAGGAACAAAAAGAAGCACTTGAAGCATCTGTGAAAGAAAGAGTGCAAGAATCCGTTGAATCCTTAATGCCTAAACTTCGCGATGAGTTGAAGACACTTGCTGCTGACAACTTGATGGTCAAATCATCCAACCCTTCAGAAGCCGCCTATAAGATTGCTTATGACCTGACGGATTTTGAATTGAAGAAGATCCTTAAGGCTCGTATGGTGGAACTTGGGTCGTATGATAAGTCGAGGATTCAACGGGCTCTATATAAATCCCTGAATGATGCTATCAGGGAGGATGATAGCTTATTCAAGACGTTTGGAAGTGTGGTACCATATCACATCTTACCTGAGGAAGAAAGGGAAGAGAGTGAAGAAGAGGGTACGGGTGAAGAAGAGGAAGAAGAAGAAGAAGAAGGAGAAAAGGATAAAGACGATGACGAGGGTGGTGATGATGATGAGGATGATGAGGATGATGACGAAGATGAGGATGATGATGATGGTGATGATGGTGGTGATGAGAATCAGGAGAGTGCTAAGGGTAGTAACGGGGATGACAATCAGGATGATGATGGGGGTGAACAACCGACAAAGGGAGACAAGGTTACCAGCTCCAAGAAGACTGCTACTAAGACTGGAACCAAGTCCACAAAAGATGCAGCACAGAAGGACAAATCGACATCCTCGGAATCACGACGAACTAAGTGGCGCCACGATGTGAATGCCACTACAGCGTCATCGGTTCCTGGTATCTCTATCGCTGTATCTGTACCTATTACCACTAACCCCATTAGTTCTGCTGTTGTTCCTCCTGTGATTGCAGAATCAGTGACAGAACCCGAAGCTGCACAACACTCCCCAGTTCAGGACACTGCCGAAATGCCTGAAACTGAACCAGTAGATGTTCGCACTTCCACTCCTCTACAACAAGCACAACAATCTACGGTTCCTGAACCAAGCATTCGTGCCTGGGAAGACACGTTGGAGATAGACGAGTCTGCACCACCACAAGCTTGGATCACGGCAGCAGCACAATATGATCCAATCACAGATGCTGACAAAGATGTGCTGTATCTCCGTATCCGAAGTCCGATTGACTTATGTGCATTTCTTGCTCATGAGTATAAGACTTCGGTTACTCCATCCTTGGTGAAGAAAGCACTGAAAGATAAGAAACTGCGTGCCAAAACCCGATTACCCCGAATGGAGCTCGAGTACTATGCCGATGAGATCCTGAAGGCTTTGAAAACCGTTCAACGGCCTGGACTTCATGAATCAGAAAGAGCTCCACCTCCAATGGATCCTGCTCAAGATAATCAGATTACTCTTGACTTCTTCGTCACCAATGATCTTGAGTATCTTATGAAGGGGTCATCAAAGTATGCAACATCCCTGACTTTGCTGAAAGCTGCCAACTGGGGGACAATACCCTTCATCGAGGAAAAGGTAAATCGACTCTGGGTCCCAAAAATGAATCGTAATTATGATATGTATGCTGTCATAGGTGCATCTCATTGGGACGAACGAGTCCGAAGGGCGTACAGGGGTTGCTGCTTGGTCAATTCTGGAAGCAATGTTAGATCCGACATCCGTATCTCCAGCATCTTAGGAATGAAAACTGAAGCCAAGAACGGCTACTATCATGTGACGGAGATTCGCTTGAAAAGGGAGGATGACAGGGAATACAAAATCCAGCAAGGAGATTTTTCCATCATTCGCCTTGAGGATATTGAAGATATGCTGCTTCTGATGACCCGAGATCAACTTACTCACATTCCTCGTGAAGACCTGATTGCTTTGAATACAGCACTTCGTATGTTCACACGAAGCATTGTCATCAAGTCACGAGTTGAGGATCTTCAGTTGGGAGTCGAAAGCTATCAGAGGAGGCTCAATTTAACCCGTCCTGTGAATCAAGTGCTACCTCAACATGTAGAAAGATGTCCTTATACCGGCATTTCTGTCCCGAATTCCGGTATTTTCTACTTGAACAGTCGAGGTTTGATGAAGTTTATGAGGGTGGGTGAGCTTCACAAGTATAGTGATGGAACTCTTATACAAGTCAGAGATAAGTTGGAGCATCTGAACTCGGGTGGGACTTTGCCAGAGATGACGGAGGATTGGCATCCGGGTTACCGGCAGATGGCAAAGTATGTGATCAAAAAGATAGATCAAAAGCTCCGTGAACGTAGATTGATGAGGAGCTTGGAAAGATTCGTGGGTGGAAGACCGTATTTAGTGCACCACAAGCTACTGCAACGATCCATATGATGGGTCGTACATCTCAGGTCACTTTATATTGGTTTTCAATTGTGAATATGTCAATTTGTGAATAATGTGCTTGTATAGCTTGCTGTAGTGTTAAGGTATGATAATTTTTCAAGAATTTCTCACGAGATTCTAAATCTTTCAAAATATGTCATACCAAAGCACTACAACTATCCCTTATTAACTTAAGGGGGAGCAATAATTTGTTCTATGGCCAAAACATCGATTTCATTTTTACCCAAAGACCGGTTAATCCATTCAATATCCCAAATATTAATGGTTAACATTTTGGATAAGGGGAGAAAATGGGATTAAGGAGACGTAAGTGATACTTGGCTAAAAGATGAAAAAGACTTAAAGATTATCCAACTTAATATGTGTAAAGCACGTGTTAAGGGGGAGCGTTTTTGATGAACAAAACACCTAAGGTACAAAACTTTTGATTTCTATATCACAAGTACTTTAGGTGATTTTCAATGATTTTTCATGGTGGCAATTCCTTCCCAAAACACGCTTAATTCACGACGGATGTGGTGACAAAAGGGTGGTAGGAATAGGTTTAGTCCAATGATTCATCAGAGCCGATGGAATCTTCCCAAGGACAATTCCCTAGATAGAATTAGAAGTCCTAGGAAAGATGGAGAAAGAATGTGAACGTAGCTGAATGCCGACCAAGTACTTAAGCTAGCACTGGAACAATCACAACAAGGTGCTAGTGATGACGTATTGGTAAGCATTGAAGGGGTTGAAGAATGAAAAAGAAATGTAAAGATAAAGGGTGTAAAGAAAGAAGCCCTCCTTACAACTTTAGGCAGAAACCGGGTCAATACATATGCTATTGAGGTCATTTTTGTTAATGATTCTCGGTATTGAAGAAAGACATCATGGACCCAGTGATGCAATGCACAACCCTTCCCCAGCTAACTCAAATATCTCTCAAAAGGTATTTGTTTTAATCACACGGAGATCAACACGTTATCTATTGGTTTATTCACTCCGAATAAACTGGTATTGAAAAGGTGGCACTCCTCTCCAGCCATCGCTCACTAAATCAAAACGCACAATCGAGTCTAGAGCCAAGAGATCATCAAAAGTCTCATTAGGACACTTTCCATTTATTCCTTGCTTTCTCACACACTGTGAAAAGTAAGAGATTTTCATGAGTCCTACGCAATATTCTTGTAATATTGCCAGAACATCCGAGTAATACGTAAGTATTACAATGAAGATGGAAATCCTGCTTGAGCCAACATCAAACAAGCTCATGGTAGGTTACACGTGCGGTTCTTTTAGAACCAATCTTGTGAAAAACTGGAAGGTAACAGTGGTTTAATTCTTAATTGAACTTAAACTCGTTCCAGGCCTCTTCGCATTATCATATGATCTTGCTAGAACACTCAGAGTGACTCTTTATTGACCACAGTGACGAGTGGAAATCCTTCTAGTGTCAACATCAAACAGCACTTGGTAGGTAACGTGCAAGATTCTTTATGAATCGAGCTCGTGACAACTGGAAAGCAACGATGGTGAAAATCTTAATTGAAATTCACTTGTTCCAGGTTTCATGAATTGACGGCTTTTAATCACAAGGATAATTTATCCAAGTGATTCACTCTTTATGTTCGCAGTCAGCTTTGGACGGTCGAGTAAAGAGAACGGGTTTACCCGCGAAATCCTGTCAGGAAGTTACTTAATTGAAACTATCCGTCACGGGTACGATATCTAATATCGTCCAACGGTCTTCACCGACCGGAGGTAAAATGCTACCGAATTAGAATAAAATGTTCAAAGCCATTTTATTCGTGTCGTTGCTGTGTACCTGTTAAAGACGGTGGCGTTGCTGTGTACCTGTTGAAGACGGTGGCGTTGCTGTGTACCAGTGAAGACGGTGGTGTTGCGGTGTACCTGTAAAAGTCGTTCCCACATGCTTATGTCTTTTGCAACAAGAATTCAAGAAAGTACAAGATGAAGTCTTCCGCTATATCAAACTCTGAAACTTTCAAGAATCCAACAAAAAGACGTAAGTGTGTGGAACATGAAGTCACGAGGAGGCAAAGTTCACAAGAAAGGCAAAGATCGCACGTGAAAGGCCAAAGAACAATGCTCTCAAGTCAAAGCCAAAAAGATCAAATCAACATATTCACAACAAAAGAAAGAAAAGAAGAAAAGACTACGAGCTAAAGAACGAAGACTTAGTATAGTATGCTAGGTTTAGAACTTTGTAAACGTGGAGTGACCTCCCTTAGGGGGAGATTGTTAGAAATACGTTTTACGTATAATAGAAGTATCGGTCACTCCACAATAATATTTATGTTGTAATAGCTCGTAGTTAGATAATAGTTGTTAGTTGCTTATTAATTTAAGTAAGAACCGGTCCATGGGCTTGTCATGGACCGGCCCAAGTCCACTTATGACTTGGAACTATAAATACCCCTTTCCACTAAGGAAAGGGGTTGGTTGTTGTCATTTCTTTGATTCCATATTAATAAAATTCACATAGTTTCTCTCACTTTCTCTCTCTAACTTTCTCTCTCTAGAAATCAACAAACCCCTTCATAGATTCATTGATTATCAATATTCTACAAAAGATACCTTCGTACGACTTTTGGTTGAACTTAGTAAGGTAGTCTTTGATGTTGAGAATGAAGCACTTGCTTCCAAACACCTTAAAGTATTCTAATGAGGGTTTATTACCTTTAAGAATCTCATAGGGGGTCATACCTAGGAAAGGTCGAATAAGAATTCAGTTGAGAATATAGGTCGACATGTCAACGACATTGCACCAAAGTTTTTGAGGCAAAGATTACTCGTTTAACATGGTCTTACTCATCTCTTAGATAGTCCTATTCTTCCTTTCAACTACCCCATTTGATTGTGGAGTGCTAAGAGCCGAGAAGTTATGGGTAATACCATGAGCTTCACAAAAGGCACTAAATTGCACTTCGTTATCAAATTCCATACCATGATCCGTCCTAATAGAGACAATTGAACATCCTAGTTGATTTTGGATCCTTCGACTAAAGGTATCGAAATGACCGAAGGCTTCATTCTTAGTAGCCAAAAATCTAGTCCAAGTGAATCTAGAATAGTCATCAACTATAACTAGGGTATAAAGGTTACCTCCATAACTCCGTATGGCGGATGGTCCAAAGAGATCCATATGTGGGAGCTCTAGGCACCGAGAGGTCGATACCAAATTCTTGGCCTTGTGACTTGATTGAACTTGCTTCCTAACTTTTCAAGCATCACAAAAGTGAGTATCAAACTTAATCTTTGAGAGGTGTCTTACCAACTCCTTAGAGACTAAAGATTGAATTAAACGCATATTAGCGTGACCTAATCTCTTATGCCAAAGAGTAGAACTATCATCTAAAGTCGCTATACATAAGTTATCCTTTGACTTCCTATTGACCTTCATGACATAAAGCTCATGCTTTCTAACACCTTTTCCAATGATATTTCCATCTTTACGATTTCGCTATCGTGTTCCAAAAAGATGACCTTACACTTATTGTCACAAATTTGACGTATACTTAGTAAATTAAACCCTAAGTTATCTACGTGCTCAACATTTTCAATGGTCATGAAGTCAAGAGAAACCGTACCTTTTCTAATGATATTACCACGTACCTTACTAGCGAAAGTGACATTACCTCTATTATATGCTTTGTAAGATGAGAACAAACTTCGATTACCCGTCATGTGTTTAGAACGACCACTATCCTTAATCCACTCATCGGGATCCAAATTGATTCTTGATTGCAGTAAAATTACGTCTTTTAGGAAAAAGAGCGTAAAAGCGGTAAGTATTAAGTGATGATTTAGGAAAATCAAGCACTAATGACCCAATGAAGTTCCAAGTTTGTTTCCCAAGGAGGTATATGTGTGTGAGTAATTCGTAATTGGTTTGAGATTAATATTGGTTAGAAGGGGATGAGAAAAGAGGATGACGAAGACGTGAAATTAATTACTACTACGACTTAACGTAAAACCGTAAAATAAGATAAAATAAAAATTAATTCTAAAAATTACCAAAAATTCACCAAAAATCAAAATAAATAAACTAAGAGTTTACCAATGATCAAAACTTTTTCAAACCTTTTAATTAATTAAATATTCAATTTTTAAATGCTAATTAAAGCCCTAAAAATAAAATTAATTATCAAAAAGCCCAAATAAAGATTTTTCAATTGGTAAACCTCTAAAATGACCTAAAAAGATTAAAAACTATTTTTAGAAGTTTTTAAACTAAGAAAAACTATTTAAAATGATTTAAAAACTATTAAAACTTAAAATAATTATAAAAATTAATCTAAAGATGATAAAATTAATCTAAAAGTTGCAAAAATCCTATTTTAATGTATTTAAGCTAAGAAAAATATAAAAACTACCAAAATGTGAAATTTGAAAAATAATATTAAAATAATATTAAAAATCCAAAAATTATAAAAAAATTCTAAAAACTTGAAAACTAGTTTCTTTTAACCTAAATAAACAGAAAATGAAAGAGAAATGACCAGAATACCCCTATTGGGTCCTCAAATGGGCTAAAACCAAAAACAGTCAACACTAATGGGCTTTTTAGCCCAAAAAGTCAAACTTGGCCCAATTGACTTGGAAAAGCCCTATCTGCATCAAAATTTAATTCTAAACACAAAACTCTGAAGGCCCAAAAGCTGAAAGTGAGCTTATCACAGCTTATTAAGCAAACAGCTTATCCTTATTGGGCCAATAAGTCCATTAAGCAATAAGCCAATGCCATAAGCTCTAATTTAACACACAACCTTCTCTTGGGATACTAAAGAGATCTGTAAAAAGAAATTTTGAAAAAGCACACTCAATAAGCCAAAAATAAGCAAAGTACAAATCCACAAAATGACAAAATAGTTGGGTTTGAGATTTAGGGCACCTCAGAAGCTCTAGTTTTTTGCAAAAGCTCACAAATAGCTTAACTAAGAATAATCATTCAAGAAAATCACAAAAAGCCAAGTAGAATAAGCTGTGAGAACCAATAAGCACTCTGAAAAAGCCAAATAAGCTAGTTTCCTAGCAAAAGCTTAACCAAAAGACTTGTAACCTTCCAGACTTGATATTAAGCTGAGAAAAATGAGTTCTATTACAAAAACTAAGTTGTTGCATGTACCAATAAGCAAAATAAATTCAATAAGCTATGTGACCAAATTTGACCAAAAGTCAAACGCTAATAAGTGAAAATCAAACGCTGACAGGAACAAAATGGACGTTGACAGACTTAATGAAGTGTTTAGACTTGTTTTCCACCCTGCTGGTCAAGGTTTGAGTGCAAACCTTGTGAATCAAAGCCTACCAGTTGAGTAGTCTTGACAAGTTTTGGCACAAATAAGCCAATAAGCCAGTAAGCTTATAAGCTATCAACAGATAAATCCAAGTAGCCAAATAACCTTACAAGCAGCACACAAATAGGATCCAAGCAGCAAAACAACAATCCTTATGCTAGAAATCACAATGCAACACCAAATGAGGTGGTCACTTTGCTGATGCAAATGACCACTTCAGCCAACTTTGATAAGCTATAACAAACATAATAAGCCACCAAATTCAACAACCAGATAATCAATAGATAGCTTATCACCCACACTATTCCCAAACCTGATTTCAGACCTTAGATCCAAGTAACAAGGAAGTTATTGGATCTGATGTGTTTGACCAATTCCAAAACACTTTTTATCAGATTTTAGCAAAACTTCCAATCCTTTTTCCAAACTTTCAAAGACTTAACCAATGACTAAAACTTGTTCAAAATGACTTGATTAGACTTCCCAAACCCTAAGAACCAAGGGCACAAGGCCACAAGGCCTTATGAACCAGTAAACCCAAACAACCCTTAATCCACCACTTTTCAAATCAACTTGTGATTTTTAAACACAACCTACTGATTTTATCATTCAAACAGCTACACTAGGTGACAACTAACAGATTGCAACCATAAAACACAAAGCAAAAACACAGAAACACCAAATCATATACCAAAATGCAAAACAGGCAGTAACATGAAATTTTTAGAGGAATCTTAAACAAGGGATTATACCTGCCCTCCACAACATCCTAGGAGGGCCAGCTATGCTCCTTGGACCCTGTTCAACAACTAGAACAAGACCAAGGTTCTTCAAGAAGGAAGATCAAATCCTGCTGATGTTCAAAGTAGAACAAGGATTTGATTATGAAATTTCTTCAACAAAAACAAGCAAACAACTCAACCAAGAGCTTATAACTCTTCTCAGGCTTGGTGTCAACAAGCTTGAAGGAGCTTAAGGCTGTTGGCTAAGGGTTAGTACACAAGAATATAACCAAAACAATAACTAGGATTTTCAAGGATTTTGAACCTTGAAAACCTTCAAACAAAAACGTGCCTTAACCACAAGATTAAGGTAGGTCGTAATGATCAAATGGAACTTAGATTAAGGCTATTCTAACACCAACTTTTAATAAACACAAAAGAGAATTCAAAGATTTTATGAAATTCAAACTTTATTTAACTTAAAAAGGAATTACAAAGATTGATAGCCAAAATCTGGAACAAAGGGACTCTCACAGGTTGAGGTCTCCTTTTATAGGCAATTGGATACACAACACTATTCATAAACCCTAGAACTGAATTCCCAAATGTGCCTTTGAGGTCTTTTAGACGATTATTTGATGTGAGCTGTCCAAAATGATCAAAACCGTTCAAAATAGCTTTGGAGTGAAGCAAAGAGTATTGGCTGTTGATCTTGACACGTGGCAGTACTTGGGGAATAAGTTGTCATGTGATGGGTGAAACGGTTTTGAGTGTGGGACCCTTTGGTGAGTGGAGAAGAGAGTTTTAAGGTTGGGATGAGTTTCTGCATGTGTGAATCACACATGTGCCAAGGTAATTGGTTTTTACCCTTTGTTTTAAGTGAGGTAAAAACTGGGTTCATCATGTGAACAGTAACAAAGTTTGATCCGGTTTTGGTGGA
The DNA here is from genome assembly GCA_025667525.1 of Glebionis coronaria. NCBI lineage: Eukaryota > Viridiplantae > Streptophyta > Magnoliopsida > Asterales > Asteraceae > Glebionis > Glebionis coronaria. The sequence continues at coordinate 521,190,485 of CM046879.1, forward strand.
TTGTGTTTGTTTTTGGCGCATTTTTGTTTTGAATGTTTCAAATGCACAACTTTGGTCCTTGTTCTTTGGGAAAGATAGTAAATCAAGTTTTCAACCAACAAAAACGTGTTCCATTGGTTATTAAACTTCCATTTTTCACACTTTTGCCACCAAACTTTTCCAAAAAGGTTTAAAGGGTTGTTTTTGCCATGTTTTCATATTTGAGGGACTGGTTTTGGACTTTGTTGATCTTCAAAGGTCTTTAATGTATCTTTGACTCCATGAGGAACCATAATTGACAATGTTGAATAGTTGAGGGACTAATCTTGCCATTTCTTCAAAGTTGAAGGACCTTTTTGCAATTTTGACAAACTTAAGGGACCAAACTTGTAATTATGAATTCACAAGGGTTTTAAGTGTCATTTCTTCATTGTTTGATGATCAATCTTGCATGTCTTCAAGTCTTCAAGGGTAATTGTTGGATAATTCATGAACTAGGGCCCGGTTCTTTGTACGGCTTCGTCTCTCGTGTCCGTTTTTACTTGTTTCTTGTGATCTTTTGTCTTTTTCACGATATCCATACCTAAAACACACAAGTAAACAAACACAAGCATATATATGGTATTTTATGACATTTTTATGCATTTAAAGCCCAAAAAGAACTATGAGATCATGTATAAATGCCATCTCATCAATTCCCAATCATATCTAGGTAAAAATACACAAAATCAAACATTTGGTCCCCAATATCTCATGGGTCCAAGGTTGTTAGTTCCAGAAATCCCTTGCATTTGGTTGGGATGCATGAATGAAGGACACATGCCCCACAGAGAAAAACATTGTTGAAAACTATTCCAATTCATATGAGAATTTTGATGTCCATTGTTTTTCTTAGGAGTCGTTGATCTAGACCTAGAATTATTGTTGTTTCTAGGTGTTGGTGTTTTACTCCTACGTCGTGACTTAGAGTGATCATTTCTTTTAGGTGTTGGTGTTCTCTAGGCCTTGCATCATTTCGTACTCTTGGAGGAGTAGATGATTGTCTTGATAAATTTCTCATTCCCATTAAAGGTTTACTCAAAGGTTTGTAGAATTTATCAAGTTCCTTTTTATCAATTATAGGTAATTTAACATCGTTAACAACAAGATGTTTTGGCCCTTTACCTAAAAAAGACTTTTCAGAAAGTTGAGGATTTTCACCAAAATTATCTTCTGTCCGCGGTTCCTTATTACAACCTACGATTCCATATTGATATGGAACCGCCCCATATTTTGGAGAACCGCGGGTAGTGGGACGTTTTTCTGAAAACCTAACTTGTTTTGGTTCACTAGTAGATGCTTCATTAGTGTTAGATCCTAACCCAAGTCTTTCCCTAGAATGAATTTTCCTACTTAGCATATCGTCAAGAGCACTAGTACTTTTCATGAACTTTTCCAAGTTATTGGAGATGCTCTTGAGATCTTCATTCTTTTGTCTAAGACATTCACAACTTAGACAACCTAAATCAACTTCTTTATTTTTCTCAAGCTTAGCTAATTTATCTCTTAGCTCACTAATCTCATTTTCAAGCTTGGTCCAAGTTGATTTTAATGATTTGTTCTTTTCAATGAATATTAGACTTAGTTTGCATAGGTTATTATATTGACCTTCTAATTCTAAATCATCAAGAGAGGAACTATCATTGCTATAGTATTTGGTTTCAGAATGTACCTCTTTGGAAGAATGAGCCATGAGACACTTCTCATCTTTAGCATTGTCATCACATTCTTCACCACTATCGCTCCATGAACCTTTAATGAAAGCCGTGTGATTCTTATCGCGATATGGCTTAGGACATTCACCGATGAAATGATTTGGGTAACCACATCTAAAGTATTTCCTATCACCTTTGTCATTCTTGACAAATTGGTTTTTGGAAAAGGCTTTCTTGTCGTTGCTTGGTTGTCTTACGTGTTGACCTCGCCTTTTGAAGAACTTCTTAAAGTCTCTAACCGCCATAGCATATTCCTCATCATCACTATCCGAAGAGGAGCTATCATGGTCACTTTGCCCTTTCATGGCCTTTAGTGCTAGAGACTTTCTTTCACTCTTGGTTTTCACCATTTCCGAGTCCTTCAAAATTATAATTTCATGAACTTTTAAGTTGCAATTAAGTTCATCAAGTGATAATGTAGTAAAGTCCTTTGATTCTTCAATCGCCATGACTTTAGCTCTCCACTTTGGATGCAACGCCCTAATAAACTTCCTAACATTGTTCTTGCTAGAAAAACTGTAAAACCCGCATGTTTTTACCATGAACAGTACACTTAGTAAACGTATGTACATATTAAAACTTTCCTTTTATAGCACGAACACGTGTCATGATTATTAATTACAGAAGTTATATACGTCTTATTACACGATAAGTATTAAGTACGTGACAGTACACGATAATTATTAACAATAGTAATTATAATCACGAACACGAAATCATTAACGTAAAAATCACGAGCATGTAATTACGTACTTACGTATTATAATACGATAAATACCTTTACGAACAAGTATTTATGTATAACACGAATAATTAAGTATAGCATAACACGAAAACACGAACATACGAACACGTAAAATATTAGACACGGGAAAAACTTCGGGTTTCCTCTTGTGGGCCCCACATGTCGCGGACACAAAGGGACAAGAGGGCCAAGCCCATTTTGGTTTTGACTAAAATAAACAAAAAGGGTTTCACCCTTTTCATTTAACAGAGTTTTCTTAAAAATCAAAAACACTAGCCTCCCTTTTTTCTCTCTATTGCCGCCAGCCTAAGGAGCACCACAAGAGGGTGTTTGTTGATTTTGGTTGATTAAATTCTAGTGATTGTGTTCGTGTTATCGTCCTCCATTTGTTTCACGCATTCGGTAATTCATAATCCTTTTCTTTTGATTCTTTTATTTAATTATGAAAATGTAATCATGGGGTTTTATAAAAACATGAATGTAAACATGTTAAACTATTCATAGGGTAAATAAAAAAGGATGTTTTGGGGTTGGTTTGGTTCGGCCGACGCAAGGAACCGAGAGCCGAACCTCTCGGTGGTCCTCGAATCACCACCAACTGAGACCCATGGTCTCGGTGGGGGGGGGGGGGGGTTGTGGTCTCGGCAACAAGAACCAAGGGACCCCGATGTGAGTCAGGGTACCGTTTGGTTTGTTGGGGGTCTTGGCAGCAGCAACCAACACCACCGGCTTAAGCCGGTGGCGGTTTTGGTCTAGCAGGGGGAAAGTAGGCAGCAGCAGGGGGAACCACTGGCTCACAGCCGGTGGGAACCTTGTTGAGGCAGTGGCTAGCCGGGGCTAACTAGTGGGAACCACCGGCTGCAGCCGGTGGTGAATTCGCAAGAACATTGGCAACCGGCTGAGCCGGTTAGCCACTGTTAAGGGGGTGTTTGTTTTGGTCTGGTTCATGGGGAATTCGGTCCGATTCACATTATGTCTAAACTAAAATCACGGGTCTGGTTCATGACTAACTTTTACAAGTAATAATTTTTACAAGTTATATTATTTAACAAGAAATTAAATTAATTAAACATGACTAATAATTATTTTAATTAATCATGGACTTAGGTTATTTATTATTTATGAAATAATACATGTTTTAGCCTAAGTATTTTATTTATTTAATTTAGATTATAGTATTAGTTAATTATTTAAACATGGAATATAATTAATTAATAAACATGACTTAGGTTATAACTAATATAATATTAATACATGTTTAACCTAAGTATTTTATACACCTTAATTTAATTAAATCATGCTTATATTTAATTAAATCATATAACCTATACTTTATTTAATTAACATAATATTATTAATAAATTATACCAACAATCACATGACTTATGTTATTTAACCAGTAAACTTATGCTTATATGATTAGCTTGTTAATTCAGCTTATTTCTAAATATGGAAACTTTCTATTTCAGGAAACTTACTATTTTTGGAAACATTCTATTTTTAGAAACTGTTCTATTTTTAGAAGTTAATCTATTTTTGAAAACTTTCTATTTTTGGAAACTTTCTATTTTTGGTAACTTTCTATTTTAGGAAACCTGCTATTTTTAGAAAGTGACTTATTATTACACAACAAGTATAATAATACAAGAAAGACAAGTAATACTTAATTAGAATACATAGAATACATGATAAACACAGCATAACCTTAAAATCAGTAAAACAAGAAAAGAACATATAAAACAAGCTAAGACACGATATAATCAGTTAAGTACTCAGTAAATAGAATACTTATACATGTCCCCTATTTTATGTAGCAATAGTGAGATCGAAGTAGGACTTTCATTCTCTCGTCTTCTTCGTTCACTGGACATAAGGTACGGATTTTCCCATCCCTTCAGTATGGACATTCTCTCCTTATTAGGATTCCCCGTTTGTAGCCAACAGTTTTCCCAGTATTGTTTTATATGTTTGATTACTTATGTTAGTTTAAGAGCCTAAACCATATACATGCATGACCAGTGTCACCTAGTTATGGAGGTACCATAACCATAACACTGGAGGCACCAGTGTTATGATTTTCCCACGGCGAAGTGATTGCTCGTGGCGTCTCTTTACAGTTTTGGCCATTATACTATATTATCATGTGGGGAGTATGGGTGCATCCTAGTTACATGTTTACCAGTAATACTAGAGTGAATACGATGTGTGCCTTGCATCCTTCACTAGGAGTTGATCCCTCCTACCCAGACTAATTTGAGGTCTCCCCTCCAAGTATTCATGCACGGTGGAACCTCATGACCTATATGGGCTATTGGCTAATTAATACAGATTTTACATAAAAACATAAGTCTTTTCAAACTATAAAACCAGTTTTATGAACATGTTCTAGGTTACTTAGGACTTACACATTTCCGCTGCCATTAGTCTGTATGCTTATGTTATTCTATGTTATAATTGTATATCTGTGCACTGAGCGTTATGCTCAGCTGTTTTCCTTTCATGTTCCCAAACGGCAGGTACTCAAGGGCCGACTTTAAGCGTACGTGCATATGGATTGGAAGCTATCTAGCCTTCTCTACTTTATGTGTTTCATCATACATTTTGTTACGTATTTATTTGGACATTGTTTAGTCCTTTTCCTTTACAGTACTTATGTTTGTGTGTGATGAGCTTATACTTGGACTACCGATGTTTGTTTCCGGTATTTCCATTCATGGTCATTTAATGTTTTTAAGACATTTACCTTGTATGCTTTGATGACACGCCATAATCACGCGTGACATTCCATTTACCAAAATAGGGTGTTACAATTATGGTATTAGAGACAAGGCTTCAACCTGTAGGCTCTCAAAACATGACATGTGACTTATGGATAGTGACCAACGTCTTCTTAAAACTGGAAGTCGATTTTCATGCATTCATTCATTTTCATTGTTATTTCATGCATTCATATCTTTGTCGCAGGTTTATGACTAGGTAATGGTTGGTACAGGACTGGCCCTATTTAGTCGCATGTGCTTTTACCGAAACTTTTAACTTTGGGACCGACCCATAGGCGTCCCCTCGCTATGTCTTTTGTTTTGGGTGAACTGACCATAGGCGTTTACCCTCGCGCATATAAAAGTTTTTATAAACTATATCATGCCTTCATACACTCTTTTCATGCATAAATCTATTCTTATGATTTATTGGCATAATTTTTTTTCATGAATATATATTATGTTTTAATCAGTTTAATCATGCATTATGTTTTATATTGTCAGATGGTTCTCATACGCGAGCAGGAACAACTCAATGCAACAGTTTAAGCTACGATGCAGGCTATGCTTCCTCAGCTGAGGAACGAAATCATGGCCGAGGTGCAAGCTACCAACAATCAGCACCAACACCAGCATCCTAATCCTCCTCCTCCAGCAACACTGATCACATGGCTGGAGCGATTCAACAAGCAACGTCCTCGATCCTTCGAGAAGACTGACAGCCCCAATGAGGCTAAGAGCTGGCTAGCTCATATCGAGAAGATATTTGATGCAATGGACTGCGACCCTGTCTTCAAGGCAAAGTTGGGCTGTTACATGTTCGAAGGTGACGTGCTGGGATGGTGGAAGTCAGTGAAGCAGTCTGAGGGAGGTGACAATTGGGTGGCTGACTTGACTTGGGCTCAGTTCAGGGAGTTAGTGATGGGACAGTTCTTCCCCAAGGCTGAGTAGGACAAGCTGAAGAGGGAGTACCACGGGACCAGGCAGAGAGATGGGGAGAACAACAACGAGTTCATACAGCGCTTTCTTCGTTTGGCGGATTTTCTTGGCGTAGCAGCATGTACTGCCGAAGAGCAAGCATACCACTTTCGTTGGGCTCTTCGTACATCGGTCACCAATAACTTGGTGTGTGCTACTTTCAACACGGTGGCACAAGTAGCCGATGCAGCACGTAAGCTGGAGATGCTGCAGGAGAGAGATGAATTCGGTGAGGCATAGAGACCCGAGAAGAGGTATATTTTCGTCACTCGACGGTGATCATTTCAATTCATTCAGTACTATTCAAATATTTATCTTTCTCTATAAACTACATCTTTCAGGCAGAAGACTGGGGACCGGTCTCAACCGGCTACTCAACCCAAGGGTAATGGTCAGACCCAAGACCATTCTGATATGGATAGGCGTGGCGGTAATGATAATTTCCGTAACAATGCTGGCAACTCCAACAGAAGCAGGTCCCTAAACTTACTCATTTTCCTTATGTTACATGTTTATAATTCATAATTATGACACTTCAACATCTTCTACCAGGAATCATGGTAACGAAAGGGAGCAGGACCGCAGAGGTTCACAGCCTAACCGTACAGCTATCACTGGTATTATGTCTTACGATTTTCTACATTGTCCTATTTGTACCCATAAACCATGTCTCATGTGTACTTTTCTAAACAGGCTCCCAGCCAACAAGGGCACCTGTTGGAGGGTATAGGCACCTGTTGGAGGGTATACTCACCCTCTCTCCACTACCTACAACCGTAGTCACCCAAGGCCATGTCGCCGCGACATCGATGCTTGCTTCAAGTGTGGCCTTACTGGTCCTCGCATGAAGGACTGCCGCAAGGGTGAGATAGAGGGCACATCTGGACATGCCGACTCCAAGCCACCTTTTACTACTGGGCGGGTGTACACGAACTCGTGTGATCAGGCCAACAAGTCTACAGGTAACATCACTAGAATTTTGTATATGTATGGTCAAGCTGCATGTGTTTTATTTGATACGGGTGTTACTCATTTTTTCATTTCTACTGCTTATGCCAAGAATGTTAGGATATCCCCTATGCCATTAGAGAATGTATTAAACATTTCCACGCCCTTAAGAGACTCTGTACGCATAACCCATGGGTACAAGAGCCTTCCCCTAGAGTTTGACGACAAGATTCGTCCAGTTGACGCACTTCCATTGGATATGTGCGATTTTGACATGATATTGGGCATCGAATGGTTATCCAAACAACACGCCACCATTGACTGCCATTCATATCGGGTCATATTCGGTGATGTAAATGCACTAGCGTACATTCACAATGGTTTCGTACCCGGAAGGTCTGTACAAATAATTTCAACCTTACAAGCACGTGCACTACTGTCACATGGTTGCGAGGGCTATCTTGCTAGTGTTCATGATCTGGAGGTTGAATATCCATCTATCCATAATCAGCCGATCGTGTCAGAATTCCCAGACGTGTTTCCAGAAGAACTCCCGGGCATACCTCCTGCTCGTGAAGTGGAGTTTAATATTGAGCTCATCCCAGGAGCTGAGCCAATTTCTAAGGCTCTTTATCACATGGCTCCCATAGAGCTGGAGGAGTTAAAGGAACAACTACAAGAATTGTTGGAACGCGGTTTCATTCGACCTAGTGCTTCTCCATGGGGCACACCTGTTCTATTCATAAAGAAGAAGGACGACAGTATGCGTCTGTGCATAGATTATCGTGAGCTTAACAAGATCACCATCAGGAATAGATATCTGTTGCCACGCATTGACGACTTGTTTGACCAACTCCAAGGGGCCAAACATTTCTACAAGATTGATCTAAGGTCGGGCTATCACCAGTTACGAGTTAAAGAGCAGGACATCGCCAAGACTGCCTTCCGTACACGTTATGGGAACTACGAATTCGTAGTCATGCCATTTGGCCTTACCAATGCTCCAACTATTTTCATGGATCTGATGAATCGTATCTTCCATGAGTTCCTGGAAAATTTCGTCATTGTCTTCATTGACGACATTCTGATTTTCTCTAAGTCAAAGGAGGAACACGAAGACCATCTTCGTACTGTACTACAGATACTTCGCTAGAAGCAGTTGTATGCCAAATTCTCCAAGTGCGAGTTCTGGTTAGACAAGGTGGCATTCCTAGGCCACATTGTATCAGCAGAAGGAATAACCATGAACCCAACAAAGGTTGAGGCTATTACCAAGTGGCCAAGACTGACATCAGCGACTAAAGTTCACAGTTTCCTAGGCTTAGCTGGTTACTACCGTAGGTTCGTAGAGAACTTTTCCCGTTTAGCACTGCCATTGACCAAACTGATGCGAAAAGGGGAGAAATTCGTCTGAATTGAAGAAAGAGAGAAGAGCTTTGAAGACCTAAAGCAGAGGCTGGTATCTGCACCGATTCTTACTCTCCCATCTGGTACAGGTGGATTTCAAATCTAAAGTGATGCTTCAGGGAAGGGACTTGGTTGTGTTCTCATGCAACATGGGAAGGTGATCGCGTATGCTTCACGACAGCTTAAGCCTTATGAGGAGAACTACCCTACGCATGACTTGGAACTTGCATCAGTCGTGTTTGCATTGAAGATATAGAGGCACTACTTGTATGGAGAATCATATGATATCTTCACAGATCACAAGAGCCTGAAATACATCTTCACTCAACGTGAACTGAATATGAGACAGAGAAGATGGTTAGAGCTGTTGAAGGATTATGAAATTAATCTATAGTATCATCCCGGCAAGGCGAATGTAGTGGCAGATACACTTAGTAGGAAGTCCGGTATGATCAACGACATTAAGATTGAGGAAGAGATTATAAGAGAGTTGGAGCGACTAGACATTGAGATCATGGTACGTGGACAACACGGTTACTGGGCTAATCTTATAGTGGAACCTGACTTACTCACTAGGATCAAGGAAGCTCATAAGGATGATGGTGAAATTTGGGCGATCATTCAAAACTTGGATCAGCAGACGAAGTTATGGTTGGATGACGACGGTATCTTATGGCAGGGCACCAGACTTTGTATTCCTGATGATCTTACACTCAGCGAAGCGGTATTAGCTGAAGCTCATAGCTCCCCATTCTCCATTCATCCTAGTTCGACCAAGATGTACCACGACATCAAGTAGTACTTTTAGTGAAGTGGTATGAAACCGGATGTTGCTACTTATGTCTCCAAATGTCTTACCTGCCAACAGGTTAAGATCGAGCATCAGCGGTCTAGTGGTCTACTACAACCGTTAGACATTCCAGAGTGGAAGTGGGACAAGATCACCATGGATTTTGTTATCGGTCTTCCGCAGACAATGAGGAGGCATGATGCGATTTGGGTCATCGTTGATCGACTTACTAAGTCAGCTCATTTCTTACCGATCCGCAAGGAAGATCCGGCCAGCAAACTCACCGATACTTACAAGAAGGAGATCATGAGACTTCATTGTGATCCACCTAGTATCGTCTCGGACAGAGATCCTCGGTTCACTTCGCGATTTTGGAGAAGTCTGCAGAAAGCTTGGGGTACAAAACTTAAGCTTAGCACGACTTTTCATCCTCAAACAGACGGACAATCGGAGCGAACTATTCAGACATTAGAAGACATGCTCCGAGCATGTGCATTGGAGTGGACAAGATATTGGGATGATTATATTTGTGTAGTAGAGTTTGCATACAACAACAGTTGGCACACCAGCATTAAGTGTGCACCGTTCGAGATGTTGTATGGTAGAAAGTGTCGCGCCCTAATCTGCTGGGGTCAGGTTGGTGAGCGAACAGTTGAAGGACCGGAGATGATAGAGTTGACCAACGAGAAGGTCGATGTAGCTAAGCAGAAATTACAAGAAGCTCGCGCACGTCAGAAGAGTTATGCCGACAAGCATCGTAGGGACTTACATTTCAATGTCGAGATCATGTCTGTCTGAACGTATCACTGGCACGTGGTGTTAGACGTTTTGGAATCAAAGGGAAACTCATTTCTCGATTCATCGGACCGTTTGATATCATCGAGCGAGTCGGTGAAGTATCTTATCGTTTAGCGTTACCTCTGCAGCTTTCTCACGTTCATGACGTTTTCCATGTGTCCTTACTTAGAGGGTACAATTATCATCTCCTTCACATGGTTCAGTATCCACTAGAACAAATTCGTGAAGATCTTACCTTCATAGAGGAACCCGAGCGAGTTCTTGACAGACAAGAACGAGTCATGAGGAAGAGGACGATCCCTTTCGTCAAAATCCTTTGGAGGGATCATACCGAGCGAGAATCCACTTGGGAAACAGAGGATTCTATCCGGGATTCTTACCCTCATTTAAAGTTATGAATTCGGGTATGTTCCTCTTTCAGTTTACTTTATCTATAATTCGGGGACAAATTATTCTTTTTAGGGGGGAAGAGTTGTAAAACCCGCATGTTTTTACCATGAACAGTACACTTAGTAAACGTATGTACATATTAAAACTTTCCTTTTATAGCACGAACACGTGTCACGATTATTAATTACAGAAGTTATGTAGGTGTTATTACACGATAAGTATTAAGTACGTGACAATACACGATAATTATTAACAATAATAATTATAATCACGAACATGAAACATGAATGTAAAAATCACGAACATGTAATTACGTACTTACGTATTATAATATGATAAATACCGTTACGAACAAGTATTTGTATATAACACGAACAATTAAGTATAACATAACAAGAAAACACGAACATACGAACACGTAAAATATTAGACACGGGAAAAACTTCGGGTTTCCCCTTGTGGGCCCCACATGTGGACACAAAGGGACAAGAGGGCCAAGCCTATTTTGGTTTTGACTAAAATAAACAAAAAGGGTTTCACCCTTTTAATTTAACAGAGTTTTCTTAAAAATAAAAAACCCTAGCCTCCCTTTTTCTCTCTATAGCCGCCGGCCTAAGGAGCACCACAAGAGGGTTTTTGTTGATTTTGGTTGATTAAATTCTAGTGATTGTGTTAGTGTTATCGTCCTCCATTTGTTTCACGCATTCGGTAATCCGTAATCCTTTTATTTTGATTCTTTTATTTACTTATGAACATGTAATCATGGGGTTTTATAAAAACAAGAATGTAAACATGTTAAACTAATCATGGGGTAAATAAAAAGGATGTTTTGGGGTTGGTTTGGTTCGGCCGACGCAAGGAACCGAGAGCCAAAGCTCTCGGTGGTCCTCGAATCACCACCAACCATGACCCATGGTCTCGGTGGGGGGGGGGGGGGGGGGGGGGGGGGCTGTGTGGTCTCAACAACGAGAACCAACGGACCCCGATGTGAGTCCAGGGGTCCGTTTGGCTTGTTTAGGGTCTCGGCAGCAACAACAACCACCACCGGCTTAAGTCGGTGGTGGTTTTGGTCTAGCAGGGGGAACGCAGGCAGCATCAGGGGGAACCACCGGCTCACAGCCGGTGGGAACATTGTTGAGGCAGCGGCTAGTCGAGGCTAACCAGTGGGAACCACCAGCTGCAACCGGTGGTGGATTCGCAAGAACAGTTGCAACCGGCTGAGCCGGTTAGCCACTGTTAATTGCGTGTTTGTTTTGGTCCGGTTCATGGGGAATTCGGTCCGGTTCACATTATGTCTAAGCTAAAATCACGGGTCCGGTTCATGACTAACTTTTACAAGTATTAATTTTACAAGTTATATTATTGTATTTAACAAGAAATTAAATTAATTAAACATGACTAATAATTAGTTTAATTAATCATGGACTTAGGTTAATATTATTTATGAAATATTACATGTTTTAGCCTAAGTATTTTATTTATTTTATTTAGAATATAATATTAATTAATTATTTAAATATGGAATATAATTAATTAATAAATATGACTTAGGTTATAATTAATATAATATTAATACATGTTTAACCTAAGTATTTTATACACCTTAATTAAATTAAATCATGCTTATATTTAATTAAATCATATACCCTATAGTTTATTTAATTAACATGATATTATTAATAAACTATACCAACAATCACATGACTTATGTTATTTAACTAGTAAACTTATGCTTATATGATTAGCTTATTAATTCAACTTATTTCTAAATATGAAAACTTTCTATTTCAGGAAACTTACTTTTTTTGGAAACTTTCTATTTTTAGAAACTTTTCTCTTTTTAGAAGTTAATCTACTTTCGAAAACTTTCTATTTTTGGAAATTTCTATTTTAGGAAACCTGCTATTTTTAGAAAGTTACTTATTATTACACAACAAGTATAATAATACAAGAAAGACAAGTAATACTTAATTAGAAGACATAGAATACATGATAAACACAGCATAACCTTAAAATCAATAAAACAAGAGAAGAACATATAAAACAAGCTAAGACACGATATAATCAGTTAAGTACTCAGTAAACAGAATACTTATACATGTCCCCTATTTTATGTAGCAATAGTGAGATCGAAGTAGGACTTTCATTCTTTCGTCTTCTTCGTTTACTGGACATAAGGTACGGATTTTCCCGTCCCTTCAGTATGGACATTTTTTCCTTATTAGGATTCCCCATTTGCAGCCAATTGTTTTCCCAGTATTGTTTTATATGTTGATTACTTATGTTAGTTTAAGAGCCTAAGGAATATACATACATGACCAATGTCACCTAGTTATAGAGGTACCATAACCATAACACTGGAGGCAACAGTGTTATGACTTCCCCACGGCGAAGTGATTGCTCGTGACGTCCCTTTACAGTTTTGACCATTATATTATATTATCCTATGGGGCGTATGGGTGCATCCTAGTTACATGTTTACCAGTAATACTAGAGTGAATACGATGTGTGCCTTGCATCCTTCACTAGGAGTTGATCCCTCCTACCGAGACTAATTAATTAGAGGCAACCCCTCTAATTGCATGACGATGTCTCCCCTCCAAGTATTCATGCACGGTGGAACCTCATGACCTATATGGGCTATTGGCTAATTAATACAGATTTTAAATAAAAACATAAGTCTTTTCAAACTATAAAACCAATTTTATGAAGTTCCAAGTTACTTAGGACTTATACATTTCCGCTGCTATTAGTCTGTATGCTTATGTTATTCCATGCTATAATTGTATATCCGTGCACTGAGCGTTATGCTCAGCCGTTTTCCTTTCATGTTCCCAAACGGCAGGTACTCAAGGGCGCTCGTATACTTTAAGCGTACGTGCATATGGATTGGAAGCTATCTAGCCTTATCTACTTTATGCATTTCATCATACATTTTGCTACATATTTCTTTGGACATTGTTTAGTCCTTTTCCTTTACAGTACTTATGTTTATGTGTGATGAGCTTATACTTGGACTACCGATGTTTGTTTCCGGTATTTCCATTCATGGTTATTTAATGTTTTTAAGACATTTACCTTGTATGCTTTGATGACACGCCATAATCACGCGTGACATTCCATTTACCAAAATGGGATGTTACAAAACCTTCATCAAGTGCTTTTAGACTAGTAATAATAGTATTAAACCTAGCAAATGCGCTATCAATAGTTTCATCTTCTAAGATGACAAATTGTTCATATTGTTGAACAAAAAAGATCGATTTTGCTTTCTTTGACTTGGCTATTACCTTGGTGGGTTACTAAAAGAGTGTTCCAAATATCTTTAGCGGTTTTTTATACATAAAAATCATTTCATACTCTTTCTTAGATAAAGCATTATAAATCACCATTTTAGCCTCATTATTTTTAGCTAGTTTCTTCTTGGTGTCATTATTCGAATTATCAAAGTAACTAGTTCTTTCTTTTTAGAAACTTTATTATATTGATAAGGCAAAAAGTCATCATTGGTAATAACATGACAAAGATCTAAATCTTTTAATTTTACATAAGTCTCAAATCTATTTTTTAATAAATAAAACTATCGGTTTCAAAAAGAGGTTGTGTTTGCATAGATTTCCCTTCTAGGTACTTGTTGGAATCCATAGATCGATTAAGTTTTTAAATACAATATATTTTAAAAACGCTTGAGCAACCTCGCTCTGATACCAATTGTAGAAACTAGAATTTTGGGGGGGGGGGGGTTGAATAGTTTCTTATATTTAGTTGTTAAAGGAGGGTTTTTAAAAATCCTTTTCAAAAACATAGACTTGAGCAAATATGTGAAATCTTCTTATACACAATATGGACAAGGGATAGTGCAACTAAACTACTAATCACAAGTATATGCAAGTAACGAATAAAGAATGTAAAGAGATAAGGAAAAGAAAGATCAAACAAAACATCAAGGATTATAGTGGTTCGGCAACGAAGCTCACTCCTTGTTCCTACTCCACTCCTAGAGTACTCCTTACTCGAGAGTTCACCAATCAACAAGCTCCTTAAGGTGGAGAAACTATACACGTCGCTTAACCAATTTCTGACTCTAAGCTAAAATTCGAGCCCTAATCTTAGCTAGGACCAATTAACACCAATATAATTCAAGGACTAAGTATTAACCACGTAACATACACAACTTCCAAATAGATACAACTACTTGGATATTCACAACAACAACACAAGAATGAAAAATATATGTTTGATATTCAATGATGTTTGAGGTAGACATCATACTTCAAGGATGAAAGTGTTCTTCTCTTTGCACTTGAGAGGAAGAGATGGGAGGAGAAAGATTTACTTCTAAACAAGTAGTAATCAACCAAATAACCAAGGATTTGAATGATTTAAGAAGGTGGATTGAATCAGGAAATTTATGTGCAAAAGAGGTGAAGAGAAAATCTGAGAATGGTCCACTATTTATAAGACAAAGCTCCAACGGCTCTTTCTGGGCGCGTTTCCTTAAAGGTGCTCGCGGTTACTTATCAATAAGGAACCGCATAGCAATTTCAGGAACCGCCGGTGTAGACTCCGCTCCCTTTTGTCTTTTAGTGGTGCAGTCACATCTGGTGGAATATTTATCCCCTAAGGATATTTCTAAACCATATGGAATATGCCATTTTCAAAATTTCAAATATATAAGTATATAACTTAATAAAACATTTTCTTAAAAATAAAGTTTAATAAAAACATTTGTCACATTTTAAAAATGTGAGTTTTAAGAAAAAGTAAATCCTTGATCACTTAGTTAGGTTGAAAACTTGTTTGTTCATGCCTTAAGTGATAATGGTTGAAATGAAAAATATTTGAACTCAAGAATTTGTTTTTCGTTGTTTTCGTAAATGCTTGTTTTTATATATTGTCGTAATCAAAACAAAGCGAGACCGAAAAATGCAAGCAACGTTTTTAGGCATCATTGCATTAACACATTCTTTGAAATTCCTTGAAAATCGGTTTTATATACACAAATAAAAATAATTGGTTTACGTTTCAAACACATTATCATATATGATATATTATAGAAGTTAAATTTCAAGAAGATTATTATATATGATAATATATACACAACTAGCTTTTAAATACTACTAGGGGGATAAAAGACTTGCTTGTATTTTGTTTTCAAACACAATATCATATATCATAATATTAATTAAGTGGACTTGTAGACAGATTATCATATATGATATATTACACAAGGTTTTTTTCAAGCAACTTACATATATGATACTTCATTAACAGGTCATAATATATATATATATATATATATATATATATATATATATATATATATATATATATATATATATATATATATATATATATATATATATATATATATATATATATATATATATATATATATATATATATATATATATATATATATATATATATATATATATATATATATGTGTGTGTGTGTGTGTGTGTGTGTGTGTGTGTGTGTGTGTGTGTGTGTGTGTTCAGTGTGGGTTAAGTCATAAAACCAGATAATTCATAAAAATAACCTAATAGGTTGGCTTATAATTCACTAATAGGTCATATAATTCAAATCAATAACCTAATGAGTTGGATTATAATTCAACATAACAAATTCACACAATTCATCAAATTATAAGATGATAAATTCAGATGATAATTAACTCATACTCTTAATCACATCAAATAAGCTAAAAAATGATAAATTCGCAAGATTAAATTACATCAAGTAAGCTAAAAAGAGAATCTTAATGATAAGCTTATTCACATCAAATAAGCTAAAAACAGATAAATATAAATAGATCGAGATGGATTTTACCGTGTTAATGATATGAAGAAGGAGATTATTAATTGACAATTAATTGATGATCGTTTGATGATTTGTAACATGATGGATCGATCGTAACTATGTGTTTTGTTTATGTTTTAGTGTGCTTTTTAGAGAGAGATAGATGAAGAAGAAAAGAAAATGTATGTTTGTTTTTAGATATGGATGGAAGTGTTAGGTGTGGCGGTTAAAAGACGAAAATGCCCTTTCGCCTTTTTTAATTTAATAAATGTGTGATTAATCCGAGGCTTTGGATCTTTTCGGATAGATAGTTGAGATGTGTCGCTCCATATTCAAAAGGCTTTTTTAATATTCTTTATACCGTTTATATATATATATATATATATATATATATATATATATATATATATATATATATATATATATATACTAGCGTCGTAACCCGCACAACGGGCGGGGTCGTTTTTTGTTGTTGTTCAGAAAGGTTTATGGTTTGTGCGTTTTTAGTTTATCGAGTTTTAATTTAAAATTTATTTTATTTTAGTTATAGTTTACGCTTAAGTAGCGTTAAATTTATGTTAAAAAATAATTTTTTATTTTTAATTGAATCGGAATTTGAATAATTTATGTTAAATATTTTTTTAAAGGAAGTCTAAAAAGTATTTTTTATTTTATTTATCTTTGGCCAAGTTGTTATAGATAAAAAATATTATAGATAAAAGTTTTTGACATCATATATGAGCTAATTCAAGTAGGGATGGCAAAAGCACCCAAAACCGATGGAGAAAACTGAAACCCGAACCAATTGGGTCGGGTTTGGATTCGGGTTGGCGAGTTTGGATGCGGGTTTGGGTTGGGATATTTTATTTTTCGCGGGTACGGGTTCGGGTTCAGGTTTTAGTAATACCCGCTCGTTTACCCGTATACGTACTCGTTTACCAAAATACATATCGTTTATTGCTATTTTATATAGTTTTTAAATTTGTGCGAAATAATAGACGAAGATTATTAAACAAATAAAATGCTTATGGACGGCGGAGGAATGTGAGGACAAAGGGGGTTGCGGCCTCCTCACAATTTTGTTTAAGGAGCAAAACAGAATATGGTTCTATGTTACCTTTGAGCATGGGGTACTATTTTTTTGTTGGGCTCTCTGGTTGGCTGATCTTGTAAAACGTTATTCCCATCGTTCCATCTACCAGGTCTTGCATAGGTTGACCATTTGTCTTTTAGATCAGCAATAGAAGTCAGACTGCGAAAAAAATTTAACAGTTGTTAATAAGTACATGAACTTTTAATTAAAAAACTAACAGTTGTTAAAGTACATTTTAACCTTGGCCATGTGTCTTAGTATCATCTATTCTTCTGTTAATGATAGTGATTGTCAATGTAAGTTTTTAAAAAGCTTTCGATGCCTTATTATATGTGGTCAATTCAGGGTTTCTCGCAAAATATAACAGATTATAAATGAATAAAAAAATTTCACCAACCTTTCCAAGCTGGTCAAATCCATCTAGCTGGTTGAGCAAATCCACGAGTGTTCTTTGAATGTCACGATCAGCAATAGTTCCCTCACTAAAACGACGCCCGCCAATGTCATCATGTGACCTTAAAGAAGATCGGTAACTTGAACTTTTTATAAGAATTTGACATATGTTATTAACAACACTAAGTTAACACAATCAACACCATCAGAACATTTATCAAGAGACAAAATTTATGGAAATGTGTAAAATGCTAATGATCTCACTGATATTATCAGAACCGGGCCCGTAACCAACTCACTTGTAAACTAATAGTTTAGAACTGAGGATTCATAACTCATAAGTGTTCACAAGTGATGTAGTGCTGAGATATCCTTTAAAAAGATAATGTAACTGATATGAGCTATAAATATATTATCAGAGTACCTAAAAGCATCAAATCTATAACTTAAATGTTGTGGATCAACAATTGTTTCATCTAAAACGTTTTTTTAACAACTGTAATTGATGTCTTAGTAAATGTCCTAATAGAAGAATAAATATAGGTACTATTTAAACACTCAAAATACACATATAAATAAGAATACTACATGAATCTAAATAAGGATACCACCTATACTAAGATTCCATATAATATATTCTGACAATAAAAATACTACATGGACATTATATAAACAGCGATATTATTTAGCTTATTGTGAATGACAGTAACTATTAGTTATCAGCGTTCTTTCACTTACCTATGTCTTTATACCCAGCGCCACAGAAGCAGCTGGAGCCACCATCAAGATGATTAAAGTTGTATCTAGGCAAGCATCAAGTACGAATCTCTGTAAGAAAACAACACATAAATTTCAACGATAATACACCCAATCCTAAAAAATGTTGAGACTTGCTCATACAACAAAGTCTAAGAATGAGGTACCATTACCCAAAATCTTCTTCCCGTTTTACGTCGGTATTTATTTGTTCATATGATTAGGGTTTAGTAAATGATATGTGATTAAGAAACATGTTTGATTCAGAGACTCAAAAAACCTCATTTCCAGGACAGTGAGGGAATTCCTCTAGACTAACAAAGGTTGATCTTTACCGGCAAGCAGCTAGAAGATGGTCGTACCCTTGCTGACTACAACATCTAAAAAGAGCCGACCCTCCATCATGAGGCTTAGAGGAGGTATGCAGATCTTTGTCAAGACTTTGACTGGGATGAGAATTACTTTGGAAATTGAGAGATCTGACACGATTGATAATGTCAAGGACATGATCCAAGACACAAAGGGGATCCCACCAGACCAGCAGAGATTGGTTTTTGCCTGTTTCACTTTGAACCCTATGTGTATGTAAACAATAAAAGTGTGCATACAACTTCGACCTCCAGATAGGGGTGAGCATCGGGACGGAACCGACCCGTCCTGACCCGATCCCGACTTATCCCGAAACCGAAATCATGAAAAACTCAAACCGAATCCCGACCCGAGTTAGGCCCGAGTCCCGAACCGAACCGAGTTAAGCCCGAGTTACTCCCGATTTGTGTGGTTTTCTTTGTGCGATCCCGAATTAATCCCGAGTCCCGACCCGACCCGAGTCCCGAAATCATAAAAAACCCATCCCGAATCCCGACCCGAATTTGGTCGGTTTGTGTCGGTCGTTTTTGGTTTCGGTCGGTTTGTGTCGGTTTTCGGTTGTCGGTCGGTTTTGCTCACCCCTACCTCCAGAACAAGGAGGGAATTCCTACAGAACAACAAAGGTATTCTTTTCCGACAAGTAGCGTAAAGATGGTCGTACCCTTGCTGAATACAACATCCAGAAAGAGTCAACCCTCTATCATGAGGCTTACAGGAGGTATGCAGGTCTTCGTCAAGACTGACTGGGAAGACAATTGCTTTGGAAGTTGAGAGATCTGACACGATTGATAATGTCAAGGATAAGATCCAAGACATGGAGGGGTCCCACAAGACTAACAGAGATTGATTTTTGCCGGTTTCAATCTGAACCCTATGTGTAGGTAAACAATAGAAAGTGTGCATACAACTTCAACCCAACTTAACAAAACAAGTCAAATGAGTACAACTAAGAAAAACGTCACAAAAAGTAAATGGGTTAAAAGAATTAAGGGGCAGAATCCTCTCAACTTGTTAAAAAGCGAAAATATTAGAAGTCACATCTGCTTTCTAATATGATGCATGACCACAATGCCTTCCACTACACGCAACCTAGATATCTAATCTATTATAGATATCCAATAACAATAGAACCTTAATGTAAGTAGTTGATACACATTAGTCAATTAGATTAGATTCCTATATTTCTAGAACTCCACTAATACATCAGATCATGTTGTACAAATCAATTTTTATTCAGATACTACGCATAACCTGACTACTTATGGATCATATTAGCAGTAACATACCAACTGCAACAAAAAGACCAGCGGACAGAAATAGAACTTTCAAAAACTTACTCAGAACCTCTGATGACAGGCATACCAAAACGTACATAATATGTCATATGTCCAATCACCAAGCAGTAACTCCTTTAAGCACTTCCACCTGCAGTAAATAATGTGGTACGTAAACCACAATTCATATTCTCGTATGCTATAAACTTCGATGTAGTCTAAAAATACATTTTAAGAAAAGGAGATACTGAATCTGATATTCTTGAAGCTGTGGATATCACGTTGTTGAATAAAAGTCGTTGGATATTTTACTCGTCATTAGGGTTTTAGGAAAAGAGGTGCTACATAAAATGATAGATACAACCGCTTCAGGTACCCCACCTGTCATACCCACCCATTTAGCTACATGTTTTCAAAAAATGTGAGGGCCCCTCTGTATAAAAAAGAAGAAGAGACCGAACCTCAATCTCTAGTTTTAGCTTCGTCTTTGGGGTAACTTTGGCACTCTCTCTACGATCATTATCAATCCTACAGGAACCAATAGGAGTAGAACATCAACTAAAGCTTAAAGAGTCTTTAAGAATAGAAACCAAACACCCTTATAACTATAAAACCAAACACAGGTTTCCCACTACTACATGACACGAGAGCTGCTAACTCACATGTGTTTATCACCAACTAAGCTCTCCCCTGTAAAGTTGAACACGCAATCACAAAGCGCTACGTAAAAAATACAATCTTATGAATAGTTATATTTCAGTTGTGTTCCATGTCACACAGGTCAATCAAAAGTTAACAAAATTACTTAAAAAAAGAACATACATAGATGATCAATAGGGGCAAGTATTGACTGTGGGTTATAAATAGTTTATGCTTACGATACTCGCATATCAGGTTTAATGACTCTAGCAAAACCTGATATAGTTAAGAGATTTTTGTGTGGGAGATGAAAAATTATTCTTGCTTACTTTGAACTTTTTCTAATACACATAAAATATTGGAACTCTTTCAAAATCACACTGTAAGTGTAAGAATCAAGACAAAAAATTGACTAAACACTGTAAGCTAATTCCTCATAGGTGTAATAGACTTTGGAGTTGTGTAGCATTAGATTATATTGTACTTATAGTAGTTTATATCTGAATCATTGCATGTAAAGTTTCAAAGAGGTTCCTCAATAGTTGAAAGGCTGTAACATCAGTAAGGAAAAGTCTTTTTGCATCCTGGCCAGACATTTGTCAAGATTTACTCATTAGTTTATAGATCATGAGAAATCTTGTACATACATATATATTGTTTAAGAATCAGGTCAAACCAAGGAAAGATATTGTGCCTATATTCTATTAGAAATAAGTGTCAAGTATAATCATATGAAATGTTTGTTATTCAGTGACTTGATTTCAATGTGTTATGTAAGTTTAAACTCACCTAAAATGTCTACAGAAGCTTGAATAATCACGGGCTCAAGTTCTTCACTTTGGTTCTCAATCCAATGCCCACCAATCCCTAAAGACCCCGCTAGAAAATTAGCACTTCTTAGATCGAAGGATTTAGCTATTGTTGCACATGCATTAATCGAATGAATTTGATTTGAACTTCTGAGATCATATGGTATTACAGTAGAGTTTATATCTTTTGTCAGCGTCTGATAAATATTTTGAAAACACAAAAGTTGAACCTGTACCTCAGTTCAACCCTTTACCTCGAAATCTCATGACGATCAGTTTATCAGCGTTTGGACCAGGAGGACTGTTCAATTTTGAGGCTTTCTCAGGGAAACTGAAGACGCCAATTTTTAAATCTGAATCATCCAAAAAGGAGTCATTGCATAAGGTGCTTTATGTGAGTATGATTAAGCATATATGAAATCACTTCGCAACTGATGACAATCATGACAAACATATGAGCATTGTATATGTCAGACTCCAAATCAAGGCCTTATGGGCAAAAACATTTGGTTGTATAATTTCAGAGGGTTTGGGATTTCAATCCACATTTACTACATGAAAACTGATACGTGAAAATGTTATACCTGTTCAGGATCTTAACTTGATAAGCTCATATATTGAAAGAAAAGGGCTTATAAATAATGTTTCCTTTTGACTTTTGAGGCAATTTAAAAAAGTATTAGGTGCATTATAGTCATATTGTCTCTGAACAACAGTAGATAAGGCATAAACTGGAGGAGACAGCTTCGACCCCTATACATATGAGCGGGGCGCCTCAGGTTATTAACTATGATGGCTCAAATGCGTAAAATCAAGAAACAAAAATAATTATCAAGTCTTTAGTCTCAAGCGAGTTAAGCCTACAACTCTGATAGATCAAACTTGTAAAATCAGAAGACGTTAGCTAAGTATAGACTGGTCGAATTTCTATGAGAGTCTATCCAAGTGTACTTAAATTAATAGGACCTCCATAATTATGTAATACTGTACAAAACATAACCTTTTGACTTTTGAGGAAATTTAAAAAAGTATTAGGTGCATTATAGTCATATTGTCTCTGAACAACAGTAGATAAGGCATAAACTGGAGGAGACAGTTTCGACCCCTATACATATGAGCGGGGCGCCTCAGGTTATTAACTATGATGGCTCAAACGTGTAAAATCAAGAAACAAAAATAATTATCAAGTCTTTAGTCTCAAGCGAGTTAGGCCTACAACTGTGATAGATCAAACTTGTAAAATCAGAAGACGTTAGCTAAGTATAGACTGGTCGAATGTCTATGAGAGTCTATCCAAGTGTACTTAAATTAATAGGACGTCCATAATTATGTAATACTGTACAAAACATAACCAGAACCATCATGACCAGAACTATTGTTGGCCCTTACCCGTCCCCAGCTCTATGGTGTAATTAAATCAAATAAGTTGAATATCGTGTAGGAAATAATGTATCATTAATAACTTGAATAGAACTTACAGGATCGCGATTAATGGTTGTTGATGCGCAAAAATCTCAAACATGCAGCACCCTGGATAATGGTAAGGTCAAACGTTTATGGTTATTAATCATCGAAAACACAATGTGAAATGAGATAATGTAATAAATTGTTGCAAGTAATTTACTAAACTGATCATGGTGTTCTTACCAAGGGACTAAATCTCTGATCTATAGCCCCTGTCTGCGAGGAGTTCAAGACACATGTAGTTTGGGGTCCCAACAACCTATAGATTATATAGCCATTAGAGGAGTCAATATACAGTTTTTATAGGCTGAGTATGAGTTACAATGACTGAATAATAATGATCATTACGAGTCTAAAGTCCCCAAATCACCAAAAAGGTGGAGTATTATAAAATAATGAGAAATTATCTAAGATGGGTTTAATGAGATCATACTTCATTCTTACCAAGACGGGTGTCGTTATCCTTTGAGGAATATGTCGGAACACTGAAATTTCAGAACACCCAAAAAGGTTATACTGAAGCAGAACATTTTAATGAAACTGTTGCTCGCCTATCTTTTTGTCAAGTAACAAAATAAATTCACCTCATTTTCCTTTCTCTAGCTGTTACATGTGACGGAGTAGAACCAGGTTCTTATCATTTATGAGTCGTTTGTGCCTAACAATATATAATAAAGATAATTCCTATATAATGATAACTATTACCTGCTGCGAAAGGTGCACAAACTTTACATTCAGGAACTTCTGATTGTGAGCCATCAGAAAGGTGCAAAAACTTCAACCCGACAAAAAGCAGTGGTAAAGGAAGTGGCGGCTACATCTTCAATCAAAACGCAACATAACATAAAAATGGATGCTATTGACTTGTTTAAAAAAGTTAGGGTCATACCATTTGGTAGTTGTCCATACGTGCTCCAGAAAAGAGTTTGATTCTCTTTCTATTTGTGTTCCTCTTTATACATTCGTGGTCTTTAAAGTGACTGGAAGTCCAGGATAATAACTTAATGATCAAATAATTGGAATACGCTTTGGTACCTGAAACAAAGACAATCGCTGAGACAAAAAGACTTTGAGAATCAGTTTTCATGTAATGATAATTTATGATCAAAACTTTGTTCCTCTTCTTTGCCTTAAACTCGAAGCAGCATGTGTCTTCAGCATCCCTATACGTAGATGAGATAAAAACAGTTTTTTTAGGATAATACACATACACACAGAGACAACAACAAAGAAGAGTCGTGGGTGTTTTTTACGTCTGTTTTTTTAGAGTTACGGATCAGTAGCGTTTTAGGATATATGAAGATATGAATGAAAATATGATTATCTTCATATATTTTTAAAAGATAGTTGATATATTTTCCAAAATAAGATATGAAAGATTCAAAATTTGAAAAGAATTTAAAAAAGATATGTTTTAGATTAGAGAATATATATTAATTACACAACCGGTTAATAAGTATAGGGGTTTAATATCATAAAACAAAAACAATACCATAGCTCAATTGGAAAAAACTAAAACAAATAACCCCAAGGTCATGCGTTCGAAACTTACAAAGCTCTTTTAAAAAATAAATCTTTTCCACCAAACAAAACTGAAACGCGATTATCAAAATGCAATTTTCAAAACTGCGTTTTCAAAACGCGATTTTCAAACAACTGCGATTTTAAAATAGAATTCCGTGGGTTTTAGAGATTTTCTAGGGGATTTTGGAGATTTTCTAGGGAATTATGAAATACTATTGGCTAAAAGATGTGACAGGGATATGACTGGCTTAAAAAGTGTGGTTTCAAATCATAATTATACCTAATATAAATATAGAGATTACACTACATTATTATATTATTGTTTATATTTACACCACATCATTATTTATAGTATCACATTAAAAATGTGAGGTCTCAACTTCGAGTCATGTTAAGTGCAAATAACTATGAAGTGGTTACATTAACCGTTTTGAAAAGTGAAAGATTTATCTGTTTTAAATCTGTTCGACAATGAGTTCAAACCTCGAAAATTAATCAACTTAAAAAGCAAAAATCATGGTTAAAAAATACTCTTTAGATATATATATATATAATATACATTTATACACACATTCTACAAAATATAGTATATTAATAACCAAATATTGTTATTGTCGTATCAGTTACTAAATTAATAAAAGAACGTTAAAAATAGTTAAACTTTGTACCATTGAAATTAAAAAATTATTATTAAAAATGCTAGTCACGCAAGTAATTTTCTTTTTCTAATTTGACATTTTGTCAATATTAGTATCTTTGAAACTAGAAACTAAAAATGCAAGAGCATGAATATTTTTCACTACACATAAATTATTCACAAACTTTTTTTTAGAGTAATTTAAAAAAAATAAATGATTAAAACACCACTCCATTGTATGTGCAAGATATAGTTTTGTTATTGTTTTTGCATTATGATGCACATATACTTGACCTTCTAATATAAAATAATGTGCTATAAAGTTAATTTTTAAAACCTCATAATGCGTAAAATCATTCATGAAAAACATGTAATCGCAAAATTTTGCCCAAAAATTAGGTTACATGGTATGTGTCGACGCAACATACGAGTGTTCTGCTAGTTTAACTGATGTTTTCCCCATAACATGGAAGAACACCATGCTGGATGTCTTAATGCTCTATGTAATATAATAAACAATAACTCTTTTACACATGATTATTTCATATTCGATCAAGTAGGGTTCAATCATAAGAAAAACTCGCCAATGTGCTTTCATAGACTGTATTGAAGTAGATACTTGAACTAGACAAAATACATTTTGACCTTATGGGTAAAACAAGGAATGTTCCCCACGCTGAATCGCGGGTTTCGTAATTACGATGTTATAAATGAATAAGCTCAGATATGTATATAGTTGTTAGATCATGGAAGTGTTCTAACTCGGCGTAGCCACCCGGTCATTGGCCAACTAAGTTAGGTCACAAACTTCTCTTTGGGAATAAAACAATCATCATACCAATTAATTCTTATAAAAAATCTATATGCAAGACATGTCTGTCATGGCTGTAAACTTGTCAAACATGCTTTACCAAGACACGTTAGTGTCATAGTTTAGTCATACAATGCTAATTTTTCACGCGTCTCTTACACGATTTCAGTCTAACCCGATATGGCTATAACCACATATACGATCATGATGCAACTCCATGTAGGGTAGCACTCAAAAGAAAAGAAAAAACATGACATTGCTAGATTAGTAAACAAATACTATGCCATACGCCTCCTAAGAACACATACACTTTACTTGGAAATTAAATCAGATGCAACACCAACCAATTAAACAAAGATATCATTTAACCCTTTGATATTAGCCTTTCCTATTAACTAGTTAAGAATCTCAAATCTTGTCTCCATGTGTGATGGTATACACGGCTAGAAAGGGGACAAGGAAGGAACCATCAAGAATGGAAAGTCTATATTAAATCATCTTACACAAAGTATGTACACTTACATAATACTATACCATGCCCTAGGTATTTTAAAAATTACAAACACCCCATGCCCTTTCAAACCCTCGAGACCAGATGTAGCTTAAAAGTGTCCCAAAACCATTAGATAGATTCACTAAGGTGGTATTCTAACACATTCTGGGTTATAAATAGGAACCATTGGCATATGCAACTATACACTTAACCATTTTCAAGAATTCAAACACAAAACCTATCCATTTCCCTCTCAAGCTCATGACATACAACCCATCTTACTATAAAATAATAGTTTTTGATTTCTCAAGTATTTCAAGTGTTCAAGGTTCATTGTTAGGCATATCTAAGGTGTATTGGAAGCTGGTTAAGTAGAAAAAAATAATTGTGTAAGAAAATGATGAACTAGGGTTTTCTTGGTGAAATTAGGGTTTTGTATAAGTAATTTAGAATTAGATAATTAGGTCTTGTTTGTGTATCGTCTTCACTCATCATAACTAAGGTCTCCTAAAAATCCTAAACTCTTTATATTAATTATTTCATGATTTATATAATTGTTATATAGTAAATCATCACCTAACGTACTTTATAGGTTTATAAAATGGATAAATACAATTCTGTTAATTCAAATACAAATTTAATAATATATTATGATGCTAAAATGATAGTAGAAGTCAAGAACACACTTGATAAATTACTTATTAATTTATAAAACTACTTATTGAATTAATTATATAAAAATTTATTTATTAACTTTGTGAATAAATAAATAAAAGACTTACGATATCAGACATATTCTTGGAAATACATTAGAGGACTATAAAATACATACAAGTTAGATTAGTAATTATAAAATGAAGGATTTGAAGTATTTAAAATAGTAAAAAAGGTATATAAATAAGTTAGGAAATTAATTACATAAAAAGGATTAAAGGCTACTGTTTAAATTCTAATTATAAAATATTTATTTTGTGTTTTATAAAAGTAGTACATTACATAAGGATCGTAAGCATATAAAGAACTCAAAAATCTGAATTATAATGAATAAGTTATGGAATTCAAAAGATTATAAATAAAAGTGTATTTATAAACTCATTTTTATAAAACTAAAATGTTTCAAACCTGGTAAAAATGTAAACATTTCTATAAAAAATTATAACTTATGGGGATTTCAAAATTATAAAGTACTCCATAGCAACTAGAGGTGTGTGTTTAGTTGTAAGAAAATAACGCATTTTTTTATAAAGATTCTTAAAAGGAAAAATAGAAAAACTAAAAACCGATTTAGTTACAAATTTTCTGATAATTTAATTAGAGGTTATATCACTTTTTACTTTTTAAATAGAAAACCTCAGTTTGCCCTTCATTTTTTCTCAATAACAAATCAAACAGATCCCTAATCTCTATCTAATTCCTAATCTTAGCTCGTGCCATATTGGCTATGAAAAAATAGATTTATCTCGTTTTTTATCTTTTCGAAAATAGAGATAAAACTACACTTAATTGGATTTTAAAAATTCTCAACTCCTGTAACAGTAAGGAGTGCAACAACAAAGACTCCTCGTAGAAGCTCATGTGTCTCTTCATTGTGCTGAGGTTCTCCACAACACTCACCCTTTCTTCGCCGCCCTTTCGTCAATTAAATGAAACAAAAAAGACAAAAAAACCTAGCCGTTGTGAAATGGCAGTTTTTCCTTTTTACTTTTTTTTAATTTAATAATAGTTATTCCTTATAAATAATACCCTTTTAGGGTCAGGTCGGGTCATGTACACAATCACAATTAAAAACAATCACCATATTTCAACCATATACTAATATAGCCTTAGAATTTAGAGTGAACCTCAATTGTTGGTTTATTTTCTCACTGGATCAACATTCAAATCAAACCCTAACTGTTGGTATGCCGAGTAACTCTCAACTGTTATATCTCAATTTGTAAGTTTATTGCATTCACAATTACTTAACGTAACTATATGCGACAACATATAATGGGTACTAAAGTTCTAGCATTCCTAAATGCATGATTTCACCAATGGGTGGCAGCCAATCTATAATAAAACACAAAATGAGTATTCAATTAAACAAGTATTGAAGTTCACAAACAACACTTAGCAGTTTCATAAGTAAACATAGTGTACGACTTAATTAGATAATTTTAAAATAAGTTATAAGCAAGCATGTATCTCTCTCAAAGTAATTATAAACCATTTATTAGGCGATTTAAAACTTAGTTAAAAGGGTATGAACTCACCTCACGTCAAGGGTACTGATATAGTAAGTCGATAGGGAGAACGTCACAAATATCCAAAATGCAGCCTATTTAAATGATGGTCGTATGAATGCTGTTCATTTTGAATAACCAACATGTGGTATAATTTTATCTAGTTTTATCATCACCTAAACATGTTTGTTTAATTCATAAGATTAAATGATACAATTTTGTATTTCATGGATTAATGTTCATGTATTTGTATAAAATTATCAATGTACTATTATTTATATAATTACTTTATATAAATAATTTAAGTGGTCTTTAGTTTAATATATATAAGATTAAAACATTTATAATATCAATTTGGTAAAAAAGTCATATCTTTCTCGTTTTAATTCCGTTTAATACATTCTTCGCGCACAAGGTTTCATATTAAGATAATCGATTTAATTATTATTTTATCAAATTTTAGTCACTGATGTAAACTTATATAAAACTACTTTTAAATAATTATTTGTTATAATCTCGTAAAAATCGTAACTTACTCATTTTAGCTCGAATTTTAGTAAACTTTATGTCATAGCCTTTGTAATTAAAAACTCTATTTTAGCAAATTATTCCCAAACAGTCTACCATAGTGAAAAAAAATCTTATTTTTATAAAGTTTCTTTTATAAAAATTATTTTTGGTGTAATCTTGTAGATAACATAACTTATTCATTTTAAATCCATTCTTAGTGTCAAGCTGATGAATAGGCCATTTGCGAGATACATCAAGGCTAAGGATAGTACGAATGGTCGCCAGTTTGACAACCTGGCTAAAAGTCTCATCACAGTCAATACCAAGTTGTTGGCTACTGCCATTAGCAACCAAACGAGCCTGATATTGGCTCAGAGCCCCGTCAGCATGAAATTTATGTTTAAATAACCACATTGAGCGAACCAATCGACGACCTTGGCACAAGAATCCAAGTACCATTTTTAACTAACGCATTATACTCACCATACATAACATTACACCATTGAGGCTCTTGTAAAGCAAGAAAAGGCGATTTAGGAAGAGGTGAAATAGGTGACGCATGAAGGGAGTAGCGATGGTTTGGTTTGACAATACCAGATTAAGATCGTGTGGTCATGATGTGGGTTCGAGATAGGTCGTCGGTTGTTTGGAAGGTTGATGGTGGTTTGATGGTGGGCTGAAGAGTGGTTATACCGAAAGAGGGATGAGGTAAAGGGCTGGTTGATTGTGGGCTATGAGATTGTGTTTGGGCTTCTAGGTTTATAGATTTGGGGTTGGGTGAAGGTGGATTGTGGTGATGCGCTGGCATGGTTGGGGCGGTGTTATTGGGTTGTGTATTATCAACAGTTGGGTGAGGGACGGTAGTATTAGAGGAGTCAGATGAAAGGGAGTTTAAGAGAGGGGATGGGAGTAGATCGAGAAAGGTATAAGAGGGTGGGGATATCGGTGTCATGGATTTATAGGGGAATTGGTTTCGTCAAATGTGACGTGTCTAGATAGGATAATTTTATTTGTCTCGAGGTTTAGGCACCGAAAGCCACGATGGTAGGCGAGATAGCCTAAAAAGATGCATGGGGTGGCTCGCGGTGCGAGTTTATGAGGTGAGTGGAAGTGAGGGTAGCATAAACACCCAAAAATGCGAAGGCGGGAGTAGTCGGGGGGTTTGTTGAAGAGGTGAGTGAAAGGTATTTCGTTGTTAATCGATGTGGAAGGGAGAAGGTTTAGGAGATATGTGTCCATATGAAGGGCTTCAACCTAAAAAGTGGGGGGAAGATGTGCTTGAAAAAGGAGAGTGCGAATGATGTTGTTGATTGTTCGGATCATATGTTCCGCCTTACCGTTTTGTTGGAAAGTTTTAAGGAATGAGAATCTAATATGTAACCTCCTATATGTACCGTAGGTTTTTCTGTGAAGGATTTCTTGACTCGCTATATCCTCCTTCGGTGTGACAGTTCGGGCGATCTCTATCCAGTTACCAAACCGTCCACTACCCCTGCTGCCTTCCTTTCTACAAGCTCCTCCATGTGGCATCAACGCCTTGGTCATCCGGGTGATGAAGTGCTACGCACCCTTTCTTATCATAATTTTATTTCATGTAATAAAACAAAGTCTTCACATATTTATCACGCTTGTCAGCTTGGCAAGCATGTGAAACTTTCCTTTCATGCTTCAGATTCTACTACTGAACATTGTTTTGATATTATTCATTCTGATTTATGGACATCTCCCATTGTTAGTTCCAGTGGTTTTAAATATTGTGTATTATTCCTTGATCATTACTCCCATTATTTATGGATTTATCCTCTTCTGTCTAAATCTGACATGTTTGACAAATTTTTGCATTTTCGAAAGTATGTTCAAAATCAATTCAAATGCGAAATTAAAAGATTCTAATGTGATCATGGTGGTGAGTTCGATAATAAACAACTACACACCGTTTTTGCCAACAATGGTATCCAATTTAGATTCTCATGCCCTAAAACTTCCCAACAAAATGGTAAGGCGGAACGTATGATCCGAACAATCAACAACATCATTCGCACTCCCCTTTTTCAAGCACATCTTCCCCCCACTTTTTGGGGTGAAGCCCTACATATGGCCACATATCTCCTAAACCTTCTCCCCTCCACATCGATTAACAACGAAATACCTTTCACTCGCCTCTTCAACAACCCCCCGACTACTCCCGCCTTCGCATTTTTGGGTGTTTATGCTACCCTCACCTCCACTCACCTCATAAACTCGCACCGCAAGCCACCCCGTGCATCTTTTTAGGCTATCCCGCCTACCATCGTGGCTTTCGGTGCCTAAACCTCGAGACAAATAAAATTATCCTATCTAGACACGTCATATTTCACGAAACCCAATTCCCCTACAAATCCATGACACCAATATTCCCACCCTCTTATAACTTTCTCGATCCACACCCACCCCCTCTCTTAAACTCCCTTTCATCCGACTCCTCTAATACTACCGTCCCTCACCCAACTGTTGATAATACACAACCCAATAACACCGCCCAACCACGTCAGCGTATCACCACGATCCACCTTCACTCAACCCCATATCTAAAAACCTAGAAGCCCAAACATAATCTCATAGCCCACAATCAACCAACCCTTTACCTCCTCCCTCTTTCGATCCAACCACTCTTCAACCCACCATCAACCGT
Source organism: Glebionis coronaria (assembly GCA_025667525.1). Classification (NCBI taxonomy): domain Eukaryota; kingdom Viridiplantae; phylum Streptophyta; class Magnoliopsida; order Asterales; family Asteraceae; genus Glebionis; species Glebionis coronaria. Next base: position 521,222,501 of record CM046879.1, read on the forward strand.
CCAAACAATCGACGGCCTATCTCGAACTCACATCATGACCACACTATCTCAATATGGTATTGTCAAACCAAACCATCGCTACTCCATTCACGCATCACCTATTTCACCTCTTCCCAAATCGCCTTTTCTTGCTTTACAAGAGCCTCAATGGCGTAATGCTATGTATGATGAGTATAATGCATTAGTTAAAAATTCTACTTGGATTCTTGTACCAAGGCCGTCGAATGTTAACTTGGTTCGCTCAATGTGGTTATTTAAACATAAATTTCATGCTGACGGGACTCTGAGCCGATATAAGGCTTGTTTGGTTGCTAATGGCAGTAGCCAACAACTTGGTGTTGACTGTGATGAGACTTTTAGCCCGGTTGTCAAACCGGCGACCATTCGCACTATCCTTAGCCTTGCTGTATCTCGCAAATGGCCTATTCATCAGCTTGACGTTAAGAATGCATTTCTTAACGGTGACCTTTTTGAGACGGTGTCTATGCATCAGCCCCCGGGGTTTGTTGACTCCCGATACCCTCACCATGTTTGTCTTTTACAGAGATCTCTATATGGACTAAAGCAAGCACCTCGTGCTTGGTTTCAGCAGTTTGCAGGTTATGCCACCAGAGTGGGTTTTTACCATAACCGTTGTGACTCTTCACTCTTTATTTATCGATAGGGTTCTGAGGTTGCATATCTACTCATATACGTGGATGACATTATTCTTACAGCCTCCTCCACTACTGTTCTTCAACAGATTATTGGTTCTCTACATAGTGAGTTTGAGATGACAGATCTCAGAGCACTTAATTATTTTCTTAGTATCTCTGCTACTCGTCATTCAACAAGCTTGTTTTTATCCCAGAAGAAGTATGCTCTTCAGCTTATTGAACGTGCTCATATGACTAACTGTAACCCTTCTCGGACCCCCCGTTGATACAGAATCAAAGATGGACCCGGAAGGTGTTCTAGTTCAGGATCCTACTTTGTATCGTAGTCTCGTAGGTGGTCTACAGTACCTCACGTTTACCTGTCCAGATTTATCTTATGCAGTACAACAAATTTTCCTTTATATGCACGATCCACGGGAGCCACATTTGGCAGCTCTCAAACGGATCCTACGCTATGTTCAAGGTACATTGGATTTTGGTCTACACTTATATGCTTCCTTTACTACTTCTCTGGTTGCCTATACTGATGCTGATTGGACCGGTTGTCCATCTATACGATGGTCTACGTCAGGTTATTGTGTATTTTTGGGTGATAATTTATTATCTTGGTCATCTAAACGCCAACACACTCTCTCCCGCTACAGTGCCGAAGCTGAATATCGAGGTTTTGCTAATGTTGTAGCAGAAACTGCATGGCTTCGTAATCTTCTCCGTGAGCTCCATTGTCCTTTATCATGTGCCACTCTAGTTTACTGTGACAATGTTAGTGCTATTTATATGTCTGTCAACCCGGTTCAACATCAACAAACCAAACATATTGAGATCGATATTCACTTTGTCCGTGACATGGTTACTACTGGTACAGTGCGCGTCCTTCATGTTCTGTCTCGTTACCAATACGCTAATATCTTCACCGAGGGTCTCCCTTCGGCTTTATTTGAAGAATTTTGATGCAGTTTGAGCGTTCGGCCTCCTCCCGCTCCAACTGCGGGGGGGGGGGGGGGGGGGGGGGGGGGGTATTAGTGGATATGTTTCCATTAGTATTTATTGTATATGATATGCATGAGTTGTAATTTATACGTATTAGCTATAGGATATGTCCTAGTTATAATGGGCATGTATAGCTGTAGATGTTATCTACTAACAACTCATGCACAATATAACCTCCTATATGTACTGTAGGTTTCTTATTCAATGATACAAGCAAATTATAATCTCCAACATCTACAGTACATATAGGAGGTTACATATTAGCGGATAAATCCTGGAAATTCTAATGAAGCCGAACCTACAAGTCGGGTCTGGCCATATTTATCCACTAATAGAAAAAGGATCGGTTGGAAAAAATTTCTTACTATTGGAAGAACAATGAAAAAGAATAAAATTTCAGTTAAAACAATTTACTTTTATATTTACAAAGAGGAGTGATTGACATGCCTAACATCTAAGCCTAATTTCATGCCTAAACATATGTGTCAAAAATTCATTTGTTATATTAACCGGACCCACATATTCACTTCTCAATGAGCTAGTGTCACATAATTTAAGCATAAAATTAGGCATACAATTTAGGTCTCCTAATCTTTTCCCATTTACAAATTAAGTTTAATTTTCACTTATTTAGGACTAACTAGTCAAGCTCTAGAAAGCAAATTCTTTCAAACCGAGTTTCAATATTCTTTTTACGAAAATGAACACTGCCAAGCAAAATTTCATCAGGATCCCGAGATTTTCCTGGATATTATGTTGAAATACGCAACCATCTGATCTTTGGCATTCATGAATGTGGGAATGTATATGCCTATATGGTCTAGTTGTTTGACTGGAACTGATGTCTACTAATGAAATTTAGTCAATGGAAAAACATGAAAATCTTCTGAAACCACATAAAATTCATCATTCAGTAATGTCCGAATATATACGGTCATCTTGAATTGTTGACAAAGTATGTGATAAAGTGGAAACGCGTTTACTCAATGTAAATTTCCAGATTTTTTAAGACCAGTCCCTATCATGATATTTCTGTACCCAGGATGAGATCGAAAGGGTAGAAAAATGAAAGAATTTTTTTTGTTTTGAGAGTGTTTTGGAGATGACAGTAAACGAAAAGAAACAAAAGCTACATGTAACGCCAATGTTTTGAAAACCGTTTTTCGAAGCGTCCCGGTCGACTCAGAGGTTAATCCAGGTTAAGAGTAAAAATTCTCCATATATTGAACATATAAACTACTACATATTTATTAAGAGATAGAATACGTAAAAATAAAATTAGGTCGCAAATACGCACAATTTACATGCTTATACTTTATTTGTAAAAAAAACAGGAAAAAATCGAAACCGGAGAGAACTAGGTTGACCTAGGTCACCCAAACCCGGCGGTTCTAACCGGGTTTCAAAAATATAAAACCCAGTTTAATATGGCCCTTTTTTTTTACTAAAACTGGGTTAATCGATTGATCCAGCCAGGCGGGTCAAACCGGGTTTGAAAATATTGACTTGCAACTTGCGAGTAAAGCAAACGACAGACCTATAAAGAACGTAGAAATTAGAAAGGCAAATTAGTCCTTGTATAATATGTGCAAAAGCATCATAAGATTCTTTCTTATGCAATCCGGCCAAATTTGGCAAGAAAGTTTGACAAAAAAAACTTTTTTAAAGTTTCCCCCTCATTTCTTATCAAACCTTTCCCTTTCCTTACTCGAAAAAAGTTAAGAACATTATATAGTTTGTGTTTCCTATCATTTACTCCGTTAAAATAAAACTCGAGAACACAAATTTTTTCTTTTTACTATTCACTTGAGGAGATCAGTAGCAGGATGAGAAGGAACCTGTTGTTCTTTGTGTTAATGACACTTTGCCTCCAGAAATGCTCAAAAGCACAAGAAGTTGCAGCATATAACGAGATCCTGATTGGGGTGATTCTAGATATGGGATCATGGGTTGGAAAGACGGTTAGTAGCTGCATCAGCATGGCGCTATCTGACTTTTATATGGTCAACAGTCACTACAATACAAGGATAGTCATTCACAATAAGGATACAGATGGAGAATCACTGCATGCTCTATCTGCTGGTACTCTAAACTTATATGTTAAGCATGTTATATATAGTAGGTTCTTGTACCACATGCTGTTTTTCTGAAAGTTCCATAACTTCTAAATTTTATGGTAATGTATAGTTTTGTTTTAACTATGTCAAGTGATCAAACAAAACTTTGCTAAAAAAAAGTGTGAAACAAGACTATATTTAATTTGTAGATAATAAAATTTAACTTGGGCTTCAATGATTTATAATACTACATAAAAAAAAAAAACTAAATAGATGAGGTTTTCTCTTTATGTCGAATGAACATTTCATGAACCTTTTGGTAGAAAGTCAGTTTATGTTTATTTATTAAATAAACAAAATTTTATTCTCGTTTACTTTTTTTTAAAGAAGACTCGCTAATTTTATGTTCGTTTAATTAAATAAACGAACACAAACCAAAGTCTTGTTGGTTTATTTATGCTCTTGAAGATCCGATTATGTTTTTGTTAACGTTCATTTATTTGTTTTGGTTCATATATCATGTCATTTTATTATGCACTTTTAAAATTACTTTACTTAAACAAAACAACACTTTCAAAAAGACAATATTTTGTATACTTTAATAAGTCTTATGTTTATTAGTCTATAATGCTTGTGAACGAACACAACACAAACATGAGCACCTTTATTTTCTTGATAAACGAACGAACAAAAAAAACTCGTTCATTTAAACGTTTGTATTTGTTCATTTCTCCGGTAAAAATAAATTAATGCACATGAAGGCCCGGTTCGTTTACAGACGGAACTAAGTGTGTTTTGGGAGTCTCGGAACACCCATGAATTTTTGTGATGTAGTTTTATAATATTATTTAGCCTATAGCAAGTGCATGCGATCGTTTAATGTCTCATCTCCGTCTGTTCTTCCTCATGTTACCCGAGAGGACAAGTCTTTGACTTGGACATATTATGTAAATTAGTAAACAGTAAAACACTAGTAAGTTCAGTGATTTATCAGTTATGTTGCACCGAAAACGCCCTTAGGTACCGTGTCCGTCCTGGAAACGTTTCAAAAACGGGAAACGGTCGAAAATGCGTGGAAACGCGGCGGAAACGTTTCTGGAAAAAGAGAAACGTTTCATGATGATCGGAGACGTTGAGGCTTGAGAAGAAACGTGGAGGGAAACATTTTTTAGGCTTTTGAAACGTTTCCGGTGATGTTTTTTGACGAAAAAGTGGTATTTTCCGGTGGACTGGTTATGAAGGAGAGAGAGGGGTGAAAGCCGCTGATGAATAAAGATGGATATAGTATATATATATATATATATATATATATATATATATATATATATATATATATATATATATATATATATATATATATGCCAATTATTAACTTAGATAAATGAGCCAGTTATTTAATCGAAAAAACATTCTAAAAATATTTTGTTTATATTTGTTACTAGTAGACTTACACTTCAATCTAGTAGTATATAAATGAATGAATATAAACAAATTTGCAATATTTATATAAACTATATAAAGTATTTAATTATAATTATTAAATAAATTAATAAAATACACAAACGTTCCAGCAGTACCCCGTTTCTTAAATTTTGTGACATTGATGTTACTAAATACCCGTCCCGTCTAGTTTTCGTATCCGTCCCTGTGCAACATAGATTATTAGTATACTTTCTGTAAGTTAAGATGTCGGGTTATTTTAGTTCAGTGACCAATATGACAAAACGAAAAGGGTTACTAACGTAAGTCATTAAGATGATGTTGCCTTTACAATTTTTTTCTTTTCTTAATATATTCATATGTAGTAAGATATACAATTTGGTTCAAAATTCAGCTGTTGATCTTCTGGCGAAACCAAAAGTTCAAGCAATCATAGGTTCAGAGTCAACTGCTGACGCAGAATTTCTTGCGGTATTAGGAGACGAAGCTCGAGTACCTATCCTTTCACATTCACCAACTCCATTTTCTGACAAGCATCCTTATTTTTTTCAAATTACAGAAGATGAAACAACTCAACTAAAAGGCATTTCAGCAATAGCAGAATCCTTTGGATGGAAGAATGTCATCGTTATCTGTGAGGACACCGATAATGGACACGATATGGCTATATTAATTGCAAACGTATTCCGATCGACGATATGGCTATATTAATTGCAAACGTATTCCGATCGAGGGGCATATCAGTAACTTATAGCAGCCTAATTTTAACACCTGCTAGCAGTGAACTAATCTACAAAGAGCTTTACAAGCTCAAAACCATGCACTCAAATTTTTTGTCATTCATGTTTCCCCTTCTCTTGCATCTCACGTTTTCTTGAATGCAAAACATCTAGGGATGATGGATGCAGGATACAAATGGATTATAACCAGTAAGACTATGAACCTTTTGAATTTTATGGATGGTGAGGTTATTGAGTCTATGCAAGGGGTGGTGGGTTTTAAATCATATATTCCAAAATCGAGGGTTCTTCAGAAGTTTATATTTAAATGGAGTGAGGGCTATGAGCTAGAGAACATAAATGCTTATGCTATTTGGGCATATGATGCAGTTTCAGCACTAGCAATGGCTGTTGAGAGCACACAAACTCTGAGACTGAACTCAAAAGATTTGAATATGACTGGCTCGGCTCAATGGACTACAGCTGAACTTCTAAATCAGATGCTAAGAATCTCATTTGATGGTTTAGGCGGTGCTTTCCGGTTTATGAACGGGGGGCTAAGTGAACAAGTCTTAGAAATAATTAATGTGATAGGTAAAGAAGAACGAAGGGTTGGGTTTTGGAGATCAGAGGATGTTGCTTTCACCAAAAAGTTGGTGAATTCATTTTCTGATGATGGTCTGGATGCCATCGTATGGCCAGGGGGTATCCAGGCTAATCCAACACATAGGATGCTACAAATGAGTACCAGACTCAGAATTGGTATACCACTAAAACACAGATCATTTGGAGGACTATTTCAAGTGAACACAGATGCTGAAACTAATTGTTACGACCAAGATATCTTTAACTTATTTACAATATATGTGTTTTAGACAATTTTATGTTTATTTATGAAAGTGTATCGTGCGAAATAATGTCTTTATGTTTAGCTTGTTTAACAAGCTAGTTTATTCGGTTATATATACCGAATGTGTTAGAATAAAAATCAATCAATCAAAGTAAAAGTTACACAAATGTCTGGTCTTCTCATCTCCTGTTCTTAAGGAGCTCGCACACGCTAAAAGTGGTGCCCTATCCCGATACTACCCGAGAGGGTCGTACCAATTGGTGCTTTCATTGAGAGCCCTCAACTCGTTGGGGGGTTTTGATTTAGGGTTCCAATAAAAAAAAAATTATTGTTCATCGGAAAGTACTGTTCATCCCGGCACACTGTTCTTCGAAAAGTACTGTTCACCTGGTACTATTTGTAACACCCCACTTGGATAAATGGACCGTTACGTGTATTAATGACGTGTCATCAAAGCATGCAAGGCAATGTATTAAACATTAACTGACCAAACGGAAATACCGGAATCAAACATCGGTAGTCCAACATAAGCCCAAAATATAAAGATTAAGTACTGAAAGAAAAAGGACGAAACAGTGTCCAAACAACCAAGTAAAGTAACGTAATGTGTGCATAAAAATAAAGGAATCTGGATAGCACCCATCCAAATGCACGTACTCTCTTAAAGTCCTAAGATCGTCCCTGTGTACCTGCCGTTTGAAAACATGAAAGGAAACTACGGCTGAGCATTACGCTCAGTGGACGGATATAGCATGAATAGGAAGTATTGAAAGTAATGGAATAGAAGACAACAATGAAGCTATAAGACTGATATGACATGTGGTAAAACTCTGCATAATATCTGATAAACCTGTTCATATATACTGAAACTGAGATATAACTTATTAATTCTGAAAACATATATTTTCTGTATTTTAATTTGCCAAGAGCTTATATAGGTCATGAACTGTAACAACTGTTGCATGAATACATAGAGGGGTGTCCTCGTCATGCTGTAGAGGGGTGACCTCTAAATAACTGTGTTGGATGGAGGGATCAGCTCCAATGTGAAGGATGTAGAGCACACACCACATTCACCTGCTAAACTGTAAACTGTAGCCTAGGATGCATCCATACGCCCCACTAATAATACTGATAAAATGGCCAAGCTGAGCTGAGTGGGACGATGCAGGATATCACTCTCCTGCATGTGAGTCACGACACCGGTGCCTCTAGTGTCGTGGTTACGGTACCTCCATAACTAGTACATAAACTAATCATGCTTGTATATAATGCTCAGGCACTTTATTTAATTCTTAACATAATTACTGATAAATTTAAACATATACTGGGGAAAACATTTGGCTGAAGATGGGGAAATCCTAATCATGCAGAGAAAGGAAGTCCTTACTGAAAGGACGGAAAATCCGTACCTTGTGTCCAGTAACTGGCCGAGATCAACTGACCGAAAGACTACTCTGATTTCACGCGAGCTACAAGAATAAAGACGCGGATAAGTTGACTGCTATTCGTTTATTAAATTTTATTGATCTTACTGGCTCCTTATTTATTCATTTTATTTTGATTCTGAAATTCCGTACGTATACTAACTGATAAATTGGAACTTATAATGATTCATTTTAATGTATTATTTTCTAACATTTATTTAAGGTACAACGTATTTCTTGACGTTATAGTATTGTCATATTAAGAACCACGCTAAAATAGAAAGTTCCTTAATTTAGAAAGTTCTCAAACAATTTAAATCATTTTCTAAAAGTATACCCTTTTAAATATTAACGAACTAATTTAATTTAATACACTTAAAATATATTTTTAAATATTTATTAAACAATTTAATTTAAAAAGGTATAATATAAAAAAATATTTATTTTACTATTTATAATCATGTCCCGAGCCTACCGAGCCCATCTCGGTCGCACTAACCGAATCAACATAATATACAAAAATCTGTCAACAAGAATTAGCGACAAAATTTTGTGTCACTAAAACTGTCGCTAATTCTGTCCTTATTAAAACTGCCTATATCTAACAGTTTTGCGACAGAAAGACTGTCGCTAAAACTGTCGCTAAAGCTGTTTAATATTTCTTGTTTTCCTGTCCCATTTTTTTTCCACTGTTTTTACACTTGTTCCCATGTTATGATATGATTTCCCACTGTTTATATAAGCCAAACGCACCCTTATGTTTTACAGCCCCCAAACGCCCCCTTAGGTCGAAAACTGGCCCTAGCCGCCCCTGTGTGGGTCACGGCTGGGCAAAGGTGGGGTCATCGAGATCCTAGATCTCGGTTTCATTGCTCACACCAGGCCCCGATGTCACCCAAATCAAACAGCACCCCGAATGGGGCTGCTGCTCTCGGCCGGCCACAACCATACCACACCGAGACCTGCCATGGTCTTGGTTTTCTTTACCAAGACAACCCGACCCCCTTATTGATGCATATGGAAATCATAATTACCTGGTTGAAGAACAAGATTCCGACACCCCTTCTCTTTTTTTTTTCCGGCGGCCAAAACCAAAACCCTAATTTGTTTTTATTTTTATTTTTTTGTACGGTTAGAATAGAATGAGGGTTAAGTCCCGTTTGTTTGTTTTTTTTTTGTGTAGCCAAAATGGGCTAAAGCCCATTATCTCCTCTTTTTATTTAAACAAAACCGGCCCCCTTAGCCTTTTATTTTATTTACTTTTATTTTTTTTATTTTTTTTTTGAAACTTGTATCTAATAATGCTACTTGTAAAATTTTCTCGTGTTTGTTTTCGTTGCTAATTTCTACTTAAAAGGTTTACGTAAATAACCCGCGCATTTATATTTCTTAATTTAAATACGGGTTTTACAATTCTTCCCCTCTAAAAAGAATAATTCGTCCCCGAATTAAGGATACGGCCGTACTGGGTTTTACAATTCTTCCCCTCTAAAAGAAGAATTCGTCCCCGAATTATAAGGTACTTAAGCTGACTGGCGTAAAAGCCGAAATTGCTAATAAGCTGGAAAAACATAGAAGCTGAAAGGACATACCCGAATCAAAACTGAAAGTGAGGATAAGAAGTTCGTATAGACTCCTCTGTTTCCCAAGTGGCCTCCCGCTCGGTGTGGTCCCTCCACAGTATTTTGACGAAAGGAATGGTCTTCCTTCTCATAACTCGATCCTGGCGATCTAAAACTGCTTCGGGTTCCTCAATATAAGATAAATCCTCCCGAATCTGATCGAGTGGATAATTTACTTTGTGAAGCTCATGATAGTTGTACCCCTGAGTAATGATACATGAAACACGTTGTGAACGTGTGAAAGCTGAGGCGGTAACGCCAATCGATATAACACTTCACCAATACGTTCAAGGATTTCGAACGGTCCGATGTAACGAGGGCTAAGTTTGCCTTTGAGGCCAAAACGTCTGACACCGCGTGCGGGTGATACCTTGAGGAACACACGATCGCCAGTCTGAAATGATAGATCTCTGCGATGCTTGTCGGCGTAACTCTTCTGGCGAGTACGCGCTTCTTGCAGTTTTGCCCTAGCGATGGCGACCTTTTCATTGGTCATTTCTATCAATTCTGGTCCTTCAATCAAGCGTTCTCCAACCTGATCCCAACAAATAGGAGCACGGCATTTCCTGCCGTATAACATCTCGAATGGAGCACGCTTGATACTAGCATGCCAACTGTTGTTGTAGGCAAACTCAACCAAGCAAATATAGTCATCCCAGTGTCCTGTCCATTCTAATGCATAGGCGCGTAGCATGTCCTCTAAGGTCTGGATGGTAGGCTCTGACTGACCGTCCGTCTGTGGATGGAAAGCTGTGCTGAGCTTGAGCCTAGTTCCCCAAGCTTTATGCAAACCTTCCCAGAAGTGAGAAGTGAAACGGGGATCCCTATTTGATATAATTTCGGAGGGGGTACCATGTAATCGTACGATCTCCTCGGTGAATAGTTTTGCTAATTTATTGACTGCGAAATCCTTGCGAATAGGAATGAAATGTACTGACTTGGTCAAACGATCGACAACTACCCAGATTGCATCATGTCTCCGCCGAGTCTGGGGTAGTCCGGTGACAAAATCCATAGAGATCTTGTCCCATTTCCACATTGGAATATCTAATGGCTGGAGAAGACCACTGGAACGCTGGTGCTCTATCTTAACCTGCTGACAGTTTAAGCATTTAGACACAAATGTTGCGACATCCTGCTTCATGCCGCTCCACCAGAAATGCTGCTTAAGATCGTGGTACATTTTTGTGGACCCCGGATGGATAGAGAACGGAGAGCTGTGAGCCTCAGCCATTAAGGCTTCTCTGAGGGCAGGGTCTTCTGGAACGCAGAGTTTGGTACCCTGCCATACGATACCATCGTCATCGATGCGAAATTCGGTCTGCCGATCGATGTTCTGGATAATCGCCCAGATTTCACCATCATCCTCTTGGGCGGCTTTAATCCTAGAGAGTAAGTCTGGTTCTACCCTCAAACTAGCCCAGTATCCCCTCTGTCCGCGCACTAAGAGCTCAATATCATACCGCTCCAAATCCCGAATAATTTCTTCCTGAACTTTGATGCCATTTACCATACCTGACTTTTTGCTAAGGGCATGTGCTACTACATTTGCTTTGCCTGGGTGATACTGGATATTAGTGTCATAGTCTTTTAGCAGTTCTAACCATCGCCTCTGTCTCATGTTCAGCTCTCGCTGTGTAAATATATACTTGAGACTTTTGTGATCGGTAAAGATATCACACGACTCACCGTATAAATAATGCCTCCAGATTTTAAGGGCGAAAACGACTGCTGCGAGCTCTAGATCATGAGTAGGGTAATTTTTCTCATACGGCTTCGGTTGACGCGAAGCATAAGCAATGACTTTCCCATGCTGCATAAGTACACAGCCTAAGCCCTTTCCTGATGCGTCACTGTAAATCTGATAACCACCTGTACCGGATGGAAGAGTAAGTATCAGTGCTGAGATCAATCGATGCTTGAGTTCCTCAAAACTCTTTTCTCTCTCCTCGGTCCATATAAACTTCTCACCTTTTCGCATAAGTTGGGTCAATGGTAACGCCAAACGTGAGAAGTTTTCCACAAACCTGCGGTAATAACCCGCCAACCCAAGAAAACTACGTATCTCTGTGACAGATGTCGGTCTTGGCCATTTGGCGATAGCCTCCACCTTTGCAGGATCCATAGTTATTCCTTCTGCGGAAACAATATGGCCTAGAAACGCCACTGTATTCAGCCAAAACTCGCACTTAGAAAATTTAGCATATAACTTTTCTCGTCTGAGAATCTGCAACACTGTACGGAGATGATCCTCATGTTCCTCTTTAGATTTGGAGAAGATAAGGATATCATCGATGAATACAATCACAAACTTGTCTAAGAATTCGTGGAAGACTCTGTTCATCAAGTCCATAAATACTGCAGGCGCATTCGTGAGACCGAATGGCATAACAACAAACTCGTAATGACCGTATCTCGTGCGAAAAGCAGTTTTGGTTATATCCTGCTCTTTTACACGCAGCTGATGGTAACCTGATCGTAGATCGATTTTTGAGAAGTGCTTGGCACCCTGAAGCTGATCGAATAAATCGTCAATACGAGGAAGTGGATAACGGTTACGAATAGTGAGTTTATTCAACTCACGGTAGTCAATACACAAACGCATACTACCATCCTTCTTCTTGACAAACAAAACTGGAGCGCCCCATGGTGATACGCTTGGACGAATGAAACCCCTTTCGAGAAGTTCCTGAAGTTGATCCTTTAGTTCCTTAAGCTCTACAGGAGCCATACGGTAAGGAGCTTTAGATACTAGTTCTGCACCTGGAATGAGATCGATGCCAAATTCTACCTCTCGCATGGGAGGTAAACCTGGAAGTTCCTCGGGAAAGACATCTGGAAAGTCTGACACAACTGGCTGATCATGAATTGAAGGTGTCTCCGAAGTCGTGTCATGAACTGTGGCTAGGAAGCCCTCGCAACCATGATATAGTAAGGTACGAGCCTGTAAAGCTGAAATATCTGAACATGTTTTCCTGGTAGGAAACCCTGGTGAATATACTCTGGTGTCTGGACATCACCAAAGATAACCCGGTGAGCATGACAGTCTATAGTGGCACGATGAACAGACAACCAATACATACCCAGAATAACATCGAACTCGCACATATCTAAAGGAAGTGCACTGACTGGACGGATTTTATCATCAAACTCAAGAGGGAGATCCTTATATACTTGGGTAATGAGTACAGAGTCTCGCATGGGGGTAGATATACTAAGTACACTGTCTAGTGGCGTAGGGGTCATGTTTATTTTAACAGCATATATAGTAGATATAACTGAGTGGGTGGCGCCTGTATCGAAAAGTACACAAGCCGCATGTCCGTGTATAAACAAAATGCCAGTAATGGTACCTGTGGTCTTATTTGCTTGTTCACGGGTAGTAGTGTAGACACGACCAGTGGTTGGTGGTAGTGGTGGTGGCGGAGGTAACATCTGAGGTGTCTGGCCTGAGGTACCAACAGCATTCCCGCTCTTGCAATCCCTCTTCAGATGGCCCGGCTGGAAACAACCACTTGTACCACGACAGCACGGTCCCGTGTGTTTCTTTCCACATGTGATGCAAGTGGGATAAGTATACACGGTAGAAGCAGCCCTGGTTTGCTGAGAACCTGATTTATGATGAAAAACACGTGTCACGATTCTGATATCTTAACCTGAAATAAGGCTGTCTGACTGAAACTAAAATTACCAGAATTTGCCGGTCGGGCAACCTGCTGACCCTTGTTGTTTTGGTCACGCCCCTGTCCAGCATCTCTGTTGGAATTTACAAAAATTTAAGATCTGTTTTACACGATAGTTTAGTATTTCTGGAGCTTAAAGACTCACCTGTAGCTGCCAAATGAGTTGGAGCTGCCGCGGTAATTATCACCGCCGTTCCTCTTATCTAATCGATTACGGTCATATGACTGACCGTGGTTCCTGTAGTTCTGATGCGGAGTAGCCGATTGGGATCGGTCTCCTCCTCTGTGTCTGTAAGATTATAATTGGATAAGCCAATAGATATAAGTTGACAAGCAATAATGGGGCTAAATTGTTTAAGTCTGTTGGGTGAGATGTACCTCTTCTCCGGACGCTCTACATTCTCGAGCTCATCCCTCTCGAAAAGCATCTCGACGTCCCGAGCTGTATTAGCTACTTGTGACACATTAGTGAATGTGGCACTCATCAGTCTATCTGCAGTCCTAGAGTGAAGAGCCCAACGAAATTGCTTCGCTTGCTCCTCTACGGTACCCGCAGCCTCCCTTAAGAATCCAGCCATCCTGAGGTATCGGTGCATGAATTCTATACTGTTCTCGCCATTATTCTGACGAATAACGTGGAAGTCCCTCTTCATCTTAGCTTGCTCCGCATGCGGGAAAAACTGGTCATAGAACATCGTCTTGAAACGTGCCCAGGTCAATGTAAGCTCCAAAGCATCTCCCCCATTGGACAGTTTCTGAGACCTCCACCAATGTAGAGCAGGACCCTCCAGCTTGTATACTGCAAGCCTAACTTTGAAAACATCACCACAACCCATAGCTCCAAAAATTTTCTCTATATGGTAGATCCAGTCTTCAGCGTCAGTTGGAGCTACAGTCTGCTCAAACAGTCGGGGTTTCTGCTTGTTAAACAGATCCAGCCAAGCGGGTAAAGTGCCAGGTGGTGGAGCAGGAGGGTTGTTATTCTGTTGAGGTCCATTTTGATATTCAGCTCGGATCTCATCACGAATTTGGGGTAACATGGCCTGTATAGCAGCCTGAACAGCAGCAGCAATGGCAGCTGCGTTAGGATCATTCTCGGTTTCGCGTCTGGATGGCATCTGAAATAAAAGAGGATAATTTGATAAAACTGCCAAAATCTTGGGTAATAAATCTGAATATGCATAGTGTAATTCATGAAGGTATAGACAATAAAAATATGACATGAACACTGGTGAACGCCTAGGGTCAGTTCACAAAATGACAATTACTGAAACATAAATCTGACATGAGTAAGGATGAACGCCTATGGTCAGTTAATCCATACAAAATTTAAACTGCGAGGGCGAACGCCTATGGTCAGTTCACCAAAACAAAACGTTCGCTAAAAAGCACATGCGATTAAGTATGGCCAGTCCTGTACCAACCGTTTACTTAATCAAATTTTGAAAATCCAACTGATAAAATTCATGAGTAGCATGGAAAATAACGAGGCCAAAATACAAGAAGTTCTTGGTGACTACCCACTAGTCACAGGTCAAGTTTTAGAGCCTACAGGTCGAACCTTGGCTCTGATACCATAATTGTAACACCCCACTTGGATAAATGGACCGTTACGTGCATTAATGGCGTGTCATCAAAGCATGCAAGGCAATGTATTAAACATTAACTGACCAAACGGAAATACCAGAATCAAACATCGGTAGTCCAACATAAGCCTAAAATATAAAGATTAAGTACTGAAAGAAAAAGGACGAAACAGTGTCCAAACAACCAATTAAAGTAACGTAATGTGTGCATAAAAATAAAGGAATCTGGATAGCTCCCATCCAAATGCACGTACTCTCTTAGAAGTCCTAAGATCGTCCCTGTGTACCTGCCGTTTGAAAACATGAAAGGAAATTACGGCTGAGCGTTACGCTCAGTGGACGGATATAGCATGAATAGGAAGTATTGAAAGTAATGGAATAGAAGACAACAATGAAGCTATAAGACTGATATGATATGTGGTAAACCTCTGCATAAAATCTGATAAACCTGTTCATATATACTGAAACTGAGATATAACTTATTAATTCTGAAAACATATATTTTCTGTATTTTAATTTGCCAAGAGCTTATATAGGTCATGAACTGTAACAACTGTTGCATGAATACATAGAGGGGTGTCCTCGTCATGCTGTAGAGGGGTGACCTCTAAATAACTGTGCTGGGTGGAGGGATCAGCTCCAATGTGAAGGATGTAGAGCACACACCACATTCACCTGCTAAACTGTAAACTGTAGCCTAGGATGCATCCATACGCCCCACTAATAATACTGATAAAATGGCCAAGATGAGCTGAGTGGGACGATGCAGGATATCACTCTCCTGCATGTGAGTCACGACACCGGTGCCTCTAGTGTCGTGGTTACGGTACCTCCGTAACTAGTACATAAACTAATCATGCTTGTATATAATGCTCAGGCACTTTATTTAATTCTTAACATAATTACTGATAAATTTAAACATATACTGGGGAAAACATTTGGCTGAAGATGGGGAAATCCTAATCATGCAGAGAAAGGAAGTCCTTACTAAAAGGACGGAAAATCCATACCTTGTGTCCAGTAACTGGCCGAGATCAACTGACCGAAAGACTACTCTGATTTCACGCGAGCTACAAGAATAAAGACGCGAATAAGTTGACTGCTATTCGTTTATGAAATTTTATTGATCTTATTGGCTCCTTATTTATTCATTTTATTTTGATTCTAAAATTCCGTACGTATACTAATTGATAAATTGGAACTTATAATGATTCATTTTAATGTATTATTTTCTAACATTTATTTTAGGTACAACGTATTTCTTGACGTTATAGTATTGTCATCTTAAGAACCACGCTAAAATAGAAAGTTCCTTAATTTAGAAAGTTCTCAAACAATTTAAATCATTTTCTAAAAGTATACCCTTTTAAATATTAACGAACTAATTTAATTTAATACACTTAAAATATATTTTTAAATATTTATTAAACAATTTAATTTAAAAAGGTATAATATAAAAAAAATATTTATTTTACTATTTATAATCATGTCCCGAGCCTACCGAGCCCATCTCGGTCGCACTAACCGAATCAACATAATATACAAAAATCTGTCAACAAGAATTAGCGACAAAATTTTGTGTCACTAAAACTGTCGCTAATTCTGTCCTTATTAAAACTGCCTATATCTAACAGTTTTGCGACAGAAAGACTGTCGCTAAAACTGTCGCTAAAGCTGTTTAATATTTCTTGTTTTCCTGTCCCATTTTTTTTTCCACTGTTTTTACACTTGTTCCCCCTGTTATGATATGATTTCCCACTGTTTATATAAGCCAAACGCACCCTTATGTTTTACAGCCCCCAAACGCCCCCTTAGGTCGAAAACTGGCCCTAGCCGCCCCTGTGTGGGTCACGGCTGGGCAAAGGTGGGGTCATCGAGATCCTAGATCTCGGTTTCATTGCTCACACCAGGCCCCGATGTCACCCAAATCAAACAGCACCCCGAATGGGGCTGCTGCTCTCGGCCAGCCACAGCCATACCACACCGAGACCTGCCATGGTCTCGGTTTTCTTTACCAAGACAACCCGACCCCCTTATTGATGCATATGGAAATCATAATTACCTGGTTGAAGAACAAGATTCCGACACCCCTTCTCTTTTTTTTTTTCCGGCGGCCAAAACCAAAACCCTAATTTGTTTTTATTTTTTTTGTACGGTTAGAATAGAATGAGGGTTAAGTCCCGTTTGTTTGTTTTTTTTGTGTAGCCAAAATGGGCTAAAGCCCATTATCTCCTCTTTTTATTTAAACAAAACCGGCCCCCTTAGCCTTTTATTTTATTTACTTTTATTTTTTTATTTTTTTTTGAAACTTGTATCTAATAATGCTACTTGTAAAATTTTCTCGTGTTTGTTTTCGTTGCTAATTTCTACTTAAAAGGTTTACGTAAATAACCCGCGTATTTATATTTCTTAATTTAAATACGGGTTTTACACTATTCATCGACGTAACTGTTCATCCGCGTACTGTTCATCCGTGTACTGTTCATCCGTGCACTGTTCATCCAGAAAAAAAAAATTTATTTTTTATTTTTTTTATTTGCTATGGCGTCAGGAAGCAGCAATCGGGACGCACTCTGTAAGCTCTTACATAAGGGTACGGTGGCCGAATATGAAAATGAGTTTGTGATACTTGCAAATCGGGCAACGGTGATCTCTGAAGATTTACTTCAATGTTATTATACATCTGGGCTTAAACCGGCTTTACAATGTGCACTCTTAAGGATAAGGCCTACAACTTTAAAAGAAGCATTTTCTTTAGCCCGCATAATGGAGGCTCGTTTTGAAGCAATTACGGAGAAAAATCTTAACACTGAAGAGAAATTAGATGTCGTTTTATCATGTCCAAATGAACTGCAACCTATTGGTGAACCACAACCAATTACTGATGAATCTCAGTCTTTTGTTGCAGAATCGCAGCCTATTGCTGTTGAATCGCAACTTATTATCTGTGAATCGCAGCCTATTGTTGGTGAATCGAAGCCGCCCATGGTTGGTGAATCGCAAACCGAGGTTAGTAAATCACGGCTGCTTGTTGATGAATCGTCTAAGAGTGTCACGTTATTTGTTCCATTCGAATGGAAGGAGTGTAGTGCAGCAATCCAGAAACTGTTACTACTCAAGCTAGAGAACAAGTTGAAGATGAGCTTGCAAATACTTAGTAAACGTCTCAAAATTTGGGACCCGGGAATCAAGAGTTATTTTCAAGACATCACCTTGAGGGCAAGGTGAATTCGAAGGAGTGGGGATTGTTACGACCAAGATATCTTTAACTTATTTACAATATATGTGTTTTAGACAATTTTATGTTTATTTAGGAAAGTGTATCGTGCGAAATAATGTCTTTATGTTTAGCTTGTTTAACAAGCTAGTTTATTCGGTTATATATACCGAATGTGTTAGAATAATAAATCAATCAATCAAATTAAAAGTTACACAAATGTCTGGTCTTCTCATCTCCCGTTCTTAAGGAGCTCGCACACGCTAAAAGTGGTGTCCTATCCCGATACTACCCGAGAGGGTCGTACCAATTGGTAAGTTTTTTTGTTTATTTTTTGTTTTTTTTGTGTTAGGGTTAGGCCAAATGGGCCACTATTATCTATTTTAGGTTTAGGGT
Organism: Glebionis coronaria; assembly: GCA_025667525.1. NCBI lineage: Eukaryota > Viridiplantae > Streptophyta > Magnoliopsida > Asterales > Asteraceae > Glebionis > Glebionis coronaria. Next base: position 521,241,144 of record CM046879.1, read on the forward strand.
TTCTAGGTTTTATAAATACCGTCATTTTTATGAATGTAACCAGTCAATCAAATTAATCAAAAGTAATTCTCTAAGTGTTCTTGTCTCTCTTTCTTACGGAGCCAGCACACGCTATAGTGGTGCCTTATCTCGATACTACCCGAGAGGGTCGTATCAATTGGTGCTTTCATTGAGAGCCCTCAATTCGTTGAGGGATTTTGATTTAAGGTTCCAATCCAAAAAAAAAAGAAAAAAAAACAACGTACTGTTCATCGGACACTGTTCCGACGTACTGTTCATCAGACGACTACTGTTCATCGACGAGTTACTGTTCATCCGTAAAAAAAATTATTATTATTATTTTTACTGGTCTCGAGTTATGGCGTCAGACAGCAGTGATCAAGACGCAAAATATGCATTGTCTAAGCTTTTGCAAATGGGTACGGTGTCCGAATATCAAGGTGAGTTTGACAATCTTATAAAGCGAGTATCCGGTATTCCGAATCTTTACTTATCTCGTTTTATACATCCGGACTTAAACTGTCTCTACAACGGGATATGTGGAGGTCAAGGCCTACAACTTTGAGTGAAGCCTTCGTCTTAGCACAAATTATCGAGGCCCGTTTTGAGAACGATAATAATCAGGGAGTCAATAATAATTTTGATGTTAAAAAAGATCTTGACCTGGATGATAAACAGGAAGAGGAAAAGGCGGATGATCAAAAGATCAAAAGCCTTAAATATAAAGAAGGCAAAAATGTGAAAGATCAACAAGTTGAAACGTGTATGGATACCAACAATGATGATGTTGGTTATATGAATAAACCTACAGATGATGAGGCATGGTTTTTATCTCATGAAAGGAAAGCAAAACACTCAAATACTAAAAGCCCACAAGAAAATGGGCCAGAAATATTGTTGAATAAGGTTGAGTTGAATTTGAAGCAGCTAGATTTTGTGTGGAAGGACTTTGTTTCACAAACAGACAAGTTCATTATGCAAACTAGTGTTCTTGATATGGATGATTTCTCTATAAATGAAGGTCAACATGGTTCATCAGTATGCTTAATTGGTTTGACGATCAATAGTAATGTTGCGTTTTATGGTAGCGAGGTCCACGACAACAAGTGTTCAGAAGTATATGGGCTTTGGAAACTGTCTTTGATGTCTCGTATCATAAATATTATGTGGTTTAAAGTGAAGTTCTTATTTATTCAACAAAGACTTTGGGATCCTGGAATTAAGATTTGTTTTTCAAGACGTCACCTTGAGGGCAAGGTGAATTCGAAGGAGTGAGGAATGTTATGCCGAGCTTTGTTAGGGTTAGGCCAAATGGGCCACTATTATCTATTTTAGGTTTAGGGTTTCTAGGTTTTATAAATACCGTCATTTTTATAAATGTAACCAGTCAATCAAATTAATCAAAAGTAATTCTCTAAGTCTTCTTGTTTCTCTTTCTTACGAAGCCAGCACACGCTATAGTGGTGCCTTATCCCGATACTACCCGAGAGGGTTGTATCACTAATAAAACGGTTGTCTCAGGGTATTGTGTAGACGTGCTCCTAGCCTGTTTCCATGCATTAAATCAGAATGTAGAGTTGGAATTCATTCTAGTTAATGGATATGTAGCAGCTGGATCAGGACATTACGAGCGTCTTATAGATCAAGTCCAAGCTGGGGTATGCATGTTTCCCAATCTAGTATTATATATTTTTTGGTAATCAGTATATTCTAATGGATTATATGTTGTTGTATCAGGAATTTGATGCTGGTGTTGGAGATATAACAATCACATCAAACAGATCTAAATATGTTGACTTCACAGTGCCATTTTCTGATTTTGGCCTTGGAATACTATCAAGAAATGCTGATACAAGCATGTGGATCTTTATGAAGCCACTTAGTTCAGACCTTTAGGTTGTATCTGGCTGCTTCTTTATTTTACTTGGATTTGTCATTTGGATTCTTGAACATCAAATGAATGAAGAATTTCAAGGTTCACCAATCGAACAAATCGGAACTACCATCTGGTTTGCCTTTTCAACCATTGTTTATGCTCACAGTAAGCTCTCCCAAAATAATTCCACATCAAAATTAGTTCTACCTTAACTAGTCCCACATATTAACATCCAATTATTGCAGGACAGAAGCTGCAAAGTAATATGTCAAGATTTGTGGTCACAGTGTGGTTGTTTGTAGTGCTTGTGCTTGTTTCAAGCTACACTGCAACATCAAGTTCGCTATTAACTGTTGAGCAAATTCAGTTAGCATCAAAGAGAGACTCATTTGTTTACAGTTATGAAACCTCTATAGTGGGTGTCCTTGGTGGGAGTACAATAAAAGAGAATGTATATAAGCTAAGTGATACAATAGGACTGGAATATTATGCTGATGCTTTGTCCCGTGGGAGTAAGAAAGGTGGCGTTGATGCAATTGTTTATGAAATTCCTTACATTAAGGAATTCCTTGGTAAGTATCCAACTGGCTACACTATGACTCCCTCTGAAGTTATCACGAATGGTTTTAGCTTTGTGAGTCTCGTAACTGATGCGTGACTCTATAAATTAATCTCTTTCATGTTTGTCATAGTAATATTAGCTATAATTTGCAGCCATTTCCGCTAGGTTCACCCTGGGCCCCTTTGATCTCAACGCAGATTGCCAAACTACGAGAAGACGGTACACTAAAAATGTTGGAGAATAAGTGGCTTAATCCAGGATCAAAGGAGTCAGCGCCTGTGCCTTTGCAGAAAGTTCTGAACTTTAAAGGGTTGCGTGGTCTATTTCTAATCAGTGAAGTGTCAATGGCATCTTCTCCTTTTCTATACATGCTTTATTACATTCATGACAAATGGCATTTCACCTATGCAATGTTGGCTCGAGGAAAGCTAGCATTCATTCTGAACTTGCTCGCCGTTGAATATGCTAATGCAGTTGCAGGAAGATGATCAAATACTGACTATGCAGTGTTAATCATAGATGGAAGTATAATTATATATTACATTTTACAAGCTTCATAACCCGCCTAATGGGTGGGTATGCTTCATCAGTAGGGTTCATTAGTAGTGAAGTTCAATGATCCCTTAAAGCAGCTTATAGTTAGTGTTACTCTTGTGATCAAATTCAATGAGGCATCCATAGAAAAAAGGAATTACTTCCAAAAGGTTTTATTTAACTCTAAAATTTTTTTTTGTAAAAAATGTTACATTGTTGTAAAGATATGTAATGTGAAAAGACCATAATAATGGCTACACTATTTTAAACATATAACCATAACTTCCAAAAGGAAGCCAATATTGTTTAGATACATTTTTGTACAAAGTTCCTTACTAACATGATAAATTCATTACTTTCAGTTTCTTCAAATGTTACGTATAGTATAATATATATACTTTATATCCTTTAGTTTCAAAGTTGGCAAAAAATACCCTTTTTGTTATAGTTTAGATTAATTACACTTTTAACCCTTAAAGTATATAATTTAAGTATTTATAATTTTAACCTTCTAATATTAACCTTAAGTTTTAAAACTTAATAGTATTAATCCTTATAGTTTTAACTTTAATAAAATGACAATTGGCCCAAAATGTTTATAGTTTCAAAAATGACAGTTGTAGTCCCTATACTTGCTTAAAGTTACATAACAACCTCAAAATTGTACCAAATGATCTAGGAACTAAAAATAAAAGTTCATAAACACATTTCTAATCACAATAATTTTATTTTTCCAGATCTATAGCTTTTGAAATGGATTTTATCTTATTATTTCATGTAAATTACAAAACTAGGGTTTTATTACACCTTTAGCTTATAACTTCCATTTTAGTTTATTATATTAGCTTATTAACATCTTATTCACATTATAACAAGTCTTAGAAAATCATTATAACAAGATCTAATCTTAGATAACATAGTGATTACGTAGGTAGCTCCAGAATGACTTATATGGCTCCTTATGAACTTCTTTTGCTTCCAAAGCTTCAAGAACTTCAATGGCTACTTCTTAGACCTGGTTTCTGGTCTCAAGTCCTCCTTGTAAGTTTTTTAGAAGTGGAAACTTATAATGGATATGGAGGTAAAGGAGATCGAGGTGTAAGTTTACAATGAAAGGGTTATGTTGTTATTTATACTAGTTTTCAATACTTAGCCTCTAAGTTAAGCAATGAAACGTGTAAGGACAGTAGATACATGACTAAGGGATGCTAGTAAAGCCTAAGGAAGTCTAGGAATAAACTATGGAAGATAGGATCAAAATATCTAGGACTTATGGCTATAAGGAAGTCACGACATCAAAAATATGAGAACAAGGATGTGTAATCTACAAGTAGGTGATCCACCTACTTAAAAATATCTCAAAATATCTTTTAGTTCTGATCCTAAGTTTGAATTTGGGATGGAAAGAGTTTAAATTCATTTTTGGAGGGAAAAACCTAGCCGGGTCATTATCTAGGGCTTGTAACTTTGTAACTTTATAATTCTTGTAATTAAGGGTTTAGAAATGTAACTAGTGATGGATTAGGGTGTAATTAGGGTTTACACATTGTAATTAAGAAGTTTGGGTCCTTGGTTTGAAGTTTAACAAAGGTTTGAAGTAAATTTGGGAAGAAAACCTAGTCGGGTTAGGGTTAAATCCTTGTTAAATCCATTATTCTTGATTTAGCTACTGATGTAAAATCAATCTATACATCCTACATTGTCCTTAATGTGTTCATGAAGTCTCTACATTGGTTTGACTAAGTTATTCTAAGTAAAATGTGCAAAGGGAGAAAATACCTATTTTAACCTAATTTATAAGTCATTCATTGAAATGTTTTACATTGTGCATTAGGGTACTTGTATCTTGCCCTATGATGATGTTATAGCCTAAATGTAATGCTATTGAAGCTTTTACACTTGTCCTAAAAGACTATGCACTGATTCTGAATAAAATGCGTAATATAAAGGTTTTTAGGTCATTAAGCCTAATGACTTGTACCTTAGGTTATTTGTGTTTATATCATTGTCTTGGCTTATTTAGGGATTATATATTGTTTTTAAGGTTTCTAAAGAGTCTACATACTTAGTTTAATAAGTTTCATAGGTTAGTCATATCCTAAGAGGTAATATGTTTAATTTGAATTCCATGCTTTAAAAACTTGTACTTTGTGCTTTAATTATTTGTACATTGAATTAAAGTGAAAATATTGTCTTAGTTAGCTTTTGTAATTGGTTTCAAAAGATTTGACTTTAATTCATTGTCAAATGGATTTTAGGTGCTAATCTTGGTTATTATGTCTTAATTCTTATACTTAGCTTTAAATGGCTTGTTCCTACCATTCTTAGATGAAATTATACTTCTAAATGATAGTTTACAACTTGTTTTTAATCCTTGATTACTTATTCATATGTATTATACATTCATAGTTCACCATTCTTGAGTTTATAACTCATTAATAGGGATTCTAGAGTTTTTAAGGGAATTTAGGGCATCATAGTTATATTTGAGAGTTCTTATTCATAATGTACTTATTAGATTACTTTTAGAACTTAGAGTTGATATATACATTGTGTTTACAACATATACAAATATGTTGGTATGACAATTCAGGTTGTGAGGCCCATTCATCTTACCAAGTAAGGCACAAAAGCAAAAACCCGCTTTTCATATTCAAGTCGATTATTTCTTATAAAAACTTTGGCTCAACAACGGGAATTAATTTTCTCGGGCATGGTATACTTTATAAACATGTAAGGGATCGTGTTCATATTAACATTTGGTATCATGATCTAACACGTATATATGTACGCTTGGTGTAAGGGATCGTGTTCATATTTAAACAATAGAAATCTTGTTTTTACAAACTTATCAACTCTACAAATTTAGGATCTACGAATTGGTACCTACATACTTGACGATGCGACTACTCAAATGACGACTACAACTCTTTAGATAGAACACGGGTCAACAATTGAGGGGGAGTAATTGTCTAGCTTTTAGATTCTTCGATGCAGATTCATTTTGTATTGCCGGTGATAACAATTGGTGTCAAGACAAAAATATCAATTTATCAATTGGTGTTAAGACGAAATTACTGAAGGTTTATTAGTATCATAACAATTATATAAAACCCTAAACGAGATCAAATCACACATAGCGGAAGCGATTTAACAAGATCATAATAATAACACAGTTATAATTAATCGAATTAGGGTTACATACCTTTACGCTAAAGCAAATCCACAACGAAGAACGAAGAACGAATCACCAATTCGGATTAATACCGTATATCATCAAGATATAGTCTAAAGTAAGACTATATTACGATCTTGTACACACGTAATACAACGAGCTAACCGTGATTCTAGAACGTGTAAACCAAGCTATATCGATAGTATAAAATCTACCCAACAACCCTATAGGGGGGCTAGGGCTAGATTTAAACTAAAATCGAGCACCAAGAAAAACCACACTGAAACCCTTCGTGGGTAGGTGTTGCGATCAGCCAAAAGGAAAGGAGAAGGAGAGATTCAAGTTATTGTGATTATGAGGGGTAAGGAGTTGTATTTATAGGCCTAGAATACATGTAGCCCAAACAAATAAAAAGCATGTTTTTTGCCTTCCCCTTTTGTGCCCTAACCCACCTTCGAACACCCCCATATGGGGTGTTCCGGAACCTTCTGTCCTTCTTTCTTTTTAATCCTCTTTCTATATATTATTTAACACTCGTTAATACTTAAATTTTAACTAAGTAACGATCGTTAAAGTTATATAGTTATATAGCTTGTGTTAATTAAATAAATATAATATATATATTTGTTAAATAAATTAATAAATACAATAAATATTCATTAATTAAATTAACTCTTTACGTATTGTGTACAATCCCGTAATCTCGAGTTCGATACCATCACACGACTACTAAATATAAGTCCATAAACTTTCAGCTCCTACTTGGACATACTTCAAAAATCGTGATTACATTGACTAGCGTCTAGTTACACTTAGCAATGTCTCTAGTACAACTCGAGTAAGGTCTCTTGGATAAAACCTTTTAATGATTCATCATTATTATTATTCTTTTATTTCTAATACAACATTAATAAGGATATGGATCTTAGTGATTCCTTTCATTAACCATTTTGTTTCTCATTCACAGATTCAGCAAGATTACCAAAACAAATTCGGGTGTGGCCACATAAACATCTTACTAATCCCACGAGGGGTCCAACTGTATTAAACTCCAAAAAAAATTGGAGGAAATAAATTCTATATTGACTACGAGCAAAACTTATGAATTTTACAACACTTCCAAAAATAATCCTTATAGCTACCAGTTACGTTTAGTGTTAGATTATTCCACAGAGATGCACTAGACTCATAACAGTTTTCTGGTATCTCAAGTCTAAGGATATCTATTTATGATTTACTTGATGACAAGATCATAAATTAAAATCATATAGTTGGGATAAGTCCAATCTTTGATTCATCAAACATCATCCAAAATCGATCAATATACTTTCAAGTATACTCTATCACTATTTTGATTTGTCTTAATTTAATAATATTCTCATATTATTAATCAACAACGGACACTTTAGAATAACATTTATTCATGGATTAAAACATATAAAACAAGATACAAAATAAAGTAATAAGAATAAATGAAACCCGATCTTTATTTTATTAAATAATAACGTCATAACATCCTTTATCCAAATACTAATCACAGATTTATTGCATGAGCTCGCTATCTAGTTACAACCCAATCGCCTTGGCATGCTACCTTTGGTCTAGGCAAAGCCTTAGTTAAAGGATCAGCTACATTATTATCCGTGTGAACTTTTATTAATTTTATTTCACGAGCTTCAACTTGTTCTCACACGTAGTGATATCTACGTCTAATGTGTTTGGTGCCCTTCATGATTCCAACATCATTGGTGAATGTGATGGCGGTAGAATTGTCCCAATACATATTTATTAGGTTTTTATTGCAAGCATCATCCCAAGATCTCCAATAAAATTCCTAATCCAAACCACATTTAGTTATGTATATGGCTACCCTCTGAATACCAAAATATTTCTTTTTGTATTCCTCAAATACTACAGAAAATGTTTTAACACCAACCCAGTGGAGCTACCCTAGATTCTGTTGGTATCTACTAACCAAGTTCTGAGCAAACGTCACATTAGGCCTTGTGCATGTAACAACATACATTATAGATCCTACAACCGAAGTGTAAGGCACCTTTTGCATGTGTGCCTCCTCTTCAGGAGTTGATGCATCCATCTCATGACTCAGATTGTGCTTAACTTCCATAGGTTGAAAATCTTTCTTGGAATTATACATATTATACTTCTTCAATATCTTATCTATATAAGCATCTTGAGTTAGACCAATTAACCGTCTTTTCCTATCCCGATAGATCTTAATTCCTAGAATGTATGCAGCTTCTCCTAAATCCTTCATAGAAAAACATTTACCAAGATAATCCTCAACAACTTTAAGTCTTGGAATGTTACTTTCCATGATTAATATGTCATCAACATATAGGACTAGGAATACTACATCACTCCCACTAGCTTTGCGATATACACATGGCTCATCACGATTCTAAATAAATCCAACTTTTTTATTTCTTCGTCAAATCTTTTATTTCATTGACGCGATGCTTGTTTCAAACCATAAATGAATCTTTGAAGTTTGCACACATGTCCTGGATTCTCAGGATCAACATACCCTTCTGTTTGTTGCATATAAATGTCTTCATCTAAGCGACCGTTCAAGAAGGCAGTTTTAACATTCATTTGCCATATCTCATAGTCATAGTATGCTGCTATAGCTATGAGAATCCTAATAGCTCTTAAGTTTGTTATAGGAGAAAATGTCTCCTCGTAGTCTACGCCAAAAGTTTGAGTAAAACCTTTAGCTACTAAACGAGCTTTATAGGATTGTATTTTTCTGTCCATGTCGGTTTTCTTCTTGTATATCCACTTATGTATCACTACTTTAGCATTTGATGGTGGATATACAAAAATCCAAACATCATTAACTTTCATGGATTTCATTTCCTTATCCATAACAACCATCCACTTATCCTTCTCATGATCAAGTATGACGGATTTATAATTAGTAGGTTCACCAAGATCCCCTAACTCGTCATCATCCTCTATGTTAAGACATATATTGCTATTTGCGTTTTTAATCCTTGCGGATCTACACAGAGGAACTAATTTTGGTGGAACCGCCAGACTTTCTGGTTCTACAAGAATTACATCGCTAGTGTTTTCAGAAGGTAATGTATCTATATGACTCTCTTCAAGATCATAATTTCTCCCACTTAACTCTTGATTTACAAGATCAGATTCAAGGAAGTCTCCATACCTAGCAACAATCATTTTGTTCTTTGGTGGATAATAAAAGTAGTAACCCATAGTTTCCTTAGGGTATCCTACAAAGATACATTTCATAGATCATTGTTGGAGTTTTTCACCCGAGTCACGTTCCACATACTCCTCGCAACCCCAGACCTTTAAATAAGAAAAATATGGCTTCGTGCCATGCCATAGTTCATATGGTGTCTTATCGACCTTCTTTGTGGGAACCATATTTAAAATGCGAACAGAAGACTCTAAAGCATAATCCCAAATGTATAAAGGTAAAGTTGTAAGATTAAACATAGATCGCACCATATCCAATAATGTACTATTTCTCCTTTCGGATACACCATTTTGTTGTGGAGTATAGGAAGAAGTAAGATGCTGAACAATTCCATTCTCACTTAGATAATCTATAAACTCTTGACAAAAATATTCACCACCTCTATCAGAACGAAGAGCTTTAATCTTCTTTCCTAGTTGCAGTTCTACTTCTGCTTTAAACACTTTGAATGCTTCATATCTCATGCTTATGCTTAAGTAAATAAAGATAGCCATAACGGCTATAATCATCCGTAAATGTTAAGAAGTATCTAGCACCTTTCCTTGACAAATGTTTAAGTGGTCCACACACATCAGTATGTATTAATCCAAATAGATCAATAGCTATTTCAATATTGCTATTAAAAGGTTTCTTGGTCATCTTTCCAGAGATACAAGACTCACATTTATCGAATGATTCATCATCGATATTTTCCAAAAGACCTTCACGTTGAAACTTTTGTATACGAGTCTTCCCGATATGGGAAAGTCTACAATGCCAAAGATAAGAAGAGTTCTTCTCAAACTTTCTCTTCTTATTCATGCTAAAGAAAAATTTATCATTCTTGGATTCATTATCATGCATGTCTATTTCAAACACACCATTCACAAAAATTGCATTAAAATAGAAATTACCATTTTTCCAAACAGAAATTCCATTAATATCAATCGTGTGAACGAATCCATTATTTAACAAACAAGAAAAGGAAATAACACCCCTAACTATTGTAGGTGCATAATGACAATCATTTAAATCAGTACTAAACCCGAAGGTAAAACTAGATTAAATGTTCCTATAGCTTCAACCGCTACTTGTGCGCCATTGCCCACTTTCAGAAACTGTTTCCCATAGGAAAGCTTCCTTTCCAGATTAAATCCCTGCAGCGTATTACAAATGTTAATACCGCATCCCGTATCATTACCCAGGAATTTAATTTGTATGTTAAATTAAACAATTCAATCATAAATAAAGTAGGTGAAGCTACAACGCTCTGCTCAGACTTCTTCTTTATTTCTTGCAACTCTTCGAGGTAAAGAGAGCAATTCCTCTTCCAGTGACCACTTGCCTTGTAATGGTGACAAGTCTCATCCTTCTAAGATCTATTCTTCTTGACAAAGTTCTGCTTATGTTGGATCAAAAGTTGATGAGTCAAATCACCATAGAAACAAGAAGGACCAAATAGGATATTATGTGAAACTTCAAGCTGGTGGAAAAAATATGGATTGGTTCCCCCTGCTAGTGAAACTTCCCACTGCTATAAGTTTCCCCTGCCATATCTATACTAACTTATAATAGCCTCATCAAAAAGTTGAAAATAGTTGAATTTTCAACAATTCCATATATAAAAAATATTACAACCGGTGAGATTCAACGCTTACCTATCATTTCTAATCCATTCTTCTTCTATACGCTTAATTAATCCTATTTTTGTTAATTAATTTAAAAATCAAAACTAATTAAAACCACATTAACACACAAAAACATTATTCTTTTTCTAAACCCTAATACACACAAGAATACTGCCGCCACCATCATCTTTATTGCCACCGCATCTGCCGAATCCGCATAGATGGTTTCAAGGTAGTTTCGGTTGGTGGTATTGGTTGTTGGTTTGGGTGGCTTTGATTTTTTTAATCTAATCTAATATCTATTACTGTATTTGATTTTCGATTTTCTCAACTTTTGGATTTTAATGTTTGATGTTTCTGTTTGTTTGATGAATGTGAAGGTGATTTAGTGAAGATGTTGTAGTTCATGGCTGAATGGATTCATGCCTATCATGTGTTTGTTGAAAGTCCTCACAGAATTTACCTAGGTATGCTTTCAATTTTTGTTTCCTTTAAATTCAAATAGAGTCTTAAACTCAGGGTTGCAAATATGTGTCTTCAATTTTATAGTGTTTTATTGAAACGATAAAGTACTTGAAATAGGGATCCCAGTATTTCTAACTTCATTTTATCATATGTGTCTTCAATTTCATGTCTTAAACTCAGTATTTGATTATTTGATTATTTTCTTATTTGATACAGGGTTTAAAGTTGGAGGTACACATTAAACTAAACGGTCCTTGGAATAGAGAAGGATGAACTGATTTCAATAAGATAAGCCTTATTTCAATTACATAAGTGATGCATTTTTGGACCAGTTTTGATGCAATGACTCATAAATCTTGGTTGTTTGGGTGCACATGAGTTTAAAAACGTTGTATGGGAGAAAATTGATAAGATGAGCGCATCAGGTTAGTCTGCTTTCTTTTTATCAAAGTTGAATATTTTCCATTATTAAACTATCCTATAAGCTAATTTACATATTTTGATGGGATTGTGGATGGTTTGTGAATGTTCACTGATTAGGACATAATAATAAGCTTTAGAGTGTCTAAAAATCTCATTTTAGCGACTCTAGCTTGATGTAGGATTAAGTCAATCAATGACTTTCTCGCAATCTATACATAATAGCTACTACATGTTTTGGTACAGGAGATAAGTCGACAGAAAACCATCAAACATTAGTGCACTATCAAAGGCCAAATACACCGACTACTGGTTCCATAGGAACAACTTCGACTGGCACCATAGCCGTGAAAGTAAGTTCAGCAGTCATTAGTGCATTCCATTGTTTAAGAATTTGGATATTATGTAGTGTGCGTAAGGTCAGGTTATAAATAAGCTATGACAATAAATGATAAAATAAAAAGAAAGTATATTATAACGACCTCACAATATAGCAAATGAAACGTATAAATGTTTGTGATCACCTTCTGCAGCAACATGTACAGGTGTGGCAATATGGGCCTAAATATCCACAATTACACCTTTCGTGCTTTCATATAAAAGATTGAAACTTTTTTATTTGTAAAGTTTTGATTTCGCATGTGTGAATCAGTTTAAAAGGGAATGTATGTGTGCTTTTAAAGTGATCACCATCTTTGCTTATTTAAATACTTTATTTGCTTACTTCCTTGTGTTACAACAGATGACCTATACAAACTATTGTAAACAATTATGACATCTAAGTCTCATTTTTTTCACAGATGTCAACCCTTAGTTTTTGATAGAAATTACATATCATAATTACTGTAAAAAACGACTTCAGTAAACAAAAACAAACATGGATCAGATGCTACATAATTATATGCCCAAGATACTTATCTCAATTTTACAAGGAAAAGTCAAAGAGGGAAGAAAAAAGAGGGTAAAAGCTAGAAAAAAGAGAGTAAAAGATGTATTCAATTTTTATGGTCAAGTGGTTAACAAGTTGTATCATTTGTGGCTAAAGTATTAATCGAATACCAATTATTTTAGTTTTTAGATCCATTTCAATCAAAATTAGCATGCACCTTATAAAGGTTAATATTAAATATTTATAGAACCTAATCAAGTTCTAGCACTATCATTAGCATATCATATTATGATACAGCTAAGTGTGGCTATTTCAATAAGAGATTGTATGTTATATTGAATAGTCTATTAATACATTATACCATTCTGTTCTTTTTTTGTTAACATGAGTAAGTATACTCATTAACACCTTAGGTGAAAGGGTTTGTTTTTTATGGTGTTTGAATCTAATCAATATTTATTCGTAAAATTTTACCATTATGCTCTTTTTGTCGTTAACATGAGTAAGATTTTTGATAAGATTGTAACTGTCTCAATAATTAAATTTAAGTTTTATTTGGCGATATTCTTATGTTACAATTTTACTTTTTAACTCGATCAAGTTCAGTCTGTAACTCAAATCAATATTATTTTTTTCTGGTCGCCAATGGTTATCGGACGAAGCCTTTCATACCAAGAGCTTTTTCCCATATGTCGAAGACTAATATTAACATTGAATAGCCCATGAACATGGCTTTGCCTGGTATGGTTTGGTCAGGGAAACTTCAGAATGGTGGTGTAGTAACTACTGATTTGGAGTTGACTGTCACCAAAATGTTTTCCATGGTAAGTAAACATGGTTGTTGTTGTTGTTTGCAGGTTCAGGCTGAAAAGGGCAGCTCACTAATATGCATAATTCATTATTTTGGTTCAAAATGTGGGTAAAATATCACATGCAGATAGGGAGATTATTGCTAATGTCTCCTGAGTAGTGTGCGATAATGGGTTTCTTCCAAGTGGACCACAATATCTAAAGTTATCTGGACTAAGATGATACGGTATGTTGATTATCATTTATGCTTATGTGGCAGATTTAATATATTTTTTGTCAAATGGAAAAATAGCTATCAACAAAGCAGTTCATATTGAAAGTTGTCTTTGGTTCAGTCAAATGACTAAAACCTTCAAAATGGTTATATTTCAAAAGAATATGAGTCAATAATATAATAAAAATCCGTAGTTATAGCTTATGTATAAGCTGGTAAATTTTTATGGACAACAAAGATATAGCATGGGGAAACCTAGCCCATATTTACCAAAACATAAGCATGGCCTATTTTTACACGACGATGATCAATAATGTTATACAATCTTTGCTTCATATTGTCTTTTAATTCTAATGGATGTGTTCCTTTGTGAATTTCAGGTCTATGATAGAATCAAACAGAAATCATGGGAATATGAGTTATTGGGTCACGGTTTCAGTCATCGGGTTAACCCGGTCGAGTTACGGGTCACGGGTTCTGTTACCGTGTCAACCGGCCGGTCGAGTCACCGAGTTACCGGTTCGACCACCAAAGTCAATTGATGTATCGTTAATTATTTGCACCTAAACAATTCCGCCGCTATGCGCGGGTATACTTCTAGTGTGATATGAAGAAAAGATTTGGTCAAAGTAGTTATAAGAATGAATATTTCTGTTTTGATTTATTCATTAATACTTTATTTAGTTTCCATGTAATCTAGGTTTCCTTATGTTATAAAAGGAACAAACATAGGTTTGTTTTTCATCACTTCAATATACAAAATGTAACCTACTGTTATGTTTGGTCTATAGGCATGGGATTTAATGTATACATGCTTATAGTGGTTTTTGTTAATCAAATAATACAAACCCTTTGGGAAATTTCATCTTTGTTAAACATCTTTTTCATGTTAATTGTATTATTCCGATGTGATTCATCATATATGCAATTGACAACCTAGTTAAATGGTGTAAACCATTCAGTCTAACGATCCAATAGATTCCACAATTGGTATCAGAGCGGGTGGCTCGATATCTAGAAGAATCAAGGTGTTTTTCATGTTTAAGTTCGTTGCTGTGAAGATCTAGGGTTTATGTTAAAACCCTAGGTAAATAATTTTTGTTACTAGGACGTAATGTTGTTGCTGTAAAGGTCAAACCATGATATGACAAAGAATTTCTTTTAAGGTTTCATGTTATTGAAACCTTATATACTCAGTTATTTGTCTGTCGTCATTGGTACGATAACTAAAATGAACAAAAGTGTTTACGGCGGCTGTATGTTTGCAAAAACAAAGGAGTGAAAGTTAGATTGCTCAATGGTCCCCGTCTCCTTGATGTGTTAAAGGATTATTGGGTTCCACATTGGTGTGTCACGTGGGATTGATAAGTCCTAATATTGGTGTTCACGTGGGATAAATATACAATTAGTAAAAGTGTTATGGAAGCATTTATGAAACATCACATGAGGCGTTGATGTTTGTGTTCCAAACATCAAGAAAAACAAGCATATGATAGGGGACTTTGTGTTCACATGGAGGGTAGTATTCACACGAAGGAATTTATGTGTTCACACGATTGATTTGGTTTGTCCAAATCTTGTGTTCACACGGTTTTAACAAAGAATGTTTTTCGTGGGGTCAATGCAGAAAACATAATAGTTGTTGGTTTCAGATGTAGGCTCGGTCCAACAGTAGATTCACGTGTGGATACAAAGATATAACAGCAGGTATAAACTATTCACAATAGTTCACTTTTAATTGCCTTTGAGTATGCTATCTATTCCACTGTTATAAATTCATTCCCATTGAGTGTGGGTTTGGCACAGTTAATAACAAAAAACAGTGGCATTAAAAGTTCCCTCTGCTTTTGAAAAAGTTCCCCCTGCTTTCATTAAAAGTTCCCCCTGCTACGATCCCCCTGCCTTTAATAGATCTCACTGCTTTCATTAATGGATTCCCACTGTTTTGAAAGTTCCCCTGCAACCAGATATGATTTTTGGGACAACAGTGTTAAGTTTGGTATATTCACAGCAACTGGTTTAAAGGTATAAAGGCTCGTTTTATATTTATTGATTACGAAGAAAAGTCTTTATCATTTATTTGAGGAGGAAGTAGATTTTCGCGGGTATGTGTTTTATGCTTAAACACCTAGTGACAAAGTGGTACAAAGATCTAGGAGTGTGTGATTTTTCTTATGGTACTCTATGCACATATTTTCTATCACTTGAAGGAGTTACATTATCGTGCTCAGTGTCTCGTTTCAAAGGTAAATGAGGATTTTTATATATGCAAGCAATTTGTCACGTGGTTAGTACAAGATATAAAACGCAAGTTAGGGTTATTCTACTTCATCATCAAGTAAGTTATAATTCGATTTCTTCATATGTAATCATTACATAAAGCCTACATAATTGAAGATTCATCAATGACTAGCACAATTTTAGGGGAAGCTCATTTGATAAAGTGTTATTAATTCACATATGACATTGAAGTGAAATTTTTTGCTACTGCTCATCGATATTACTACAACTAGTGTGAGTATCTATTGCTCAAAATCATTTTTTATTAGGAACACCTGCCTTTGTGCTTCATGGAGGGTATTTTGAAAAGTGGAATGCTTGTGTTAGAAGTATGGTATTGGTTAGTAGTAATTAAAAATCAAGGTTGTTCACTTACAAGACCCCTATTTGATCATGTCAAAAAGGGGAAGTGTCTATAGAGAATGTTCAACCTGTTGATCTTTGGTGTTGTATGCTTAAGGGGAAGTGTTTTGACATCATCAACTAAGGGAAGATTGTTGGGTTAAAAGTTGATGAGTCAAATCACCATGGAAACAAGAAGGACCAAATAGGACATTATGTAAAACTTCAAGCTGGTGGACAAAACATGGATTGGTTCCCCCTGCTAGTGAAACTTTCCACTGCTATAAGTTTCCCCTGTCATATATGATAAGAAGAAAAGATTTGGTCAAAGTAGTGATAAGAATGAATATTTCTGTTTTGATTTATTCATTAATACTTTATTTAGTTTCCATGTAATCTAGGTTTCCTTATGTTATAAAAGGAACCAGACGTAGGTTTGTTTTTCATCACTTCAATATACAAAATGTAACCTACTGTTATGTTTTATCTCTAGGCATGGGATTCAATGTATACATGCCTAGAGTGGTTTGTGTTAACCAAATAATACAAACCCTTTGGAAAATTTCATCTTTGTTAAACATCTTTTTCATGTTAATTGTAATATTCCGTTGTGATTCATCACATATACAATTGACAACCTAGATAAATGGTGTAAACTATTGAGTCTAACGATCCAATGGATTCCACAGCTTAGGTTTTGAATAAGTCGCAACTTGTTTGCCTTTATCACCCTTGCCTTTGCCTTTCTTCATGTTCGCTTGCGATTTTGGCTTACTCACTCTACCCTTTTCTTTGGTTAGTACAGAAGGCGTAGCAGTAGATGCCTTGTCATTTAATAACTTTTCATAGTCAATGAGCATTGCATGCAAATCATTAACTGTCTTCCCCGTACAATGCATATTATATTTTCGAAAAAAATCATTGAAGTCTATGTTAAGGGACCTATTGATCAAGTTGATAGCCATATTATGATCATAGGATTGTCCTAGTGCAATAAGTTGTTCCATATAACCCCTCATCTCCAAGTAATGGGCACTTACAGACTTTCTTGGAGCTTGCTTGCAGCTATGCAAAGCATCTACTAATTCCTAGATCTCCACAGCTTGCAGCTTCTCGAACATAGCCTTGAGCTCATCAAGCATTCGCTTTGGTGAAAATAGTTCATACTTCTGTTGAAATGGAAGAGCCATTTTACCAAGCATTAAGCAAGCCACCTCTGAGTGCTTCTTAACATTAGCAGCGTGTTCAAGCCTTTGCGCATCAGATGCTCCTTCAGCAAGATCCTTCGGATAGGGAGTAGTCAAGATATCAATAGTACCCGCGGATCTCAAGACAATTCTTAGCGAGCGGTACCAAACATTAAAGTTTGGGCCAGTAAGTTCAGGACGTTCAAAGAATGCATTGAAAGCGGAACTTATAGTGTAATTGGTGGGTTGAGCCATTTCTACATAAATAAGTTCAAATATTAATATTTTCAATAACAAAATACTTTCAAGAAAATAAAATTACCCTGGTATAAAAACCATATTATTTTCCTTGAATTCTAGACCTATATTGACATAGATCCATTACATTAGTTGATCTGCTAGTAATAAATGTACTCAACATAACGACTTGTCGAACAATTCAATTGGCAAACAATTTTAAATTTCTAGATTTTTAAGGGATTTACATTGCCAAAAACGTTTTGCATTGTAAACATGTTTCATCCCTTCTGAATGCCTTAAGTTTCCAGATCTCACCGAGTAACTTAATTAAGTCGTCTAATCTGAGTAACGTAAAACCATCATACGAATTCTCATTCTACGAAAAGTTTTCTCTCCATTACAACATCACCCAAAAATCTTGACGAAGAAATTTCAAGTGTTCGTCAATTAGGAGCATTCGACTTAAATTTTAAAAGTATATATTTTAATGTCATAATCAATGTATGGAGAAGCATGCATACAACTCCATAGCATAACTTTAATAAAACATTTAGTAAACTTCTTCACGAGATTAAAATTCTACATAAATTATGTTGCAGTATTGGTTAAACCAATTAAAGAATTTACCAACAACTATTCACAACGTACTTTTGCTAGAACTCGGCTACGCACAAAGCAATACGCTTATTCATTGTGTTTTGGATGTAAATTTGTGGTAAACCACTCTTAAGGTATAATTCAATTAATAATCATAGGTAATTTCAATTTGACGCACAGGCGATCCAGGAATTTGGTCAACGACTAATGGCTTAACACCTCATTCCTTAACCGGGTACATGACCAGCGGTGCGTTAAACTCACTTTATAGTTTGTCAAAAGGAGTAGGCCGTTAGATTATTATTGCAATTCACCAATCAACGTAATCTTATGTAATTTAAATCTCTAACAAATCATTATTTTTACTATGATTTAGTCCATTATTTCTTTTCATAAAAAACCCTTGTTTACAACAATTCAACAATTTTGAATATAAACAAGTAAAAAAACTAAATCATAAACACATAATAACAATTTATAAGTGCAATAAATGAATCAAATAGCCACATGCATACGATTTATTCAATAATCAAATCTAGGTCTTTATATTCATATAAAAGTCTTTCCTAATTCTAGATTTATTGAATCAAATAACCACGTAGCACATAAAATCATATAAACATATAATTTTACGATCCATGAAAACATGCACGTTATCATGGATTCCCCATAAATGTTAACAATTAATTCTCTTTGGATTGTAACCATACATGACATAACAATTAATCATGCAATTTAATCTAAAATGATCCCACATGTAATTTAGGGTTTCAAAACAATTTTCTTTTTTTATTAAAAATTCGGTCAAAACCCTAATTTTTTAAAAACAAAACCCTAATTTTAAGAAAACCTAAAAAACATGTAGTTTTAACTCAAAACCATTATTAGTTAAAAAAACTTTAGATTTTCTATAATTATAACATGTTAAAATGGCTCTCGATGTAACTGAAGGTTTATTAGTATCATAACAATTATATAAAACCCTAAACGAGATCAAAGCACACACAGCGGAAGCGATTTAACAAGATCATAATAATAACACAATTATAATTAATCGAATTAGGGTTACATACCTTTACGCTAAAGCAAATCCACATGACGAAGAATGAATCACCAATTCGGGTTTATACCGTATGTCACCAAGATATAGTCTAAAGTAAGACTATATTACGATCTTGTACACACGTAATACAACGATCTAACCGTGATTCTAGCACATGTAAACCGAGCTATATCGATAGTATAAAATCTACCCAACAACCCTAGAGAGGGGCTAGGGAAAGATTTAAACTAAAACCGAGCACCAAGAAAAACCACACTGAAACCCTTCGGGGGTAGGTGTTGCGATCAACGAAAAGGATAGGAGAAGGAGAGTTCAAGTTAATTTGGTTATGATGGGTAAGGGGTTGTATTTATAGGCCTAGAATACATGTAGCCTAAACAAATAAAAAGCAAGTTTTTTGCCTTTCCCTTTTGTGCCCTAACCGACCTTCAAAGACCCCCATATGGGGTGTTCCGGAACCTTCCGTCCTTCTTCCTTTTTAATCCTATTTCTATATATTATTTAACACTCGTTAATACTTAACTCTTAATTAACTAACGATCGTTAAAGTTATATAGTTATATAGCTTGATTTAATTAAGTAAATATAATATATATATTTATTAAATAAATTAATAAATACAATAAATATATTCATTAATTAAATTAACTCTTTACGTATTGAGTGCAATCCCGTAATCTCGAGTTCGATCCTATCACACGACTATTAATTATAAGTCCATAAACTTTCAATTACCGACTTCACAATTGGTGTCAAGACATAATTACCAATCGCACATGTCTTGTCTAGCAAAGATTACCGATTTTCATAAAAAGGACATAACTTCAGGAACAAGGTGCTGAGGGAGACCATCATTTGTTGACAAGAACCATGTGATTCTATCATATGATGTTCTGATCAATCAGGTCTAACCTTGTCAATTTCTACATATGGTGAATATGTTCTCTATTTATCAGAAATATGGTATCACCTATGACCATCATGTGATTGATAACAATTGTGTATCCGTTATATTCAACTGGTATCATGAAGATAAACAGATTTTCATTTTTCATCCCAAAAACTTTGTTAAAACCTTAGTAAATCAATTGATATCAAAAATATCGGTTGGGTTAATATTTTTAATATACGGGAGAAAATGTGACTTAATATGAGATTAATGGTTTATCTTAACGTGCTAGCTTTTCCCAACATGTGCGAAATATTTTTGAATATCGTGGCATATGTTAAGGGGGAGCAAAATGGATTTGGATATCAAAATGGATTTCATGGTGATATATACTTCCCACAACCCATTAACTTCACGACGATGAAGATTGGGGTGATATAAGGAAGGTAGAATAGGTTAAGTTCAATGATTATTCTAGAACCAGAGGAGTCTTCACAATGACATTAAGAAAGATTGTGATTGTAGCTTAATGCCAACCAAGTACTTAAGTAAGCACTGGAACAATCACAACAAGGTGCTAGTTATGACGTATTGGTAAGCATTAAAGGGGTTGAAGAATGAAAAAAATTGTAAAGATAAAGGGTAAAAAGAAATCAGCCCTCCTTACAACCTAGGCAGAAACCAGGTCAACTCATATGTTATCGAGATCATTTTAGTGATGTTTGGTATTGAAGATAAGACATCATGGACCCAGTGACACACAACCTAATTACCTTTATTAAATGGTAGGCCTAATATGGAGGAATTTTCATGCTATTTTTCAAGTTAATAAAAGCATGATGGATAGTACCCTCATCTACATGGTAGAAATTCATACACTCTCTATAATACATAATTAATTGTTACTTATGGGCATTTAAAGTGAGTAGGAAAGTACATAAATCGCTATTATGCTTTTCGTTGGTGAAGTAACATTTGTAATGTTGTCAAATCCAGTGGGAGCAATGCGTTTTATTACTGAAATTACGTTAATGTAATGTTGTCTAATTCAGTGTGAGCTACAAGCTTGTTTAGCTTCGTAGTAATCCATATTATTTCTAGTTTGACTTGAAATAATAACTTACTTTCAGAATCTGAAGAACCATAGTTTTAAAGATAATTGCATCCTATTTTATATGATAATCACTTTTGAAGTATTTTCTATATAATAATTATGCAGGATTTCTTATAAAACTATATGGTTGACATTTTACAAGTTATTCAAATATACATGACATTATCATAATGTTAACATAAACAATTGCTTTTGTGATTGTTTATCTACATACATTATGTTGTGCCATGCACAAGCGGGATCTTTATTGTGTGCAAGGCACAACACATAACAATATGACAAATGGATTTTTGACCGGGAGATAAGAATCTAATATTCTATTAAGGCTTATACATTTAATTGTCAATGTATATTGTCTTGTTTAGAAAATATCAACATATGAATAACAAGCTACTTCAACTATTTTGTTTATAATTTCTTGGAATATTTCTTATAATGTTTCTTGGAATGCACATAAATAAATAATATAGTAAGTAATTAACTTGAAGTTTTTGAATTATTCAAAGGATAATTAATGTATATAGAGTTATTGAAATATTTAAAGATGTATACATTAGAGCATGCACTAGGTTTTTAAATGCTACATATTTTCATTTTTGTGTTGACACAGTTGATAAGTATTTTTAACCTAAAGAGTAAGTTATTTGAGAATTATGATATATACTCACAATCTCAATACTCATAGAATACGACTGTGGTCCCCATATTTATCACTTCATAATGGACGGATCTTAAGAAATAAAGTAGAAAATAGATGAAAAAGGAAGAGATATAGATCTAGAGAGAGAAAGTAGAGAGAGAAAGTGGTTGAAAACTATGTGAGGCCGGTTACATTAAGAAAAATGAATAACCGATCCTCTTAACATGCTAGGAAGGGTGTTTATATAGTCCACCCACAGAGCTGGGAGTCGTTGGCACGAGAAGGTGGTGCCAAAGCCGCCACGTAGGATTTTGGGGCTTTGGCACCAGAAGCCCTTTGGCACCACATTTGTGGGGGAGTGGTTGACACGAGAAAAAGTGGTGCCAAAGGGGTTTAATGGGCCCACATAAACCCCACTGTATAACTAAAAAACAAAAAAAAAATAAAAATCCTTTGGCGTGAGCTGGTGGGGTTGGCGCGAGCATCTTAACAGCCAAGGGCGGAGTGGTGCGCCAACGATGAACTGGCGCCAAAGGGTACCAGCCCACCTAGCAGCCATCCACTCCCCTTGCTCTTAAGAAGTAAAGTAGAAAATAGATGAAAAAGGAAGAAGATAGATCTAGATCTAGAGAGAGAAAGTGGTTGAAAACTATGTGAGGCCGGTTAGATTAACAAAAATGAACAACCAATCCTCCTAACATGCTAGGAGGGGTGTTTATATAGTCCACCCACATGTAAGCTTTTATGGGCTATATAAGTTGGATCGGGCTTGATAAATGTTTAGTACCTTGAAAGAGGTCTTTTAAGCTAACCATCAAGCCCGTATTATTATGACTATCCTACTACTGATTACAAAGTTCTAATAAACGATACATAATAAACATATGATCGATCATTCTTGTTTGACTCAATATGTTGAGGCTAACAACCACATAGTTTGGTATGTATTGAGTGTCAAATAAAATTCTTTAAAATTATTTGATTTGAATAACTTAAAATACTTTACCTCAAAAAATTGTCAAGGTTTGAAATTGAGTAGACACAGTATATACATAATATCCATGTTTTGATTTATAATTAGAACTAAAATAACTTGTGAGTACATCTAAAAGCTAGTGGGAGTGTTATGTTTATTTCTTTAAATCACATATGATGTATAACTTATGAAAAGTATATTCCATCTAAGGTTAGAATAAAAGTTTCATATAAAAGGGTATAAAAATTAAACGTATGACCATGATTTATATATGTTTATTGTAATAAACATTTGTGGTTAATGAAATCCAACACAACATGAAATATAATTTAGAAAGTCTCAATAAATATTTCTCATTTGATGAGAGTTGACATGAGATGAATACTTAAGGGATCGTCATGAAAAGCATATTTTGTATATAGATAGTTGTAAAACTAAGTACAAGAATATTTGACAACAACGATTGCATTAAGAGGAAATCATTTAGATGATTAGTACAAATGTTATGATAAGATTTGTTTGGAATAGAATGATTATTACTAGTTTGAATTATTCCAAGTAATGAATATTCTATATAATAATAAAATGTAATTATCATTGTCAACAAATTTAGACTTTAGAAAGACACCAAATATTATAATAGTAAGAATTTATAGTTTATGGATATAATATATGATAGTGATGTTTCTAGACATGGATGATAGTTTGATTGATATCACTCAATACGAATTATAGTACGATTTTATATTTGATGATGACCATGTGGACTGACTATGTTCAATTAAACATAATACTGCAATACATATTAAAAGAATAAATAACACTTTATAGTTTAAAAAGCTATTAAAGATGATTGTTTTCAATAAGGTGCTTTGTTGGACTCGCACACCTTATAGGATGTACAACAACAATACTCCCATTTTGTTGTGTGTTCGTATATAGAAAGGTACATAACAACCATTATATATATGTTCAGAGATATTCATAATTGTGAATTCTCAAAGTTCCAAAAGATCAACCTAGTAGAGTTCCAAAAGATCAACCTAGTAGAGTTCCAAAAGATCTCCTATTTTCCTTGGATGATATTTATTCATACTGGATGATGTTGTAGCATGTACTAGTTTTAATGTTCGTGCACGCACGAGACTTGAAATAAAGTATACATTAAGTAATAATTTCGTTATTGCGATTATATGTATATATTATAGTTTTAAAAAAAAAGATTTAAGTTTATATGTTTGATTTTTTTGTTGTTTTACAGTGCACCGTGTAAATTAATATAAACTCAACTAAATTCTTACTTTTTGAATTCCATACTCTTTTTAATTTTGATATTTTATTCTAAATAGTTATATCTTAATTAGTAATTAACAAACCAATTACATCAACCTTTCACGTACACGATTTATAAATTCATGATTTTGTAATGCTTAATATTATTTTATGTAACAATATTAAATTTTTAATAATTAAATATTTACGATGCTCATGAACCCACAAATTTTACATGATTTTTTATTATGTGATTATATTAATAGATATTTTGTATAAATATATGTTGCACAAAGAATTTTACTTTGTTTAACTGAAATGTTAGATATCTTTTCTAAACAGTGTGTCTTTAGTAACATATAACGATCTTGAAACAATATATGTTGTTATAATATGTAGAATCCCATTTATTTATTTTAATCTCACACCGATGTTTGAGATCTTGCATTCGTTTTGATATTTATATTCATGTTAATAACAATTTACTTAGATTGCATTACTTGACTTTATTAAGTGACAAAATAAAAATAGACAATAACTTGTGTTCTTATTTGAATATTTATAATTATGTGATTTATTGATTTTTTAATATAACATAATGTTTTATTTTTAAAATATAAAGTTTAGAAGGTATAAAGTTTAAGAGGGTCTTTTGTTTATTTTATAAAGTTACTAAAAAATATGAAAAATTATAATTTTACAATTAAGTCCATCTAATTTATTTAAAATTCAACCACTAAAGTTTTATTAATCTCATTTTCCATTTTTAAGTGTTATGTTCACAAATTTGACACATATATTTTTGTGTATTTTCATCAAATTCCTCCATCAAAAAAATTAATTTTGACTAAACTCAATTTTATTTTGACTTTTTTTCCACCAATCACATCGCTTGATTTGCAAACCTACCCACGGTGATCATTAGGGACTTCCATTTCCCGAGTATGCTATTGTACGTTCGTTTTCTCGGATTATCTAATCGGCCCTCCATTATTTGCAAAACCTCAACCCAAAAACTACGAGAATCTCTTGTGTTACCTGCCACGGTGTTTTCGACAACAAAGTTCCAAGCGCGACATAACGTTATTTTTTCTGCGGGTATTTATAGTACCAACACCATTGGAGATGTCAAAGAAGATGATTTATGCGTTTGAGGAAGAATATATGTGAAAAAATAGATGTAAAATGAAGATTTTATAGAAAAAAGGAGGAGAAAAGTATTTAAATCGGATGGGATAAAATGAGTGGGCCTATGTTTTTGTGTAAGCCGAGTGGTGACATTCCTATCTGTAGTGGTTTTTTTTTCTGTGATTCATAACCCACGTGTGGGATTTTGGTAGCATTTAGGTGAGGTTAATGACAACCATCATACCCATCCGTAGGTTTTTCTCTCCATTCCCCAGCCTTAGAGCATGGTTGTGATGACTTGTAATTTATGCACATATGTCAGGGTTGGTGAAGAAATAGGGTAAACAACAACGTTTTGAAACCTGGGTCTCAAATCGACCCGATTGAGTCACCAGGTCCGGGTCAACCCGGGTCGACCCGAGTCAACCCGGTTTTCTAAATTTTTTTTTTATATTTTTAATAATTAACAAAATTATATATAAAAACCCCGTATATTAAAAATATAAATCGTTTACCAACTAATATAATATAATATGTAAAAATAAAATTCCGTCGCAAATACGTAAAATTTACATATTTTATTAAAAAAACCCGAAAAAATCGAAACCCGGCCGGGTCTTGAGAACCGGGTTGACCCGGGTCACCCCAAACCCGGCGGGTCAAGCCGGGTTTCGAAAATGTGAAACCCGAGTCAATATGACCCGTTTTTTCCTCCGGAACCGGGTCAACCGGTTGACTCGGCCGGGTTGACCGGGTTTCAAAACATTGGTAAACAGTGCTAAAGGAGAAGGACACTGTTGAAAATAACAGCATGGGCTAAGAATTTTTCAACCAAAGATAGAGCGAGGCTGTGAGGGTCAAGTTGTCAACAATAGATGTCTTTTTTGTTACGTGCTAATGACACATCTCATCTAACAATATTTCGGGTTTCTCGTGTTAAAAAAAGAACATATAATACACCTTAAAAAGTACCGTAATTGTTAACGCACCTGGGCACGGCAAAAAAGAATACCTAGTATATATTACAACAAAATCAACACTGCGAAGCAAAATTTCTTCGCTTACAAATTAAGAGAAGCAACGAATAAAGTTTAATTATCACTTTGCACTAGAAGGCAAATTCTTTCGGGCAAAATTTCTTCGCTTAAAATACGCAATCATATCAACTTCATCATATATGGTCAGAGTTGTTTGACTTACTGTAAGTCATGAGTCAATTGGAATTATATGGAAATCTTTTGCAACCACAGAAACTTCCGATTATGGTCAATTAAGTTGAATTATTGATAAAGTCTATGATAATGTGGAAACGCGTTTTTACAACGTAATTTACAGGTTTTGTAAGACTAATGCCCATAATGATATTTCTGACTCTACCCTGGTTACATCAATAAGAGTTTTTTCTCTACTATTCATCAGTAGCTAG
Source organism: Glebionis coronaria (assembly GCA_025667525.1). Taxonomy (NCBI): domain Eukaryota; kingdom Viridiplantae; phylum Streptophyta; class Magnoliopsida; order Asterales; family Asteraceae; genus Glebionis; species Glebionis coronaria. The sequence continues at coordinate 521,268,100 of CM046879.1, forward strand.
CAGTATGAGAAAAAACCTCATTTTTTTAGTATTAATGGCACTTTGCATGCAATAATACTCAAAAGCACAAGAAGTAGTTCCAGCATATAACGAGATTCCAGTTGGGGTGATTCTAGATATGGGATCATGGGTTGGAAAGACGGTTAGTAGCTGCATCAGCATGGCGCTATCTGACTTTTACATGATCAACAGTCACTACAATACAAGGATTGTCATTCACGACAAGGATACAAATGGAGAACCACTGCATGCTCTATCTGCTGGTACTCTAAACTTATTTTGTTAAACATGTTATATATAGTAGGTTCTTGTACCACATGCTGTTTTTTGAAAAGTTCCATAACTTCTAAAATCTATCGTACTACGTAATGTATAGTTTTGTTTTAACTATGTCAAGTGTCAAATAAAACAGTTAATTCGTAGGTAATAAAGTTTAACTCTGGCTTTTGGTAACCCTAATAAAAAAACTAAACGGATGAGGTTCGCCCTCTCCATGCTAACCCGAGAACACGAGTCGTTGACTCGGACATATGAGAGCCAACCGTGGCAGGTACCCCTCTTCTAAAACATGTTTTTTATAGAAAGTACCTATTTTGTTATAACTTTTTAAATTTGATAGTAATTAATACGAGTAACCTGAAGACATAGTTTTTATCGAGTAAATTAGTGACCTAAATGTCGTAGTGTTTTATAGGTTCATCAGTGATTTGTTAGTATACTTTTGTATGTTCAACAACCTGTAAGTCGGTTTTACAAGTTCAGTGACCAATGTGAAAAAACAAAAAGGTTCATTAGCCTAAGTAATTAACCTATACAAGATGATGTTTCATTTACAATTTTTTTTTCTTGGTTTTAATCCATTCATTTGTAGTAAGATATAATTTGGTTTATTCCTTCAGCTGTTGATCTTCTAGCAAAACCAAAAGTTCAAGCAATCATAAGTTCAGAGTCAATTGTCGACGCAAAATTTCTTGCGGTACTAGGAGAAGAGGCTCAAGTACCTATCCTTTCACTTTCACCAAATACATCTTCCAACAAGCATCCTTATTTTTTTCAAATTACAGAAGATGAAACCACTCAGCTAAAAGGCATTTCAGCAATAGCAGAATCCTTTGGATGGAAGAATGTCATCGTTATCTGTGAGGACACTGATAATGGGCAAGATATGGCTAAATTAATTGCAAAAGCATTCCGATCCAGGGGCATATTAGTAACTGAAACTAGCCTAATTTTAACACCTGCTAGCAGTGTACAAGTCTACAAAGAGCTTTACAAGCTTAAAACTATGCACTCAAAATTCTTTATCATTCATGTTTCCCCTTCTGTTGCATCTCACCTTTTCTTGAATGCAAAACATCTAGGGATGATGGAGGCAGGATACAAATGGATTATCACCAGTAAGACTATGAACTTTTTGAATTTTATGGATGGTGAAGTTATAGAGTCTATGGAAGGGGTGGTGGGTTTCAAATCATATATTCCAAAATCGAGGGATCTTCAGAAATTCATATCTAAATGGAGAGAGGGCTATGAGCTGCCGAACATAAATGCTTATGCTATTTGGTCATATGATGCAGTTTCAGCACTAGCAATGGCTGTTGAGAGCACACAAGTTCTGAGACTGAACTCAAAAGATATTAATATGACTGGCTCGAATAGATGGACTACAGCTGAACTTCTAAATCAGATGCTAACAATATCATTTGATGGTTTAGGCGGTGCTTTCCGCTTTATGAACGGTAGGCTTAGTGCACAAATTTTAGAAATAATAAATGTGATAGGTAAAGGAGAACGAAGGGTTGGGTTTTGGAGATTAGAGGATGCTGCTTTCACCAAAAAGTTGGTGAATTCATTTTCTGATGATGGCCTGGACGTCATCTTATGGCCAGGAGGTCTCCAGACTAATCCACCCCATAGGATGCTACAAATGAGTACCAGACTCAGAATTGGCATTCCACTAAACGACAGATCATTTGGGGGAGTTTTTCTAGTGCACACAGATGCTCAAACTAATAAAACGGTTGTCTCAGGGTATTCTGTAGACGTGCTCATAGCCTGTTTCCATGCATTAAATCAGAATGTAGAGTTGGAATTCAATATAGTTAATGGATTTGTAGCAGCTGGATCAGCACATTACGACCGTCTTATAGATCAGGTCCATGCTGGGGTATGCATGTTTCCCGATCGAGTATTATATCTAATTTTTGGTAATCCGCATATTCTAATGGATTATAAGTTGTTGTGTCAGGAATTTGATGCTGGTGTAGGAGATATAACAATTACATCTAATAGATCTAAATATGTGGACTTCACGCTGCCATTTTCAGATCTTGGCCTTGGAATACTATCAAGAAATGCTGATACAAGCATGTGGATCTTTATGAAGCCACTTAGCTCAGATCTTTGGGTTGTATCTGGTTGCTTCTTTATTCTACTGGGATTTGTCATTTGGATTCTCGAACATCGAACAAATGAAGAATTTCAAGGTTCACCAGTCGAACAAATTGGAACAACCATCTGGTTTTCCTTTTCAACCATTGTTTATGCGCATAGTAAGATCTCCCAAAAAAATGTCAACAACAAAATTAGTTCTACCTTTTCAACAAGTCGCACATATTAACATTCAATTATTACAGGACAGAAGTTGCAAAGTAATTTGTCAAGATTTGTGGTCACGGTGTGGTTGTTCGTAGTGCTTGTGCTCGTTTCAAGCTACACTGCAACATTAAGTTCGCTATTAACTGTTGAGCAAATTCAGTTAGCATCAAAGAGAGGTTCAATTGTTTACACTTATGATACCTCTGTAGTGGGAGTTGTAAGTGGGAGTTTCAAACAAGAGAATGTAGTTAAGCTAAATTATTTACTAAAAGCGGAATATTACGCTGATGTTTTGTCACGTGGGAGTAAGAAAGGTGGTGTCGATGCAATTGTTGCCGAAATTCCTTACATTAAGGAATTCCTTGTTAAGTATCCAACTGGCTACACCATGGCCCCCTATGAAGTTACCACGAATGGCTTTGGCTTCGTGAGTCTCCTAACTGATGTTTGACTTTATAAATTAATCTCTTTCAAGATCGTCATAGTAATGTTAGCTATAACTTGCAGCCATTCCCGTTAGGTTCACCCTGGGCCCCTTTGATCTCGACACAGATTGCCAAACTACGAGAAGACGGTACTCTAAAGATGTTGGAGAATAAGTGGCTTAATCCAGAATCAAAGGAGGCTGCCCCTTTGCAGAAAGTTCTAAACTTTAAAGGGTTGCGTGGTCTATTTCTGATCAGTGGAGTGTCAATGGCAGCTGCTCTATTTCTATACATGCTTTATTACATTCATGACAAATGGCATTTCAACTATGCAATGTTGGCTGGGGGAAAGTTAGCTTTCATTATGAAGTTGCTCGCAGTTAGAACTGCTAATGCAGTTGCAGGAAGATGATCAAATAAAAATTACTACTATGCCAGTGCTAATCATAGATAATACTATTGTTACTGTTAGCTAATAAGGCCTATTGGTCCGACCCACTTGTTTAGGCCCGTTTATGTTTTATAGTTTTCTTATTGTGCAGTCTATTTAATGTCTTGTCTTTGTAATATATCAATTGAATAATACAGATCTTTGTTTGTTCATTAGTTTCTACATATATAGTATCAAGAGCCTAGGTACAAGTCGATATATATCGTCATCCTCCGGTCATCAACTAATTGTTGGTGATTTGGAGGGATCCCGTTTAATGCTCATTATTCGATATTAGGGAAATAAGTTTGTTTGGTAATGGTTACACCTTACCGTTTGGTTAAAGAAAAAAAGGAAAGAGGTTCGATGATTGAATTACTGAGTGGTGAATTTATTTTATTGGTTGATATGAATTTAAGATTTGTTAAAGAAGTTATGTTTTACTATAGTTGTTTGTGAAGCTGTTCTGCAACAAAAAAAAAGGGATCTTTGATGGAATGCATTTTCTCGTGTAATGTTTGGCTCAAAAATTCGCATTGTCTTGCAATTGAGTGGTGTTGGGTATTGGTATTGATAATAATGACTTCGGTTTGGAAGTTGTTTGTTTGGGTTCGATGGTTTTAACTATTATAGTTTTGCTTGTTTGGTGTCCGCTACGAGTATTGGTATTTGCATCGGTTTACAATAGATTATTGTTAGTTAGTTTGGTTTTGGATTGGTGTTAGTGAGGGTGGTGTTATAGTCTTAACTAATTCGATTATGTCTTGAGTAGTTATGTGTAGCATCTCGGCTCCCTCAACATGGTTTGGTTCTGCCAGGGTTTCGCCTGGTTTTGCATTTGGTTTCGCTTGTTCGCATGTTCGTTCGTTCGCTTGTTCGCTTGTTTGCTCGTTTGTTGGCTTTTTCGCTTGCTCGTTCGTTTGCCTGTCTGAATGTCAAGATCGAGACACTCTAATAGTAGTCGTCTTTGCTCAGAATGTCAGAATTTGCTTGCCTGATACCTCTCGTTCATCTTCGTGTTTGTGTGACTCTGTGCTTTGCACTTGGTTTTGATTGCATCGGAATGAGACTGCATCTAGCAGAGGACACTACGCTTTCATTTGCTTTTTAATTTTAGTTTATTTTTGGCAAACTCTCAATGTTCACCGCTGCGGCATTGTGAGTTTGAGGGGATGTTAGCTAATAAGGTCTATTGATCCGACCCATTTGTTTAGGCCCGTTTGTCTTTTAGGGTTTTCTTATTGTGCAGTTTATTTAATGTCTTGTCTCTGTAATATATCAATTCAATAATACAGATCTTTGTTTGTTCATTAGTTTCTACAGTTACAAAGAGCTTGTCTTTGTTATTTAAATCAGTTTGTTTGTTGAGATTGTATTACATGCCACGGGCGGATTAAATTAGCCTATCAAAAGAAATGGCTCAAATCTGACTGGATGATGAATGGTAATTAAACATGATTCTTCTCAATGTTTTGATTGCGGTAAAATGAATTAACTATGGTTGATATTTGGTTTTGATTAGTTTTTACCGATTAAATCCCAGACGGGGCGCCCCGATTAAATCTCCGAAGGGGATCGGAGCGGGTTTGGAGATAACTTTAGCAATCGGGTTTGGGATGGGATGCTCTCCCGCCCCCAAACCCGCCCCGTTGCCATCCCTATTTAGTAAGCTCCTTTTGTGTAAGCAATGTAACAAACAACTCACGTATATGATCAACAAGTGTCCAATGTCTAGCGTGTTAATGCAATACCTAAAAATGTTATTTGCATTTCTTGGTCACGCGGTTTGCTCGACGTCTATTACGAATAAATGCTAATAGCTCTTCTTAGAAAATTCGTCCACGGACTATTATTAATAGCTTATTCATTTTCGATGAAAATTGAAAAGTTGAAAATATGGAGAAGATATATAAAAAAATGTTTGTGTGTGTTTAAAAATGGTAAAAGAGTGGGTTTTATAAATAAAAAAGGTAATTGAATAAATAAAAAAACAGCCGAATGTATAAGGGGCCCCACTTTTTGTGCAGCTCAAGTGGTGACTAACTCACCATTGGGGAGTTCCAATGTTGTTGGATAATCAAACCTACGTGTGGGTTTTTAGGATGAGATGAGAACCCACACGTGGTTTTTTTGCCATGTGAGAACCCATCCATGACTTTTAACACCATTCTTCCACTTTTAGTTATCTGATTTTATTTCTGAAAAAAAATCCTAAAGAGTTCTATTTCTAAGAAAAAACTGTTAAATGGTGACAACTAAGGTTTGTCAGGGTGACTTATTGGAGGTGGCTCAATGTAGTTGATGAGACTGTATTTATACATAGTCTCATTGTCCAAATCGGGCTAAAAACGCTTAAAATGTCATCAAAATACCCAATATATGCCTGTGTTTGTTCATTGTGTATTTTAGGTACGGATATCGTGAATTCACCAAAAGATTACAAGAATCAAGCAAAAACGAACACGGGAAACGAAGCCGCACAAAGAACCGGGCCCAAATTTGGAATTTGTAAAAATGCCCTTAAAGTTTGAACAATTGTCAACATTGGTCCCTCATTTTTGAAGATTTGGCAAAGAAAGACCTTGAAGAAATCATCATTTGGCAAGAAAGGTCATCCATGTTTGAAGATATTTCATGAATAGCCCTTAGATAATGCATTTATTACAACATTAGTCCTTAATAAAAGTTTGAAACTAAGGAGGGCCAAAAGTGACAAGCTGGTCATACTACATTACAAAGGGAATTCAACTTTTTGCATGTTTATTACAAAGTAACAAAAGAAAGGGAGTAGAAGGGGCAAACCTGGCCAGACAGCATTCTTAACCCACGATTCCCCTTTTGACACGTCACCCCCACCAGTCCACTTTCATAAAACGAACCAGTCCATAACCTTATTCTACCCAGTCACAACCCCTTTTGAACCCTTTGTTATTAAACATGTTTATTTAATAATTAAGGTGGGAAACATCTTTTTAAACCAAAAACCAGATTAAACCCAACTGCTCACCACCACTAATCCCTATAAACCCTAATCCTAATCTAACACAAATCAAGGGGTTTTGAGCTCTAAGTTTCCAGATCATTAATTCCCCTCATCCTCACCTAAACCCAACCCTAATATCACACCCCACAACACCCAACAAGCCCACATGGGTTCCCCTGCTATGTCACTTTCACTCCTTTTTCCCAAAAACGACCAAACCAACGGCTGGATGAATTTCATTGGTCCCAAAGGTTCACAATGAACGGCTATGATCATCAAATGACAGCTGCATATCACATGGACAGTTTGACCAAAGATTTTTGAAGAATTTTCAAGGGCATTCTTGGGCTTTCATAGAATTAGGGTTTAAGTTCCTATATTATTTTATTCCAAGTATTCTAGTATGTTCCTAGTACCAGTATAAAACCAATGTCGACACGTGACATGGTTTCTTGTTCCAGTTTTTGTAAAAGCTAAAATTTATTAATGAAAATGAAACGTTTTATGTTTTACAATCTCTGAGTTCCATTAGCTTCTTTTAAATTTCAGTAGTGTAACAAATTACCTCCATTATAAGTTTTAGTTAAAGGTTTGTCTAAGGTTCTGAAAAACGGTTTTTTTTGGAATTTCTTAAACTCAAAATTAAGCTATTTGTGGAAGTGATAGTGGAAGCCAGTAGCTTGATTTTTTGTTTAAGAAATTACTCATCCCAGTTTGTTAAGAAAGTTTCAAGCTTGATTTGGTGTTTTCATAGATTTTAGAAAAATCTGTTTTAAAGTTTTTCTATTTTATAGCCAATAAGCTATAAGCTGCTTCATCAATAAGCTAGCTTTATAGCTTATTGGTTTTCTGTTACAAGTCACTTTTTGTGGTTTCCTCTTATTTGGCAGCTTCAAGTCACCAAGACTTTCAAGATATATTGGGTGGTGTGTGGGTTCTTGTTAACCGCCACCATCATCATTTCTCTACATTCAACAGCCTTGTTCCAAAGCCATAAGCCCAGCTTTAAAGCTGATGGGAGATGGCATTGCAGCCATAGTGGGGCCCGGATGTGGGTCCCACAAGGTATAAACCTAGGCTTGAACCCTCTCATAGCTTAAAAATTGTGTTTGTATGAATTTTGGTATTAAGTTGCTTGTCTGATTGTTCTTGATGTTTTTCATGTTTATTTGTGGTTCATATGCATGCTAGATCATTAATTATTCAGATTTGGTAGGATTTGTTAGCATTTGGTTTGTAAAAATCCAATTTCAGATTATAAGGGTGTGTTTGGATTTAGGTTTTAAGGGAATATTATTGGAGGATTTTGGCTTAAAAATGTTTGAGCACATCAATTTCAGTAGTATAAGGTGTTATTAGTTTTCAGTTGTTAGTTTGGTAGAGTTTATTTGGGTTTTGAATACTACTAGTTGGGTAAAAATCAGTAAAATCATTTAGTTGCCCCTAACTGCTCAGTTTGGTGTTTTTGACCCTCATCTTTTATAGATTGCTAAGGCTTGGTAGTACCTAGGGTTTAGTCCTGGTTGGTGGAGTATTTTTGAGTAGATTGGGTGAGATTTTGTGAGCCAAAACTCACCCAAATGACCAATTAGATCAGCTAAGTCCATCAGACCCCCTTTCTTGTTCACAGTAACTGATCATTGCCCATTTGAGTGTGATTTTTTGTATAAAGCTTGCCTGTTTTCTTGATTATTGTGACTCCCCACACTTCCATGAGTGTGGGGGTGCCTTTGTTGCCATTTAATTCCAAGAAACAAGAGCTTTCCTAAGCTCCAAAGCATCAGACCTTGTTTTTTTGTTCAATCAGTGGGACCAAGGTTCCCACTGCTAGTGTAAGAGTTACCCCTGCTTAGCTAAAAGACAGAAGTCACCACATGTCACTATCAGTTTTATATTTTTTTGTCTTTAGTGAACAAAATTAGGAGTTAGACTTTGATTCTTTTTCCATTATTTTTCTTTTTTAATTCTTGATTTTTCAGTATATTTTATTTTTAGGTTACTGTTCATTTGCTATTTTTCTCATAATTTAGCTATTTTAATTCACTTTTTATTATTCAGTTTTTGTCTTTTAGTGTAGAAAATTTATATTTTTCACTTTTAAAATTTTTCTTAGATTTAGAAAATTATTTTAAGATTTTTAGTTTAAAAACATTTACTGTTCACTGTTTTAATTATTTTTTATAATTAAATTAGGTTAATTAGGGTTTTAATTCCAAACTGTTTTGTCTTTTAGTGCAAATTTTTACATTTTTCAAACTTTTTCAATTTCTACTGTTCATTAGGGTAATTTAAGATTTTTAAAATTGTTAAATTATTTTTGGCATTATTTTATTATTTTTTATGATTATTTTAATTTAAAAATAGTTTTTAGTGATTAAAAAAATAGAAAAATAGTTTTGAAAATTTAGAAAAAATACTTTTTAGTCTTTAAATAATATAAGTTAATTTTAAAATATATTTGTTGGATTTTTATTTTTATTTATATTATTTTAGACTTAGTTTAATCTTTTAATTAATTTTTAGGTTTAATTTTTAATTTTGTCACGTTTTACGTATTTACGTTCGCGTTTTACGTCAACGTCGTAGTTTAACCGTAGTCGTAGCTCGTCTTTACTTTTTCTCTTCTAAACCAAAAATGTCACTAATCCAAACATTGTTATTTTATATTTTGGCACATTAATACACACACCTCCTTCGAGAACGAACCCGCATTTATTCGATTCTTCGGTTTTCCTAAATCGTCGAGTTTAATACTTGCCGCATTTATACGTTGTTTTCCTAAACGCGTATTTTCTACATCAATTTTTGGCGCCGCTGCCGGGGAGGTGTTTAGTGTTGCCATTATTATTAGTATCGTGTTTGTGTGAGTAGTGCGTTTTTGCTTTTCATTTTTTGGAAAGCGTGAATATCGTACATACTCATTTTTGTTATTTTTTTTATCTATTATAGTATAATATCCAAATAAATCGTGTTTAGTTTTCCTAAGTTAAACACACAACAATCTTTACTATATTGTAGATATATTGGTTTTCGTTTTTATTGTGAATATATTAATACTATATTGTATCTACGTAAGAACAATAAATATACAAGTACTCCAAAAGCGTGAAAACGCAACCTTGATTCGGGATTTCATCACTCGATCATTGTATTCGAATCTAAAGCAAAAGTTTAAAGGCAAAATAGATAAATACTTTCGTGAGGCTTAATTTTAATTAACACAAACTATAAGGTGGGTATAAGGCGGTTGTATTTTACGACCTAAAGGAAAAAGGCTCTTAAGTGCTTCGCGCCGCCTCGTTTCCTCCGCTTGCTTGTGCGTGTTTTGAGTAAGAGGGCTAATCGAGGGTTTGCCGCCCAAGTATTATCTACGTATATTATATTTGCTTGTGTTTTCAAGATTAAACCCTCTTGAACGTTTTGGTGTTCCACCAACGTTCTAAAGTCATCGAGAACGTTCACTCTACGTGATCGTTTTAATTCTTTGAGGCTCCTTTAATCGAGAAAGTCGATTCGAGGAGAGATTTGTAGATTTGTGTCTACGTAATACATTCAAAAATCCAAAAAAATTAAAAACAATCAAAAACCAAAAAAATTGAAAAATCAAAAAACCGCAAAAAGAATCTTCTTTGCTACCACCCATTCTACGCTTAGTGCATGCGCACTCGATCGAAGGACTATTCCAATTCTAGTGAAGCTTCGAATCGACGCAATCGTAATCGAAGGAATCGACGACGTAGACGAGAATTAGAAACCGACGTTCCTAATATCGTTGTTGAAGAAACCGTAGAGGAGATGGCCGACAATCGTTCTATGATGGAATTGCTCCAAGCACCCACCGAGGGTTATGGAGACGCGATCGTAATTCCCGCAATCGAGGCGGAGAATTTTGAGATTAAGAGCGGAATGCTTTCGTTAATCCAAGATACGAAGTTTCGAGGTCGTGAAGCCGATAATCCTCACGACCATATTCGGAATTTTGATCGTCTTTTAGCCACGAGCAAGTTTAAGAACGTCGACAACGATGTCGTCAAGCTTATGCTTTTTCCGTACTCGCTCGATGGTGCCACCAAGGATTGGTACGAGAAAGAGCCACCTAATTCGATAGTTACGTGGAAGGATCTCGTTTCCAAGTTCGTTAATTATTTTTTCCCACCGTCTAAGACAACGTTTTTCAAGAATGAAATTACGAAATTTGAGCAAAAACCGAATGAATCTTTTAGAGACGCGTGGGATCGCTTTAAGGAATTGCTTAGGCAATGTCCTCACCATGGTTTTTCCGAGTTGCACCAAATCGATACGTTTTACAACGGTCTTAATTTTCACGAACAAGACTCGTTGAATTCCGCCGCCGGTGGCAACTTTTTGTGTAAAACTCCGAAAGATGCATTGATAATTATCGAGAACCGATCCAAGGTTTACCAACTCCGCAACGTACCGAGTGTTGCCAATGTCGCCAATGTTAGTAGTTCTAATCGCGACATTGAGAGAGTTGATGCAAAAGTCGACAAGTTGACGAATGTGTTCACGTCTTTTCTCGTTGAGATGCAAAAGAAAGACGCTCCCGCTACAGTGAAAGCGGTTGAGGTTTCGTGTACGTTTTGTGGTGGACCTCATAACTATTACGAGTGTGCGACTACGGATGGCCAAACGTCAAATGTGAGTGCGTTAAATGGAAACAACAATTTTTCAAATCAAAATAACGCGGGTCCATCACAACAAGGCAATTATAACCAACGCAACAATTTTCAAAATCGGAACAATTTTCATGGAAATAATCAACAAGGAAATTTTTCGAATAAAAATCAAGGAGGTTATAATCAAGGTCGTAATATAACTTGGCAAAATCGAGATAACAATCAAGGAAATAATTTTTCAAGTGGGAATCAAAACAATTTTCAAAGAAACAATCAAAACCAAGGGAACTTTAATTCAAATCAAAATAGTTCGTCAAACGATTTTCAAAATTACATGAAAACGAATGAGGCTAATATGAGACGATTAGAGGGAGAAATTGGTACTTTGAAAAACGACTTTTCTAATACATTGAAATTGCAAAACACGAAGATTGAGCAAGGGCAAATTGATATTAAAAAGATGTTTTCGGCCATAATGAACAAAGCCCCGGGTTCGTCATCAAGTTCGTTACCTAGTGACACCGTTGCTAATCCGAAAGAACAATGTAAAGCCGCCTCGTCTCGTGAGAAAGGTCGTGTGATTACCCCTAACCTTGAAGGATTCCGTGTTGTTTATCCCTCTCAACCCTCGACTTCTAAGACGTCTTCTTGTTCTAAAGTCGATGGGGTGAACGTGGCGACCAAGGAAAAGAGTGCACACCCTCGTGTACCTCAAATTCCATCCGCGGTTCAAAAAGAGAGCTTTGTCGACCTTACCAAAGTAACCCTTGAAGAAACCTGTGCATCGATCCTTCTTAAAAAACCCAAAAGGCGTATGCCGAGAAAGGAAAAGGATCCGGGCCAATTTCTACTACCTTGTGATTTTTCCGAGATTGAGGGATGTTTAGCCCTTGCCGATTTAGGTGCTAGCATCAATCTCATGCCTCATTCTCTTTGGAAATTGATGAGATTGCCTTCGCTTACCCCCACAAACATGACAATCGAGCTTGCAAATTGTACTCCATTAATACCAATTGGAATAGCCGAGGATGTCTATGTTAGAATTGGAAAGTTTATTTTTCCCGCGGATTTCGTTATATCCGATTACGAGTGTGACCCTAAATGTCCCATTATTTTAGGCCGACCATTCTTATCGACGGCTAGAACCGTAATCAACGTTAACGAGGGGAGACTTACTATGAGATATGGGGATGAGAAAATAGACTTTTTCGCTAGAAAATCCCAATGGTTTAATGAGAATGAAAAAACCAAGGTTTCAAAACCTAATGATTCAAATTCTAATGATTTCAAAATGTTTACTTTAGCGGAAAGAATGAAGCTTGATGCATGTTTTGAAAGAATTAAGAAAAACGGTTTTAAAGATGATGATTTTAATGATAAAGAATACGTGTACCTAATTCAAAAGGGTATGTGTAAATTTATGGATGAAAACTCACTTTGGGATGTTTTTAGCGAAACAAGTGAACCACCAATTCCGAAGGGCGACGTTAGTGCCATCACGACAAAGACCAATATGGGCTCGTCTTCACCACCTTCGAAGGACCACGTCTTTGAGGCTTCAACTTCTAACTCCATCGAAGTGCCTCCTTTGCCTAGCCCAACACCCGTTGAGGCTAAAGGGTTTATCAACATCGATCCTCTCGTCTTAGAAAAGTCACCTAAGCATAGTCATTTGACTTGTAAGTCCATGGTTGTGAGTGCTCACATCGACTCTTTCTTTGACGATGACGATGGCGATTTTGCCGAGATTGATCACGTACTTCGACATCCACATGCTATTTTTGATTCTCCTAAGAAGAAACATGTGAAGTACGATGATTATGAGTTTGATCCCGAGATTGAGGAAATCATTGAACGAGAGCTAGCTCTTATGCCTTCACTTCCACCTACGAGTGAGGTCGACCTTTCCAAAATCGAGGATGAACTTGATGAGTTGGAACGTCTTATTTTCGATGACGAACCAACTCATGTGACCACCAAAAATCCCATTCTCGAGAAGTTACCTAATCAACACTCCTTATTTGAGAATGACGTTTACCACATTCGTGAGGATCTAACTTATCAACGATCCCCACAAAAGAATGATGGTTTCGTGCTTGATCGTGATCTTTTCGAGAGAGTTTCTAAGATACTCAAGGAGGGGAATGACAAACCATGGTTTGACAAGCCTATCTTTGATGAAGAAATCGATGAGATCAACGTTCATGAGGATGACGAGTATGTAGACCCCGAGGGGGCGGTGTTCTTTATTGACAAACGTTTTGAGAACTTATATAATCCGCCACCCCCTCCCACCAATGACTTAAATGTGAGGATTTTTAGCGCGACTAATTTTCAATTTGACACGCCAAATATTTTCGACATTATCAAATCGGGTTTTCATAAAGAGTTTTTGAACGATGAAAAAGGAAAGGATTTTAAAAATGTTTTAAATGATTTTTCTACATGTTTAACTCCGTCATCACATCGTTATATGAGTGTTACCACCTCGTCTACTCCTTTTGACGATGGTGTGTGTGGTTTTAGTATGGGGGAAGCCCCAAATGTTCACTCACACTTTACCACCGAGGACGAGATTTACGATCCCGGAATTGCTTGTAAAGGGAAATCTCGGTCTTCCACCGATGCAATAAATGGAAATCATATCTATTTGCTTGGTGTGAGTCTACCTCGAGTAGCTCATATGTTTGACTTACCCATTGCCCCACCTTTCTACTTCTTATCTCTTTTTTTTCTACCCCATTGGGGTTTTAGTTTGTGTTGGAGTGGCGTTGTTTCGTCTTTCATCCGAAAACGAAGACGCTATCTTTGACCCCGGTATACGTTTATCGGGTTTTTAAAGTACTCCACGTACTTTTGGGCCTTGTTTATCATGTAAGCCCCACCAAAAATGACCAAAACCTTGATTATCCCTAAATGATCACATTTATGGGGATTCGAGTCGAGCTTTTGACTCGGTTATAAAAAACAAGGTGCCTCGTGGGGGATTCTCATGCTTATCCTTGTAAATATTATCGCTTTCTTAGTTAACGTAATGAGGGGACTTGTGCTCTTCCAACCTTTGTTCCGTGGTTGTTTGTGATTGTGATTTATTAGGTTCATCGTCGTCATTGAAGCCTCTCGTGTTCGTTTTACGGATCACTCGAGCTTCGATCGTTGCCTTTGGAGATTCCGATATTCGATGATATCCTTTTATGTTCTAACGTTTATCTTATTAGCATAATTCATAAACGGCTTTTAGGTTATTCGTTTTACCCTTTCCATGCTCGAGATTAAGCATTCGACTTCGTCTCTAGTATGGGGGTGTTTACACCCCTAGACTCGAAACATTGAGGACAATGTTTAGTTTTAGTATGGGGGGGTGAGTAGATACTTCACCTTGCTTACGTCAACACGCTATCCAATATTCATCATTTTATTATCGTTTTGTTGCAAATAAGGCTAAAAATGGCCAAATTTTAAAATTTTTCTAGTTTTTCATAAGTGTTTAAGACACGAATGTAGGTTTTCCGATGGTGAGAACGAGAGTAATTTTTGACTCGACCGTGCGTGTTGAGCACTTAGCTTAGATTCCTTAACTTTTTAGGCTAAGTCTCTTAAATGAGGACGAGAAATGATAGAGTTATTTATAAGTCTCGTAATCGTCACGATCTTATGTGTAGTAATTATTAGCTTATTCTCCCAACGCTTTTGCATAATAAATTGTTAATAAATATTGATTTGGCGGTTTAGTCACTATTGTTGGGTTTCAAATTTGTTTTGGTAGCTTCCATGTAATTAAATTGGGAAAACATTAAGGTATCGCCAGCGTCACGGTTTTGAAGTATTGGCACCCGAATAATCGAAAGCTTCACCTAATAATAAGATTTCAAGTGCTCACCTAAATTAAGTAAAAATTTGAAGCTCACAAGGCCGAAAAATCTATGCCCAAATTGAAAGTGAATCAAGCCTTAATCTTCGAAGCTTTAAAGAACCAAAATTCGCTTTAGCGTGAGGATATACGTCTTTGGCTAATAAAACCACCGATGAGGCGGATAATAAAAGGCAAGGCAAGACCGAAGTCATAATAAAAGCTTCATGGCGAAGTTGAATAAAAGATGGAGGTAAACCAAAGATAATAAGGCCCTTCCGTTAGGGGGCGTATAAAAGTCTTGGTAATAAGTCTCATGTTCAAAACCGTCATAAAACCGTGTTTATCGATCCTTCTTGTTGACTTAATTTTTTGACATCGTTGTCTATTTGGGTGAATTATTAATTTAATGATTTTGGTTACACCGTTAAGTTTCTATTTTTAGACTTAATCTCTATTCACGCATAAGTCAATGATGTATCCTCGTGATCATTAAGACAAAATAAAATATAAGAGATACCAAGTAGGAATAAGGGAGTTTAGGTTCGTAATTAACACTCATGAGATGTGTTCGTGTTGCTAACTTATAATAACAATGATCTCGTTACACGCTTAGCATGGAATTGGGTGAAAATCGAGGACGACGAAATTATTTCTAACGAAGCATTCACGTGTTTTTGTTCTATGATCCCAAAAGTCACGTTCTCGTGATGAAAACAATACATTATGTCTAAAACGCGTGTAGTAGTTTATTTAAATTTATGTCTTCAATAAATGTCATCATAAAATGAATTTTGGAAGTGCTATGATACTTAATTCTAGCATTGCGTGGGGACACGGCAATGGTTTAGTATGGGGGAGTGATGAGACTGTATTTATACATAGTCTCATCGTCCAAATCGGGCTAAAAACGCTTAAAATGTCATCAAAATAGCCAATATATGCCTGTGTTTGTTCATTGTGTATTTTAGGTACGGATATCGTGAATTCACCAAAAGATTACAAGAATCAAGCAAAAACGAACACGGGAACGAAGCCGCACAAAGAACCGGGCCCAAATTTGGAATTTGTAAAAATGCCCTTGAAGTTTGAAGAATTGTCAACATTGGTCTCTCATTTTTGAAGATTTGGCAAAGAAAGACCTTGAAGAAATCATCATTTGGCAAGAAAGGTCCTCCATGTTTGAAGATATTTCATGAATAGCCCTTGGATAATGCATTTATTACAACATTAGTCCTTAATAAAAGTTTGAAACTAAGGAGGGCCAAAAGTGACAAGCTGGTCATACTACATTACAAAGGGAATTCAACTTTTTGCATGTTTATTACAAAGTAACAAAAGAAAGGGAGTAGAAGGGGCAAACCTGGCCAGACAGCATTCTTAACCCACCACTCCCCTTTTGACACGTCACCCCCACCAGTCCACTTTCATAAAACGAACCAGTCCATAACCTTATTCTACCCAGTCACAACCCCTTTTGAACCCTTTGTTATTAAACATGTTTATTTAATAATTAAGGTGGGAAACATCTTTTTAAACCAAAAACCGGATTAAACCCAACTGCTCACCACCACTAATCCCTATAAACCCTAATCCTAATCTAACACAAATCAAGGGGTTTTGAGCTCTAAGTTTCCAGATCATTAATTCCCCTCATCCTCACCTAAACCCAACCCTAATATCACACCCCACAACACCCAACAAGCCCACATGGGTTCCCCTGCTATGTCACTTTCACTCCTTTTTCCCAAAAACGACCAAACCAACGGCTGGATGAATTTCCTTGGTCCCAAAGGTTCACAATGAACGGCTATGATCATCAAATGACAGTTGCATATCACATGGACAGTTTGACCAAAGATTTTTGAAGAATTTTCAAGGGCATTCTTGGGCTTTCATAGAATTAGGGTTTAAGTTCCTATATTATTTTATTCCAAGTATTCTAGTATGTTCCTAGTACCATTATAAAACCAATGTCGACATGTGACATGGTTTCTTGTTCCAGTTTTTGTAAAAGCTAAAATTTATTAATGAAAATGAAACGTTTTATGTTTTACAATCTCTGAGTTCCATTAGCTTCTTTTAAATTTCAGTAGTGTAACAAATTACCTCCATTATAAGTTTTAGTTAAGGTTTGTCTAAGGTTCTGAAAAACGTTTTTTTTGGAATTTCTTAAACTCAAAATTAAGCTATTTGTGGAAGTGATAGTGGAAGCCAGTTGCTTGATTTTTTGTTTAAGAAATTACTCATCCCAGTTTGTTAAGAAAGTTTCAAGCTTGATTTGGTGTTTTCACAGATTTTAGAAAAATCTGTTTTAAAGTTTTTCTATTTTATAGCCAGTAAGCTATAAGCTGCTTCATCAATAAGCTAGCTTTATAGCTTATTGGTTTTCTGTTACAAGTCACTTTTTGTGGTTTCCTCTTATTTGGCAGCTTCAAGTCACCAAGACTTTCAAGATATATTGGGTGGTATGTGGGTTCTTGTTAACCACCACCATCATCATTTCTCTACATTCAACAGCCTTGTTCCAAAGCCATAAGCCCAGCTTTAAAGCTGATGGGAGATGGCATTGCAGCCATAGTGGGGCCCGGATGTGGGTCCCACAAGGTATAAACCTAGGCTTGAACCCTCTCATAGCTTAAAAATTGTGTTTGTATGAATTTTGGTATTAAGTTGCTTGTCTGATTGTTCTTGATGTTTTTCATGTTTATTTGTGGTTCATATGCATGCTAGATCATTAATTATTCAGATTTGGTAGGATTTGTTAGCATTTGGTTTGTAAAAATCCAATTTCAGATTATAAGGGTGTGTTTGGATTTAGGTTTTAAGGGAATATTATTGGAGGATTTTGGCTTAAAAATGTTTGAGCACATCAATTTCAGTAGTATAAGGTGTTATTAGTTTTCAGTTGTTAGTTTGGTTGAGTTTATTTGGGTTTTGAATACTACTAGTTGGGTAAAAATCAGTAAAATCATTTAGTTGCCCCTAACTGCTCAGTTTTGGTGTTTTTGACCCTCATCTTTTGTAGATTGCTAAGGCTTGGTAGTACCTAGGGTTTAGTCCTGGTTGGTGGAGTATTTTTGAGTAGATTGGGTGAGATTTTGTGAGCCAAAACTCACCCAAATGACCAATTAGATCAGCTAAGTCCATCAGACCCCCTTTCTTGTTCACAGTAACTGATCATTACCCATTTGAGTGTGATTTTTTGTATAAAGCTTGCCTGTTTTCTTGATTATTGTGACTCCCCACACTTCCATGAGTGTGGGGGTGCCTTTGTTGCCATTTAATTCCAAGAAACAAGAGCTTTCCTAAGCTCCAAAGCATCAGACCTTGTTTTTTTGTTCAATCAGTGGGACCAAGGTTCCCACTGCTAGTGTAAGAGTTACCCCTGCTTAGCTAAAAGACAGAAGTCACCACATGTCACTATCAGTTTTATATTTTTTTGTCTTTAGTGAACAAAATTAGGAGTTAGACTTTGATTCTTTTTCCATTATTTTTCTTTTTTAATTCTTGATTTTTCAGTATATTTTATTTTTAGGTTACTGTTCATTTGCTATTTTTCTCATAATTTAGCTATTTTAATTCACTTTTTATTATTCAGTTTTTGTCTTTTAGTGTAGAAAATTTATATTTTTCACTTTTAAAATTTTTCTTAGATTTAGAAAATTAGTTTAAGATTTTTAGTTTAAAAACATTTACTGTTCACTTTTTTAATTATTTTTTATAATTAAATTAGGTTAATTAGGGTTTTAATTCCAAACTGTTTTGTCTTTTAGTGCAAATTTTTACATTTTTCAAACTTTTTCAATTTTCTACTGTTCACTAGGGTAATTTAAGATTTTTAAAATTGTTAAATTATTTTTGGCATTATTTTATTATTTTTATGATTATTTTAATTTAAAAATAGTTTTTAGTGATTAAAAAATAGAAAAATAGTTTTGAAAATTTAGGAAAAATACTTTTTAGTCTTTAAATAATATAAGTTAGTTATTAGTTCAATAAAATAATATTTTGGGCATTTTGTTAATTATATTTAATTTTTGGGCTTTAATTAGCATTAAAAATTGAATATTTAATTAATAAAAGGTTTTAAAATATATTTGTTGGATTTTTATTCTTATTTATATTATTTTAGACTTAGTTTAATCTTTTAATTAATTTTTAGGTTTAATTTTTAATTTTGTCACGTTTTACGTATTTACGTTCGCGTTTTACGTCAACGTCGTAGTTTAAACGTTGTCGTAGCTCGTCTTTACTTTTTCTCTTCTAAACCAAAAACGTCACTAATCCAAACATTGTTATTTTATATTTTGGCACATTAATACACACACCTCCTTCGAGAACGAACCCGCATTTATTCGATTCTTCGGTTTTCCTAAATCGTCGAGTTTAATACTTGCCGCATTTATACGTTGTTTTCCTAAACGCGTATTTTCTACATCAGTAGTCCTTTAGGTCTTAGAACAAGACCCGCTCCATTAACATATTAGATTTGATTGATAAAACCTAGTAACTCAAGCAAACGTGCTTGCATTTTGTTGTAAACTAATAGAATTTTTCTCTATTTCCTTTTTTTCCCTTTAACCTCTTATCAATAGTTAGTGTCCTTTAGTTCTTTTTCCAATTAGATAGAAGTATCAGGCTACAATATTCAATCAGTGTTTGTAAGAACTGTTCCAAGAGATTCTTATGAAAATGTACACAATTTGATCGTTGTTTTTTCTCTTCTCTGTGAACTAAGAATTTTCTGGACTATTCATTTGACAATTCTTCCAGTTTCATCTATTCCTCTCTTCAAGGCAATATGTTTACTATTTTGAATAGTTGGTTTATTGCACAAAAATATACAGAAAAATTCATACGTAAGCAGGATTCCATTCATTAAATATTACATTACAAACCGAAAGCATTAAACACACATACTAAAAAAACATATACTAAATAAAAGCATAACACCACATCCTGCATCTACTTAACTAATGGATAATACAAGTACTAATTTCCTCCGTGATTATATTAAATGACCCGGACAATGAGCTCTTGTTGCTCCTCCCGCAACACTTGCTGCCTCCCATCCAAATCCTCGATACGCTCTCTGGCAGCGCGAATGCGCGCTTCTTTCACGGCAGTATCCAGTGTTCTAACACTCCTCAAAAAGCAGTTTAGCACTCTACGGCTCTCTTGAATAAGATTTTGTAGTTTCCCCATTTCGGCAACAATTGCAGAAAGCCTGTTTGCATCATCCATAGCCATACGTGCTAGTACTCAATTTCTTTGATTTGAATTTGATGAAGTGAAGACACTTTTCGAGCCTCCATTTATAGCCTAAGAAAAGAATCTCGCCCCGCGAGTACGCCGGACCTACTATACTAAAAAAAGGTTGTTTGTTTGAATAAACTCGGCGACCGTATAACATTTGTTGCTTATAGATGCAAACTTTATGAACTTGTACACCAGCTTACGTGAAAAAGATTTCATATTATATGCCGATAGACTCGTGACATTCATTTACCGAGTCGTCAAATGAGCCACGTTAAGAAACCCAAGTTATACGCATTGGCCTACAGGATGTCCCACCCAATAGGGCCCGAATGAAAGACTCAAGCCTACATGAACCATCACAAAGAAAGTCCTCAAAATGTTCCTGTTTCGATGAAAGCCCGTATAAGGTCCATAGCACAACAAGACTACCCGTCATCAAAGCAAGTCCCAATGCATGAACTCCCTTTATATAAAGTTCTTCCGTACGTCTTAGATGTCCTTGATGCTTCATTCATCTCCGATCCCTTCTCAACTCAAACTTGTTTTTAGGCATGCAATAGATAGACACTGGTTCTTACCTCTTTCCTATCTATACTTAATTTTAGGCTAGCTATAAGATTCAAGTGCTATAAGATTCAAGGTTGGTACTAAAATACTTGTTGATCACATTCATGGAGGAGATGCACAGAGGGCTCTAGTCTTTTCACGGGGGTTTCTTCTCATCAGTCTTTGTTTTTGTGATACCCAGAACCCGAGGTCACTTACTTTACCCTAAATTACGAATATTTTTTAAATTTTTAAGAAACTTCGTTTATTATATATTTGACTGTTTAAGTTGAAACCGACGTTTAAGGTCGTAATCTTAACGATTGACGATTTGAGAAAGCCGCCGACGACTACGATCCCGAGGGATGCCCAATTTTTATGTTTTATTGTCGCTTTGTCGATGTTAGAATTTTTCGAGAATTTTATTTTTAGTTCGTGTTAAGTCGAGCCGGGTGCGTTTTATCATATCCCGGGTGCGTTTAAATTGCTTTAAAAGTATTTTCGAGTGTTCGGGGTGACTCCCGACTCCCGCAAATTTTCAAAACCAACTAGTAAGTAGATTCCCGCTACTAAAAATTGTCGTTTAAAAATGAGGCCGGGAAAACCAAGATGGCAAGAAAGACCCCTCCAAATTTTACAAAATGGAAAGAAGGGAAAAACACACAACAAAAATCATTTCAAAATTTTTCTTTCTCTCCTTCTCCTCTCTCTTTGGTCGTCGGCCTCCAACCCACCACTACCATAATTTTTTTTCCTTTTTGATTTTGAACAATCCAAGTTTAGACCACTTCCTATATATCCATTGTAAGTGTTTTTGTGCAATCCATAACAACATGCACTAACTTAAATTTTTCAAGAATCAAAGATTTTCAAAAACGTGTTTTGATTTAATTAGACCATTTGCATGTTTAATTGGTGTATTGGTAATGATTAATCATCCATAAAACTAGCCAAAATCAATTTGGTTTGGGTGTTTTGGACACCAACACCCCACGGCCAAATGGGGGTGTTTGGTTGTTCTTGGTGTTTGATGTTTTATGATGTGGGTTCATGTTGAGAGTGATATTTTTGATGTTTCTAGATGATTTAAACTTATTGCATGTGTGGTTTAGGAATTGGGTTTTTATGAAGGTTTCATTTTCCTAGTAGTATAGGATGATTAGGATGTTTATGAGTGTTTATAAGTGGTTAGTATAGGTCTAGGTAATGTTAGAATGGAATGGAAACATGTGTTGAGTTGATTTTGAGGAAGGAAAAATTATGCAGATTGTTTAAGCAAGTTTTAGTGGGTTTAACTTTAAAAACAGGTCATGAGGCTAGGATGTAGTTGAGAGCTTTGTCTTAGCTTCTATTTGGTATAAAAATGAGCTTACGACTCCAAACGAGTCAAAAGTTATGCTACTTTGAATTTTCTTGTACCAGGAGATGAAAATCAACATAACCCGAAATTATGTTTGGTTTTAGGTCAAATCCCCGGGACCATAGATAGAGTTTTATAAAGAATTGAAAGTTTTTCTTTGGTGATAAACCTGTGTTTTTGAGTCTATTTTTAGACTTAGGGGTCAAATTAGCTAATGGTATCTTTTAAATAAGTCAAAGGAGTCTTACATTGTAAAGGTGCAAATCTGTCCGAAAAGTTACGTCTAGTGATGTAATGGGTAGTGGGTCTTAAAAGTGAAAACTTTCTATGAAATTTAAAATGAGATTTCTACAGGTTGTAAGAGATTTTTATAAATTTTCTTATAATTTATAGTGATGCTTAAGTGTTAGAAAACAGCCCGTACTTTTGGTAAGTACCAACAAAATTATAAAATGAGAAACATTTTTAATTACATAGATAGATAGTACGAGTCTAGTAATAATCACATCTATGAGTTTTGGCGTGAGTTTTCATAAGCATCAAGTGTTTTTATATAAGCGTGTTTAGTACAATAATGTACACGGAGTACTGATTCGGTTTTCGTATCTTGATTTTTAGGTCACGTGTTCGATTTTCCAGGGAAACCACATCGTCGGTGATATTTTCGTTACGTCTTCGCTAGAACCACTACTACTACGCAAGGTGAGTTTATAGCCTCGCTTATTACATTTTTAAATAGTTTTACCGCGAGGGGGATGCATGCTATTTTAAATAAAAACGAACATAAGTCATGAATGATTGTTGGACCCGAAAGTTGCCTGAATTGTGTTGAGTACCTAGTTGCAAAAGACCCTATATTTATGAACTATTAACTATTGTTTAATCCTCGTGTGGATTGAAAATAGCCGCTTATAAAATTGATAATACTATGGGGTTGACGACCATATCCGAGACGAGAGCTAGTACGTTGAGTACCCTTTGCGGACGGATAACTTGTGATAAGAAATAAGGTATAATTGCAACTAATACCTTTAGAAGGGGCACTGGTTTCATCTTAATCATGCCGGTAAATGTACGCGGGTGATTGAGTTAACGGATTAGTGTCATGAGCTTAAACACAATTATTAGCTATTGCTAACAATAATAACCTTGAATGATAGATTGTTTGATCGACAATTATATAAATGATCGTGATTGATTTTATTCACTTATGTTCAAAAATGAGATTGTAAAACCTATAAATTTCGCTCAACATTATTTGTTGAACTCTCTAAGCATGTGTTTCAGGTAATCAATGATATGGTAGAAGGGAGCATGCGAGGATGGAAGTTGTTGTGGCTTGGTGGTATACTTTGTCTTTCCTGCCTTTATCACTTAAAACTTTTATATTATGTCATGTGAAACGAGTAATGTACTTTTGGGTTGAGATTCAATGGGGACCTAAACGGAACTCTGTCTTGTATTTTCTATGGGGTTTGAGAAGCAGTAGACTTTGATGTTTTAACAATGTTTAAATTATGTTTAAATTTCTACGTCTCTTTGAGTAGTTCGAAATAGCTTGTGTGTAATGATAACTGCCTAGCACCCAAATGTTGTAGTTCAGTTGCGCATACGATTTGGGGGTGTTAGAGTTTTTCACGTCAGTATTTGGTTTCTCCTCATGAGTCTTTGTTTTCATGTCAGTCTTTTTCTCGACTAATGTTTGGTTAGTGACCCCTGTGTGTACTCCAATTTGTGATTTCAACTTGGCAATCTCTCTACTCCTCTCTGCTAATTTCTCATCGAGTCTCTCATTCTCAAGATGGAGGGAAAGGCAGGGCACACATCGCTTTCTTCTTCAATCTGTCATATGGATAGAGACCTATTCCTCACCATAACTAGACAATTCTCTTCTTGGGGCATAGAGAGTCAGCTAAATGCACATGTAGGCCATTTTGATCCTTTAGGAGGAAAGCGAGTTAGCTGGTACGGGTGGATCCAAAAAGAAGAGAGGAGGGTTCACTACCAGTCAAGAAAGGAAAAAGTTGGTTCAGCATGGCAAGCGCTACCCGTCGCTTGCACTACATTGTCTGACGATAACCTTGCCTCACCGCTTCCGCTCTGACTGAGTTGACCGCCGCACTTGAATTCTATATCCCATTACCCATAGATCTCCTTCCTTATCGTTGCCGGTCTAAGCAGAAGGTTGCTAAGTCAGATGTCTGGTGAACACATTCGTAATGATTATGGGTCTAGTAGGTGTACTGGGAAGGAAGCGAGGTACTGAGTTTAGCGTCGACAGGGCATGTAGTGGATCTTTATTATAATGATATGGGAGACAGTCAAAGCATCAGCCTCAGCATCAACGGAAGAAAAGGAATGACCGGATGCCGTTCAAAAGAGATCCCCGAAGGCTCGAACTTTTTGCTAGCTTTGAAACATGGGCTGAAGGAAAGAGGAAGACCAAACAAAGTCGCGGTCAAAGCAAAGAAAAAGATGCCAAAAAAGATTCACTTTAGCTTCTCTAGCTCGCTTAGTGTAGGTTGCTTGCAATCCTGACATCCCGAGTGACAGTTTGGGGGATTGATTACGTGGTGGAATCTCCTGTTAAGGAGCTTTCCTACGTTCCTGTCCTTGATGTCTCTCTCATTCAGAGGTGAGGGTGAGGTTGCTTGCAAGACTTTCGATAGCTGGCTCGACCGAACGGAATCACCAATCTAGATACTAGATAGAAGGGTCGTTCACTCCCTATTCTTTGAGAGGTTGCTTGAGACGGTAGCATTAGCTAGGCAATCAAGGCAGGTCGAACATAGTCATTCATAGGGCGAAGGTGCAATTGCCTTCTTAGAGCCAGTAACTTCGTACTGAAAATTAGAGAAAAAAGAGTTGCAGAGGCATCTTCCATTCATATCGATTTTGGTTTTTCCGCACCATATTTTGATCTCCCTTTTCTTCGATCAGTGATTCCCAACAAATCCTTGACTCCTCTAATACAATGGGATTTCACACCTGGCGAATCTTTCACTCTACCTCCTCTTATTAAGACTATAGAATGTTCCTGCGAATTACGACTTTCACCCGGAATGTGAGCAAATATAGCATGTCGATTGCTCAATCGTACTTTGGCTATCTTACGTGGAGCTGAATTAGGTTTTTTGGTGTTCTCGTCGGTACACGCGGGCGTATTCCTTGCTTCTGGGGACATTGATCTGAAGCTCGAGTACGGTCCATGCGCCGTTTTTCTTCTCTACCATGACGAATCAATTGATTTAATGTAGGCATCGCTCTTTACTTTTGTCCTCCCCCCGATTGATTTTCGTCCTATCACTAGTGGTTACTCCCAATCCGAAGCACCCTTTTTCCATTCATAGAGAGATCCAATCGTCAAAATCAGTAAAAAGGCTATCATGGACCAAGATCCAAAGGGATCAATCTTGTTGGGAGGTACTGCCCAAGGAAAGGAAAAGGTGACTTCCGGATCAGGGATAATAAATAAAATAGAAACAAGATAAAATCGTATATCAAAACGACTTCTGGCATCACTAGAAGGACCGAAACCACATTCGTAGGGCGACTATTTTTCTGGATAGGTCGAACTATTGGAAGCAAATGGAAAAGGAACACCGAGTGAGATCAAAGAAGCTAGCGGACTGATCACTAAATAGATACAAATAGGTGCAAATTCTGACATCACCACAACCCACTTTGTTTTCTCGCTCCTTGCTCGCGGAGCGGTATACCGAAAAAAGATAGGATTTGAATCGATGACTTAAGGCCTTTGAAACATGGGCTGAAGGAAAGAGGAAGACCAAACAAAGTCGCGGTCAAAGCAAAGAAAAAGATGCCAAAAAAGATTCACTTTAGCTTCTCTAGCTCGCTTAGTGTAGGTTGCTTGCAATCCTGACATCCCGAGTGACAGTTTGGGGGATTGATTACGTGGTTGAATCTCCCGTTAAGGAGCTTTCCTACGTTCCTTTCCTTGATGTCTCTCTCATTCCGAGGTGAGGGTGAGGTTGCTTGCAAGACTTTCGATAGCTGGCTCGGCCGAACGGAATCACCGATCTAGATACTAGATAGAAGGGTCATTCACTCCCTATTCTTTGAGAGGTTGCTTGCGACGGTAGCATTAGCTAGGCAATCAAGGCAGGTTGAACAGAGTCAGTCCTAGGGTGAAGGTGCAATTGCCTTCTTAGAGCCAGTAACTTCGTACTGAAAATCAGAGAAAAAAGAGTTACAGAGGCATCTTCCATTCATATCGATTTTGGTTTTTCCGCACCATATTTTGATCTCCCTTTTCTTTGATCCGGAATTCCCAAAAAATCCTTGACTCCTCTAATACAATAGGATTTCACACCTGGCGAATCTTTCACTGTACCTCCTCTTATTAAGACTATAGAATGTTCCTGCGAATTACGAATTTCGCCCGGAATGTGAGCAAATATATCATGTCGATTGCTCAACCGTACTTTGGCTATCTTACGTGGAGCTGAATTAGGTTTTTTTTGGTGTTCTCGTCGGTACACGCGGGCGTACTCCTTGCTTTTGGGGACATTGATCCGAAGCTCGAGTACGGTCCGTGCGCCGTTTTTTTCTCTACCATGACGAATCAATTGATTTAATGTAGGCATCGCTCTTTACTTTTGTCCTTCCCCTCATTGATTTTTGCCCTATCACTAGTGGTTACTCCCGATTCGAAGCACCCCTTTTCCATTCATAGAGAGATCCAATCGTCAAAATCAGTAAAAAGGCCATCATGGACCAAGATCCAAAGGGATCAATCTTGTTGGGAGGTACTGCCTAAGGAAAGGAAAAGGTGACTTCCGGATCAGGGATAATAAATAAAATAGAAACAAGATAAAATCGTATACCAAAACGACTTCTGGCATCCCTGAAAGGATCGAAACCACATTCGTAGGCCGACAATATTTCTGGATAGGTCGAACTATTGGAAGCAAATGGAAAAGGAACAACGAGATTGATCCCTTTCCCCCCCCCCCCCCCACATCGTAGATAGCAGTCAGAGTCAGTACGCTTTCTATTCTCTTTATATTGTCTTTATATTATATATGAAAATAAATAAGAAAGGATGGCTGCCGAGGCCCAGAACTTCCCCATCACTTATTGTCATGTTGTGATATTCGAATGGAATGCTTATTCTCTCATATTTGTTTTGGAACATCATACAAAACGTTTGAAATGAATAAAATTTTTAAAAAATAGCAAAAAGTTCCATTTCATTCAGAACGGAATGAAACAAAATAAACTCTATTCAAATTATTATTAGATTTGATTGATAAAACCTAGTAACTCAAGCTATTTATTAATGTGGCAAAATAGAGGGTGACTACGTAACGAAAATAATGGTTAGGTGTGTAATTGAATGAATCAATTCATAGTCATTAATGTGGCAATATATATGGTCCCGGAACTGAAGTCTACAAATATGATGATGAAATTAGTCAATGGAAAACATATGGAAATCTTTTACAACCACATAAACTTCATCATTCAGTAATGTCAGTATGTCTGGTCATGGTAATAAAATTGGAAACGCGTTTTTACGTATATATAAGACTCTACCCTGGTTACATCAGTAAGAAGAGTTTCTTTTACTACTCACTAAAGGAGATCAGTAGCAGGATGAGAAGGAACCTTTTGTTCTTAGTATTAATGACACTTTGCTTCCAGAAACGCCTAGAAGCACAAGAAGTACGAGCATATAACAAGATCCCGGTTGGGGTGATTCAAAATATGGGATCATGGGTTGGAAAGATGGCTAATAGCTGCATCAGCATGGCGTTATCTGACTTTTACATGATCAACAGTCACTACAATACAAGGATTGTCCTTCACAATAAGGATACATATGGAGAACCACTGCAAGCTCTATCTGCTGGTACTCTTATTCATCCACTTTCAACCAAGATCTTAAAAAAAATCCAAAATATTTGTTTAAACTTATTTGTTAACTTATGTACGGAGTAGTAAAATTTATAGCGATGTATAGTTTTGTGATAACTATGTCAAGTGTCGAACAAAACTATATTTTACTTGGGCTTTAATGATCTATAATAGAATAAAACTAAACGGATGAGGTATTCCCTCTTCATGTTACTAGCGAGGACGAGTCTTTGACTCGGACATATGAGACCTAACCGGCAGGCCTGTGAGGGGTTGCAATCAAGTAGGTTACTTATAAGATTTCTAAATCAAGTATATTTTTCTGATTCGATTTAGAAAGTAGGAAACTAGAAATATACTTTTATTGTAACTTGTCACTTTTCTCTGTAGCTTCTTGCTAGAGTCTCTTAATAAAATTACCGTTAAAAGAAACAAAATATACTTGTGGCAAAGTAATACAAAAAGAACTATGTTCGATTTTTTGTACCCCTCTTCTAAAACAAGTTGTTTTATGAAGTGCCTATTTTGTTTTATGAGTAACCTGAGTTTTTATTAAGTAAATTAGTAACCCAAATGTCGTAGTGTTTTATAAGTTTAGTGATTTGTACGTATACTTTTTGTACGATCAAATGTCGGGTTTTATAAGTTCAGTGACCAATGACCTAAGTCATTAAACCTTTTATAACATGTACATTTTAGATGATGATGTTTCATTTACAAGTGTTTTTCTTTGTTTTAATCCATTCATATATGTAGTAAGATATAATTTGGGTTACTGCTTCAGCTGTTGATCTTCTGGCTAAACAAAAGATTCAAGCAATCATCGGTTCAGAGTCAATTGTCGACGGAAAATTTCTTGCAGTATTAGGAGACGAAGCTCAAGTACCTATCCTTTCACTTTCACCAACTCCATCTTCCAACAAGCATCCTTATTTTTTTCAAATTACAGAAGATGAAACCACTCAGCTAAAAGGCATTTCAGCAATAGCAGAATCCTTTGGATGGAAGAACGTCATCGTTATCTGTGAGGACACTGATAATGGACACGATATTGCTAAATTAATTGCAAACGCATTCCGATCGAGGGGCATATTAGTAACTTACACTAGCCTAGTTTTAACACCTGCTAGCAGTGAACAAGTCTACAAAGAGCTTTACAAGCTTAAAACTATGCACTCAAAATTCTTTGTCATTCATGTTTCCCCTTCTCTTGCATCCCATCTTTTCTTGAATGCAAAACATCTAGGGATGATGGACGCAGGATACAAATGGATTAGCACCCGTAAGACTATGAACTTTTTGAATTTTATGGATGGTGAGGTCATTGAGTCTATGCAAGGAGTGGTGGGTTTTAGATCATATATTCCAAAATCGAGGGATCTTCAGAAATTTATATCTAAATTGAGAAACAGCTATGAGCTAACGAACATAAGTGCTAACGCTATTTGGGCATATGATGCAGTTTCAGCACTAGCAATGGCTATTGAGAGCACACAAGATCTGAGACTGAACTCAAAAGATTTAAATATGACTGGCTCGGCTCAATGGACTACAGCTGAACTTCTAAATCAGATGCTAAGAATCTCATTTGATGGTATCGGTGGTACTTTCCGGTTTACGAATGGGAGGCTAAGTGAACAAGTTTTAGAAATAATTAATGTGATAGGTAAAGAAGAACGAAGGGTTGGGTTTTGGAGATCAGAGGATGCTGCTTTCACCAAAAAGTCGGTGAATCCATTTTCTGATGATGGTCTGGATGCCATCGTATGGCCAGGGGGTATCCAGGCTAATCCAACACATAGGATGCTACAAATGAGTACCAGACTCAGAATTGGCATTCCACTAAAACACAGATCATTTGGAGGACTTTTTCAAGTGAACACAGATGCTCTAACTAATAAAATGGTTGTCTCAGGGTATTGTGTAGACGTGCTCCTAGCCTGTTTCCATGCATTAAATCATAATGTAGAGTTGGAATTCATTCTAGTTAATGGATATGTAGCAGCTGGATCAGGACATTACCAGCGTCTTATAGATCAAGTCCATGCTGGGGTATGCATGTTTCCCAATCTAGTATTATAAATTTTTTGGTAATCAGCATATTCTGATGGATTCTAAGTCGTTGTATCAGGAATTTGATGCTGGTGTTGGAGATATAACAATCACATCAAACAGATCTAAATATGTGGACTTCACAATACCATTTTCCGATCTTGGCCTTGGAATACTATCAAGAAATGCTGATACAAGCATGTGGATCTTTATGAAGCCACTTAGTTCAGATCTGTGGGTTGTATGTGGTTGCTTCTTATTTTTACTGGGATTTGTCATTTGGATTCTCGAACATCGAACAAATGAAGAATTTCAAGGTTCACCAGTCGAACAAATCGGAACAACCATCTGGTTTGCCTTTTCAACCATTGTTTATGCTCATAGTAAGCTCTCCCAAAACAAATCCAGTCCAAAATTAGTTCTACTTTTCAACAAGTACTCTCACATATTAACATTCAATTATTACAGGACAGAAGCTGCAAAGTAATTTGTCAAGATTTGTGGTCACAGTGTGGTTGTTCGTAGTGCTTGTGCTTGTTTCAAGCTACACTGCAACTTTAAGTTCGCTATTAACTGTTGAGCAAATTCAGTTAGCATCAAAGGGAGACTCAACTGTTTACACTTATGAAACCTTTATAGCGGGAGTCCTTGATGGGAGTTTCGAAAAAGAGAAATTATGCAAGGTAAGTGATGCATTAGAGTTAGAATATTATGCTGATGCTTTGTCACGTGGGAGTAAGAAAGGTGGCGTTGATGCAATTGTTACCGAAATTCCTTACATTAAGGAATTTCTTAGCAAGTATCCAACTGGCTACACCATGACTCCCTATGAAGTTATCACTAATGGTTTTGGCTTCGTGAGTCTCCTATCTGATGTTAGACCTTATATATTAATATCTTTCATGTTCGTCATTGTAATGTTAGCTATAATTTGCAGCCATTCCCGCTAGGTTCACCCTGGGCACCTTTGATCTCGACACAGATTGCAAAACTACGAGAAGACGGTACTCTAAAAATGTTGGAGAATAAGTGGCTTAATCCAGGATCAAAGGAGTCTGCGCCTTTGCAGAAAGTTCTAAACTTTAAAGGGTTGCGTGGTCTATTTCTAATCAGCGGAGTGTCAATGGCAGCTGCTCTTTTTCTATACATGCTTTATCACATTCATGACAAATGGAGTAAGAAATCAGGAGCAAACTTAATATAGATTAGGGGATTAAGTGTACATTGTAATTTAGCTCAATAGTTAAGCTTGCCTTGCAAGACAAGGATGTTTTCTATTCGACTTAAGATAGGTTTCTACTCCCTCTTCTTATCTTAATGTAAGCCTTTTTTTTGGTTATTGATTGATAAAGAGAGTTCTAGAGTATATCATGTGCATGTTATTTATACTTTTGTCGATTATCTTGTGCTTTTGATGTGTCGATTATTATGGGGAACTCTTTGATCAATTCGCTCTAAGCATTAGGTTTGTTTGACGTTTTTTTTCCAACAAATGACACTTGTGTTAGGAATTTATTGATGATAACACTGTAGAATACCAGATAGACACCTCGATCTCACTCACCTCACAAACAGCAGAACTCACTGATATGGAAGTTATATGTGATTAAGTGGAGAAAGAATACTACTGATATATTTCCTATATTCAACAAAATAAAGGGATTTAAATAGCCTTACACAAGCAACAAAATAGCAACAGAAATGTAGCAACGTGGGTACACAATCTTTCCTAAAGAACCCGATAAATATGACCCACTCTCTTAGTACAATGCTATTACTAGGTCAAACATAATACTAATACAAGCTAAGCTATAACTTCAAGAATAAATACTTGAATGTGACGAACAACTAAATCAAATATGTCGGAGTTTTGCATGAATTGGTGCGATACAACAACTAAATCAAGAATAAATACTTGAATGTGACGAACCTAAATTGATATATTCATGATGGTATTTGATTTTGTATTTATGGTGTATGAAGCTACTATCACAACTCTTCAAAAAAATTAATAAAAGATTAATTATGTAAATCCATCAAATACGAACTCAAGAGCCCGAGACTCATCTTTTGACCATTAATATATACTACATAGAAGCAACGAATAAAATCAAATTTTCGGTTAAAACAATTTACTTTTCTACTTACAAATTAAGTTTATTTTTCGGTTTCAATATTTCATTTAGGTAAATTAACACTGCGAAGCAAAATTTCTTCCCTTTATATACGCAATCATATCAACTTCATCATTCATGAATGTGGGAAGGTATATGGTGATAGTTGTTTGACTGCAAGTCATGAGTCAACTGGAATTATATGGAAATCTTTTGCAACCACATAAACCTCATCATCATCCAGTAGTGTCCGAATATGGTCAATTAAGTTGATTTATTGATAAAGTCTATGATAATGTGGAAACGCGTTTTTACAACGTAATTTACAGGTTTTGTAAGACTCATGCCCATAATGATATTTCTGACTCTACCCAATAAGAGTTTATTTTTATTTTTATTTTTACTATTCACTACAGGAGATCCTAGCAGGGATGAGAAGGAACCTTTTGTTCTTGGTGTTAATGACACTTTGCTTCCAGATACGCTCAAAACCACAAGAAGTACGAGCATATAACGAGATCCCGGTTGGGGTGATTCTAGATATGGGATCATGGGTTGGAAAGACGGCTAATATCTGCATCAGCATGGCTGTATCTGACTTTTACATGGTCAACAGTCACTACAATACAAGGATTGTCGTTCACAATAAGGATACAAATGGAGAACCCCTGCATGCTCTATCTGCTGGTACTCTAAACTTATTTTGTTAAACATGTTATATATAGTAGGTTCTTGTACCACGACTTTTATGATCTATAACAGTAATAAATTACTAAACGGTTAAGGTTTTCCCTCTTCATATTACCCAGTATTTTAAAACGACCCGTCCAGTTGAACTGTGACCCGGTCGAGTTACTTGACACCGGGTTTAACCGAAAAAACCCGGTTGAACCGCCGGTTGATTAAGCGGTTGAACCATGACCCTATGGCTCGACCGGATCAATTAAAAAACCGGGTTATAAAACATTGAAATTATTACGCCGAGAGGATGAGTCTTTGACTCGGACATATGAGACCTAACCGGGGTACTCCTCTTTTAAAAATGTTGTTTTATTGAAAGTACTTATGGTTTTTATTAGTAATACGAGTAACCTGAACACACAGTTTTTGTTAAATAAATAATTAGTAACCTAAATGTCGTAGTGTTTTATGAGTTCAGTGATTTGTGATTTGTTAGTATACTTTTTATATGTTCAACAACCCAAGTGTCCGGTTTTAGAGTTCAACAAAAAGGTTCACTAACCTAAGTCATTAACCTTTCGTATCATGTATGTACACATTAGATGATGTTTCATTTGGTTTACTCCTTCAGCTGTTGATCTTTTGGCAAAACCAAAAGTTCAAGCAATCATAAGTTCAGAGTCAATTGTCGACGCAAAATTTCTTGCGGTACTAGGAGACGAAGTTCAAGTACCTATCCTTTCACTTTCACCAACTCCATCTTCCAACAAGCATCCTTATTTTTTTCAAATTACACAAGATGAAACCGCTCAGCTAAAAGGGATTTCAGCAATAGCAGAATCCTTTGGATGGAAGAATGTCATTGTTATCTGCGAGGACACTGATAATGGACACGATATGGCTAAATTAATTGCAATTGCATTCCGATCGAGGGGAATATTAGTAACTTATACTACCCTAATTTTAACAACTGCTAGCAGTGAACTAGTCCACAAAGAGCTTTACAAGCTTAAGGCTATGCACTCAAAATTCTTTGTGATTCATGTTTCCCCTTCTCTTGCATCCCACTTTTTCTTGAATGCAAAACATCTAGGGATGATGGACGCAGGATACAAATGGATTATCACCAGTAAGACTACGAACTTTTTGAATTTTATGGATGGTGAAGTTATTGAGTCTATGCAAGGGGTGGTGGGTTTTAAATCATATTTTCCAAACTCGAGGAAAATTCAGAAATTCGTTTCTAAATGGAGAGAGGGCAATGAGCTAACGAACATAAATGCTTACGCTATTTGGGCATATGATGCAGTTTCAGCACTAGCCATGGCTGTTGAGAGCACACAAGCTCTGAGACCGAACTCAAAAGATATTAATATGACTGGATCGGCTCAACGGACTACAGCTGAACTTCTAAATCAGATGCTAAAAATATCATTTGATGGTTTAGGTGGTGCTTTCCGGTTTATGAACGGGAGGCTTAGTGCACAAATCTTAGAAATAATAAATCTGATAGGTAAAGGAGAACGAAGGGTTGGATTTTGGAGATCAGAGGATGCTGCTTTCACCAAAAAGTTAGTGAATTCATTTTCTGATGATGGCTTTGACGCCATCGTATGGCCAGGAGGTATCCAGGCCAATCCAACACATAGGATGCTACAAACGAGTAACAGACTCAGAATTGGCATTCCACTACAAGAGAGATCTTTTGGTGGAGTTTTTCTAGTGCACACAGATGCTCAAACTAATAAAACGGTTGTCTCAGGGTATTCTGTAGACGTGCTCATAGCCTGTTTCCATGCATTAAATCAGAATGTAGAGCTGGAATTCATTTTAGCTAATGGACTTGTAGGAGCTGGATCAGGACATTACCAGCGTCTTATAGATCAAGTCCATGCTGGGGTATGCATGTTTCCGAATCTAGTATTATATATTTTTTGGTAATCAGCATATTTTAATGGATTATAAGTTGTTGTATCAGGAATTTGATGGTGGTGTTGGAGATATAACAATCACAGCAAACAGATCTAAATACGTTGACTTCACACTGCCATTTTCCGATCTTGGCCTTGGAATAGTAACAAGAAATGCTGATACAAGCATGTGGATCTTTATGAAGCCACTTAGTTCAGATCTGTGGGTTATATCTGGTTGCTTCTTTGTTTTACTGGGATTTGTCATTTGGATTCTCGAACATCGAATAAATGAAGAATTCCAAGGTTCACCAGTCGAACAAATCGGAACAACCATCTGGTTTGCCTTCTCAACCATTGTTTATGCTCATAGTACGTAAGCTCTCCTAAAACATTTCTGCAACAATATTAGTTCTACCTTTTCAACAAGCACCACATATTAACAATCAATTGTTTCAGGGCAGAAGCTGCAAAGTAATTTGTCAAGATTTGTGGTCACAGTGTGGTTGTTTGTAGTGCTTGTGCTTGTTTCAAGCTACACTGCAACATTAAGTTCGGTATTAACTGTTGAGCAAATTCAGTTAGCATCAAAGAGAGGCTCAATTGGGTACAGTTATGATGCCTCTATAGTGGGAGTCCTTGGTGGGAGTTTCAATAATGACAAGATTGAAATTCAGCTAATTGATGCATCAGGCCCAGAATATTATGCTGATGCTTTGTTACGTGGGAGTAAGAAAGGTGGCGCTGATGCAGTTGTTGCCGAAATTCCTTACATAAAGGAATTCCTTGTTAAGTATCCAACTGGCTACACCATGACTCCCTCTGAAGTTATCACTAATGGTTTTGGCTTCGTGAGTCTCCTAACTGATGTTCAACCATAAAGATTAATCTCTTTTATGTTCATCATAGTAATGTTAGCTATAATTTGCAGCCATTCCCGCTAGGTTCACCATGGGCCCCTTTGATCTCAACACAGATTGCCAAACTACGAGAAGACGGTACTCTAAAGATGTTGGAGAATAAGTGGCTTAATCCAGGATCAACGGAGGCTGCACCTTTGCAGAAAGTTCTAAACTTTAAAGGGTTGCGTGGTCTATTTCTGATCAGTGGAGTGTCAATGGCAGCTGCTCTATTTCTATACATGCTTTATTACATTCATGACAAATGGCATTTCAACTATGCAATGTTGGCTGGGGGAAAGCTAGCTTTCATTATGAACTTACTCACGGTTAGAACTGCTAATGAAGTTGCAGGAAGATGATCAAATAGAAATTACTACTATGCCAGTGCTAATCATAGATATTAGTATTGTTAGCTAATAAGGCTCATTGGCCGGACCCACTTGTTTAGGGCTTGCTTAGTTGCTAGAGTTAGGTAAATTTATTTTTTACATAATGTTTTGTAATTTTTACGGTTCAGTTGAATCATATCAATATAGTGTTTGATATTCCTCTTTGATTTCAATATGGTATCAAGAGGATTTGCAGTTGACTTGGGGTTGACTTTTTTTCTGCATTGGCAAGATAGGAAGCGGCTGAGTGGCATTAAATGTAATTGTGTTGAAGAAAACGGAGTCATTTCGGGCTTATATTAGTGTAGTCGGAAAAAATTTAAAAGTAAAATGGTAAAGTTATGAAATTAATTTGTAAAGTGTTTAAAGTCGAAACATTTTAATAAGTATGAGTATTATATAACTTTTACCCTAATAAAAAAGAAAAACATAATTTGGTATTTCCTTTTTGATAATATAGCGTTTGTTGTAAGTAAGATGTTACATGCCATGGGCGGATTGAATTAGCCTACCAAAAGAAATGGCTCAAATCTGATTGGATGATGAATGATAATTAAACGTGATTCTTCTCAATGTTTAGTTCGAACAATTGATGTTTGGTTTTGATTAGTTTTCACATTCTCATGGTACACTTCTAATAGTTAATGGTTATGTATGGTATGGGGCATTAATAGTGGTAATGGAATCGGTAACCGGAACGGTATTGGTATCGGAATTTGGTATGGACTGATATGTTTGTTTGGTTTGTAAGAGAGGAAGGTATGACAACAAGCATACCCTTAATTTTTTGTCTAGTCACCTACCAACTCAGCGTCATATTATACCAACACAATTAATCAAAATACTTATTCACTCACAAAACACCCAACCCCTCTTCATTTGGGCCCACCACTATCTTTTATTTTTCATTTTTTCATTTTCACACAAAGTAAAATTTATTTCACTCAAATAAAATATTAGAAATACGAAAATAAAAATTACAAATACAGATTAAAAAAAATTACGATACGAAAAAAAAATTAAAAAACACAACAATTAACATAAACTACTAATTTTGGGGTTGACGATGCTCCCAATATGGTCAATAAGACAACGTTGAAGCCTTAAATGTGTCGGCTTATCACGAAGTTCTTTATGTTGTCTTTGACGTATTGCACAATGCTCGACCAATGTCCTTAATATATTTGGCTGTGAACAAACATACATTTATGCAGCTTCAGATATCGCACCCCCTGATTTTTCAAAATCATGTTGTGTAATATGATGCAGGTGTACATGATTATACGTAACTTGTTCACAGTAAATTGACGCGCTGACTGAGCAATAATACGCCATCTCCCTTGTAAGACATCAAATGCCCTTTCAATATCCTTTCGGGCACCTTCTTGACGGCGTTTGAAAAAAGCTGTTTTTTCATCGCATGCAATACTAAATGATTTCACAAAAGCTGACCATTGTGGGTAAATACCGTCTGCAAGGTAGTACCCTCTATGAAAAGTTTGCCCGTTTACAAGATACGCGGCCTCGGGTTCATTACCATCCAAAAGATCAGCAAATAAGGGTGAATGATTGAGAACGGTAATATCATTGTTTGAACCTACAACCCCGAAAAATGCATGTCAAATCCACAAATCGTATGATGCAGTAGCATCTAGTATTATGGTTGGGTATTTTTATCCCCTCTACAAAATTGGCCGTGCCATGATCTCGGACAATTAATCCATTCCCAAGTGCATACAGTCTATACTACCAAGCATCCCGGGAAACCTATGAATCGTATTATGAGCGGCATATAGTTTTTGAATGTCAGCTGGTGTGGGTTTTCTTAAAAATTCGGCTTGAAACAAATCCATTACGCACATCAAAAAGTAATCAAGACAATCGCGTGCGCAATGTGCACGCATTTGCAAGTATTCATCTAATGAATCTGGCAGTGTACCGAACACCAATTGGCGTATGGAAAATGTGCATTTCATAATTACACTAAAACTTTTTAAACCCGTTGCATTAATGCGGCTAGTAAAAAAGTAAAAGTGTTTGGGTAGAGGATTATTTGTTTGATTGTAGTTTTTAATACCTTGAACAATCTCTAAGAAAAGAGAACGTCGCATTCGATACCGCTTCTGGAAATACTCCTCGTGATACTTTGGATACGGGCCGAAGTAATCTTCCAGCAAACGTGCTTCGGCGATTTCACGTTGACGGTTAATGTATCTACGCTTTCGTATTGCCTCAGCTTCTTCTTCTGCTTCTTCTACTTCAAGTTGGGTTATGTAATCTAAATCGTCCATATCTTCTTCACCGGATCATTCGTTCTCCATTTTTTGTATAAGGTTTGTTGTTTGAAAGAGAGATTTTAGTTATGTGTGTGTGTTAAAAATAAGAATATTAGGATTATATATAAGAAAAAAACTTATTAATAAAAATGTTACCGTTTAATAGCCAACGGCTATATATCCCACTTACTTCTCGTCGTCAAGATTTTGCGAAACCGAAATCCTCTCGGCGAAGGGGGGGGGGGGGGGGGGGGTCGGTGTGGCGATGAGGCTCGACGAGGGCCGGTGAGGTGCCACCTCGGACCGGCGAGCACCAACTCGTCACCACACCTTCCTCTCTAATAGTTATATCAGTTTTGTTTGGTTTTGGATTGATGTTCGTGACTGATGGTTTGTCCTGATTTGAAATTAGTATTAATATTCGTATTGAAAACTATGACCGGCATTTGGTATTTGCATCCGTTTTTAATGGAATAGTCCATCTCAAAATTATTGTTCGCAGACAAGAATTAAACAGTTTCAAAAAAATTTATTAATTACTATTTTGGTTTATACGAAAGCATAAAAAAGACAGTTTTACCCTTTGGTAAATAATATCATCTTTTATTTTTGTAAAGATAAATTTAGACTAAGAGTAAACTTAAACCAACTCAACTACTATTTTTAGATGTGGACAATAATTTTGGAACAAACAAAAAATAAAAGGTGGACAATAATTTTTGGATGAAGGTAGTATGCTTTTGGGTTGGTGATTGTGATGGTGATGCTATAATCTTAATTGATTTGACTATGTATTGAGTGGTTATGTGTAACATCTCTGCATCAACAACATGTCTTGGGTTCGGCTTGGTTTCGCCTATTTCTACATTTTGTTACACGGATATGTTTTGTCTGTATCTGTCTAGGAATTTGCATGTCTACCTGCCTATCTGCTATCTGTTTGAATCTGAATGTCAAGATCAAGACACTCTAGTAGTAGTCGTCTTTGTCAAGATCGAGATGTAAGATTGTGAAATTAAGCTAAGTCATAATTACCCTATATTTTGAACTATAGGTTACATATGTGTAACCATGTCAATTCAATATAATTATGATTCATACTAATGGTACATCAATTCTTCAACCGTTTTGTTTGTTAGTATTGATGGTATACTTACTCTTAAGACTATATATATGACTAGTCCTCTCCCTACCCAATACACACACAAAATAGAAGTATAATCATTGTAGCTCTCCATCTAGCTCTCTACACGCAATTGGGTTAAGGGCGAGAAACTAGTCGTGTTTAAGTGTTGCTTACATCATGTCAACATCCGCTACGGCTTCCGGTATGTTGTTCTTGTTTTGTCCTATTTGTGGTTATTATCGTATTCTAAGATCTTGTGCCATAATAGTATAAGTGTTCTTCATGCATGTTTTAATATTAATGTTTATACACTTATAATAATTCTTACATGTGGTATCTAGAGCCAACGTTTTGAATAAATAATAACCCGTATATTCGAAACCTAAAATTGTTTCATTATTTTTTGTTACTGTTTGCACATTTGCAAATACATGTGTTATATATTTGTGACATTCTCATGTGCATGAAATGTGTAATATTTGTATGTACGTCAACGAATCTCAAAACCTAAACATATAAAAATCCAAAGTTACTATCATTTACTTATGAATAAATTGTTCATTTACTATCATTTACTTATGAATAAATTGTTTATGTGAAAAAGAAAATGCGTATTACTTTTACATCTAATTTGTTTTATGTTTCTCCTTTTCTTTTTCTTGTAACAAGATAATGATACTTTTAACTCTTGATTGAATGCTAGTGTAACATTATTTAGTTGTATCAAGTATTTTTTTTTCACGCTTATTACGTAATTAACTTGCGATTGTGTATAGTTTACTAGCGCACATCATACATTTGCGTTTAACAATAGATAAACTAATAAAGTCTAATACTTAGTTTTTTTTTTATTGTTGAATGTTGTCTCTCATGATGTTTATCGCTTCCGCTGTCGAAAATTGTTTTTCAAATATTGCATGTTTTGTAAACTTGCATTTAAATGTTTGATTTTGAATGTACTCTTCTTGTAATATTTCTTTTACGCACTTTTAGTATTATGAATCTGTAAGGTCTATGTTATGATTTTGTACTTTTAGTCAATAAATTGATTTATTTACATTTAAAATTGTAATATGATGATGTTTCATGATTGATTACTCTTTATGGTCAAATGTTTAAATATAGCAATTAAAAACTTGATAACTACATGCATGATATTTATGTAATAGTTAATTTAAATTGTTGCACTTGTTTACGTTTTGAGTTAGGGATGTTTTATGTCCAAATTAATTGACATATTAAAAAAAAATTTAATGTTACATTATTTCAAATAATTGTAACGATAATCTTTTATGATTATTTAAGTTTGAAGAATTTAATTAGATGTTACAAATTTTGAAATATTTATTAATTGTAAAATTTATATGTCTTAAATCTTCATTGATAATTTTTTTTAAACATAAATCTTTATTATTGCATTTAAGAGTTAACGTTACAAAATTAAACTATTTGTAACAATTATGTGTTTAAAATCTTCATTCTGTTATTAATTTTTTATTTATTTATTTATTATATGACATTTAGTGATATTAATTTTTTAGTCACCAAAGTGGCCAAATTAATTTCAAATTTGTAGTCATATTATTCACGTTGTTTTATAAAGAATGCTATTATACATTTTATTAGTTGATAGAATTTATGAATTTGCCCAAAGGAAAATTGTTATTCTATAACTAATATATTGAAAGTTGAAAATTAATACACTTTTGTCATGTGTGTGTAGTTATTCAAAGATGCTTTATACATTTGACAAAGTATATTCTATTTTCATATAAAGTTTTATTGCATTCTAATAATGATGATGATATATTGTTGTGTTTACCCAAAGGAGACCAATAATATATATTTAAATTATTTATCTCACATTTTTTTTAATTAGTAAGCATATATATTTTTTGTAGCAATTAACCTTCACTCTCAAGCTTCTTCTGTTACCTTGTTTACCGGTGTGAATTTCTCCGAATGGAGCGAACAAGTCACTTTCCACTTAGGTGCTTTGGATCTTGACTTGGCGCTTTTGGAGGATAGGCCTGCTAACCTTATCAATGAAAGTACAGAGGCTCAAAAAGCATACCATAAGGCATGGACAAGGTCGAACAGACTTTGCTTGAACTTTATGCGGATGTCAATTGCCAACAACATTAAGCCTAGTCTTCCTAGCATTGAAAATCAGAATGCTAAAGATTTTCTTACGCTAGTGGAAGAGAAGTTTCGTTCTGCTGACAAAGCACTAACAGGGACACTTATGGCTGAACTCACCACCATGAAATTTGATGGTTCAAAGAGTTTGCAGCAACATGTCCTTGATATGACAAATAACGCAGCAAGACTTAAGACACTAGGTATGAATGTGGATGACTCTTTCTTGGTGCAATTCATTATGAAATCACTTCCTCCTGAATATGGACCGTTTCACATCAATTATAACACATTAAAGGATAAGTGGAATATTGATGAATTGTCCAGTAAGCTTATTCAAGAGGAATCAAGACTAAAGAAGCAAAGAGTTCACTCTGTTAACTTAGTGAATCAAGGAGTTGACAAGAAGCTCAAACCAACACCCAAGAAATTTAAGAAGAAGCACCATGCTACAACCTCAAAGGTTGCTAATGGTGT
Organism: Glebionis coronaria; assembly: GCA_025667525.1. Lineage (NCBI taxonomy): Eukaryota > Viridiplantae > Streptophyta > Magnoliopsida > Asterales > Asteraceae > Glebionis > Glebionis coronaria. The sequence goes on from CM046879.1 coordinate 521,310,137, forward strand.
GAAGAAGGAACAATGGGACAACAAATGCAAATTTTGTAAGAAAGAGGGGCATTTCCAAAAGGATTACCTTAAGCGTAAGGCTTGGTTCGAAAAGAAAGGTATACATTATGTTTCTGTATGCTTTGAATCAAATTTGTCTAAAGTTCCTTCTAATACTTGGTGGTTTGATTCTGGTGTTACTACTCATGTTTCCAATATTATGCAGGGATTCCTTACAATCCAAACCATAAGCACAACTAATAACTTTCTCTTTATGGGGAACCGAATGAAGGCCCCAATTGAAGGCGTAGGGACTTATCGTCTGAAGTTAGATACCGGGTTTCACTTGGATCTAATGAATACTCTCTATGTACCTTCGATTTCTAGAAATTTAATTTCTATTCCGAGACTTGATGTTAGTGGATATACTTTTGGTGGTGGAAATGGTCGTTTTAGTTTATATAAGAATAAATCGTTTGTTGGTTATGGTATTCTTATTGATAATTTATATAAATTAAAACTTGATGATGTTTTTTCTCAATCTCTATTTACTGTTGAACATAATGTTGGAATAAAACGTAGTATGGTGAATGAAAATTCTGCATTCTTGTGGCATAAACGTTTGGGTCATATATCCAAAGAAAGATTACAAAGATTGGTGAAGAACGAGATTCTACCAAATCTGGACTTCACCGATTTTGGCTTGTGTGTGGAATGCATTAATGGAAAGCAAACCAAACATAGCAAGAAAGGTGCCACAAGAAGCAGCGATCTCCTTGAAATTATACACACTGATATTTGTGGACCATTTGATACTCCATCCTTCACTGGAGAAAAATATTTTATCACCTTTATAGATGATTTTTCACGTTATGAATATGTCTTTTGCTGCATGAAAAATCTCAATCTATAAATGCCCTCGAGGTGTTTGTAAACGAGGTTGACAGGCAACTAGATAGAAAAGTGAAGATCGTAAGATCTGATAGAGGTGGTGAATATTATGGAAAATATGATGAATCTGGACAATGTCCTGGTCCCTTTGCAAAATTCCTCGAAAGTCGCGGCATGTGTGCTCAATATACTATGCCGAGCACACCACAACAAAATGGTGTGGCAGAAAGGCGAAACAGAACATTAATGGAGATGGTTAGGAGCATGATCAGTAAATGATCTTTACCCAAAAGTTTGTGGATATATGCACTTAAAACTGCAGTGTATCTATTAAATAGGGTTCCTAGTAAGTCAGTTCCCAAAACTCCATTTGAGTTATGGACTGGAAGGAAACCTAGTCTAAGACACCTGCATGTTTGGGGTTGTCCTTCAGAGGCACGAGTTTACAATCCACAAGAAAAGAAATTGGATTCTCGAAACGTTAGTGGTTACTTCATTGGTTACCCAGAGAAGTCCAAAGGGTATAGGTTTTATTGTCCAAAACACAGTTCTAGAATTGTTGAAACAGGCAATGCCAAATTTATAGAAAATGGTGAAGTTAGTGGGAGTGTTGAAAATCATGTTGTGGATATTAATGAAATAAGGGATGATGACCCATCTCCCATGAATGTTTATAAATCCACACCTACACCAAATGTTGTTCCTGTATCTCAAAATCAAGAACAACATTTAAATAATGAACAAACACCTCATGAAGAAAATAACTTGCCAACTCAAACAAGTGAACCAGTTGGAATAGCATTGAACAAACCTACAAGGGTTAGAAAATCAACTATTTCTGATGATTATATATTTTACTTACAAGAGACAGATTTTGATATTGGTATTGATAATGATCCTGTATCGTTTTCACAAGCCATAAAAAGTGATAAGTCTGAATTATGGATTGACGCTATGAAAGAAGAGTTAGAATCAATGGCTCAAAATAAAGTCTGGGATCTTGTAAACTTGCCAGAAGGTTCTAAATGAGTTAGGTGTAAATGGGTCTATAAGACCAAACGCGACTCTAAAGGCAGTGTTGAAAGATATAAAGCTAGACTTGTAGCCAAAGGTTGCACTCAGAAAAGCGGCGTTGATTACCATGAGACTTTTTCACCCGTCTCAAAGAAGGATTCTTTGAGAATAATATTGGCATTAGTGGCCCATTTTGACTTAGAGCTACATCAAATGGATGTGAAAACCGCCTTTTTGAATGGAAATCTTGAGGAGGAAGTTTATATGGAGCAACCTGAAGGGTTTTCCATTGATGGTAAAGAAAATATGGTGTGTAAATTAAAGAAATCAATATATGGACTTAAACAAGCTTCTAGACAATGGTATATTAAGTTTAATGATACCATTATATCTTTCGGTTTTAAAGAAATCATCGTTGATCGATGCATATACCGCAAGATCAGTGGGAGCAAGTTTATATTTTTGGTTCTATATGTTGATGATATCTTTCTTGCGACTAATGACTTTGGTTTATTGCATAAGACTAAACAATATCTCTCTAAGAATTTTGAAATGAAAGATATGGGTGAGGCATCCTATGTGATTGGAATTTCAATATTCCGTGATAGATCTCAAGGTATATTAGGATTGTCTCAAAAAGCCTATATCGATAAAATTCTTGAGAGATTTAATATGAGCAGATGCTCGGATGGTATAGTCCCTATTCAAAAGGGAGACACGTTTAGTCTTAAAAAATGTCCAAAGAATGACGTGGAACGAAAGGAAATGGAAAATATTCTATATGCTTCAGTTGTGGGCAGTTTAATGTATCTACAAACTTGCACTAGACCCGACATCAGTTTTGCGATCGGAATGCTATGTAGATATCAAAGTAATCCCGGTATTCATCACTAGAAAGCTGCAAAGAAAGTATTGAGATATCTTCAAGGAACAAAGGATTATATGCTTACTTATAAGAGGTCTAATCACTTGGAAGTGGTTGGATATGCTGATTCTGATTATGCTGGATGCAAGGATAGTGGAAAGTCAACGTTTGGCTATGTGTTTCAACTGGCTCAAGGAGCTATTTCCTGGAAAAGTGCCAAACAATCTATCATTGCTGCATCTACTATGGAAGCAGAATTTGTAGCTTGTTATGAGGCTACTATTCATGCATTATGGTTGCGGAACTTTATTTCAGGGCTTGGGGTTGTCGACACTATAAGCAAGCCGCTGAAAATGTACTGTGATGATACCGCAACAATTTTCTTCTCTAAGAACGATAAATACTCTAAAGGTGCAAAACACATGGATATAAAATTCTTTATCGTGAAAGAAGAAGTTCAGAAACAAAGAGTGCATCTCGAACATATTAGTACGGATCTAATGATTGCGGATCCTCTTACCAAGGGTTTACCACCAAAGGCATTTATGCAACATGTTCCTAGGTTGGGTCTTGGTTGTATTGATAACTAATTATGATGTTCTAACACTCTTGAGCTCAATAAAATGTTTCTGATGTTGTTTCTTATTCATTATGTTAATCATGCATTTATGTTTGGAACAAGAAATTTTATGTATTATCATAACAAGTATGTGGACTGTATGTTATTCATATATAACTTACGAATCTAGCATGATGAGTTCATAATGTTGTGATGTATGGAAGGGAGTATACAAGAAATAATGTGTATGACCGCCATGATCCCCATTATGTGATTTGTTATGTTGAGATACTTATGATGACGGTTATTAAGATTTGATTTGCTAGCCTTATGTTGTACCATGTAGAAACATCATGTCAAGTGGGAGAATGTAAGATTGTGACATTAAGCTAAGTCATAATTACCCTATATTTTTAATTATAGGTTACATATGTGTAATCATGTCAATTCAATATAATTATGATTCATACTAATGGTACATCAATTCTTAAACCGTTTTGTTTGTTAGTATTGATGGTATACTTACTCTTAAGACTATATATATGACTAGTCCTCTCCCTACCCAATACACACACAAAATAGAAGTAGAATCATTGTAGCTCTCCATCTAGCTCTCTACACGCAATTGGGTTAAGGGCGAGAAACTAGTCGTGTTTAAGTGTTGCTTACATCATGTCAACATCCGCTACGGCTTCCGGTATGTTGTTCTTGTTTCGTCCTATTAATGTGGTTATTATCGTATTCTAAGATCTTGTGCCATAATAGTATAAGTGTTCTTCATGCATGTTTTAATATTAATGTTTTTACACTTATAATAATTCTTACACGAGACACTCCGTTATAGTCGTCTTTGCCAAGATCAAGACACTCAAGTAGTAGTCATCTTTGCTCAGTCTGTATGAAGTTGTTTGTAATCTTGATCTCTCTCGTTCGTCTTTTTATTTGTGTGATCTATACTCTGCACCTGCCTATGCTCTATCGTTCATCTCTCTGTATGTGTGACTCTCTGCTCTGCACCTGCCTGATCTACTCTCGTTCAGCTTTATGTTTGTTTTTCAGCTTTTGTTTATTTTATGGGTGAAAAACTCCCAATGTTCACCGTTATGGCATTGTGAGTTTGAGGAGGGATGTTAGCTAATAAGGACCATTCGCGCGACCCACTGTTTAGGGCTCGCTTAGTTGCTAGGGTTAGGCTAGTTTATTTTCTACATACGGTTTTGTAATCTTTGCGCTTTAGTTGAATCTCATCAATATATTTTTTGGGCATTCCCTCTTTGATTACAAGTATAATTATATGGTACATTTTCTATCTTCTGCTTGTTTGGCATACATACCAAAGTACAACCTACAATTTCTATGCTCTGCTTGTCTCATTTGTGGGTTACTACTATGCTATCCAGCATAATTTGCCTACTAAATCAAGATGATGCAGTTTATTATAAGCATGAACAAGTGTTGATAGGTAAATCAAAAGGTTTTTCTGATTTGTTGTTACATTGAACCTTAAAATTCATTATATACCCATGTTCATAAATTCAAATGACTATGCCCAATGAAAAAAAATAAACAAGTGTTGAAGCATACTTTGGCTAGACCGGTTCAACGACTCTCCTGGGTCGTTCGTCGTGCTCCCCGGTCCCGAGTGATGCTGCAAACAATAGAATAACCGGATAGACGTGGACCCGAGGCCGGAGCCCCGGGGTCCACTTCCGTCGGTCAAGTTAGTATTAGGACGATATATGGTAAAAGAGGTGTAGTTGTAACTGATAACCTGATTATAGAATGAGCCCCTACCCTTATATTTATAGGAGTAGGGTTTCTTGAAAGATAAGTAAGGTGTATAGGCCACGGGCCTGTTGGGTCGTGGGCCTCCTGGGTCGCGCGCCTGTTAGGTCGGGCTTATACCGACTATACGTCGACATGTCCCCCAGTCTAGTATGATATGGTTCCTGACCATGTTATGCTAGACTAATTCATATGTCACACTTTACCAAATAAACGCGTATGGCTTGCTGCTAGGACATCCACGTGGTGGGCTACCTTTAGCAAAAAGATGATGGGAAAACTATGCGAATAGTGAGCGCAGCCACTATACGTCACCATGTCCCCCAGTCTAGTATGCGAGGATTTCACCAAGGTTATTAGACTCTACACCATATCCGCTACCTATAAGTGTATCCATGTCAAAATAAATAGGAAACCCGCATACGTAAGACAGGTAGTTGTGCTAGAATGCTTGGTTTCCAGTTATGCAACGGTACCCCGTAAGAAGAAACTTGTTCTATAGCCGGGGTAACACTGGCATTGGCAAGGTTTTATTCTTATTCATCGCTAACACGAGGATAACAAGAAGGTTTTGTAAAGGTGGAGGTTGAACCCGTATGTTGCATCATGAATACTTTGAAGGCGAACTTATTATACCCACTGATGATGCAATATAGTGCGAATATTGCATTCGGCTTAATGCCAACAGAAGACGAACTTCATATTGCATAGCGCAAGGCTATATGGTAATCAACTTAACACAGGGCCCGCGATAACTTTTATGTGATGAGTGTGAATACGATATCCGACTGTAGCACACAATAGGTTAGCAAGACCTCTTGCATGCTAAGTGCGAATACAGAGTTTAGCGTATAATGTAACACTATTGATACCGTATGTGGTATCGTTTACACACGGACCTGACATGCGCGCTCCGGAGAGTCTTGTGGTGGCGGATGACCGCACAAGATACCTGATCTTGTAGTAACATAATAGTTACAGTGCGCCTGCAGTGCGCCTTAATGCTCGCGCGAAGGCTTAGATACGCGTATCATTAATAATGTTAGGGTTGCAACCCTCTTACGCGGGAGGCATGTCATGTCCTGCATGAACCTGCGGCGGAAACCTGATTCGTCATTTTGCGAACGCGTGATTCGGCTTAGTACCAGGCTTGCAATGCCACTTACATACTTAGTTGTGGATACATGATCCACAACAGCAGGTTCCTGACCTGACGGATCCGCACAATAATATTTACGATGCACAAAATAGTATTCTACATGCTTTAAAATATAAATGCTAAAATACAATCAAATAAGATCATATCAATGGTAGTGTGATACCCCTATAGCCCCCCAAGTTTAATGGTGCTATATTTACTAGTAATATTAAACTTATGTAGAAAGTATTCGAAAAATTTGAACAATTTTTTAACGCTTACCCCTATGGGACATGACCCTCGTGGCTTAGGCATACTAGAAAGATGGCGGACCCCACCTCAATATGGTGAAGATTTATAAAATAAAACACAAGGTGTGTGTTTATTATAAGATTAAACGTCGTACATTAATATGGTAAATATGTATGAAATTCGGTTTAAACAACAATAGGCATAAGATGTTGTCAACAAATGTATAAATGCGTAAGCCATAATCATGGCCGAGGTACGGTTATGTATGAAAAATGTTCAGACGGGCAGTCCAAAATAATTCGTCTTAACGCGCAGATCACTGCGACGAAATTTAAACAAAGCAATACGCTTGATCGCGCGGATTGTCACGAACAAACTAAATAATACATCCGACGGGCGGACCGTCGCGACCGAACCAAATAAAATAATATGTTTTGGTCGTGCGGAGAGCAACGACCAAATTAAAATATTATCTTTGATCGCGCGACTCGCAACAACCAAACTAAATAAAATAATACGTTTGGTCGCGCGGCTCGCCGTGACCAAACTAAATAAAATAAGACGTTTGCTCGCGCGGCTCGCAGCGACCAAACTAAATAAAATAAGACGGTTGGCCGCGCGGCTCATAGCGACCAAACTAAATAAAATAATACGTTTGGTCGCGCGGCTCGCCGCGACCAAACTAAATAAAATAAGACGTTTGGCCGCGCGGCTCGCAGCGACCAAACTAAATAAAATAAGAGTTTGGTCGCGCGGCTCGCAGCGACCAAACTAAATAAAATAAGTCGTTTGGTCGCGGCTCGCCGCGACCAAACTAAGTAAAATAAGACGTTTAGCAGCGCGGCTCGCAGCGACCAAACTAAATAAAATAAGACGTTTGGCCGCGCGGCTCGCAGCGACCAAACTAAATAAAATAAGACGTTTGGTCGCGCGACTCGCAGCGACCAAACTAAATAATACGTCCGGACGGGCGGATAACCGCGACCGAACTAAATAAAATAATAAGTTTGGTCGCTCAGATTGCCACGACCAAAATAAAATAATATTTTTAAAAGGACGGACTAACGTGAAAGAACGCGGCTCATAACTCCAGATTTTAAAAATAAAATATTCTAAAAAACATGCGGATGAGTGCAGTTGGACAACCATGACCGCGGATAAAGAGGTCGAGTCAAGACATATACGAAAAATGAAATCAAAAGATATATAATATCTCCTTACCAATTTAAAAGATATAGTAATATCTTGTACTAATATACAGAAAATAGTATTTTTTTTAAGATATAGTAATACTCTTACAAATTTGATTATTTCGTAATATACCTTTATCCAATTTAAAAGATAACTGATATCTTTTATTAATATAAAAATATTGATAAAAAATATGACCGAACATACGGATGAACGCGAAAGGTCGGGCCATGTTTATTGTGCGTATATGGATAAATATAATATATCCGTATGCGAATTTATTCCAATAGTAATAAAGGACATGCAAATATCCTATCTTAGTAAAGAAAATTCACACATTAAATAAACAACATGATGCATCTATTTTACATGCCTCATTAGTGGTTAAACGGAACGCATACATAGATATTTAGATCCCATCATGCATAATTCATAATACCGTGAATAAAAAACAAAAAGCACGATAGTTTTAGGGTTACCGATTTTCGATATAGACTATTTCTTTTCGGCACCATGAGACCACGAAACATGGTTTAGTCAGGGTCCCATGGATGGCGCCAACTTGTTGAAGCATAGTTTGGCTAGACCGGTTCAACGACTCTCCTGGGCCGTTCATCATGCTTCCCGGTCCCAAGTGATGCTACAAACAATAGAAGAACCGGTTAGACGTGGACCCGAGGCCAGAGCCCTGGTGTCCACCTCCGACGGTCAAGTTAGTATTAGGACGATATGTGGTAAAAGAGGTGTAGTTGTAAGTGATAACCTGATTATAGAATGAGCCCCCTACACTTGTATTTATAGGAGTAGGGTTTCTTGAAAGATAAGTAAGGTGTATGGGCCACGGGCCTGTTGGGTCGCGGGCCTCCTGGGTCGCGCGCCTGTTAGGTCGAGCTTATACCGACTATACGTCGACAACAAGCAAAATAGTGTATACAACCCAAATATTTTAACTAGGTTTCTTAAACATCACGTACGTCAGTGCATGTATAGGCATTTCTTGATATTATTTTAAAGCAATGGCAATGTGAATTCAACATATAGGTATCTATAGAGTTATGAATGCGGACCAATTGAGGATAAAAGTGTGTGTCTTTATTAAGATCAAATGAAGGTGATTACAAGCCTTATATAGGCCTTACTATGTTATAAAACGCTCACAATACTTCTGAAACATATAGTTCTTCATCTCCTCCTTCCCCCTCCCCCCTCCCCCCTCTCTCTCAAGTTGGAGGCTTTGTAAGCCCCATATTGCAAGAGAATAATGAGTGTTGTATCTTTCTAAGCGATTTAGTTATGGGATCTACAATTTTTGCTTGGGTAGGAATATAAGTTGTTTGAATGAGACCATTTTGAACCTTGTCTCTAGTGAAATGACAATCAATAGCTAAGTGTTTTGTTATGTCATGATAACAAGGATTATCTTAAATTTATTGAGCATACTTATTATCACAAAAGAGAGTACTTGGAAGTTTGATAGGAATCATCACATCTTGTAATAAGTAACTTAACCTTAAAAGTTTACATGTTGTTGCAGCCACACTCCTGTATTCAGCTTTAGTAGAACTTCTTGAAATTGTTGGCTCTGATAGGTGTGAAAACACCCATTCTTTTACCACTTAATTATAATAATAACCAAGCCAAAACGTGTATTTTATGTCGTAAATGTCGGAATTATGCGTGGTTTGTGTTTTTATTTGTGTTTTAGGACCGAAAGATGAAAAAGGAAGAAAACACGGGCTTTCACGGGCTTTTATCAAAGAAATCGAGAAAAGACGAAGTCAAAAGATCAAGAGTGCAAAAAGAACGGAAGTCCAAGGCCTATTCTGAAGATTTATCGAGGAAAAAGTCTAAAGACGGAAGTTTAATGAAGTCGAAGAACTCAAGTCTAATAAATGAAGAAAATTATAAGACGAGTTAAATTTATATCGACAAATCCTAAGACGACGTCGAGAAAGACAAATAATTTAAATCGAGTCGAAACGAGAAGAAAGAAAGAAGAAAGCTCCAATACATTTTCCTCCTCCTATATAAACCCTCCTAATATGTCATTAGGAGGTGTTAGTCATTTTAGGAGTAGATTAGTTTAGGAGTAGGAGTAGATTACTTTCTCTCTCTAGATTTATTTCATGTTCTTAAGCTTTTCTTTCAAGTTTTCTTAATCTTTAATCTTTAATCTTGCACTTTTGAATCTTTAATCTTCATCTTATTTCAAGCTTTCTACAATCATTCTCATTCTTCTCTTCTTGTTTTAAAAATCTTTTGTTTGATTTGTTTAATCTTAAAATTTTCATCTTTATGCTTATTTTTTTATTAAAGCGCTTATCTTTCTATTCTTATCATTTTTATGTGATTCATGGTTTTAGATTATAGTGCTTATTGCTTATTTTATGTTTTTCTTATTTTTAAATATTTTGATTATTTAGTGTTTTTAAAAGTTTTAAATTTTGGCTTATTTGTTTTTTCTTAAAGTTGATTTGGTTAAGTTTTTAGATAAATAAGTTGATTTGATAGATTAATATTTTTATAAAAAGTTGATTTCTAATATTTAGTTTATTTTATGTTTTTTAAGTTTTTAAATTGTGGCTTATTTAGTTTTTCTTAAAATCTTTTTGGTTAAAGTTTTGATAAAGTGCTTATTTGGTCTTTGCTTAATTGCATTTCATCGGATTAGGGTTTTACTTTCCGACCGTTATTCCGACTGTTTTCATCGGAATAGGGTTTGTGTATTCCGATACATATTCCAATCAATATTCCGACAGTTACTATAATTTGTTATTCCGATAGCTTTTTCTGTTTGATATTCCGATGGAATTTAGTATACACATTCCGACAGTTTGTATATATAACATTCCCATACTTTGTTTTTGCCATGATATTACGACCAAATGACATGCATGCCTGCATGCTTATAGTATTTTTGGCGCCATTTTCACCTACTAGCTTGCTAGCTTGAGCTATATGCTTGCTAGCTTGTTTATTATTTAGTATTGTTCCGTAATCGTTTAGTTTTATCTGAAAGTCGTTCCGTTTTTTATTCTGAAAGTCACGTATTTTTAGTTATATTTTTCGCCTAATTTTAGTATTAATATTTTTTTGAAAATTTTAAGTTTTATCTTTTATTTAGTACCCGCTTTAGCTTTTACCTCGATTAGTTTTAAAGTACCCTCTTAGTTTTATTTTCTCCTTTTTCATTAAGTAAATTTTATTTTTCAGCCGAAAGTTAATTTCTTCTTTTAGTTTTATTTTTATTAATTGTTTTGTTTTAATTTGCGTTTTATTATTTGTTTTGTTTTTGTCTTATTTTAAATACATTTCGCATTCCTTTTTAATTAGTTATAGACAACGACAACCTTATATTTTATTCACCAAGAACGACTGAGTCACACATTTAACCAGTAATCAATTCGAATTGAATCGAAACGAACAAATTTTCATACTTAGCAAAAATCTTGTATTAAATGGCGCCGCTGCCGGCTCTTTTCGTGAAGATTAACGGTTTATTGTGAGAGACGCGTTGGATTTTGGGATGCGTTCACTTTTGGACGTTATTTTTCTTGCCAAATTTTCAAAAATCCTAAAAAATAAAAATTTTCAAAAATCCCGAAAACATTTGAAAAATCATAAAAAGCATTTATTTTTCGAAAGTTTTGCACCAAAAATATTCTTCTTGCTTATCTATTGTTCTTAATGGATTCATATGTTGCTTGTGCTGCAGGGTGTGGAAGACCATTGTATGGTTTTCAAACATGTCAATGGTGTACATGTGAGCGGTGTGGAAATGATATCGACAATACACAATTTGGATTTTGTCCCTCGTGTAATTCGATTAACTCATCCTTTGCTTCTAATGCACTTACACCACCCTCTTGCATATATTATGGAAGCGATTCTCATTGGCATGTTTCGTGTCCTATTCGATACCCGTCTCATGACGAACAAGAACCGGGTTACAATTATGACAATGGTAATAGCTATCTACAAGAAGCACCGGGTTTTCCTCAATACCCGTATTGCAAAAATTGTGAGGGCTCTCACGATACCTTTTATTGTCCGCCGATGAATTATTATGAGCCAAATCCGTGTTCTAATTCTTCTTAACCGATTATTTATGATGGACCACATCCGTGCTATAATTCTGGTTTTCATAATTTTGAGTCCCCACAATACACCCTCGATCATCAACCTTCTTTGAATCCGAATGATGAAACACACGCCCTTATTTTGAAACTTCAAGAAGCCGTGGTTCAGCAAACAGAAGCAAGGGAGAAGGAAAAGCGACAACAACAAGAGCAAGTATCTAATCTTAGTGATTATACTCCTCCTCTTGTGCGTCCATACTACTATTACGATGATGACGAGGATGATATCTATGATCTCAACCCATCTTCTGAGATTACTACTCCTACTATTGATATCCCTAATGCGTCTAAGGATAGTGATACATCGAGTGAGATTAGTGATTATGGTCTTGATAAATTCTTTGATGAGGTTTGTGATGCACCGAATTTTGTGAAGCCTACGGACGAGGTCGCTCTTAATGATGATTTTTCTCCATGCTATGAGAATTTCACTTTTGAAATTTCTCCTTCTCCCCCGGGCGATGAAGGCGATGTTGATTTATTCTCTCTGACATACTAGAAGTTCACCACCGAACTTGGTCTGGTAGATGAGGTGGAAGACGTTATTCTTCGCGACAAATTACTGAAAGTTCATCTTCTTATTGCTAAAATTGAAGCGTTGAATTCTGCTCCTATTTCTGAGTCTTTACCTCCGTCTATTACTTCAGTTGAGAATAATGATACAGCTATGGAGGAAATCGACATTCTCTCAATACCTCTGGGTATTGATGATGATGATACGGAGGGGGATATTATTTTTGATAAATTGCTGCATGAAGATATTGTCCCAAGTCCCCCTCCCGAGCACCTTTCATCCACTCCTTTAGACACCATTACGGAGGATGAGTGCTTTAACCCGGGAGGTGACATTGACTATTTTATGAGTGATAACTTTACGGCTTTACCGCTTAGTCAACATTCATTGTCTTTGGGGGATGACAATGTGCTTCCTTTACCCACCCCACCTCCCGTGGATCACAACCTCACATACTTTTCATATGTTGAGAGGACTTTTCTACCCTTCAAGACTTATCCTCCGGCCTCTCCTTCATTGATGTCCTCCGGGAACGAGGATAAGGTCTTTGATCCCAGTATTACATTTGAGGCTTCCCCATGGACCATTTAATTCGAGGACGAGTCAGGCTCGTGACTCGGTGAACAAAAACAAGCGCTTTTTGGGAGGCAACCCAATATCTATCTATCTTTATCTGTTTTTTTTATAATAAGTGTAGGGGGAGACCCTAGAATGTGTTTGTTGTTTTCTTCCTTATCATGTGCAGGGATCCGAGATTTCAAAGATTCATTCTTGATGACTTTTGACGACCTGTGATTCCGTGTTCCCGTCTTCCCGGTTCTATCCTAAACTCTTTTGATTCACTATTTTATATTCTTAAATATTAAAATAGGAATCACCTTAGTTGTCTCTTCCTTAGCAAGATTTAAACAAAGTGCACCATGTCTTAAGTGTAGGGGAGTTTACTCCCACATGCTTAAACATTGAGGACAATGTTTGCATTAAGTGTAGGGGGACTTCTATCGAAGTTAAGTGGGCTTTTCCTTGTATTTGTCCTCATTTTAACCGGAAAAATTATTTTTTGACATTTTTTAAAATTTTTGATCTATTTTGGCCTAGTTGTAGTTACCTTTGTATAGTTATTTTCTTTCTTTGCTAGAATAAATTTTAATAAAGTGGTTTTAATTTTTCAACGTTGTGAATCTTTTGACTCAACCCGAGTTTACTTATCTAAGTTTACTCTAGCTAGTATCCTTAACGTGTTTAAGTCAAGTTTTGCTAGGCATTTATATAGGGAACTTTAAAACGCGAAAGTCTTAACTCTTATGGGTTAAGAACAAGAACTTTTCGCAAGTTCCTATAATTGATCCTAGAAAGTCGTTTATCAAGGGAACTTTAATATGCGAATTCTAAAACTTGAAAATGTCTAAGAAGTTGCAAGATCCTATAGATGACTAGAAAACCCAAAACTTTGATTTAATTGGCTAAGCATCCACGAGTCTCATTCCTTGATATTTTAAATTGTGGAGAACGAGAGATGATAGAGTCAATTATAAGTTTGGTATTCTTTCATGAACTTATGTGAGTTGATTATGAGCTTTTTCTCCCATCGCTTGTTAATAAATTTAATTGCAATAAATAAGGTCGTACGATTTGAAAAGTTACTTAGCTTCTAGCCCAAGATCGTTTAAAAGTTGCTCGGTATTAATTAGAGTTCATAGCCAAGGCATAACTTACTGAAGCGGGATGCGAAGATTGGCGAGTCCGAAAAGGCCCTAACAAGGCATGAGGGCTACATTTTGTTACTAAAAATCCCAAGTGATGTGAAGAATCATTTATCAAAAGTCAATATGAAGGATCGAGAGACACGACGAAAAGCAAATACTCCCCAAAAGATCATGGAGAAGTCTATCCGAAAAGACCCTAACAAGGTATGAGGATAAATAGATCCAAGTCCTAAAAGGAGGCGGATCGTTGTATATCAAAGTCTAAAATAAAGATTGGAGAAAAATGAAAAAGTCGTGGTCCAAATATGAAGAATCTCTCAAAAGGTTCAAGTGAAGAAATACCTATTATGAAGAGAAGACAATTATTTCATGAACGTCTCTCAAGATTCGAAGTATGAAGTCGCTGCCAAATATCGGTCCGAGAAAGGTCTCAAATCGTGAAGCGAGTTATGCCAAGATATGAACTTTAAGAGGTCCCGAGAAGCAGTTTTAAAAGATTTTGTCCTTTAGCTAACTATTGATTAAATCGTCCCACTTTATTTTCAGCCTAAATTAACTATCGAAATAAGTCAAACAATGAATCCTAGTGATCATTCAAGACAATTATAAAATATAAGAGATACACCTAGGAATAAGGGAGTCTAAGTGAAGAATTGGACCACATGAGTTTGTATTAGTTTGCTAACTTATAATAACAATGATCTCGTTTATAAGCTTGGTGTGGGGAACGTGAAACTTGAGGATGATAAACATTCATGACTGCCAAAACCCTAATGTAAGTCTTTTAGCTCTTTACTTGTTTTCTTCCATTGAATATTTTATAATTTTCTATCTCTTTAATGTCTTGTGTTTAATAAAGACCAAGGTGGATTGATTATGATGGACAGTGTAAAACTTGCTTTATAATTAATGCATTGCATGAGGGCATTGTAATGGTCAAGTGTAGGGGATTTGATAGGTGTGAAAACACCCATCCTTTTACCACTTAATTATAATAATAAACAAGCAAAAACGTGTATTTTATGTCGTAAATGTCAGAATTATGCGTGGTTTGTGTTTTTATTTGTGTTTTAGGACCGAAAGATGAAAAAGGAAGAAAACACGGGCTTTCACGGGCTTTTATCGAAGAAATCTAGAAAAGACAAAGTCAAAAGATCAAGTGTGCAAAAAGATCGGAAGTCCAAGGCCTATTCTGAAAATTTATCGAGGAAAAAGTCTATAGATGGAAGTTTAATGAAGTCGAAGAACTCAAGTCTAATAAATGAAGCAAATTATAAGACGAGTTAAATTTATATCGACAAATCCCAAGACGACGTCGAGAAAGACAAAGAATTTAAATCGAGTCGAAACGAGAAGAAAGAAATAAGAAAGCTCCAACACATTTTCCTCCTCCTATATAAACCCTCCTAATATGTCTTTAGGAGGTGTTAGTCATTTTATGAGTAGATTAGTTTAGGAGTAGGAGTAGATTACTTTCTCTCTCTAGATTTATTTCATGTTCTTAAGCTTTTCTTTCAAGTTTTCTTAATCTTTAATCTTTAATCTTGTACTTTTGAATCTTTAATCTTCATCTTATTTCAAGCTTTTTACAATCATTCTCATTCTTCTCTTCTTGTTTCAAAAATCTTTTGTTTGATTTGTTTAATCTTAAAATTTTCATCTTTATGCTTATTTTTTATTAAAGCGCTTATCTTTCTATTCTTATCATTTTTATGTGATTCATGGTTTTAGATTATAGTGCTTATTGCTTATTTTATGTTTTTCTTATTTTTAAATATTTTGATTATTTAGTGTTTTTAAAAGTTTTTAAATTTTGGCTTATTTGTTTTTTTTCTTAAAGTTGATTTGGTTAAGTTTTTAGATAAATAAGTTGATTTGGTAGATTAATATTTTTATAAAATGTTGATTTTTAATATTTAGTTTATTTGTGTTTTTAAAGTTTTTAAATTGTGGCTTATTTAGTTTTTCTTAAAATCTTTTTGGTTAACGTTTTGATAAAGTGCTTATTTGGTCTTTGCTTAATTGCATTTCATCGGATTAGGGTTTTACTTTCCGACCGTTATTCCGACTGTTTTCATCGGAATAGGGTTTGTGTATTCCGATACATATTCCAATCAATATTCCGACAGTTACTATAATTTGTTATTCCGATAGCTTTTTCTGTTTGATATTTCGATGGAATTTAGTATACACATTCCGGCAGTTTGTATATATAACATTCCCATACTTTGTTTTTGCCATGATATTACGACCAAATGACATGCATGCCTGCATGCTTATTGTATTTTTGGCGCCATTTTCACCTACTAGCTTGCTAGCTTGAGCTGTATGCTTGCTAGCTTGTTTATTATTTAGTATTGTTCCGTAATCGTTTAGTTTTATCTGAAAGTTGTTCCGTTTTTCATTCTGAAAGTCATGTATTTTTAGTTATATTTTTCGCCTAATTTTAGTATTAATATTTTTTTGAAAATTTTAAGTTTTATCTTTTATTTAGTACCCGCTTAGCTTTTACCTCGATTAGTTTTAAAGTACCCTCTTAGTTTTATTTTCTCCTTTTTCATTAAGTAAATTTTATTTTTCAGTCGAAAGTTAATTTCTTCTTTTAGTTTTATTTTTATTAATTGTTTTGTTTTAATTTGCGTTTTATTATTTGTTTTGTTTTTGTCTTATTTTAAATACATTTCGCATTCACTTTTTAATTAGTTATATTCAACGACAACCTTTTATTTTATTCACCAAGAACGACTGAGTCACACATTTAACGGTAATCAATTCGAATTGAATCGAAACGAACAAATTTTCTGTTGGGAATCTGAACTTGTTAGATTCCCTGATCATAGATTTAAACATAATTAGGCTGTTAGATAGTCTCTTGCCTGTGCCTAGGAGGCAGGCAAGTTTCGCAAGACTCACAGAGATCCAAGTCTCTGTGTGCAACCTCAGAGGAGTCCATATCAGAGACATTGTCAAGGAAGTCAAAGATTACTTGAAGACATACTCATTGGCTGTGATAGATAACAACCAAGATGTATCAGGGACTCTGAGGGGTTGAGAGTTAACAGGGGTGGCAATACCCTGTTAACACTCAGCACACTTTGGACATGCCATTTGTGTGTTCGAGACTATTAAGAAAAAGGAAACTGTTTTGACAACTGTTTCCTTAAAGCATAATGGAAGACTACCAAGAATAGAAGGACATCATGTGACTGATGTGGGAACTTGTAAAAGCTTGTGTAGTCACCATCAAGTACTATTTAGGTCAATCTCGTAACACTATAAATAAGATGTGTATCCATGCATTAATGTTCAACACTTTGAGATATTTATAACATTATTGCATAGAACTTAGTGAATCAAACAGCTACGACTGTATTCATAAGTTAGGGTTTATAGTTGTTCAAAGTGTGCACAACACATTGTCATCAAACGGTGTTATCCATAACACTTGTAGTTCTTTATTATACAATAATAAGATTACGTTTGAAAAGTAATACCTTGTGTTGATTAAGTTAAGATTAGGGTTTCTAGCATTGATTAGGGACTTTCAATTGGTATCAGAGCGGTGTTTGATATTAAAACCTTCAAGAAACATCGTTCTCAGTTTTATAATCAAGATCCACCATGCTAGAAACTTCTAACCCACCACTATCACCTTCCACAAACCCATCTTCACCAAGACTCTACCCTCCTGCCAATGACGATGATCTACCCCAACTTCTTGACTCAAGAGGTGGATCACACGTCACTAGTGTACCAGTCTTTGATGAAGAAGATTTTGCCAGTTGGAAGAGTCAATTTCTTGTGTATCTCGATGGACTTGAACCTTTTCTTCTAGAAATTTTAGAAAACGGTCCTTATATTCCCATGGCGCTTACATCCACTGAAGAAAATCCTCTTCCCAAACCTCTCAAACAATGGACTCCAGCTGATAGAAAATTGGCAAACCAAGATAAACGTCTCAAAAGCATCATAATATCCTGTCTTCCCAAACATATCATGAAGTCTGTCATTTAGTGTCCCACAGCTAAACAAATGTGGACATACCTCATCCTTGGCCATGAAGGACCCTCTGAAACAAGAGAGACAAAGATTCAGGCACTCAGACTTCAGTTCAATGCCTTCAAGTCACTAGAAGGTGAAAAGGTTCAGCAAATCTATACAAGGCTGAAGATTCTTCTCAATGACCTAGAAATGAATGATGTCACTATTGGTCAAGCTGAGATCAATGCCACATTTGTCAACAGCCTTCCTAGAAAGTGGCTGAGTATGAATCAAACTCAGAGAGCTAACAACTCAATCAAAAAGGACACCTTGCTCAGCTTTATGGAAAGTATAATTATGAAGAAGGGCTGATTGATACTATTTACAAGTCAGAGACTGAAAGATTTGTAGTCCAAGGAGCATCTTCTAAAGCCTTGATCTCTGCAACACATCCTCATGACAGCGATTCAGATGTTGAAGAAGACACCCGCAGCAGCCAAGAGTTCTTGACAGAGCTTAATGCGGAGTTTCATGAAAGAGCCTTGCTAGCCAACCAAAGAAGATTCTTCAAAAGATCAGGAAGAATAGGATCAGCTAGTAAACCAACTGACAGGTCAAAAGAAACTTGCTTTGCCTGTGGAAAGCTTGGACATTTTCAAAAAGACTGTCCTTCCACCAAGACATCCTCACCCTCTTATCCATCATCTTCATCCAAACCTTACAAGTTCAAACAACATAACAACTCATCTCACCAATCCAATTCATCAGACACTGAGAAGAAGGATTACAAAAACAAGTACAAGGCACTTAAAGCTGAGTTAGAACAAATGAACTTGAAGATTGAAGCTCTGTCCAAGAAGAAGGGTGGTGAAAAAAAGACATAGAAAGGGTTGGTTGCTGAAGCTTATGATTGGAATGATGAGCCACTGACTTTAGATGAAGAAGATACCACCAGAGTCAGGGCTTTCATGGCGATAGCTGAGGATGAACCAGCTGTTGGAAAAGGTGATGCAAGATCAGGACAATGGGTTGACATCACAATGAAAAAGGTACACAGGCTTTTATCTATGTCTGATAGTGATGAACGTAAGCATGTCCTTGATTACACCATTGTTGATTTACACTTTGTTGAGGAACAAAGAAAGAACCTACTTGAAAAGTTTCACTCTGTTAAATCTGAATTGCTAAATGCTAAATCTGAATGTGAAACTCTCAGGCGGTTAATTTAGATAAAATATCCCTACAAAATGAAGTAGCTAGATTAACCTGGAAAAACATTGCCTTAAATGATCAAGTCTCTGAATTAAACAAGATTATTGAAAAATGGATGTGTGCTAGGTTCACTATAGATCAATTGCTTAATGATGAAGTGCCTGCTGACATTAAAAGGGATATATCTGCTAAGAAAAATAAGCTGAGAATTCTCACCAAACCCAAAGACATTGTCTTCAAATCTACAGAGACAATTCATATGTCAGATACCACCTTGCCTGATAACCATGTCTCTGAAGATGTGGCTGAGTTACCACCTTTGACCAAACTCTCCGGAGTTGAACCTAGCAGTTCCTCTCAAGCTGCTAAGGGTGAACTTAGAACTGATATTGAGAAACCTCTAGCTAAAGTTTTTCTTGTGCCTGCTAAAATAACTGGTAAACAAGTAGCTTTTAAGCCTATTGCTACTAAAGCTGTAAATAAGGTTGACCCTACCACTGAAGATCGCCTGTTGTCTCTAATGAAAGAAGTAGAACTCTTGAAACAACACATTAAGCCTTCCGCTGAATGCTCTACTTCACATGAACCTAAGTCAGTCCTAGGTGAACCCAAAGGGGAAAGGTTAATCAAACCTTATTGCAATGTTTGTAAAAACTCTCACCATATGATTTTAGATCATGACAGACACATGACAGCTAAAAGAGCTCAGACACCCTCTAGGGATAGACCACGGAGTTCCAAAAGACAACAAGGAAATTACAAACCTTATCCTCCCTGTAAATTCTGTGGGTTCACAGACCATCACTCAGACGAGTGTGGTGACTTCCCTGGGTGTGATATCTGTGGAAGTTATAACCATGAAACAGTGAACTGTCCATCCCAACGCCAAAAGTTCTTCAGGAACACAAGAGTTGCTAATAAGCAATTCAGGGAACCCACTGGAAAGTGGGTTCACCATAGGAACTAACCTGTTTCTATGTATCTGTGCAGAAATATTTCAAGGAATCGGTATGGTATCTAGATAGTGGCTGTTCTAGACACATGACAGGGATTCAACAATACCTGCACAGATACTCAAAGGAGCCTGGTCCTAAAGTGGTGTTTGGAGATAACTCTTCAGGTGACACAGAAAGATATGGCTCAGTGAATTGCAATGGGATTACATTTACCAGGGTTACATATGTGAATGGTCTTAAACACAATCTTATTAGCATCAGTTAATTGTGTGATGCTGACTATAAGGTTTTGTTTACTAAGACTCAGGGAACCATATTCAACAAAAACAATGATGTTGTGCTTGTTGCACCTAGAAGAAGAGATGTTTATGTCATCAACATGGCTGTTTGCTCTGAAGACAACTCAAATTGTTTTCTTGCTAAGGCCTCTGAAAGTGTCAATTGGCTGTGGCACACAAGACTGTCTCATCTCAAATTCAAGAACATCAACAAGATAGCCACTCAAAACCTGGTTGCTGGTCTACCTTCAGTAATGTTTTCTAAAGACAAGACTTGTTCTGCCTGTGTCAAAGGAAAGCATCACAGATCTTCATTCAAGACTAGGCAATCATTCTCTATTGACAAGTGCTTACATCTCCTTCACATGGATTTGTTTGGGCCTGTCAAACCTCAGACCATTAATCACAACAAATACACCTTGGTTATAGTTGATGAATTTTCAAGATACACATGGGTGTTCTTCCTCAGAAGGAAAAGTGATGCAACTGAAACCATCATGTCCTTCATCAGACAGGTTGAAAATATGAATGATGTTAGAGTCAAAGCTCTAAGAAGTGATAATGGTACTAAATTCAAGAATCATCAACTTGAATCTTTTTGTGATGAAAAAGGGATTTCACAGAACTTCTCTTCAGCTGGCACCCCTGAACAAAATGGTGTGGCTAAAAGAAGAAACAGGACTTTGATTGAAGCAGCCAGAACTATGTTGAATGGTGCAGCCTTACCAAAGCAATTTTGGGGAGAAGCTGTTCACACTGCCTGCTACACACAAAACGGATCAATCATTGTCAAAAGACATGGTAAAACTTCCTATGAAGTTTTCAGAAAAAGATCTCCAGATGTCAGCTACTTTCATGTGTTTGGATGCCCTATGTTCATTTATAACTACAGGGATAAACTTGGAAAGTTTGATGAAAAAGCTGATGATGGTTTCTTCTTGGGATACTCTCCAACAGCCAAAGCCTTCAGAGTATTCAACATCAGAAGACAAGAAGTAGAAGAAACCTTCCATGTTAGATTCAATGAAGATGATGAAGTCATACATAGAACAGGAACAGAGGGTGATGAAATTGATTTTAATGAAAACATATCTTTCCCAAGTGATGAGTTCACAGAACCAAGATCTACCAGTCATCATCACTCCAACACTCTCACTCCTTATGTCCCAGCCTTTGACCCTCTGTCTACTCACAACATAGAAGTTCCTACTTCTCAGGAACTTGATGAAGAAGAACCTCAAACCTCTGGTAGTCCTTCTCCTTCTAATGCTATTGATGACTCACCAATTCTACAAATCCCTGAAGACTCTTCTGCTGATAATGAAGTTGTACCTCTTGATGTGGCTGAAGAAGACTCTGACACTGAAGTAGTCTTTGAAGAAAGCCCTCCTAGTCAGCAGGATGAAACTTAAATTGTACCAGCTGTGCCCACAAGTGTTCCAGTCCTTGAGTCCCCAGCTCCTCAAAATAAGTGGTCAAGAGATCAACACATTCTTCTTGTCAACATTATTAGGGAACCTAATGCAGGGGTCACAACTAGACAGCGAATCCAAGACTCAGAGTCTGGCTCAGCCAATGAATGTCTCTTTGCTGAATTTCTTTCACAAATTAAACCCAAAAGAGTAGCTGAGGCTCTGGTAGAAGAAGGATGGGTAGCTGCTATGCAAGAAGAAATCAATCAGTTCAAAAGGAACAAAGTATGGACACTAGTGCCAGCTCCACCTGGAAAGAATATCATAGGCACTAGATGGATCTATAGAAATAAGATGGATGAAATTGGGAACATCATCAGAAACAAGGCCAGACTGGTGGCACAGGGGTTTTCTTAAACTGAAGGAATTGATTATGATGAAACATTTGCTCCAGTTGCAAGACTTGAAGCCATCAGAATCTTCCTTGCTTATGCTGCCTATATGAACATCACTATGTATCAGATGGATGTAAAGAGTGCATTCCTCAATGGTGATTTGGCTGAGGAAGTATATGTTGCACAACCTGAAGGATTTGAGAACAGCGAGTTTCCCAACCATGTGTACAGACTTCACAAGGCCATGTATGGGCTAAAACAAGCTCCAAGAGCATGGTATGAAACTCTCTCCAATTTCTTAACTGAAAATAAATTTGTCAGGGGTTCTATTGATAAAACACTCTTTACCTTCAAGGATAAGAGTGATTTCATCATTGTGCAGATTTATGTGGATGATATCATCTTTGGGTCAACAAATGTCAATCTTAGTAAACGTTTTGCTAAATTAATGACCAAGAAATATGAGATGAGTATGATGGGTGAATTAACTTACTTTTTGGGCTTTCAAATTAAACAATGTCCTAAGGGAATTTCAATTTGTCAAGAAAAGTATGTTAAGGATTTACTTAAAAAATATGACTTAGCTGATTGTGCATCAGTGAAATGCCCCATGCTTCCACCCAACAACTTGGGCCCTGATGAGTCAGGGGTCTCTGTTAATGAGACTTTATATAGAGGCATGATTGGGTCACTCATGTATCTAACAGCTAGTCGTCCAGATATCCAATTCTCCACATGTCTCTGTGCAAGGTACCAAGCTAACCCAAAAGAATCCCATCTAGTGGGTGTTAAGAGAATTTTCAGGTATCTCAAAGGAACACCATCCCTAGGTCTATGGTATCCAAAGGAATCAGGCTTTGATCTCAAGGCCTATTCAGATTCAGATTATACTGGATGCTGTATTGACAGGAAAAGCACTTCAGGCAGCTGTCAAATCCTAGGAGGAAAATTGGTTGGATGGAGTGCTAAGAAACAAATCTCTGTGGCTATGTCTTCAGCTGAAGCAGAATATGTCGCTGCAGCCAGCTGTTGTACTCAGGTGCTTTGGATGAAAAGTCAATTGGCTGACTATGAAATTTTATATGACAAAGTGCCAATCTTTTGTGACAACACCAGCGCCATTGCCATATACAACAACCCTGTTCTTCACTCTCGTACCAAACACATTGATATCAGGTATCATTTCATCAGGGATCATATAATGAAGGGAGACATTGAGCTGCATTTTTTTCCCACAGAGCTGCAACTAGCTGATATCTTTACAAAGCCTTTGGCTGAACATTCGTTCAACAGGCTAGTTGATGAGCTAGGGATGCTCAATATCTCAAAGCCTGTGGCTTGATATTAAATATGTTCATTAAATGATTGATTCTATATTAAATGTTTTTCACATGAAATTAGGTAGTTACTTTCCAAGTAAATGCAAAAAACATTCTCAAATATTTAATCATTTATTTTTCGAATAACGAGGAGACAAATAAGTTTTGAAGGTCAAGGGACCCACTTGAGCAGTTATTTTCTCACTTTGCATTTAATGCGGTTGAATAACTGTTTACGTAGTTTGAATATATATATTGTCTCTTTTCTCTTCTCACCGACCACCAATCTCATTTCTCAAATCAATTTCTCTCTCTAAGTACTTCTCTCTCTTAACCCAACCTCCATTTTTATTCATCTTCGACCTTAAATCCATGGCGTATTCAGTTCCCAAAGCAGCAAATGTCAACTTCGAGATCAACGAAAGCATCCTCGCCTCCAACAACGCCATTGGATGGATAAAGGCTCCAAATAGCACCTACTCAGATCTGGTTAATTTCATGCAGAATTGTGACCTAAGTGAAGCCTTCACCAAATCTCCAACCACCTTCTACCAAGAATACCTTAGGGAATTCTGGTATTCTGCTGAAGTGGTAGATGACACTATAACTTTTAGCCTTTCATGCAATGAACACCCATTCGCCTTCTCCCTTAAAGATTTCTCGAGTGTGGCTGGATTGAAACATGGAGATGAATGCCTTAAGGTCGTTGATAAAAAGGCTGTCAAAGAAGCCCTGTCCACACTCAAACCCTGTCATGATGTAAACCCTGCCCTTACACCAGCTGAGGTCCTCTCTAAATCTCCTTTGAAGATTAAGTATTTCACTCCCATGTGGCGTGTCCTCTTCACCCACATTGTTAAATCCCTGGGAGGAATGTAGGGATCCCAAGATCAGATGTCCTTTAACCACTAAGCTATTGCATATGGGCTGATTAGGGGAGCTGATGTTGATGTTGGAAGCATTCTCTTCTCCAACCTTGTAGAACAGCTGAAGGGAAGAAATCAAGTCAGGGAAAAGAATATCTGCTATGTTCGCTTCCTGTATCTGATCTTTGAAAGTCTGTTGGGAGACAATTACCACAACACTGAGTTGACTGCTCTGAAGCCCTACCGTATCACAGGTGCCATCTACAAGGAAATAGGAGCTATAGATGTCCCTGTCACCTCTCATATGATGAATGTGGCCAACAAACTACCAACAGCTGAGAAGCCCTTGCTCCTTTCGTCTGAGAAGGTGAATACTTCTAGTGTGTCTGGCAAGTCTAAGTCTTTGACCTCTGGGCAGCATACTACCAAGTCCAAGGCTTCTTTTGGCCAACAGCCTAAGAAGAAGAAGATCCCCTCTTCTTCCCACACCAAAGCTGTTACTAAGGCCAAAGGAAAGAAGACAGACACCTCATCTGTTCCAGATACTCTTGTGGAATTAGACACTTCTTCTGACCAACAACAGGGGTCTAGTGTCTCAAAGTCAGCTGAGACGACAGGAAACCAGCCTAATCCAGCTGATATCTCACAGGTAATCAGTGTACATTATTAGAGGTTCACTAGCAGCCACTCTCAATTGTCTGTAGGAGAGAGTGGTGAAGTTAGGGTAATCCTCGACCCATAGAAGTCTGTCAATGCTCTTAGAACTCTTTAAGACTTCTGTACACTCTGTCTTTGCACCAGGGAATGATTCATTTATGTTTATAAAGCACCCCGATGACCCTGCACCCTCTAGACAGTGTTCAGGCTAACAACAACCTGAATACACTTATGTCTCAACCTTGATCAGCTATACTTCACACAGCCTCTTGGTTCCCTCCTTAAAAGAGTCCCAAAGGATTTATCCTTTTCAGGGGGAGCTGAATCATCACCCTCAGCTTTCCCAGGGGCAGCGTAACAGGCGACCTTTAACCACATATGTTTCAAAATCAAAAGAGTCCCAAAGGTTTTAACCTTTTGGGGGGGCTGAATAATCACACTCAGCTTTCCTAGGGGTAGCGAATGGCGATCATTAACCATATTTTTTTTCACACTTAAAAGAATCCCAAGGATTTATCCTTTGGAGTGGCTGAGTAATCACCCTCAGCCTCTCTGGGACAGCGAAATGGCGACCATTCCTCTTATCTTTTTCCCTGTTATTAATTAAACAATTTGCAGGCTGAAATTGTACAGCCAATCACTGAATCTCAGGTACAACAAGAGAAGGAGGCTGATACAATGACTCAAGATCAACCTCATAACGATGAGCCTCTAATTAATACTGATGAAGAAATGCTATCATTAGAGGATGATGTCTCTGATCTAGAGTCAATGCCTGAAGATGAAATCCCTGAAGGGATGTTTGAGGAGGAGGATGAAGACGATGAGGAAGATCAGCTATATGTCTCGCCTCCCAAAGAAATAGATGTGTCCACACCAGCTGACAATAAGACTCCTCCTCCCAAGGACGCTGTTGTTACTCCAAACTCTGCTACCTCAACAACAATAGTCTTCCAACACCCAGCCTATGATCCAACAACTAAATTTCTGATGTTTGATCATCCTGCCCAAACCAACTTTGATCTTTTTCCAAGGGGGGATGATTATGCTCAACAAAGCCTCAACATACATAATCTTCAGCCTGTTCATCATCAATCAGACATTGAACGTTTATCAAGGAAGCTGGATGTGATCAAGTCTGAAATGCACAACTTCACTGTTACATTCCCTAGAATCATAAAAAAGGCTGTGGCTGAGGCGGTCACTGAACCAATCAAGGATGGTGCAAGGAAAGGTGTAGCACAGGGACTTAGTCATCTTTCCACAAGAATGAAGGATGTCATTGATGCAGAGGTCCCTGCCTTACTTCATGAGCATGAGCTGACTATGCACAGACAATTTGAAGCTCTTCGCAACAGGCAATACCGTCATGCAAACTTCATTGTCAGTCGAGTTCAGGCCAACACTAATGCAAATGGCAACCTTCTGCTGAAGATTGCTAGGGCTTCAAGGAAGAGGCAACGTGCTATGGCTGCCTCTGTTGAACAGATTACAAGGCATTTTCAGACACGTTCATCCAAACGTCTGCGTAGCCAGGATGAACGTGAGGGGGAGAAAGAAAAAACACTCAACCTTGCATCTGCTAAATAAGGCTCATTATCTGCTAACAACACCATCACACCTGTTCCTCTCCAAGTCATCACACCTGTTATTATACCTGATGATGAGGATAACACTCAGGGGGAGCAACAGAATCAAGATGGAGCTGACTCATCAAAGTCCCTGGCTTTGGTTAACATCAGTGAGCCTGGGGATGATGATGAACCAGCTGCCAAGAAGCTAAAGTTCACTGTTAGCTCCCTCCCCAAAGCTATTCAAACTCAGGCTCAAACATCATTTATTAGAAGAGCTGATGTTTTGAAAAACATAAGTATGGAGTCCTCTGTCTCGAAGAAAGGAAAGGAGATATTTTTGGTTGACACAGACACCAAACTCAAGAAGATAGCTGCGATGCTAGAGACAGGAGGATCCACCACAGACCTTTCCCAATTCGCAACCTTTACACCTTCCAATGAGATTCCTTTAACCCCTGAAGAAATAGAGAAACAGGCTGAGGAATTCAAGAGATTAAATGAACTCAAGACAGCCAAAGAATTGAATGAAGCCACTCTAAGGAAGATGACTCCACCTTAAAGAGAAAAGCAAAAACAAAGGTTGAGGGAAATGGAAGCAAAACGCGTTGAGGCACTAAGGAAAGTCAAAGCTGACTATGATGCCTGCGTTAACAACAGATATGCCCCTAGCAAGATAACCAAGTTCAAATACACCATTCATAAATCCACAAACACCCCACAGATGATCTTATGGAGGGATAACCAACAGGGAAATATGAATGTGTTTGACAACTTCAGGCTAAAGACACTTGGGTTATCTGAATGGTTCGAACTTGAAGCCTTAGCTGCCAAAAGAACTGGACAGGCCAATTTTCTTCTGCTTAAGACTATTAAGGCCAAGTTTACCTGGATCAAAGAAACAACTGCCAAACTCAAGATTGATCCCCCTCCACAGCTTTTTGAACAAGAACCCCCAAAGACTGGTAACAAAAGAAGAAGAATCTCTCAACTTATTAAAGAAACTTTTGTTACTGATGATGTTCAAGTGGATGGCATGCACAGGGATTTGATCCTACCCAATGGTATAGTTGGCCCTGTTGATGGTCAGACTTATACAGAGCCTGAAAGAGGAATGACATTTATGAATAGGGTTGCCAGTATGCATTTCAAAAAGAAGATGAGTTGTGCTTAGCTTCAACAATTCAGCTACTTTGTCACAAGAAGTCACTCAAGATCAACTCAGAGTATTCCAAGAAGTTTGCAAAGACTTTGCAAGAAGAATTAGATAACAGATTGGACTTGGCTGAAGCTGAAGAAAGGATTAAAAATGATGACTATTGAAGATGTTCACAGCCCAATTTTACCTTCACCTTTTATTTTATTTATGTAATGCACTTGTAATTTTCTTTAAGTATTTATAAAATCATGAGGTATGTTTGTTTAGATCTGTTATGAGTAAGAAGAAGTTGTTAACTCACTTACCTTAACTTAGTTAGATCTAGCATTATTTATTTTTAAATAGGGGGAGATTGTTGGGAATCTAAACTTGTTAGATTCCCTGATCATAGATTTAAACATAATTAGGCTGTTAGATAGTCCCTTGCCTGTGCCTAGGAGGCAGGCAAGTTTCACAAGACTCACAGAGATCCAAGTCTCTTTGAGAAACCTAAGAGGAGTCCATATCAGAGACATTGTCAAGGAAGTCAAAGATTACTTGAAGACATACTCATTGGCTGTGATGGATAACAGCCAAGATGTATCAGGGACTCTGAGGGGTTGAGAGTTAACAGGGGTGGCAATACCCTGTTAACACTCAGCACACTTTGGACATGCCATTTGTGTGTTCGAGACTATGAAGAAAAAGTAAACTGTTTTGACAACTGTTTCCTTAAAGCATAATGGAAGACTACCAAGAATAGAATGACATCATGTGACTGATGTGGGAACTTGTAAAATCTTGTGTAGTCACCATCAAGTACTATTTAGGTCAATCTCGTAACACTATAAATAGGATGTGTATCCATGCATTAATGTTCAACACTTTGAGATATTCATAACATTATTTCATAGAACTTAGTGAATCAAACAGCTACGACTGTATTCATAAGTTAGGGTTTATATTTGTTCAAAGTGTGCACAACACATTGTCATCAAACGGTGTTATCCATAACACTTGTAAATCTTTATTATACAATAATAAGATTACGTTTGAAAAGTAATACCTTGTGTTGATTAAGTTAAGATTAGGGTTTCTAGCATTGATTAGGGACTTTCATTTTCATACTTGGCAAAAACCTTGTATTAAATGGCGCCACTGCCGGCTCTTTTCGTGAAGATTAACGGTTTATTGTGAGAGACGCGTTGGATTTTGGGATCCGTTCACTTTTGAACGTTATTTTTCTTGCCAAATTTTCAAAAATCCTAAAAAATAAAAATTTTCAAAAATCCCGAAAACATTTGAAAAATCATAAAAAGCATTTATTTTTCGAAAGTTTTGCACCAAAAATATTCTTCTTGCTTATCTATTGTTCTTAATGGATTCATATGTTGCTTGTGCTGCAGGGTGTGGAAGACCATTGTATGGTTTTCAAATATGTCAATGGTGTACATGTGAGCGGTGTGGAAATGATATCGACAATACACAATTTAGATTTTGTCCCTCGTGTAATTCAATTAACTCATCCTTTGCTTCTAATGCACTTACACCACCCTCTTGCATATATTGTGGAAGCGATTCTCATTGGCATGTTTCGTGTCCTATTCGATACCCGTCTCATGACGAGCAAGAACCGGGTTACAATTATGACAATGGTAATAGCTATCTACAAGAAGCACCGGGTTTTCCTCAATACCCGTATTACAACAATTGTGAGGGCTCTCACGATACCTTTTATTGTCCGCCGATGAATTATTATGAGCCAAATCCGTGTTCTAATTCTTCTCAACCAATGATTTAAGATGGACCACATCCGTGCTATAATTCTGGTTTTCATAATTTTGAGCCCCCACAATACACCCTCGATCATCAACCTTCTTTGAATCCGAATGACGAAACACACGCCCTTATTTTGCAACTTCAAGAAAGCCGTGGTTCAACTAACAGAAGCAAGGGAGAAGGAAAAGCGACAGCAACAAGAGCAAGTATCTAATCTTAGTGATTATACTCTCCTCTTGTGCGTCCATACTACTATTATGATGATGACGAGGATGATATCTATGATCTCAACCCATCTTCTGATATTACTACTCCTACTCTTGATATCCCTAATGCGTCTAAGGATAGTGATACATCGAGTGAGATTAGTGATTATGGTCTTGATAAATTCTTTGATGAGGTTTGTGATGCACCGAATTTTGTGAAGCCTACGGACGAGGTCGCTCTTAATGATGATTTTTCTCCATGCTATGAGAATTTCACTTTTGAAATTTCTCCTTCTCCCCCGGGCGATGAAGGCGATGTTGATTTATTCTCTCTGGCATACGAGAAGTTCACCACTGAACTTGGTCTTGTAGATGAGGTGGAAGACGTTATTCTTCGCGACAAATTACTAAAAGTTCATCTTCTTATTGTTAAAATTGAAGCGTTGAATTTTGCTCCTATCTCCGAGTCTTTACCTCCATCTATTACTTCAGTTGAGAATAATGATACAGCTATGGAGGAAATCGACATTCTCTCAATACATCTGGGTATTGATGATGATGATACGGAGGGGGATATTATTTTTGATAAATTGCTGCATGAAGATATTGTCCCAAGTCCCCCTCCCGAGTACCTTTCATCCACTCCTTTAGACACCATTACGGAGGATGAGTGCTTTAACCCGGGAGGTGACATTGACTATTTTATGAGTGATAACTTTACGGCTTTGCCGCTTAGTCAACATCCATTGTCTTTGGGGGATGACAATGTGCTTCCTTTACCCACCCCACCTCCCGTGGATCACAACCTCACATACTTTTTGTATGTTGAGAGGACTTTTCTACCCTTTAAGACTTATCCTCCGGCCTCTCCTTCATTGATGTCCTCCGGGAACGAGGACTAGGTCTTTGATCCTGACATTACATTTGAGGCTTCCCCATGGACCATTTAATTCGAGGACGAGTCAGGCTCGTGACTCGGTGAACAAAAACAAGCGCTTTTTGGGAGGCAACCCGATTATCTATCTATCTTTATCTGTTTTTTTATAATAAGTGTTGGGGGAGACCCTAGTATGTGTTTGTTGTTTTCTTCCTTATCATGTGCAGGGATTCGAGCTTTCAAAGATTCATTCTTGATGACTTTTGACGACCTATGATTCTGTGTTCCCGTCTTCTCGGTTCTATCCTAACCTCTTTTGATTCACTATTTTATATTCTTCAATATTAAAATAGGAATCACCTTAGTTGTCTCTTCCTTAGCAAGATTTAAACAAAGTGCACCATGTCTTAAGTGTAGGGGAGTTTACTCCCACATGCTTAAACATTGAGGACAATGTTTACATTAAGTGTAGGGGGACTTCTATCGAAGTTAAGTGGGTTTTTCCTTGTATTTGTCCTCATTTTAACCGGAAAATTTATTTTTCGACATTTTTCAAATTTTTTTATCTATTTTGGCCTAGTTGTAGTTACCTTTGTATAGTTATTTTCTTTCTTTGCTAGAATAAATTTTAATAAAGTGGTTTTAATTTTTCAACGTTGTGAATCTTTTGACTCAACCCGGGTTTACTTATCTAAGTTTACTCTAGCTAGTATCCTTAACCTGTTTAAGTCAAGTTTTGCTAGGCTTTTATATAGGGAACTTTAAAGCGCGAAAGTCTTAACTCTTATGGGTTAAGAACAAGAACTTTTCGCAAGTTCCTATAATTGATCCTAGAAAGTCGTTTCTCAAGGGAACTTTAAAATGCGAATTCTAAAACTTGAAAATGTCTAAGAAGTTGCAAGATCATATAGATGACTAGAAAACCCAAAACTTTGATTTAATTGGCTAAGTATCCACGAGTCTCATTCCTTGATATTTTAAATTGTGAAGAACGAGAGATGATATAGTCAATTATAAGTTTGGTATTCTTTCATGAACTTATGTAAGTTGATTATGAGCTTTTTCTCCCATCGCTTGTTAATAAATTTAATTGCAATAAATAAGGTCGTACGATTTGAAAAGTTACTTAGCTTCTAGCCCAAGATCGTTTAAAAGTTGCTCGGTATTAATTAGAGTTCATAGCCAAGGCATAACTTACTGAAGCGGGATGCGAAGATTGGCGAGTCCGAAAAGGCCCTAACAAGGCATGAGGGCTACATTTTGTTACTAAAAATCCCAAGTGATGTGAAGAATCATTTATCAAAAATCAATATGAAGGATCGAGACACACGACGAAAAGCAAATACTCCCCAAAAGGTCATGGAGAAGTCTATCCGAAAAGACCCTAACAAGGTATGTGGATAAATATATCCAAGTCCTAAAAGGAGGCGGATCGTTGTATATCAAAGTCTAAAATAAAGATTGGAGAAAAATGAAGAAGTCGTGGTCCAAATATGAAGAATCTCTCAAAAACTTCAAGTGAAGAAATTCCTATTATGAAGAGAAGACCATTATTTCATGAACGTCTCTCAAGATTCGAAGTATGAAGTCGCTGCCAAATATCGGTCCGAGAAAGGTCTCAAATCGTGAAGCGAGTTATGCCAAGATATGAACTTTAAGAGGTCCCGAGAAGCAGTTTTAAAAGATTTTGTCCTTTAGCTAACTATTGATTAAATCGCCCCACTTTATTTTCAGCCTAAATTAACTATCGAAATAAGTCAAACAATGAATCCTAGTGATCATTCAAGAAAATTATAAAATATAAGAGATACACCTAGGAATAAGGGAGTCTAAGTGAATAATTGGACCACATGAGTTTGTGTTAGTTTGCTAACTTATAATAACAATAATCTCGTTTATAAGCTTGGTGTGGGGAACGTGAAACTTGAGGATGATAAACATTCATGACTGCCAAAACCCTAATGTAAGTCTTTTATCTCTTTACTTATTTTCTTCCTTTGAATATTTTATAATTTTCTATCTCTTTAATGTCTTGTGTTTAATAAAGGCCAAGGTGGATTGATTATGATGGACAATGTAAAACTTGCTTTATAATTAACGCATTGCATGAGGGCATTGTAATGGTCAAGTGTAGGGGATTTGATAGGTGTGAAAACACCCATCCTTTTAGCACTTATTTATAATAATAAACAAGCCAAAACGTGTATTTTATGTCGTAAATGTCGAAATTATGCGTGGTTTGTGTTTTTATTTGGGTTTTAGGACCGAAAGATGAAAAAGGAAGAAACACGGGCTTTCACGGGCTTTTATCGAAGAAATCGAGAAAAGACAATGTCAAAAGATCAAGAGTGCAAAAAGACGGAAGTCCAAGGCCTATTCTGAAAATTTATCGAGGAAAAAGTCTAAAGATGGAAGTTTAATGAAGTCGAAGAACTCAAGTCTAATAAATGAAGCAAATTATAAGACGAGTTAAATTTATATCGACAAATCCCAAGACGACGTCTAGAAAGACAACGAATTTAAATCGAGTCGAAAGAAGAAAGAAAGAAGAAAGCTCCAACACATTTTCCTCCTCCTATATAAACCCTCCTAATATGTCTTTTGGAGGTGTTAGTCATTTTAGGAGTAGATTAGTTTAGGAGTAGGAGTAGATTACTTTCTCTCTCTAGATTTATTTCGTGTTCTTAAGCTTTTCTTTCAAGTTTTCTTAATCTTTAATCTTTAATCTTGTACTTTTGAATCTTTAATCTTCATCTTATTTCAAGCTTTTTACAATCATTCTCATTCTTCTCTTCTTGTTTTAAAAATCTTTTGTTTGATTTGTTTAATCTTAAAGTTTTCATCTTTATGCTTATTTTTTATTAAAGCGCTTATCTTTCTATTCTTATCATTTTATGTGATTCATGGTTTTAGATTATAGTGCTTATTGCTTATTTTATGTTTTTCTTATTTTTAAATATTTTGATTATTTAGTGTTTTTAAAAGTTTTTAAATTTTGGCTTATTTGGTTTTTTCTTAAAGTTGATTTGGTTAAGTTTTAAGATAAATAAGTTGATTTGGTAGATTAATATTTTTATAAAAAGTTGATTTTTAATATTTAGTTTATTTTGTGTTTTTAAAGTTTTTAAATTGTGGCTTATTTAATTTAGTTTTTCTTAAAATCTTTTTGGTTAAAGTTTTGATAAAGTACTTATTTGGTCTTTGCTTAATTGCATTTCATCGGATTAGGGTTTTACTTTCCGACCGTTCCGACTGTTTTCATCGGAATATGGTTTGTATATTCCGATACATATTCCAATCAATATTCCGACAGTTACTATAATTTGTTATTCCGATAGCTTTTTCTGTTTGATATTCCGATGGAATTTAGTATACACATTCTGACAGTTTGTATATATAACATTCACATACATTGTTTTTGCCATGATATTACGACCAAATGACATGCATGCCTGCATGCTCATAGTATTTTTCGCCATTTTCACCTACAAGCTTGCTAGCTTGAGCTGTATGCTTGCTAGCTTGTTTGTTATTTAGTATTGTTCCGTAATCGTTTAGTTTTATCTGAAAGTTGTTCCGTTTTTTATTCTGAAAGTCACGTATATTTAGTTATATTTTTCGCCTAGTTATAGTATTAATATTTTTTTGAAAAGTTTAAGTTTTATCTTTTATTTAGTACCCGCTTTAGCTTTTACCTAGATTAGTTTTAAAGTACCCTCTTAGTTTTATTTTCTCCTTTTTCATTAAATAAATTTTATTTTTCAGTAATTTTTATTAATTGTTTTGTTTTAATTTGCGTTTTATTATTTGTTTGACTCCTTTATTATTAGTTATTTGTTTTTGTCTTATTTTAAATACATTTCGCATTTACTTTTTAATTAGTTATACACAACGACAACCTTTTATTTTATTCACCAAGAACGACTGAGTCACACATTTAACCGGTAATCAATTCGAATTGAATCGAGACGAACAAATTTTCATGCTTGGCAAAAACCTTGTATTAGGATCCTTGTAGTTTCTCAACCAACCAAAGAATAACCTATGAAAATACACCATCTAGTAAGAGACCTTATTTCATTAGACATGAATCCCAGTCAACATCTGAGAAGCCAGTTTACTTGAGATGAGATTGAAAAGGATAGAACAATCCCTTTGAATCTGTGCCATTAAGGTATTTTAGGAGATGTAATGTTGCTTGCATATTCACACCCCTTGGAAATTAAAATGTTGGACAACATATGAGATGTCAGACCTAGTCATTGTGAGATAAATTAATCTTACAACCAAGCTACTATATGATCCAAGACCCTGAAGTGGAATTCCTTTGTTAAGAGAAAGCTTCAATTGAGTAGGAAGAGGAAACTCTTTTGGTTTAGCGTCAGTTAAACTAACATCAACCAGAAGACCCAAAACATATTTCCTTTGATTTAAATAAGTATCATCATCTCTACATATCTCAACACCAAGAAATACTTAGCCAAACCAAGATCCTTGATAGTAAACGTTTGATGCAAAGCTTGTTTTAGTGACATCATTTCATGTTTACGCTAATGTTGCAGTAAACTTACCTTGTGTATCTTTTCCAAACAAGGAGTTGTCATGTTTAGGCTACACATAACCAAGGTGAAGAAAAAACTTTGTCAACTCTTGATTCTAGTGCCTTGAATCTTGTTTTAGGCCATAAAGTGATATTTGAATCTTGAAAACTTGATTAGGACGGAGGCACCATATAAATTTCCTCTTCAATGTAACCATGTAGGAAGGCATAATTGATGTCAAGCTGATGAAGATCCTAATTATGTGTAATAGCCAATGCTATAAGTACTTTTATAATGATTAACTTTGCAATTGGAGAGAGAAAGTATGTTTGTAATCTTGGCCTTATTTTTTATTGAACCTCTAATAATAAGTCTTAGCCTTCAGTATTTCCACAATGCCATTTGGTATGTATTTTTTCGTAGTTTATGACCAGTTGGTAAAGTAGTAAGTTGCCAAGTGTTATTCTTTTCAAAAGCCTAAAGTTCTGGATTCATAGCTTCTACCCATCCTTTGTTTTGCGCAGCTTCCTTATAAGTACGTGCTTCAGTCTTAGCAAAGACATTAACTAGAAAAGCGATATGAGACGAAGCTACACCAATAAAATTAGTTTCACCAAATAATGATATTAAGGTTGTGAAGAATAAAAAAACTGTAGATCTACTTGTAGGCCTGGGAGTAGCAAATTTCTTTAGCCATATTGGTCTTATTGAGGCTCTTGAAGGAACATGAGGCTTATTGTGCACAAATGGAACACTATCACTAACCTCTTGAACATTGATTGTTCCAATAGGCGTGTTGAAATGCCCCTTTTTTCGACTTGACCAAGAATACTAAAATAATTAAAAATTCATGAAAACAACATAATATAAATATGACATGTTGTTGCGGTTTATTATATATAAAAAAAGTATAATTGTCAAATTCGTGTGCACTATAAGACCCATCGTGTGTACTATTGTCTTCAAACCCCTTCCAGTGCACTAAAGGACCCTCATATGCACTATTTTCTAGAAAACCCCCTCTAGTGCACTAAAGGACCTGTCATATGCAATAAGTTTTCTTGCATACCTCCACTACACCTAAATACCCCCTAATGATCTATTTTCCGGTAAAACACCTCTTGTGCAATTTTGACCAATTTAAAGAAAAATGAGCTCTATAACATGACATAACATCAAAACTTCCAGAATTTATTAACACGAAATAATACATCCTTTTCATAAACATCCATGGTCTAAATGACCCACGGGCGCATACCTTACGGGTTTTGCCAGACACCCATTTTCAATACATTTCACATAAGAAATACACGTGACCTTTATTCCAAAACCAAACTTAGACTTGAACACTTTAAAACAACACTTATAAAACACATGCAACAAATACATGACCCTTGGCAACAACACTAAAAAACCATTTACGACACTTGAGGGTTCAACATCATAACGAGATTGGTTTCTAAAATTAACTTCTAAGCACATTCCACTATAATTCCAAACCTTCTAAATCATGTCCGTAGGTCTTATTGTAAGACCCCACATCCAAAGCATCAACCTACAAAACATGAAAACTCTAACATTTAAGCTTTCTCTTAGTAAGTAAAACGAGTAATAACATGGCATCATACATCATTCATACATATAAGCATTATTATTTTCATCCAAGTATTAGTGCAAGAGAAATAACATACACTAAGTTGCATTAAGAGCGATAAATATGATAATCACACCATTACACATTTGGCATCACTTTAAACACATTCAACACAACATACCTAATCTTCACATGTCTAAACTAGTTTCAAACTAGACGAACACATACTTTGCTAGTTATGCCAACTAGCTCCTTAATTTACTTCAATCCAAACACAATAAACCAAATCCATCCTACACCTTTGCACGATTATAACGCATATGTGTTATAAATCAATATAACATCATGTTATAATCATTTTACTTACCTTAGCTCCAAGCTAAATTAACATAAGCGTCATCATCATCAACCCTTGGTTCCTAAATAATAATCATCAAACATATTTAAACATTTTCAATTTACATACTAATTAAGGGTGTCTAAACCCACTAACCAAAACTCCATTTTGTTACTATATGATCATAACTCTGATTTACTAATTAATTCTCAATTCATTTAATAACCTTACACCCTTTATCACAAACACTTCAAAAAAAATAGGCTTTAGAATATCAACTACCAAAAACCTCCAATTTTATTATGAACCCTAACTTCAATTAAATTAAGAATGGACTTACCTATTTACATAAGAACATATTTAAGGTTTATTTCCTTGATTAATACCTTAATTATTCCTCAATTAATTATCAAGTTATCCATAGTTTCCTTCCTCTTTTTACTTGGCTCGACACTTACCCAAGACCACACTAGAAACTTATGGAAGGTAGATGTTTAACTCATACAAATTTAGAGTTAGTTTTGCATGATGTCAAGAAAGGTCCCTCTAGTTCTAAGGCTTCACAATTTGGCCACATATATCTTGCCAAAACCAATTAGATAATATATTAACTTATATTTTGACTATCAATTTTGACTAACCAATCATTTAAGACATTAAAAATTATAAAGTAATAGTCAAACTTATTAATGGCACTATCGTAAATAAACATTTGAGTCTCGTTTAGGGTGTTACAAGTGTTTCGGTTAACATTCGGGGAAACATGATGATCAAAATAAGTGTTTGGGTTAACATGAGGGGAAACAAGATGATCAAAATGAGTGTTTGGGTTAACTTTTGTAAACTAAGTGTTGGGATTAAAATTGACCAAGTCCTTAGGCACTGACAAGAGGAACTTGGACGTTGACAAGAGTAAACGAGGCGTTGACAGATGAGACGTTGATAAGAATTATCAAGGCGCTGACAAGAAGAATCTTAACACAAAGACAAGGACTAAATCTGCCAATGATGAATTCTTAAAGCTTGTGGACAAAATATGAAGATAAGAATTCAGAATATATTCTTAAATGTTTAAAAGATTTAGTCTATAAGTTATTTGAGTATGTTTATCTAGTGTCTCTTCCTAAAATAGTTGATCTTAGCTTTTTGTACAAGGCTCCTTAAACCTATAAAAGGAGGCCTTAGGGTAATACATAAGACACATCCCTTTCAAACATCTCTTCCACATATCTCATAACACTTTCATTGTAATCATTCATTGATATTATTAATGAAAGTGAAAGTTGGTTTACATTGTTTGTGTGTTCTTGTTTGAGTATTAATTCCGCATAATACTTAAATTGTTTTATACACAACTAAGTTTCTCTACGTGTGTAACTTGATCTAATCTCGTTTACACAAGCTAAACCGATCTAAGTTTGGGATCAACAAGTGGTATCAGAGCTTGTTGATAATCTTTGATTTGAAGAACGAGATCCAATATCGTGAGGTGAATCAGGCTAAGGAAGAAGGTGAAGAGGAATCTGATGATGTTTTCAATTAAGGCCACGTCTACTTCAAGTTCCACAAGTTCCAATTCTGATAATAAGGTATGTGATGACTCTTCTTGTAGGTTAAATACTGAAAGACTTAATAAAGAAGTTTTAAAATTCAAATCAGATGTTTTAGACGTAAATGCTAGACTTTCAAATTATCAAGTGGCACTTATTCAAACTGAAAAGACTGTCTCTGAGTATAAGAAAATGGAGTTTGACCTAAAAGATCAAATCAATGTTTTAACTCATGATTTTAATGCTAGTATTGAGGTTAAAAACATCATGGAGAGAGCCTATAGTGTTTTACAAGCTAAGTTAGATGAGGCTATCAAAAACAAAGATAATGTAGATCTTAAAATCCAAAGATTTGATAAAGCTTCACAAACCCTAGAAAAGTGTGTTAGTGAACAAAGAGATTCTAGGGACATGTCTGGGATTAGGTTGAAAGAATGTGTGGCTGTTCCACCACCTGTTGGGAACTTCTATGGTGTCCATAGAAAGGATCTCTCTTGGACTGGTATTCCAGAACTCCAAGAAGAGGAATTTATTCCTCCACCTAGAGTCCTTTCCCCAGTTGAGGAATATCAACAAAAGGTTATTGACCTAGAAGAGTGGAAGAAGGCCAACCCCACTTTGTTTGTTAAGGGTGGGATGCTTAGTGAGAGTTCATTTGTGCCTACACCCATTGAGAGTCCAGTAGTATCTACACCTATCACTATGACCAATCCTATCACTGGAAAAGCTGTTAATCTTGGCTCCCCAATTAAGAAACAACCTAGTGTTAAATATGCTGAAATGTATAGAAAACCTAGGTCACTCAAAAGCCAAGCAAGTGTTAATGGGACAGGGTTTTATCAGTCTAAGCCTAAGTTTTTGTCCAAAAAGGCTTGTTACTCATGTGGGAGCTTCTCACATTTGGCCTATAATTGTGTCAGTGGATACAATTCATTTGCTGACAATAGGTCATCTAATGTCAACCATAGACCTTTTGTCCACACTAGACCACAGGCTACTAGACCAACTCCTTTCTTCTCTAAGGCAGCCAATACCCATGGACAAAGGCCCTTTCAAAAGACCAACACTTGGTCAAACAGGCAGTATGTTCCTATAGTAAACCCTAATTTGG
This sequence comes from Glebionis coronaria, assembly GCA_025667525.1. Lineage (NCBI taxonomy): Eukaryota > Viridiplantae > Streptophyta > Magnoliopsida > Asterales > Asteraceae > Glebionis > Glebionis coronaria. Next base: position 521,349,950 of record CM046879.1, read on the forward strand.
GCGCTGACAAGAACAAATTTAGCGCTGACAGGAACACATTCAACGCTGACAAGCACAAATGCAGCGCTGACAGCTCCAAGTTTGGTATGAGACCTTATTTTAGACCATATAAACAAAGATACTTGGTTAATAATGGTCAAGGGTCTAAAGCATCATCTCACATAACCTAGAAACCTAAACACGAGCAAAACTCTAATTTTAATGGTATTTCAATGACTTGCAATAGATTTAAATATCATGAGAAGGTCATTACTAGACTCATTGGAACAAATTGGGTGATTAGGTCCCAAAGGGATGAACAGGGATTTGTGGTAAAGAATAAGACCACTCTAGTTGAACAACTAGACAGATCCAAGTCTGACAAGGCTTGGATCTCCAAAGAAAACTAATTTGTTTTCTTTTTAGCAGCCTATCCAAAAGCAGGTTAATGATCAAGGATATTGGGATAGTGGATGCTCAAGGAACGTGCATTGTTGGTCTTTCCACTAATATTATTTTTATCCACTAACATGTTATCTCTACCCATTGTCGTGGGAAAGGTATCATCTGTTGGTGTGTTTTTATGGTTTTTGTCTAACTATGCAGGAAAATGGAGCTACATTTGGATGGATACAGAATTGAAAACTTTTATTTATGATGGTTGGAGTGTTTACATTCCTATCTTGAGATAAAATTTTGCTTCTTCACATATAATGATTTGTATGTTTCTATTAAGGGGAGGTAAACTTCTAGGTTTTTGGGTACTCTTAGAGCACTCTTGCACAATTCTATATTGTGTCCACTGGTGAGTACGATTTAGTTTTCTAGTTTGTGAGGCACTGTAGCATGTAAAGTTTTATACTTTGTATGCTGCCAAGACTTATTGACCTAGAATTGGGTGTGGTCATATGGGTTACTTGGGGTATATATATTTTTGGGTTACTTGGGGAGTTGCAAAGATTTTATATGAGTTAACTTTCTCTTTGGGGTATTTGTGAACAAAGGACTCTAGAGTTCATGTGTGTCTATCATGCTTTTGCATGAGTGTATGCATGAACAGTGTTTGTCACTCTTGCTTATTAGAGACTAGTTAATTTCCTTAGGATTATTACCTTTGTTTATGTTCTAAGTAAAGTTTTACATTCGCAAGTCCATTTTATGCTATGACATCTTAGCTGGTTTCATTTATAAACTTCTTTATAGTCCCAAAATGTTTCATCACCCTTTCATTTTTTTAAAATTTTTTAGATATCTGGAAGCCTAATGATCATTGAGATGTTTTTCCTAGTGATTGACATCTAGTAGCAGTAGAGATCACTTTCACAAAGGTGTATAGTGTTATGGAGATGGCTGAGACTATTGGCACTAGCTTTAATGCAGGTCAAGTCAGTCTTATCATCAGTAAGTCCATCCCCATGTCCTATGAATCAACATTGAGGATTCATTTCCCGAATGTGGTTGAGGACAATATGAAACCTTTGACATTAATGGAATTGACGAAAATCTGTATGAGCTTGTAAAAGCATAATACAGAAATGGTACAAATTGTCAAGGATCACTGTTTTGAACTGATAGACTTGTTGTTTTTGAAGCTGATGCAAGGAGGACGTTCTTGGTTCCGTCCTTGTATATTGATCTTGGAGAAGAGTCTTAAAAAGGGGAGGAGCAATCAAATTTGAGTGACAAAAGTAATAAAGAAAGCTCCAATGACTCTACAGGTGCTGAAGATGATTAAGACCAAGTGAAGGCTGACTATACAAGTGATTTGAGTGATTGACTTTTCGAGATTTATTATTAATCAAATTCAGGGATAAGTATATTTGTAAGAATCCTCTCTGTATGTTTTATTTTATTCTGAAACTTGATTACTAGAGTAGATATCAAGTTTAGGGGAGTATTGTTAGGAATAAAATTGACCAAGTCCCTAGACACTGACAAGAGGAACTTGAACGTTGAAAAGAGTAAACGAGGAGTTGATAGATGAGACGTTGATAAGAATTATCAAGGCGCTGACAAGAAGAATCTTAACACAAAGACAAGGACTAAATCTGCCAATGATGAGTTCTTCAAGTTGGTGGACAAAATATGAAGATAAGAATTCATAATATATTCTTAAATGTTTAAAAGATTTAGTCTATAAGTTATTTGAGTATGTTTATCTTGTGTCTCTTCCTAAAATAGTTGATCTTCGCTTTTTCTACAAGGCTCCTTAAACCTATAAAAGGAGGCCTTAGGGTTAGACATAAGACACATCCCTTTCACACATCTCTTCTACATATCTCATAACACTTTCATTGTAATCATTCATTGATATTATTAATCAAAGTGAAAGTTTGGTTTACATTGTTTTTGTGTTCTTGTTTGAGTATTAATTCCGCATAATACTTAAATTGTTTTATACAGAACAAAGTTTCTCTACGTGTTTAACTTGATCTAATCTCGTCTACACAAGCTAAATCGATCTAAGTTTGGGATCAACACTAAGTATGTGTAAATAAGGGATCTTCAATTGTTGAAAAGTCACCAAAACTAGGAAAATCATACACTTATAATTTGGTAGAACCTCGACTGATTGCTTAAAAGGAAACACATATTCTTAAAAATCACATCTCTGCTTAAGAAAACTTTATGTATTTCTAAATTGTATAAGTTGTAACCTTTTTCATTCAAAGGATAACGAATTAACACCTATCTGACTCTCTTGTTGTCAAACTTATCCTTATGAGGTTTTATAGTATTTGCATAACAAAGATACCCAATAGTTGTAAGTTGAGTGAAATTAGGTGCGTACCAAACTGACCCTCAAAGGGAGATTTCAATTATAACTTATTTACTCGCATTTTGTTGATCAAATAAGTTAATGATAAAATCCATCCCCCTAGATATTACTAGCAAGTTAGCATGAGCACTAAGACACCTAGCTCTCTTTAGTAAATGTTTGTGTTTTCTTTAAACCACTCCATTCTGTTGTGGTGTATAAAAAATGGATCTTTGGTGAATAATTCCTTTTAACTTGAACAAAGTTGTACAACTCTTGTTAATAACCTTTGTGCCATTATAAATTCTTACAAACTTTTGTGATGCCTTAAATGGTTGTCAGCATAAGCCGAAAAGATGACTAACAAATCATGTATTGCTCCTAATTAGGAACTGATGATACCTTGATTCACAAGTCCATATGATTTTCCTTATCAAAGATGACGTGGACCTGTTATAATAGTATCACTCAAGAAACAAGAGACATCGTTAGAATGAATGTGGGACTTGCTCCTCGTATTACACTCTGACGATCAAATCAGTAACTGGTTTAAAGAATAATAATAACGTAGAAGAAATGGGAAATATATGAAACATAATGCTTTGGTATTGGTAGGAGAAAATAAAAGAATTCTAGTAGAGTAGAATAAGGTTATCTATTGAATACCTTTCAACTTCCTGAATCATTTCTATTTATAAGGCAAAGAGGGTACAAGCTAATCAAACTAGATATGCTATTTTGGTAAATGCATGCACCTATTGGTTGTACTACTTTATGAAAGAAGTTATGTTGTCAGGATTATTTGTATGCATGACCTCTCCATGTGCATGACTTCTCATGCCTTTACATTGTTGTATTCTTGCAAGGTCATTAGCTTCTTTATTTTCTATTTAATAAAGGAAAAAAATTACTAATATATTCTATGTGTGACGAAACCAATTGCTTAAAATAATGTATCATGTGTGATGACATAGATGACGTGGGTATACCCATTAGGCCCTCAAGCCTATGTATGCATTGAAAATGTAAAATGTATGCATGGGCTGTATGTTTTGTGTGTAATGGGTGTAAAAAGGAATATCTGTCTATACTCATTACTTTGCAGACATTTTAGATATAAAAAAAGAGAACGATGATTATTTTCATTACCTCTTAGGGTTAGCCTAGTCTAGGTGAATAAATAAGTTTATCCCTATCTGATTTCTTAGCCACAAAGGGTTGTATAAAGTTAAAGCTATCCACACTCATGACAGATTGATTGATTTGTCAAGTTTTGTCAAGTTGATATCTTTTATATATATTTATATATATATATAATGACTTAGCAAATGGGTTTTTAATATACCCATCATCTACTTGACCAAAGATACTATATTATGCAAATATTGATTTAACATGTCACTTTTTTATTTGCGTATTTAAAACGTTTATTTCTACGTATATATATTTTTTAGGCTAAAGCTTGGCATTTACACTTATGTTTTGTATTCGTGTATTTTGATAATTTATCAACTATTTCAATACAAAAGGTAATTATTCATTTGAAAAAGAATAAAAAAGATAATTATGATTTTGTAAAAAAATACAAAAATAAAAAAGATAATTATGATTTTGTAAAAAGAAAATACAAAAAGTAAATATTACAGAGTACATTTCATTAGTCTGAATTAAATCGTAATTGTAAAAGGTGCGAAATAACAGCTGAGTGTAATTATTTATTCGGTCCATGTAAGGAGTGATCCATGAAGTTGCGCAATCAGACTTGAAACAAAACTATTGTGTCATAACCGTGGGCACCGGGTATCCTTCTTTTAAGAATATGCTTACATAATGACCATTATTAACAAACCCAAGAGAAATAAATTTATGTTGATACCATGGCGGCGGACTCGAACAAAGTGGTAAGTACGTATGAGAACCTTAATTGGTTATGGTATGTAAAATCACATTGAAATGAGAAGCAATCAAGATACCAATTTACGGCGTACTCTTCCACTTGGTGTTCGGTGCAAATTCATCAATGTTAAAGAAATTTAAGCGACCTTTAACATTATTGTATCCTTCGATGCCAAACATGTTGACATATTATTGACCATGCATGTTCAACTCTTGTAGTAAACGATATCGAATGGTGCGCCATTCATATTAATGAAGCTCAAGCCCGACAGCTGTAGCTCGAAATCCATAATTTCCATCAGCTATGACGTCTTGTACCCTATCAATGAAAGCATAAAACATTCTTGGGAACTGATTAATATATGCATGTCTTTCTTGTTTTGGAAATGATGGATTACTAGGTTTAGGCGGCTTAACATGGGTTTTTTGTATGAGGTCCGCCCACGAGTAGCTTTTTTAGCAGTAGGATCACGAACCAGAGCTGTTGATGGTATTCTAAATTGCTTGTTGAACTCTGCATTTAACTCTTCAATCTCAGCTTCGCAGTCCAAATTGTCGTCCATAGATATGCATGGTGAAAAATCAAGCTTCTTCCAATACGCATCAACTACATCAAGTGGTAAAGGCTGGCCCGCATATAAATACATTGCTTGCTCATGTGAACATGGTAACCTATAACTTGTATGGAGTTGACACGTACAATTTTCATAAGGTTCAACATCTCTACACTTCTGGAATTCATGAAAAATGATATCAAGTGCATAAAGTGAAACGACTTGATTTAGATTTTGAAAGTGTGGTATGTCGTATCGATGTCGCAAGACCATTCTACTTTCTTGGATGCTTGCTTTAATGCTTGTGAATTGTGAATTAACAACTTCATGAATGTATGACACCACTCTTTCTAAGTCTGATTGTGATGAATCTAAGTACAACTTTAACTTTGCATGTTGACTCTCCACCCTGCTAGTAGTAGGATTACCAAAGTAAAGATATTCTTTTGTCCAAGCTACTACAAATAACTCTTTATGTCGCGTCAACCAATGTTTGGTTAAATAAGTAATAACATCTGAAAAATATTAATAGAATTTGTAATATATTCTTATAAAAATGTGTAAAAACTAATCGATTTAATCATATGAAATATATAATATAATACCTGGAGAGTGGACCATAGTTTCTTTAAGTTGTTCTAGCCTATGCATGTATGCTTCCTCGGTTGGAGAATAAATTAAAGCATTCCACATTTGATTAAATTTAAACCAACCTTTATTTGACTTTATTAAGCCCTTGCTTTTAGTTAGAACACTTCTATTTAGATGCCATGAACAGAGTAGCCCTTTGGCTTCTGGAAATATAGAGTTGTAGGCGTTTATGAGCGCTAACTCTCTGTCAGTGACGATAACATGTGGAAACATGCATCCATCCATGAGCGATTTTAGACATAGTAAAGCCCACTCGTAGTTATGCGTCTTTTTCTTGTGCATAAATACAAATGCTATACAAAATGTCATATTAGTAGGGGTTACACCAACAATCTCAAGGAGCGGTAGTGGATACTTGATCGACGTCGAAGTGCTGGTAAAAAATAAACCTAATTACCTTATACTAGATAGGGTAAGCGGGTATCGATCCACGAGGAATATGTGGTTTTAGTTTAAATTTTGGGGTGATCACTGATCAATAAAAGTTTTGGTTTTGAAATCTAACGACTAAAATACTCTTGATAATAAAAATGCTGATTAAAAATTGAAATACTTATTAAACTAATAATAAAGCTAGAAAAATAAAATAAGGATGTAAACAATTAAAAGAAAAATAAAATTCCTTCCAGCTCCTAATATTTATGGCTGATCACACTTATGGATTATCGAAAATTTTCAGTTCTTTTACAAAGATTATTTCGACTTAATATGAATGAATTAATGTCGACATTTATTATGTTTATCAATGACTCGCAATAACAAATCTTATATTAATCCAAACAATAATTATGTTTTAATAATTTATTTAGGTACAATTTATGTTGATTATACGACCATCTTTTTTTTAACTAAATAAAATAAGTATGAATCGTTAACTAACAATAAATTGTCTTGCACAAATAATTAAACATAATATTAAATCAATAAAAATAATTTATAAATAAATTATAAATAAATGTAAAATAAATGTGATAATCCAAAAGTAATGATCAAATCATAAATAAAGTTACCGGAAGGAATTACAATAAAATTAGCCGGATATCGCGTAGTACCCGACCCGCTTTCCACTTTTCATGGTTCTTTTTTTTACTTTGTCTCAATAAGTGGTTAGTTGATGTCCTCGCCTTTGCTTCTTTTGAATTAATATGTCTTGCAAAGAATTCTTCAATCACTGTTTGTGATGCTCCTTATCAATCGAACCCTTTTTTTCATAAACAATCGGCTATATTCTTGACTCCTTTTTTATGTATATAAATTCGGCTGTCCCACCTTCAATTGCCAATTCCTTTTTGTCTTCTATTTTTTCTTTTGATATCTTGCAAATACGCAGCCTCCCTTTTTTAGATGTCCTCTATCTCATATATATATATATATATATATATATATATATATATATATATATATATATATATATATATATATATATATATATATATATATATATATATATATATATATATATATATATATATATATATATATATATATATATATACTACTTTGGTCGGTTGTGTAAATGGGCTTTTGGGTCCAACGGGATTTTGGGTCCAACGGGCCAAAAGTTATTTTTTATTTTTATTTTTTTTCTTTTATTCTTTTGACGTATAATAACTTTGACCCAATAAAAAATAACTCAACACCAACAATTGCTCAAACGAAGCCCGGACAAATAAAAGATGACCGAAATATTGCGACGCGCTCAAATCTTTTTCTTCAATATTTCTTCTTCATTTATCGGCGCTCACAATGTCTTTTCACCAAAAAATTAATTAAGCGGCCATTTTTATTCCACTTCGCTCGTAACCTACATAATCACAAAACACACTAAAAATACATGTATAACGAAAAATAAATATATAATTATGCTAAATTAACATGCTATTAGGTGTATGCAAAATACACCAATCAAACCCCCTCACACTTAACATTTACTGTCTCCAGTAAAAATAAAATATAAATATACAAGCATGTTAATTTCATAATTTTTAATCATATAATTGAAATTCTATAAAAAAGATCAAATTCAACCTAGTACACTAATAACCACCCTACATGAAAAAATAATCCAAAATGATTACCAATATTTTTGTCCTTCTTAAACACTTAGCATAACCATTCCCATATATTCCATTTACTTTACATTTTATGTAATTAACCATGTGTCCAACGTACCTGATGCACACCTATAATCAATCTAAAAATTAATCTAAAACAAGATGTGAGAATATCGTACACCTTTTATAACAATTGAGTTTTTATACCATAAGAGCACATAATAAGCCATCATACATTAGCTTATATACTTTCACCTCCTTTCTTTTTTCTTTTTTTTCATCATTTTTTTCCCACAAATTTTTTTCACTTTTTTTCACATCACACATAAGCTCTTTTTTTAGCCATTCGGGACCGTTTCTTATACAAGTCATCCCGAACGTTTTATACACTCCTTTTAAGGTTGATATAAAGACCAATCATTCAGAAAAATGAATATCTATCATATAGGTGCATACTAGGACACATCGGCACATGGGAACCGGTTAATTTATTCCGTTTTAATTAAATGGGGACAATAATACTTCGTGCCTACTTGTACATCACATGATGGAGTTATCTACCACATAGTCTAAATATACAATGCACTAAATTAAACTAATCTTCCTAATTTCATTACAACAATACATGGATTAGGTTATTTCACATAAAATTATCTCAACTAAGTGCAATGCTATCTAATAAGTGTGAAAACACTTATCCTTTTACCACTTATTTCCAATAATAACAAGACCAAAACGTGTATTTTATGTCGTAAAAGTCGGAATTATGCGTGGTTTGTATTTTTATTGTGTTTTAGGACCAAAAGATGAAAAAGGAAGAAAACACGGGCTTTCACGGGCTTTTATCGAAGAAAATGAGAAAAGATGAAGTCAAAAGATCAAGAGTGCAAAAATAACGGAAGTCCAAGACCTATTCTGAAGATTTATCGAAGAAAAAGTCTAAAGACGGAAGTTTAATGAAGTCTAAGAACTCGAGTCTAATTATAGAAGAAGATTATAAGACGAGTTCGAATCCCGAGACGACATCGAGAAAGACAAAGGATTTAAATCGAGTCGAGCCGAGAAGAAAGAAAGAGGAGGCAACACATGCACTCCCCATTACCTATAAATACCCTCCTAAACACATTAGGAGGGGAGTTAGCTAGTTTAATTTTCTTTGTTTTAGTTTTCATTTTAGAGAGAGAAATTGTTTAACTTTCTCTCACTAGAACTTCATCTTTTATTTTTCTTTTCATGTTTAAGCTTTGATTTCATCTTGTAAGTTGGATCCATTTTTAATCTACAAGTTCAAGTTAAGTTTTTCTTATCTTTAATCTTCTTCTACCTTTCTTTATTTTGATCTTGATTAGTGATAATCTTTGATCTTGTTTTCATCTTGATGTTTATGTGATTAAAAAGTTTACCTTTTTGATCATACTTAAGTCTTTATACGATTAAGTTTAAGGCTTTTTATGCTTTTTAGCTTATTTAGTATTTAGCTTATTTACTATTTTAAGTTTTCTTAAAATTTTTATCTTTTTAAAGTCCATTTTATAAAGTGTTAGTATTTTGTGTCTTGAAAGTTTTTAAATTTATGCTTATTTCATTCGTCTTATTCTTGTGTTGGTTTAGTTTTTGGTATTTGCTTATTGTCTAAGTGCTTATTTGATTTATGCTTATTGCGAATTTCATTTCCATCGGAATGAGGGTTTTGGATTCCGACAGCTTCACTTATTCCGATCGTGACATCGGCTTTGGATTTGATATTCCGACGGTTCTCTCCCCCTTATTCTGATCGTGATTGCGATCGCTCATTGCGATCGCACATTGCGACGGGGCTTAAGGTCGTATTGAAACGAAGTGCTGTCCAATTATCAATTGCCACATTCCGATGGTTTATCTTTGTAATATTATTCCGATGCTTTCACTTTTTACACATTCCGATGGATTCATTTGTTCTACATTCCGATGGTTTCCTTTTTAAACATTCCGATAGATTTGTCTTTGTTTATTCCGATGGATTTTAATTGTAGTTATTCCGATAGATTAGTTTTTATACATTTCGATAGGTGCCATTCCGATCCTATTCCGATGGATTATTCCGACGGCTTTGTTGTGACAGCATTCCGACGGCTTACGTTCCGATCTGGATTCCGATCGGAGGATTCCGATGGATCTATGTTTGTTTTAATATTTGCCTTAGTTTAATTTTTATTAATTGTTTCGTTTTAAATTCACGTTTTATTATTTATATAGTTTTGTTTTTATTAGTTAATTGCTTTTAGTTTATTTTTATTACGTTTCGCTTTTACCTTTTCAATTAGTTATCGATAATCAACTTCCCTTTTTCTTAACCAAAAACAACTGAGTCACATTTTTTTCGATTAGACACCGAGAAAATGAACTTTTTCAACTAGCAAAATCTTAATTTCAAATGGCGCCGCTGCCAGCTCTTTTCGTAAAGATTAACGGTTTTTTGTGAGAGACGCGTTGGATTTTTGGATCCGTTCACTCGTGAACGTTATTTTTCTTGCATTTTAAAAAAAAAATTCAAAAATACAAAAACATTTAAAAAATCATAAAAAGCATTTCTTTTTCAAAAGTTTTGCGCCAAAAATAATCTTCTTGCTTATCTATTGTTCTTCATGGATTCTTATGTCCATTGCGTAGGTTGTGGGAGACGATTATATGGGTGCGAATCATGTCAATGGTGTTCATGCGAGCAATGCGGAAAAGACCTTCCACCTATTTCAATCGATTCACAATTGGGATTTTGTCCCTCGTGCAATTCGACTAATTCGTCCTTTTCTAATCCACATCCTATCCCCCCTTGCATATATTGTGGAAGCGATTCTCATTGGCTTGTTTCGTGTCCAATTCGATACCCGCCTCATGGCGAGCAAGAACTGGGTTACAATTATGACAATGGTAATAGCTATCTACAAGAAGCACCGAGTTTTCTTCAATACCCGTATTGCAATAATTGTGGGGGCCCTCACTATACTTCTTATTGTCAGCCAGTGAATTATGATGAGCAAAATCCGTGTCCTTAGTTTTCTTCACCTATGGATTATTATGAAACAAATCCGTGTTCTAATTTTTCTCAACCGATGAATTACTATGAGCCACACCCATGCTATAATTCAGGTTTTCAAAATTTTGAGCCCCCACAACACTCCCTCGATCATCAACCCTCTTTTGCATTTCCTCCTGAGCAAATTGCCACTCTTTTTGACAACTTTCAAAAAGTTCAAGAAGCTTGCAACAAGATCATCAAAAAATGTCAAGAGGATCAACGACAAGAGCAAAAATCGAATATCGAGACTTATACTCCTCCTCCTGTGTATCCATACTATTATGATGATGATGACGATGAGCCTACTATTTCTTGAAATTATCTTGTTGCTCAATGTCCTAGTGCTATTGTACCTCCTTCTCTCAATATCCCTAATGCGACTAAGGATTGTGATACATTAAGTGAGATTAGTGAATTTGGTCTCGACAACTTATTTTAGGAGGTTTGTGATGTCCCTACTTTTGTTGAGCTTAAGGACGAGGTCGTTTTTAATAATGATTTCCAATTCGAGCCCGAGATTGCGGAAATTATCAAAAGAGAGCTAGCTCTTTTACCTCCACTTCTTCCTACAAGTGAGGTCGATTTTTCCAATGTCGAGGCCGAACTTGATGAGTTGGAACGTCTTATTTTTCTTAATAATGACGAACCAACTCACTTGACCAATCATCCAATTCTCGAGGAGTTACCTAATCAACACTCCTCAAATGAGAATTACGTTTACCATATTCGTGCGGATTTAACTTATCAACAATCCCCACAAATGAATGATGGACTCGTACTTGATCGTGATCTTTTCGAGCGAGTTTCTAAAATCCTCAATGAAGGGAACGACAAACCTTGGTTTGACGCCCCTATCGATGATGAAGAAATCGAAGAGATTAACGTTCATGAGGATGAGTGCTTTGACCCAGGAGGTGACATTGACCATTTTATGATTGATAACCTTACGGATTTTCCGCTTTCTGAGCATCAATTGTCTTTGGGGAATGACAATTTGCTTACTTTACCCACCCCACCTCCCGTGGATCACAACCTCACATACTTTTCCTATGTTGAGATGACTTTTATGTCGTTCAAGACTTACCCTCCAGCCTCTCCTTTATTATTTTCCTCCGGGAACGAGGACAAGGTCTTTGATCCCGGTATTACATTTGAGGCTTCCCCATGGACCATTTAATTCGGGGACGAGTCAGGCTCGTAACTCGGTTAACAAAAACAAGCGCTTCTCGGGAGGCAACCCGATTATCTATCTATCTTTATCTGTTTTATAATAAGTGTAGGGGGAGCCCCGTATGTATTTGTTGTCTTGTTTCTTATTCTGTGCAGGGATTCAAGCTTCAAAGAGTACTCTCGATGACCTTTGACGAACCGTGATCCCGTGTACCCGTCTTCCCGGTTCTATCCTAAACTGTCGTGATTTAATATTTCATATCTTATATGTTCACACTGAAATCACTATAGTTGTCCTTCCCTTAGCGAGTTTTAAACAAAGTGCACAATGTCCTAAGTGTAGGGGAGTTTACTCCCACATGCTTAAACATTGAGGACAATGTTTATATCAAGTGTAGGGGGACTTCTATCGAAGTAAGTGGTATTTTCCATGAATTTGTCCTTATTTTAACGGGAAAATCTAATTTTTCGACATTTTTCAAAATTTTTAATCTATTTTGGCCTTGTAGTTTTCCTTTGTTATCGTTATTTACTTTTTTTGCTAAAATAAAAGTTCAATAAAGTGGTTTTAAATTTTTCAAAATCGTGAATATTTTGACTCAACCAGAGTTTACTTATCTAAGTTTACTCTAGCTAGTATCCTTAACGTGTTTAAGTCAAGTTGTGCTAGGCTTTTATATAGGGTGCTTTAAAACGCGAAAGTCTTAACTCTCACGGGTTAAGAACAAGAACTTTTCGCAAGTTCCTATAACTGATCCTAGAGAGTCGTTTATTAAGGGAACTTTAAAACGCAAATTCTAAACATGAAAAAGTCTAAGAAGATGCAAGATCCTATAGATGACTCGAAATCCCAAAACCTTGATTTAATTGGCTAAGCATCCACGAGTCTCATTCCTTGAGATTTTAAATTGTGGAGGACGAGAGATGATAGAGTCAATTATAAGTTTGGTATTCTTTCGTGAATTTATGTGAGTTGATTATAAGCCTATTCTCCCATCGCTTGTTAATAAATTTATCTGCAATAAATAATGTTGTACGATTTGAAAAGTTACTTAGCTTCTAGCCCAAGATCGTATAAAAGTTGCTCGGTATTAATTAGAGTTCATATCCAAGGCATAACTTATTAAAGCGGGATGCGAAGATTGGCGAGTCCGAAAAGGCCCTAACAAGGCACGAGGGCTACATTTTGTTGCAAAAGATCCAAAAGTGATGTGAAGAATCATTTATCAAAAATCAATATAAAGGATCGAGACACACGACGAAAAGCAAATACTCCCGTAAAGATCATGGAGAAGTCTATCCAAAAAGGCCCTAACAAGGTATGAGGATAAATAGATCCAAGTCCTAAAAGGAGGCGGATCGTTGTATATCAAAATCCCAAATAAAGATTGGAGAAAAATGAAGAAGTCGTGGTCCGAATATAAAGAATCTCTCAAAAACTTCAAGTGAAGAAATTCCGATTATGAAGAGAAGACCATAATTTCAAGAACGTCTCTCAATGATTCGAAGTATGAAGTCGCTGCCAAATATCGGTCCAAGAAAGGTCTCAAATCGTGAAGCTAGTTATGCCAAGATATAAACTTTAAGAGGTCCCGAGAAGCAATTTTAAAAAATTTTGTCCTTTAGCTAACTATTGATTAAATCATCCCACTTTATTTTCGGCCTAAATAAACTATCGAAATAAGTCAAACAATGTATCCTCATGGTCATTCGAGACAAAATTAAAATATAAGAGATACACCTAGGAATAAGGGAGTCTAAGTAAATAATTGGGCCACATGAGTTCGTGTTAGTTTGCTAACTTATAATAACAATGATCTCGTTTTTAAGCTTGGTATGGGGAACGTGAAACTTGAGGATGATAAACATTCATGGCAGCCAAAACCCAATGTAAGTCTTTGATTTCTTTACTTGTTTTTATCTTTTTATTTTCCTTAAAGTTTAGTATTTAATAAAGGCCAAGGTGGGTTATTTATGATGGAAAATGTAAACCATGCTTTAAATTTAATGCATTGCATGAGGGCATTGCAATGGTCAAGTGTAGGGGAATTAATAAGTGTGAAAACACTTATCCTTTTACCACTTATTACCAATAATAACAAGACCAAAACGTGTATTTTATGTCGTAAAAGTCGGAATTATGCGTGGTTTGTGTTCTTATTGTGTTTTAGGACCAAAAGATGAAAAAGGAAGAAAACAGGGGCTTTCACGGGCTTTTATCGAAGAAAATGAGAAAAGATGAAGTCAAAAGATCAAGAGTGCAAAAAGAACAGAAGTCCAAGACCTATTCTGAAGATTTATCAAAGAAAAAGTCTAAAGACGAAAGTTTAATGAAGTCTAAGAACTCGAGTCTAATTATATAAGAAGATCATAAGACGAGTTTAAATCCCGAGACGACGTCGATAAAGACAAAGGATTTAAATCGAGTCGATCCGAGAAGAAAGAAAGAGGAGGCAACACATGCACTCCCCCATTGCCTATAAATACCCTCCTAAACACATTAGGATGGGAGTTAGCTAGTTTGATTTTCTTTGTTTTAGTTTTCATTTTAGAGAGAGAAAGTGTTTAACTTTCTCTCACTAGAACTTCATCTTTTATTTTTCTTTTCATGTTTAAGCTTTGATTTCATCTTGTAAGTTGGATCCATTTTTAATCTACAAGTTCAAGTTAAGTTTTTCTTATCTTTAATCTTCTTCTACCTTTCTTTATTTTGATCTTGATTAGTGATAATCTTTGATCTTGTTTTCATCTTGATGTTTATGTGATTAAAAAGTTTATCTTTTTGATCATACTTAAGTCTTTATACGATTAAGTTTAAGGCTTGTTATGCTTTTTGGCTTATTTAGTATTTAGCTTATTTACTTTTTAAAGTTTTCTTAAAAGTTTTATCTTTTTAAAGTCCATTTTATAAAGTTTTAGTATTTTGTGTCTTGAAAGTTTTTAAATTTGTGCTTATTTCATTCGTCTTATTCTTGTGTTGGTTTAGTTTTTGGTATTTGTTTATTGTCTAAGTGCTTATTTGATTTATGCTTATTGCGAATTTCATTTCCATCGAAATGAGGGTTTTGGATCCCGACAGCTTCACTTATTCCGATTGTGACATCGGCTTTGGGATTTGATATTCCGACGGTTCTCTCCCCCTTATTCCGATCGTGATTGCGATCGCTCATTGCGATCTCACATTGCGACGGGGCTTAAGGTCGTATTGAAACGAAGTGCTGCCCAATTCTCCATAGCCACATTCCGATGGTTTATCTTTGTAATATTATTCCGATGCTTTCACTTTTTACACATTCCGATGGATTCATTTGTTCTACATTCCGATGGTTTCCTTTTTAAACATTCCGATATATTTGTCTTTGTTTAATCCGATGGATTTTAATTGTAGTTATTCCGATAGATTAGTTTTTATACATTCCGATAGGTGCCATTCCGATCCTATTCTGATGGATTATTCCGACGCTTTGTTGTGACAGCATTCTGACGGCTTACATTTCGATCTGGATTCTGATCGGAGGATTCCGATGGATCTATGTTTATTTTAATATTTTCCTTAGTTTAATTTTTATTTATTGTTTCGTTTTAAATTCACGTTTTATTATTTATATTGTTTTGTTTTTATTAGTTAATTGCTTTTAGTTTATTTTATTACGTTTCGCTTTTACCTTTTCAATTAGTTATAGATAATCAACTTCCCTTTTTCTTAACCAAAAACAACTGAGTCACACTTTAAACTGGTAATCAATTCGATTAGACACCGAGAAAATGAACTTTTTCAACTAGCAAAATCTTAATTTCGCTATCCATCATAAAAATTGGCGTCTGACCCATGCTAACAAATAAAGTATCACCTTGCGCGGGTGACGAATCAGATAGGCAAGCCCAGTATATGACTACCACCAATAATTATGACAGTTCTCCAACTCTTTTCTAAGGCCATCGTGCGCGGGCGGCGAGCCGAATAAGATCAATTTCAAGTATCCTAACTCGACTAATACATTACTATATTTCATATTATTTATTCAAAATCTTTACTCGATCTAAGCAAACATAAGTAAAGGGGATTCAACCGGCGTGGTTTGATCATCTAAATTATACATATACCTAACTACATTCAAACAATCAAATCAATTTAATAACCAAATTATACAATAGAATCGAGTGCACATGATAATTATGGCCAAATCCTCTAGCTTGCTCCAATAAATCATCCACAAGCTTATCTTCAGAATCTGCAAACACTTAAAAACATATATGTAGAAGAAACTTCCACATCTAATTAGCAAAAGACTCTTATAATATGATTAAAAAAAATTTAAAAATTTTCAATTTTTCCCAAAAATCACATTTTAACCCATTTGACCAAAATTTCACACAAAAACATGTAACACATGTGCCACCCCCCTCAACTTAAAGCATTGCATTGTCCCTAATACAAAAAACTTTAAATTGAAATTCTGGTTAAAAATTAATTTGACAAACTCACACAAAAACAAAAACCTAACTCACTTTCGTAGGAATCACGGTTGCATTTAGCGTATGCAACAAGCCTTTAAACCACTCGGTAGCCCGACTGGACGATTTTTGTCTCGTGAGGGTTTGTAGTGAACACACCCACGAAGTTTTAAACACACACAAAAATAAGATAATAAAATGCAAAAGAAAATACACACTACAAACTACAAACCACGGGTTACCTCCCGCGAAGCGCTAAGTTTATCGTCTTCAGCCAGATATAACTCATATGAGCCATTGAGATGGTTGGAGTGGTTCCAAATAAACCACATCCACCGTTTCCATCTGATCACTCTCCAACTCAACATACGGCTTCAACCGACGTCTATTAACTTTAAAAGGCTCTCCACCCACCATATTTTTTATTTCAATGGCTCCGTGTGGAGAGACTTGAGTCACAATGTATGGACCCGTCCATTTACTTCTCAACTTGCCAGGAAAAAGCTTAAGTCTAGCATTAAATAACCAAACTTTTTGACCAACCAAGAACGATTTCTTGGTGATATGTCAATCATGAAAAGCTTTAGTTTTCTCCTTATAAATTCTAGAACTTTCATAAGCATCACGTCTAATCTCATCTAGTTCAGATAATTGAAGTTTCCTAGAACTACCCGCTTTCTCTAAATCCAGATTAACGATCTTAATCGCCCATTCAGCCCTACTCTATCTCAACCGGTAAATGACATGCCTTGCCATATACCAACTTATACGGTGACATACCAATAGGAGTCTTAAAAGCCGTCCTATATTCCCACAAGGCATCATCTAACCTCAAGGACCAATCTTTCCTATCACTACGGACGGTCTTTTCTAAGATTCGCTTAATCTCCCTATTAGATACTTCCACCTGTCCACTAGTCTGTGGGTGATAAGGGGTAGCTATCCTATGATTAACTCCATAGTGTTTAAATAATTTTACAAATATAAAGTTCTTAAAGTGGGAACCCCCATCACTAATGATAGCCTTAAGAATTCCATGCCTAGCAAAGATATTCTTCTTAACAAACTTAAGAACTACACTATGGTCATTGGTTCTAGTAGCCTCAGCCTCTACCCACTTAGAAACATAATCAACTGCCACTAAAATGTACACATTGCCATGGGAAGTGGGGAATGGTCCCATAAAGTCAATACCCCACACGTCAAAGATCTCAACAACAAGTATGGGATTCATAGGCATTTGATCACGCCTTGAATTCCCACCAACTTGTTGGCAACAAAAACATGCTTTCACAAAAGACTGGTAATAAGTGTGAAAACACTTATCCTTTTACCACTTAATTATAATAATAACCAAGCCAAAACATGTATTTTATGTCATAAATATCGGAATTATGCGTAGATTGTGTTTTTGTATTGATTTAGGATCAAAATATAAAAAGGGAAGAAAACACGGGCTTTCACGGGCTTTTATCGAAGACAAAGACAAAAGACGAAGTCAAAATATCAAGAGTGCAAAAAGAACGGAAGTCCAAGGCCTATTCTAAAGATTTATCAAAGAAAAAGTCCAAAGACGGAAGTTTAATGAAATCGAGAACTCAAGTCTAATGAATGAAGAAATTATAAGACGAGTTCAATTAATCCCGAGACATAGTCGAAAAAGTCGAAGAATTTAGAAGACGAAAAGACGTGAAGAAGAAGAATGAATCAACACATGCTAATCTCCCTAATCCTCCTATAAATACCCTCCTAATGTGACATTAGGAGGTGTTGACTATCTTGACAAAATAGTTCTTCCATTTTAATTACTTGCACTTTCATATTGTAATTTTCTTAATTGTCATTTAAATTCTTGCCTTTAATTTCAATTAAGTTTAATTTTGTGTTGTTGAATCTTTAATTTTAATCAAGTTTTTATTAATCTTTCATTCTACCTTTCTTGTTCTTGCTTAATCTTTATGTTTATGTGCTTATTGTTATGCTTATTTGATTGTTTGTTATGTTTTTATGTTATTGATTGTGTTAGCTTATTGATTTTATAGCTTATTGTGTGTTTTTCTTAATTTTAATTAAGTGCTTATTAGTTAATTTTTATAAAAAGTTGATTTTAAATATTTTTATTATTTTGTGTTTTTAAAAGTTTTTAAATTTTGGTTTAATAGCTTTTTCTTAAAATCAATTCGGTTAAGTTTTTAGTTGAGTGCTTATTAGCTTTTAGCTTATTTTTTATTTGTGCTCATTAAGTTTCTTATCCGGGTTCTTTAAAACCCTTACCTTCCGTATAAGCAACATCTATATTCCGAATAGTGAGGATCACATATATTCCGGATAGCCACAAGAACAAAACATTCCGGATAGGGTGAAGATTGCGAATTCCGGATAAGGCAACAAACGTGATTCCGGATAACGGCTTTAGTGGGTATTCCGGATAAGGTGACAGTTCTACATTCCGGATAACTCATCAAACACGCATTCCAGATAGTGGACTGAAGGCTATTCCGGATAAACGCTCAGATCTTGATTCCGGATAAGCTAAGCAAATACAGATTCCGGATAAGGGGATTTTGGATTATTCCGGATAAGGAGCTCTAGCCACATTCCGGATAACTCATCAGTTCATATTCCGGATAGTGAAGTTTTGTTTATTCCGGTTAAGCAGCTTGCTTGGTATTCCAGATAGTGACAGTATTTCGGATTCCGACTCAGGTTTTGTTTATCCTCTGTTTTATTTTCAAGCCTTTATTTTTTCCCGACTTTTTACTTAGCTTCATTTCAACTCGTCTTATTTTAGTTTTCAATTTCACGTTTACATTTTTATTACACTGTCAAATTTACTTTTCGTCGAGCTTTAATTTTTGTCATTTAATTAATTACTTTTAAAATCTTTATTTTCCTTTCCATTTACTTTAAAGTTTTGCAAATTTATTATACTACAACGACCAAATTCTTTCTTTCCCACCAAAAGACGACTGAGTCGCACTGTTAACCAGTAATCAATTCGATTAGATCGATCACCACGAATCTTTTTCATACTTGGCAAAAACTAGGTATTAAAATGGCGCCGCTGCCGGCTCTTTTCGTGAAGATTAACGGTTTTCTGTGAGAGACGCGTTGAATTTTGGGATCCGTTCACTCGTGAACGTTATTTTTCTTGCTTAAAAATTTCCAAAAATCCATAAAAATTAAAAATTTTCAAAAATACAAAAACATTAAAAAACGATAAAAAGCATTTCTTTTTCAAAGTTTTGCACCCAAAAGATTTTATTTTTACATTTGTATATATATTCTCTATTTCTTTGGTATCTTTTTCTTTTTATTTTGTAGGTGTATGCGTACTAGATTTTCAACTTATTCTGAGCCCGTGACTCATGAAGATTTAGATATGGCTGGTGTGAACAACAACAATAACCCACCGCACCTCAACATGAATAATAACAACAATGTTCTTCCACCACCCGACCTTCGAACGATGGATGAGCTTTGTCAACCAACGATGAATGGACGAGGAGGACCGATTGCGTCGATGCAAATCACGGCTCCAGAGTTTTGGTTGAAGCATCACATGATCCAACAAGTGCAGAACACTTGTCCATTTCGCGGACTGTCGGATGATGATGCCAACAAACACCTCGACAAATTCATTACCGTTACTCAAAGCATGAAGTTTCCCGGTGTTACTATAGATTTTCTTTGCCTTCACCTATTTCCACGCACCTTAGCCCACCATGCCGAAAAATGGTTTGATCGTCTTCCGAAGAATTCAATTCATACTTGGGATGAGATGACTCAACGCTTTTTGTCGCGATACTTTCCACCATCCATGGTCACGAGCCTTTGGAATCAAATCAGTGGATTTACTCAAGAACCCGATGAATCAATTTTTGATGCTTGGGAACGATATAATGTTTTGATCGATGGATGTCCAAACCACAACATGCTCCCCGTCACTTTAATTGATATTTTCTACAACGGTTTAACTTTTCGTGATCGTGATACGATTAATGCAGCCGCCGGTGGCACATTTATGAAAAGAAGACCCGAGGAGTGTAGAGATCTTATAGAGAACATGACTACTCATCATAAAAATTGGGATTCATCCGCATCTTCAAGGAATAACCCGAGAGTCAATGTGTATTCTACTTCTTCAAACCCTGATATCACCGAATTCACCCGCGCAATGGTCGAAATGAGCAAAAATATGCAACTCTTGGCTACAAATCAACAACAACAAGTTAAAGCTGTTGCAACTTCTTGTGAGATCTGTGGCCGTCCTCATTCATACACTGATTGTCCGACTACTCAGGACAATCCGGAAAAAGTGTATGCGGCTTATGGTAATTATTCAACGGAAAGCTACCAAGCCCGACCTCAAGGTGATCGCAACTTGCTAAGTTACCGTTCTAACAACTTTCTTTCACCCGGGTTTTCTCCTCAAAACCCCAACCCCAACAACTACAACAGAAGCAACCCAAACCCACCTCGAACTTCTAATCCTTATCACCCACCCGCTCAACAAGCAACCCGAATTAATCAAGATGTTTAAACTTTTATGAGGACCCAAGGAGAGCTAGTTAAGAATCTTCAGAGCCAAATCATAAACTTGAAAGGAGATATCACAAAGCAAGGGAATGATATTAGAACCAAGCTTCGACATGATATGCAAACCTCTTTTAGCAATCAAACAAATGATTTGAAGAATATGATGGCTAGTTTCTTTCCAAGTACTCAACCCTCTACTTCGGGCTCTCTTCCTTCAAATACCGTCACCAACCCAAGAGCGAATGTGAGTGCTATTACTACACGCAGTAGAGCAACCTTAGTAAGACCATCTATCCCTCCCCCAGTTACTCCATCTACACCTCCTCCACCACCATTTATCCCTCCTACTCCCACGCCTAGTATTAGTTCTCCATTACCGTCTCCACCTCTTACTGAAGTAGCACCCAAGAAACACCCTTCACCAACCCCACCTTCCACCTTTAAACCTTCAACATCTCAACCTTTACCTGCTACACCTACACCACCTAAACCTAATATCCCTTATCCATCTCGCTTAGACAAAGGCAGATTGCTCACCAAAGATGACATTCAAGTGTCAAACTTTTTGAAGAAGATTTCGAGAGTGACCATCACCATTAGCCTTGTTGAAGCTCTTTCCCAAATGTCGACATTTGTTAAGATGTTTAGAGAATTGCTTAATAAGAAGGAGAAGATGGCCGAGTTTGTTAATACTCGATTGAATGAAATTTGTTCTACAATCCTTCTTAAAGAACTTCCGGAGAAACTTGGAGATCCCGGTCGTTTTGTGCTACCATGTACTTTTAACCAAACCGAAGAAATTATTGCCTTAGCCGATCTCGGGGAAAGTATAAACTTGATGCCTTTAAGTGTTTGGAAAACACTATCATTACCGATCTTACTCCAACAAAGATGAATCTTGTGTTAGCAAATGACACTCTCGCTTACCCCGTTGGTATTGCCGAAGATGTGTTTGTTAAAGTTGGCACCTTCACTTTTCCGGTCGATTTTGTTGTTGTTGATTATGAAATGGACCCTCGTATTCCGTTAATACTTGGTCGGCCATTCTTGAGAACCGGAAAAGCCTTAGTCGATGTTGCTGAAGGTGAGATCATCTTAAGAGTCGGGAATGATGCACAAGTATTTAAAATGGGGAAGATCACCACCAAATCCAATAGAAGAGAATCAGGGAATATGATTAATGTGCTTGATGATTTTGTCATCTACAATAATCCTCTTTTCGATTCTTGCTATGATAATCTACTGTTCCAAGATGATGTGGATGGTTCTCTCTCAAATTTAGATCCCCCACCAATTCATGAGTCTCCACCAACCTATGATGACTATGATGATGATTCTAGTTCTGACATGGATGATTTTGATGATTTTTCTTCTGAGTATAAAGACATGCCAACTTATGATGACTTTGAGGATGTCGATACTCTTTCGAGTGATTCTTCACATGATGACCTTGCACCTACTTTTGATGAAGATCCTCCACCAACAATGCTTGATCCTACTTTGGATGACTACTCATTTGAGGAAGACTTTGCTACATTTCTCAACACTTACTTCCCAAAAGAGAATGATTCTCCTCCTTTAGACTTTGATGATGCTCTTTATCCTCCTTTGGATATGAAGAAACCTGTTTCAAAGGAGAAGAAGCTGGAAGATACCAATATCCGTAGTACCTATGTTCTGACACCTCTCTATCCACCTTCTGAGGATGAGATTATGCGATTTATGAGCGGATCCTCTTCAGGGTCTACTGAGCCTGAGTGTTATTTTCCCCTAAAGGAAAAGGTGTTCGACCCCGGTATTGCAATTTTTAAGCCATCTCAGTATCCATCTGATGAAATAAAAGGAAAGACTTTTGGAAACAATGCAGATATGCTTGCACTTCATCCTACTTTCTTCCACTGTGCTCAATTTTTACTTAAGGGAACCTTGCCTACTCTTCTTTGGCTTGCCTTGTTCGCCTTAAGATTTTGCTATTTGATGGACGAAAACCATGAGTTTGATCCTGGTGGATATGTTTCAAGCTTCTTCCTATGCTAATGAAGGTCGAGTCAGGCTCACGACTCGGTTAACAAAAACAAGCGCTTATTTGGAGGCAACCCGTAGTATCTATCCTTTTATTTTTTTATAATAAGTGTAGGGGGAGGCCCTAGTATGTGTTTGTTGTTTTCTTTCTTATGATGTGCAGGGATTTGAGCTTTCAAAGAGCCATTCTTGATGACTTTTGACGACCCGTGATTCCGTCTTCCCGTCTTCCCGGTTCTATCCTAAACTCTTTTGATTTATTATTTTATCATTTATGATTGAAATAGGAATCACTTTAGTTGTCCTTTCCTTATCAAGATTTAAACAACGTGCACAATGTCCTAAGTGTAGGGGAGTTTACTTCCACATGCTTAAACATTGAGGACAATGTTTATATTAAGTGTATGGGGGACTTCTATCGAAGTTAAGTGGGCTTTTCCTTGTATTTGTCCTCATTTTAACCGGAAAATTGATTTTTCGACATTTTTCAAAATTCTTGATCTATTTTGGCCTAGTAGTTTTACTTTTGTATAGTTATTTTCTTTCTTTGTTAGAATAAATTTTAATAAAGTGGTTTTAATTTTTAAACGTTGTGAATCTTTTGACTCAACCCGAGTTTACTTATCTAAGTTTTAGTCTAGCTAGTATCCTTAACGTGTTTAAGTCAAGTTTTGCTAGGCTTTTATATAGGGAGCTTTAAAACGCGAAAGTCTTAACTCTTACGGGTTAAGAACAAGAACTTTTCGCAAGTTCCTATAATTGATCCTAGAAAGTCGTTTATCAAGGGAACTTTAAAATGCGAATTCTAAACTTGAAAAAGTCTAAGAAGTTGCAAGATCCTATAGATGACTTGAAAACCCAAAACTTTGATTTAATAGGCTAAGCATCCACGAGTCTCATTCCTTGAGATTTTAAATTGTGGTGAACGAGAGATGATAGAGTCAATTATAAGTTTGGTATTCTTTCATGAATTTATGTGAGTTGATTATGAGCTTTTTCTCCCATCGCTTGTTAATAAATTTAATTGCAATAAATAAGGTTGTACGATTTGAAAAGTTACTTAGCTTCTAGCCCAAGATCGTTTAAAAGTTTCTCGGTATTAATTAGAGTTCATAGCCAAGGCATAACTTATTGAAGCGGGATGCGAAGATTGGCGAGTCCGAAAAGGCCCTAACAAAGCATGAGGGCTACATTTTGTTGCTAAAGATCCAAAGTGATGTGAAGAATCATTTATCAAAAATCAATATGAAGGATCGAGACACACAACGAAAAGCAAATACTCTCGTAAAGATCATGGAGAAGTCTATCCAAAAAGGCCCTAACAAGGTATGAGGATAAATAGATCCAAGTCCTAAAAGGAGGCGGATCGTTGTATATCAAAATCCCAAATAAAGATTGGAGAAAAATGAAGAAGTCCTGGTCCAAGTATGAAGAATCTCTCAAAACTTCAAGTGAAGAAATTCCTATTATGAAGAGGAGACCATTATTTCATGAACGTCTCTCAAGATTTGAAGTATGAAGTCAATGCTAAATATCGATCCGAGAAAGGTCTCAAATCGTGAAGCGAGTTATGCCAAGATATGAACTTTATAAGGTCCCGAGAAGCAGTTTTAAAATATTTTGTCCTTTAGCTAACTATTGATTAAATCGTCCTACTTTATTTTCGGCCTTAATAAATTATCGAAATAAGTCAAACAATGCATCCTTGTGATCATTCAAGACAATAATAAAATATAACAGATACACTTAGGAATAAGGGAGTCTAAGTAAATAATTGGGCCACATGAGTTTGTGTTAGTTTACTAACTTACAATAACAATGATCTCGTTTTTTAACTTGGTATAGGGAACGTGAAACTTGAGGGTGATAAACATTCATGACATTCCAAAACCCTAATGTAAGTCTTTCATCTCTTTACTTCTTTTCTTCCTTTGAATATTTTATAATTTTCTATCTCTTTAATGTCTTGTGTTTAATAAAGGCCAATGTGGATTGATTATGATGGATAATGTAAAACTTACTTTGTAATTAATGCATTGCATGAGGAAATTGCAATGGTCAAGTGTAGGGGATTTAATAAGTGTGAAAACACTTATCCTTTTACCACTTAATTATAATAATAACCAAGCCAAAACATGTATTTTATGTTGTAAATATCGGAATTATGCGTGGTTTGTGTTTTTGTTGTGATTTAGTATCAAAATGTAAAAAGGGAAGAAAACACGGGCTTTCACGGGCTTTTATCGAAAAAAAAGACAAAATACGAAGTCAAAAGATCAAGAGTTCAAAAAGAACGGAAGTCCAAGGCCTATTCTGAAGATTTATCGAAGAAAAAGTCCAAAGACGAAAGTTTAATGAAATCGAGAACTCAAGTCTAATGAATGAAGAAATTATAAGACGAGTTCAATTAATCCCGAGACATAGTCGAAAAAGTCGAAGAATTTAGAAGACGAAAAGACGTGAAGAAGAAGAATGAATCAACACATGCTAATCTCCCTAATCCTCCTATAAATACCCTCCTAATGTGACATTAGGAGGTGTTGACTATCTTGACAAAATAGTTCTTTCATTTTAATTACTTGCACTTTCATATTGTAATTTTCTTAATTATCATTTAAATTATTGCCTTTAATTTTAAGTAAGTTTAATTTTGTGTTGTTGAATCTTTAATTTTAATCAAGTTTTTATTAATCTCTCATTCTACCTTTCTTGTTCTTGCATAATCTTTATATTTATGTGCTTATTGTTATGCTTATTTGATTGTTTGTTATGTTTTTATGTTATTGATTGTGTTAGCTTATTGATTTTATAGCTTATTGTGTGTTTTTCTTAATTTAATTAAGTGCTTATTAGTTAATTTTTATAAAAAGTTGATTTTACATATTTTTATTATTTAGTGTTTTTAAAAGTTTTTAAATTTTGGTTTAATAGCTTTTTCTTAAAATCAATTTGGTTAAGTTTTTTGTTGAGTGCTTATTAGCTTTTAGCTTATTTTTTATTTGTGCTTATTAAGTTTCTTATCCGGGTTCTTTAAAACCCTTAAATTTCGTATAAGCAACATCTATATTCCGAATAGTGAGGATCACACACATTCCGGATAGCCACAAGAACAAAACATTCCGGATAGGGTGAAGATTGCGAATTCCGGATAAGGCAACAAACGTGATTCCGAATAACGGTTTTAGTGGGTATTCCGGATAAGGTGACAGTTCTACATTCCGGATAACTCATCAAACACGCATTCCGGATAGTGGACTGAAGGCTATTCCGGATAAACGCTCAGATCATGATTCCGGATAAGCTAAGCAAATACAGATTCCGGATAAGGGGATTTTTGGATTATTCCGGATAAGGAGCTCTAGCCACATTCCGGATAACTCATCAGTGCATATTCCTGATAATGGAGTTTTGTTTATTCCGGTTAAGCAGCTTCTTTGGTATTCCGGATAGTGACAGTATTTCGGATTCCGACTCAGGTTTTGTTTATCCTCTGTTTTATTTTCAAGGGCTTTATTTTTTCCCGCCTTTTTACTTAGCTTCATTTTAACTCGTATTGTTTTAGTTTTCAATTTCAAGTTTACATTTTTATTACACTGTCAAATTTACTTTTCGTCGAGCTTTAATTTTTGTCATTTAATTAATTACTTTTAAAATCTTTATTTTCCTTGCCATTTACTTTAAAGTTTTGCAAATTTATTATACTACAACGACCAAATTCTTTCTTTCCCACCAAAAGACGACTGAGTCGCACATTTAACCATTGTAAATTTGAATCGAGACGAGACGATAACTTTTTACATACAAAATTTCAGGTATTAACTGGGCATCCTTGAATATAGTCGGCCAAAAGAAACCACTTTGTAGGACTTTATGCCCAGTTTTTGTAGCACCAAAGTGTCCACCACACGCATAAGAATGGCAATGAGCCAATATGTCCATATGCTCATGGTCCTAAACACATCTCCTAACAACTTGGTCAACACACACTTTATATAGCTCCGGATCCTCCCAAAAATAATGCTTCAACTGGGAGAAGAAGTATTTTCTTTATTGTTTAGACCAAAAATCCGAAAGCTTTTTAACAGCAAGGTAATTGACTATATTTGCGTACCAAGGAACCTTAGAAACATCAAACAAGCTTTCATCTGGAAAGCTTTCCTTAATCACGTCAGAAGGGTTGAACGACAGAGGGATAATTCTAGACAAATGGTCGGCAACTACATTTTCTGACCCCTTTTTATCCCGGATTTCTAGATTAAATTCTTGTAAAAGCAAAATCCACCTAAGCAACCCCGGTTTTGTCTCTTTCTTAGTCAACAAATGTCTTAAGGCACTATGATCTGAAAATACTATCACCTTAGAATGCCCCCAAATATATGACCTAAACTTATCAAGATCAAAAACCACGGCTAGCAACTCTTTTTCAGTAGTGGTGTAATTCATTTGAGCTTCTAAAAAAGTCTTACTAGCATAAAAGATTACAACGGGTTTCTTATCGAACCGCTGTCCTAGAACCGCCCCAGTGGCATAATCACTCGCATCACACATGATCTCGAAAGGCTTCAACCAATCAGGTGATTGTAGAATAGGGGCTTCTACAAGCTTTTGCTTAAGCATATTGAATGCTTTATACTTGGTTAGCTAGTTTTATTTTTCTTGTTTTTAGTTTTCATTTTAGAGAGAGAAAGTGTTTAACTTTCTCTCACTAAAACTTCATCTTTTCTTTCAAGTTAAGCTTTATTTAATCTTTGTATTTGGATTTGATTAATCACAAGTTCAAGTTAAGCTTTTTGTTCATTAATCTCTTTCTACCTTTCTTGATTTTAGTTGACTTTTGGTCTGAAATATTTATGATCCGTGTTTGATCTTGATGTGTTCGTGATTAAAAAATTAATCTTTTTATTCCTACATAAGCTTTCATACGGTTGAGCTTTAAGATCTTTATGCTTATTGGCTTATTTGTATGTTTAGCTTATTTACTTTTTAAAAGTTTTCTTAAAAAGTTTCATCTTTTTATGGTTTGATTTAAAAGATTGCTTATTTAAAGTTTGGAAAAGTTGTTATTCGTGCTTATTTAGTTTATTTCATTACTGATTTGGTTAAGTCTTGGTGTTAGCTTATCAAACATAGCTTATCACTTGGCTTATTTTTCGAATCACAAGGTCATCGGAAAAGGTTAAAACCCTTTTCCGATTGAACATTCTGATTTTCCCTACATCATTTGTATTCCGATCTCTAAATCGGAATAGGGTTTGTAGTATTCCGATTTGCTTGCTATCATTCTGATCACTCTGATCGGATTAGGGTTTTAGGATTCCGATTTGGATTCCTTACTTGTATTCCGACTAAAGGATTTATTGGATATTCCGACTGGTTTTGATTTCAAGTATTCCGATTGTGTCCCCTTTTTACATTCTGATAACCTTGCCTTGTCATTATTCCGATTAAGCATTCCGATTTGGCCTCATTCCGACCTTACATTCCGATTGAAGCATTTGTTAGACATTCCGATTAATCTTTCCGACCAGCTGTATTCCGACGGGATTCCGACGGACTTAATTTCTTGTTTTTACAAAGTTTTCAAGTTTTAGATTCATTAAGTTTTCAACTAGTTTTCTAATCTTGTCTTTAAGTTTTCAAGCATTTATTTTTAACTTGTCGTTTTAGTTTAAACTTTAAAGCTTTGTTTTACTCAACGACAATTATTTGCTTTTAGTTTTAAAATAGATAATCAAACAAACCATCCTCTTGTTCACCAAAAGACAATTGAGTCGCACTAATTAACGGTAATCAATTCAAAAAGACTTGGAAGGAAATTATTTTATACTCGGCCAAAAGCCATGTATTAAATGGCGCCGCGGTCGGCTCTTTTCGTGAAGATTAACGGTTTTTTGTGAGAGACGCGTTGGATCTTGGGATCCGTTCACCTTTGAACGTTATTTTTCTTGCCAATTTTTTTTTTCAAAAATCCAAAAACATTTAAAAAACCATAAAATGCATTTCTTTTCTAAGTTTTGCAACCAAAAATATTCCTCTTTATCCTCTGTTGTGTTTAATTCTTTTCTCTTCCCCTCTTATTGTTAATTCTTCATGGATTCGTCTTGCGTACGGTGTGGGAGACCATGGCATGGTTATCAAACATGTCATTGGTGTACTTGTGAGCGGTGCAGTTCTGATATCGACAATACAAAATTTGGATTTTGTCCATTTTGCAATTCAACAAATTCGTACTTCTCCTCTTACAATACTTTCTCACCCTCTCCCGTATATGACAATTCTTATCCTCAAAATGCACCGGGTTTTTCTCAATACCCATGTTGCAATTATTGTGGGGGCCCTCACGATGCTTCTTCTTGTCAACCGATGAATATCTTTGAGCCAATTCCGTGCTATGATTCTGGTTTGTATAACTTTGAGCCCCCACATCACACCCTCAATCATCAATCATCTCAGGGAATTAGTCTTGACCAACAACTCACTACTTTAAATGACGTTCTAGAAAGTTTAGCTCACTCCGAGCTGACTTGCATCAGGAAAGGCAACCTTTGCTTGATGGTGACCAAATCTTGAAATCCACCTACACCTTTTTGAGCCAATTTGGTCATTTTCCCTTCTTTTCTACACCAAAATGTTTACTTACAGCGTGGGATATAATGGGTCTAATTGAACATACTCGGGGAGATGATCAACAAAAATTGCTTCATGAGCTTCTTAAAGATGTGGATGTTATCAAGGAGGAGTTAGTCGACTATATCACTCCTAACTGGAATGGTCCAGTCTATTATGATGAGGATGATGAGGATGATATCTACAATCTCAACCCATCTTCTGAGATTACTACTCCTACTCTTGATATCCCTAATGCGTCTAAGTATTGTGATACATTGAGTGAGAGAAGTGATTTTGGTCTTGATAAATTTTTTGATGAGGTTTGTGATGCATCGAATTTTGTAGAGCTTACGGAAGAGGTCGCTCTTAATGATGATGATTCTTCTCCATGCTATGAGAATTTCACTTTTGAAATTTCTCCTTCTCCTCCGGGCGATGAAGGCGATGTTGATTTATTCTCTCAGACTTATGAGAAGTTCACCCCTGAACTTGGTCTTGTAGATGAGGTGGAAGACGTTATTCTTCGCGACAAATTACTGAAAGTTCATCTTCTGATTGCTAAAATTGAAGCGTTGAATTCTCCTCCTATTAAAGAATCTTTACCTCAGTCTATTACACCCGTTGAGTATAATGACCCATTGCTGGAAGAAATCAACATTCACTCAATACCTCCGGGTATTGATGATGATGACACGGAGGGGGATATTTTTTTTGATAATTTGCTGCAGGAAGGTATTGTCCCAAGTCCCCCTCCCGAGCACCTTTCATCCACTCCTTTAGACACCATTACGGAGGATGAGTGTTTTGACCCGGGAGGTGACATTGATTATTATATGACTGATAACCTTACGGCTTTGTCGCTGTCTGAGCATCAATTGTCTTTGGGGGATGACAATTTGCTTACTTTACCCACCCCACCTCCTGTGGATCATGATCTCACATACTTTTTATATGTTGAGAGGACTTTTCTACCCTTTAAGACTTATCCTCCGGCCTCTCCTTTATTAATATCCTCCGGGAACAAGGACAAGGTCTTTGATCCCGGTATTACATTCGAGGCTTCCCCATGGACCATTTAATTCGGGGACGAGTCAGTCTCGTGACTCGGTTAACAAAAACAAGCGCTTTTTGGGAGGCAACCCAATTATCTATCCTTTTATTCTGTTTTTCTAATAAGTGTAGGGGGAGACCCTAGTATGTGTTTGTTGTTCTCTTTCTTATCATGTGCAGGGATTTGAGCTTTCAAAGATACATTCTTGATGACTTTTGACGACACGTGATTCCGTGTACCCATCTTCTCGGTTTTATCCTAAACTCTTTTGATTCTCTATTTTATATTTTCCAATATTAAAATAGGAATCACTTTAGTTGTCTCTTCCTTAGCAAGATTTAAACAATGTGCACAATGTCCTAAGTGTAGGGGAGTTTACTCCCACATGCTTAAACATTGAGGACAATGTTTAGATTAAGTGTAGGGGGACTTCTATCGAAGTTAAGTGGTCTTTCCTTGCATTTGTCCTCATTTTAACCGGAAAATTGATTTTTCGACATTTTTCAAAATTTTTGATCTATTTTGGCCTAGTAGTTTTTCCTTTTTTATTGTTATTTACTTTCTTTGCTAGAATAAATTTTTAATAAAGTGGTTTTAATTTTTCAAAGTCGTGAATATTTTGACTCAACCCGAGTTTACTTATCTAAGTTTACTCTAGCTAGTATCCTTAACGTGTTTAAGTCAAGTTTTGCTAGGCTTTTATATAGGGAACTTTAAAACGCGAAAGTCTTAACTCTTACGGGTTAAGAACAAGAACGTTTCGCAAGTTCCTATAATTGATCCTAGAGAGTCGTTTATCAAGGGAACTTTAAAATGTGATTTCTAAACTTGAAAAAGTCTAAGAATTTGCAAGATCCTATAGATGACTCAAAAACCCAAAACTTTGATTTAATTGGCTAAGCATCCACGAGTCTCATTCCTTGAGATTTTAAATTATGGAGAACGAGAGATGATAGAGTCAATTATAAGTTTGGTATTCTTTCTTGAATTTATGTGAGTTGATTATAAGCCTATTCTCCCATCGCTTGCTAATAAATTTATCTACAATAAATAAGGTTGTACGATTTGAAAAGTTACTTAGCTTCTAGCCCAATATCGTTTAAAAGTTGCTCGGTATTAATTAGAGTTCATAGCAAAGGCATAAGTTATTGAAGCGGGATGCGAAGATTGGCGAGTCCGAAAAGGCCCTAACAAGGCATGAGGGCTACATTTTGTTGCTAAAGATCCAAAAGTGATGTGAAGAATCATTTATCAAAAATCAATATGAACGAACGAGACACACGACTAAAAGCAAATACTCCCCTAAAGATCATGGAGAATTCTATCCGAAAAGACCTTAACAAGGTATGAGGATAAATAGATCCAAGTCCTAAAAGGAGGCGGATCATTGTATATCAAAATCTCAAATAAAGATTGGATAAAAATGAAGAAGTCGTGGTCCAAGTATGAAGAATCTCTCAAAACTTCAAGTGAAGAAATTCCTATTATGAAGATAAGACCATTATTTCATGAAAGTCTCTCAAGATTTGAAGTATGAAGTCACTGCCAAATATCGGTCCGAGAAAGGTCTCAAATCATGAAGCGAGTTATGCCAAGATATAAACTTTATGAGGTCCCGAGAAGCAGTTTTAAAAGGTTTTGTCCTTTAGCTAACTATTGATTAGATCGTCCCACTTTATTTTTAACCTAATAACTATCGAAATAAGTCAACAATGCATCCTCGTGATCATTCAAGACAATAATAAAATATAAGAGATACACCTAGGAATAAGGGAGTCTAAGTAAATAATTGGCTCACATGAATTTGTGATAGTTTGCTAACTTATAATAACAATGATCTCGTTTTTAAGCTTGGTATGGGGAACGTGAAACTTGAGGGTGATAATCATTCATGACATTCCAAAACCCCAAGGTAAGTTTTTGATCTTTTTACTTGTTTTCTTTCTTTAAATATTTTATCTCTTTAATAAAGGCCAATATGGATTGATTGTGATGGAAAATGTAAAACTTGCTTTGTAAATAATGCATTGCATGAGGACATTGCAATGGTCAAGTGTAGGGGATTTAATAAGTGTGAAAACACTTATCCTTTTACCACTTAATTATAATAATAACCAAGCCAAAACGTGTATTTTATGTCTTAAATGACGGAATTATGTGTGGTTTGTGTTTTTGTTGTGATTTATGACCAACATATGAAAAGTGAAGAAAACACGGGCTTTCACGAGCTTTTATCGAAGAAAAAGACAAAAGACGAAGTCAAGAGATCAAGAATGCAAAAAGAACGGAAGTCCAAGACCTTTTCTGAAGATTTATCGAAGAACAAGTCAAAAGACGAAAGTTTAATAAAGCCGAAGAACTCAAGTCTAATAAATGAAGAAATCATAAGACGAGTTTAATTAATCCCGAGACAAAGTCGATAAAGTCGAAGAACTTAAAAGACGGAAAGACGTGAAGAAAGAAAGAGGAGGCAACACATGCACTTCCCCATTTTCCTATAAATACCCTCCTAAACACATTTAGGAGGGTTGGTTAGTTTTTAGTTAGTAGTAGTTTTCATTTTCATTTTGGTAGGTAATTTTAGAGAGAGAAAGTGACAGTTTCTCTCACTAGGATCTTAATCTTTTATCTTCCTTTCTTGTTTTTAATCAAGTCTTTACTTTTGATAGCTTAATTCTTCTTTTAATCTTAATCTTATTATACCTTTCTTAGTTTTTATATATTTTTAATCCGAAATTTTTATGCTTTTTGTTTAATCTTGATGTTTGATTGATCAAAAAGTTTATCTTTTTATCAATCCTTAAGTTTTCATACGGAATAAGCTAAAAGTTTGACAATCTTATTAGCTTATTTTGTGTTTAGCTTATTTGTTTTTTCTAGTTTTTCTTAAAAAAAGGTTTCATCCTTTTAATGTTTATCTTATTAAGTTTTCTTATTTTGTGTTTTTAAAAGTCTTTAAATTCTAGCTTATTAGCTTTTCTTAAACGTGTTTTGATTAGGTTTTTAGGCGTGTTCTTATTTGATTAATAGCTTATTAGATTTAGCTTATTTTATACATTCCTTTTACATTCCGATCATCTTGATTGGAAAAGGGTTTTACATTCCTTTTATACATTCCTTTTACATTCCGATCATCTTGATTGGAAAAAGGGTTTTACATTCCTTTTACATTCCTTTTAGCATTCCTTTCAGCATTCCTTTTACATTCCTTTTACATTCTTTTTACATTCCTTTTACATTCCTTTCAGCATTCCTTTTACATTCCTTTTACATTCTTTTTACATTCCTTTTAGCATTCCTTTCAGCATTCCTTTTACATTCCTTTTACATTCCTTTCAGCATTCCTTTTACATTCCTTTTACATTCCTTTTACATTCCTTTTAGCATTCCTTTCAGAATTCCTTTTACATTCCTTTCAGCATTCCTTTTACATTCCTTTTACATTCCTTTTACATTCCTTTTGCATTCCTTTTACATTCCTTTTAGCGTTCCTTTCAGCATTCCTTTTACATTCCTTTCAGCATTCCTTTTACATTCCTTTTACATTCCTTTTTTCTTTTAAAGTTTTTAATATTGCACAATCACTTCTTGTTGGGTCAAAATTATGAGTTGATGCGTCAAAAACAACAAAATAAGAAGACAAGGACTACTTTTGCCAAAGTTAAATACTACAAGCTGGTGGAGTCTTTTTATTAATTTAATAGCTTTCTTTGTAAGCTATGTTTTCTACTTTATAAAGAAAACATACGTAGGTTTTACATTCACTTCATCTTTTACAATGTAACCTACAATAAGCTTTGATCTCTAGGTGTGGGATTCAATGTATACACACCTAGAGTTGTTTGTGTTAATTATTAATACAAGCACTTTGTGAGAATTCATTTTGTTCATAACATCTTGTTCTTATATCTTGTTCTAATTCCTCTATGTTTGATTACATAAGAACTTGATATAATCCTAGATAAATGGTTTTTACCATTGAGTCTAACGATCCATGGACTCCACAATTGGTATCAGAGCCTCGTAGCTCGTGATGCTAGGACCAACAAGGTGTTCGTGTATGGTGAAAAGAAGAAAAATCCGTCTAGGGTTTTTCTGGACGTTTTTGTGTGCGCAGCAGTATTCAGAAGGTCATAACTTTTTATTGAACCGTTGGATTGTTACAAAATTTCTTGTGTGTGTTCTATACACATATATCTAGACATCCAACGGAGGGATTGTCGAGTTTTTTCCCCATGAAAAAGTTATTAAGCATCAAAGTCAGCAGTGAGTGAATGCAGTTTTCTGTGAACAGCCATGTTCAAAACACGATCTCTCCTTCGTTAACCGTTGGATCTTCGTGATTTTTGAACTGTAGATTCTTGGCACTTGTGTCTTGAATCTCACCGGAGTGATCTTCGATCTGAGACCTCATGAAAAAGTTATAGCTCGTCGAAGTTGGCTGTTGGTGAAGGTACAGTTTTTCTGTTTTTGTTTTTATCACATACGATTTAGGGTTTGATCCTCAAAACCCTAGATCACCATAAAAGCAGAAAGATTATGAAGTTGTGGCTGTTATGATGGAAGAATCGAGCTAGGATTATTTACAAACCCTAATTAGGGTTTCAGTGCTTAACTTTTCAAACCCTAGATTTATGATATTAGGGTTTATGGTAAAACCCCTAGATTCGTTGTTTGTTATAGTGAATGATGATTGCATAAGCTTTGCAATATTAGTTTGCAGCAGATCTTGGATCGAAGGTCATGCAGAAGGTATTGTGATCTACGATGTGGATGTGAAAGAACGAATGCAAGCAAAAAGATTCTACTTTTAATATTCGCAGCTTGTGGATCAAATGCTGTGATGCTCACGTAAAGACTGTACGGGCTGTAAAAGTTGTTCACGTATAGGAATAATACAGAATCTGCAGATTCCTTTATCATCAGACATGGAAGCAAATTTGATTTATGGCAAATATATCATCACATATGGAAAGCAGATAAAGGTACAATATATTCGGATGATTTTGTCCTAAAATTAAGGATGATCTAGACGTGAGTGATGGGATATAACGTGAGTGATGATTGCTGATATATAGGGATATATATTCAGTTTCCTACAATTATGGGAATGAGTGGTTATGTGATGATTTGTGTATTTGTTTCTATAAGTCATTCATTATAGACGTGTGTTTTGGCTTTTCATTGTGGCAAATTGATCACATGATTTGAAGACAGGAAGATATTGACGCTGACAGGTAATATTTTGACGCTGACAAGAAATAAATCAACGCTGACAGAACAGGCGTTGTTACATGTTGTCCGATATATGAGAATTCAAACGCTGACATGTATTGTCCGATATCGGACAATACATCTGATGAAGATCTTGGATAAAAGAGGATGTTGGACAACACAAGGATAGCTGCTGTTTGAGAAAATTGGTACGTTTTTAGCACACAAAAGTGAGGAATTTACACACGAAGGTACATGGAATCTTCGTTTTAATTTAGAATATCATGTTGATATTTATGGCTCGGATATTTTTAAAAGGAATTAATGATCTTAAAGCGAGTTAGCAACTATTCGTGGGAATTTGATGGATATTTTAAACTATGAAATCGGGATAGCCTTGTGAAAGAGTTATCCATCAAATACTTTTACATATGGTATGAAGATGTTATTTCATTAAATTCGTCATGAAGAAGTGTTGACTTAAGGGGAAGAATTCTTATGGTAAATTTGATGATTGAAGAAGATTTTCGCGAGTTTGTGTTCTATTATATCTTCAAATGTCAAAGCAGGTTTGAAGATAACTTGTTCGTGCTTTACATTGTTGGTGATGAAGACTTGTCATATCTAGCAAGGTTAGGTTGCTATCACTTGAAGGAGTTACATTATCGTGCTCAGTGTCTCACAAAGGATGAGGATTTTGACAATGGGATCGAGGTCTACTTATATTTCTTCTCAATCTAGTATAAGTTCTTTATCACATGGATAGTACAAGACATGGAACACAAGGTTGGGTTATTCTACTTCTACATCAAGAATACTTTATTTATTTTTCTTCAAGATCATTACATAGAGCTACATTTGGAGAATCTTCAAAGATTGCATACATTGTTTACTTCCCTGTAGATGTGACAAAAAGGAGAAGATACACATGCTACACTTGAGGGGAAGCAATTTGAAGATCATGTACAACTTACAAGAGATACACATAGAGTTTTGCCGACATCAACTAGGGGAAGATTGTTGGGTCAAAAAGTTGATGTGGCAGAAACTCAAAAACGAACAAAACATGAAGATATTGTCTAAGCGTTGTCAAGAGCAATCTAAGCGTTGACAAGAGCAAGCTAAGCGTTGATGGCTCAAGCATTGTCATGTGCAATCCAAGCATTGTCACATGCAATCCAAGCATTGACAGAAACGTAGACAAAGAAGCTTATGGAAGCTTCTATTTAGATAAACATGCAAGATATATTCTGCATAAGTTTATTTAAATAGAAAATTTACTTGTTTATTTATGATTTTCTCTTGTAAAACCCTAATCCTTACACTATAAAAGGAACCAAGGGTTATTAAGTTTTTCATACTTTCATTCACAATGTAAACCTAAAAGCGTGTGTGCACTAGACGTGGGATTCAATGTATACACGTCTAGTGGTTGTTTATTATTAATATAATGAGCAACCCATTAGTTTTAATTCATGTTATTGTGCCTAAACACCTTGTTAATGTGTCGTGTTCTAATTCCGTTTTGATTGTATAATCATATGAACATGATGCATTCCTAGTAGCTTCAAAGATCCGGAAACCAAGGTTTCCACACTTCTTAAATTAGTTCTAGTTTTAATTAACTGTCATTTACTTTAACGTCTTGCAATTTAATTTTACTACAACGACAACTCTATATGTTTTCGACCAAGAACGACCGAGTCATACTTTCAACCGGGGATCAATTCAAATTGAATCGAGACAAACAAATTTTTATACTTGGTTGCAAAGCCTTGTATTAAATGAATCCCCTACACTTGACCATTGCAATGTCCTCATGCAATGTATTAGTTACAAAGCAAGTTTTACATTCTCCATCATAATCAATCCACATTGGCCTTTATTAAAAAGATAGAAAATTCTAAAACATTCAAAGGAAGAAAATAAGTAAAGAAATCAAAGACATACCTTAGGGTTTTGGAAATGTCATGAACGATTATCATCCTCAAGTTTTCACGTTCCCCAAACCAAGCTTAAAAACGAGATCATTGTTATTATAAGTTAGCAAACTATCACGAATTCATGTGGGCCAATTATTTACTTAGACTCCCTTATTCCTAGGTGTATCTCTTATATTTTATTATTGTCTTGAATGATCACGAGGATGCATTGTTTGACTTATTTCGATAGTTATTTAGGCTGAAAATAAAGTGGACGATTTAATCAATAGTTAGCTAAAGGACAAAATCTTTTAAAACTGCTTCTCGGGACCTCTTAAAGTTCATATCTTGGCATAACTCGCTTCATGATTTGAGACCTTTTTCGGACCGATATTTAGCAGCGACTTCATACTTCAAATCTTGAGAGACATTCTTGAAGTTATGGTCTTCTCTTCATAATAGGAATTTCTTCTCTTGAACTTTTTGAGAGATTCTTCATATTTGGACCACGACTTCTTCATTTTTCTCCAATCTTTATTTTGGACTTTGATATACAACGATCCGCCTCCTTTTACGACTTGGATATATTTATCCTCATACCTTGTTAGGGCCTTTTTGGATAGACTTCTCCATGATCTTTTGGGGAGTTTTTGCTTTTCGTCGTGTGTCTCGATCCTTCATATTGATTTTCGATAAATGATTCTTCACATCACTTTTGGATCTTTAGCAACAAAATGTAGCCCTCATGCCTTGTTAGGGCCTTTTTGGACTCGCCAATCTTCGCATCCCGCTTCAATAAGTTATGCCTTGGCTATGAATTCTAATTATTACAGAGTAACTTTTAAACGATCTTGGGCTAGAAGCTAAGTAACTTTTCAAATCGTACGACCTTATTTATTGCAATTAAATTTATTAACAAGCGATGGGAGAAAAAGCTCATAATTAACTCACATAAATTCACGAAAGAATACCGAACTTATAATTGACTCTATCATCTCTCATTCTCCACGATTTAAAGTCTCAAAGAATGAGACTCGTGGATGCTTAGCCTATTAAATCAAAGTTTTGGGTTTTCGAGTCATCTATAGGATCTTGTAAATTCTTAGACTTTTTCAAGTTTAGAAAACGCATTTTAAAGTTCCCTTGATAAATGACTCTCTAGGATCAATTATAGGAACTTACGAAAAGTTCTTGTTCTTAACCCGTAGGAGTTAAGAATTTCGCGTTTTAAAGTTCCCTATATAAAAGCCTAGCAAATCTTGACTTAAACACGTTAAGGATACTAGCTAGAGTAAACTTAGATAAGTAAACTCGGGTTGAGTCAAAAGATTCACAACGTTTAAAAATTAAAACCACATTATTAAAATTTATTCTAGCAAAGAAAGAAAATTACTATAACAAAGGAAAAACTACAAGGCCAAAATAGATTAAAATTTTTTAAAAATGTCGAAAAACTAGATTTTCCGGTTAAAATGAGGACAAATATAAGGAAAAGACCACTTAACTTCGATAGAAGGCCCCCTACACTTAATATAAACATTGTCCTTAATGTTTAAGCATGTGGGAGTAAACTCCCCTACACTTAGGACATTGTGCACGCTGTTTAAATCTTGCGAAGGGAAGGACAACTAAAGTGATTCCTATTTTAATATTGAAGAATATAAAATAGAGAATCAAAAGAGTATAGGATAGAACCGGGAAGATGGGAACACGGGATCACGGTTCGTCAAAAGTCATCAAGAATGGATGTTTGAGAGCTCGAATCCCTGCATATGATAAGAAAGAAAACAACAAACACATACTAGGGTCTCCCCCTACACTTATTATGAAAATAGAGAGAAAGGATAGATAATGCGGGTTGCCTCCCGAGAAGCGTGTTTTTGTTAACCGAGTCGTTAGCCTGACTCAACCTTGATTAGCATAGGAAGAAGCTTGAAACACATCCACCGGGATCAAAGACATGGTTTTCATCCAGCAAGTAGCACAAGCTTAAGGCGAACAAGGCAAGCCAAAGAAGAGTAGGCAAGGTTCCCTTAAGCAGTGATTGAGCACGGTGGTAGCAAGGGTGAGGTGCAAGCGTATCTTCATAAGTTACAAAGATTTTTCCTTTTATTTCATCAGATGGATACTGAAATGGCTTAAAGAGTGCAATGTCGAGGTCGAACACCTTTTCCTTTAGGGGAAAATAACACTCAGGCTCAGCAGGCCTTGAAGAGGATCCGATCATAAATCTCGCAATCTCATCCTCAGACGGTGGATAAAGAGGAGTTAAGACATAAGTGCTGCTGATATCGGTGTCGGCCGGCTTCTTCTCCTTTGACATGGGTTTCTTCATATCCGAAGGAGGATAAACACCATAATCATCAAAGTCTAAAGGAGGAACATCACTCTCATTTGGGAAGTAAGTGTTGAGAAAAGTAGCAAAGTCTTCCTCAAATGAGTAGTCATCCAAAGTAGGATCAAGTGTTGTTGGCGGAGGATCTTCATCATGTGAAGAATCACTCGAGAAAGTATTAGCATCCTCAAAATCGTCAAGAGTGGGGTTGTCTGGATATTCTAAAATGAAAGTATCATAATCATCTCCATCGGAACTAGAATCATCAGCATAATCATCATAGATCGATGGAGGATCATAAATTGGTGAAGGATCTTCATTGGAGAGAGAATCATCCACATCATAATGGAACAGTGGATTATCATTGCAAGAATCAAACAGAGGATTGTTGTAGACGACAAAATCATCAAGCACATTAATCATATTCGTTGATTCTCTTCCATTAGATTTGGTTGTGATCTTCCCCATTTTGAATACTTATGCATCATTCCCGACCCTTAAGATTAACTCACCTTCGGCAACATCGACTAGAGCTTTTCCGGTTCTCAAGAATGGCCGACCAAGTATTAAAGGAATACGAGGGTCCATTTGATAATCAACAACAAAAAAGTCGACCGGAAAAGTGAAGGTGCCCACTTTAATAAACACATCTTCGGCAATACCAAGAGGGTAAGCTAGAGTGCGATTTGCAAGCTCAAGCGTCATCTTTGTTGGTGTAAGATCGGGTAATGATAACTTTTTCCAAACACTTAAAGGCATCAGATTGATACTTGCCTCGAGATCGGCTAAGGCAGTAAGTTATTCGGTTTGGTGAAAAGTACATGGTAGCACAAAACGACCGGGATCTCCAAGTTTCTCCGGAAGTTCTTTAAGAAGGATGGTAGAACAATTTTCATTCAATCGCGTATTAACAAACTCGGCCATCTTCTCCTTCTTACTAAGCAATTCCTTAAACATCTTAACAAATTTAGGCATTTGTGCAAGAGCTTCAACAAGGCTAAAAGTGATGGTCATTTCCGAAATCTTCTTCAAATAGTTTGACACTTGAATGTCATCCTTGATTTGCAGTTTGGCCTTGTCTAAGCGAGATGGATAAGGAATATTGGGTTTATAGGTGGAAGGTGTAGGTGTATCAGGTAAAGGTTGAGACGTTGAAGGTTTAAAGGTGGAAGGTGGGGTTGGTGAAGGGTTCTTCTTGGGTATTTCTTCATGACGAGGCGGAGACGGTAATGGTGAACTAATACTAGGCGTGTGAAGGACAATCGGTGTATGGATGAGGACCACCGCAAGTCTCGCAAGAAATTGCTACAGTTTTAACTTGTTGTTGTTGGTTTGTAGCGATGAGCAAGATATTTTTGTTCATTTCGGC
This sequence comes from Glebionis coronaria, assembly GCA_025667525.1. Taxonomy (NCBI): domain Eukaryota; kingdom Viridiplantae; phylum Streptophyta; class Magnoliopsida; order Asterales; family Asteraceae; genus Glebionis; species Glebionis coronaria. Next base: position 521,391,583 of record CM046879.1, read on the forward strand.
CATCATGCGGGTGAATTCGGTCATATCGGGGTTTGCTAAAGTAGAAGAAACATTTACTCTCGGATTATTCCTTGAAGATGCGGAGGAATCCCAATATTTTTGATGAGTAGTCATGTTCTCAATAAGCTCTCTACACTCCTCGGGTCTTCTTTTCATAAATGTACCACAGGCGGCTGCATTAATAGTATCACGATCACGAAAAGTTAAACCATTGTAGAAAGTGTCAATTAAGGTAACGGGGAGCATGTTGTGGTTATCGATCGATCATAACATTATATCTTTCCCAAGCATCAAAGAGAGATTCATCGGGTTCTTGCATGAAACCGCTGATTTGATTTCGAAGGCTCGTGACCATGGATGGTGGAAAGTAGCGCGACAAAAATCGTTGAGTCATGTCGTCCCAAGTATGAATAGAATTCTTCGGGAGACGATCAAACCATTTTTCGGCGTGGTGAGATAAAGTATGTGGAAAGAGCTATAGGCGAAGGACATCCATAGTAACATCGGGCAACTTCATGCTTTGAGTAATAGTAATGAATTTGTCGAGGTGCTTGTTGGCATCATCATCTGGCAATCCGCGTAATGGATTAGTTTGCACTTGTTGGATCATGTGATGCTTCAACGAAAACTCCGGAGCCGTGATTTGCATCAACGCAATCGGTCCTACTCGTCCATACATGGTGGGTTGACAAAGCTCCTCCATTGTCCTAAGGTCGGGTGGAGGAACATTGTTGTTATTGATGTTGGGGGGTACACCAGCCATATCTAAATCTTCACGAGTCTTGGGCTCTGAATAAGTTGAAGATCTAGTACGCATGCACCTGCAAAAGCAAAAGAAAAAGATACCAAAGCAATAAACAATATATATACAATATAAAAATAAAAATAAAATCTTTTTGGATTTTTGAAAAGTTTTAATTTTTATGGATTTTTAATTTTTTTTTAATTTTTATGGGTTTTTGGAAATTTTTAAGCAAGAAAAATAACGTTCACGAGTGAACGGATCCCAAAATTCAACGCGTCTCTCACGGAAAACCGTTAATCTTTACGAAAAGAGCCGCCAGCGGCGCCATTTAATAACTGGATTTTCACTCTTATAAAATAATTTCGTTCCAAGTCTTTTCGAATTGAGAAAGGGAAAATTGTGCGACTCAGTCGTTCTTGGTGGAAAACATATAGAGTTGTCGTTGTAGTAAAATTAAATTGCAAGACGTTAAAGTAAATGACGGTTAATTAAAACTAGAACTAATTTAAGAAGTGATTGTGCAATATTAAAAACTTTAAAAGAAAATAATTAAATGACAAAAAATTAATGCTTGACGAAAAATTAATTTGACAATGTAATAGAAATGTAAACTTGAAATAATGTAAACTTAAAAATAAAACTATTATAAACAAAGCTATTTGGAATGCTGGTCGGAATGCAAAAGGAATGTAAAAGGAATGTAAAAGGAATGCAAAAGGAATGCTGAAAGGAACGTAAAAGGAATGTAAAAGGAATACTGGTCGGAATGCAAAAGGAATGTAAAAGGAATGTAAAAGGAATGCTGAAAGGAATGTAAAAGGAATGTTGAAAGGAATGCTGAAAGGAATGTAAAAGGAATGTAAAAGGAATGCTGGTCGGAATGCAAAAGGAATGTAAAAGGAATGTAAAAGGAATGTTGAAAGGAATGTAAAAGGAATGTAAAAGGAATGTAAAAGGAATGCTAAAAGGAATGTAAAAGGAATGTAAAAGGATTGCTGAAAGGAATGTAAACGGAATGTAAAAGGAATGCTGAAAGGAATGTAAAAGGAATGCTGAAAGGAATGTAAAAGGAATGTAAAAGGAATGCTGAAAGGAATGTAAAAGGAATGTAAAACCCTTTTCCAATCAAGATGATCGGAATGTAAAAGGAATGTATAAAAGGAATGTAAAACCCTTTTCCAATCAAGATGATCGGAATGTAAAAGGGATGTATAAAATAAGCTGAATCTAATAAGCTATTAATCAAATAAGCACACGCCTAAAAACCTAATCAAAACACGTTTAAGAAAAGCTAATAAGCTAAAATTTAAAGACTTTTAAAAACACAAAATAAGAAAACTTTATAAAATAAACCTTTAAAAAGATAAACCTTTTAAGAAAACTTAAAAACAAACAAGCTAAATACCAAATAAGCCAATAAGATTGTCAAACTTATAGCTTAATTTGTACAATAGCTTAGATTAAAACCAAAAGATAAACTTTTTGATAAATCAAACATCAAAATTAGACAAAAAGCATAAAGATTTCGGAATAAAAATAGATAAAAACTAAGAAAGGTAGAATAAGATTAAGATTAAAACAAGAATTAAGATATCAAAAGTAAAGATTTGATTAAAAACAAGAAAGGAAGATAAAAGATTAAGATCCTAGTGAGAGAAAATGTTACTTTCTCTCTCTAAAATTACCTACAAAATTCAAAATGGCTAAAACTAAAACTAACTAACCAACCCTCCTAAATGTGTTTAGGAGGGTATTTATAGGCAAAATGGGGAGGTGCATGTGTTGCCTCCTCTTTCTTTCTTTATTTCTTTATTCACGTCTCTTCGTCTTTTAAGTTCTTCGACTTTATCGACTTTGTCTCGGGATTAATTAAACTCGTCTTATAATTTCTTCATTTTTTAGACTTGAGTTCTTCGGCTTTATTAAACTTTCGTCTTTAGACTTGTTCTTCGATAAATCTTCAGAAAAGGTCTTGAACTTCCGTTCTTTTTGCACTCTTGATCTCTTGACTTCGTCTTTTGTCGTTTTCTTCGATAAAAGCCCGTGAAAGCCCGTGTTTTCCTTCCTTTTCACATCTTGGTCTTAAATCACAACAAAAACACAAACCACGCATAATTCCGACATTTACGACATAAAATACACGTTTGGGCTTGGTTATTATTGTAATTAAGTGGTAAAAGGATGGGTGTTTTCACACCTATCAACATGATTCATTAAAGTCAAATCGTGCATCTTTTAAGAGTAGATTACAAAGAGGCTTTGATATTGCCTTAAGATCTTTAATAAATCGCCTATAGAACCCGACATGACCAAGAAAAGATCACACACCCTTGATGGTAGTGGGAGGAGGAAGGGTTGAAATTACTTGAACTTTAGCACGGTCAACCTCAAATCCTTTTTCAGACACAACATGCGTTAATACAATACCCTCTCGAACCATGAAATGGCTCTTCTCCCAACTAAGTACCAGATTAGTTTCAGTGCATCTTTTTAACACACTATGGACTTTGTATCCAGCGACCTAGGTTCGTCTCCCGGTAGGAGGTGGCACATGTGTACATGTTTCTGTGTGAAATTTTGGTCAAAATGGGTTAAATGTGATTTCCAAGAAAAATTGAAATTTTTTTTAAAAAATTTAATCATATTATAAGAGTCTTGTGCTAATTAGATGTGGAAGTTTCTTCTACATATATGTTGTTGAGTGTTTGCAGAATCTGAAGATTAGCTTGTGGATGATTTATTGGAGCAAGCTAGAGGATTTGGCCATAATTATCACGTGCATCCTGTGTAATTTTGTTATTAAATTGATTTGATTGTTGGCATGTTGTTAGGTATATGTATAATTTAGATGATCAAACCACGCCGGTTGAATCCCCTTTACATACCTTTGCTTAGATCGAGTAAATTTTTTGAATAAATAATATAAAATATAGTAATGTAATAGTTGGGTTAGGACACTTGAAATTGATCTTATTTGGCTCGCCGCCCGCGCACGGTGGCCTTAGAAAAGAGTTGGAGAACTGTCATAATTATTGGTTTTAGTCATATGCTGGGCTTGCCTATCTGATTCGTCACCCGCGCAAGGTGATACTTTATGATGGATAGCATTGCGCTTAGCTGAGACAATTTTATGTGAAATAACCCAATCCTTTTATTGTTGTAATGAAATTAGGAAGATTAGTTTAATTTAGTGCATTGTATAATTAGACTATGTGGTAGATAACTCCATCATGTGATGTACCAGTAGGCACGAAGTATTATTGTTCCCATTTAATTAAAATGGAATAAATTAACCGGTTCCCATGTACCGATGTGTCTTAGTATGCACCTATAGTATAGATACTCATTTTTCTGAATGATTGATCTTTATATCAACCTTAAAAGGAGTGTATAAATCGTTCGGGATGACTTGTATAAGAAACGGTCCCGAATGGCTAAAAAAGAGCTTATGTGTGATGTGAAAAAAAAGAGAAAAAAAATTTGTGGGAAAAAAATAATTAAAAAAAATGAAAAAAGAAAGGAGGTGAAAGTATATAAGCTAATGTATGATGGCTTATGATGTGCTCTTATGGTATAAAAACTCCAATGTTATAAAAGGTGTACGATATTCTCACCTCTTGTTTTAGATTAATGTTTAGATTGATTATAGGTGTGCATTAGGTACGTTGGACACATGGTTAATTATATGAAATGTAAAGTAATTGGAATGTATGGGAATGATTATGCCAAGTGTTTAAGAAGGACAAAAATATTGGTAATTATTTTGGATTATTTTTTCATGTAGGGTGGTTATTAGTGTACTAGGTTGAATTTGATCTTTTTGATAGAATTTCAATGATATGATTAAAAATTTTGAAATTAACATGCTTGTATATTTTTATTTTATTTTTACTGGAGACAGTAAAGGTTAAGTGTGAGGGGGTTTGATTGGTGTATTTTGCATACACCTAATAGCATGTTAATTTAGCATAATTATATATTTATTTTTCTTTATACATGTAGTTTTAGTGTGTTTTGTGATTATGTAGGTTACGAGCAAAGTGTAATAAAAATGGTCGCTTAATTAATTTTTTTGGAGAAAAGACATTGTGAGCGCCGATAAATGAAGAAGAAATATTGAAGAAAAAGATTTGAGCGCGTCGCAATATTTTTGGTCATCTTTTATTTGTCCGGGCTTCGTTTGAGCAATTGTTGGCGTTGTGTTATTTTTTATTGGGCCAAAGTTATCATATGTCAAAAGAATAAAAGAAAAAAAATAAATTTTGGCCCATTGTACCCAAAAGCCCGTTTACACAACCGACCAAAGTAGTATATATATATATTGAGATAGAGGACATCTATAAAAGGGAGGCTGCGTATTTGCAAGATATTAAAAGAAAAAATAGAAGACAAAAAGGAATTGGCAATTGAAAGTGGGACAACCAAATATATATACATAAAAAATGAGTCAAGAATATAGTCGATTGTTTATGAAAAGGTTCGATTGATAAGGAGCATTACAAACAGTGATTGAAGAATTCTTTGCAAGACATATTAATTCAAAAGAAGCAAATGTGGGGACATCAACTAGCCACTTATTGAGACAAAGTAAAAAAAAAGAACCATGAAAAGTGGAAAGCGGGTCGGATACCTCGCGATGTCCGGCTAATTTTGTTTTAATTCCTTTCGGTAACTTTATTTATGGTTTGATCATTACTTTTGGATTATCACATTTATTTTACATTGATTTATAATTTATTTACAAATTATTTTTATTGATTTAATATTATGTTTAATTATTTGTGTAAGACAAGTTATTGTTACTTAACGATTCATACTTATTTTATTTAGTTAAAAAAAAGATGGTCGTATAATCAACATAAATTGTACCTAAATAAATTATTAAAACATAATTATTGTTTGGATTAATATAAGATTTGTTATTGCGAGTTATTGATAAACATAATAAATGCCGAAATTAATTCATTCATATTAAGTCAAAATAATCTTTGTAAACGAACCGGAAAGTTTTGATAATCCATAAGTGTGATCAGCCATAAATATTAGGAGCTGGAAGGAATTGCATTTTTCTATTAATTGTTTACATCCTTATTTTTTTTCTAGCTTTACTATTAGTTTAATAAGTATTTTAATTTTTAATCAACATTTTTATTATCAAGAGAATTTTAGTCGTTAAATTTCAAAACCAAAACTTTTATTAATCAGTGATCACCCCAAAACATAAACTAAAACCACATATTCCTCGTGGATCGATACCGGATAAGGCAACAAACGTGATTCCGGATAACGGTTTTAGTGGGTATTCCGGATAAGGTGACAGTTCTACATTCCAGATAACTCATCAAACACGCATTCCGGATAGTGGACTGAAGGCTATTTCGGATAAACGCTCAGATCTTGATTCCGGATAAGCTAAGCAAATACAAATTCCGGATAAGGGGATTTTTGGATTATTCCGGATAAGGAGCTCTAGCCACATTTCTGATAACTCATCAGTTCATATTCCGGATAGTGGAGTTTTGTTTATTCCGGTTAAGCAGCTTGTTTGGTATTCCGGATAGTGACAGTATTTCGGATTCCGACTCAGGTTTTGTTTATCCTCTGTTTTATTTTCAAGCCTTTATTTTTTTCCCGCCTTTGTACTTAGCTTCATTTTAACTCGTCTTGTTTTAGTTTTCAATTTCAAGTTTACATTTTTATTACACTGTCAAATTTACTTTTTGTCGAGCTTTAATTTTTTTCATTTAATTAATTACTTTTAAAATCTTTATTTTCCTTGCCATTTACTTTAAAGTTTTGCAAATTTATTATACAACAACGGCTAAATTCTTTCTTTCCCACCAAAAGACGACTGAGTCGCACGTTTAACCATTGTCAATTCGAATCGAGACGAGACGATAACTTTTTACATACAAAATTTCAGGTATTAACTGGGCATCCTTGAATATAGTTGGCCAAAAGAAACCGCTTTGTAGGACTTTATGCCCAGTTATTGTAGCACCAAAGTGTCCACCACACGCATAAGAATGACAATGAGCCAATATGTCCATATGCTCATGGTCCGGAACACATCTCCTAACAACTTGGTCAACACACACATTATATAGCTCAGGATCCTCCCAAAAATAATGCTTCAACTGGGAGAAGAGTATTTTCATTGTTGTTTAGACCAAAAATCCGGAAGCTTTTTAACAGCAAGGTAATTGACTATATTTGCGTACCAAGGAACCTTAGAAACATCAAACAAGCTTTCATCCGGAAAGCTTTCTTTAATCACGTCAGAAGGGTTGAACGGCAGAGGGATAATTCTAGACAAATGGTCGGCAACTACATTTTCTGACACCTTTTTATCCCGGATTTCTAGATTAAATTCTTGTAAAAGCAAAATCCACCTAAGCAACCTCGGTTTTGTCTCTTTCTTAGTCAACAAATGTCTTAAGGCACTATGATCTGAAAATACTATCACCTTAGAATGCCCCCAAATATATGACCTAAACTTATCAAGAGCAAAAACCACGGCTAGCAACTCTTTTTCAGTAGTGGTGTAATTCATTTGAGCTTCTGAAAAAGTCTTACTAGCATAAAAGATTACAACGGGTTTCTTATCGACCCGTTGTCCTAGAACCGCCCCAGCGGCATAATCACTCGCATCACACATGATCTCGAAAGGCTTCGACCAATCAGGTGATTGTAGAATAGGGGCTTCTACAAGCTTTTTCTTAAGCATATTGAATGCTTTAAGACATGGTTCATTAAAGTCAAATCGTGCATCTTTTAAGAGTAGATTACAAAGAGGCTTTGATATTGCATTAAAATCTATAATAAATTGCCTATAGAACCCGGCATGACAAAGAAAAGATCGCACACCCTTGATGGTAGTGGGAGGAAGAAGGGTTGAAATTACTTGAACTTTAGCACGGTCAACCTCAAATCCTTTTTCAGACACAACATGCCCTAATACAATACCCTCTCGAACCATGAAATGGCACTTCTCCCAACTAAGCACCAGATTAGTTTCATTGCATCTTTTTAACACACTCTGGACTTTGTACCCAGTGACCTGGGTTCGTCTCCCGGTAGGAGGTGGCACATGTGTACATGTTTTTGTGTGAAATTTTTGTCAAAATAGGTTAAATGTGATTTCTGGGAAAAATTGAAATTTTTTTTATGAAATTTAATCATATTATAAGAGTCTTGTGCTAATTAGATGTGGAAGTTTCTTCTACATATATGTTGTTGAGTGTTTGTAGAATCTGAAGATTAGCTTGTGGATGATTTATTGGAGCAAGCTAGAGGATTTGGCCATAATTATCATGTGCATCCGATTCCATTGTGTAATTTTGTTATTAAATTGATTTGATTGTTTGCATGTAGATAGGTATATGTATAATTTAGATGATCAAACGACGCCGGTTGAATCCCTTTTACTTACCTTTGCTTAGATCGAGTAAAAATTTTGAATAAATAATATGAAATATAGTAATGTAATAGTTGGGTTAGGACACTTGAAATTGATCTTATTCGGCTCGTCGCCCGCGTACGGTGGCCTTAGAGAAGAGTTGGAGAACTGTCATAATTATTGGTTGTAGTCATATGTTGGGCTTGCCTATCTGATTCGTCACCCGCGCAAGATGATACTTTAGTTGTTAGCATGGGTCAGACGCCAATTCTTATGATGGATAGCATTGCACTTAGCTGAGACAATTTTATGTGAAATAACCCAATCCTTGTATTGTTGTAATGAAATTAGGAAGATTAGTTTAATTTAGTGCATTGTATATAATTAGACTATGTGGTAGATAACTCCATCATGTGATGTACAAGTAGGCACGAAGTATTATTGTTCCCATTTAATTAAAACAGAATAAATTAACCGGTTCCCATGTACCGATGTGTCTTAGTATGCACCTATAGTATAGATATTCATTTTTCTGAATGATTGGTCTTTATATCAACCTTAAAAGGAGTGTATAAATCGTTCGGGGTGACTTGTATAAGAAACGGTCCCGAATGGCTAAAAAGAGCTTATGTGTGATGTGAAAAAAAAGTGTAAAAAATTGTGGGAAAAAATGATTAGAAAAAATGAAAAAAGAAAGGAGGTGAAAGTATATAAGCTAATGTATGATGGCTTATTATGTGCTCTTATGGTATAAAAACTCCAATTTTATAAAAGGTGTACGATATTCTCACCTCTTGTTTTAGATTAATGTTTAGATTGATTATAGGTGTGCATTAGGTACGTTGGACACATGGTTAATTATATGAAATGTAAAGTAATTGGAATATATGGGAATAGTTATGCCAAGTGTTTAAGAAGGACAAAAATATTGGTAATCCATTTGGATTATTTTTTCATGTAGGATGGTTATTAGTGTACTATGTTGAATTTGATCTTTTTGATAGAATTTCAATGATATGATTAAAAATTATGAAATTAACATGCTTGTATATTTTTATTTTATTTTTACTGGAGACAGTAAAGGTTAAGTGTGAGGGAGTTTGATTGGTGTATTTTGCATACACCTAATAGCATGTTAATTTAGCATAATTATATATTTATTTTTCCTTATACATGTAGTTTTAGTGTGTTTTGTGATTATGTAGGTTACGAGCGAAGTGTAATAAAAATGGCCGCTTAATTAATTTTTTTGGAGAAAAGACATTGTGAGCGACGATAAATGAAGAAGAAATATTGAAGAAAAAGATTTGAGCGCCTCGCAATATTTTTGGTCATCTTTTATTTGTTCGGGCTTCGTTTGAGCAATTGTTGGTGTTGGGTTATTTTTTATTGGGCCAAAGTTATCATATGTCAAAAGAATAAAAGAAAAAAAAATAACTTTTGGCCCATTTGACCCAAAAACCTGTTTACACAACCGACCAAAGTAGTATATATATATTGAGATAGAGGACATCTAAAAAAGGAAGGTTGTGTATTTGCAAGATATTAAAAGAAAAAATAGAAGACAAAAAGTAATTGGCAATTGAAAGTGGGACAACCGAATATATATACATAAAAAAGGAGTCAAGAATATAGCCGATTGTTTATGAAAAAAAAAGGGTTCGATTGATAAGGAGCATCACAAACAGTGATTGAAGAATTCTTTGCAAGACATATTAATTCAAAAGAAGCAAATGTGTGGACATCAACTAGCCACTTATTGAGACAAAGTAAAAAAAAGAACCATGAAAAGTGGAAACCGGGTCGGGTACCTCGCGATGTCCGGCTAATTTTGTTTTAATTCCTTCCGGTAACTTTATTTATGGTTTAATCATTACTTTTGGATTATCACATTTATTTTACATTGATTTATAATTTATTTGTAAATTTTTTTTATTGATTTAATATTATATTTAATTATTTGTGCAAGACAATTTATTGTTAGTTAACGATTCATACTGATTTTATTTAGTTTAAAAAAAGATGGTCGTATAATCAACATAAATTGTACCTAAATAAATTATTAAAACATAATTATTGTTTGGACTAATATAAGATTTGTTATTGCGAGTTATTGATAAACATAATAAATGCTGACATTAATTCATTCATATTAAGTCGAAATAATCTTTGTAAACGAACCGAAAAGTTTCGATAATCCATAAGTGTGATCAACCATAAATATTAGGAGCTGGAAGGAATTGCATTTTTCTTTTAATTGTTTACATCCTTATTTTATTTTTCTAGCTTTATTATTAGTTTAATAAGTATTTTAATTTTTAATCAGCATTTTTATTATCAAGAGTATTTTAGTCGTTAAATTTCAAAACCCAAACTTTTATTAATCAGTGATCACCCTAAAACTTAAACTAAAACCACATATTCCTCGTGGATCGATACCCGCTTACCCTATCTAGTATAAGGTAATTAGGCTTATTTTTGACCGGCACTTCCACGTCGATAAAAATTTTGACGCCGCTTCTGGGGACCTCTAGTCGATAAAATTTGTTGTGCGCGTTATATATGGTTTTTAAAGTAGACACATTTTGGCTATTTTGTTTTTTTATTGTCGATAAAATATCGTGTGGTTTGACACTTTTTTGGGTCAAGTCGTTTACTAATACAGATTCATTTTCAGACAATCTTCTAGCATACGAATGACCTTCTAAATACAATGCAGGTTCATGATTATGTGTTTCACAAATCACGACTAGCATCCACCCATTATACAATGATAAATATTTTCCTACCAATTCGAATGGACACCCACATTTTTTACTACCAGTGTTTTAGTATATTTTTTCTTACTAAAAAATACACCACTACGATCACACTGAATAGTTACACTATCGTTTGACTTAGACGTTTTAATTACGGTAACATAACCAATAGAATATCCCGTTTTTCGCACCCAATCTAGTAACTCATCACGAGAACTAAATGTCACACCCTCAATTTGGCCCACGTGTACAATTACACGAGGATGTGACTATCATGACAACCAAGAGACATAGATACAAGAATAACTAAGAAAAGTCATTTTCATTCATACAACCTAAAGATAGAATTGGTCCCAAAGAGAAATTGTTTTACACATCATGATAACATAAATCAAGTTTCCAAATGTCATACATTTTAATCAAGTTTCAAAGGTAAATCATGATAATTTTATTAACTCCATAGCACAACCACATCACTCCTCCGCTTTGACACTTGAGAAAAACATTACTAAAACGTCAACCCAAAGGTCGGTGAGTTTATAATTTTATGTATAAGTAGTGTGATGAACCATAAGATTTTAGTTAGGCAACCAACAAATAATCTTATAACAAATACAAGATTATCATCAAATAGCATACGTTCATGACAACCTACGTCTAAGCTCATGACACCGAAGCGTTAACCGTACTAGCAACATAATATGAGAGCCCAAGCAAATACTACCCCAAAGTATTCATAACACCTCAAATGTATTTGTACCCAATTGGGTCACACAACCAACATTAGATAGGGAGGCCAATCCCAATAGATCTATCCATAACATTTGCGCTTACACAAAGTAATTAACGGTTCATGATAGTGGGCTAAAGCATCTAGGGGTATCGCTACTTAGACATCATGTAGGCACGTATGAGTTTTCATGGTACTTATGTTCATCCGTAAAAACAAGCAATGTTCTCACCCCAAATAGTTTAAAAGCAATTAAAAGTGGGGCTATAAACTCACCTCGTAAATCAAGCAAATGGATGAAAATGCAAAGAAGCTCGAGAATACGACCACGTTATCCACGACCTAGTTAATGTAATGACCGTGTTACAAAACGAGAAGTTTATAAATAGAATGCATGATGACCTAAGTGTTCTTGAATTCGCATTTTATTTATGACGACACGACAAATACTATATGGTTATTAACGGGCTTTAGTTTAACAAAGTACTAATACAGTTTTCGTGTTGGACTTACACAGCCCAAGTCCAAAGTGGACAGTCCAAACATAATGGCCCATCTTTGTAAAATGTACATGGGCTCGGCCCATGTTTTTCTTGGTTTGACCCGGCCTAAAAGTGGGCGATAATAACAAAATGGATGGGGGGCAGAGTTATTAACTCTCTGTCTCTCTCTGTTTTCACTTTCAACGCCTCAAAACACACCCAAAAACTCTCTCTCTCTGATTCTAACATATCTCTCTCTGGGTTATTATTGTTCATATCTTAATCATGTATCATCAAAGTTAACCCTTCATATACATAGATCCGATTTAATAACATCAAGTGGAGGTGTTTTTGGTTCGATTCTTGGTTCGTATGACATGGGTCTAATCTTCTCCTATGTTTAACACGATCTTGATGTGGGTTTTGTATGTTTCATAGATGATTCTTCAATAAAAGATAAGTTTAATATCCATTTAGTTTTTACTATCAAGTTCTTGCATTTTCTTGATGAATCTATCGAATTAAAAAGGTTTTCGTGGGTTAAAAGCACTCGATTTGATCTTAATTAGATGTTTCAGGTTCGAATTTGAATAAATCAAAATTAGGGTTTCATATAAATTGGGGGTTTTGATAGATCTTGCGTTTATATATGATTTATTAGTGTTTTCTTTTATAAAAACTCATTAATTTTATCAATTAAACCGATTTGACAAATTAGGGTTTGGTCAAATTACGGTTTCGTTCGTACTTCATATTTAATCTAATTAATTGATTGATTCTTGTATAAATTAGGTCTAATTAGAGTTTTAAAACGATTTGTAAGAATTATGGTTTGGACAATTTGGGGGTTTTATATCCGAATGTTAATTCGGGTTTAATGGTTGACTTATGATGTGAATGTATAAGTCTTTATGTTATTTGTTGGTTTCTTGGGTTTTTGGGGTTCGGCCGATTGTACAATTGGTGTTTGGTTAGCTAATTGGTGTTCTAATGGTGTTCATCTCTTTAATACATTATGTTTTACATCAATTTCTATTCAAAGAATTAATATAAGGGTTCGGTTATATATTCTAACACATACATCTTGTTTTACCTAGGTCTTTTGGTCAAGCACAATCTATTCATGGATGCAAAAGAGAAGATAGAAGGAAAGGTGTAAGAGACTCACAAGAAAGATGGTTCGCGGCTGTGTTATTCGGCTAGGTGGTTTGAACTTGGGTTCGGCTTAGCAAGGCTCTACTACTTGTTCCCAAATGATTCGTCCTTAATTTTGTACTCAGATTTGTGATGTGTTTTGTGTTTGTGAAGTGAGGCTGTGAGAAACTTGTAGCATTTTAAGCAAGTACTTTTGGTTTAGGGTTAGTCAAGTTCTGGAATGGTAAGCTTGTGATACACCCCTAAATGGCAAACTCGGCATGTGTGTTGGACTGGGGTGGTGTAAAATATTGTTTCCAGTTTGGGTGTTTGACCAAATTTAACTCACCTTGTTCCTAGGTTTTCATAAAATTTTAGTGTTAAAATGTTTCAACTTCTTTTGTCCAGCTTGTGTTTATTTTGTGTGTTCTCAATCTATTCGGCCTAACAAGAGTTAGGTTAGTATTGTATCCGACCCATTAGATTATTAAGGTTCGGTCCATTAAGGTTATCAATATTCGGCCCACCAAGGGTTTTTTAAAACGAATATGAATCGTAGACGCGTCGATACTTAATACAATCATCATCATACGAAAGTTAAATCATAAGACTTAGACTAGTGTGGATACGTGTATTCTCGAAGGTTTAATAAAATTTAATAACCGGCACAAACCGTTAACGAGTGAAACGTCTTACAATCTGGCACGTCTTATTATAATAGACGCGAAAGTTCAAGTTGTTACATTCGCTCTCCCTAAAGAGGGCTTTGTCCGCAAATCAAAACAAACGATACATTTTAAGTCGACACCACATTAGTAAATAAGTGAGGGTACTTTGCTTTAAATTGGTCCTCGCGTTCCCAAGTAAATTCGGGTCATCTTCGTGCATTCCAACGCACTTTAGCAATAGGTATACGACTTTGTTTGAGTCATTTAACTTCTCGTTCCATAATTTTGACGGGTTCTTCAACGAACACGAGTTTGTCGTTGAGTTGGATTTCGTCCATTGGTATAACGAGTGTTTCGTCTGATAGGCATTTCTTCAAGTTGCAAATGTGGAAAACATTATGCACACGATTAAGTTCTTAAGGTAACTCCAAACGATAGGCAACGTCACCAACGCATTGAATAATTTCAAAAGGTCCAATATATCGAGGGTTTATCTTTCCTCGTTTACCAAAATGGATTACGCCTTTCCACGGTGCAACTTTCAACATTACTCGATCTCCGACTTTGAATTTCAAAGGCTTTCGTCTCTTGTCAGCGTAACACTTTTGTCGATCGCGAGCCGCTTGCATATGACTCTTGATTTGGACGATTTTGTCCGTTGTTTCGTGAATGATTTCCGGACCGGTAAGTTGTGCATCACCAACTTCTGCCCAACAAACGGGTGAACGACACTTTCGACCGTAAAGTGCTTCAAACGGTGCCGCTTTAATGCTGGTGTGGTAGCTATTGTTGTACAAAAATTTTACTAACGGTAAGTGTCGATCCCATCCGTTTCCAAAGTCGATTACACATGCGCGGAGCATTTCTTCTAAAGTTTGGATGGTTCTTTCGCTTTGGCCATCCGTTTGAGGATGGTACGCCGTACTCATGTCCAATTGTGTTCCTAATGCTTCTTGGAGAGATTGCCAAAATCTTGAGCAATATCGACCGTCTCGGTCCGATATGATAGAAATTGGTACGCCGTGCTTAGCAACGATTTCTTTCAAGTATAATCGTGCCAATTGATCCATCTTGTCGTTTTCCTTCATAGGGAGAAAGTGTGCGGACTTCATTAAACGATCAACGATGACCTAAATGGTGTTGTAACCCGCGGACGTTTTAGGAAGTTTGGTAATAAAGTCCATAGTAATTCTCTCCCATTTCCATTCCGGGATCCTAGGTTGGGCTAGTAATCCGGAAGGCTTTTGGTGTTCAACCTTAACTTTGGCGCAAGTTAGGCATTTTCCAACATAAGGCGCGATGTCCGCTTTCATGTTTGGCCACCAATAGAACATTTTCATGTCATGATACATTTTGTCTGATCCGGGGTGGATCGAATATTTGGACTTGTGTGATTCATGCATGATTAGAGCTCGAACATTACCATAACAAGGTAACCAACTTCTATTGTCAAGACACAATGTTCCATCGGCACGTGCAACGAGGTTCTTGGTGATCATTCCACCGGCTTCTTCTTTATCGATGTTTTCTATCTTAATAGCTTCTCATTGGGCTTCTAAGATTTTTGCGGGTATGTTTAAGCCAATAGTCATCACTAAAGCTCGAACCCTTAGAGGTCGTTCACGAGGTTTTCTACTCAAAGCATCGGCTACAACGTTAGCTTTTCCCGGGGTATAACGAATGTCATAATTGTAGTCTCCAAGTAGTTCCAACCAACGTCGTTGTCTCATGTTGAGTTCTTTTTGGTCCAAGATATGTTGAAGACTTTTGTGATCGGTGTAAACTACACACTTAGTTCCGTAGAGGTAGTGTCTCCAAATTTTGAGAGCAAAGACAACCGCGCCTAGCTCCAAATCGTGAGTAGTGTAGTTTTCTTCGTCCGGTTTTATTTGTCGAGAAGCGTAAGCAATGACCTTTTTCCTTTGCATAAGAACCACGCCTAGACCTTTAATCGAAGCATCACAATATAATTCAAAGTCTTCACTACCCTCGGGTAATGCGAGAATGGGCGCGTCACAAAGTTTTTGTTTGAGAGTTTGGAAAGAAGTTTCTTGGTCGTCTCCATAAATAAACTTCTTGTTCTTTTGAGTCAATTCCGTCATAGACTTGGCGATTTTCGAAAATCCTTCAATAAATCGTCTATAATAACCGGCAAGTCCAAGGAATTGGCGAATCTCCGTAGGTGTTGTAGGAGTCGCCCAATCCTTTACCGCTTCAATCTTAGCAGGATCCACGTGGATACCACTACTATCGATCACGTGTCCAAGGAATTGTACCGTGTGAATCCAAAGTTCACACTTTGAAAATTTAGGGTATAATTGTTCTTGTTTCAACAATTCCAAAATTTTCTTTAGATGTTCCTCGTGTTCTTCCTTACTACGAGAGTAGATAAGGATATCGTCAATAAACACGATCACAAACTTGTCCAAATAAGGTTTACACACGCGGTTCATAAGGTCCATGAATACCGCGGGTGCATTGGTTAACCCAAATGGCATGACTTGAAATTCAAAATGACCGTATCGGGTTCGAAACGCCGTCTTGGAAATGTCTTCTTCTCGAACTCTAAGTTGATGATAACCCGACCTAAGGTCAACCTTTGAATAAATGCTCAAACCTTGAAGTTGATCAAACAAATCATCGATCCTTGGTAAAGGGTAAAGATTCTTTATAGTGAGTTTGTTCAATTCGCGATAATCGATGCACATGCGGAACGATCCGTCTTTCTTTTTCACGAATAAAACCGGGGCTCCCCAAGGTGAGGAACTCGGTCTTATGAATCCTTTGTCGTTAAGCTCTTTTAATTGATCGGCTAATTCATTCATATCGGGGGGCACTAGTCGATATGGTGCTCATGCAACGGGTGCGGCTCCAGGGGTTAGTTCGATGTGAAATTCTACTTGACGAAGTGGAGGTAATCCAGGTAAGTCTTCGGGAAAATCACAAACAGTTGGAACGTCTTCAATTTTCTTCTCCTTCGGTTCGGCTTCGGTTTTACTAGTAACTTGGATAA
Organism: Glebionis coronaria; assembly: GCA_025667525.1. NCBI lineage: Eukaryota > Viridiplantae > Streptophyta > Magnoliopsida > Asterales > Asteraceae > Glebionis > Glebionis coronaria. The sequence goes on from CM046879.1 coordinate 521,408,513, forward strand.
GGAAGATAGGACGACTTTCTTTGATGTACTTTTGAGTTTTAGTAAATGAGATGACATTTAAACTAGCCCGGCTTTTCGCACCGTTCTTTTCACCGAGGACGGTTAAGGTTCAGATTACGTAGGGAATACGGACTTGTTTTTCGTGGCAAATTATCTCCGCATGGTACTTCGATAGCCAATCAATACCAACGATAACGTCAAATCTTCCAAGTTCGATAGGTAAAAGGTAGATGATGAAAGGAATATTTTGGAGGCTTAAGGTAAAACCCTTAAGTACGGTGTTTGTAGTGATCGATTTACCATCGGCTAATTCTACATTATAGTCGACATCTTACGGGGAAGGGTTCACATTTAATAGTTCACAAAAGGCAATGGATGTCAAACTTCTATCGGCACCGGAATCAAATAATACGGAGGAATAGATGTTATTGATAAGGAACGTACCGGTGACCACGTTGTTGTCTTGGATGGCCACTTCGGCACATAAAGCGTACACGCGTCCCGGTGCTCTCGTTTGATTCCCATTGATTCGACCATTCGGATTTCCATGGTTTTGACGAGGTTTACGACGAGCCTGGTTGTTGTTGTTTTTGTTGCCTCGGATTTGGTTTCCTCGGCCTTGAGTGGTAGCTTTAGGACACCTATTCTTAAAGTGACCTTTTTCGCCACAACCATAGCAAGTGACATCCGCGTATTGATCATTTGGAGTGATGGGAGTCTGTTGGTTCGTGGGTTTTGGTGCACTATGACAATCCTTGGTGAAGTGACCGGGTTTCCCACAATTGTGACACGTGCCTCCACATGCACCATTGTGGTGTTTGCCACACTTACCACAAAACGGTAGTTTTCCTTGGTAACCGGATCCACCATTCACATTGAACACTTTTACCACATCTTGGCGTTTGTTAGGGTGGTCACCATGATTTGGGCCATGGTTTCCGTCCCATTTCCGTTTATTATCACCACTTTCCAAGGTGACGGAGTCCATCAAACCAACCGCCATTTCGATGGCTTCGTTCAAATCATTGGGTTTTGAAGAGATGACATCTCCTCGGATTTAAGGTGGTATTCCAACGATGAATCTTTCCACGGCTCGTATCTCATTTGGTATCATTTCGGGACACATCAATCTCAACTCTTGGAATCGTTGAGTGTAAGCCATCAAGTTAACTCCATACGGAGGTTCCACAACTCGGCTTCCAATCTTTTCATTTCATTCCTAGGGCAATACTTTTTTAGAAGCATTCCCTTGAAATGAGCCCAAGGAGTAGCATTGGCCGCTTCCAAACCTACGGCTTTCACATGAATATTCCACCAAGTCAATGCACCATCAACCAAGGTGCTAGAGCTAAACTTCACTTTGTCACCTTCGATGACATTGCTCACACTAAATTGAGATTCAAGTCTCTCAATCCATCGTGCAAGGCCCACGGCACCTTCGGTGCCATTAAAAGTGCTAGTGAATCATGAGTAAAATTCCTTATACGAGCACGCACGAGTAGGGGGTATCGGAGTTGACACTTGATTCGTTTCTTCTTGCATGCTCGGATTCGTCTTGTTGGCGGAAAGGGCGGCGGCAACTCCATCGGCTATCATTTGGCTCTACATCGATGGGTCGATAGTGATGGGTGCGACTGGAGTCGGGTCGACTCTATTCTTGCGGGTTTTTGGTGCCATAGTCCTATAACCGTAACAAGGTTCATGGTAAGGTTAGTATCAAAAGTTCATGGCTAGAGAGTACAAGTATGTCACAAAACACGATATAGCATCCAATGAAGTGATAATCAACAAGTTATGTAGTGCACAAAATAGTTCATTCCATGATAAAAATAAAAAGTACAAAGAAGTCGCCACATAGTCTTAGGAGTTTTAAGGATTACAATCACATGAAAGGGAAAATTTGGAATGACGTGTACACAAGTAAACTAAACATAACTCTAGTAGAAACGATGCTCAAGAGCCACGATCCTCTCGGACATGTCGATCAAAGCCCTATGCAAAAGGGTACGCAATGCTCCAACCTCATAGTGTTGGTCCTCAATTCTCCTAGCAAGTCCCGCGTAACGGTCGGGTGGAGGTGGGGCATTCCTACCTAAGTCCGAGATAACCGCCTCATAGCAAGCCTCGAGTCTCACCAAAGACTCGTAAGATAGTCCACCCATGTTGCGAAGCACATGGGTCACCTTGCCTCGTAAGTTAGCAAGCCTAGTAAAACAATGAGGGGGCATTGTACGTGCCTCGTCGACCCCGGAGCATTCGGCTCCATTAAATCCGCAAGGTGGGGGTGGCATGGGCATAGTGGGTCGAGAAGAGGCGTTGTGCCTAGGAGGCACTCTCACGGATGGTGACTTTGGAGACTTGCGGATCGTACGGGTGGGGTCCAAGTGTCTTGCGGCTAGTCTTTTCCCGAACATGGATGCCCTCACGGACATCCTCGTGGTACGGTGTTGGCGAGGTGCCTTAGGAGCATGAGATGATGAATTGGATGGAGGAATCATGGGTGCCTTGCCACCCCTTGTGTAGCAAATAAGTGGTGGTGGTGAGGAGCGAGTTGGTGCACGAGCACTTGGGTCTCCTCGAGTGGACGATAAAGGCGAGGCACCACTAGTAGAGGACTCGCGTCGTGCTCCATCCGTATATGAGCTCAAGTAGTACAACGAATCTTTGGGCGAGATAGACATGTCACTGCCTAATCAAGAAAGGCATGTGTAAGAACAAATCAATTTTGCAATATGTTGTAACTTTAGTTTGTCATGGCACACACCATTTAGCACAAAAAAATTTAGACATGTTGATACAAGATCAATATTGTATTAGCATAGCATGGCACAAAACATTTAACGTAGGGTTTTCAAGAAATGTCAATATAGTATCAATTTTGCATTCATGTAACATGGCACAAACCATTTAGCATAGAGTTTCTAGTAGTGTCGAAATAAAATTCAATTTTGTATTCATATAGCATGGCACAAACCATTAAGCATATAGTTTCAAGTAGTGTCGAAACAAAATTCAATTTTGTATTCATAGAGCATGGCACAAACCATTAAGCATAGGATTTCAAGTAGCGTCGAAATAATATCGATTTTGCGTTCATATAGCATGGCACAAACCATTATGCATAGAGTTATAAATTACGTTATTTAGTACATGTAACGATGTAATAGTGTAGTAATAGATGTAACGAGGTAATATAACGTAATCTTAACTTACAACTTACTTGTCGAAGGCGTGAAGTGAAGTGGTCTATAGAGATGGAGAGGTAGTTATAGTCTAGTGTTACTCTTTTTCCAAAATTTCATTTTTGACCAAAACCTTTGTAAAAACGATTTTTATAAAAGTAACCTACTTCTCTATAACCAAGGCTCTGATACTAATCTGTCACACCCTCAATTTGGCCCACGTTTACAATTACACGAGGATGTGACTATCATGACAACCAAGAGACATAGATATAAGAATAACTAAGAAAAGTCATTTTTCATTCATAAAACCTAAAGATAGAATTAGTCCCAAAGAGAAATTGTTTTACACATCATGATAACATAAATCAAGTTTCCAAATGTCATACATTTTAATCAAGTCTCAAAGGTAAATCATGATAATTTTTATTAACTCCATAGCACAACCACATCACTCTCCGCTTTGACACCTGAGAAAAACATTGCTAAACGTCAACACAAAGGTCGGTGAGTTTATAGGTTTATGTATAAGTAGTGTGATAAACCATAAGATTTTAGTTAGGCAACCGGCAAATAATCTTATAACAAATACAAGATTATCATCAAATAGCAAACGTTCATGATATCCTACATCAAAGCTCATGACACCGAAGCGTTAACCGTACTAGCAACATAATATGAGAGCCCAAGCAGATACTACCCCAAAGTATTCGTAACACCTCAAATGTATTTGTACCCAATTTGGTCACACAACCAACATTAGATAGGGAGGCCAATCCCAATAGATCTATCCATAACATTTGCGCTTACACAAAGTAATTAACGGTTCATGATAGTGGGCTAAAGCATCTAGGGGTATCGCTACTTAGACATCATGTAGGCACGTATGAGTTTTCATGGTACTTATGTTCATCCGTAAAAACAAGCAATGTTATCCCCCCAAATAGTTGAAAAGAAATTAAAAGTGGGGCTATAAACTTACCTCGTAAATCAAGCAAATGGATGAAAATGCAAAGAAGCTCGAGAATACGACCGCGTTATCCACGACCTAGTTCATGTAATGACCGTGTTACAAAAAGATAAGTTTATAAATAGAATGCATGATGACCTAAGTGTGCTTGACTTCGCATTTTATTTATGACGACACGACAAATAGTATATGGTTATTAACGGGCTTTAGGTTAACAAAGTACTAATACAATTTTCGTGTTGGACTTACACAGCCTAAGTCCAAAGTAGACAATCCAAACATAATGGCCCATCTTTGTAAAATATACATGGTCTCGGCCTATGTTTTTCTTGGTTTGAACCGACCAAAAAGTGGGCGATAATAACAAAGTGGGTGGGGGGCAGAGTTATTAACTCTTTGTCTCTCTCTATTTTTACTTTAAGCGCCTCAAAATACACCCAAAAACTCTCTCTTACCGATTCTAACATATCTCTCTCTCTCTCTGGGTTATTATTTTTCATATCTTACTCATGTATCATCAAAGTTAACCCTTCATATACATAGATCCGATTTAATAACATCAAGTGGAGGTGTTTTTGGTTTGATTCTTGGTTCGTATGACATGGGTCTCATCTTATCCTGTGTTTAACATGATCTTGATGTGGGTTTTGTATGTTTCATAGATGATTCTTCAAGAAAAGATAACTTAGTTTTTACAATCAAGTTCTTGCGTTTTCTTGATGAATATATCGAATTAAAAAGGTTTTCTTGGGTTAAAGGCACTCGATTTGATCTTAATTAGATGTTTCAGGTTTGAATTTGAATAAATCAAAATTAGGGTTTCATATAAATTAGGGGTTTTGATAGATCTTGCGTTTATATATGATTAATTAGTGTTTTCTTTTATAAAAACTCATTAATTTTATCCATTAAACCGATTTGACAAATTAGGGTTGTTGGGAATAAAATGTAGCCAGTACACTTGAACGCTGACAAGAAGAAAACAAGCGTTGATAAGAAGAAAACAAGCGTTGACAGATCAAGCGTTGACAGGAAGAAGTCAAGCACTGATAGAAAGATATGGTCTACGCGTATTATGTTTCTAGTTTGTTTCTAGTAAAGATAGGATCAACAATGTATTTTCTATAATTATCTTTACCTAGAATAGCTGATAGGTAGACTCTTGTACAAGGCTTCTTATGTCTATAAAAGAAGACCTTTAGGTTTTGTTTCATATAAGTTTTCATACGTTTAACACTTTCATTGTATGCAAGTTTGTTATTATCAATCAAGTGAAAGTTTGTTTTACATTCTTTGTGTGTTCTTGTTTGAGTATTAATTCTGCATAATACTTAAATTGTTTTATACACAAACAAAGTTTCTCTACGTGTTCAACTTGATCTAATCTCGTTTACACAGGCTAAATCGATCTAAGTTTGGGATCAACAAGTGGTATCAGAGCTTGTTGAGAAACTTTGATCTAAAGAACACAAGAACCCTAAATCACCAAAAACCCTAATTTTCACAAAACCCTAAAAACATCATGTCTACCCCAGAAGCAAACTTCTCCTCCTCCTCAAACCACAACATCAAGATTCCCATGCTAGACCCAAACAATTTTGAGCTGTGGAAGTTTAACTTTGAGCAATATCTACAAATCCATGACTACACTTTGTGGGAAATTATTGAATATGGAAACACATTCGATAAGGCTGCAAAGATTGCAGCTGCCATTTCTGCAAGAAAATCAGTTCAAGGTTCTACTGAAGAGGAACGAAGAGAAAGACCTAATGATGGTAGAGCTGTCTCAGTTGAAGATATAGCAAAGAGAAGGGTTGATATGAAAACCCTAAGCATTCTGAAACTCTCTTTGGGACAAGAAAATCAGCACAAATACAGAAGCTATGAGTCTGCAAAAGAGCTTTGGGCAGCTCTTGAAGTTGCCTATTGTGGTAATGCTGATACTATGCAAGAGAAAAAGAAGCAACTCTTGCATGAGTATGCTGTTTTTAAGGCTCAACCTAGTGAGAAGCTAAGTAGTGTGAGAAGCAGACTTCTGAACATCACAAGCAAGCTATCCTTCATGGGGACAGTGCTTGGTGATGTTGATATTATCTCTACTTTCCTTAAAAGCCTTGGTGACGCATGGAAGATTGAGGCAAGGTCTATAATTGCTAATAACACTTACAAAAGTTCTACCTTTGATGATGTGTACAATAAACTGAGGCTGATAGAGAATGAAACTCTTTTGGATCATGGAAGCAAGTCTACAAATGGAAACATGGCCTTCTTCTCACATAGTGAAGGTCAATTTGATCAGAAGGAGTCATACATGCACCCAGTTACTGGATCAACCTGTGTCAACGCTAGATCATATCCTGTCAACGCCTCACATTCAGACGCTGACACATACAAAATTGACTCACCAAGAGTTAAGCCTGCTGGTATTTATCTGGATATTGTGTGTGCATACATTGCTTCATTGCCCAATGGTTCAGTGATTACTTATGAGGACCTTGAGCAAATAAGTGATGAGCATTTGGAGGAGATGGACATAAAGTGGAATATGGCTCTTGCAAGTATAAGAGCAAACAGATGGAATAGAATATTCAAGAAGAAGATGACTTTTAATGCCAAGGACACTGCTGGATTTGATAAATCCAAGGTTGAGTGCTACAATTGTCATCGTATGGGACACTTTATGAGAGAATGCAGATCTACAAGAAGATCTGATGCTGGAAAACCCTCAAGCGAAATTGTTAAGGCTCAGGATCCCAAGGCTATGGTTGTAATGCAAGAAATTGATGGTGTTGGATGGGATTGGAGCTATTTGGCTAAGGATGAGGAAGAGAATAAAGCTTTGGTTGTTGAGATGGAATAAGAAGAGCACATTCACTATGCTCTCATGGCACACTCCTCATCTTCATCAGACAATGAGGTATATGATGATGCTTTTTGTAGTAAGGGTTTTCGTTTAAATACTGAAAGACTTAACAAAGAGGTTTTAAGATTGTCAACAGATGTGAGTAATAAGAGATGCAAGTTGTCTAACTATCAACTTGCTCTTACTCAAACTAACAAGACTGTAGCTGAGTATAAGAAAATGGAGCTTGACCTAAAAGATAAAATCAATATCTTAAAACATGATTTAAATGCTAGTACTGATATTAGAAACATCATGGAGATGGTCAATGCTGAATTACAGCTAAGTTAGATGAGGCTATCAAGAATAAGGATAGTGTAGATCTTAAAATTCAGAGATTTGATAAAGCCTCGCAAACCCTAGGAGAATGTGTTAGTAAACAAAGGGACTCTAGGGATATGACTGGGATTGGGGTGAAAGAGTATGCTGGTGTTCCACCACCAGCTGGGGACTTCTATGGTATCCAAAGAAAGGACTTATCTTGGACTGGTTTACTAGAACTCCAAGAAGAGGAATTTATTCCTCCACCAAGAGTCCTTACCCCAGTAGACGAATATAGGCAGAAGTTGACTGATTTGGACCAATGGAAGAAAGCCAACCCTACCTTGTGTGTCAAGGGTGGCATGCTTTGTGATAGCCCAAATGAGTCTACCCCCATTAAAGTAACAAACCCAATCACTGGCAAGACTGTTGACCTTGGCTCAAACGTTGTTAGAAAACCTAGCATTAAATATGTAGAAATATATAGAAATACTAGGTCACCAAAAAGCCAAATTAGTGATAATGGAACAAGTTTCTTTTCTTCTAGACCTAGAGTTATGTCTAGAAAAGCCTGTTATACTTGTGGTAGCTTTTCACATTTAGCCTATAAATGTGTCAACGCTTCCAAGGTCAACGCTGACAAAAAGTCAAACACTGTCAAACCCAAAACTTTTGTTCAGCAAAGTCCACAAGTTGTTAGACCAGCTCCATTCTTTACTAAAGGGTCTAATACTTATAGACAAAGACCTTTTCAGAAGACCAATACATGGTCTAATAGGCAATGGGGTTCCTGTAGCAAACCCTAGCTTCAACGCTGATAAGGGTAATTTTAGCGTTGACAAGACCAAATCGAACGCTGACAGAAACGTTGTCAGACCAAATAATGGCAAATATTTGCAACCACAGGGAAAGGGGTCTAAAGCTTCTTCTAGCTTGACATGGAGACCTAAGCAAGATCAAAACCCTAATTCTAATGGGATTTCTATGACCTGTAACATATTTAATTGTATTTCAAAGGTCATCACAAAACCAATTGGGGTTAACTGGGTGTTTAATCCAAAAAGGGATGAACAAGGGTCGTTATGACGATTAAGTCTGTTCTTGTTGAACAACCAAATGAATCCAAGTCTGCTCAGGCTTGGGTTCCTAAAGAAAACTAATTTGTTTTCTTTATGTACAGGGCATTCAAAAGCAGGTTAATGATTATGTCTATTGGGACAGTGGATGCTCTAGGCACATGACTGGGAAGGAAGATTATCTCACAAACTTCACTCCCATTAAGGATGGTGATAAAGTTTACTTTGGAGCAGATATGGAACTATCACAGGCAAAGGAACTCTTCTCACCAACAATTTATGTTTTGAAAACGTGTTTCTGGTAAAAGAACTTGACTATAATCTTAATAGTGTATCACAAGTTTGTGATAACAAAAATAAGGTTCTTTTCACTGATACTGAATGCTTGGTGTTGAGCAAGGATTTTGAACTACCAGATGAGAAATTCATTGATTATAGAACACCTAGACATAAGGACATTTATAATGTGAATCTTAATGGGATTAGGATGAATAATAACTTGTCATGTCTTTATGCTAAGGCTTCAGTTGATGAGAGTAATCTATGGCACAGGAGACTAGGGCACATTAACTTTAAAAATATAAACAGACTTGTGAGACATGGCTTGGTTGATGGTTTGCCTGAGAAGGATTTCCACAATGACCACTCTTGTGTTGCTTGCCTTAAAGGCAAACATCACAAGGTCTCATTTAAGTCTAAACAGGTGCACTCTAGTTCTAAACTTCTTCACTTGCTGCATATGGACTTGTTTGGTCCAACTAATATAGAAAGCTTGAATGGTAAATCTTACTGCTTTGTCATTACTGATGATTTTTCTAGGTTTACTTGGACTTTCTTTTTAGCTTTGAAAAGTGATACTACTGATACTTTAATTAACTTTATTAACCAAATAGAGAAGAAGACTGGTAATGAAATTAAGATGCTTAGAAGTGATAATGGTGGTGAGTTTAGAAATAACCTATTGGATGATTTTTGTGCCAAGAAAGGGATTACTAGACAGTTTAGTGTAGCCAGAACCCCACAGCAAAATGGGGTTGCTGAGAGAAAGAATAGAACCCTCATAGAAGCAGCCAGTACTATGTTGGCTGGTGATCACTTTCCCATTGCTTTTTAGGCTGAGGCTGTGAATACAGCTTGTTACGTTCAGAATAGAGCATTAGTCAACAAGATACATAACAAAACACCTTATGAGTTACTTGGGGAAGGAAACCTAATATTGGTTTTCTTAAACCTTTTGGTTGTCATGTAGTTGTGTTGGACACTAGTGATGCCTTAGGTAAATTTAGTGCTAAAGGTGATAAAGGCTACTTCATGGGTTATTCAGTGCAGAGTAAAGGATATAGGTTTTACATTAAGAAGGAAAAACGTATACTTGAAAAAGTACATGTTAGGTTTTTAGAAAGTAAACCTAGTGATCCTGAAAGTGGTCCAAATTGTTATTTGACTTGGAACCTCTATCTAGGACTTTGAATTATATGCCTGTTACTAATCCAAACATTGTGAAGGTAACTTCAAGTGTTGTGGAAGAACCAGTTGTTGATGTTTCAGGTACACAGGTTAATGAAGAGGTTGGATCACATGCAGACAAGTCATCTCCCATACTTGAGTATGTCACTATTCCCATATGGACTCATGCTTTTGCTGCTGCTGCTGCTGCTGGAAAGGAAAATGGTGGTCCCCAAGTATCACCAGTTAACAACATGCATGGTCTTTCAGGCGCTGACAAGACAAATTCAGGTGTTGATGGCTCAAACGTTGACAACTCTATTTCAGGCGTTAATGGCTCTAACGCTGACAACCTTGGTTCAGGCGTTGACAACTCTTTTGACCATATTTTCTCTTTAAATTTTGAACAAGGTGAACCTTCAAGCAGACATAGAGAGGTTCATACAGATATTGATGGAAGAGAGTTTGAAGAAGATATTGGTAACATGGAAGATGAGATTGAAGACAACAGACTTTTTGAGGGAGGAGTTCTTACTTCTATAATGAAGGATCACCCCTCTTCTCTAATTATTGGTGATGTGATGTATCCTGTCTAAACTAGAAGATCTCATCATTTTCTGGGAGGATTTATTGCCAATATTCACAAGAAGGTTGATACCCCTCTTGTTCAAGCATGTTTGTTTGCATGTTATCTGTCACAACAGGAACCCAAGAAGATTTTTGATGCTCTCAAAGAACCAAGTTTGGTAGTAGCAATGCAGGATGAGCTTCACCAATTTGCTATCCAAGATGTTTGGGAGTTGGTTGATTGTCCCAGATATGTTAGACCTATTAGGACAAGATGGGTTCTTAGAAACAAGAAGGATGAAAGAGGCATTGTGGTCAGGAACAAGGCACGTTTAGTGGCTCAAGGATATACACAAGAGGAAGGGATAGACTATGAGGAGGTCTTTGTACCAGTTGCAAGGATTGAGGCTATAAGAATATTTCTTGCCTATGCTTCCTGCATGGGCTTTACTGTCTATCAAATGGATGTGAATAGTGCTTTTCTTTATGGCATAATTGTAGAGGAGGTTTATGTAATGCAGCCTCCTGGTTTTGAAGATCCAGATCATCCAGACAAGGTATATAGAGTCAAGAAAGCTATGTATGGACTTCATCAAGCCCCAAGAGCATGGTATAGCACATTGTCCACCTATCTGGTGGAAAATGGATTCAAAAGGAGAACCATAGACCACACCTTATTTACAAAGAAGACTGGTAAGGATGTCTTACTTGTTCAGGTTTATGTGGATGATATCATCTTTGGATCATCAAACCCAAAGATGAGTGAAGACTTTTCCAAGCTTATGACAGACAAATTCAAGATGAGTGCAATGGGGGAGATAAACTTCTTTCTAGGGTTACAAGTTCAGCAGAAAGAAGATGGTATCTTCATCTCTCAAGATAAATATGTAGCATAAATCTTGAAGAAGTTTGGCTTTTCTCCACATAAGAAAAGGGCTAGTACTCCTATGGATAGAGAACACCCTTGGGGAAAAGTTTGAGATGGAAAAGATGTGGATGTCAGGCACTATAGATCAATGATTGGTTCATTAATATATCTCACAGCCTCAAGACCTGACATTATGTTTGATGTGTGTGCATGTGCATGCCATCAAGTGACTCCCAAAGAGTGTCACCTTCATGCTGTCAAGAGAATCTTTAGGTACCTTAGATGTTATCCAGATTTGGGATTATGGTATCCAAAAGATTCACCATTGGAGCTTATTGCATATTCAGGTAGTGACTATGGTGGTAATAAATTTGATAGAAAATCCACAACTGGTGGATGTCAGTTTCTTGGGAGTAGGTTGATATCTTGGCAATGCAAGAAACAAACAGTGGTGGCCAATTCTACAACTGAAGCAGAATATGTAGCTGCATCTGCTTGTTGTGGACAAGTCTTGTGGATTAAGAACTAGCTGTTGGATTATGGGTATAATTTCATGCATACCAAGATTTTTTTGACAATAACAGTACTTTATGCATTATTAAAAATCCTATACATTATTCTAAAACAAAACACATAGAAATTAGACATCATTTTATAAGAGATTGTTTTGAAAAGGGTTTAATACAACCAGATAGGGTTGACACAGAAGAAAATGTGTCTGATTTATTAACTAAACCTTTTGATATTGGAAGGTTTCAATACTTGGTTACAAGTATTAGAATGATCAATCTCACTTGATATGCGTTTTGGGGTCTTATTGTAAAAGTATGTACAGGATATGCATTGTTATTGGTCTTTTTGAGAAGTTAGATTTTCCACTATGACAAAGGTTATCTTAACACTGATAAGTGTTATTGTGACGTTGTCAACAACATGTTAGTTTTGTGGTTTTTGATCTAAGTGTGCAGGTGATGTTAGCATTGTACCATTGGATACAGAGTTGCTTATGGATCCTTGGAGAGTCATTGAAGCATGTTTCAATTTATGGATGATGGTTGAAATATTTATATTCCTATCTTGACATAAATTTTTATTTACATGCATATTATTTGGCAACTTGTGTATCACAGTTTAAGGGGAGGTTGGAACCTTTAGGACTTTTGGGTATTCTTATAATAATCTTATCACAATTCTAGATTGTGTCCACTAGTGAGTATGAGTTAGTTTACTAAATCATGAGGCACTGTAGCATGCAAAGTTGACATACTATGCATGCTGTCAAGACCTTTTTGGCCTAGAATTGGATGTGGTCTGTTGGGAGACTTGGGAATGATTTATAATGGGTTTACTTGGGAGTTACAAGGGATTTTATGAGATAACTTAATTGTTAAGAATTTTGGTTAGCAAGGGACACTAGAGGACTGTTATGTCTATCTTGCATAAGCAGGTGTGCATAATTGGACAGTGCTTGCCGCCCTATAATAAATTTCTATTTATAGGTTATCTTCACTAGGATAAATTTCTTTTTTAAGGTCCTTTTTCATTTTTATTACTTTTCTTTTTGGACGCTGACAAATATTTTTCCAAGCGTTGTTACGACCAATTTAGACGCTGACATAGCTTTTGCAAACGTTGATAAGAATATAGCCGTTGGGCGTTGATGGGTTATTTTTTACCGTTGACACTCATTGGGACCTACCCAGTTGTTATTTTTGACGAATTTTGGGGCCGTAATTTTGGGAGTAGATAACTTTTAATTAATGCACAATATAACTTATTTTCTTTTCAATATTTTCATCATTATATTTTGAAAATACTTGCCTTATTTTTTACCAATCACATGTGCATATCTCTTCTATATATTTGGCTCCTATTTTTAAACAGGGTACTATCATATTCTTGTCTAACACTTTTTCTCCGATTATTCATCCTTCATCAATATTTCACAAATAGCTTTCTTCAACAATGGCACCAAAGTTTAAACCAAGTGACTTGGTATTGGGATTCAGGAGTCAGCACAATATGATTGCTTATTTGGCGGATGATGACACTTTGTTTCCACAATACACTTAGATGGTGGCGTATTTGAATGCATCCCCTCTTAGGTATGCTCTTTCTCATGCTCCTCTCATCCCTGTCACTCATATTAAACAGTTTTGGAACACTGTTAGTTCCTCAACAATTAATAATGTGACTACATTAACAGATATTGTTCATGGGCGTACTTGGGTGGTTACTGAAGCCTTGGTTCGCCAGGCTTTGCATCTTAATGATGCAGATGGTGTAACCACTCTTCCCATTAATGAAATAGAACAAGGACTTCGGGCTTTGGGGTATCCTTTCCCTGATGAGGGTACTTTAAATAAATATCATAAACAAGAATTTCCCCCAGCTTGGAAGTACCTCATACATGTCATCCTACAATGTTTGAGTCCCAAGTGTACTGCACATAATGAAATAAGCAGATCCATTGCGAGTGCAATTGTGTGCATTACAACTGGGAAAAAGTATAATTTTTCTAAAATTATTTTTGATGGCATGTGTAAAAACAAAGGGAGTAAGATGACTTCGGCTTATCCCAGATTTTTGCAAATGGTTTTTGATGTGCAAAGTTACTGCACAAGGGATCATGATGATTTTTATGAGATCCCTGTGCAAAAGAAAGCTATTTTTAGCAAGATGAACCCACCCCCTCACCGTGATTTACCCATCACTCAAGCTATGCTTGCTGTTATTGTAGCAGCACAACCCTAACCAGACCCACAACCTCAAATTAACCCAATACCAGAACCTTTGCCTTCACCTCAACACATGGAAATTGACCAAAAATCCTTTAACGCTGACACGTTAAATGTTGGCGTTGACACTAGTAATCCAAACGTTGACACCTTTCCTTCACAGAACCAAACACCCCTTAACCTTCAAACTACTACCCAATCCACATCATCTTCTACACCCCCTGAATATAGGTTGATTAAACGCCCAAGGACTACTGGAGTGTTCTATTAGAGTGGTCCTAGCCATGTAGAAGAGATAACCATCACCACAAGTGTGGTTGGTGCTATGGATGAGGCTGGGACTATTGGCACTCGCTTAGATGCAGGCCAAGCTAGTCCCAACATCATTAAGACCTCATCCATGCTCCATGAATCTAACTTGGGAGGTCAAATACCCATTTTGGAGGAGGGCAGATTGGAACCATATACGCTTTTGGAATTGACGGCTGTTTGCATTAGCTTGCAAAAGCAAAATGCAGACTTGGTACATACTATCAACACACAAGGCCTTGAACTCAAGAAATTGAGGGAGGGGATTGTTCTTTTGGAGGGTGCTAATAACAGTCGTGGAATGGAGGAATCTTCCAAAGGGGAGGATGAGCAGATCCATGTGAGTGACAAAGGCTCACATGATGGAGAATCTTTGGGTGTTGCTGAAGCCCTCACTGAATTGAAGAAGCAACCAGGTTTTGATACATCCTTGGTTACTCCTACAAACTTGAACTTGTCTTTTACAACTATGATGGAGCAATTCACAAGAGGCGCTGAGACAAGTAAGCTGAGCGTTGACAAGCAAACTTCGGACGCTGACACACCAAGCGCTGACAAGAGTAAGTTGGGCGCTGACACACAGAATTTAAGCGTTGACAGACCTGCAGATATGGTTGATGTATTACAAACATCAGCTATCATCAAAGAAGTGTCTTCACAGGTATCACCATCATCCTTACCCATCATTGATCCATTAGATAAAGGTAAAGGAATCATGGTAGAAATAGACGTTCCAAATGATGCAACACAAGTAGAGTTTGATTCAAGGTTGGCTGCACAACTTGTGGAACAAGAAATGAAGAAGGTTGGTGAATACCATTTGTTGTCACTTCCGAGGAACAAGAAGGAAGTGATGAAGGGAGTTCAGATTTAAGTGGGATGATAATTGAACAACCAGAAAGACTTGAATATGGTGATGACTTGGGAAGAGAGAAGCTTAGAGAGTTAAAATTGCAAGTAGACTTTGATATGCCAGAAGTTGTTCAGATGTACCATGCTTGGGAGAATAGGATTATAGAGAATCCAGATTTGACAATTTCAGACCAAATTTGGGGATTGGAGATTCTTCTAAGAGTTCAAAGAGACTGCAAGGTAATTCTGAAGCATAAAGCTAGCAATGTTTTCTCACTGCTGAAGAGGGATAGAATGGAGCTTTACTACATGTTACTCAGATGTCATGGAACTAGATGGACCTTCAAGAAATTGCAGGGATTATTCTTTGAAGAATTAGAGTACAAGGCTTATCCCATTTGGGCAAGAGTGCAGGAAATGAATACTCTTAGACTTCTTTCAGATGAAAGGAAAGAAGAACTTGCTGAAGAGATGGAGATTCAAAAGGTAATGATTGTTCCAAGGCCTTTGAAGAAGGGAGTTCCACTTGAGTTCCCTAAAGGTTTAAATAAAGTGATTCCCAGTGAAGCTGTTCTTAGAAGAAGCATTAAGCTCTCACCCATGGAAGCTTCAGACATGGTACAAGTGCTACCTCTTGATGCCAAAAACCCTATCATTAGATATGAAGAGGATGCAAGTGGGTTTTGGAAGATTGGCAGATATGGGAAAGAGGTATACACATTTACTACTCTTATGTCTCTCTTTGCAAGTATGGATAGGGAAGACTTGGCAGACCTTTGGAGGTTGTTGCTGGCCAAGTATGAAACTGAAGCACCTACTTCAGTCAATGGAATAAAGCTTTGGTCAACATTCAAGAGAATGTGTGCACCAGAAGAAGAAGATCCTGTTTGGAAGGATCTTGAGGATGATATTAGTGGACTTCAATGGCGTTTATATTCAGCTGCTGGTGTGTATTATTTCAGCTCTACAAAGTTTGCTGAGTATCTTCTTGTAGATGCTGAGTATCCCATGTCCAAAGAAGATATGGACAAGATGAAGACAACACAACTGGAGATTGACTATTCAAGTGACGTGGCCAAAGATTTGATTAGGCATGTTTATTACCAATATGATAAGATTTGTAAGATTCCTCCTAGTTCTTAATTTTTATTCAGAAACTTGATTACTAGAGTAGATATCAAGTTTAGGGGAGGACTGTTGGGAATAAAATGTAGCCAGTACACTTGAACGCTGACAAGAAGAAAACAAGCATTGATAAGAAGAAAACAAGTGTTGACAGATCAAACGTTTACAGGAAGAAGTCAAGCACTGATAGAAAGATATGGTCTATGCGTATTATGTTTCTAGTTTGTTTCTAGTAAAGATAGGATCAACAATGTATTTTCTATAATTATCTTTACCTAGAATAGCTGATACGTAGACTCTTGTACAAGGCTTCTTATATCTATAAAAGAAGACCTTTAGGTTTTGTTTCATATAAGTTTTCATACGTTTAACACTTCCATTGTATGCAAGTTTGTTATTATCAATCAAGTGAAAGTTTGTTTTACATTCTTTGTGTGTTCTTGTTTGAGTGTTAATTCCGCATAATACTTAAATTATTTTATACACAAACAAAGTTTCTCTATGTGTTTAACTTGATCTAATCTCGTTTACACAAGCTAAATCGATCTAAGTTTGGGATCAACAAGGGTTTCGTTCATACTTCATCTTTAATCTAATTAATTGATTGATTCGTGTATAAATTAGGTCTAATTAGAGTTTTAAAACGATTTGTAAGAATTAGGGTTTCGACAATTTTGGGGGTTTTTATATCCGAATGTTAATTTGGGTTTAATGGTTGTTTTGTGATGTGAATGTGTAAGTCTTTATGTTATTTGTTGGTTTCTTGGGATTTTGGGGTTCGGCAGATTGTACAATTAGTGTTTGGTTAGCTAATTGGTGTTCTAATGGTGTTCATCTCTTTAATCCATTATGTTTTACATCAATCTGTATTCAAAGATATGGTCATACATCTTGTTTTACCTAGGTCTTTTGGTCAAGCACAATCTATTTATGGATGCAAAAGAGAAGATAAAAGGAAAGGTGCAAGAGACTCACAAGAAAGATGGTTCGCGGCTGTGTTATTTGGCTAGGTGGTTTTAACTTGGGTTCGGCTTAGCAAGGCTCTACTACTTGTTCCCAAATGATTCATCTTTAATTTTGTACTCAGATTTCTGATGTGCTTTGTGTTTGTGAAGTGAGGCTGTGAGAAACTTGTAGCATTTTATGCAAGTACTTTTGGTTTAGGGTTAGTCAAGTTCTGGAATGGTAAGCTTGAGATACACCCCTAAATGGCAAACTCAGCATGTGTGTTGGACTGGGGTGGTGTAAAATATTGTTTCCAGTTTGGGTGTTTGACCAAATTTGACTCACCTTGTTCCCAGGTTTTCATAAAATGTTAGTGTTAAAATGTTTCAACTTCTTTTGTCCAGCTTGTGTTTAATTTAATTGTTCTCAATCTATTCGGCCCAACAAGAGTTAGGTTAGTACTATATTCGGTCCATTAGATTAGTAAGGTTCGGTCCATCAAGGTTATCAATATTCGGCCCATCAAGGGTTTGTTAAAACGAATATGAATCGTAGACGCGTCGATACTTAATACAATCATCGTCATACGAAAGTTAAATCATAAGACTTAGACTAGTGTGGATTCATGTATTCTCGAAGGTTTAATAAACTTTAATAACCGGCACAAACCATTAACGAGTGAAACGTCTTACAAACGGACACGTCTTATTAAAATAGACGCGAAAATTCAAGTTGTTACACTAAACACCTAGAATATAAATATCGTTAACAATTATACTTACATCTAATGTACATGAATTTTAGAAAATGTATATAAACATATCGTGTCAGTCTCAAAAGGCTCCCTCCAACTCATCTTTTATTTAACAAATATATGTTTGCTTATATTGATGGTGAAATTGATAAATAAGTCATTTTATCAACAAATGCACATAATAACCTATATATATAGCCTTACTGATATAAAGATTAAATAATCAAATTTATCATTTCAATGTAAATGAATAGATTTTTTATCATTTCAATGCATGTTTAATAATTTGGTTATCTAAAAACACATTTCAATGTTAAATAATTGAAAGATATATTATAAAAATAAATTGGACAATAATATTTTATGATCAAATTCTTTTTGATTGAATAATTGAAAAATAGATATATTAAAAAAAGTTATATTGTGGCAAAATCTTAACTGTTAACATTTCAAAGTTCCAATTTTAAAGATAGAAAGAAAAAGTTGATAGTAGATTGCAAGTTGTATGGGATAAAAGAACAAATATGTATGGGATAAAAGATTGCAAGTTGTAAAGAACTGACAACTAAAACAAATTAAAGACACATGAATGGAAGCAGCAGATAGCATTTAGGGATACACATATTTATTACTAAAATTTTTGCTATTTGCAATTCTTAGTACTTGTCCCATCAAATGTCTAGAGTGGAAATAGCAGGTCCCATAAATATCATCCATACCATTAGGTCCGATCTATCTCCTCAAGATGTGAAGAACTTATGCATTAAATATAAACTCCTTGGTCATCTTAATGCGCATGAGCCACTATCCTCTATAGGAATCACGAATGCTCTAACCGGTATGGTGGGCATCTACGTTAACTTCTTGGAAGCAGGCATGCGTTTTCTAGTTTCTCCATTGTTGCTTGAGTTATTATCGAGCTATCGTTTTCACATTGCACAACTTTGCCCGGAAGGTTATCGTAAGTTTTTATGTTTCGAGTTTCATTATTATGCTATGCATATCATACCTACCCTGAATTTATTTTGATGTTTATACCATATATCTCCCAATGAAGGGTGGTTTACCTTTACATCGCGTCCACAACGCAAGCAGATCTTTGGGGGGTTAAAAGTGCTTTTGAGCCGATGGCAAACAAAATTTTTCTAGATAAGAGGACATTCTTTTCTACCCTTCATGCAACTTGGTGATAGGATCATAAGGTCTGATGCGTGTCCAAGGCTAACCATCGTTTTACGTGAACAAATTAGTATATTAGAGAGACATGTGGTTTATAGTCATAATTTCCCAGAAGGGGTGTTAGCTACTGGTCGTTTGAGTAGTAATTGGTCTTGTAAGGATTATGAACCGTCTTATGGAAGGCGATAATGGTTCGTATTATTATTACTTTCTATTTATTTTTGCATGCATTTCTACTTTGTTTGTTCTCTCCTTTTTGTTTTTATTCATATGCAGATGTTGGGCTTACCAGATATCTTACAAGTGTCAATCCGTCACAAATATCCTGATATTGAAGCGCTGGGAGGCGTTTGGGTCCGGAGATATGGTCAGTCAATCTAAGGCTGCTCTACCTCTAAAGGGTAGGGCAATTGAACCAACCCTAACATTATCTGATCTTGTCGGTGTTGTCAATAATGTTGCCGTTTATCCTATGAAGAAGAGGTGTCGTTCAGCTATGGAAGGTGAGAAAGTAGGAACTGAGGTTGGTTATGAGCGAGATACGGTGGTACCAGCTAATGGTTCAGAATTTGTTCGGATGCAAGGGTTTATTGATCAAGTATCTATGGCAGAGAGTGTTTCGCTTCCTCTATTGGAGCCTGAGATTCTTATAGACCATGGATCCCCTTTGTCAGCCTTACTCGGAGATTTAACTATAGGTATTGATGACATGTTGAACTAGCTCGAGTAACTTGGTCCAAGTGAGACTCATAATAGTGAGCTACCTCCTATGTAGTGTGGCATGAATAGTTTCCCTTTCCCTCAACAAGTTTCAAATGTGGAAAATTCTTTTTTTGTTCTCCCTTTGCAAGGTGGTGACTTAGGGACCGACTGCACTGCTATTAGCGACTTTCTAAATAAGGTTATGGCGCCTAGGGAAATGAAGGTCGTGAGGTTCTTATATCGAACGTAGATGCCAACAACCGATGTGATCTAATGGGGCTGTTAATGCATGGCGTTAATATCCAGCGGCAGTATAAAGATTTTTTGGTGAAATATAATAACTTGTTAGGAGAAAAATTCGTCGCTGATAATGCTGTATTCGAGCATCGCGAGTTGTTTAACAGGTTAAACCAGCAAACTAGTGTTTTGAAGGTGTCCTAAGCTGATGTTTTTCTATGGTGGAGGTGTTGAAAAAGGACTTAGAGGTCGTTTCATGCCGTTGTGAGGAGTTGTCTAGTATTGTTCGTTGGCGTGAGTCGGACCTACACGGTACACAAGTTGTTCTTGAGGTAAAAATGCATGACTTAGATTGTCTTTGAACTCAAAACAATGAACTGAGTGATAAGCATATCGCTATGCAGCAAGATTTAAAATAGGTCATGCAAGATGCTATTCCGCGTATGGTAGCTAGAGTAATGTATAGTGATCCGTTTACGAAATTGTTATCAAAGTTGGAGGGTGTTATGATGAAATTTGTGAAGGATGCAGGAAAAAGGGTAGTGTGTGGTTCCGTTTCCGAGCTGATTGCTAATGATAGTGGTTCGATCATATCACAGATGATAGAGGAAGTTATCGATGAGCTGAAGTGTACTGACTGGAAGTGCGTGAGTGACCTTGTTAACGACCTTTTGCTCTCACCCCTGTTGCTCCGTCGTGCTTTATGTGCAAATGGCCAAAGCCTTAGTGAAGAATTGAGCAACATGCTGGCTGTCCTTTCGGCACCATAGGGTGTCGAGGTTTGACGTATCCTGGTGACTGTCTACTTAATGTTTTGTGTTTTGTGTCCGTGTGTAAAACTCTGTATAAGTGGCGTGTTTACTCAGTGGGATCATGAGTCTGAATTTTGTGTGTTTAGAGACTATGATCTGGATAGTAACATGTGTATGTTATGGTTCGTGAACACTATGTGTTGTTCATGACGAAGCTTTTACAAGCTTTAGAAGAAAATATTGTGTTCGTGGTATTATAATATTGTAATGCAGGATATGACTTTATATTTTAAGTTTTAGTAGTAGTTTGATGTCATTGTCATGTATGGGGGCAAAGGTCAAAAACTAATTCATTTGTGACAGTGTGACAATCTAACATTTTTAGGTAGTAAATTATTTTCTCATATATTATTTTGAAACTTATTTTTGGGTTGGTTGATGAACTCACAATTTACGGATTTAAATTTGGGCTTACGTGCATAATTTAACGTCCTTTACGACTAAACCAGAAACCTTAGGATTACGTATTTACGTTTTTTAACTCCGTTTTTTATGAGACAATTTTTATTAGATACGTTTTGTGTCGTTGATTCATAATTTATAAAAACGTTTTTCGTAAAACGACCCGAGGGCACGCAAATAGAGGAAACTAGAATCCAGGAATACCCGTAAATTAGTGGGATGAGACAAGTATACACTTGCCCCATCCCACTCTATAGGACGGCTAAACAAGGAACACCACACCCCATGAGGTGTCAAACTTGTAAGCTACAAGTTAACACTTGTTAACTTAACTTAGCTAAGTAAGCTACACACCACAAAACCATTTCCATCTAAACCATTATCTCATTTCCATCTCATGCAATACCACTAAAATCCTCTCACCCCTCCTACTCCTTGTCGTCCAAAACCATCATCAAACATCCTATTTTGATCAATTTTAACCTTAAATCTTGTGTTATCTACACAAATGATGGAAGACCTTTGAAGCTTTGTTGATTGGTGATCATTATAACATCTAAGAAGGTGATTTTCTTGTGTCCTAGGGATGATTTCTCAACAAGTGTTCTTGGTGAAAGGTGATCTGGAAGATAAATTTGGTGTACATCAAGGTGTTGTCCTCAAAAGACAAGTTATAGTCTTGGTTGGTAAACAATATCATTCTTCCCTTTTTCATTATTATTTTTGTAAATGTAAAATGTATTTTCTTTCCTAATGTATATGTATATGATGATCAAAATGTTGTGTGGGGATCAAGTGTTGATAAACATGGGTAAAAAGATGGAAAACCATATGTAAAAAGGTTAAAATCTTGCTTAATAAGTTGGCTGTATAAAAACAGTAAACAACCATATGTTAAACTGATAAAATGGTATAGTTGAATCAATATACAGTAATTATTTAGTATTCTACACATGTGAGAGTTGGCCATGCAATGGAATCATTATAATGAGTGAGATATGATCAAAATAAAATTGATGTACCAATCTGAATAGTCTGTTTTGTGAGGACTGTTAGGGACACTTAGACTTGGATTGAGCAGTAGCTAAATGTACGTTAATTTTAGCACATAATATGAAGTTTATGTCATCCAAAAATGAGCTTCTATCTCCTTGTAGAACTCAAGATATGACAAAAATGGTGAAAGTGAAACTAAAAATCAGAATTGTGAAATTAAAGTATAATAGTATTATAATAGCACTCAAATAAATATAGTATAAAATGTAAATTAAAACCTACTAACTTATATATTACATTTATATAAGTATATACAATAATAAATCAATGAGAAATTTTATAAAAATGGCAATTTGATAAGTTTTATAAGTTATAAAACTATAAACATGATTTTTACGTCTTTTCGGCTAAAAACGTAAAATTAACGTTTTCGTCAATTAAAACTTAGATGGTCGGACCCGTCTAATGTAAACTTTTTATAACTCATATACTGATATATAAGTACATATTACAAGTAAAAACCGATAAAACCCGAGCTTTATAACATACGGACATTAACGGGCCAAATTAGCCTTATTGGACTATTAATCCAACTAATTTGGCTAAACACTTATGAACTTACTTATTGGGCTTAACCCACTTGGGCCATACATGTAAGTATAATACTGATATTAAAAGTGTAAAATTTACTAATATAAGGTAATGGACTTATAATGGGCTTATTGGGCCTAAACATGTAAACAAGATAAACTAGTAAAACTAGATAAAAAGTTACCAACACATAACACTAAAATGAGTAAATGAGAATATTAGCCCTATATTTTATATATTCGAACAAGAATGTAATAGGTCATCTCAGTCGTTATTGGTCTTGTATTGTAATAGGTTAGTCGGGAAAACCGGGCTTGGTATTTAAGATAATATTGTATAAGTTAGGGGCGTAAGCCCAAGCAAAGCCAAGCCCGGCCCATGAACAAGCCCACTAAGGCCTTTTGGTCGTGACATATAAATACCCTCTTCCATGTGTGGAAGAGGGTGTTGGTTAACATTTTGTTTCTCTCTCTAAAAGTGTTTAATCTTCCATAATCTCTCTTATTTCTCTCTCTACTTTTCTACTCTTTATCTCTCTAAATATCATCTTATATTGTGTTATGGATTGAAGTGAGATTAACATTTGGTATCAGAGCCTATAGTGGATAGGTGATTGAAGATTCGTGGTTCATGTTCTTATTGATTTCATAAGGTATTTGATCCATAATCCTTGATCCAAATTTTTTTTTGTTTTTTATGGTTTACTTTTGATACAAATCTTCTACATAGTTGTGGTAGAGATTTGGGTTGTTTATTTGGGTAAAAACACAAAAATTTTGGGTTTTGGATCAAATTTTGGCTTAAAGTTACGTTTTTTACAAGTTTGTTCCGAGAAAAGAGGATATCGATCAACAGTTACTAATTTCGGAAAAGGGTTTTGTTTCTCCAAAATTGTGGTTTTATTCCGAAGTAGATTTTTTCGGAAAAGGGTTTAATTTCTTTGAAAATGTGTTGTATTCCGAAGATTATTCTGAAAAGGGTGTTTTTCTGAAATTTTCAATTATTCTGAAAAAGTGCTTTTTCCGAAGAAGTGAGTATTCTGAAAAAGTGAATATTCCGAAAAAGTGAATTTTCTGAAAAACTAGTTATTCCGAAGAAATTGTTTTTCTGAAAACATCCATATTCCGAAGAAGTAGTTATTCCGAAGAAGTTGTTTTTTCTGAAAACATCAAAAATTCCGAAGAAGGACATTTCTCTGAAAACCTCAATATTCCGAAGGAAATTCCGAAGAAGTGGAAATTCCGAAAAAGAGCTTTTTCCGAAGATTTTTCCGAAGAAAGGATTTTTCCGAAGAGTTTTCCGAAGAAGTGTTTTTTCCGAAGAAAGGATTTTTCCGAAGATTATTCCGAAGAGAGGATTATTCCGAAGATTATTCCGAAAAAGTCAAGTATTCCGAAAATATCCATTTTTCTGAAAAAGTCAGTTTTTCGAAAATCTTCAATTCTCTGAAAATGTCATTATTCCGATGAACCTTATTATTCTGAAAAAAGGCATTATTCTGAAGATACTCATTATTCCGAAGATACACATTTTTCAGAAAAAGTGAAATTTTTTAGATCGGTTGTTTTTGGCCTTGGAATTTTTGGTTTCTAGAGAGACAATTCTTAGGGGATTATAACATCTTTTCTCAACAACAACAACCACACCTCATCACAACACATCCACTAAGATCCTAATCCATTCATAATCATCGAAAATGTCTAACAACAATATCATCAATGTGATCGCAAATCAAATTCGTTTGGAACAAGGTGGCAATGGGAATCCACCTGTGCTCACTGTCGGCTGCTATGTTCAATGGAGATCTCGCTTTCTCAGATTTCTCGATGGAAAAGAGAACCGAACTGCCCTTCGTCACTGCCTTGAGAATCCACCTCCAGTTTTCGAATTCAGACCCATTACCACACAAGCAGAGGATGGTACTTCATCAACTATACGAGCTATGGAAGATTTCGACACATGTTCTGCTGAGAAAAAGAAACTCCTCCAAGCTGAAGCTGATGCTATGAACTACATACTCACGGGGATTGATAACGATATCTATTCCACGGTTGATGCATGTCCTAATGCTATGGAAATGTGGAATGCAATTCATCGATTGAAGCAAGGTGAGTCAATCAATGTTCAAGATCTCGAGACTAATCTACTTTGGGAGTTTGGAAAATTCACATCTGAAGATGGTGAATCCATGGACTCATATTACTCGAGATTCTACAAAATGATGAATGAGCTTGTTAAAAATCAGTGCACCATCTCCAATCATCATGCCAATGTTCAGTTTCTACTTCAACTCAAACCAGAATGGCAAAGGTTTGTGACTTTGGTTAAACAAAGGGAAGATATCAAGACCATCTCCTATCACAAACTTTATGATATCCTGAAACAACATCAGAATGAAGTGAATGAACTAAGGGCTGAAAAGGCAGAAAGGTCTACTAACTCTATTGCTTTTGTGGCTGCTACTTCAACAAAACCCGTACACCGTCAACAACCACCTACTCATTCCTCAAAGTCATCAAGCTCATCCACCAAACCTCCAGATACTGCTAAAAAGGCAAAAGAAATTGTCCCCACTCCACCTCTAAAGTATGACACCGAGTCAGATGGAGACAGTGATGATGATTAAACTTCAAGGGACAAGAAGATTAAAGAACTCATGTCTCTACTCACCACAACCTATAAGAAGATCTACAAACCTACAAACAACAATCTCAGATCATCATCCAATGCTCGATATAAGGAAGTTGATCATG
The DNA here is from genome assembly GCA_025667525.1 of Glebionis coronaria. NCBI lineage: Eukaryota > Viridiplantae > Streptophyta > Magnoliopsida > Asterales > Asteraceae > Glebionis > Glebionis coronaria. The sequence continues at coordinate 521,434,180 of CM046879.1, forward strand.
CACCTGGGTATGATCGTGAGTCTAGGTATGATAATCAGAGGATGCCAAATCAAGTTGGGGCTAGAGATACTGTAGGCACTCCGGTTGTGCAGAAGACTGGGATTCAATGCTTCAATTGCAAGGGATTTGGGCACATGGCTAGGGATTTCAAGAAACCAAAACGGGTTAAGGTTTCGGGATATCACAAGGAAAAGATGTTGCTGTGTAAGAAAGAAGAAGCAGGAATTCCACTCACAGTAGATGAAGTTGACTGGCGTGATGACACTAATGATGAAGCCGATGATCAAGAGCTAGAGGCACATTATGTGTACATGGCAAAGATTCAAGAAGTGCTTCCAGAGACTGCTGATACTTCTGGACCTATCTTTGATACTGAGCCAATTGAAATGGTACCAACATATGATAACTATAATGTGTTTGCTAATGGACGACGGCATCCTGAGCAACCCGAAAGCATCAATGACACATATGTAATGGACACGGAGGATAGCAATATCTCTACGGATTCACAGCATATGTGTAATGCTGACGGTAATGCTGCTCAGGATACTAACTCGGATGAGGACCGTGATTTGCTTGCATCTATAATTGATTCTTTAAAACATGAAATTGAGGAAAACAAAGAGGCTAATAAACGTTTGAAGGAAGCAAACACATCCTTAGCCGAGGAGATAGACAGGCTTAAAGAGTGTGATTATGTAAAAGAAGTTGATCGACGAGTTGCAATAGCTAATCGTTTGGTATATGAACGTAAGGTGCTCAACGAACAATATTGTTCTGAAGTAACACACGATGTTCATATGTCAAAACAAAAGATATCGGAACTTGAAGAACAACTGCTGCTACATAAACTCCAAATTACTGAGCTAGAGTCAGCTAACAAAGAACAAACTGAGCTTTATAAAACTCGTGAAGAAAAGGATATTGAAAAAATTCTTTCTTTGGAAAAGAGAGTCGACACGTTAAATAACATTGTTTACAAAACGGGTCAGTCTATTCAAACCATGAATATGCTCAACAGAAATATGAAAACGAGTTTTGCCAAGCCTGAATATCTCAAGAAAGTTCAAAGTACCAAGCCTGCTCTTTATGATATTGGTTGTTATGTTGATAATCTTGCTCTTATGCTTTCCCCTGACTGCGACGAAATCATTCGTCAACAAGAAGAAAGTCGATCGAACTTAAGTGACCTAATAAATCTTTCTGATAATGATCATTATATTAAGTTTTTTCCTCAAAAAGAACTTTCCAAAGAACAAAAGATGTATAATAGAGTTCCACCACCAAGTGATGAACCCCAAAAGAAAGTTTCTTTAAAAAGGAGTTTCAAAAAGCAATCAATTTTGTTAGAAAAACAAATTTCAGAAGAAAAACGACAATGGGATGAGAAAACTAAAAGTGTTCAGCAATTTGAGTTTATAAAACAAGGGGTTTTAAATTTGTACAAAGGTGTCGCCGATTATGAAAAAGTTTCTAGAGATACCATTTGGAATATTAAACCTAGCCCACAAGTAGAAGTCGTCATTCAACAATGCATTGTTCCAACCATTGATGATCTTTCAAAAATGTGGAAATGTTTTATAAAGCTCTCACTGAGGAAATGTTAACTGATTTAAGCTATGTCAAATCTCTTGAAGATGAAGTTGATTTTCTTTAAATTAAATTAAAGACACAAGAACACCAACTTTCTAACGAAATTGATCGACTCTCTAAGGAATATTTTTATGTTGACCATATGAATGCTATTCTTGGTGTGTATACCGATCTTGATCAATATTGTCATGTAGCATGTCTTGTGTTAGAATCGGACGAGAAATGTCGAAATCTTGAAGTAGAGTTTTCGAAACAAATTCAGTTATATAACAAACTTTCAAAAAGTTTTTCCCAACTTGAGAAACACTCCATTTCTCTTGAACTTGCTTTCCAAAAAGGTGATAAATCTCATAATCATAAAAAGTGTCAAGAAATGGCAGCATCTTCGTTTCATATTTTAAATGAAAAAGATTTTGAAATAAATGATTTGAAATCTCAACTACAAGAAAGAGACATGGCAATCAGTGAGTTACAAAAGTTCATTCAAAAACTGAAAGGAAAGTCTGATTTGGGTAAACCATCCGCTGCTCGTCAACCGAATGCGGTTAAATGCCCTAAATCATCTATTTTGGGCAAACCCCCACAGACTTTGCCTAAGTTAGGAACTGATAAGAGCACAAATGTGATAGCACCTGGAATGTATAAGATGAACACTAGGTCCACTCAAACTGGAACATGGCGGTTACCTTAGAATACTAGGAAAACTAATCAACGTGTGTCTTCTTCTACAGGAGTAACTCCCACTACTAGCGTTAGCGGACCACAGCTTAAGAGCACTAGAATTGAAGATAGATTCATGCCTAACAATAGTCAAGGGAAGAAGAAGGAAGTAGAAGATCACCGTAGGAATTTTAAGTTTTCTAAGAATAAAACGTCTGTAACTGCATGTAATGATAGTTTGAATGTTAAGACTTCGAATGTTGAATTTGTTTGTGTTAAATGTGGAAAATGTGTTCGTACTTTCAATCATGATGCTTGTGCTCTTAATCATAATGGCGTGAATGCTAGAACTAGGAAGCCTATTATTGTGCCCACTAGTACTACTAAACCCACAAAAACTTTGAACCAGTCCACTGCTCAACCACTTAAGAAACTAAGTGCGTTAGAATCCACTACTCTGCGTAAACAAAAAATGTTAAAAAAGATTTATGAGAACATGAGTAGGACATGTAAACAGGGGTACTCGCGATTTACACCACCTGGATAAAAATGGGTACCTAAGACCACCACTATTTTAATTGGGTCTATGAATGTTAGTTTGCCTTTAGAATCTATGCCTACTAATATTTTGGAACCCACCTCTTTCAAGGGCTCCCATTTGTCAAACTCTACATTGTCTTCTAATGCTTATGCAGCTCGTCGAGATCATTCTCTTCATAATGGACTCTGGGTGCACAAAGCACATGACGGGCAATCTCAAGCCTCTAGTTAACTTCATGGAGAAGTTTCTGGGTACGGTACGGTTTGGAAATGATCAGTTTGCACCGATACTCGGATATGGAGACTTGGTTCAAGGGAATATCACTATAAAACGGTTTTATTACGTCGAGGGACTGAATCACAATTTATTCTCGGTTGGTCAATTTTGTGATGCGGATTTGGAAGTGGCTTTTCGGAAATCTAGTTGCTATGTTAGAGACTACGATGGGAATGACCTTCTTACAGGTTCTCGTGGTTCTTATCTCTACACAGTAACTCTTCAAGATACATCTTCCACAAATCCAATTTGCTTAATGGCGAAAGGTACATCCTCTCAAGCATGGTTATGGCATCAACGATTGTCACATCTAAACTTTGACACCATCAACTTGCTTTCGAAGAATGATATTGTGACCGGTCTTCCTAAATTAAAATTCGTTAAAGACCATCTTTGTTCTTCTTGTGAGTTGGGGAAAGCAAAACAAAAGTCCTTCAAAGCAAAGACTACCCCAAGCTCAAAAGGACGACTGGAACTTCTACACATGGATTTATGTGGTCCCATGCGTGTAGAGAGTATTAACCGGAAAAGTATATTCTCGTGATTGTTGATGATTACTCTAGATACACATGGACTTTCTTCTTAAGGTCCAAGGTGAAACACCAGAGCTTCTAAAAAACTTTCTCAAGATGATACAACGCAATCTTCAAGCTAAAGTCTTAACCGTAAGAACGGATAGGGGTACTGAATTTCTGAACAAGAATTTGCAATCTTACTTTCAAGAAGAAGGCATCGAACATCGAACGTCTATTTCTCGAACTCCCGAACAAAACGGCGTTGTCGAAGGACGAAACCGCACTTTGGTCGAGGCAGCTAGAACAATGCTTTCTGCTTCAAAATTACCACTATTCTTCTGGGCTGAAGCTATTGCAACCGCCTGTTATACTCAGAATCGTTCTCTCGTCATCCCTAGACATTAAAAGACACCTTACCACATCATCAATGGAAGGAAACCTACAGTTAAATTCTTTCACGTATTTGGATCTTTATGCTACATTCTTAAAGACGGTGAGAATCTCGACAAGATGAAAGGAAAAGGTGTTGCATGTATTTTTGTGGGGTATGCTACATTGTCGAAAGGATATCGAGTTTACAACAAGAAAACAAAGATTATTATAGAAACAATTCATGTGAACTTTGACGAATTTCCACAGATGGTACTTGAACACAACAGCTCAAGTCCCGCACCTCATTGTCCAGCAATGGCACCTACACAAAACAGTGTACGTCCCGTGCAAGAATGTCAAGAAAATACTCCTACAACAGAATCGACGGATACAACACAAATGAATGAGTTGGTTGATTTATATGATCCAATGTTTGAAGAATATTACTATGGAAACAATCAAGTTTTGTCAAAGCCTTCCGCTGTCAATACTGCTGATGAACCCCACATTCACAAGACACAACTGCCTCTACTTCAGCAACCGTTTCTCAAGAGACTATTCCATTAGATACTCAACAAACTCAAGAAACTGTCATACAACCAACATCACCAACCGTCAATGCTGAAGGAGGAAACAACAATCAAGCAGTCGATGCACAACCAGACGAAGAAGAATTTATCAACCCGTTCGGTACACCGGTACACGAAGTCGGAGAGTCTTCTACTCAACATGTTGATCCGTCCAACATGCATACATTCTACCAAAGATATCCATCCACTCACCATTGGACTCGTGATCATCCATTGGAGCAAGTAATTGGAAATCCTTCACAACCGGTTCGAACACGCAAACAACTCAACACCGATGGCGATGTGTGTATGTATGCACTCACCGTGAGTTCAACTGTACCTATAAACATCAAACAAGCCATGACTGATCATGCATGGATTGAATCAATGCAAGACGAAATTCATCGGTTTGAACGCCTAAATGTTTGAGAACTTGTTGACAGACCTTATGGAATTTCGCTTTTAGATTTCAAATGGATCTGGAAAAACAAACTGGATGAAGAACAAACCATCATCAAAAACAAACCTCGTCTTGTGGTTAAGGGGTATCGTCAATAAGAAGGGATAGATTTCGATGAATCATTCGCCCCAGTTGCTCGTTTGGAAGCTGTCAAGCATTTCGGTTTCAAGAATCATTCCTCTGAGGATTGCTCAAAGAAACCAAAATGTATCACATGCGAGTCTACTGAACACACTTCTAGAGAGCATGAGGAGGTCATTGTGGTTCAAAGAACCAGAACTCAAATGAGGTCAAAAAATCCTCACAGGCCCTCAAGAAGAGCTGAGCCTAAACCCAGAGACAATTCTCAGGGTTACAGACCAAATCCCCCATGCAAGTACTGTGGCTTCTTCGACCATCACTCTGAAGAGTGCGAGCATTATCCCGGATGTGACATCTGTGGAAGTATACGTCACGAACCCAGAGACTGCAACCAAAGAGGGGGCGGAAACCAGAGATGGACCAATGTCACTGGTCAGCGACAGCATGGACCCACTGGAAAGTAGGTTCATCATAGAAACTAATCTGGCTTTGTTATATCTATGCAGGAATATCTGAAGAAATCTGTTTGGTATCTGGATAGTGGGTGCTCCAGACATATGACAGGGGTTAAACAATATCTGCATAGATATAAAAAGGAGTCTGGTCCAAAAGTAGTCTTTGGAGATGACTCCTCAGGGGATACTGAGGGTTATGGCTCAGTGGATTGTAATGGAATAACCTTCACAAGGGTCGCTTATGTCAATGGACTGAAGCACAACTTAATCAACATTAGTCAACTCTGCGATGCTGGCTTCAAAGTTCTGTTCACTAAGACCCAAGGAACAATCTTCAATCAAAATGATGATGTTGTTCTAATTGCACCCAGAAGAAGGGATGTGTATGTCATTGACATGACATCTTGTCCAGAAGGGACAAACACTTGTCTCTATGCCAAAGCATCTGATAGTGAAAATTGGCTATGGCATAAGAGACTCTCCCATCTTAACTTCAAAAACATTAACAAACTGGCCAAGAATGATTTAGTAGTTGGGCTTCCCTCTCTGACCTTCACCAAAGACAGACCCTGCTCAGCCTGCGAGAAAGGGAAGCACCACAGAGCCTCATTCAAGACTAAACAATCATTCTCCATAATAAGTGCCTCCATCTTCTTCACATGGACTTATTTGGACCAGTAAAACCTCAATCCCTTAATCACAACAAGTATACACTAGTCATTGTAGATGAATTATCCAGATTCACATGGGTATTCTTTCTCAAAAGAAAGAGTGATGCTGCTGAAAGAATAATGTCCTTCATCAGAGAAATAGAGAACCTCAATGACTGCAGAGTTAAGGCTATCAGAAGTGACAATAACACTGAATTCAAGAATCATGGCATGGAAGCCTTTTGTGATGAAAAGGGAATATCATAGAACTTTTCTAACCCAGGCACCCCTGAACAAAACAGCATCACTGAAAGAAGAAACAGAACCCTCATAGAGGCTGCTAGAACTATGCTCAGCGAATCAAGACTTCCTAAACAATTTTGGGGTGAAGCTGTGAACACAACCTGTGTAAAACCCGCATGCTTTTACCATGCATAGTACCCTTAGGATCGTACGTACTAGTTAAAAACTTTCCTAATATAGCATGGTTACGATTACATGTTAGGAGTTTATGTATTACGTACGTGTTAGAACACGATAAGTATTTTATATGCACGATCACGTAATAATTATTTAGCAATAATTAATCACAAACATAGGATCACGAAATAACGAGCGTAATTAAAACACGAGCTATTATAAGTTACGTATATATATTTAATACGAGCGTATTTAAATATATTAGAGTATGGTATTTACGTAACGAGAACATTTAAAACACGAACATAATTAAACACAAACGACCAACTAAATAACGAGACACGAAACGAGGTACGGGAACCCCATGGGGGGTCCCTACCCGCGGCTAAAACAAGGGTAATGGGCCAAGCCCATTACCTATTTTACTAAAAGGGGGTTAAGTAATTTTTACTACTCAAAAATTACTTTACAGAAGATTTCAGGAAAAACCTAAAACCCTCTCTTTTCTCCTCTCTTTGTGCCGCCACCCATAATCACCAATCAAGGTGATTCCTTGATCTTGGATCTTGTTGATTTATTGTTTGTTCGTGTTTGTTCTTCATTCCCTTGATCCACGAATACGGTAAAACCTTTTTAAACCTTTTCTTTTTAATTAATCTTTTTATTAATGATGAACATGGGATGTTTTTATAAAAACACATTAATTAAACATAGATCTAACATGTTTTGATGATTACTTAAATCAAATGGTCGATTAAGGGGTGTTTTGTTTTGGGCCGCAGGCTGTAACCGACCCCAAAGGGGTTTCGATTTGCTTAAGCCGACCACCACCAAGATCTTTTGGTCTTGGTTGGTGCGTGTGGGTCCCACGGCAGCAAGGGGTACCCCGATTTGGGTCGGGGTAAGGTGTCGATTCATGTTCGGTTCATGTTTTTAAGCTTAGATCCGGTTCATGGTTATGTTATTTTTTTTATTATGTTATGAACTTATGTTAAGAATTAAATTAATAAAAATGTAATTAATTTAATAACATGACTTAGGTTAATTAATTATTAATAATCATGAAATTATTTTAACCTAAGTATTTATATTATTAAGACTTATAATTAATTAATTATTTAAAAACTATAGATATAAGTAATTAATTAACATGACTTTGGTTATATTATTAATATTTAATAATATATATTTTAACCTAAGTATTTAATATATTTAATTAAAAACATGTCATACTTTAATTAAATATTATAACCTATAGTTTAATTAAATTACATAAAATAATTATTAAACTATATAATATATCATATGACTTAGAAAATAATCATGAAAACACTTAGGCTTATTTACTTAGCTTATTTAACCAGCTTATTTCTAATTATGGAAACTTTCTATTTTTAGAAACTTAATTAAATAAGGCAGCTAATTTACTTATGGAAACCAACTATTTTTAGAAACATATTTATTTAAGGCAGCTAACCTATTTATGGAAACTTATTTAATTAAGGCAGCTAATCTATTTATGGAAACTTTCTATTTTTAGAAACTTATCTATTTTAAGCAGTAAATCTATTTTTGGAAACTTTCTATTTTTGGAAACTTTCTATTTTTGGAAACTTTCTATTTTTGGTAACTTTCTATTTTTGGAAACTTTCTATTTTTGGAAACTTTCTATTTTTGGAAACTTTCTATTTTAGGAAACCTGCTATTTTTGGAAAGTTGCTTATTATTACACAGTAAGTATAATAACACATGAAATATCAGAAATACTTAATCAGAATGAATAGAATATAAGATTTAACACAGTTTAAGGCTTTAAACAGTAAAACATAGTAAGAACACATAAAATAAGTTAAGACATGACATAAAACCAGCTATGTATTTAGTAAGCAGATACTTATTTCATGTACGTATTTATGTAGCACTAGTGTTTCGGAAGTAGGATTCTCGCAGTTCATCGTTCTCATTCACTAGACATAAGGTACGGATTCCCGTCCTTTCAGTATGGACATTCTTTCCTTATTAGGATTTCCCCGTATGCAGCCAACTGTTTTCCCGTAGTATAAGTATGAGTTTGATTGCTTATGTTTAAATATGATTACCTATAGCCATATACATGCATGACCAGTTTCACCTAGTTATGGAGGTACCATAACCATAACATTAGAGGCACTGATGTTATGACTTCACCACAGCGGAGTGATTGCTCGTGGCGTCCCTTCAGCTTTTGGCCATATATTTATATTTATCATGTGGGGCGTATGGGTGCATCCTAGTTACACGTTTTTATTCAGGATTTCATGGTGAATGTGGTGAGTGCCTTGCATCCTTCACAAGGAGCTGATCCCTCCTACCCATAAAACCAGTATATTAAATTAGAGGCAGCCCCTCTAATTTGCATGATGAGGTCACCCCTCCAATTATTCATGCACGGTGGATTTTCATGACCTATATTGGCTAATGGTAAAATATGACAAACAGTTTTTATAAGATAAACATAAGACTTTCAAACTATAAAACCAGTTTTGTTAAGACTTAACCAGGTTACTCGGGACTTAGTTTCTTCCGTTGTTATTATGTTATATGCTTATCCTATTCATGCTTTATTGTACATCCGTGCACTGAGCGTATTGCTCAACCGTTTTCCTTTTCTATGTTCCCAAAACGGCAGGTACTCAGGGACGCTCGTAGACACTAAGAGTAGGTGCATACGGACTGGAAGCTATCTAGCCTTCCTTACATTATGCATTTCCTTTCTTTATGATACTTATGCTTTGGAAATTGTTTAGTCCTTTTCCTTTACTATACTATGTTTGTGTGTGATGAGCTTTACTTTTGGACTACCGATGTTTGATTCCGGTATTTTCCTTTATATGGTCAAGTAATGTTTAGACATTTTACCTTGTATGCTTTGATGACACGCCATAATTACTGTGATATTTCCATTTCAAAAATGGGGTGTTACAGCATGTCATACACAAAACAGATCCATTATAGTGAAGAGACACGACAAGACCTCTTATGAAGTGTATAGGAAGAGAGCCCCTAATGTAAGCTACTTCCATGTCTTTGGTTGCCCTGTTTTCATTCACAACTACAGAGATCACCTGGGAAAGTTTGATGAAAAGTCTGATGATGGATTCTTCGTTGGTTACTCTCCCACCTCCAGAGCTTACAGAGTATTCAACATCCACAGAAAAGAACTAGAAGAATCTATCCATGTCACCTTCAATGAAGCAGATGCTGTCATCAATCACACCAACACAGAAGAATGTGACATTGACTTTAATGAAGTTAAATCATATCCAGAGGATGATTTCTCAAATCCCAAGGAATCATCTAAGGCCTGTCACAAGGAATTCCCTTATGTCTATGCATTTGATCCTCATTCAGTCTCTGACATCACTCCAGAGGTTGAAATGCTGAACCAATCACTCCACCCACTACAGTGAATGCTGATCTCATCGAACCAGTCTCTCCTCTTGATGAAGAGATTATGGATGAAGAAATAATATGTGAAGATCCCTCAGCATTCATTGAACCTGCTATGACTCCTAAACCCACGAAGACTCCTGCTCCTCAATCCAAATGGAGTAGAAACCAAGATATTCTTCTTGTGAATATTCTTGGTGAACCCTCCGAGGGAGTCACCACCAGAGGCAAATTGAGATCTCTGGAAACCGCCTCAGCGAATGAATGCCTTTTCGCTGACTTTCTCTCTGAGGATGAACCTAAGAATGTGGCTGCTGCGCTTCTAGATGAAGGGTGGGTTGTTGCCATGCAAGATGAGTTGAATCAGATCAAGAGGAACCAGGTGTGGACTCTGGTAAAAGCTCCAGCTGGGAAGCAAGTGGTTAGAACTAAATGGGTCTATAGAAACAAGAGGGATGAAGCTGGCATGATTGTCAAAAACAAGACCAGGCTTGTGGTGCTGGGATATAATCAATCTGAGGGGATTGACTATGATGAAACGTTTGCACCAGTAGCCTGATTGGAAGCGTGCTTACCTAAATGGCAAGCTTGCAGAGGACGTATATGTCTATCAACCCCTAGGGTTTGAAAGCAGTGAGTATCCAGATCACGTCTGCAAACTTCACAAAGCACTCTATGGGCTGAAACAAGCGCCTAGAGCCTGGTATGAAACCTTATCAAAATTCTTACTTGAAAATAAATTTGTTAGAGGTACCATTGATCAAACCCTGTTCACTTATAGGTCCAAGGGTGATGTCATTTTTAGTACAGATTTATGTGGATGATATACTTTTTTGTTCAACCAATATTACATTGAGCACACAGTTTGCCAAACTAATGACCAAAAAATATGAAATGAGCATGATGGGGGAATTAACTTTTTTCTTGGGTTTTCAAATTAAACAAAATTCAAAAGGAATTTCCATTTGTCAAGAAAAATATGTTAAGCATTTGCTCAAGAAGTATGATCTGTCTGATTGTGCATCAGTGAAATGCCCGATGCTTCCTCCCAACAAATTGGGAGCTGATGACTTAGGGGTCTCTGTTAATGAGACCTTATATAGAGGCATGATTGGGTCACTGATGTACCTCACAGCAAGCAGACCAGATATACAATTTGCCACATGTCTCTGTGCTAGGTACCAAGCTAACCCCAAGGAATCCCACCTTGTAGCTGTCAAAAGAATTTTCAGGTAATTAAAAGGATCTCCCACATTGGGTCTCTGGTATCCTAATGGATCAGGCTTCGACCTCAAAGCCTACTCAAACTCTGACTACGCTGGGTACTGTCTTGATAGAAAGAGCACCTATGGAAGTTGTCAAATCCTTGGAGGAAAGTTAGTATGCTGGAGTGCCAAGAAACAAAACTCTGTGGCCATGTCATTAGCTGAAGCTGAATACGTAGCGACCGTTGGTTGTTGTGCTCAAGTTCTCTGGATGAAAAGTCAGCTGGCTGATTATAGGATCATTTATGAAAAGGTTCCCATATTCAGTGACAACACAAGTGCTATAGCCATCTCCAATAATCCGGCACTTCATTCCAGAACTAAGCATCTTGACATCAGGTATCACTTTATTAGAGACCATATTTTAAAAGGTGATATTGAGCTTCATTTTATACCCACTGAATACCAGCTCGCTGATATATTCACCAAGCCTCTGGCTGAGCCAAGTTTTACTAGGTTGGTTGCTGAGCTGGGTATGCTCAATATTGGTAAAAAAATCTGATAAATGATCTCTGTCTTTGGGCACTAAGGGAATTGAAGGTAACGAGGTAGTTACATTCCAATGGGAGTTAATATATTCCCATATTTAATTCAAATGATTATCCTTTATTGTCAACAACTTTCCCGCTTTCCAAGGGACATATATCACATGAAGAGTCAAGGGGTCCCACTTTTCTTAAAAGGTAATTTTTTTTGCATTAAATGCTTTAATTGAAAAACGGCTAAACCTTTTATCAAAACACTTGACTCATTTTTCAAACTTCACATTACTCATTACTTTCACACACACATACTATTCATCTTCTCCAAAACCTCCATTTCTTCCACACATTAACAATGGCGACTTCATCAACAAACACAACTTTCACCGTTCTGGCCGCCTCGAACGTAGATTTGGGATACACGATGGTAAGATTGCCTTGAAAAATTGTGTAGCTCTCTTGGAACATAACAATTCCCTCTACCAACCATTGTTCTCCTTCCTCAAAAACTGCGCCATTTTTGAAGCCATTACCAGAGTACCTTCCACATGCTACCACCAATACTTGAAGGAGTTCTGGTATAGCGCCAAAGTTGATCATACCTCTTCACATATCACCTTCAACCTTTACACATATCCCCAACCTCTCACTTTTGATCTTCACACCTTTGCCAAAGTCATTGGACTTCTAGTCAATGAAGGCATGTCCGTTGTACCTGCCAGCACCACGGTAAAGAAGGCTCTGGCTACCCTTCGTCCTCATGACGGCAATGATAAACCTTTCACCACCCAAGGGTTCCAGAACAAATCACTGATCAAAGTGAACTACTTTTCACCCATCTGGAGGACGCTGATGCTATACATTATGAAATGTATGGGTGGAAACCAGGGGTCTCATGATCAACTTAATGGAGCCCAGCAAGCAATTGCCTACAGCTTAATCTGGGGGAAAGATATAGGGATCGCTTACATACTTTACTCTGACCTCATTGCTAAGCTAGAAAACAAAGGGAAGAAGAATAGACTAGCCACCATCTGCTACACAAGATATCTCTCTCTTCTCTTAGAAGATATACTTGGTGAAGGTTACACAAATGATGAACTTCTCTCCTTCTCTCATTATCACATCACTGCTGCTTCACTAAAGACTCCCCTGGAAGATGAAGTGCCTCTCAGCAGGCACATGATGCAGGTCGCTGGGCTACTGGTTGCTGATGGAGAGCCCTTGATCCCTCACAATGAGGTGAATGCTGAAAGACTAACTGACAAGTCTCTGTTAAAGACCTTTGTGCAGCCTTCTTCTCAGCCCAAGGTGCCCAAGGAAAAGAAGAAGAAGAGGAAAGACATCCCCCTTTCCTCTGAAACCCCTTCTGTTAATCCTTCCAAGCCTAAGAAGACTAAGAAGACTAAGAAGAACCCATCCCCTTCTCTGGAGGATGTGGTTGAAGAGCCCACCACTGACAAACAACCTGAGTCTAGCGTCTCCCAGTCAACAGAGATGACTAAGAACCTTCTCAACGCTGATATCTCAGGTATTAGTTTGCCATTTTATTCTCTTGGAGGTTCACATACAATCACTCTCAACATTCTGTAGGAGAGAGTGATGAAGTCTTAGGGTTTACCTCAACCCATAGAGTGTCTGTGTCAGTACCTAGAACTCTTAGGATTATCTGTACACTCTGTCTTAACACAAGGATATGATTCATTTGTGCTCATAACGCACCCCGATGATCCTTCACCCTCTGGACTGTGCTCTTGTCCATAACAACTTGAGCATGCTATAGGTCCTGACCCAGAGTCTCTGCACTTCACGTAGTCTCTGGGTCCCTACATATGAAAAGAGTCTCAAAGAATCTATTCTTTTGGGGGGACTGAATAATCACCCTCAGTCTTCCTAGGGGCAACGATAAAAGGCGACCATTACCTTCAAATATGTCACAACTAAAAGAGTCCCAAAGAATTTATTCTTTTGGGGAGACTGAATAATCACCCTCAGTATTCCTAGGGGCAACGATAAATGGCGACCTTTAACTTCCATGAATTCACAATTAAAGGATTCCCAAGGAGCAATCCTTCAGGGGGAGCTGGATAATAACACCTAGCTATCCTAGGAGTAATCCTTATGGGGGAGTTGGATAATCACATCCAGCTATCCTAGGGGCAGCGAATGGCGACCCTTCAACCTAACTGTTTCACACTTAAAAGAGTCCCAAGGAGAAATCCTTAGGGGGGCTGGATAATCACACCCAGCTTTCCTAGGGGCAACGAATGGCGATCTGTAACTTCATTATTTTTCACAATGGTTACTAACAAATGTCATAACAGGCTCATAATCTTCATGAAGAACAGCAGAATGATGATGCCTATTCCATTGCTGGTGATGAAAATGCTGAAGCCCCCCACATAGATCTCGATGCCATGTCAGACTTTGATTCCATGCCAGAGGATGAGGTATTCATTATTGAAGATGACTTGACCATTTCAGATTATGCTGATATGGATGCTGATGATGACCAAGTTACATCAGAGTTAAAACCCATCTCCTTCCCATCAATGCCCAATGTCCAAGAACTGGCTGCTAAGAAACTATTGGACCAGAGGCTCTATACACCAACCACAGTTCCCTTCCCAACTTTACCAAATGTCATGGAATTGGGGGCGAAGCAACACTTAGAACACTTACAAAACCTCAAGCCTGTCCATGTTCCTCGAATGAAAGATGTTCAGGAACTCGCCGCTGAGGATCTCTGGGTCAAGAGGGGTGACATCAGTAAAACCAAACCCAAAGTCACAAATGATGTCATCCACTCTGAATTGCAAACACTCACCCATGCTGCTGAGGAACTCACCACCACCCTAGAGACTTCACTAACTTCATCTGTAGAGTCCTCTATGACTGCATTGCTTCCGCAACTACTGGGAAATGCCTTGCAAACTCACCTCCCAGCTGTTCTAGACCAGAGCCTTCAGCAATACATACCATCAGTCCTCACAACAACTGACAAAGCAAATGTTGCATCTATTGCCAAGGCGTCTGAGCCTTCAAGAAAACTTCTTCAGGAGCATTTACAAGAGGAACTTAAGGAAATCTGCTTATTTGTCCATCAAGAATTTGTTAAGTTCCTCAAGCCTGGATCAAGCACAACTACTACTGGCGCTATGCTTGAGGGGGAGAATTCAGCAACCTCCAACTCTGAAGAAGAAGCAGACACCGCTCCACCTAAGGGGGAGCAATCACTTAAACAACCAACACCTTCAACAGGGATTCCAACACCAAAACCTCTCAGGTCCTTCAACCCCATCACTGAAGCAGTAAAGGACAAAGGAAAAGGAATTGCCATTGAACAACCTGAAATAACCCTGCACTCCCTCCAAGAAGAAGGCGGATCCACAACCAAGCTCTCCAAACACTCTGACCTGAACAAATTTAAGAGCGCTGATGAACCACCACTTACCCCAGAGCAGGAAAAGGCTCAAATCTTGGAACACCAAAGGCTTGCAAACATTAGAGCAGCTGAACTCAAGAGCAAAGAAGCTCTGAACAAACTCTCTCCTGCTGTAAAGGAAGCTCAGTTGGTTAAGCTCAAAGAACTAGAAGTTAAAAGGAGCAACCTTTAAAAGGAATATGAAAGAATTGTGGACCAAAGAGCTGAACCCGATCAAATCACCAAGTATGCATGTTACACTAACAAAGACAAAAGAGTGGTGATGACCCTTTATAGAGAGAACCAACTAACCAACTACAAAGTCTTTAGTGACTTTAAACTCAGAGATCTGGGCCTCTCTGAATGGTTAGAAATGTTGTCTCTTGCCCAAAAGAAGACTGGGCCTGGTGCTGCCCAAATGATGAAAAACATTCAAGCAAAGCTAAATTGGGTAAGAGATACGGCAAAGAAGCTGAAGGTACCTCTGCCTCCTCAACTTTCACAACAACAACCTTCTCAAGGACAAAGGAAAAGAAAAACCCAAATGGGGCCTCTGGTGGAGAAGTTGGTCACTGAGAACATTGTTGTAGATGGGATGCACAAAAACTTGGTACTGCCCAAAGAGATCACTAAACCAGTAGGGGGCCAAGTATACTCAGAACCAGAGACAGATATGGTCTTCATGAATGGTAATTGTGAGTATTGCTTTCAGCGGATGAATGAACTACATCTGGCATCAACCATCCAGCTCATCAGACTCAAACAGGGCATCCTAAGGAATTGCAAAGTGGCTGAGGATTTTGAGTTTAAAGTTGAGCTAGTCATCAACTCTAGAACTGACAAAGTTGAAGCCCAGAGAATCTGTGATCAAGGCCTTGATCGCTGAAGAACCTTTTTATTTTTGTTTATGTTTACACCACTGGGTGTTCTTGTAATAGACTAGGTTCTTTATGTTTAATAAAACTCTAAGGTATTTTTGTTAAATTATGTGTAAGAAGAAGTTGTGTACTCACTTACAATAATTTTAGACTTAGTATAATTTATAAACAAATAGGGGGAGATTGTTGGGCCAATGAAAGTTTTAACTATGGCCCAGTCTAGATTTGTTTAATTAGACTAAGTGTTTACTGATCGCTGAGAGGACCAACGACAGAGACCAGACCAGTGGAAGGCAAAGCCTCAGCTGGCACACCAGGAACATTCAAGTCAAAGACAACGTCAGAGAAGTCGAAGACAATCTGAAGTCATACTCACCAGCGATTATGGATAGCTGGGATGTAGAAGGAATGTGCTGGTGTTCAAGGATCTCTGAGTTGATAATGCTCAGAGATCAATTAAGAACCCTAGAAATATGAGACAAGCAAAGCTTGTCCAATCCTTTATATTATAGGCAGGAGAATCTACCAAGTGTTTTGAGCGGGACAAAACAAGAGATTCAAGCTAAAGCCTAGTACGACCTAGTGGGACAAAAGGTGAACAGTTGGCAGAACTGTTCACCTAAAGTTGTTTAAAGGTATGTCTCGATTTGGACATGCATTTAATACGTTTTACTCTTCCATTCAGAAGGTGACACGTATCAACTACTCCCACTAAGGAAGCAACGTCGTACACTATAAATAGGAGTGAGAAAGGAGAATTAAATCAACCCTTGTGCTTGGATAATTTTTATAAGTTCTTTCTCACCTTGGAACCGCTGATCCCTCAGTTGTCTATCAGCGTCTCATTGGTTCCCTTGTAAACTTGAGTCTCGAATCTAGTTTACTTGTTCTAGGGTTCATTTCTTGTTGTCATTCAACGAGTGTATTCATAGCACTTTGTAATACTTTGTTTATAATAGTTAATAAAGCATTACGCGTTTGAAAAGTATTTCATTGTGTTTCGTGGTTATAAGAGTTATAGTTATCAACAATTGTCATATTAAGGGACTATCAAGTATCACGCATAATCAAAGACGCGAGTGTGAATCCCAATCTTTCCAGGAGGAGTGTTACGAATACTACTATTCGGACTCGCCAGAGTGGGATGAATACAAGAAGGGATATAACACTTCTCGCAAAGAGCTTCCAACATAGGTTGAGTCAACACATATCTATAAGCACCTATCATAGCCATTAAACAAAGAATAGAAAAAGAAAAGAAGAAAGATAGGTGACAACCTGAGGATTAAAAGAAGAAAAGCTTGAGAAATCGTTAATGAAAGTAAAGTGGGTGAAAAGCGAAAGAGGAATGGTGAAAGAGGGTGAAACCCTTATTTATATCATCAAAATAAGAAACAGTTAACCCACACGATCACGACATGTGTAACCCACTAACGTAACGAACGGTCAAGATAGGGAAAACTAAAGTACGCGACAGAGCAAGTGGAACAATACAACTGGCTCATTGTCCCACCAGTAAAAAACGGAAGACAAAAAGTCATACGGGTGCCACGTCCCAACTACCAAAGAGATAAAGGCTAACCAAAGCTTGTAGACGAGGGCATTTATAAAATTCTAGCGGCCCATCTATCTAACACAAGAACCACTAGACTGGGGGAACTTGATGGCGTATAGCATGGACATGACCCATTGGGCCTAAAACCATACACCAAAAGCCCACAACGGTGGAAAAGTTCTAAGCGGATCAACTCCCTAAGAGCGGATCCGCAACACAACACAACATCGGGCACACTTTCCTAAAAGTATGTTCGAGATCCTTATGGATAAGTTCTCAGGAACGGATCTATAGGTCACGATTAGAAAACAAAGGCAAATAGGCTTTTGGACCACAAAGGCCCACTCAGTGTACTATCCGAAACACTAGCGATAAGCCCATTACTTTCCCCTATAAATAGTACACTCTGACACTTCAAACGAGGTATGATTTTCTCACTCTTCCCAATACATAGACATACTTTTGACTACATGAATACTTACTCTCATGTTGGAGTCTAATCGTGAGATCCGTCCCCACGGTAAGGGCTAACAGTATACTTTACTTGTGAAGGAAATGGTTAATACATACGTAGGTAACTAACGTTTCCAAAAAAGTGCGCTTAAAGTAATAACGTTTCAATTCGTTCATTAAACTTTATAATAAAGGAATTTTATGGAAGGGTTACCGACTAAGTAGGTTACACAAAGAATTTAATACACAAACTTGGTCTCTTAATACATAAATAAGTTACTAACGTTTACAAAAAATGCGCCTAAGTTACTAACGTTTACAATGAAATGCGTGTAAGTTACTAAAACCGGCTAACGTCGGTAAATAAAAAAAATGAGTAACTCAATTAACCGGTAACATATACTTGAGTAACTTGAGTGAACGATTTGAAACGTTATTACTTTAGGCACATTTTTTCGGAAACGTTAGTTACCTACGTATGTATTAACCTTGAAGGAAATATCAAACACATATCTTATTGGTACAAGATCAAACTCAATGCAAGACATCTGAGTCCTTTCCACTAGGAACTCAGAGCCGCTCTCAACCCGACCAATTACTGTACTAACATGCACAAAATTGATTTTTACTTTTCGATAATGTGATAGTACGAAACATAGTTTATTCGATGTTCCACGAATGACGTTAACTTGTTGATGCATAATTTGGTCGAGCCGGTTGATGTGATCAATTAAGTATATAAGAAATATCACAAGATAAATATGAGTAGAGTCAACAAGTCAACTACTTGGAAAAAAAAGTCAACGTGCAAAAACCTCCGAATGCAACACAAGTGAAGCTTGTCAAGTGTGTACCCGGGTCGTTTCCCCAACGAGGAATGCAATGGAGAGTCGAAAGTCCGTTTGATATTTGATGTTTGAATTAACAAAGATTTTGATTAATTTTGTTTAATATGTAGGAACGTAATTAAGACAAAGGAAAAACATAAAATCTACGAGAAATAATATAAGGCCAAGGAATAACAAAGCAATCAGAAATAAAGGGAAAAAACAAATACCGAGAATCTTAAAACGCGTCTAGTTTAACAAATTTTCAAATTTATAACCTAAAAGTGAAAATTTAGTTTCTAAAAGTCTAAAAGGATAAAAATAAAATTTCTAAAAAGATTTGTATTTTCATTTTACTTTTAAATATTTTTTACAAATTTTTAAACTTAAATTAAAAGTTAAAATGAAAAATAAAAAAGATGAAAGTGAATTTAAGGTTCTAAAAAAATCTAAATAATTTTTTCTTTACTAAAAATTATATTTTAGAATTAATTTACTATTTTTAGTTGGCTATTTAATTAAATTTGGAATTAAAAATTAATTGAAAATATTAAAGTAATAAATTAAATTTTGAAAGAACTATAAAAATTAAATCAACTGATTTGAAACATAAGAAAAAAATACCCTAAAATAAGCTTGTCGATCAACACAAACCATAACGCAAAAGACGAACGATGTAATTTACTCTTACAAGTACAAATAACTTATTCTGTATCGACATGATATTTAAGCAAGCAAATAGACTTGCTCAAAATTGAGCACTTGACTATGTGATACTCATTTAGAAAGTATATCATAGACTCATAGGTATAGATTTTGATTATTTCAAAAACTACCCCTATTTAAAGGTTTTAATATATATAATAGAAACGTACTTTTCAAAATTTATCATTCTAGGTAACAAATATTTTTATTAAACTATATAGATAACTAAATTTTTTTTTAAAATATAAGAAATTTGACGATATTTTATGACTTGTTATCGGTTGAAAAGGTTACCACCTAATTTTTTTTCTCAATTCTTCTTCTTCAGTTACACTATCTGTCATCCACTCTTTTCTTTTTCTCACACACACAGTTACACACGCACAACATTCATCGTCAATTAACTTATAATTAACTTCATTTTTCATTTCTTGTTCTATTGATTTCAATTATTCAGGGTGTGTTTGGTTTATAGTGAGATTAGATTTGAGTGTGGATTTAAGAAAAGTTTGAAAGTAAGTGAGGATAGAGAAAATTAATTATTATATTAAGAAATTATATTTTTATAAATTATTAAAGTTAAAATATCTTATGCTTATATAAAAGACATAAATACAAATGCCATTATATGGATGACAATTTTCTAAAATTTAAAAAATATATATCATATCAAAATATGGACAAAACCCACTATCATATATGAAATTAAGATTCTAAAATTGTGAGGCATGTGAGCCTAAAGAGGGGTCTACCAAATGTTTCTTTTTTATGTCTATTAGCCTAAACCATTCTACACCTGTTTATCAAACGCGCCCTTAATCATGATAATCACAACATTGACTATGATAATCACAACATTGACTAGTGGGTTTTTATTAAGGTTGGAATCATGAATTGCCATTAAAGTTAGTGAGGATTTTAAGAAATGGAATCGTAAACTGACTAATGGGCTCAACTACCTTCGGTCATATTGATCGGTGTATATTTAATACACTTCATGGCATGTTAATTTCGGTTAATTGCATTATTATTTGGCGTTATACATACAATTTGAGTATGTTTTGTAATATGTAGGGTCGAGCAAAAAGATGGTAAAATAGCACTTTTTAGAAGAAAAACCGAGAAATCCGAGAGATAAGTCGAGAGATTCCGGCATCCATTAATAATGCTAGATATTTTTCTATGAAGGCAAAAAGGAGATCAAGAAAAGTGTCCTCTTCCCACTTTGAAAAGACAACACCTTTTGATAAAAGACAAAGTGGAAAAGAGAAATGGGAAAGAGAATAAGTGGGTGGCTACTTTTTATCTACTGACACAAGGAAAGAAAATATGCAAAAATTGGTCCTAATTTAGAAATATCTTTTAGACTTATAAAAATCAAGTTGGCTTATGGGAGTTTTGTGTTCACACAATAAAAATATCTCAATGAATCAACTGGCTTATCTCAGTTGGCCACCAAGGTTCAACTAAGTGATTTTCTTGGGGGAGGTTTCCCGAAGGTCTTGGGTTCAAGACCTGACAAGGGCTCTCATGCGAAGAGGATAAGGATTTTAAAATAACAGGCGAGGGTTCGAATAAGACATTCTGCCGCCTGGATGTCATTTGTTGATAAAAAAGTTAGATGGACCGAGCTAGACCTAAATTAGGCTTAATTTGGGGACTTGTGGGTTCCGGCTTTTGCACCAAGTGAATCTTGTTTGAAGACCCTACACACTAAAGAACAGACACCGTTAGGCTTACCATGGGCGCTTGACCCACGATTATACTCCGGCGTAAGAGTTAGTAATCGATTTGAGTATATTTGAGGGTTTTAGAGTATTGTGTGTATCGTACATTTATGGAACTTCGGGGGTTCCTTTTATACCCGAGAGAGCCCTGGCTTGGCTCTCCTACTCTTGTGGCCTAAGGAAGAGATAATGACTAGAAATAGATTGATCCTTATCGTGTAACTATAGCAAGTGTATATCTCCCTTCCTTAGGCGAATATAATTATAAGATAGATTATATTATGCCTGATCCTGCCGCAGGGCGACAAAGACTTGGTTAAGTAATGAATCGTTGTGCGACAACGGTTTAATGGGCCTCCTGGGCTTCGTGCGCGCTGCGCAGTGATAATCCATACCCAACAGATACAGGTAGTACCCGTGGGTCGGGTTATACAACCCGAATATGGACTATACGTCATCATGTCCCCCCAGTCTAGTGGTCGCAGGTTCCAACCGCGACTACTAGATGTAAGTTTATGTACTTATATTTAATAGTCTTGTGATAGGATCGAACTCGAGATTATAGGATTGCACACAATACGTAAAGAGTTAAATTTATTAATAAATATATTTATTGTATTTATTAATTTATTTAATAAATATATTTATGTATTTATTAATTTAACCGAGCAAGTAACTATATAACCTTAAAAATCGTTAAATAATTAATAGTTAAGCTATAACGAGCGTTAAATAAATATATAGTATGTGTAAACAAAAGGAAAGATGTTTGGAAGATTCTGGAACACCCTAAGGGGTGTTATAGTCGGCCGAATTATGGGCTCCAAGGGGGGGGGGGGGGGGCATTTGTTGCGTTTTATTTTTCTTTGGATACAAGGGTTAAGGCCTATAAATACACCTCCTTATCCCTCATAGTTCACACAACAAATAAATTTTCCTCCTTATCTTTCTTTTGGTCGATCGACTCCCTCACCAACAAAGGGTGTTTGGTTGGTTTTCTTGGTTGATCGATTGTGTACGTAATCTAGTCCTAGCCACTCTCTAGGGTTGTTGGGTAGATTAATTACAAGCATTGTAGCTCGGTTTTTACGTGCTAGAATCACGGTTAGCTCGTTGTATTACGTGTGTACAAGAACGTAATATAGTCTTACTTTAGACTATTTCTTGGTGTATATGGTGTTAACCCGAATTGGTGATTCGTTCTTCATCTTGTGGAATTGCTTTAGCGTAAAGGTATGTTACCCAAATTCGATTAATTATAATTGTGTTATTATTATGATCTTGTTAAATCGCTTCCGCTATATGTGTTTTGATCTCGTTTAGGGTTTTATATAAATGTTATGATAGTAATAAACCTTCAGTGGCATCGAGAGCCGTTTTAACATTTTATAATTATCGAAAATCTAAAGTTTTTTAACTATAAATTGTTTTTAGTTAAAACTACATGTTTTTTAGGTTTTTCATAAAGTTAGGGTTTTGTTTTTTTAAAAATTAGGGTTTTACTCTATTTTTAATAAAAAAAGGAATTGTTTTGAAACCCTAAATTACATGTGGGATAATTTTAGATTATATTGCATAATTAATTGTTATGTCATGTGTGGTTACGATCCGTAGAGATTTAATTATTAAGATTTGTGAGGATTCCATGATTACGTGCATGTTTTCATGGATAGTAAAATTATATGTTTATATGATTTTATGTGCTACGTGATTATTTGATTCAATAAATCTCGAATTAGGGAAGACTTTTATATAAAGATATAAAGACCTAGATTTTGTGATTATTGAATAAATCGTTTGCATGTGGCTATTTGATTTATTTGTTGCACATATAAATTGTTATTATGTGTTTATGATTTATTTTTTTACTTGTTTATATATAAAATTGTTGAATTGTTGTAAACAAGGTTTTTTTTATGAAAAGAAATAATATGGACTAAATCATATGAAAATAATGATTTGTTAGAGATCTAAATTACATAAGATTAAGTTGATTGGTGAATTGCAATAATAATCTAATGGCCTACTCGTTTTGATAAACTATAAAGTGGGTATAACACACCGCTGGTCATGTACCCGGTTAGGGAATGAGGTGTTATGCCATTAGTCGCTGACCGAATTCCTGACTCGCATGTGCGTCAAATTGAAATTACCTACGATTATTAATTGAATTATATCTTAAGGGTGATTTATCACAAATTCACATCTGAAACACAATGAATAAGGGTATTGCTTTGTGTGTAGCCGAGTTCTAGCAAAAGTACGTTGTGAATAGTCGTGGATCAATTCTTTAATTGGTTTTTAACCAATACCTCAACATAATTTATGTAGAAATTTGGTCTTGTGAAAAATTTTACTAAATGTTTTATTAAACTTATGCTATGGAGATTATATGCATGCTTCTCCATACATTGATTTTGACATCAAAATTTATACCCTTAAAATTTAAGTCGAATGTTACTAATTGACAAACACTTGAAATTACTTCGTCATCAAATGCGATCTTTGGGTGATGTTGTGATGGAGAGAAAACCATTTGTAGAATGAGAATTCGTATGATGGTTTTACGTTACTTAGATTAGATGACTTAATTAAGTTACTCAGTGAGATCTGGAAACTTAATGCATTTAGAAAGGATGAAACATGTTTACAATGCAAAATATTTTTTGGCAATGTAAATCCCTTAAATATCTAGAAATTGAAAATTGTTTGTCAATTGAATTGTTCGACAAGTCGCTATGTTGAGTACATTCATTACTAGCAGATCAACTGATGTAATGGATCTATGTCAATATAGTTCTAGAATTCAAGGAAAATAATATAGTTTTATACCAGGGTAATTTTATTTTCTTGAAAGTATTTTGTTATCGAAAATACTAAATATTTAAACTTATTTCTGTAGAAATGGCTCAACCCGAAAACAATATGACTATAAGTTCTGCTTTCAAAGCTTTCTTTGATCGTCCTGAACTTACTGGCCCAAACTTCAAAGATTGGTATCGCTTACTAAGAATTGTCTTGAGAGTAGCAGGTACTATCGATATGTTTACTACTCCTTATCCGGAGGATCTTGCTGAAGAAGCATCTGATGCGCAAAGGCTTGAACACGCTGCTAATGTTAAGAAGCACTCCGAGGTGGCTACCTTAATGTTAGGAAAAATGGCTCCCCCACTTCAACAGAAGTATGAGCTATTTTCACCTAAGCGAATGCTTGATGAGCTCAAGGCTATGTTCGAAAAGCCGCAAGCTGTGGAGATCTACGACTTAGTAGATGCTTTGCATAGCTGCAAGCAAGCTCCTGGAAAGTCTGTAAGTGCCCATTATATGAAGATGAGGGGTTATATGGAACAACTGATTTCACTAGGACTACCCTATGATCATAATATGGCTATCAACTTGATCAATAGGTCTCTTAACAAGGACTTCAATGATTTCGTTCGAAACTATAATATGCATTGCACGGGGAAGACAATTAATGATTTACATGCAATGCTCATTGACTATGAAAAGGGGTTGAATGGCAAGGCATCTACCGCTACGCCTTCTATACTAACCATACAAAAGGGTAGAGTGAGTAAGCCAAAACCGCAAGCGAACAAGAAGAAAGGAAAAGGTAAGGGTAATAAGGGCAAACAAGTTGCAACTTATTCGAACCCCAATCAGAACTTTGCTAAGAGGAGTCAATCTCAAAAGGATGAGACTTGTCACCATTGCAAGGCAAGTGGTCACTGGAAGAGGAATGGCCCTCTTTACCTCGAAGAATTGCGAGAAATAAAGAAGAAGTCTGAGCAGAGCGCTGCAGCTTCAGGTACTTTATTTATGATTGAATTGTTCAATTTAACATGCTAATTAAATTCCTGGGTATATGATGCGGGATGCGTTATTAACATTTGTAATACGCTACAGGGGTTTAATCTGGAAAGGAAGCTTTCCTATGCGGAACAATATCTGCAAGTGGGAAATGGCGCACAAGCACCGGTTGAAGCTATAGGAACTTTTAATCTAGTTTTACCTTTGGGTTTAGTACTGAGATTAAATGATTGACATTATGCACCTACAATTGTTAGGGATGTTATTTCCTTTTCTTGTTTGTTAAATGATGGATTCGTTCGCACGATTGATAATAATGGAATTTCTATCTGGAAAAATGGTATTTTCTATTTTAATGCAATTTCTATGAATGGTGTGTTTGAATTAGACATGCATGATAATGAATCTAAGAACAATAAATCTGTGTTTAGCATGAGTAAGAAGAGAATGTTTGACAAGAACTCTTCTTATCTTTGGCATTGTAGACTTGCCTATATTGGGAAGACTCGTATACAAAAGCTTCAACGTGAAGGTCTTTTAAAAAATATCAATGATGAATCATTTGATAAATGTGAGTCTTGTATCTCTGGAAAGATGACCAAGAAACATTTTAATAGCAATATTGAAAGGACTACTGATCTACTTGGACATATACATACTGATGTGTGTGGACCACTTAAACATGTGTCAAGGAAAGGTGCTAGATACTTCTTAACATTTACGGATGATTATAGCCGTTATGGTTATGTTTATTTACTTAAACATAAACATGAGGTATTTGAAACATTCAAAGTGTTTAAAGCAAAAGTAGAACTGCAATTAGAGAAGAAGATTAAAGCTCTTCGTTCTGATAGAGGTGGTGAATATTTAAGTCAAGAGTTTATAGATTATTAAGTGAGAATGGAATTGTTTAGCATCTTACTTCTCCCTATACTCCACAACAAAATGGTGTATCTGAAAGGAGAAATCGTACATTATTTGATATAGTACGATCTATGTTTAATCTTACAACTTTATCTTTATCATTTTGGGATTATGCTCTAGAATCTGCTGTTCGCATTTTAAATATAGTTCCCACAAAGAAGGTCGATAAGACACTATATGAACGATGGCATGTCTAGAAGCCATATTTGTCTTATTTAAAGGTCTGGGGTTACGAGGCGTATGTGAGACGTGACTCGGGTGACAAACTCCAACAACGATCTGTAAAATGTATCTTTGTAGGATACCCTAAGGCAACTATGGGTTACTACTTTTATTATCCACCTGAGAACAAAGTGATTGTTGTTAGGTATGGAGTCTTCCTTGAATCTGATCTTGTAAATCTAGAATTCAGTGGGAGAAATTATGATCTTGAGGAGAGTCATATAGATACAATACCTTTGAAAATACTAGCGATATAATTCCTGTAGAACCAGAAAGTCTAGCGGTTCCACCGGAATTAGTTCCTCTGCGTAGGTACAAAAGGACTAAAAACACAAATAGTAATATATGTCTTAACATAGAGGACGATGATGAGTTAGAGAATATTGGTGAACCCTCTAATTATAAATCCGCCATACTTGATCCTGAAAAGGATAAGTGGATGGTTGCTATGGATGAGGAAATGAAATCCATGAAAGTAAATGATGTTTGGATTCTTGTAGAACCACCAACGAATGCCAAAGTAGTGAGACATAAGTGGATATACAAGAAGAAAACCGACATGGACGGAAAAGTAAAATCCTATAAAGCTCGTTTAGTAGCTAAAGGTTTTACTCAAACTTTTGGTGTAGACTACGAGGAGACTTTTTCTCCTGTAGCAGACTTAAGAGCTATTAGGATTCTCATAGATACAACAGCATACTATGACTATGAGATATGGCAAATGGATGTTAAACTGCCTTCTTGAACGATCGCTTAGATGAAGACATCTATATGCAACAACTAGAAGGGTATGTTGATCCTGAGAATCCAGGACATGTATGCAAACTTCAAAGGTCCATTTATGGTTTGAAGCAAGCATCAAGTCAATGGTATAAATGATTTGACGAAGAAATAAAAAAGTTTGGATTTATTCAGATTCGTGATGAGCCATGTGTATATCGCAAAGCTAGTGGGAGTGATGTAGTATTCCTAGTCCTATATGTTGATGACATATTAATCATGGGAAGTAACATTCCAAGACTTAAAGCTGTTAAGGATTATCTTGGTAAATGTTTTTCTATGAAGGATTTAGGAGAAGCTGCATACATTCTAAGAATTAAGATCTATCGAGATAGGAAAAGACGGTTAATTGGTCTAAGTCAAGATGCTTATATAGATAAGATTTTGAAGAAGTATAATATGCATAATTCCAAAAAGGTTTTTCAACCTATGGAAGTTAAGCATAATCTGAGTCATGAGATGGATGCATCAACTCCTGATGAGGAGTCATACACGCAGAAGGTGCCTTATGCTTCAGCTGTAAGATCTATAATGTATGTTGCTAGATGCACAAGGCCTGATGTGGCGTTTGCTCAAAAATTGGTCAGTAGATACCAACAGAATCCAGGGAAGCTCCACTAGACTGCTGTGAAACATATTCTAAAGTATTTGAGGAGTACGAAAGATATGTTTTTGGTATTTGAAGGGAAACCAGAAACAAAACTGAATGTTACAAGTTTCTGTGATGCGTCCTGGCAATGTGATAAAGACGATACGAAGTCTCAGATGGGTTACGTTTTTGTTATCAATGGAGGAGCAGTTGACTGGAAGAGCAAGAAACAGACAACGATTGGAATGCATGCTACTCAATCTCAGTACATGGCTGCTTTAGAAGCTGTAATGGAAGCTGTTTGGATTAGGAAGTTTATTGAAGATCTTGGAGTGATACCTTCAATTAAAGAACCTATTGATATGTATTGTGACAATTCTGCCGCAATAATATTTGCCAGCGACCTTGGAGTCATGAAAGGCGCCAGCCACTTTATGCGTAGACATCACTACGTACGAGAACAAGTTGAAGCTCGTGAAATAAAATTGATAAAAGTTCACACAGATGATAACGTAGCAGATCCTTTGACTAAGGCTTTGCCTAGACCAAAGGTAGTTAAGCATGCCAAGGCAATTGGGTTGTAACTAGCTAGTGAACTCATGCAATAAATCTGTGATTAGTATTTAGATAAAGGATGTTAGGACATTATTAAATGATGAAATAAAGATTGGGTTTCGTTTATTTCTATTATTTAATAAGTGTATCCTATTTTACATGTTTTAATCCATGAATAAAAGTTATGCTAAATGGCCGTTGTCGATTAATAATATGTGAATATTATTAAACTAAGACAAATCAAAATAGCGATAAAGTATACTTGAAAGTATATTGATCGATTTTGGATGATATTCGATGAATCGAATATAGGACTTATCCCAACTATATGTTTTTACTTTATGGATCTTTGTCATCAAGTAAAACATAAATAGTTATCCTTAGACTTGAGAAACCAGGAAACTGTTATGAATCTAGTGAATCTCTGTGGAATAATTTAACGCTAAACGTAACTGGTAGCTATAAGGATTATTTTCGGAAGTGTTGCAAAATTCATAAGTTTTGCTCGTAGTCAATATGGAATTTATTTCCTCCAATTTTGATTTGGAGTTTAATATAGCTGGGCCCCTCGTGGGATTAGTAAGATGTTTGTGTGGCCACACCCAAATTTGTTTTGGTAATCTTGCTGAATGTGTGAACGAGAAACATAATAGATAATGAAAGGAATGACTGAGATCCATATCCTTATTAATGTTGTATTAGAAATAAAAGGATAATAATAACAATGCAGAATCGTTAAAAGGTTTTGTCCAGGAAACCTTACTCGAGTTGTACTAGAGGCATTGCTAGTGTAACTAGACGCTAGTCAATGTAATCACGATATTCGAAATATGTCCAAGTGGGAGTTGTAAGTTTATGGACTTTTTTAATAGTCGTGTGATAGGATCAAACTCGAGATTACGGGATTGCACACAATGCGTAAAGAGTTAATTTAATTAATAAATATATTTATTGTATTTATTAATTTATTTAATAAATATATTTATGTATTTATTAATTTAACCGAGCAAGTAAATATATAACCTTAACAATCGTTAAATATTAATAGTTAAGCTATAACGAGCGTTAAATAAATATATAGTATGTGTAAACAAAAGGAAAGAAGTTTGGAAGATTCCGGAACACCCTAAGGGGTGTTATAGTCGGCCGAATTATGGGCTCCGGGGGGGGGGGGGGGGGGCATTTGTTTCCTTTTATTTATCTTTGGCTACAAGGGTTGAGGCCTATAAATACACCTCCTTATCCCTCATAATTCACACAACAAATAAATTTTCCTCCTTCTCTTTCTTTTGGTCGATCGACTCCCTCACCAACAAAGGATGTTTGGTTGGTTTTCTTGGTTGATCGATTGTGTAGGTAATCTAGTCCTAGCCCCTCTCTAGGGTTGTTGGGTAGATTAATTACAAGCATTATAGCTCGGTTTTCACGTGCTAGAATCACGGTTAGCTCGTTGTATTACGTGTGTACAAGAACGTAATATAGTCTTACTTTAGACTATTTCTTGGTGTATACGGTATTAACCCGAATTGGTGATTCGTTCTTCGTCTTGTGGAATTGCTTTAACGTAAAGGTATGTAACCCAAATTTGATTAATTATAATTGTGTTATTATTATGATCTTGTTAAATCGCTTCCGCTATGTGTGTTTTGATCTCGTTTAGGGTTTTATATAATTGTTATGATAGTAATAAACCTTCACTAGACTACAGAAGCTCACCCCAAAAGAGATCCTCGCATCAGAAGGAGCAAACTCTGTCCTCCTTCATCCGAAGCAAGAGATTTCACACGGTAATTATTCACGAATCCCTAACATTCTAACACGCGCATACAACCATGGTTAGACATTTATCCGAGATCACTTCCACCCTTACCATCGAGGAACTAGATCGTTTCACCATGGATTATTATATCCCGCATTACTTGCACCCCGAAGTACCTAACCCTCAATGAAACATAAGCCAAGCGCTAGAGGGTAAAATAGGGGTGTACACCATGTTTTTTGATTATGCTAATCAGCGAATCCCTATGTCACGCTTCCTCATAAGCGTGCTGAAACATTATGAAATTCATGTGTCTCAACTTCACTGTATAGGAGTGGCTAAGATTTCCAACTTCGAAATCAACTGCCGCACGCTTGCCATAGAACCCACCGTCAGTTTATTCCGTGTCTTTTACCAGCGCATTTTATCCAACGGATGGGTATCGTTTGCCAAACGAAAAGGGGTTTCCAATGATACGTAGAGAGAACGACTCGTTCTTCTAGATTGATGAGGCCGCCTACTCCTTTCAATACCCATTTCTGACCTCTGGAATGTTGAGGAAGGATCCCATGCCTGGCCCTACCACGTATAGCGCCACAGATACAGATATTTTAAACAACAACTGTATTTAGGCCTGTTGGGAATAAAATGAGCCAAGTCACTCAGACGCTGACAAGAGTAATTTGGACGCTGATAAGAAGAAATCAAGAGCTGACATATCAAGCATTGACAAGAGATATCTAAGAGCTGACAAGAAGAAGTCCAACCACTGATAGGAAAACATAGTCAACATGTTTTTGATTTAAAGTAAAGATATACTCAATTTTGTATTTTCTATATTTATCTTTACCAAGAATATTTGATAGGTTATCCTTTGTACACGACTCCTTATGCTATAAAAGGAGGTCGTAGGATTTGTAGTTCATATTATACATTATTCAGTATTCAACTTTCATTGTGCTCAAGTTCGATTATCAATCAAAAGTGAAAGTTTGGTTTAATTGTTTTACTTGTTCTTTAATCCAAGTGTTAATTCCGCATAGCACTTAGATTGTTCATATAACAACAAAGTTTCTCTACGTGTTAAACTTGATTTAATCTCGTTAACACAAAGCTAATCGATCTAAGTTTGGGATCAACAAGTGGTATCAGAGCTTGTTGAGGAACTTTGATCTAGAAGAACAGTAAACCCTAAAAACACCAAAACCTTAAAACCAGAAAAGATGTCTGCTACAGAATCTTCTCCCTCATCAAACCACAACCTAAGAATCCCCATGCTCGACCCTGACAACTTTGAACAATGGAAGTTCAATTTTGAACAATATCTTCAAATTCATGATAATACTCTCTAGGAAATTATTGAATATGGAAATCAATTCGATAAAACAGCTAATATTGTTGCTGCTATTGCAGCAAGGTCTACACTGGTTCTATTGCTGAAGAGCATAAAGAAAGACCTGAGGATGGAAGAGCTGTCTCAACTGCTGATATAGCCAAAAGAAGGAATGACATGAAGACCTTAAGCATTATTAAACTCTCTTTGGGTCCAAACTATTAGCACAAGTACAGAAGTTTTGAGTCTGCCAAAGAACTCTGGGCAGCTCTTCAAATCAACTATGGTGGTAATGATGATACTGCTCAAGAAAAGAAGAAGCAACTTTTGCATGAGTATGCTGTGTTTAAGGCTCTTCCCAATGAGAAGCTGAGTGAGGTAAGAAGCAGGCTTCTAGACATCACTAGCAAGTTGACCTTTATGGGAACAAAGTATAATGATGCTGATATCATCACTACTTTCCTTAAAAGTCTTGGTGATGCGTGGAAAATTGAAGCTAGGTCTATCATTGCTACCAATGCCCATAAGAGTTCTAGTTTTGATGACTTCTACAATAAGCTAAAGATTGTAGAGAATGAAATCTTACTGGATCATGGAAGCAAGTCAACATCTGGAAACATGGCTTTCATCTCACATAGTGAAGCTCAAGTCAATAAGAGAGGGTCATATGTACATCCTGTTACTGGATCACCTTATGTCAGCGGTGGATCAACCTTTGTCAGCGCCTCACATTCAGACGCTGACACATACAATGTTGACTCACCAAGACTTAAACCTGCTAGTATTGATCTGGATACGGTATGTGCATACATTGCCGCATTGCCCAATGGTTCAGTGATTACATATGAGGACCTTGAGCAAATTAGTGAGGAGAATTTGGAAGAGATGGATATTAAATGGAATATGGCACTTGCAAGCATAAGGGCCAATAGATGGAATAGGAGATTTAGAAAGAAGATGACCTTCAATGCTAAAGACACTGCTGGATTTGATAAATCCAAGGTTGAGTGTTACAACTGCCATAGGATGGGTAACTTTATGAGGGAATACAGATCTCCAAGAAGATCTGATGTTGGAAAGGCTTCAAGCCAAGTCATCAAGGTTGAAGAGACAAAGGCTATGGTTGCCATGCAAGACATTGATGGTGTTGGATAGGATTGGAGCCTTTTGGAAAATGACGTGGGAGAGAATAAGGCTTTGATTGCAGAGAAGGAAGAAGAAGAGCATGTTCACTTTGCTCTTATGGCACATTCCTCGTATTCATCCGATAATGAGGTATATGATGATGCTTACTGTAGTAAAGGCTGTCGTTTAAACACTAAAAAGCTTAACAAAGAAATCTTAAAGTTAAAATCAGATGTTTTTGATGAAAAATGCAGGCTATCAAATTATCAAATGGCACTTGTTCAAACTGAAAAGACTGTAGAGGAATATAAGAAAATGGAATTTGACCTAAAAGATCAAATTAATGTTTTGTCTTATGATCTTAAAGTTAGTGTTGAACTTAGGGACACTTTGATGAGATCCAGAGACGAAGTACAACTTAAGTTAGTTGAGGCAATTAAGGATAAATAAAATGTAGGGCTTAAAATTAAATTTTTTGATAAAGCCAGCCAAACCCTAGAAAAATGTATTAGTGAACAAAGAAACCCTAGGGATATGTCTGGGATTGGGATGAATGATTATGCTGCTGTTCATCTACCTACTGGGAACTTTTATGGTGTTCAGAGAAACGATCTCTCTTGGACTGGTATTCTAGAACTCCAAGAAGAGAAATTTATTCCTCCACCTAGAGTGCTCACCCCATTTGAGGAATATCAACAAAAGGTGACTGACCTTGAGGAATGGAAAGCATCCAACCCTTTTCTTTTTGTTAAGGGATGGATGCTTAGTGAGAGTCCATTATAGCCTACACCCATTACTGTGACCAACCCTGCCACTGGAAAATCTGTTGACCTTGGATCATCTAAGAGAAAACCTAGTGTTAAATATGCTGAAATGTATAGAAAACCTAAGTCACCACAAAGCCAAGCTAGTGTCAATGGAACAGGTTTCTTTCAATCTAGACCTAAGGTTATGTCTAGAAAAGCTTGTTACACTTGTGGGAGTTTTTCTCACTTGGCCTATAAATGTGTCAGTGCCTCAAGATTCATCGCTAACAATAGGTCAACCATGGTCAAACCCAGACCTTTTGTCCAAACAAGCCCACAAGTCACTAGACCAACTCCCTTCTTTACTAAAGGGACAGATACCCATGGACAAAGACCCTTTTAAAAGACCAACACATGGTCTAACAGACAATGGGTTCCTGTAGCAAACCCTAATTTTGGCGCTGACAAGAACAAGTTCAGCGCTGACATGTATAAATTCAACGCTAAAAGGAACAATTCCAACGCTGACAGCTCTAGGTTTGGTATGAAAATGCCACAACAAGTTGGTGTTGGTTCTTATGTTAGATCAAGTAATAATAGGTACTTACAGTCTAAGGGAAAGGGGTCTAAAGCTTCATCTAGTTTGACTTGGAGACCTAAACAAGACCAAAACCCTAATTCTGATGGGATTTCTATGACCTATAACAGATTTCATTATATTTCAAAGGTCATTACTAAACCAATTAGGGTAAACTGGGTGTTCAAGCCATAAAGGGATGAACAAGGGGTTGTTATAAGGACTAAATTTGTTCTTGTTGAACAACCACATGAATCCAAATCTGCTCAGGCTTGGGTTCCCAAAGAAAACTAACTTGCTTTCTTTATGTGCAAAGCATTCAAAAGCAGGTCAATGATCATGGATATTAGGACAGTGGATGCTCTAAGCACATGAAGGGGAAGGAAGATTATTTGACTAACTTTACCCCCATTAAAGATGGTGACAACGTGTACTTTGGAGGAGGATATGGTACAATTTCTAGCAAAGGCACTCTTATCACCAACAATTTGTGTTTTGAGAACGTTTTTTAGGTAAAAGAACTTGACAATAACTTTTTTAGTGTATCACAAGTTTGTGATAACAAGAATAAGGTTCTTTTCACTGATACTGAATGCTTGGTGTTGAGTAAAGATTTTAAGATGCCTGATGAGAAGTTTATTGATTATAGAACACCTAGGCATAAGGACATTTATAATGTCAATCTTAATAGGATTAGGATGAACAATAATCTGACATGTCTTTATGCTAAAGCTTCAATAGATGAAAGTAATCTATGGCACAGAAGGTTAGGGAACATAAACTTTAAAAATATTAATAGACTTGTGAGACATGATTTAGTTGATGGTTTGCCATCAAAAGCTTTCCACAATTATCACTCTTGTGTTGCATGTCTTAAAGGTAAACAACACAAAGTCTATTTTAAGTCTAAACTTGTGCATTCCAGTTCTAAACCACTTTACTTGCTACATATGGACTTATTTGGCCCAACTAACATAGAAAGTTTGAATGGGAAATCTTATTGTTTTGTTATAATGATGATTTTTCTAGATTTAATTGGACTTTCTTTTTGGTCTTAAAAAGTGATACTGCCACAACTTTGATTAAATTTATTACCCAAATTGAAAAGAAGACAGGGAATGAGGTTAAAATACTTAGAAGTGATAATGGTAGTGAGTTTAGAAATAAACTGTTCGATACCTTCTGTGCTGATAAAGGTATTTCTAGGGAGTTTAGCATAGCTAGAACTCCTCAGCAGATTGGTGTGGCTGAAAGGAAGAATAGAACCCTGATAGAAAAAGCTAGGACAATGTTGGCTGATGCTAAGTTTCCCATTTCTTTTTGGGCTAAGGATGTTAATACAGCCTGCTATGTGCAAAATAGAGCATTGATCAACAAAATCCACAATAAGACACCTTATGAGCTATTTTGGAATAGGAAAACCAACATAGGTTTTCTTAAACCCTTTGGATGTTATGCAGTGATATTGGATACTAGTGATGCCTTAGGAAAGTTTAGTGCAAAAGGTGGTGAAGGCTACTTTATGGGTTATTCAGTGCAGAGTAAAGGATATAGGGTTTACAACAAGAAAGAAAAACGTATTCTTGAAAAAGTACATGTTAAATTTTTAGAAAGTAAATCTAGTGATCCTGAGAGTGGACCAGACTGGTTATTTGATCTAGAACCACTATCTAGACCTTTGAATTATAGGCATGTTACTAATCCAGACATTGTGAAAAAGGATTCAAATGTTGTGGAAGAACCTATTGTTGAAACCGCAGGTAAACATGTTGCCAAGGAAGAAGGATCACATGTAATCAAGTCAGACCCCATACTCGAGTATGTTACCATTCCTATATGGACTGATTGATTTGTACAAGCTTCTGCTGCTGCTAAAGAGGAAGAAGAAAGGCCAAAGAAAAACCAGTTGATGAAAACATGCATGAATCTTCAAGCGCCGACAAAGGCAAATCAGACGCTGACAGGTTAAATTCAGACGCTGATAGATCAAACGCTGACAACCTGTTTGGACATCTATTCTCTTCCAATACTTTTGAACAAGGTGAACCTTCCATACTTCA
Organism: Glebionis coronaria; assembly: GCA_025667525.1. NCBI lineage: Eukaryota > Viridiplantae > Streptophyta > Magnoliopsida > Asterales > Asteraceae > Glebionis > Glebionis coronaria. The sequence continues at coordinate 521,469,997 of CM046879.1, forward strand.
TCAAGAGGTTCATTCAAGTGAGGATGGAAGTGGAAATGAAGATGATATTGGCAACATGGAAACTGATATAGAAGACAACACACTTCTTGGGGAAGGAATACTTACTACTATAGTAAAAAATCATCCTCCTTCCCTAATCATTGGTGATGTTTTGTCTCCTGTTCAAACAAGGAGGTATCATCAGACTCAAGGTGGTTTCATTGCCAATATCCACAAGAAAGAAGATATCCCTCTTGTTCAGGCATGTTTGTTTGCTTGTTTTCTGTCACAACAGGAACCCAAGAAGATTTTTGATTCTCTCAAAGAACCAAGTTGGGTGGAAGCAATACAGGATGAGCTTCACCAATTTGCCATTCAAGCTGTATGGGAGCTAGTGGATTGTCCAAGGTATGTTAGACCTATTGGGGCACGTTGGGCTCTTAGAAACAAAAAGGATGAAAGAGGTATTATGGTCAGAAACAAGGCACGTTTAGTTGCTCAAGGCTATACACAAGAAGAAGGAATAGACTATGAAGAGGTTTTTGCACCTGTTGCAAGGATTGAAGCAATAAGGATTTTCCTAGCCTATGCTTCTTGCATGGGTTTCACAGTTTATCAGATGGATGTGAAGAGTGCTTTTCTATATGGCACAATTGAAGAGGAGGTATATGTAATGCAACCTCCTAGTTTTGAAGGTCCAGAGCATCCAGATGAAGTGTATAGAGTCAAGAAAGCAATGTATGGACTTCATCAAGCCCCAAGAGCATTGTATGGAACATTTTCCACCTACTTGGTGGAAAATGGATTTAAGAGGGACACCATAGACCAGACCTTATTTACCAAGAAGATTGGTGAGGACTTTCTACTTGTTCAGGTCTATGTGGATGATATTATCTTTGGTTCATCAAATCCAAAGATGAGTGAAGACTTTTCCAAGCTCATGAGAAACAAATTCAAGATGAGTGCAATGGGAGAGATGAACTTCTTTCTAGGTTTGCAAGTCCAACAGAAATAAGATGGTATCTTTATCTCTCAAGATAAGTATGTAGCAGAAATCTTGAAGAAGTTTGGTTTTTCTCCACATGAAAAACGGGCTAGCACACCCATGGATAAGGAACACCCTTGGGGAAAGACTGGAGATGGAAAAGAAGTGGATGTCAGACATTATAGATCAATGATTGGCTCATTGATGTATATTACAACTTCTAGACCTAACATCATGTTTGCTGTGTGTGCATGTGCATGCCATCAGGTGACTCCCAAAGTGTGTCATCTTCATGTTGTCAAAAGGATCTTTAGATACCTTAGGTGCTATCCCACCTTGGGATTATGGTATCCAAAGGATTCTCCATTGGAGCTTATTGGCTATTCAGACAATGACTATGGAGGTGACAAGTTTGATAGGAAATCCACAACTGGTGGATGCCAATTTCTTGGGAGCAGATTGATATCTTGGCAATGCAAGAAACAAACAGTGGTGGCCAACTCTACAACTAAAGTAGAATATGTTGTTGTAGCTGCTTTTTGTGGACAAGTTTTATAGATTCAGAACCAGCTGTTGGATTATGGGTATAATTTTATGCATACCAAGATATTTGTAGATAATAACAGTACATTATGCATTATTAAGAATCATGTACATCACTCTAAAACAAAACACATAGAAATTAGACATCATTTTATAAGAGATTGTTTTGAAAAAGGTTTAATACATCCAGAGAAAATGTGGCTGATCTTTTAACTAAACCTTTTGATGTTGGGAGGTTCCAGTACTTGGTAACAAGTATTGGAATGATTAATCTTACCTAAATATGTTTTTGAGATCATTGTATAGTTTGTACACGATGTGTACTGTTATTAGTCTTTGTACAAGATTAGGTTTTCCACTTTATTTTTCTAACGATGACAAATGTTATTTTAACGCTGACAAGTGTTAAAATAGACGCTAACAACAATATGTTAGTTTTGTGGTTTTTGATATAATTATGCAGGCATTATGAGCATTGTACAAATGGATACAGAGTTGCTTATGGATCGTTTGGCTGCTAGGAATATGTTCAAGTTTATGGATGATGGTTGGAATGTTTACATTTCTATCTTGATATAAATTTTTCATTACATACTTTTACGTGGAAACTTTGTATATCATGGTTTAAGGGGAGGTTTAGGAAACCTTTAGGATTTTGTGTATTCTTAGAATACTCTTATCACAATTCTAGATTGTGTCCACTGGTGAGTACGATTTAGTTTTCTAATTCTTGAGGCACTGTAGCATGCAAAGTTGATATACTGTGCACGCTGCCAAGACTTTTTGGCCTAGAATTAGATTTGGTCGGTTGGGAGACTTGGGAACGTTTTTATTGGGCTTACCTGGGAAGTTATAAAGGGTTTATATGAGGTAACTTCATTGTTAAGAACTTTGGTTAGCAAGGGACACTTGAGGGCAATTATGTCTATCTTGCTTAAGCAAGTGTGCATGATTGAACAGTGCTTGACACCATTTTCAGTCTACGAGTTATCTTCACTAGGGTAAACAACTTTGTTAAGCTCCTTTTTTTATTTTTAATTATTTTTATTTTTGGACGCTGACATTTTTCTTTCCAAACGCTGATAAGACCAATTTGAACGCTGACATGGCAAATTTCCAATGCTGACAAGAATATAGCCGTTAGACGCTGATGTTTAATTTTTGACCGTTGACAAACATTGCGTCCTACCCAGATGTTATTTTTGACGAAAATATGGGCCGTAATTTTAGGAGTTTGTAACTTTTAATTAATGTATGGGATAAGTTATATATTTTTCAAGATTTTAATCATTACTTTTTGAATATAACTACGTCATATATTAACCAACCGTATGTTTTCACATATCCTATAAATTTGGCTTATTTCTTTCAACCAGGGTAACTGCTATTCTTGTCTAACTATAATCTCTCAAACCTTCATATCTTCATAAATTTTGTATCACAGTCTTCTTTCATCAATCTTCATGGCACCAAAGTTTAAACCCGCTCTATTGGAATTGGGGTTCAGAAGTCAACACAACATGGTGGCTTACTTGGAAGCTGATAATACTCTGTTTCCCCAATATACTCAGATGGTTGGGTATTTGAGTGTGTCCCCTTTAAGGTATGCACTTTCACATATTCCCCTTGTCCCTATCACACACATTAAACAGTTTTGGAACACTGTTAGTTCCTCAACAGTTAATGGAGTGATTACATTGACTACTGTTGTTCATGGGGTTCCATGGGTGGTTACTGAAGCTTTGGTTCGCAAAGCTTTGCATCTTAATGATGCTGATGGTATAACCACGCTTCCCCTAGACGAGCTAGAGCAAGGACTTCGAGCTTTGGGGTATAATTTGCCCCCAAGTGGGCCATTTAAATAAGTATACTAAACAACAATTCCCCCTTCTTGGAAGTACCTTATACATGTCATTCTTCAATGTTTGAGTCACAAATGTTCCTCACATAATGAAATCAACCGTTCAATTAGGAGTGCCATTGCGTGTATTGCAACTGGGCAAAATTATAATTTTTCAAAAATGATTTTTGATGGCATGTGTCACAATAAGGGTAACAAGATGACTCTTTCTTACCCTAGGTTTTTGCAAATGGTTTTTGACATGCAAGGATATTGCACAAGGGATCATGATAATTTTTATACCATCCCTGTTCAAAAGAAAACAATTTTTGGTAATATGAAAACTAAACCCTACAGAGACCTACCACTCACCCCAGCTATGATTGTTGTCATTGAGGCAGCAGCACACCCTCAACCTCACCCACAACCTCAACCAGACCCATTACCAGAACAACCTCCATCACCCCAACATATGGATATTGACCCTCAACCATCAGGCGCTGACACTCATAGTGGAGGCGCTGACACATTAGATCCAAAAGCTGACACCATTTTCCCATAAACCCAAACAGCCCCTCACACCCAAACAGACCCTCAATCCACTTCCTCTTCTACACCACCAGATTATAGGTTGGAAAAATGCCAAAGGACTGCTGGAGTGTTCTCCTTTGGTGGTCCTAGCCATGTAGTAGAGATAACCACCACCACAAATGTGGTTGGTGACATGGGTGGGGCTGAGACTATTGGTTCTGGCTTAGAAGCAGGCCAAGGCAGTCCTAACATCATTAAGACCCCATCCATGCCCAATGAATCTCTTTTGGGAGGTCAAATTCCTATCATAGAGGAGGGCAGATTAGAACCATATACTCTTTTAGAATTGATGGTGGTGTGCATTAGCTTGCAAAAGTAAAATGCAGACCTTGTACAGATTGTCACAGGTCAGGGCCTTGAACTCACTCAATTGAGGGAGAGGCTAGTTGTTTTGGAGACTGCCCAAGCTAGGAGGAGGCAGACAAGGGTCCTTTCATCAGGGGAGTATTCTTACAATGGGGAGAAAGATGCATCAACAGAACCTTTCAACTTGAGTGACAAGGGCTCACAAGAAGAAGAAGGTGGTTCTTTTGGTAGTAAACATGTAGAAATGCTGAAGCTTTAACTAGTTTGAAGGAGAAGCCTATTATTGATGTCTCATTGATCACTCCAAAGAAGCTATCATTTGTGGAGATGATGGAATAGGTTACAAAGTCAGCTGCTGACGTTCAGAGTTTAAGCGCTGACAAGAGCAAAGAAGGCGTTGACAGACCCACGGGTATGATTGGTGTTTCCCAATCACCATATATTATTAGGGATGTTACAACACAGGTACCAACAACTACTTTACCAGCCATTAGAGCACAAGACAAGGGTAAGGGAGTTTTGGAAGAGGTTCAGGTACCAAAGAATGCAGCCCAGATATAATTTGATCAAGCTTTGGCTGCACAACTGCAAGAACAAGATTGGGCTACCACAGAGAAAGATAAAGATGGTAGTGGTGATGATGAGAGCTCAGATTCTAGTGTGATGATATTAGAGGAGCCAGAAAAGTTAGAATATGGGGAGGATGACTTAGCAAAGGAAAGGCTAAGAGAATTGAAGTTGAAAGTACACTTTGACATGCCAGAAGTAAGGGAACTTTATTTTTCATGGGAGTCTAAGGTTGAAGAGAACCCATATATGTCTATAACTGGACAAATTTGGGGTTTGGAGATATTGCTGAGAGTTTAGGAGGATTGTAAGATAATCTTGAAGCACAAGGCTAGTAAGGTGCTTTCTGAACTCAAGAGGGATAGAAAGGAGTTGTATTACATGCTGCTTAGGTGTCATCAAGGTGGATGGACCTTTGGTAGATTAAGAAGACTCTTTTGAAAAACTGGAACATCATGCTTATCCAATTTAGGTAAGAATTTGTGAGTAGAATACTATGAGGCTTCTCTCAACTAAAAGGAGAGAAGATATTGAAGAGAATTTGCAAATCCAGAGGGCTTCAATTGAACCTAGACCAGTGAAGAAGGGAATTCCTATTGAGTTCCCAGTTCTTGATCAATTATATCCTAGTGAAGCAGTCATTAGAAAGAGCATTAAGCTTTCACCATTAGAAGCTTCAGATGTTGCAGAAGTATTACCATTAGATTTCAAAAACCCAATAGTTTACTATAAAGAAGATGCAAGTGGGTTCTGGATGATCACTAGATATGGCAAGAAGGTACATACTTTTACTTCTTTGATCTCATTATTTGCAACTGGATAGAGAAGACTTGGTAGACCTTTGGAACTTGATGAAGGCCAAGTACGAGGCTGAAGCACCTATTTTAGTCAATGGAATAAAGATGTGGACATCCTTCAAAAGGATAATTCAACTAGATGAAGCAGATCCAATATGGTTGGATCTGGATGATCTTAGTGGGCTACAATGGCGTCTACATTCAGAAGCTGGTGTTTACCATCTAAGCACTATAAAGTTTTCAGAGTATCTTCTTGTGGATGTTCAGTATCCTATGTCCAAGGAAGTTTTGAAGAAGATGGTGTCTACACAGCTGGAAATGGATTACACTAGTGATGTTGGCAAAGACTTAATTAGATTTATTTATTATCTAATTAAAAAGTAATTTGTATTTGTAAGAATCCTCCTTGTACTTAGTTTTTATTCAAAAACTTGATTACTCGAGTAGATATCAAGTTTAGGGGAGGATTGTTGGGAATAAAATGAGCAAAGTCACTCAAACACCGACAAGAGTAATTTGGACGCTGATAAGAAGAAATCAAGCGCTAACAGATCAAGCATTGACAAGAGATATCCAAGCGCTGACAAGAAGAAGTCCAACCACTGATAGGAAAACTTAGTCAACACGTTTATTATTTGAAGTAAACATATACTCAATATTGTATTTTCTATATTTATCTTTACCAAGAATAGTTGATAGGTTATCCTTTGTACACGACTCCTTATGCTATAAAAGGAGGTCGTAGGGTTTGTAGTTCATATACATTATTCAGTATTCAACATTCATTGTACTCAAGTTCGATTATCAATCAAAAGTGAAAGTTTGGTTTATTTGTTTTACTTGTTCTTTAATCTAAGTGTTATATCCGCATAGCACTTGGATTGTTCATACAACAACAAAGTTTCTATACGTGTTAAACTTGATTTAGTATCGTTAACACAGAGCTAATCGATCTAAGTTTGGGATCAACAAGGCCTACCCTAAAGCCTTGTTGTGCATTCTAGGACTTAGCCGTGTAATCATCTGCGGTGAGCGCGAAGTTCCCTACTTCCGCAATCCTCGTGGCCAGGATTAGTGGCCTTCCTCAACGTTCTACATACCCTGTTGAAGTATTTTTCTCTACTAATTATCTAACAAAACTTTTTGTGTTGTTTGTTATGTGTGAATATAGTGATGGATATTCTCGACCTCGTCCGTGAAACCTTCCTAGAAGAGCTTATTGTGTTTTCCCATCCGCTGAAGGAGGATGAAGAGTCATTTTGTGTTCGCGCGGAAAGAAACACCATGGATCTAAAAGTTGGAGAAGGATACTTTGTGCAAGAAGATATGGGTGTAGAACAACAACTGCAACCGCAACCGCAACAACAAACACAACCACCCCAACAATAGTAGCATCAACAACAGCCCCCACAAGAGGGTAGCCCCATACTGTCAGAGTTCAACCCGCAGAGCACACCTCAGAGGAGGATACGGGTGACAACTTTGAGGGGACTCCTCCACAGACTCCTCCCGCCAACATCAACCTAAGGTAAATACCATGAAGCATATCCCCGTATTCGACTGACATTCGCTTGTTTGCTTACATATTGCTAACATGCTTTATGTCTATGCAGTATTGACCAAGAGAATCTAGCTATTACTGATGCTGGCGCGACTTCCCCCAAAAGGATACTTCTGCAGCTAGGGGAAGTGCGCATATGGAGGATCCCATATTCGGTCCAGAGTGGAACCTTCCAAGGTCTTCTGATTTGACCGATGCATTTGACTGCGCTAGCTTCATTGATCACATTGTACCCCCTGGGCGGGCGAGTGTTCTTCATGGGTACAGCGATGCTGCCCTTGCTGATGAGGCGAGTTTCGTGGCGTCGCAAAATGTGACCCTGGTGTCACGAGTAAGGAGAAGGTTCATGGAGTTGTCTGCACAAGTCAGAGCTTCAAAGGAAAAACTTGCTCACGCCAGCGAAGAAAAGGATAAAGCTCTTCATGATCTGTAAAGGAAGATTGTCGAGGAGGTGGAGAGGGGTAAACAAGATACTTCCACAATTTTTATGTTGACTGAGGAGAAAATGGTCTTGCTGCACTCTATTAGATAAGCGCGCCCAGTTGAACCAACTAAGGGCTTCCAACGAGGATGCGATGAAGTCCTTTAAAGTTTATAGAGACCAGTTGTTTGTTGCTATGGATTCTTTCGGTAGGCAGGTGAAAGAGATCGTGGGTGACCTCGCGGGCTAACTAAAGCGCCTGAGCGTTGAGTACGGTGAAGACTTGTACCCTCGCCTTATGCGTGAGGTGGCAGATAAGCGCTGGTTGGTGTGCCGTGGTTTGCGCTTGGCGGCTATGGGTGCTCTTGAGGATCAAACTTTACGGGCGACCTTTGCCGATTTGGAGAAAACCCACAAAGCTGATTTACTGAAGAAGGATCTAAAGTATGTGACGTTCTATGATGCGTCTGCAAAATCCAAGACCACCACAGCCATGCAAAAAGTGAAGGTATGTCCCGTGCCCTCTTTTGGTCTAGGTAGCGATGATGTGGAGCTCCCCTTAGAGACTGTGATGAAAGGATTAACATTGGTCCGTCACAAGCTCGAAGGCGCGGAGACCCAACCAGATTATCATCTGATGCCCTCCAAGGAGCAGCTGACAGTCCTGGTGTTTGCACACCACGTGATGCGGACAACCCCTTCCATATTGCGAAGGAGGTCCCCCTATCTGAAGTGCTTGCAACACACGCTAGTCGTGCTACGGCCAAGAGAGCCACAATGGGTCTAGAGGCTTCTTCCTCTGCTGGTGCTGCCCACCTTGCTGCCATGGTCCCGGTGCTTCCATTGCCCTTACTAGAGAGGGACGCGCGGCTACTAGAGTTGATAAAAAGAACATGAAGGAGCATCGGGAATCTGCCTATCGCCCTCTTGTCTTGAAGCTTAAGAGGTCTTCATCTGACTCTGATATTTTATCAAACATGTGATGTAATTTTCAAACAATTTGCTATCTAAATTTTTAGGTCCGTATGTTCGCACGCAGTCTGTAATAACTTAGACATTTTGTGTATATGACTTAGCTTTTGCTCCACGTTTTAAATTGGTAACGAAGTGTTTATTTTATGAATTTAATGTAATTTCATAAATGGTCTCTATGGGTGAGGCAAACTCATTACGTGCGGTATACCGCTACTACCATAGGGACGGCCAGAGGAGGCTGGCCTGTTGTTAGGTGTGCACAAGTGTGTCTTTATTCAGGCGCAACATGAATATACTGGCTATAAAAACTTGCTACGACGTCATGAATAGCAAGGGGCCTAACAAGGACACATGATCCGTGGCCGATGGGGTTTCATCCCTCTTACACGACGAGTCTAATTAGTAGGTTAGACCCTTTCCTCTTATTTCTCCGGGAAACGTTGTGTACGCGTACACCAGTAGGCATGATGTGATATACGAATTATATATGTAAAAAATGTTTTAAGAATGTGTTGTGGAACTAGCTAGGGACCACGATTTTATTAATACTTGCAAGGTTTTGAATACATGACAATGAAATAAAAAAGAAAACAATACATGCATTAAAGGTAGCACTTTTTCAGATGGCAAATATTCTAAGTCCTTCGCAAGTCACGACCTTTCATGTCACGCAGCCGGTACGCACCATCCCCCAAATCTTCTTTCACCATGTAAGGCCCTTCCCACTTGGGTCCAAGCTTTCCTGTGTTTTCTGCGCGGCTAGATGCATTAGCACGGTATACAAAGTCTCCTGGTATGAACAAAGTCTTTCGCACCCTAGTGTGGTAGTAAGCCTTCATTTTGGATTCTTCCTTGGCTTCACTGATCGCTGCCAACTCTCATCTTTCATCAATTATGTCTAAGTTCAATCTTAATTCGTCGTCGTTCGTAATCATGTCAACTTCCGCTCAACGGAGTGTTAGCAATCCTATTTCTGCTGGAATAACCGCCTCCATCCCGTATGTTAGGGCGAAAAGGGGTGTCTCTGGTTGTAGTTTTTATCATGGTGCGGTGCGCCCATATCACGTGTGATAATTCGTCAACCCATTTCTTGTTCTCCTCCCACAGACGTGCTTTAATGCTGTCCCCCAGGCTCCTATTTGCTCTTTCATCTAGCCCATTGGATTGTGGATGGGCTACAGATGTGAATCGCTGCTTTATGTTGTTTTTCGTGCACCAGTCTTTAAATGGGTTCTCCACGAATTATTTTCCATTATCGGACACGATTTCCCCTGGTAGTCCAAAGAGACATACTATATTATCCCCAACAAACCTTTTTACTTGGTTTCCAATTATTGTTGCTACCGCTTTTGTCTCAATCCACCTCGTGAAGTAGTCTGTTGCGACTATTAGGAACTTAATATCTCCGGCTACCACCGGGAAAGGTCCTGCGATATCGATTCCCCATTTATAAAATGGACAAGGAGAGGTAATGGGTGTTAGTTCTTGCTGGGGCTGGCGCGACACTGGTCTGTGCACTTGGCAGTCGTTGCACTTTGAAATGAGTGTCCTCGCATCCGAATGCATTGTTGGCCAGTAATATCCACTATGGAGCGCTTTTGCCACCACTGACCTGGGCCCTGCGTGCATACCGCAGGATCCTTCGTGTATCTCGTTGATGACATATTGCGCCTGTTGCGGTCCTACACATCGAAACCATGGGTTGGAGGAACAATCGTTTATAAAGGATCTTGTCCCTAACCTCAAACTGTCTAGAGCATCTGCGTATTTGTCGAGCCTCAGTTTCATACGATGGGAGTAATTCATTTGTCAAGTATTCCATGATCGGTGTCATCCATGTAGTACCTACTTCTTCTACGATCGATGCAACTTCCTCCCCCCTTATGGATTTTTCTTTGAGGATCTCTACCAACACCTGTTTAGATAAGTGTGCGAAGCTGGTGGATGCTATCTTACTGAGGGCGTCAACTTTTTTGTTTTCCCCTCTTGGTACTTGGCGTATCAGGAACTTATTGAAGCCCTTGATTAATGACTTAGTTTTCTGTAAGTACAGTATCATATTTTCCTCCTTGGCTCCGTACTCACCTAGTATGTGATTCGCTAGTAAGCGGGAATCCACATTTGCCTCAAGATTGCGACACCCATGCGGGCTGTGATCCGTAGGCCTGCTATAAGTGCCTCATATTTTGCTTCATTGTTTGTAGCTGTGAACTCAAAACATAGTGCATACATAAATTCCATACCTTCAGGGTTGGTGAGGATAAGTCCATCGCCAGATCCGTCTGTGAAGGAGTATCCGTCCGTGAATAAGATCCATGGGTCTTGGTCGCCCCCTTCCTATATAGATGCATGTTTACCTTCTTCAGGTTTTTCAATGATGAAGTCTGCTAGGATCTGCCCTTTGACAGCGTTACGTGATCTGTACGTGATGTTGTGTTCTCCTAGTAAAACACTCCACTTCTGTAATCTGCCTGCGACATCTGGTTTTGATATTATTTGCTTTATCGACTGGTCTATAATGACCGTTATTGGATGAGCTTGAAAATATCGTCGCAGCCTTTTTGTTGCAAACACTAGTGCTAATACCAATTTCTCCATTGGTGTATAATTAAATTATGAGAATTGTAAGGCTATGCTTATGAAATATACTAGTGTCTACACGTTCTCTCTGTCCGTCATTAGCACTACGCTGATTTCTCCATGCGTAGCTGAAAGGTACACTATCAATTCTTCTTTCGGCCGAGGTGCGACCAACGAGGGTAGCGAAGCTAAATGCATCTTTAGCTATTCGAAGGCTTTTTCTGCTTCCCTTGTCCAATTGAAGTCTCCCTTTTTTATGCACTTCTTGAGTGTTTTGAATAAGGGGAGTGACTTCTCGGCTGATTTGGACAGAAACCTGTTTAATCCAGCTAGCTTTCCGTTTAACGATTGTACTTCCTTTTTTGTCCTTGGGCTTTGGAGTTGTATGACCGCGTCTATCTTATCTGGGCAAGGTTTGATGCCACTAGGCTCTATCATGTATCCTAGGAACATGCCTTCTATGGTTTCAAAAGTGCATTTTTTTGGATTTAATTTCATGTTTATTTTTCTAAGCGCAGAGAAGGTTTCCTCTATATCACGGATGAGTTCCTCTTTAGTGTGACTTTTGATTACTAGGTCATCAACGTACACCTCCAAGTTACGCTCAATATGACTATCGAACGCCTTATCCACCAGTCGCTGGTACGTGGCACCCGCGTTCTTGAGTCTGAATGGCATTTTTTTGTAGTAGTATACACCCTGGCTGGTGTGGAATGTTGTCTTCTCCTCGTCCTACTCTGCTATTTGTATCTGGTGGTAACCCTTATATGCGTCCAAAAAGCATTTGAAGGGATAACCGCACAGTGATTCTACTTTCCAGTCTATTTCTAGGAACGGGTAGCAATCCTGAGGACAAGCTTTATGAAGATATGTGAAATCAACACACATGCGCCAGCTACCATCGTGCTTCTTGACCATCACTGGATTAGAGAGCCAGTCATGGTAGTAGACTTCTCGCATGATACCTGCGTCTACCAGTTTTTTCACTTCATCCAGTATTGCTTTACTACATTCTACAGCTTGTCCCCTTTTCTTTTGCCTGAGCGGTGTATATCCTTCGCGGATCTATAAACTGTGCTCGGCTATTAATCGGGGTACACCCGTCATATCTTTTGGTTCCATGTAAAAATGTCCAAGTTACCCTTTAAAAGTTAGCACATACATGACTTTCCTTTGTCGGATAATGTTCCCCTTATTGTTAACTCTTGATCTGGGTACTCTGGGTGAATTGCCACCTTTAAATTTGGTGGTGAACTTGCTTTTGGTGTTGTCGTCACTCGTGGTGGTTCTGTAATTATGTTACATTCCATGAGTGGTACGGCTGTATTGAAGATCGTCACTATTCCTCCTTCCACTGGGAACTTTATCATGCCATGGGCTGTGGAAGGTACTGCTCGCATTGCTAAGATGGCGGGGCGCCTAATGATCCTGTTGTACTGAGATGGGGATCGTATTATTAGAAAATTCATTGAGACTTTCATCGAGTGCTCGTCAATTCCTGTCTTTACTACTAGCTTTAACTGGCCCAAAGGCCATACTGCTTCTCCGTTGAAGCCAATGAGTGGTGACGTCGCAGGTACCATTTGGTTCCTTATCTCTGGGCTTAGTTTTAAAAAGCAATGCTCATACATGATTTCCGCCGATGAACCACCGTCCACGTACATGCGGTGAATGCTATGATCGCTAATGTTTACTTCTATGACTAATGGACCCTCTGCTACGGTGTTTGCACTGAGGGGGGGGGGGGAGAGATGTCTCTTCCTCTGGAGAATCTTTGGCTCACCTTTTGCTTAGTTCTTCTTTGTCACGTTTATACCATGTAGACAGTTGCGACAGTATCATTTGTCTTTTGTTTCCCACCTTCTCAGTCCTCTTTGAAGAGGTACTTCAGCTTTCCCGCCTACACTAAGCTTTCAATGTGCTTTTGTATCTGAATACACTCGTTGGTGGCGTGTCCCTTTTCTCTATGGTATTCGCAGTATCTATTGCCTATTCGTCTTTCCACTGGAGTGACCATTGGTAGTGGTCTTGGGAAGTTTGCTCCTTCTGATGCGAGGATCTCTTTTGGGGTTAGCATCAGTGGCGTGAATTAAAAGCTGCTGCTACACTCTTTTTTTTTGGTTTCCTTGATATTTAGGATCTCAGGGTCCACCTCGCAAATTAGTTTTCTTATTGGGCATATCGCGGGGTCTATAGCTGGAAGTATTCTGCATAGATTCCGTGGTAGCTGATTCTCCCTGTATGAAGGATCTCACCTTTTGCATTACCCCATCGAACGTCTCTGGCGTTCTTACGTTCAATTTTCGTATTAAATATTTGTTAGTTATTCCTGCCATAAAGCAAGATACCTTCAAGATCTCCGGGTATTCTTTTATCTGGAGGCATTCATTATTGAAGCGCTCTAAGAAGTCTTCTAGGTATTCACCCTGGTTTTGTTTGACCCTTGCTAGTGATACAGCGCTTCTTTCGTACCTTTTTTGTTGGACATAGTTTCTTTTAAATGATTTTCGTAATACTTCGAATATGTTTATTGTTCACGGTGAGATTCTATCAAACCTTTTCCGTGCGTTCCCTACAAGTGTAGAGTTGAACATATTACACCATACAGGTTCGGGCCATTTCTCAATTCCTGCTTGTGATTCGAAGATTTTCAGGTAGTCTTCTAGGTCTGTGGTGCCATCATATGTTTTGACGTTCGTTGGCATGCGACGCTTTGTTGTATCAGGATAATATTGTATATTCCTTGTGAAAGCGTTTTTTCTTTCCCTTCTCCATGGTTGCGAGAAGTCTCAATCTTTCCTTTTACGTGAATGGAAAGCTCGCTCTTTTCCTTCTGAGCTTTCCGGGGAGGAATATAAACGCCCATGTTCTATATGATGACTTTTATTTGACTCTGAATTTGATAGCGTCCTGCGCGCCTTTTCTCTTTTATGACCCGCTAGTCCTTCATGTATTTAGTGGCGAGTGGGAGCAGAGCTTGTAAGTTGTTTGCCACATACTCTTCCATTACGCGCGCATCTGTAGCAATTACTTGCTCACTCTCCTCGGATGTGAGGGGTTGATTTCATTTATCCTTGTTGGGAGGAGGCTGATCTGATCTCCATTCTACGTCGCTTTCCTCTATGGCGGGTAGGGAAGTTGAGAATGGCGAGCTCGCTCCTTGGAGAGGTGGTTTTCTCACATCGCGACTGTTTGCATTGCTGATTGACCCAGGGGTGTTCCCCATGGATGCGATTTGACCATCTATTGTCAACGACCTTCGACCACCCCATCCGTTCCTTTTCTTGTCATGCTTAGAGTTTAGTGTAGGGCCCCACAGATGGCGCCAACTTGTTGATACAAAAGTTAGATGGACCGAGCTAGACCCAAATTAGGCTTAATTTGGGGTATTGTGGATTCCGGCTCTTGCACCAAGTGAATCATGTTTGAAGACCATACACCCAAAAGAACAGACACTGTTAGGCTTACCGTGGGCGCTTGTCCCACGATTAGACTCCGGCGTGAGAGTAAGTAATCGATTTGAGTATATGTGAGAGTTTTAGATTATTATGTGTATCGTACCTTTGTGGAACCTCGGGGGTTCCTTTTATACCCGAGAGAGTCCTGGCTGAGTGATGAGACTGCTTTTATACATAGTCTCATCGTCCAAATAGGGCTTAAAATGTATTAAGTATCATCAAAATACCCATATATATGCTTGTGTTTGTTGCTTGTGTATTTTAGGTACGGATATTGAGAAAATGACAAAAGATCACAAGAATCATACAAAAACGAACACGGGAAACGAAGCCGCGCATTGAACCAAGCCCTAGTGAAGAAATTTCCAAGAAAACCCTTGAAGATTTGAAGAATTATGAAGAAGGGTCCTCCAATATGGAATAATTGACACTTTATACCCTTGTATCTTCATAATTACAAGTTTGGTCCCTAAAGTTTGTCAATATTGCAAAAAGGGCCCTCCACTTCGAAGAATTGGCAATTTTAGCCCCTCAACAAAGCTAAAATGTCAATATTAGTGCTTCTCAAAGTCAAATACACCAAGAAGGACTCCAAGTTACAAGAATTACAAGATTGGTCCTTTGAAAATATCAAAATTACCAAAAGGACCCTTGACTTTGAAGATTTGGCAAAAATGGTCCCTCATCAAACATGAATTGGCAATTTCAGTCCTCCAAAATGTCAATCATACAAGTTTAGACCATTATCCTTGAATAAAATACCAAATCAGTCCTTCAAAAATCAAAAAATTGGCAAGAAATACCCCTGAAATCATTTTACAAAACTTTTTGGGGCAAAAGTGTGAAAATGGAAAAGTTCTTAAGAAGGATTTTGGCGTTGATGGGTTACTAAACTGAAATGACAAGTATTACAAAGAGAGGGGGTTAAAGCTGGCAAGACAAGATACTTACCTAGACCAACCAATGCTTGACACTTGTCCCACTCACACTCTCCACCAATCACATTGCACCATGTCACACCCCACTTAACACGGTTTAAGATTAATTTAATCTTGGCGCCTAAAACAACTTTTTAAACATAATCCAAAACAAAAACAGATTGAACACATGTTCTTGAAGTTAATAATCCAAATTGGGGATTTTTGTTTTAGCAAAAATTAAACCACCACCTCTTCCAGATTAGTGATTAATGATGTCCTAATCACATCCCAACCTTAACATTGGTCACCCCAACAACCCACATGCTACATGGGACCTCCCCTGCACACACTTTTGGGAAGAAGACAAAGATAAGCCAGTCATCCAACGTCCCATATTGTGGCTTACTTTCTAAGCTTCATACAAGCCCTTGGATCCTCTTTTCACTTGCCAGCTACCACTAAACAACAAGAAGGAGTCACATGATTCACAAGAATTTAAAATCTGCAAATGGCAATTTGGGGACTTCATCAAGCTTAGGGTTACGTTTTCATGCATTCACTAGTCCATTGTATGACTATATAAAGGCCTTAGCTTTCTACATTTTAGCTTGCTCTTGAATTTTCAGTTGTTCACTTTTCTGTAAATCCTTTTCAGAATTAATGAAATGTGTTTGAAATGTTGAAGAAATCTCAAGTGCCATCATTTATAACTGCTTATTATTGTTCTTAGTTTGATTTTTCTAAATCTCAAAACCTGTTTTTAAGGAGGGTGCAAAAGTTTGCATTTTTCCTTCAAGCTTGATATTTTGCTAAGTTCTTGTTCAAACCTTGGAATTCTTGGGCTATAGGGCTAATCATAGCATCCTGATATTGTGTTATCAAGGTGTGGTGAGGCTTATAACTTGGGGATAATCAAGTGTGGGGTAACAAGGTTGCATCAATCAAGGCTTTTTCACTTTCTGATTTTACTATTTTGTTCTTAACTCTGTTGAATCTTAGCAGGGATGCTGTTGGAAGCTTGTGCTTCTTCTTGCTAGCACATAAGCTCTAACATTCGTGGGTGTGGATGTACATCCATGAGGTTTGTCTTAAAACCTTGAAAATCTGATAAATTTTGGATTTTTTGTGGATTTGTTCTCTACTTGTATTCTTTTTGTTTTCTTGGCTTGAATGTGCTTAATCTTGCATGTTAATGTTGTTGGTATGCTAGATTAATCATTTGGTAAACTGAATCACACTTATACTTGTTTAATTTTCGGATTGAAAAGATAAAGGGGTGTTTGGGATTACCTTTTTTTGAGTTCACAATTGGTTATTGTGTTGTTAGAAGTGTGTATTTGTGCTTGGTATCTGATATATGCTTGGTTGAGAGTATTTTGCTGCAAGTTTTTGAGTTTGAAACCTTGAATCACACAATCTGCTATAACTTGTTGATTTTAACTGTTTTTGACCTAAGATTTTGGTGAAATCTAGAATTTGTGCATGCTTAGGGTTAAAAGTTGTTAAAACATCATTTATATAACATACTTGATAGATTTGAGTGATTAAATCTGGCTTGTTGGTCAATTACATCAGCAAAAGTGAAATCTGCATGTTCTTGTGTTCATCAGTAACTTTAAGTGCTTGAATCTTGCTTAATACTTTGAATCAGTGCATGAAACCTGTTTAGACTTGCTTATTTAAGTTTAAATTGTATGTGTATGCATTTGGTTGAGTTTGGCTGGCTGAATTATGCTCTAAGTGCTTATTGAACCTCAACTGCTTATTGTTCTAAGTCTGTGACAGATCTGGTGCTTAATTGAACTAATTGTACAAATTGGCTTGTTGGATTGTTGATTTCTTTGTTTGTATTGACTCCTTATGATTCAATGATCATTTGGGTGCCTTGTTGAAACCTGAATCTCCAAAAAAGTCACTAAAGACAAAAAAAGTCTACAAGTCAAGCAGTGGGAAAAGTTCCCACTACTCAACACCCAAAACTAGCCCATGCTAGTGTTAATTTGTACTCAGCTTATCAATAAGCTATTTTAGCTTATCCAGACCTGCATCAACTTATTTTTTGTGATAGATCTTCATTATTTGACCCATTTGATTAGACTGGAGCTTATTGGACTTTGACTTTGACTTTTTGCTAGAATACCAACTTTTTTGACTTTTTCATAAGTGCTTATTTGCTTTTTCCAGCTTATTGAGTCAGCTTATTTGAAAACTTTTTGTTGATTTAGCTTATTTAAGTCATTTAAAAGCTTTAGAAACTTGAATCAGCTCTTGGGGTGGCCTAGAACTCAAAAACGACTATTTTGTCGTTTTTTGTAGATTGCTTATTGCATTTTCAGGCTTATTCCTTTGGCTTATTTCAAATTTCGTTTTACAGAAGTCTTGTTTAGGACAAAAGAAGCTTGTGTGTCTAATTTGAGCTTATGGCATTAGCTTATAGCTTAATGGGCCAAAAAGCCCATTAAGAATAAGCTGTTTGGTATAAGCTTGCTTATTTCACATTTTCAGCTTTTGGGCCTTTGTAAAAAGTTGTTTAAAATCAAATTTTGAGTCAAGTAGTGCTTTTTGGGTTTATTTGGAACACTCTTTCATTTTGGGCTCAATTTAGCCCATTAAGGTGACTGTTTTAGGTTTAGCCCATTTTCTAGGCCCATTAAGGGTATTTAGGTAATTTCAAGTTCATTTCTTATTTATTTAGGTTAATATAAGCTAGTTTGCAACTTTTTAGAATTTTTTAGGATTTTTGGATTTTTATTAATATTTTAATATTATTTTATTATTGAAAATTACAAGTCTGATTTTCTAAGTTTTTACATTTTTCCTAGGTTCTAGACACTTAATTAGGAATTTTACATCTTTCTAAATATTTTTAGGGTTTTTCAATTATTTTCAAGAATTATTTTAAGTTTTTATAGTTTTTAATAGTTTTTAATTGTTTAAAAATAGTTTTTTAGTGGTTTTAAAATTTTGAAAAATACTTTTTAGCTTAATTAGGTTATTTTAAAGGTTTACAAACTTTAAGATCTTGATTGGGACTTTTTATTAGTTAATATTGATTTTTAGGGCTTTAATTAGCATTAAAAAATTAATATTTAATTAATTAAAAGGTTTTGGCAAGTTTGGATTTTTTGTAAACCCTTAGAATATTTTAGTGGATTTATTGCAATTTTTTTAGGAATTTTTAGAGTAAAATTTTAATTTTGGTGCTTCTTACGGTTTTACGTGTATGCCTTTATCGTCTTATTGAAATCCGTCTTCGTAACCGTCATTCTCTTCTTATCCCATTTCTATTTTCTTTCTCATAACAATATAATCACAAAGTTAATTATTTCATTACACAAACACCAAGCCTCCTTGAGAACGATCCCCACTTTGGGTCATAACTCGTGGTTTTCCTAAATCACTTGTTAATACATGCCCTAATTGCCTTGTTTTCCTAAACAAGTGCTAAATTACAATTATCATTTTGGCGCCGCTGCCGGGGAGGCATGTTGTGTTGTGTTTTGATTTGGAATTGTTGTTTTTATATACTAACCATAATAGTATTTGTATTAGTAGCACTCTACTAATACGTATTATCGGTTTTCGTTTTTTGTGTGAATACTATTACTATATTGTATACGTAGAACAATAAATTCACAAGTACTCCAAATACGTGAGAAATCAAAACCTTGACTTGGGAGGTCATTACCCAATCATTGTATTCGAATCTCAAACCAAAGAAAAAGGCAAAAATAGATAAATACTTTCGAGAAGCTTAATTTTGAAAAATACAAACTATAAGGTGGGTATAAGGCGGATATTATAAAATATATCCTAAGGAAAAAGGCTCTTAAGTGCTTCGCGCCGCCTCGTTTCCCCGCTTGCTTGTGAGTATTTTATTTTGAGAGCTAATCGATGGTTTTACCGCCCAAAGTATTATTAAGTATCATATATACTTTCTTGGTTTCATTGATTAAACCCTCTTGAACGTTTTGGTGTTCCACCAACGTTCTAAAGTCATCGAAGGCGTTCACTTCACGTGATCGTTTTCATTCCTTGAGGCTTCTTTAATCAAGAGATTTGATTAAGGAGGAGATTTGTAGATTTTTGTCTACTTAATACATTCACCAAAATCCAAAAAGGTTAATACAATCAAAAACCACAAAAAAAATTGAAATATACAAAACACCAAAAAGAATCTTCTTTGCTCATCCTCTCGTTGTACGTGACGTTTATGCTAACTCGTAATCAAGCAAGACGTGCACGTAAACGAAAGAACAAAACTCCCACTCCTAATCTTTCTAGTGAGGAGTCTCCTATTGACGAACCCATTGTAAGAGAAACACCAACCATGGCAAATCGAACTATGATGGAGTTACTTCAAGCACCCACCGAGGGTTATGGAGAGGCTATTGTGATTCCCGCTATCCTTGCGGAGAATTTTGAAGTGAAAACGGGTTTGTTGTCGATGATCCAAAACAACAAATTCCGTGGTGATGAGAAGGACAATCCACACAACCATATCCGCCAATTCAATCGTCTTACCGCCACTTGCAAGTTTAAGGATGTATCTAATGACTCGATTAAGATGATGCTTTTTCCGTATTCCTTAGCGGGGCCCGCTAAAATTTGGTTAGAGAAAGAGCCACCCAATTCTATATTGACGTGGAAGGATCTCGTGTCTAAGTTTCTGAACCAATTTTTTCCGCCCTCTAAGACTACGCATTTGAAAAACGAGATTTCAAAATTTTCACAAGAGTTCAATGAAAGTTTTTCAACGGCTTGGAATAGGTTTAAGGAAATGTTACATGAATGTCCTCATCACGGTTTTTCCGACTGGCATCAAATTGACACGTTTTACAATGGACTTAATGATCATGAAAGGGATTATTTAAATGCCGCCGCGGGTGGTAATTTTTTGTGTAAAACGGTTGAGGAAGCTTTGGTGATAATTGAGAATAGATCTAAGGTGTATAGTCCTCGTAGCACGTCTAGTGTTCGTAAGGCTTCGTCTTCGGCTTCACCTTCTTTGTCTACTACCATCGATGCTTGCCAAATTGAGGCGAACTTGGAAAACAAAATCTTTGCTAAACTTAAAGGTCTTTTGATTGAGTTCAAAGTTGGAGAACCAAGTGCTCCCGCTACGGCTAAAGTGGTTGAGGTTTCATGCATGTATTGTGGTGGAGGTCATGATTTCACCGAGTGCATTACCAACGGTGGTAACACTTCGAGTGCCTACGCGGCCACGGGAACTTACAACCAAAACGATCAAGTTACCCGCTCTAATCAATTGACTCCACCGGGTTTTGGTTCAAATCAAAATGCTAACAACAACTATCGCCACAATCAAGTTGGTTTCAAAAACAATTACAACAAGGGAAACTATGGTAATCAAGGGGCTAATAATCAAGTTTCAAACAAAAATCAAAATGATTTTCAAAACAACAACAAAGGTTTGCAAACGTTGAAAGATCTTCCAAATGAATTTGTTGAATACGCTAATGGGAATGATGCTAGGTTTGACAATATTCAAAGAGAAATCATTAGCCTAAGATCCGAGTTTAAGACCGACTTGAAGAAAGAGTTGAAAAATGAGTTAGCTAATGAGCTTAAAATCCATACCAACAAGATGGAAGGAACCGTAACTAGGTTACAACAAAACCAACAAAAAATGGAACAAGGGTAACATGAGATAAAACAAGAAATGGTTAAAGCCGAGAAGAGGCAATCCAAGTTTGACGATAAAATCTCATCTATGTTTGAGGCAATTATGTGTAAACCGTCTTCAAGTAGTCTTCCTAGCAACACCGTATCAAACCCTAAGGGTGAGATGAAAGTGATTACTGTTGGGTCAAAAAGTTGATGTGGCAGAAACTCAAAAACGAAGAGAACATGAAGATTTTGTCTAAGCGTTGTCAAGAGCAATCCAAGCGTTGACAAGAGAAAATCCAAGGTTGACAAAGCAAGCATTGTCATGTACAATCCAAGCATTGTCATGTATAATGTAAGCATTGTTAGAAATGTAGACAAAGAAGCTTATGGAAGCTTCTATTTAGATAAACCTGCAAGATATATTCTGCATAAGTTTATTTAAATAGAATATTTACTTGTTTATTTGATTTTATCTCTTGTAAACCCTAATCCTTACACTATAAGAGGAACCAAGGGTCTTAGGTTTTATTCATAACATTCATTCATAATGTAAACCTAAAGCGTGTGTTGCACTAGACGTGGGATTCAATGTATACACGTCTAGTGGTTGTTAATTATTAATATAGTTAACAATCCAATTGTTTTATTCATGTGTTATTGTGCCTAAGCACCTTGTTAATGTGTCGTGTTCTAATTCCGCTTTGATTATTTAATCATATGAACATGATGCATTCCTATTAGCTTCAAAGATCCGGAAACCAAGGTTTCCCCAATTACCACACGTAGTGGTAAGACACTTAAGGAACCGACTCCTCAACCAATTGCTCCTACGGAGGAAGCAATTGGGGAAGAACCCGACGTGGTGATCCAAAAGGAGCATATTCCAATCCCACGAAGTACCGCTCATGCCACACCTACGGTTGACCCATTACCAACATTGGAACCCGAGATTCCAAAGGCTATGCCTATGCCTCAACCCACACCACCTTTGCCCTATCCATCGAGACTTAGAAAGGAGAAACGTCAAGAGCGCGACAATTACCAATTTGAGCTTTTTATGAAAATGTTTCGTGATTTGCACTTTAATGTGAGTTTCGCCGATGCTTTGGTCATGATGCCTCGATTTGCCGCTAACTTTAAGAGTATGTTGAACAACAAGGAGAAATTGCACCAATTGTCTAGTTGTTCGTCGGTTTATCTTAATCGCATACCTCAAAAAGTCGGTGATCCCGGTAAATTTTTGATCCCTTGTGCAATCCAAGATATGTAAGAATGCTTTTCCTTGTCCGATCTTGGTGCTAGCATTAACGTGATGCCACTTGCAATCTTCAAGTCGCTCAATCTTCCTAATCTTACTCCTTCACTATTTTCTATCGAGTTGGCCAACCATTCCACGTTTCCCGCATGTGGATTGGCGGAAGACGTTTTTGTGAAAGTGGGGAAGTTCTACTATCCCATAGACTTTATCCTTGTTGATATTCCCACGGATCCTCAAGTTCCTCTCATTTTAGGTCGTTCGTTTTTAGATACGTCTATGGCTTTGATCGATTTTCATGCTAGAAAGATCACCTTACGTTTCAACGACGAGGAGCTTGTTATAAACGCAACTCAAAACTCTCAAATTTCTCATGTTTATTCCGTCGCAACCATAAACCTCGTTGATATGATTGACATGGTTTGCGAGGAATTTTCACAAGAAGTTCTAGGTTTGGTGATGAAGAAAATGGTGGCAATCCCACTATGTTAGATCCCATCCGTGATAACTCGACACCAACCTTACTCCATTTGAAGGTGGTGGTTTTACGTTGGAAGAATTCGATGTTCCACGTACTTGTAACGAAGACCTCGACAACGATGAGGACTTCTCGATTATCAAGGATTTCCTTAACAATTTCCCATTTCCTCCACCCCGAGGAGGTTATGAGTATCGAGCCCAAATCTTCACTTGAGGAACCACCTATCCTCGAGTTGAAAGATTTACCTCCTCATCTCGAATATGTCTATTTGGAGGAGGACGACAAGTTGTCGGTTATTATTGCGAAGGAACTTTGGGATAATGAAAAAACCGCACTTGTCGATATTCTAAAGGATCACAAAGGGGAAATTGCGTGGAAGTTATCCGACATTAAGGGGATCGATCCCAAATTTTGTACCCACAAAATCTTAATGGAGGAGGATTACAAGCCCGCAATCCAATGTCAAAGGAGGGTGAACCCCAAAATTCACGACGTCATCAAAAAGGAGGTCCTTAAACTCCTTGACGCGGGAATGATTTACCCTATTTCCGATAGTCCTTGGGTGAGTCCTATTCATTGTGTCCCTAAAAAGGGAGGAATGATCGTTGTGCCAAAGATGCCAACGAGTTAATTCCCACTAGACTCGTGACCGGATGGAGAGTGTGCATTGACTATCGAAAGTTGAATGAAGCCACTCGAAAAGACCATTTTCCCTTGCCCTTCATGGACCAAATGTTGGAGCGTCTTGTGGGAAACGATTTCTATTGCTTTTTAGATGGTTTTTCCGGTTACTTCCAAATCCCCATCGATCCTCGTGATCAAGAAAAAACTACGTTTACGTGTCCATATGGAACTTTTGCCTACCGTAGAATGCCATTCGGACTTTGCAATGCACCGGGGACCTTTCAAAGGTGCATGATGGCTATTTTTCATGACATGATTGAGAAGACGATGGAAGTCTTCATGGATGACTTTTCCGTGTTTGGTAATTCGTTCACTTCGTGTTTGTCGAATCTCGAGAGAATGTTGAAACGTTGTAAGGAAACCAACCTTGTGCTCAATTGGGAAAAGTGTCATTTTATGGTTAAAAGTGGAATCGTCTTAGGGCACAAGGTCTCGAAAGCGGGGATTGAGGTAGATCAAGTTAAGGTAGACGTCATCGCCAAATTACCTCATCCCAAAACCGTTAAGGGAGTTAGGAGTTTCCTAGGCCATGCGGGCTTTTATCGTCGATTCATCAAGGATTTTTTAAAGATCTCTCGACCTATTACACACCTTCTTGAAAAAGAGGCACGTTTTGTCTTTGACGAAGATTGTGTACGAGCCTTTGAAATCCTTAAGAGGAAACTTACCGAAGCTCCCATTCTTGTTGCTCCCAATTGGAACCTCCCTTTTGAGCTCATGTGTGATGCTAGTGATTACGCTATTGGGGCCCTGTTGGGGCAACGTCATGAAAAGCACTTCTTGCCTATTCACTATGCAAGCAAGACGATGATCGAGGCTCAACTTAAATACACTACAACGGAGAAGGAGTTCCTTGTCGTGGTGTATGCATTTGAGAAATTTCGACCTTATCTCGTCTTGACGAAATACATAATGTATACGGATCATTCGGCTATCAAGTATCTTATGGCTAAACAAGATGCAAAGCCAAGATTACTTCGTTGGATTCTCCTCCTTCAAGAATTTGATCACAAAATTGTTGACAAAAAAGGAGCCGAGAATCTAGCGGCCGATCATCTTTCTCGTTTGAAAGATCCTCACCAAAGTGTTTACGAGCCCAAGGAAATCACCGAAACATTTCCGCTCGAGACACTTGGTGTAGTGAATTCTAAGCTTGATTCTTCCACCCCATGGTTTGCGGACTTTGCAAATTACCATGCGGGTAACTTCATCATCAAGGGTATGACGACTCAAGAAAAACGAAAATTCTTTCGTGACGTCAAGTTCTACTTTTGGAACGACCCTTACTTGTTTCGAACTTGTGCGGATCAAATCATCCGACATTGTGCATTTGGCACCGAAGCTTCTAATATCCTTAGAGCTTGTCATGAGGGACCCACGGGTGGTCACCACGGTGCTAATCTCACTGCTAAGAAGGTGTTTGATGCCGACTTCTTTTGGCCTACTATTTACCGAGATGCACAAGATCTTATGAAGTCGTGTGACTCATGCCAACGACAAGGAAAAGCCTCACAAAAAGATGAAATGCCACAAATTATCATCCAAGTGTGTGAGATCTTTGACGTTTGGGGCATAGACTTTATGGGGCCGTTCCCATCATCTCGTGGTAATAAGTACATCCTCGTTGCGGTTGACTACCTATCTAAGTGGGTGGAAGCTAAGGCTTTGCCCACCAATGATGCTCGTGTGGTAGTCCAGTTTCTGAAAAGCTTGTTTTCTCGGTTTGGAACCCCTCGTGCGATAATAAGCGATCGTGGAACCCATTTTTGTAACGACCAATTCGAAAGGGTCCTAAGGAAATATGGGGTTACACATCGGCTTTCTACGGCTTATCACCCACAAACGAGTGGGCAAGTAGAGGTTTCAAACCGAGCATTGAAAAGGATCTTGGAGAGATCCGTAGGCGAAAACCGACAATCTTGGTCGGATAAGTTGGACGATGCTTTATGGGCCTTTAGGACCGCTCATAAGACGCCCATTGGGTGCACTCCCTATAAGCTTGTGTATGGGAAAAATTGTCACTTGCCTGTTGAATTGGAACACAAGGCTTATTGGGACCTAAAGCATTGTAATGATGACATGGAGACCGCGGGAAAACACCAGAAAATGCAATTAAATGAATTGGATGAATTGAGAGACATTGCTTATGAAAATTCATTGATTTATAAAGAAAAGACTAAAAAGTTGCATGATTCTAAAATTAAAAACCGGGTTTTTAACATTGGGGATCAAGTTTTGCTATTTAATTCTCGCTTGAAAATCTTTTCCGGTAAGTTGAAATCCCGTTGGTCTGGTCCATTCACCGTGACCCAAGTTTTTCCATATGGGACCATCGAGCTAGCTCAAAATGATGGCCCCAATTTCAAGGTGAATGGACATAGGTTGAAGCACTATTTTGGCGGGGAAGTTCCATCCTTGAACTACCTCGACCAAGTCACCTTCCCCAATGATAATTAGTATTGAGGGGATCGACTCGAGCTCATGACTCGGTAATAAAAAACAAGGTGCCTCGTGGGGGAGTCCCATGCTTATCCTATGTACATATTATCGCTTTCTAATGTAGTAATGTGTGGGGATTTGTGCCCTTCCAACCTTTGTTCCGTGGTTGTTTGTGAATTGTGGACTTTAGATGATCATGATCTTCACGATTGGAACCTCTCGTGTTCGTTTAATAGGGAGCACTCGATCGTTTGCTTTGAAGACTTTCTCAATATCCATGATATATCCTTTGATGTTCTAACCTTAGGTTTTTAGCACACTTCATAAACGGCTTTAAATTTAACGGTTACACCCTCTCCATGCTAGATTAGGCATTCGACTACGTCTCTAGTATGGGGTTGTTTGCACCCCTAGACTCGAAACATTGAGGACAATGTTTAACTTTAGTATGGGGGGTGAATAGATACTTGCCTTGCCAAACCTTCACGCTTTCCAAAGTTTATCTTTTTGTTGCAAAATAAGGCTAAAAATGGCCAAATTTTAAAAATTTTCTCATGTTTTATAAGTGTTTGAAACACGAATGTAGGTTTTCTGATGGCGAAAATAAGAGTAATTTTTGACTCGACCGTGCGTGTTGAGCACTTAGCTTTGATTCCTTAACTTCACATTAGGCTAAGTCTCTTAAATGAGGACGAGAAATGATAGGGTTAATTATAAGTTACTATGCTAAACGTAGAGTACTCTTATTCTTTCAAAAACTCATGTGTTCTCATTGTTTGCTTATTCTCCCTTCGCATGTAAATATTTTTGCTTAATAAATATTGACTTAGCGGTTTAGTTGGGATTGTTGGGTTTCTAGTCTTTTCTAGTAGCTTCCGTGTAATTAAATTGGGAAGACATTAAGGTATCGCCAGCGTCACGGTTTTGAAGTATTGGCACCCGAATAATCAAAAGCTTCACCCAATAATAAGATTTCAAGTGCTCACCTAAATCAAGAAAACAATTTGAAAGCCCCACAAGGCCGAAAAATCTATGCAAAATTGAGAGTGAATCAAGCCTTAATCTTCGAAGCTTTAAAGATCCAAAATTTGCCTTAGCGTGAGGATATACGTCTTTGGCTAATAAAACTACCGATGAGGTGGATAATAAAAGGCAAGGCAAGACCAAAGTCGTAATAAAAGCTTCATGGCAAAGTTGAATAAAAGATGGAGGTAAACCAAAGATAATAAGGCCCTTCCGTTAGGGGGCGTATAAAAGTCTTGGTAATAAGTCTCATGTTCAAAACCGTTATAAAACCGTGTTTATCGATCCTTCTTGTTGACTTAATTTTTTGACATCGTTGTCTATTAGGAGGGGTTATTGATTTGATGGTCTTGGCTACACCGTTAGGACTCTATTTTTAGACCTAAATCTCTATTATCGCATAAGTCAAACAATGTATCCTCGTGAAACATTCAAGACATAATAAAATATAAGAGATACAACTTAGGAAATTAGGAGGATAAGTACGTGATTAGGGCATATGAGTAGTGTTAGCATTACTAAATTATAATGACAATGATCTCGTTACACGCTTGGCATGGAATTGGGGTGAAAATCGAAGACGATGAAATTATTTCTAACGAAGCATTCACGTGTTCTTATTCTATGAACCTAAACGTCCCATTTTGCGATGAAAATCATACATTATGTCTAAAACGCAAGTAGTAGTAGCAATAGTAGTAGTGTAGCTAGTTTACCATTCAATAAAGTGAATAAAAATGAATTTTGGAGGTGCTACGATACTTTATTCTAGCATTGCGTGAGGGCACGACAATGGTTTAGTATGGGGGAGTAATGAGACTGCTTTTATACATAGTCTCATCGTCCAAATAGGGCTTAAAATGTATTAAATATCATCAAAATACCCATATATATGCTTGTGTTTATTGCTTGTGTATTTTAGGTACAGATATTGGGAAAATGACAAAAGATCACAAGAATCATACAAAAACGAACACGGGAAACGAAGCCGCACATTGAACCAAGCCCTAATGAAGAATTTTCCAAGAAAACCCTTGAAGATTTGAAGAATTATGAAGAAGGGTCCTCAAATATGGAAGAATTGACACTTTATACCCTTGTATCTTCATAATTACAAGTTTGGTCCCTAAAGTTTGTCAATATTGCAAAAAGGCCCTCCACTTTGAAGAATTGGCAATTTTAGCCCCTCAACAAAGCTAAAATGTCAATATTAGTGCTTCTCAAAGTAAAATACACCAAGAAGGACTCCAAGTTACAAGAATTACAAGATTGGTCCTTTGAAAATATCAAAATTACCAAAAGGACCCTTGACTTTGAAGATTTGGCAAAAATGGTCCCTCATCAAACATGAATTGGCAATTTCAGTCCTCCAAAATGTCAGTCATACAAGTTTAGACCATTATCCTTGAAGAAAATACCAAATCAGTCCTTCAAAAATCACAAATTGGCAAGAAATACCCTTGAAATCATTTTACAAAACTTTTTGGGGCAAAAGTGTGAAAATGGAAAAGTTGTTAAGAAGGATTTTGGCGTTGATGGGTTATTAGACTGAACCAATCACATTGCACCATATCACACCCCACTTAACCCGGTTTAAGATTAATTTAATCTTGGCGCCTAAAACAACTTTTTAAACATAATCCAAAACAAAAACAGATTAAACACCTGTTCTTGAAGTTCATAATCCAAATTGGGGATTTTTGTTTTAGAAAAAATTAAACCACCACCTCTTCCAGATTAGTGATTAATGATGTCCTAATCACATCCCAACCTTAACATTGCTCACCCCAACAACCCACATGCTACATGGGACCTCCCCTGCACACACTTTTGGGAAGAAGACAAAGATAAGCCATTCATCCAACGTCCCATATTGTTGCTTACTTTCTAAGCTTCATACAAGCCCTTGGATCCTCTTTTCACTTGCCAGCTACCACTAAACAACAAGAAGGAGTCACATGATTCACAAGAATTCAAAATCTGCAAAGCGCAATTTAGGGACTTCATCAAGCTTAGGGTTACGTTTTTATGCATTCACTAGTCCATTGTATGCCTATATAAAGGCCTTAGCTTTCTACATTTTAGCTTGCTCTTGAATTTTCAGTTGTTCACTTTTCTATAAATCCTTTTTAGAATTAATGAAATGTGTTTGAAATGTTGAAGAAAGCTCAAGTGCCATCATTTATAACTGCTTATTATTGTTCTTAGTTTGATTTTTCTGAATCTCAAAACCTGTTTTTAAGGAGGGTGCAAAAGTTTGCATTTTTCCTTCAAGCTTGATATTTTGCTAAGTTCTTGTTCAAACCTTGGAATTCTTGGGCTATAGGGCTGATCATAGCATCCTGATATTGTGTTATCAAGGTGTGGTGAGGCTTATAACTTGGGGATAATCAAGTGTGGGGTAACAAGGTTGCATCAATCAAGGCTTTTTCACTTTCTGATTTTACTATTTTGTTCTTAACTCTGTTGAATTTTGCAGGGTTGCTGTTGGAAGCTTGTGCTTGTTCTTGCTAGCACATAAGCTATAACATTCGTGGGTGTGGATGTACATCCATGAGGTTTGTCATAAAACCTTGAAAATCTGATAAATTTTGGATTTTTTGTGGATTTGTGCTCTACTTGTGTTCTTGTTGTTTTCTTGGCTTGAATCTGCTTAATCTTGCATGTTAATGTTGTTGGTATGCTAGATTAATCATTTGGTAAACTGAATCACACTTATACTTGTTTAATTTTTGGATTGAAAAGATAAAGGGGTGTTTGGGATTACATGTTTGAGTTCACAATTGGTTATTGTGTTGTTAGAAGTGTGTATTTGTGCTTGGTATCTTATATATGCTTGGTTGAGAGTATTTTGCTGCAAGTTTTTGAGTTTGAAACCTTAAATCGCACAATCTGCTATAACTTGTTGATTTTAACTGTTTTTGACCTAAGATTTTGGTGAAATCTAGAATTTGTGCATGCTTAGGGTTAGAAGTTTTTAAAACATCATTTATATAACATACTTGATAGATTTGAGTGATTAAATCTGGCTTGTTGGTCAATTACATCAGCAAAAGTGAAAATTGCATGTTCTTGTGTTCATCAGTAACTTTAAGTGCTTGAATATTGCTTAATACTTTGAATCAGTGCATGAAACCTGTTTAGACTTGCTTATTTAAGTTTAATATTGTTTGTGTATGCATTTGGTTGAGTTTGGCTGGCTGAATTGTGCTCTAAGTGCTTATTGAACCTCAACTGCTTATTGTTCTAAGTCTGTGACAGATCTGGTGCTTAATAAAATTAACTGTACAAATTGGCTTGTTGGATTTTTGATTTCATTGTTTGTATCGACTCCTTATGATTCAATGATCATTTGGGTGCCTTGTTGAAACCTGAATCTCCAAAAAAGTTACTAAAGACAAAAAAAGTCTACAAGTCAAGCAGTGGGAAACGTTCCCACTGCTCAACACCCAAAACTAGCCCCTGCTAGTGTTAATTTGTACTCAGCTTATCAATAAGCTATTTTAGCTTATCCAGACCTGCAACAATGTATTTTTTGTGATAGATCTTCATTATTTGACCCATTTGATTAGACTGGAGCTTATTGGACTTTGACTTTTTGCTAGAAAACCAACTTTTTTGACTTTTTCATAAGTGCTTATTTGCTTTTTCCAGCTTATTGAGTCAGCTTATTTGAAAACTTTTTGTTGATTTAGCTTATTTAAGTCATTTAAAAGCTTTAGAAACTTGAATCAGCTCTTGGGGTGGCCTAGAACTCAAAAACGACTATTTTGTCGTTTTCTGTAGATTGCTTATTGCATTTTTAGGCTTATTCCTTTGGCTTATTTCAAATTTCTTTTTTCAGAAGTCTAATTTAGGACAAAAGAAGCTTGTGTGTCTAATTTGAGCTTATGGCATTAGCTTATAGCTTAATGGGCCAAAAAGCCCATTAAGAATAAGCTGTTTGGTATAAGCTTGCTTATTTCACATTTTCAGCTTTTGGGCCTTTGGAAAAAGTTGTTTAAAATCAAATTTTGAGTCAAGTAGTGCTTTTTGGGTTTATTTGGACCACTTTTTCATTTTGGGCTCAATTTAGCCCATTAAGGTGACTGTTTGGGGTTTAGCCCATTTTCTAGGCCCATTAAGGGTATTTAGGTAATTTCAAGTTCATTTCTGAGTTATTTAGGTTAAATTAAGCTAGTTTTCAACTTTTTAGAATTTTTTAGGATTTCTGGTTTTTTATTAATATTTTAATATTATTTTATTATTAAAAATTAAAAGTCTGATTTTCTAAGTTTTTACATTTTTCCTAGGTTCTAGACACTTAATTAGGAATTTTACAACTTTCTAAATATTTTTAGGGGTTTTCAATTATTTTCTAGAATTATTTTAAGTTTTTATAGTTTTTAATAGTTTTTAATTGTTTAAAAATAGTTTTTAGTGGTTTTGGAATTTTGAAAAATACTTTTTAGCTTAATTAGGTTATTTTAAAGGTTTACAAACTTTAAGATCTTGATTGGGACTTTTTATTAGTTAATATTGATTTTTAGGGCTTTAATTAACATTAAAAAATTAATATTTAATTAATTAAAAGGTTTTGGCAAGTTTGGATTTTTTGTAAACACTTAGAATATTTTAGTGGGTTTATTGCAATTTTTTTAGGAATTTTTAGAGTAAAATTTTAATTTTGGTGTTTTTTACGGTTTTACGTGTATGCCTTTATCGTCTTATTGAAATCCGTCTTCGTAACCGTCATTCTCTTCTTATCCCATTTCTATTTTCTTTCTCATAACAATATAATCACAAAGTTAATCATTTCATTACACAAACACCAAGCCTCCTTGAGAACGATCCCCACTTTGGGTCATAACTCGTGGTTTTCCTAAATCACTTGTCAATACTTGCCCTAATTGCCTTGTTTTCCCAAACAAGTGCTAAATTACAATTATCACTGCGCTCTCCTACTCTTGCGGCGTAAGGAAGAGATAATGACTAGAAATAGATTGTTCCCTATCGCGTAGCTATAGCAAGTGTATATCTCCCTTCCTTAGGCGAATATAATTATAAGTATATTATATTCTGCCTGATCCTGTCGCAGGGCGACAAAGACTTGGTTAAGTAATCAACGGTTGTGTGACATCGGCTTAATGGACCTCCTAGGCTTCGTGCGCGCTGCGCAGTGACAATGCATACCCAATGGATACGGGTAGTACCCGTGAATCGGGTTATACAACCCGAATAGGGACTATACGTCATCATCATTCGACCCACTAACCACTAACATTTGCCATTCTAAAAAAATAAAAATATCTCAATGGCCATTTCTTTCTTTTAGCTATAACAAGACGACGCCATTGGTCTAAAGAATAAACCATTTGGAGTGTGTATCACACACACGAAACACCAAAATTGTTGGGCCAATTTAGAGCCTAAATTTTCCCTGTACTGATTTAAATGAAATATACCCTAAGTATCTTATATAGGTCGGTAAACTCAAGTAAGTTTGCCGAGTCATCCTCAAGATGTTCTTAGAAGTCCAAAGAGACTCCTTCACTACCGCAGCGGATCTGAGCCAGTGAAGATAAGAACCAAGATCAGGATGATGGAGTTAGTGAGTAATAACAATGACTCACTAACTCCCTGAAGACCATCTCTGATATGAAGACCTGAAGTATTTATACTAAAGACATAGTGGGAAACTTCCTTTGGTGAAAAAGGAAGAATATAAGGTGCAAGGTGGTTACTCGACTTTATTGAAGCTTCCAAAGGAAGCTTCACTTTCCCATTATATATAGTGGTCTCATTGGTTAGAGATGGTCAGAGATTTCCATTCCACCAAAATACACATAATGTTAGTGTTAGGATTTCCTCCTCCCAAATGGGAGTTTAGTTTGTCATCATCGTCCGGTTGTTATTCCGCAAACAACCATGCAACACTTGTATATTTGTTGATTTATTATTAATAAGATATACAAACGATGAAAAGTACAAGCTTTGTTATTAGTTAGTCAATTGATTAATTGTGCACATTGTTCTTCATAGATCTTCATAGATTCGATATGTGCACAAGAATAGTGGACCAACAAGTGGTATCAGAGCGGGTTGGATTTTCTCTATCCAGATCCGTTCGGAATATGGCTGCTAATAACATGTTTAGCATGGTCAAAATCATTAGCGTGTTCAACAAACTGCACTAGCAGTAGCAGTTTGTTGAGGGGAGAAATACACTACTGACCTTTGCTAAAACATATCCACATAAAACCTTATCTTATCCATACCAACACCCTCCACCGTCACCTACACCTTTCATATTATATCACTGTCACATAACAAAACCATCACCAAATCTCACAAATCAAAAAACATATAAGCCTTATTCACATCATATCATTCGAATCCCAGATCCATCATCACCGTCCCGTACTAAAATAAAAAACAGATCCAAATCACTCTCACTGATTTTTTGAATCCCCCATTCATATCACAAACAACAATTTACAAAGAAACTCGATCCATAATCCCTCATCTACAAATATCAGTTCACGTATAAAATCACTTTAGCTCCATTAAACCACATAAGATCCATCACCAAATCCCAACAACCTTAACAAAAAACATCATGATATTGACTAACGCAAATCAATCTTGAAACACCAACAATTCGTTCACTAAAACCCACAAATCAACAACTCGAAGATAACAAACTAGGTGGATTTACTTTCCGAGTGGCCATAGGAATCAATCTAAATTAAGCTGAAGTTCAATTATTGTTGTGAAGTGGGTATTAGAATTAGAACTATGAGAGTGTCGTGTTCTTGAATTGATGTTATCAAAGAGTGTTTTGGTTGTTAATTAAAGATGGATATGGAACAACACAGTTGATGTTGATGGTGTTTGTATCAGCTTTAAAGATAAGCAAAAAGAAGATCAAGTGTTTTATATTGAAAAAATTGTTGTTCTTGAGTGGGTAAAAGTATTTTTAATGATTGAATGGAAAAATGTGAGGAGCAAATGTGTTGAATGTAGATGTGCATAGCCATCTGTGTGAATGGTAGATGTTGAAAATAGAGCTGATGGGTAAGAATGGATAAAGGATAATTATGCAGGCTCATGTATATGAGATGAATTTAGAGAGGTGATATTCATTTGTGTAAAAAGTTTGAAGAAAAATGATGAAGAGACTACAAAGGATGGTTATCAAAGGCTGGTTAATACAGTAATTGAACCTTTGTGGTTGGACAAAGCCCAACAACTGACCCTTCATCAACGAACCTAGTGGCATAAACCCCCCAAGACAACAAACCCCTTTTCTGGACCCTTGTTCCTGTCTGAACCTCCCAACAAGCAATGCCTGGACTGCGGTCATAGGACCCTTGTGAACCTGTCACTGAGCAAATCCCCAGCCAGCTAAACTGTTCACCAGTGAACCCAGTCGTCGAACACCAAAATTCCAGAGATCTATGAACCTATGAACTCTATCTCTGGACCCTTCCAGCTAAGATTTCTGGACTCTGAACACCCCAGTTTCTGACCTTTCTATCTGGACCACTGACCCCTCTCGCTGGACATGGTCATAAATGCTGAAATGAAGCAAACATAGTCAAAAGACCATATCAGACCCAAATCCCCATGTCAGACATCATACAAGTCCCCCTGGTCAAGGATCCCAGCCAGTCTAACTTCTTCAGCACCATCTGGACCTTGCTTAGAAAGATCAGACCCATAGATTCCCAGATAGCTGTGTGAACCCCAGCAAGACATAACCAAGTCACCGAACTATCCACCACCAGAGATTTAAACTCACTCATCTGCTGTTCTGGACCTTCAGCAAAGACTGAACACCTTCAGCAGATTCTAGACTCCTGTCCTTCTCTTGACCCATGTCTCTGACCTTTCTACCTATCCCCATTCTCTGACCCTGCTAGAGGATCGAACTTTTTAGAGGTCAGAACCTTATACCATATCAGAGATACCAGGTCAGACAGATTGAACCACAACCATCAGGTCACAGACCTACATGAGACTCTTGTCACTGTACGAGTACTCGAGCTTGGAAAATAAAAATCGTTGAGCTTACATATCCAAAAGTGGAAGATTTGCCAACTTTTGAGGGGGAGATGAATACAATTATCAAAGTTGTATCATCATGGTTTGAAGTCATCAGGGATCAATGAACAAAGTGTGTTGTGATACAAAAGGTGCTTGTACAACAACTTTTGAGGGGGAGTGAACACACTTATGAAAGTGTTTACACACTCATCGATCATCATCAGGTATACTTATACAGACTTGTACTATTTACACATTAATCATGTATACTTGTATTCATAACCTGCTATCAAACCTCATAAACACCACAAACAACACCACCACCCCACCACTACAAAAACAAAACAAACAAACAAATCATATACCAAAAAATCAAAATTTCCAAGAGAGCACTTGTTGGTAATGTGCTTGTACAGGTTGATGTTTTGTTGAAAGAGAGAATGATGTGTTCGGGGTAGAAGTGTGGTATGTTACTGATGTTTGTTACATGAAGTGAGCAAGTGTTCCAGGATTGGTATTTAGTAGTTTGGAGTGAATTTTTCTTGTTGTGCCTGATCACCACTGCTGGAAACAAGTCTCTGAAGCTACCACTTAACTTAGGAATGAAGCTCAAGATGTTCATCTGAGACTACACTTATTTAGTCATGAATATGAAGAGCCGGTATGAACACATGTTGTAAAACTTCACATCAAAAGGTTGTTATTTATTGTATCCCTGTGTTATATCTTAGTATTTAAGAAGAAGCCGTTATGCTCACTTACTACTAAAAGACTTAGGCTATATTTCTATTCAAATAGGGGGAGATTGTTGGGACAATTTAGAGCCAAAATTGTCCCTGTACTAATTTGAATGAAATATACCCTAAGTATATTATATAGGTCGGTAAACTCAAGTAAGTTTCCTGAGTCATCCTCAAGATGTTCTTAAAAGTCCACAGAGACTCCTTCACTACTTCAGCGGATCTGAGCCAGTGAAGATAAGAACCAAGATCAGGATGATGGAGTTAGTGAGTAATGACAATGACTCACTAACTCCCTCAAGACCATCTCTAATATGAAGACCTAAAGTATTTATACTGAAGACATAGTCGGAACTTCCTTGCGTGAAAAAGGAAGAATAAAAAGTGCAAGGTGGTTACTTGATTTTATTGAAGCTTCCAAAGAAAGCTTCACTTTCCCACTATATATAGTGGTCTCATTGGTTAGAAATGGTCAGAGATTTCCATTCCACCAAAATACACATAGTGTTTGTGTTAGAATTTCCTCCTCCCAAATGGGAGTTTAGTTTGTCATCATCGCCCAGTTGTTATTCCACAAACAACCGGGCAACACGTGTATATTTGTTGATTCATTATTAATAAGATACACAAACGATGAAAAGTACAAGCTTTGTTATTAGTTAGTCAATTGGTTAATTGTGCACATTGTTCTTCGTAGATCTTTATAGATTCGATATGTGCATAAGAATAGTGGACCAACAAAAATAAGAAAGAGATTGCCATTGGTGAAAAAGAATTAAATCCTTTTGAAGTGTGCACACTCGTCGAGACAACTTTTATTACTATTTTGGAGCAGCGGGAAAAAAACGATGTCCATGTATGATATCATTTTTTGGACGTAATGTTCATTAATGAAATGACGAGGATGGAATGTACGTTGTGCATTAAATTGTTCGTCATGTTTGGTTAATCTTGTTGTAATTTCTTTCGGTAACTTTATTTATAATTTTATCATTGTTATGAATTGTCATATTTAATTATTACATTGATAAATGATTCGTGCATATTTATATTTGTGAATTCTTATGTTGACTAAATTTTATGTTGATGATTTATACAAGACAAATTATTGTTAGTTAACAACTCATGCTAAGTCCATTTAGTTAAGGATAAAGATGGTTGCCCAGCCAACATAATTTTGCGCCCATATAAATTGTTAAACATAACTATTGGTTGAATTAATACAAGACATATTATCGCGAGTCAATGATAAACATAATAAGTGCCGAAATAGTTCATCCATATTAAGTCGAAATAAACTTTGTAAACAAGTTAAAAAGTCTTGAGAATCCATACGTGATCAACCATAAATATTGTAAATCGGAAGGAATTCCCCTTTTCTCTTTATTGTTTACAACTTTAGTCATTAGTTTTCTAGTTTAATTAATATTTTAGTTGTTAAGGTTTTAAAACCTAAACTTTTATTGATATATGATCACAACCCCAAAACTTAGAATAAGACCACATACTCACTGTGGATTTGATACTTGTCCTATCTTGTATAAGGTAATTAGATTATTATTTTTGACCGGTGTGACGACCACTGTCAATTTTGGCGCCGTTGCCGGGGAGTTAGTGCGATTTTGTTTTAAGTTTATGTTAATAGTTTTATTTTAAAAATACAAAAAGATTTTCTTTTTCTTTTATTTTATTTTATTTTGTTTGTTTCTTTCTTGCGTTTAAGCAATTTAGTGCATGCACACACGTCATGTAGAAACTAGAAGGGGGGGGGGGGGGGGGTTGAATAGTTTCTCATCGGTTTATCTCCTAATTATAATTCCTTTCAATTAGGTGAGTGCACAAAACTATCTTTTACTTCAAATCTAGTTGCATAATGATTGGGTTCAATTCTAATGCATTAACAATGTATCATAAGTGTAGTGATAATGAATGTGAGTAAAGAGTAAGGAAAGAAACAACCTAGTAGGATGACACCAAGATTTGTAGTGGTTCGGCAACGAGGCTCTATCCTCGTTCCTACTCCACTCCTCGAGTACACCTTACTCGAGATTTCCACTATATCCACATGCTCCCTTCTTGGCGGAGAAAACCTTACAACGTCGCTTACATTATTTTCTGACACTAAGCTAAATGTTGAGACCTAATCTTAGCTAGGACCAATCTACACAACGTCACCCACTTCACTCTTTAATGAGACAAGGCTAGATGTCGAGTTCTAATCTAAAGGTAGAACCAATCTTCCCAACGTTGCCTACTTCACCATTTTCTGACACAAGGTTAGATGTCGAGTTCTAATCCAAAGCTAGAACCAATCTTCACGACTCTTCACTTTGAAGCTAAGTGAGAACTTAACACAACACAACTACATATCACTTTATAGTTTAGTGAGAACTCACAAGACACAACCACATCACTTTATAGTTTAGTGAGAACTAACAAGACACAACCACATCACTATATAGTTTAGTGAGAACTAACACAACTAGTTACAGCTCAACTAAACATATCCAAGTACACACATGTATCTTGGATCTACACAACATAAATCCAAGCACACACATGTGCAATGGATGTACACAAATCTAATCCAAGTATTCACAAATAACTTAGATGAACACAACTAGTCCAAGTATTCACAAATACATTGGATCTACACAAGACACACATAAACAAATGATGAACATGACTAGATCTTCAAGAGGAGGTGATCTTCATCAATGCTACATCTTTAATCACATCACAAGTATGTGAGTGATCTTCTCTTTGGACAAGGTAAAGAAGGAGATCAAGAGGATAATCATGAGTAAACATACTTAACACATTAAGTGATCATTTACAAATGACTAGGATTAGAAAGGAGAAAGAAGACTAAAGAAGATGTCCAAAAAGGGTTGATGAGAATGCAGATTTGATCCACTATTTATAAGACAAACATCCAACGGCTATATCTGTCCGCGGTTCCTTATTGGTACCCGCGGTTCCTTATCGATAAGGAACCACCATAGGTGCTAAGGTACCGCTGGCATAGACTCCACTCCTTTTTGTCTTTTAGTGAATTTGAAATATCTGAGGTTGTTTAAACCTTCAAAGGATATTCTCATGGCATATGGAATATGCCATATTCAAATTTGCATTTTCAATTTAATAAAATATTTTCTTAAAAATAAAGTTTATTAAAAATCTTTTGTAATGTTTGATAAAAGTGAGTTTTAAGGCTAATCACTTTTATGATCACTAAGCATGATTAAGATATGTTAGTGTAATGATTATTACCTTGATGATAGTGTTTGTTAGATAATTCGTTTTATGATTGTGTTTGAAAATAAATGTCTTTGTAATTTGTCGTGATCAAAACTAAGAAAGATTAATTAATACTAACAATGTTTTTAGGCATTGCTTATGCATTAACAATCTCCTCCATTTTGATTACGACAAACTATAAACTCATTTATGTAAAATACAAGTTTTATTCGAATTATTAACGAGTTTATCACTATCATTTCTCCCCCTTTGTCGAAGCAAAAAGGTTAGCACAAGTATTTGAAGAAGAAAAGAATCGGACTTTTGCTAGTAGTTCCCCCTTGGTGCTTACTCCCCCTTGCTTGGGGCACCAAGTCAATGAGCTAAGGTGACATGCTACACAAAGGTTAGAAGAAAGAAAAGAAACACCAATGTATGTATGTGCATTACTTACTAACTAGCTTGAGAGGGAAAAGGAAAAGAAATCTCAAATTAGAAGTAAGCATTTGCTAAGTATGTCCAAAGAGTGTGTATTGACAACATCATAGTTCAATTGGTGGAATAAAGGAAGAAAAGAAACATCCAAACCAATCAAAGATGATTTAAAATGTCAATGGGTTAAAATTTAGAATTTATGGAATCACCCATAATTAATTTTAAGTTTTAACTATGATAAACTCCTTAACAAATGTGTGTAACAAAATTAGAGGGAAAGGTAACACACATAACATTCATATTACAAAAATATGAAATAACAAAGAAGATAAATATTCATACACCCAATATGAATATTAAAAGCAAAAAAATATGGAAAATAGACCACAAAGGATAAGCTATTCTAATAGTGATAATCTTCAAAGATTGCTTAAAAAAATTATTGACTCAAACAACTAAAGTACAAAGAGTGGCTTAGTTGGAAAAGAAAGACGACAAAGCATCATTCGAAGTTTTGTTCATGGGAACAAAAACTTTGAGAGGAGGTCGAGTGAGGAGGAATTCAAGAAAATTTAGCTTGTCATAGATATGAGCAAGTTCAATTTGTTGAAAACGACAACAAGCACACGAGGAACCATAATGCAAAACAAAGTCGTTAGATGGGGAAGGTCCATCAAGATTAAAGTTTGGTGGGGAGGGAGATAATGGATAAGAAATGTTTTCACAATGCCTAGTGAGGTTAGGGAAATAATTTAGGTCATTGAGTTGAGGAGAGTTGAAAGGTTTAGATGGTGGTGGAAGAATTTTTGTTTCTTCGGTATTGGATTTATAGAGTAAGTCTCATTCCAATATTGAATCAGAGAGAAAGAGGAATTCTTAGAGGATTTTGAAGAAGAAGAATCATGAGGACTTGTTCTTTTTTATCCAAATGTGTTTGACCGAGATTTTTGGTTTCTTTGAAAGCTTAGAAGAGGAAGCTTTAGGTTGAGAAGTTTGCGACAAAGAAATGTCAAGGTTAGAAAAGGAAGAATTAGGCATTGTGAGGGATGAAGGAAAGAACTCCCAAAAGAGAAGAATTTAAAGAAAATAGACAAGGCAAAGATTTGAAATGAAAAAGAAAGGTTTTAGAGAATGTTTAGCCAAATTGGGTAAACAAAGAATCTTAATAAAAACAATGGTCAAAGAAGAAAGACCAAAAATAAGCCAAAATCGGCTTTACTAGGCGCGGTTCTTTAAAGAGGCCCGCGGTTCCATATCGATATGGAACCGCCTGGAGGCTTGAGAACCGCGTCCAATGGACTGCAAAACCAGATTTTCAAAAGTTTTGGACAAAGATAAGACTTTTTCAAAAATTTGCAAATCTTGGATTTTTACCTCTTTTAGCACTAGAGTATGCTATGGTTGCATAAAAGCAACACATTCACAAAGAATGTCGTGACAAAGAGTGAAAAAATATTTAAATAACATTTTGGTCCAACTTTAAGTCAAGTTTTTAGAGGTTGAAATAGATTTAGGTTCAATTTTAAATAAATTGAAGTTGTTTAATGTGATCACATAGATTAAAGCACACAAAAACTAAATCCATAAATCATCCACATGAGAAAATCATGAGGGAGAGAAAAGGAAATACAAGAATTAAAAAGACAATTAACTATTACAAAGATAGCTAACAACTAGGTCTTGAGTTCGTAGTTCTCTTTATCTTGACCTTCTTTTAAAAAAATGTTAATTTGAAAACCATCATTCATCTCCTAGGAGGAGGCATGGAGAACAAGACAAGCAAGAAGTCATGCAACCTTCTATGAAGGCCAAGCATTTCCATCCTTAAGTTTTGAATGATGTAGTTATTATAAAGACAACATGGGTAATTTGCACCATGAGCTTCTAAAAACCCAAAGAAGTAAGGATCACCCATGAAGTGAGGGATAGGAATGCCCAAAATAGGAGCATTAGTGTTAGAGGGTGTAGGAGGCATGGTGTCCAAGGGTGAGATGGGAAAGTTTAGTGGAGTAAAAGGAGAGGTGACGAAAGGCTCAAGTACAAAGGGGATACTTTGTAGAGGTTGAGGTTCAGAAATCCCATCCAAAGGAGGAATAGCGGTGAAAGGTGAAGATAGATCATTCATTCTTGATTGGAATGAAGAGGAGGTAGAACCATGAGAATGGTTAGTACCATGGATAGAGTTTGTCTTGAATGGAGCAAGGGGTGGGGAAGGTTAAGATGAAATGAGAATGGGAGAGATCTCATTCATGGGAGTGTGAAAAGATGAAGAACCAATGTTGGGTATCATGATCTTAGTTTTGAGGCTTCTTTTTGAGGAAGAAGTTTTAGAAGAAGTGGATGTTCTAGTGGACACCATGATTGTGTGTTAAGGTTTAGAGGAATGTTGAAGGGATGAAGAACACAATCAACATGAGAGGGTTTAAGAGGAGAAGAGAATTATCCAAACTAGTAATGGGTTAAAATCATTTTAGGTGAATAATGAAATTAGGTACCCTAGTTTAGGAAAGTGCAGGTTTTTCAAAAATTTTATCAAAGTTTTACACAGATTAAGGAAAATAGTGTAAAGTAAAGATTCTGTCAAAACAGGAATAGGCGGTTCCTTACGTAGGTACGCGGTTCTTTATCGCTAAAGAACCGCGGGTTAGATATGGAACCGCGTCCAGTGGTCACAGAAAAATACACTTCCAAAAACTTTGGTCATCCCAGATTTAACACAGGTAAATATCAAGCCAAAGTTAACTATAAGTCAAAAAATCTAGGAGGCTACCAAGCACATAATGAGCACAAAGCTATGTAAATCGGATGAACGATTACATAGATAATTAAGGATTACAATAGTTAGCAATCCAAATAAGTAGTAATAGTTAATATATAAACATAAAAGAAAAGAAACCAGATGTTCAACACATAGCATGCTCAACAACATGTTCTCCTTGAATCAAATCAAAGTCTTTATCTTCTTTTCTTTCCAAATCCCTTGATAAAATTCCCTAAGTATTTGAATCCCTTTCTTGACTCCACTAGATGTTCAAACAACTCACCTCGAGTCCTAAGATTTTCACGGAAGAGAAACTCCATGTTGAGGTCTTCTGATACTTCACTAGTGGAATGGTGAGGAGGAGGATCTAAGTCTTCAAGTCCATCCATGAATGAGTTTGTGGATTGACGGGAGTTACTTGAAGAGCCGACATGAGCACTAGTACCCATGTCACCACCATCACTTGGTGACATATCAAAGTCCTCTTCATCGGACTCTTGTTGATTATGTTTTCTCGAACCTTTATCACTTCTAGGCTTTCTTTCATATACCTCTTGAATAGGTAACATTACCCGTTGAACCGGTTGAAAGCGAGAGAAGTTAAGGAAG
Organism: Glebionis coronaria; assembly: GCA_025667525.1. NCBI lineage: Eukaryota > Viridiplantae > Streptophyta > Magnoliopsida > Asterales > Asteraceae > Glebionis > Glebionis coronaria. Next base: position 521,512,846 of record CM046879.1, read on the forward strand.
GGGAAATCATGAACAACCCTCTTAAAGAGGCGAGTAAGAAGCATAGCATAGGGTAGATTTGTTTTGGGTTTGGAAAGAGCATAATAAATTCCTCGAGCGATATAGTATGCCAAATTATACTTGGTTTCGGTAAAGATGCAAAATAGCATATGCACCATACATGTCGGAATGTGATCCCGGTTCCCACCAAGACAAAATACATTCTCCCTAAGGATCTCAGCTCAACGAACCATAAAATCCTTAAGGTTTCTTGAGAGAACCTCATAACGATTTACAAGTCGTTTATTAGAAAGAAGGCTTCTCACAACGTTTCCATCACGCTCTTTGGAAATGATTTCAAGGATAAACTCAAGATCAACTTCATAGTTTTCATTTGGAGGTTTATCGTTGGATTCATATGTGAGACCCCCAGAATCTGACATGGAACAACTAGGCAACGAGGGGGTAACACGTCATAGTACAAGAAACAATGAATTACAGTTGACACAAAGCTGACGTAATAAAAACATGTACATTACATCATAAAAGTTCAGAGTTTTAAACATAGGTCCCAGAGTTTTATATGCGGAAAAATATATTATTTCATCTTGATTTATAACTTAAAGTTGCCCAAAAGATAGAATAAACTTCTGATAGTTTATATAAAACCAATCTTTCAAAAGCATCACAGAAATCTCCAAGCTGCGATAATATCATGCGGGCTCCCATCCAAGCAAAGCTAAGTAATAATACCTGAGATTAAACATGTAAAATCGTCAACACAAATTTGAGTGATATTCATAGGTTTAGCAATGAGGATGTGGAACACAAGCATTCATTTGTAAACAAGAAATAGGGAAAATGGTTATGTACAGTAACCATTGTACGAAACATTATTATTGCTGTTTAGTTCATGAACCGAAGCTTAACTCGGTGTAAGTTCCTCTAGTCAGTATTCAGCCTAAATACTCAAGTGATAAACAAATATTAGTGCGTCAAGGTAATCGGGACGGGGATAGTCAATCCCGATGGATCCACCCACAACATTCGCGCTTGGTAGCAGGATTAATTAACGGTTCATTATCAATGAGACGGACTTAAGGCTAAAGACTAAAAGCAATAATATCAATGAAAATCAGTTGGAAATCCTCAAGTTCTGGAAAGCATACAATTTCTGGATAGCATACAAGTTGAGGATAGCACACAATTTTTAAATTGTTGTGTTCTACAATGTAAAATCTCACCCCGTGTTTAGAAACCATGTACAAGTAAAAAGGGGCTACGAACTCACCTTAGCCACGAGGTAATTCAATCACGGTACTCAAAAACTGAGTAGAAACAATGGTAGTGAGACGATCACCGACGATATGGATGCGCGGGGAAACACGAAAACCGCAACCTATCAAAATAAGGCGCGCGTTAAGACTCGAACTCAAATATTGATATGTACCAAATATAATACGACTCAAATGTTTTCAAAGTATTCATGTTTGAAAACAAATGACATGAACAAAAAGAATTCATACTAACCATTTATTCCAACACTACAAGTTAAAACACTCGTACACTTGAAATTGACCCGTTATACGACGCCAAGTTAACGCAAGTCAAACTATCCTTTAACCTTACTTGGACCAGTAGCTAAGTCATTTATATAATGACTAAGCAATTGAGTAAGTCAGTGTCACACCCCACCATGGCGGAATATGGGGTGTGACGTATGAATCTAATCCCCCAAATCCCCACTATCTAGTTCTCTCACTACAAGCTATTCTATACGTAAAAAGCCATTTTTTTCCCGGTATAGTTTACTAGTCATTAAACGACCACATGAAGTGAACTTAACACAACACTTGGATTCTACCCTACTGGAGTTATGTTGTTATATGATATAAGAACTCCAAAAACCAATTTTACTTTCTACTTACATGTTTAACCCTTTCGTTTAGTCTCTACACCAAAAGTCGTTTTCATAAAGCTGATTTTTTGTACAAGCTAAATGTTTGACACCAAAAGCCCGACCTAAACACCATAACTTTTATTGAAAATCTCTAGTCCTTTTATATACATTATAAAGAGTTCCCAAATCAAAAATATTTGGCTATCTCATTCGTTTGGTTAGGTTTTGACTCAAATTCCCGAAATCCAAATTTATAACTAAACAGCACACTGTTTTTGGGAAAATTGTTTGACGACCTTCCCTAACTCCATTTTCGACCAACCTTACATTTTTGAAAACTAGACTCTCTGAACTTAATTTAAAAAAAACGAAACTCGACCAAAAGTGCTACCTACTGCCCGGAACAGTCGACACAAAACAGCCTTAAAAATTAGCTGTTTTACGCCTTTATGCACTAACCTTCTAAACATCATTAATTACCCCTAAATTATTAAACAAGAACCCTAAAATCATTAATTGATCTTAATTACTATAATTTATAGAAAATTAATAAAACCCTAATCATCTCAATGATAGTTAATTAACATTACAATCATGATTAATTAATAAAAACATGAATTAAGTTAAGGTTTTAATTGATTACTTACCTTGAATCAAGAAACATTTGATGAAACACTAAAAAAAAATTGATGAACCGATTGATTATAAATCTCTAGAGATTTTTATGATTTTTATTTTTACTAAAAGATTTTATATAGTTTAGTTACACAATCCTGGCCTAATACAAAAACGTTGTTTCCTTTTTTTCCTTTTTCTTTTTCCACCGTCCTTTTTAATTTTTTTACCAAAAATAATATTTTTTTTCTTATTTATTTATTTCGTTTTTTAATTATATTATTCCTTATTTATATTTATTATTTATTTATTTTATTAATCCCTTAATTAATTTATTTACACCTAAACCTTTTAACTAGTCAAATTTTACGCGATTACCGTAAAAAACGTAAATATACAGTTTTATGAAAATTCTTAAAATATGAAATAAACTTTATAACTAAGTCATAAATGACTTAAAACCATCCCGTAAATTATTCCCGTGACTAAATACCTCTTCCGAGACCTCTAAACACTAAGCCCTAAATCGTAAAAATACGATTTACTATAATACTTATACGTACACATAAAATCCTAAAATAGCACCGCATTCTATCATAGTTACATCCAAGTGAACAAATGAGCATGAACTAACCCCATCATATCATTATATAATGCACCACGCAATACACAAACGAAGACTAACATCCAATCCAAGGCTCAAATATAAACATATTGCACATAAACACACACTAAGCACATAATCAAAGTCAAACAGTAAAAAGTGACAAATCCAAAATCTAGGGTTGTCACATCACTCCCTCCTAATAGAAATCTCGTCCCGAGATTTACTCCCAAACTAAAACTTCATTTCACAACCAACTCGCTATCTCTCTCATGAGACGTAACCGGATCATCCGTATGATTACAACAACGCTCTCAATGAATATAAGCTAACGACAAATTTTAGGATCCCCAACTTCGGATAACGGATCAAACCCATGGACAACTAATGGACGTTTACGTGAACGAATTAAAAAAATATGAACCTAAACCATGAAACTCCTAAAGATACTCAAACATAAACATGTAGCTAAGTATGAACTTACTATGGTTCAATTCATACTAGTCAAAATATCACAATAAATAACATCCAAACACATCAATTAATATAAAATGCACACATACCCCTATGACGCCTATATGTAAGGACCCTTAAGCTATAGACTAGGCTACGCGACTAGGCAACCTAATTCTCTATAACCTGTCTCTGATACCATTCTGTCACAACCCACCATGGCGGAATATGGGGTGCGACGTATGGATATCATCACAACAACAACGTGTCTATATAGAGAACTAAATGAAATTGAAATATCATAAATGGCAACACAAATGTCGTGACAATATCTCAACAATGCAGGCGTCTAGGTAAGTAGGTAACATGCCTACCTCTTACCAAAGACATACAAATGAACAAACATCAAACATATAGGTACCACAAAGTTCACTTAATCAAAACACAAAATAAAATCTAAGAGGAAAGGGATTCCTCCTAATGCTATCCTAGCAGCCTCTATACTTTAGCCACTTCTAACCTCATCATTCTCTACTACCTCACTTGAAAATGACACTAAAATCTGTCAGCATAAAGTTGGTGAGAACATAGGTTTAGGTTATCTAGAACATTATAAGAAACCTTGACATCCGCTGTAAATAAGTTGAAAAAAAACAATTTATAGTAATGGACCATAATGTGATAATCATGTTACATGCATCTACAACAAAACTTAAACCAAGTACCGATCACATCTACAATTCACAAAGCACACTATAACAATCAAGAAGTATCCCGTCACACACACAAGAACACACCCACACTATCCGGATCTTTCCCACACCACCTGTGGAAGATGAACTATATCCCCGTCATATCATTATATAATGCACCACGCAATACACGAACGAAGACTAACATCCAATCCAAGGCTCAAATATAAACATATTTCATAAACACACACTAAGCACATAATCAAAGTCAAACAGTAAAAAGTGACAAATCCAAAATCTAGGGTTGTCACAGTCACCATGTCCGATGGTGAATACTCAAACTCACGCAACACAAGCATTGAACTAAGTGTCCAAAATAAAATCAGCAAGTACACCCCGAATGTACACACCGATCTACTCTATCTAGACTTGTCCGTTTTACTTGAAAATTGGTGTCAAGGTCACTTATAACCTGTATAAGACCTCACCAAAATTTAATCCAAAGTTTACACTTTAAAATCCATCAGCTCGACACTAAACTCGACTCCATATTTGGGACAGATTTGTGCACTTGTTTTGTAAAACCGTTTGGACCACTTTAAAAGTACTAACTCGACAATCCGTCTTTTGAAATCACTACTAGACTCATCAAACTCAGTTTGTAAACTTTGAAAATCAGTAGTATAAACTATCTAACCAAGCCTAAAGTCCCCGAGAGTCGACCCAAAATCAGCCACAATTTCGGATTGTGCCTACTTGCGTCTCCCGGTACACGAAAACTAAAACTAGCATCACTTTGGACTCGTAATGACTTAGAAGCTCTATCTTATACCAAAACGACCGTCTCGGAAAACTCTACAACCATATCAAATAATCTTAGCCTTTCTCAGAACATAAACCCACGAAAAATCTGTTTAATACCTGCTGTCCCAAAATACCTTTTTAGAAAACAATACAAATCAATGTTTCAACCAAAACCACTCATTCTTATACTTATAGAATCAATATACCATAATTCCTATCAACCAAACACTCCTAAAAACAATTTTATGAAAAATCTAACAAAAATCAAAGATTAAAAACACAACCTCTAAAGATCAAATAGTGATGATCTTACCAAGATCATCACATGCATGGTGTTTTAAATATAATCCAACCACAAATTCATAAAATCATAGAAACTTGATGCATGTGGGATATTTTTGTATCATCTTGATCACCTTTTGATTTTAGAAATGGGACTTGGATTAGATTTAACTAGATCAAGATAAAAATCATATGATTTTGGTGTTTTGGGTGGTTGGAGCTCACGGCAAGAAAAGCAAAAATGGGGGGGGGGGGGAGAGAAACTATTTTTTTTGTGTGTTTTGAAATGATAAAAATGAGTGAAAGTTGATGAATATTGCTTATATAGTGTGGTTAGGGTAGAATTAGCAAATATTGGATAGTTTTGGACCTAAAAGCAATTAATAGTTTTAAAGGGTAGAAAATGGTTATTGGTAAATATTAAAAATATTTACGGGGCTCGGGTTTCGTAAAAATACTTTTCAAAAGTTACAATGCATCATAAAAATGATTATATGATTTCCCGACACGACTTAATACGTAATTAAAACGAAATCGTCGAAAATATTAATAATCGATAAATAAACGTAAACTTTTTGGCATCCGTCGGTATCGCGATCACTAGGAATTCTCGTTGTACATTGATTTGAATAAACTCGTTTGTAAAACGCATGCGGGTGATTTTAAATCAAAAACTTTGATTTAAATTAAATATGGAAAAATAGAATAAAAATTTTATAATTCCATACAAAGTATTTATCGATGATCAGAAAAATACTTAAAAAGTATAATTTTAAAAATCTCTGGATTTACATATAGCAATACAAGAAAACATAAGACGTTGGAAAATTCAAGAAGCATGAATAAAAAGAATAAAATAATGCTGGGAAAGTACCGGTTCTTAAAGTCTTCCCCCCTAAAGGAACTCTGGTCCCCAGGGTTCTCCTGAAAACAGTAGAAGATGCAAACAAGAGGGGGTACAAAGTGTAGAACAAAATTCATTGCTTCCCAGGTAATTTCTACATCACGACGAACCTTAACAATTGGAACTCACTACGCTTCAGTACGAAGAAATATTCAAAATATAGAATGAACATGAGAATCACATAATTGGACAAGGTGTGTTAAGAATCAAGATTGTTAATCAACAAGGAGTCGCAAATCGTGCAACTGTAAAACATTACAATCTTAAAACGTAAGAATCTATTTACAAGAGAAATAGAAGGGAAAAATGAATTACATATGATCATTCAAAATACAAGCTGTCAAAATCAGTTGTCTAGGATTTTGGTATTACTTTAAAACATAGTTTTAAATATTTTCTTTATTAAAAGAAAATTTTACAAGGTGTAGTGATTTAAAAATCAAACTCTATATAAAATGAACGGGTAAACAGTTATCAAAACTTTTTCTTGATCAGGAATTCAAAGTAAAAGTAACTCAGTTCAAATAGTTATCCTGGTTGACTTAATAACTTTTGGATGTCTGCATGAAATTATCGTATAAAACTTAGGTTTATCGTTACCATTAGAAAAATCAGATTTTCCAAGTTATTTAGAATCATTGTTAGAAATTTTAAATTAATTTAATAATTTCATTAGATTGACAGTAAAGTATGATAAAATCAATTACTTAAAAGATACAACTTGACACTGTTTAAACATAAGTTATAAATTTACCCAAGAGGATGTACAGATTCGATATTAAACTTGAAATGGGTATTTTGGCAATTTAAACATTTGGTAAAATGTATAAAACATTCTTAAAAATTATTAATAATTTTTAGAAATTCAAGAAAGTGTTTAAGGTATCAAATGATAAACACGTAACAGTTTCTGGTTTTCAGAAAGTGACAAAATAGCAAACGATTATGAAACGAATATCGATAAACAATTAGTATACAAGCAATAGCACGAGGGAATAAAACAGAAGTCGTATCAACTCTTAATAAACATGATAGAATAGATGCGTCGATGATAATAAAAATAATGAGAAACAAAGGAATTATAGCAAGTCGTCACTTCTTGAGTTCAGTTGGTGACACCAATAACGGCTTATTAAGTTTTCGGTGGTCGGCATACGATCGAAAGAGAAAAGCCACACAACGAATCTTCGAATCAAAGAAAATTCTTAAGAAGTCAACTGAAAGTAATTCCAGTAAAATGAACAACATTAGCAATGAAAGGCGAAATCAACACATGATTCATACGAATGAATTTTCAAGGCGATAGTGTCTTAACACATATCATGACAATTACACGGAATTATCGTTCACATCCAATCGTAAATCATTTATCGCGTCCAGAGACGTTTCATAGGTCTACCAAGATAGACAAAAAAAATCAATCATAGAAGCATAACAACGTTGAAACTTTCAAGTCTGGTATCAATGGTAAGAATTTAGACAGGTGGTAACGAAAATCGCATCATGAGGATGATGAGGTAACAGGTAAAACAAAGATTGTTGAGTAAGGAAATATGTGCTCGAGGCATGTACTTTGTTCAAGAAAAGATAAGGGTTCATATGTGTATGTCACGAATTGTTGTTACTCGCATAAGGTGTAAAAGTTTTCAAAACTTTACTTTTATCTTAAAGAACATAACTATCAAGTTGATTCTTGGTTAAATATTTAAGGTGACTACTATTCGGCCTTGCATGGCTCCTTCTAAATTAAGCATAGGTGATCAGGCCATGCATAATTTAGGACTAGCAATGCGATGCTCATCTTCGTCAAACCAATATTACATATAATATGATTTAAAATATGTATATAATAGCATTTGTAAAAACAGGAATCAAAATAACATATGAAACTTTTCGCCTATAAGTTACTGGCTAACTGTTTAAATCAACAATTTGTATAGTTACAAGGGTTCTTGATAAGACCGAAGTAAAACAATTTGGGAAAATACATTGTAAAATTAATATAAATTAATTTTATAAGATAACCTTCAAGTATTTAAGAAAGCCCAAATGAAACCTTTTGTAAAATGATTTGCAAACAATATCCGTTTGAGTTCATATGATAACTTGTAAAATAGCGAGTGGGTAACATGAGGGTAATAAAGGGTAGTTCAAGGCAATCAATGAAATGGTTACAAGGTGATAAGGTTTCAAGAGATTTAGCCGAAATCGTCAAGAGACACGTGTCAAGATGGTAACGAACGATACGAAAACAAGATCTTCAAATCTCGGCCCGAGTCAGTGGTACAATAAAAGCAAAGAAAGACAATAGAATGACAATTAAGTCATAAATAAAATAAAGGATAAAGGAATCCGTATGTGTGCACATCGTGATTTATTTGACAAAAATATACTTTTAAGAAAGTAAGGTATCAGTTAACTAATAGTACAATCACACCGAAAAGTTTCTATATTAGGAAGTTACCGAATTTCAAAAGTTCAAGATCTATGTATAAGTATGACCGAACTCAAAGTTACTATTTTATACTTGTTCCAACGCAATCATTGTTTTTAGTTTGCAAATATCATTAGTTAAAGTTTTACGAGCTCAAACGAACTCAAAAACGCTTGAAATCATATTTTTAAGGTCTATCAGTTTTGACTTTGGGTTTGACTAGACCAATTAACTCACTAAACGATATTCTAAGACTCAAAGTATAATGCATCTCGATGTAAAACAATGTTTTGAACAACTTTCTAGTTTTACTCGAGACGTGAAACGTATCACAAATGGACGAAAATGCCCTTGCATTAAATCTGTCAACAAAATGATATTTTAGAATTATTCAGAAATTAACTTCTTATATTTTACCATCTCAAATGAGCATAACTTGCTCGATTTTAATGTTTACTGGTAAAATATTATGTCATAAACGAATTTCTCAACAGGGAGAAATATATATTTTTATGTCTAAGGTTATAAAAATATTTTCTCGACATGGTTAAGTTCCCTGTAAAGTTTCTGTACAAAGTATATTTTTCGACACAGTTTGAAATTAAATCCAATTTCATAATAACTCAAAATTAATGTACACACAAAACTTGTGGATTCCATAAAAAACAAAGGAGAATAAACTGTATAGTTAATCATGTAAAGAAACACAGTATAAAAATGGTTCAAGAATGCCAATTATAATCTGAGAGATAAAAAACGACGCATAACATTCAAGTCTTCGATTTCGAGATGCATTACAGGAAGGTCTCCCGGCAGCGTGATTTTCCAAAATCACAAGACATACCGAGAAGAAACAAAATATTAACAAGTCACACTCCTGAGGCGAGGAGGTTTAATGAAAAAGGGAGGATACAAGTAGGATCGTATTCCAAACAATCGTCACATAATAAATGATGATCATGTGTTCAAGGTACAACGGATGTTGTAAGTCGAATTCGAAACGTAGAATGGTCAATGAAATAAGGTGTAATCCATGTACAATTGTCGTGTAAAACAGTGGCGTAAAGGTAAATCAAGATTATGAAAACCCACGATATTATTCAGGTACTGATTCAACGAATGCTTCGAGATGTGTGACTCACACGATGTCTTTTAGTCTTTCTGGGAGACGCATTGAGCTACACAATGGTCTATAGACTAGACATTCAATTACGAACGATCGGAAAGAAAATCTGCGTATCTAAATAGATATTTAAAAGAAAATAAACAATGGAAGCAACATGCACGGTAGTAAAGTGAAAATCAGGAGTTTCATCGAAAAACAACACTTATTCAATTCCGAACAATGGTATCACAAGAGTATGCACAACATGTAGCAGCGAGTCGAGAAAAATAGATGATTCAAAATGAACGAGTATATGAAGTCAGTCGTATCACGCATAAATGAAATTGCAATAGTACTCAGAAAAATGAGTATGAAAAGTCGGCAGCATATGCGCTCTGAATACAAGCATGTAACGTTATAACGATATAAAATCATTGCAATAAGATCAATTCACAAGAACAAGAATTCAAGAAATACAGTATAGGCAGATGTAATCACAGTAACATTCAATGATAATTCATGAAGCACTAGGCTTTGTAAAGGCATAGTAATTATCGCCATTAAGATAATGTAATATTTCAACATGAAATCAAGAGATGAAATACTAAAACGATAATTAAAAGTAAATAATAAGGATTAGAGAGTTACCCGCCCAAATATCGATCAACATTGGCAGATTCTGTGGTCGACATTTAAAACATGAAATAATTGAACTTTCGGTTATAGACTAAGTTTTTGAAAAATGACTCAGTTCCCTATTACCATCGCTCTGATATCAATCGGTGAGACCCCCATAATCTGACATGGAACAACTTGGCAACAAGGGGGTAACACGTCATAGTACAAGAAACAATGAATTACAGTTGACACAAAGCTGACTAATAAAAACTTGTACACTACATCATAAAAGTTCAGAGTTTTAAACATAGGTCCCAAAGTTTTATATGCGGAAAAATATATTATTTCATCCTGATTTATAACTTAAAGTTTCCCAAAAGATAGAATAAACTTCTGACAGTTTATATAAAACCAATCTTTCAAAAGCATCACATAAATCTCCAAGCTGCGATAATATCCTGCGGGCTCCCATCCAAGCAAAGCTAAGTAATAATACCTGAGATTAAACATGTAAAATCGTCAACACAAAGTTGAGTGATATTCATAGGTTTAGCAATAAGGATGTGGAACACAAGCATTCATTTGTAAACAGGAAATAGGGAAAAATGGTCATGTACAGTAACCATTGTCCGAAACATTATTATTGTTGTTTAGTTCATGAACCGAAGCTTAACTCAGTGTAAGTTCCTGTAGTCAGTATTCAGCCTAAATACTCAAGTGATAAACAAATATTAGTGCGTCAAGGTAATCGGGACGGGGATAGTCAATCCCGATGGATCCACCCACAACATTCGCGCTTGGTAGCAGGATTAATTAACGGTTCATGATCATTGAGAGGAAACTTAAGGCTAAAGACTAAAAGCAATAATATCAATGAAAATCAGTTGGAAATCCTCAAATTCTGGAAAGCATACAATTTCTGGATAGCATACAAGTTGAGGATATCACACAGTTTTTAAATGGTTGTGTTCCACCATGTAAAATCTTACCCCGTGTTTAGAAACCATGTACAAGTAAAAAGGGGCTATGAACTCACATTAGCCACGAGGTAAGTCAATCACGGTACTCAACAACCGAGTAGAAACAATGGTAGTGAGACGATCACCGACGATATGGATGCCCGGGGAAACACGAAAACCGCAACCTATTAAAATAAGGCGCGCGTTAAGACTCGAATTCAAATATCGATATGTACCAAATATAATACGACTCAAATATTTTCAAAGTATTCATGTTTCAAAACAAATGACACGAACCAAAAGAATTCATACTAACCATTTATTCCAACACTACACGTTAAAACACTCGTACACTTGAAATTGACCCGTTATACGACGCAAAGTTAACGCAAGTCAAACTATCCTTTAACGTTACTTGGACCAGTAGCTAAGTCATTTATATAATGACTAAGCACTTGAGTACATCACCATGTCCGATGGTGAATACTCAAACTCACGCAACACAAGTATTGAACTAAGTGTCCAAAATAAAATCAACAAGTACACCCCGAATGTACACACTGATCTACCCTATCTAGACTTGTCCGTTTTAAATGAAAATTGGTGTCAAGGTCACTTATAACCTGTATAAGACCTAACCAAAATTTGAGCCAAATTTTACACTTTAAAATCCATCAGCTCGACACTAAACTCGACTCCAAATTTGGGACAGATTTGTGCACTTGTTTTGTAAAACCGTTTGGACCACTTTAAAAGTACTAACTCGACAATCCGTCTTTTGAAATCACTACTAGACTCATCAAACTCAGTTTGTAAACTTTGAAAAACAGTAGTATCAACTATCTAACCAAGCCTAAAGTCCTCGAGAGTCAACCCAAAATCAGCCACAATTTCGGATTGTGCCGACTTGCGTCTCCCGGTACACGAAAACTAAAACTAGCATAACTTTTGACTCGTAATGACTTAGAAGCTCTATCTTATACCAAAACAACCGTATCGGGAAACTCTACAACAATATCAAATAATATTATCCTTTCTCAGAACTTAAACCCACGAATAATCTGTTTAATACCTGCTGTCCCAAAATACCTTTTTAGAAAACAATACAAATCAATGTTTCAACCAAAACCACTCATTCTTATACTTATAGATTCAATATACCATCATTCCTATCAACCAAACACTCCAAAAAATACTTGTATGAAAAATCTAACAATAATCAAAGATTAAAAACACAACCTTTAAAGATCAAATAGTGATGATCTTACCAAGATCATCACATGCATGGTATTTTATACATAATCCAACCACAAATTCATAAAATCATGGAAACTTGATGCATGTGGGATATTTTTGTATCATCTTGATCACCTTTTGATTTTAGAAATGGGACTTTGATTAGATTTAACTAGATCAAGATAAAAATCATATGATTTTCGTGTTTTGGGTGGTTGGACCTCACGGCAAGAAAAGCAAATAGGGGGGGGGGGAGAGAAACTATTTTTTTGTGTGTGTTTTGAAATGATAAAAATGAGTGAAAGTTGGTGAAAGTTGCTTATATAGTGTGGTTAGGGTATGTATGACGTAACACACGACTTATAGAACAAGAAATAAAGATGATGAAGAACAAGATTAAACCAAAAAAGAAAGATTAGATTAGATGAAGGAAACGAGAAAAACAAAGGTTGTGAATTCTTAGTGAGAGAAATACAAATGTTTCTCTCTCTACAAACTAAGGAATGGAAGACACACACAAAAATGAGGCTTAGGAGGCCTTTTATACTATGTAGTAAGTATTTAGGAGGCCTTCCTCATTTGTGTGTTTAGGACTAATTCCCGTTACTTAAACATTAATAACTAAGAACTCTCGACACTGTTGAATAGTATTTTTCACGAGCTTCGTAACGGTATATTATATAACCATCACTTTAAATACGGCTAACAATCTCCCCCTAAGGGGTGGTCATGTAATATGTGACTTCACTTCGTTGGTGTTGCAGACTTTGAAGCTCGTTGTCTTGAGAGTTCTTTCATAGTTCCTTTCATGACTTGTGATCTTGGATCTTTGATCTTTGCCTTGACTTGATCTCGAAACTTTGCCAACTTGTGTTCTTGTGTCTTTCCCCACATACTCATATTTTGTGTTGCCTTGAAAGTTTGTTAACAATCTCCCTTGATCATCAGAGTAGCGGAAGTCTTTGTCTTTAGATGTTCTTGAGCTTTCTTCATTTACATGAGTATGTGGTCTTGAATTACGACTCTTGATGTTACGCCATCGTTTGCATTCCACCGGTTTCCCGTTATACAGTACGAATACTGTACCTGTGATTAGGTAAGTTCAAAGAACTTCCTTGACAGGGTTTCCGGCTATGGTAGCCATTCTCATTACTTGAACATCTCGAAAGATAGTTCATAGTAAAGAGTGAATCATGCAGTTCCATTCTGCTGATTAAGTCGTCAATTCATTTCCTGGAACAAGTTTGAATCAATTAAGAACCAAACCATTGTTGCTTTCCAGTTGACACAAGTTTGATTCGTATAGAATCCCACAAGTTACCTACCGCAGTCTGTTTGATGATGACACTAGAAGGATTTCCATTCGTCACAGTAAATACTAAGAAGTATTACTCTGAATGTTCTGGCAAGATCATAAAGATATTGCGTCGAGACCTGGAACGAGCTTGAATCACAGAAGAATCAGACCACTGTTGCTTTCTAGTTAACATATGTTCAATTCAATTGAATCTTACATATGACCTACCGCAGTGCTGTTTGATGTTAACACTGGAAGGATTTCCATTCATCACTGTGAATACTAATGAGTATCACTCTGAATGTTCTGGAAATATCACAAGGATAGAGCGTAGGACTCTGTAAATTATCGCATGTGTTCTTATGATGAACAACAATTGATATAGGGAATAAGTGTCCTAATGAGATTTTTGATGAATCTCGTTGGCTCTAGATTCTATAAGTGCACGATTATTTGGTGATCGGAGGCTGGAGCATACTGCCACCTATTCAATATCAACTATCTCGGAGTGAGAAAGTCGATATAAATGAGTTGAACTCCGTGACAAAAAACAAACTTCTTTTGAGAGAAGCTTGAGTAGGCTGGGATGGGTTGTGCATTTCAACACTGGGTCCATGATGCTTTGTCTTCAATACCAGAAATCATCAACGTGATTCTGATAGTAGATGTATTGACCCAGTTTCTGCCTAAGTTGTATGGAGGGCTATTTCTTTTCACCCTTTATCCTTACATTTCTTTTTCATTCTTCAACCCCTTCAATGCATACCAAGACGCCATAACTAGCACCTTGTTGTGATTGTTCCAGTGCTAGCTTAAGTCATTAGTCGACATTATTCCTGTACACTCAACTACTCCATCTTTCCTAAGGACTTCTAAGTTCTAATGAATTATCCCTGGGAAGATCCCTACGGTTCTGTTTGGATCATAGGACGAATACCTAACCACCTTCTGACACCAATACCGTCGTGAATTAATTTGTTGAAAGGTATAGATATCGTAACAAGAAAAACCTGTTGAAAAAGCAATCAAGGTGTTGATGAAATCAGTGTTTACACCTTGAAGGTTTTTTGAATCACCAAAACGCTCCCCTTACATATGTGCATCATAAAAGGAAATGTTTTGGCACATATTAGGAAGAGAAATCACTTATATCACATTTTAATCACTATTCTCCCCCCTCAAAAATTGCATGAAATTGAAATCTTTGTGAAACTAGTGATGAAACATGGAGAGAATAATGTGTCATGAAACTTTTGAACAAATGTTTATGAAATCATTATACTCCCCCTTGAAAAGAAATTCTATTTAAATAGGGGAGTATATGAGCACATTGTTTTGAAATACCTTGAAAAATTGTGCTCAAAAGTCCGTGAAAATTGTGTTCATGAGCTTAAAACTTTGAATGTTTTGATATAAGCTCATGACTGAGAAAAACGAATTTCTCGTTGTTGAGGATAAGTCAACGACTTTCCTTTCTTTTGGGGACCGGGTTATAGTCTGACATGTGACTATAAGCCATTATGAGAGTAAAATAGAAAAGACATGTTTTGAAAACATTTTAACTCTCATTCGAACTTTATGTACGTACCCGTGTCGTTATTGAACAACATTTCTAAGTGCGTCCATATTATCAGTGCTAAGAGACATGTCGAAGAAGAATATTTTTGATATTTATGAAAGATTTTCTCATTTTTTATTTTGTTTTTATAGTTTTTATATTTTTGTATTTTGATTTTCTGATAGATATATAAAAGGTTACTGCGAATGTGCAAGACGTTCAAGTTCATCTGGAGTGAAATTACGCATACCAAGTCGACGAACCAAGAATTCAAATCTTTCTTGAGAAAGAGCTTTGGTGAAGATGTCGGCTAGTTGGTAGTCCGTCTTGACAAAATACAGTTCGATCGTTCCTCTTTCCACATGCTCCTTAATGAAATGGAATCGGACAGCTATGTGTTTGGTCTTGGAGTGTTGGACCGGGTTGCAGGATATGGCTATGGCTGATTGTGAATCACAATAAATAGGAACTTTGTAAAAGATGATGAAGAACGAAGGAATAACGGGTGTGAATAATGCACCGAAGACATGTAAAAATAAAATATTCGGTTTTCTTCCATTAATGATCTCATAAGGTGTTTTGTTGAAACGGGTGTGAATAATGGAGCGGTTTTGAGTATAACATGCAGTTGCTATAGCGTTGGCCCAAAGGAATAACGGTGCACTGGAGGAGAGAAGCATCGTTCGAGCAGCTTCAACTAACGTACGATTCCTCCGTTCCACAACTCCATTCTGCTCTGGAGTTCTTACAGCCGAAGTTTGATGAGAAATCCCCACTTCGTCAAAATAAGCTTTCAATTTCTGATTGGTGAATTCTGTACCGTTATCCGTTCTCACAATAATGACAGGGGCTTGCAGTAGTACTGATGTTTTCTTCAAGAAGTTAATAATTACATCAGGGGCTTCATCTTTTGATGCAAGAAAATGAACCCATGTGTAATGAGAATAATCATCCACAATTACTAGGACATACCGCTTTCCATTAATGCTTTTGATTCTCATTGGGCCACATAAATCCATATGTAGGAGATGTAACCTATTCGTTGAGTTGGGAACAGGTTTGGGTTTGTGAGGCTTCTTCTTACTTTTACCTTGCTCACATGACGGACAAAGATGGTCTTTTGTATATTTGAACTTTGGAAGACCGGTAACGAGATCATCTTTCGCGAGTTGGGTGATGGCATCGAAATTGATATGAGATAACCTTTGATGCCATAACCATGACTTTGTTGATGTGGCTCGGGCCATGAGACAAATTGGAGAAGCAGTAGACATTTTAAAAAGATCAATGGTGTAAAGGTTGGTGGTACGATTTCCTTTCAACAAATCAACTCCTTCAAGATCTCATACAAAACATGTATGACTTCTAAAAGCAACCTCCAAGTCCGAGTCACAAAATTTCCCAACCGAGAACAAATTATGTCCCAAGCCATCAACAAAAGAGACTCTGGTGATGATTATATTTCCCCAATGAAGATCAGCATAGCCTAGAATTGCCGCAACATGATCATTTCCAAATCGAACAGTTCCCATGAAATACCATACAAAGTTCTTGAGAAGGCTTTGATTCCTAGTCATATGTTTGGAACAGCCCGAGTCCACATACCAGAGACAAATTTCAACAGCCTGCCAATGATAAGAGAAGAAAATATTTTGGCAACCGATGAAATAGGTTCCTGAAGGGTTAGCTGATAATTAAGCCATATCGTATACCGACGTTTCACTGTCAGTATGAGATATACTAGTGTCGATGATTTTGCCACTACAGTCAAAGTTTCTACTTGTAGGCAACCATTTAGAGGTGAATCTAGGGCTACTAGGCTTAGCAAGACTTTCTATGGACCTTACATGCGTACTTTTTGGAATATACACCTTAGCCTTAGGAGTGCGTTGTTGTTCACTGACTGACAGCTTGTCAATTCGAGTGTAACCACCATAATTCAAACCATTCATAGTCAAACCACAAGCATCATGACTAGAAGTAAAGAAACATTTATTACATTTAGCACAAATAACTTCAGATTTTTCATTCCGAATAGCAAGCTTAAAGTCATTACATTCAGATGAATTAGGTTTCTGATTATGATTAAAAAGCGGTAAATTCCTAGGGTGTTCTTCTACTTCCACATTATTGATCTTGGGGCGACTACTTCTAGAGGAAAAAGGGACCCTATCATTCCTTGTATTGCTCGTAGGCTGTGGCCTTCTGCTCTTAGTGTAGTTGTTTATTCCTATAGAAGAAGACATACGTCTATTAGAATTAGCACTTTTTAAATCAATAACTTGTGGTTGAGTTATAGTGATCGGTTTTGTCCTAACGCTTTCTTTACGTTGTTTGCTAGGCACAGAGGGGAACTAACACGAAACATTCCTGGGGCAATCACAGCAGTTTTCGTTCTAGCAACCTTGGGAAAAGGTGTCACAGCAATACGAGTGGGTTCCGAGGTTGCTGGTTTCTGGATCATCGTATCCACAATCGAGCTAGGTTCACAAGTCTTATCTTTTAACAAAGCTTTTAACTTATAGTTCTCACAGATTTTATCAATAAGTTTCTGATAGACAAACTTACTTTGTTCAACAACCCGCTTATATGAAACAACAACAGATTCTGAATCTGCAATCTTAGCTTTAAGCTTCTGACCGTTACCATCACTGGCACTCTCTAACCCAGAAGAGGCCAAATTCGTTTCCGTAACCCCTCCTAACTGTGCCTGCAACCGTACGATTGTTTGTTGCATTTCATTGTAAGCTTTTTCATACGAAATCTTGTCATATTTGCATTCATCACATTTTTTGACAAATTTATTCCAAAGATCGGTGAATTCTTTATCCTTTTTAATGACATAAGATTTCATTTTCTCTTTCATAAGATCAAGCTCAGTTTGGAGGTTTTCATTATGCGACATAGAGGTACCTAACTCAACATGGCTACTATCAATACAATCACGAGCTTTAGAGAAGCGTTCAAGATCGTTTTCCAAAACTTTGATTTTATCAGGAGATTCATCAGCTTCCTTCGTCAAAGATTTAAAGTCTACAACAAAGTTGGCTAATTCTTTTAGAAAAGCGTTTTCCAAATTGCCTAACCGAGCATCAACTTGATTAATAATCGGATTAATATCGTTTTGAAGAATTTTTTGAACCTCAATTTGAACAGGTGATGTAAAATTTCCTCCGGTGATTTTGGAATTAACAACACGTTTAAGAATGACAAAGTTATCTTTAAGCTCATTTAGAAATCGGCGTGTGATACTCGGTTTAGGAGGGTCATTAGTCAGTTCCTCACTTGGGAGCAAAAGCATTTCAGTACTCATTTTAGACCGAACAAAAACAGTTGGAGGATTGATTTTCGGGTAATAAACGGGTGTCACTTCTTTATCTAGATTTTTCATTCTTAAGCGAGTCTTTACTGCAAGATCAGTCGTTTCCTCAGAATCATGCACACTAGGAGGATCATGCTCATCAGACAAGAGCACACTACCATTATATAATGTTTCATTAGTGGCCTGAAATTGCTTAAGGTATCCGGGATTTGGAGGAAGAGGATAACCTAAAGCCAATTTGTATCTAGTGAAATTTATCTCATTCACTTTCGGTGCGAGCATATTTATCGTCTGCATAGTTTGGCCACGTTTTACTAAAAGGTTGTCTAATTTTCTAATCCTATCCTGCGCTTTGCAAAAATCCTCAAGAATCCCATCTTCTCGAATTTTTTGAAATCATGTTTCGGCTTTTTTCGTTCTTCTTTTAAATCCAAAATAATAGATTTTTCAGTTGAAAGCTGTTTATTAAGAGAGGTGATTTCATCATTCAATTCGCTTATCTATTTAGCACTACTTAAGTGTAAGGCATTTAATTTCTTAGTTGTGCATTTTTCTTGATAACCGATGTAGCATGAGCTTGTTCAAGTTCCTTGATTTTAGCATGATGAATCTCAAAACTTTTCTCCCTTTCCTTATATCCCGCAAGCTCAGTGGTCAATTTGGCATTAGTTTCTCTAAACTTATTATTAACCACCGTAGCATGCTCTACATCCTTAGCAAGCTTATCAAATAGAGATTTATAATACGTATGTGTCTTATCAGGAAGGGTTGTAGGCTGGGCAACTTGATCCACACTAAGGTCCACACTGGGCTCATTCGAAATAATATTACTATTATTCGTTTGGTCCCCCTGTGTCTCAGTGTAGGGCTCAAGCATCTCAGTATACTCTTCCTCCTGATTAGACATACTATATATATCATTATTATCAAGACTTGGGTGTACCTCAGAGGGGCCGTCTGAATCATAGACGGGAGCTCTGTCATCATGCATTCCTGAGGTTGATGCTTGCTGTAAGTTTGCCATCAAGATGTAGTTGGCATTCACCTCTTCTTCCTCGTCATATTCTGCAGCAGAAGCCATAAGATCAAATTCCTCAGCTTGAAGTGGAATCCCTGCCTCTTCTTTTTGTTCTATGAGAAGCTGAGTCTGAAGATAAGCAGCATCCCTCTTCTCTTTGGCTGTGCAATCTCGAGCATAATGACCAAATCCCCTGCAGTTGTAGCACTGAACCTGACGATTGTTGTTTCCATTTCCCGTACCAGTATTCTCAGCCCTTGCAGCCACAATGTTTCCCATCTGATTACCAACCGCTGGCACAACTATTAACCCATTCTGATTACCCACATTTGGAACATTCGAATTCTGACCACGGATTTGTCCATACTGATTTCCAGCATTCCCAACATTTTTGACCATATTGTGTCCCCGTGTTCCGAGCAGCTACCAATTGACGATCTTGATTCGCATTCATGAAAGGTTGAGCAATCTGCCTATTTCTAGTGTTCGAGGAGTTTCTCTGATTGTTGTTGGTGGGGTTAATGGTAAATTTGAATGCCTTTGCGAGAAGTGCAAGACCAGTATTAATTGCATGAGTAGGATCGGTGATGTCCTCAAAATAGGCAATGGGTTGTTGTAAGTAGTTCACAGCAGCAGGAGGTTGATATCCATAAGGGGTGAGTTGTTGTTGTGGCATGAAGTTACTTGATGAGGGTTGATGGTAAGGTACCATGGGATATGACATAGATGATGAAGAGTTTGCCATAAAAGCCAATGTATCTTGTGTCTTGGCACGTCGTTCCACCCTAACTTCGTTAGCTTCATCTTGATTCATCTTCAAATAATCATATACTTGAGTGTAGTCCACGACATGAAGATCCTTGGTTTGATTGACAAGAGTGACATATCGTGACCATTCAGAAGGAAGATTATCAAGTAATTTGATGTTGGCAGCAATTTGAGCAGGTTCATGTTTGTTTCGTCTAAGATGATTCATGAGGGTTGAAAAACGATGATAGTAAGGTTCAATTTGTTCCCCTTCAATAGATGTAAATTTCTCCCATTCACGAAGCAACTTATTTTCCTTTTCTTGTAAACCGATTTCACTGCCCTTCGTCATTTTCTAAATCCTAAGCCACATCTCGTGTGCGGTTTCATAACTATCAACAGCAGCATAAACATCTTCAGGGAGTCCCATGAGAATGACTTGAATTTCTTGATCATCAGCGTCGAGTTGTTTGGATTCAGCTTCAATTAATTCTTCATCCGTTTGCTCATGACTAGAGCCAGCCACTGGGCTAGCATTCGTAGGCTCCCCAGGCACAATAATTGTTCTTCTAACATACGGACCCTTTTGAATCGAGTTGACAATCAACTTTCCCAAAGGTTTAAATTTTTCATAACGAAAGAGACGACTAGCCCATGTAGTGTAGTTCTCCTCGGTAAGCATGGGTAGACGATTCTCAGTACCCGCAGCATAAATATCTTGTTGAGACGTCATCGTAGTAGTCGTGTGAAAATCAGGATCTCAATTCGTAGAAAGCGTGTGATGTTGTTGAAATTTCGAAACTTCCGATTTTTTCTCAGTCCGACAATAAATTCCTCAGTCCGACAAAACGATAAGCTGAAAAAATTGTATATCGCCAAAATTTGAAATTGAGTTAGAAATAGCCAAAAACTAGTAGGGAAAAAATTTGATTTAACATGACCTAAAATTTTTTAACTCTTTTTTCTTTTTCTTTTTTTTTTAATCTTCGTGTAAACTATGTTCCGAGACTAGTCTAGATAGTGGCTAAATCTACAAAATACTCAAACAAAAATTAACCAAACAGTTCTGTCGCAATCCAATCGCAATGTGGAAGTGATTCTGTCACAATCCAATCGCAATGTGGAAGTGATTCTGTCGCAATCCCAATCGCAATCCCCAGTCGCAATCTCAATCGCAATATTACCAGTCGCAATAACCTGTCGCAATCTCAATCGCAATATCAAGTCGCAATCTCAATCGCAGTATCACCCAGTCGCAATCTCAATCGCAATAACCAGTCGCAATATCACCCAATCGCAATCTCAATCGCAATATTGATCCAATCGCAATCTCAATCGCAATATTGATCGCAAAGATAAACCCTTTTACTTTGCGATAGGATCCAATCGCAATATGGTACTATTCCGAGATTTTTGGTAAAAAAAATGAGATTTTTGACAAGAAATCCGTGATTTTAACCAACCCAAAGTACCCAAATCTCAACCACAACTATGTAGAAGATATATGGAACACTTGGACTCACAAAAGCACGAAAAAAAATTTAAAAACGTGAGGTATTTTGGTCCAAAACTCACGAAAAGCAATAACCAAAAACAACACCAAGAAGCAATCCACGAATCCCATGGCGAATGATACCACTTGTATGACATAACACACGACTTATAGAACAAGAAATAAAGATGATGAAGAACAAGATTAAACCAAAAAAGAAAGATTAGATTAGATGAAGGAAACGAGAAAAACAAAGGTTGTGAATTCCTAGTGAGAGAAATACAAATGTTTCTCTCTCTACAAACTATGGAATGGAAGACACACACACAAA
This sequence comes from Glebionis coronaria, assembly GCA_025667525.1. Classification (NCBI taxonomy): domain Eukaryota; kingdom Viridiplantae; phylum Streptophyta; class Magnoliopsida; order Asterales; family Asteraceae; genus Glebionis; species Glebionis coronaria. The sequence goes on from CM046879.1 coordinate 521,535,196, forward strand.
TGAGGCTTGGGAGGCCTTTTATACTAAGTAGTAAGTGTTTAGGAGGCCTTCCTCATTTGTGTGTTCGGGACTAATTCCCGTTACATAAACATTAATAACTAAGAACTCTCGACACCGTTGAATAGTATTTTTCACGAGCTTCGCAACGGTATATTATATGACCATCACTTTAAATACGGCTAACAGGGTAGAATCAGCAAATATTTGATAGTTTTAGACCTAAAAGCAATTAATAGTTTTAAAGGGTAGAAAATGGTTATTGGTAAATATTGAAAATATTTACGGGGCTCGGGTTTCGTAAAAATACTTTTCAAAAGTTACAATGCATCATAAAAATTATTATATGATTTCCCGACACGACTTAATACGTAATTAAAACGAAATCGTCGAAAATATTAATAATCGAAATAATCGATAAATAAACGTAAACTTTTGGGCATCCGTCGGTATCGCGATCACTAGGAATTCTCGTTGTACATTGATTTGAATAAACTCGTTTGTAAAATGCACGCGGGTGATTTTAAATCAAAAACTTTGATTTAAATTAAATATGGAAAAATAAAATAAAAAATTTATAATTCCATACAAAGTATTTATCGATGATCAGAAAAATACTTAAAAAGTATAATGTAAAAATTCTCAAGATTTACATATACCAATACAAGAAAACGTAATACGTTGGAAAATTCAAGAAGCACTAATAAAAAGAATGAAATAATGTTGAGAAAGTACGGGTTCTCACATCATAGAGAGCATCAAGTCTCCATTTGTCCATGAAACGACAAGTACCCTCAAATGGCACACCAAGAATTTGACCAAAAGTTTCAAGGGAGTATTGAATGACTTGATCGTTCAATAAGAATCTAATGAATAGTATACCATTGCATTCAAAGATAGAATAGGTGCTAAAGAACTCTAAAAGAAATACGGGATATATCACTTCATCTATGTAAATCAAACAATCAAACCCCGTAGGTTCAAACATAGATTTGATATAGTCATAACCCGTAGTTTCTTCATTAACAGTTCCACCTTCATGGAAACAACGTTTTGAAAGAGACGAATAGGAGTTTTGGAGTTGGATAGAAGCAAAAATTTGAGAAAGGTTTGGTTAGAACTAATTACAACAAACAAAGATATTTCTCCAATCACTCATATGAAAAACTAAAAGTCAAAATTTCAAAAGATGAGAATGTGTTTCATCAATAACTTGACAAACAAAGGATTAATCCTTGTCATTCTCATGTTCACAATGTAACCATTTCACCATTGATAAAAACATATGAACTATATAAAATCAACAATTAACTAGAACATTGGTTTTTCAAAAACAAGGTTTTTAGGTAAGCATTTAACAATGCCATTACCAACTTGTTCATGGGTTCATATCAATTCCATCAATCAACAAAAATATTTAGTCAAAATTCGGATTTGTTCTACAAATGGGTTTTAGTGAAATCTCTATGAATATGAACCTAAGAAATCATAGTAACAATACTATGTCAACTCTTATTCCTAGTAAGGTTCTAATTCAATGTCAATTTTAAAAATCCCTAATTATGAATGTATGAACCCTAGAACAAATTAGATGAAATTGAAAGAAATAACTTACAATTAATTGATCTTAGATGATGGATGAGTGAAACCCACGAATTTGAATCAATTAATTTGAGTGATTGAAGGTTTTTGAAGCTTCAACAATGGTGGAAAAAAGAGGAAAACCCGTCTGCTATGTGTGAAGGAGAGAGAGGGTCTAGTTTGAAAAAGGTATTTTTAATAAAACTGGCGCTCTAAAAAAAGCTACTGCCTACGGTTCCTTATCGATAAGGAACCGCGCCTTTGAGCCGCTAAGATAAAGAACCGCCTATAGAGGCAGGTTTTTATCAAAGAAAAACGATGAATTTTTGAAAACCAAAATTTTTAAAATACTTAAAAATATATCTTAAACCTTTTAGGATATCACTGGACCACCACAACACTAGATGATAATGCCTTGTTGAAGGATTACGAGTTGAATCGAGATAGGAAAAGACCGAAATGAACGAACAACTACTCGTAGCGAAAAGGCAAAGGGAGAGGAGTCAAGAGAAGTGAATCAAGACCAAGAACATTGCTCAAAGGACAAATGACATTCTTCAAATTAATGATGTGAAGAGCTTGTGTCATATATAGTGGTTTAAGACGTTCCTTTCTAGCAATAGTATAAACGGCTTTGGAAATGAATGATTAATACAAATGAATATATAGAATGATTAATACTACCTCGTTTAAGACGTTCCTTTCATATATAGAATCAGTTAAAAATGTATTAGAAATGAACAAATGACAAGCAACACCCCTCCTTGGAAGCTAAGGAGGGGTATATATAGCCACACACCCAACATAAACTATACAATGAACCTAGTCTAGTCTAAATGTGTGTGACTATGATAACTAATGGGAATTCTTAAATGTCGTCACATAAAGTGAGTTTCCAACAATCTTCCCCCATGGGACGACGTGTAGAATTCCTTACAATATTCTTCCTAACAAGTACAAAATGATTAAGAACAAGAGCTTTCATGAAGCGTCCAATGCTGATGAAGTCTTCTGAGGCCTTCGTCTTCAAAACGACTCATCTTTAAGGTAACTTGTAGAAGAAATACTGTAACGACACGAGCTAAGTAACCCATACACTTCTGGTTAAGGAGAAGCTTCTGAATTAGCTTCCCCCTAATTCATGCCACATAAACTTGATGTAGAAGCTTTTAAATAGCTTCCCCCTAAACCAACAATCCTCTTAAGCAACTTCAAAGCTTTCAATAAAGCTTAGAATGATTAAGCGCACAGCGGAATCTAACAAGCAAATCCCATCATATAACATGATAACGTTGCTAAGAGGGATTGAAAGTAAGGGGTACACCAAGTGGATCAACAACTTTTCTTCTCACGCTTGAATAATTCTTCTGAATTTTTCTTCCCCCTGAGAGTTCAAGTTATGCATACCAGAAAGAATCAAGACATTTCTTCCCCCACATAGTTGAAGAAAGTAAATAAATCCCAATTATGAAGCTCAAATACTGAAGTGGACACTTTATCCCATTCATGAAGTTGACATCGTAACACCAGAGTCAATTAAGTCCCAGAAATGCACATATCTTCTTCCGGAGATGCACCAGAGTCAATTAAGTCCCGGGAATGCATATAGGATAATGATGATGTTTAATTGCAACAATCAAACAATTAAACCTCGAATCAGTAGTGTACCGTTTAGAGATTGATAATGCCACGAGTTAAAACACTGATTTTCTCTGCGGCTATGACAAATGTCATCCCGGAATATCTTCAAATCAAAAGAAGGTATGAAGTTCATCATGTGTACTCGTTGTGCGTTCAATGTGTCTTCTTCTTCCCCCTTGATGGTTTCGAATCTCAGAACCATCAACAAATCGTACGCACATGAACCTGAAATCTCGTGAGAATAATAAATAAGCAGAATTATATATTTTGTGAGAATCATCTATTGAACGAAAATCTCTTCTCATAAACTCTCCATGGCCACCTTTACCAACCCACGTGAAAGCAATTTGAAGTGACCACTGAAAGAATGAACTGGATACATGAAACGTGAAGCTGAATAAAAATCCTTCGATCTTGTGACTTAAGCTTGCACTATTGTTGAATGAAGAACGGTGGAGAAATCTCTAAGTACTCAATGCATCACTGAAGAAGTCTATAAGCACAACACCTCTTGAAATTATCCACGTCGACTAAGCGCGTGACACTGAGTACAACAATGTAACCCCCTTTAAGTGATAGTTATCCGAGTCATCAACCATCCACCCCGAACCCGGAAACCAGATAACCAAGTCGTCATTCTAAGATTAAGCACGAGCAAGTTATCTATGAAAGATAAAATAAGTACACGCCTTCAAAAAATCCGTCTTCAACGTCACGTAATTAATACCCGATCAAACGAAATCTGTAGTCACCAAAAAATCGCCCAATTTTTTCTTGGTCTCGTCTCAAATAAATTCTCGTCACATTTGTCACGTCACTTTGTCATGACACGATGTCACATTTAAATCCCGACAATATCCACAAAATTTTATTCAAAATAATTAATTTTGAAATGAAATTTCGTGTATATTGAGTTTTAAAACATACGGCCCATAGCCATGTTTAAAAAGCCCAAAATCAATACCCGGTCCACAAAACTAAGAATTGAGAGGCGTGTGTACTGATAAATGAATTTCGTGTCACTTTGAGATACCCGGGCCACAGCCCAAACACCCATGCAATACCCGATCCATATAACAAGGATATAACCCCTAACCCTAAAGATTAGGTAAGCCTAATCACTTACATAGAACAATCCGCCCCACCTTTTCTCTCCCTCAAAATCTCCGTCCCCCAAACTCCTCCCTTAACCTAATCTCACCATCTCATCCCAATCTGATAACAATTAAATTACATCTCTTCATCATACCTCTAAATTTATCCTCCATCAAAATCAATAAACCCACATATCACTCAAATCTCACAAAAATGTAAACCATTCTTGCTTAATCTGAAACCCCACGAATCAAACTCAGTTTATGCTTTGAACCATGGTGAACCCAAGAAAGACGTGGCTTCTAGATCACAATTGGTCTCGGGTAGGATTTTAATTGATGCATGTGTTGTTTTGATCGAATAAAAGGGATAAACCAAACGAAATTGTTAAGTTTACTCTTTTAAATTCGTATAACAACAAGATGGGGTATTTTGTGATGTTGTTTGATTTGGATTGCATGTCGGTTTTAGATTAATGAATCGAAACGAAATATTGATTATAAAAATTTTGTTATAAATCTTTATTTTATTTCGTATATAAAACTTGGTTAACACCAAACATGGATCTAAGAGGATGATAGATATTCGTGAATAGATCTGAATAGATCTTGGCATGCATATGCAAACACGAAAAAATGAATCTGAGATCTTTTAAACTTGTTTGTTCGGTTCGAGTCTTAGATGTGATTAAGTGACGATGGGATGTAGATAGAGTCGGTGTTGTTTGAGGAGTAAAAAGGTTGGTGATAAGTGTTGGTCCTGGTTAAGTCATTCACTGTACGGGTTTGATTTTAAACAAGACATACGGTTTTTGTAAAACTGGTCACCAAGTCTGTTTTTTTTTAAAACCCATCAAAGTCTGTTCGCAATGTTTTTCAAAAGAAGTCTATCGCAAAGTATCAACATCCATCGCAATATATTTTCTAGTACATCATCGCAATAAGTACATGAACCCATCGCAATAGTTTACTATCCATCGCAATGTTGGGAGAATTTGGGCAGCATGACGACATGACTACCATTGCGATGGATCAAGCCATCCATCGCAATGAGGACAGCCCTAACCATCGGAATGTGAAAAAGAAACCCATCGGAATAAATCTAAAAAAGAAGCCATCAGAATGTTTCCATCGCAATGAAGCGTCGCAACAGGGGTTTGACCAACTTTTTGTGGATACTAAAAAACTGGATCTGGTCCATTTGTCCTTTTCCCAAAAAGAATGAATCTGGTGATTTTCAGAACTGATGCATTAAAATAATAGAGAAATAGAGAGAAAAAGAGAAAACCACCAAACACCATTTAATAAAACTAAGACATTTGGACAGATTGGGGACAAATGGACATATTTTGGACAGATTTTGGACCAAATAAGAACAATACATGACAACAATGATATATTTGGACCCAAGAAAAAATTTTAAGACCACCAAAATCGAAGCAAAAAACATGATCCAAGGCTCTGATACCAAATGTAGATTTGCTATTTAGGATCCGGTGGTCTAACATGGTGGAATATGGTGGTGGTAGCCATTGTTGGTTTAGAAAGAGAGAAGAGAGGTTGAATGTGAAAGTGAAAATGTATTAGAAATGAACAAATGACAAGCAACACCCCTCCTTGGAAGCTAAGGAGGGGTATATATAGCCACACACCCAACATAAACTATACAACGAACCTAGTCTAGTCTAAATGTGTGTGACTATGATAACTAATGGGAATTCTTAAATGTCGTCACATAAAGTGAGTTTCTAACAAGTAGTCTTATTCTATTTCAAAATATGAGCAAGTTATAGATTCACTTTCTCTCCCACATGATCGGATAATTATTGCTAGAATTAACAATAACAATATCCTTGGAATATTTCAATTCCAAATGTGTAAAATCCACCTACAACTTAATGAATTAGTTTGGTATCTCAAGGGATTCACTAATTATCCTAGAGATGAGCTTAATTGCACAAGTTACACATGATATAGGGCATACTAACCGTAAGGGTGCAAACCATGGAAATCATGCTTGATACTTTAAGCTTCTACTAACTCACCCTACATCTCCATAGTGAGTCAAGTATCTAAGCAATGAAGGTTTGAGAGGGAAAAAGAAAAGAATCACAAACCACAAATAGATGTCAAGGCAAGGATGCCAAGAACAAGCATATAGTCAATTAATGATCAAAAGAATGATCAATAGGGCGTGTGGAAGAACGAAAGCGTACCTTGGCCACAAATTGCATTCCAAGCATTCAAGGAATCGATGCAAAGCCCAACAATGACTAATAGAGACTACTAAGTCTTCAAAGACTAGTATCACTTCTACCCATCTTGATATCATCATTCAATGATGTTGGAAATCAAAGAAGATGAGTCTTCTACAAGTGTAAGTAACTCAATCCACAATCAATTGCATGATTTATCTTCATGATTACCTACACATAACAAGATGAAAACTAGTAGATACATTTCAAGAGTAAATCTAAAATGCATTAATACTACTAGTTTAAGTAATATGCAATATTAACATTTAAAGGGCTTATTTTTAACAAAAAATAGTCTTGACTAAAGAAAAACTTTAGTAAAACTTAACCTTCTAATTTGGGGAGACAATGGATCAATCCAAGTTTTAAAGTACAATATACTTTAAAGATCTTGTGTCACCATCACTCTGATACCAATTGTAGAAACTAGAATGGGGGGTTGAATAGTTTCTCATCGGTTTATCTCCTAGTTAAAATTCCTTTCAATTAGGTGAGTGCACAAAACTATCTTTTACTTCAAAGCTAGTTGCATAATGATTAGGCTTAATTCTAATGCATTAACAATGTATAATAAGTATAGTGATAATGAATGTGAGTAAAGAGTAAGGAAAGAAACAACCTAGTAGGAAGACACCAAGATTTATAGTGGTTCGGCAACGAGGCTCTATCCTCGTTCCTACTCCACTTCTCGAGTACACCTTACTCGAGATTTCCACTATATCCACAAGCTCCCTTCTTGGCGGAGAAAACCTTACAACGTCGCTTACATTATTTTCCGACACTAAGCTAAATGTCGAGACCTAATCTTAGCTAGGACCAATCTACACAACGTCGCCCACTTCACTCTTTAACGACACAAGGCTAGATGTCGAATTCTAATCTAAAGGTAGAACCAATCTTCACAACGTTGCCTACTTCACCATTTTCTGACACAAGGCTAGATGTCGAGTTCTAATCCAAAGCTAGAACCAATCTTCACGACTCTTCACTTTGAAGCTAAGTGAGAACTTCACACAACACAACTACATATCACTTTATAGTTTAGTGAGAACTCACAAGACAAAACCACATCACTTTATAGTTTAGTGAGAACTAACAAGACACAACCACATCACTTTATAGTTTAGTGAGAACTAACACAACTAGTTACAACTCAACTAAACATATCCAAGTACACACATGTAGCTTGGATCTACACAACATAGATCCAAGCACACACATGTGCAATGGATGTACACAACTCTATTCCAAGTATTCACAAATAACTTGGATGAACACAACTAGTCCAAGTATTCACAAATACATTGGATCTACACAAGACACAAATAAATAAATGATGAACATGACTAGATATTTAGGAGGAGGTGATCTTCATCAATGCTACATCTTTAATCACATGACAAGTGTGTGAGTGATCTTCTCTTTGGATAAGTAAAGAAGGAGATCAATAGGATAATCATGAGTAAACATGCTTAACACATTAAGTGATCATTTATAAATGACTAGGATTAGAAAGGAGAAAGAAGACTGAAGAAGATGTCCGAAAAGGGTTGATGAGAATGCAGATTTGATCCACTATTTATAAGACAAACATCCAACGGCTATATCTGCCCGTGGTTCCTTATTGGCACCCACGGTTCCATATCGATAAGGAACCGACATAGGTGCTAAGGTACCGCTGGCGTAGACTCTGCTCCTTTTTGTCTTTTAGTGAATTTGAAATATCTAAGGCTGTTTAAACCTTCAAAGATTATTCTTATGGCATACGGAATATGCCATATTCGAATTTGCATTTCATTTTAATAAAACATTTTCTTAAAAATAAAGTTTATTAAAAATCTTTTGTAATGTTTGACAAAAGTGAGTTTTAAGGCTAATCACTTTTATGATCACTAAGCATGATTAAGATATGTTAGTGTAATGATTATTACCTTAATGATAGTGTTTGTTAGATAATTCGTTTTATGATTGTGTTTGACAATAAATGTCTTTGTAATTTGTCGTGATCAAAACTAAGAAAGATTAATTAATACTAACAATGTTTTTAGGCATTGCTTATGCATTAACACTCGGTCGAGACATACATCTCCATTAGCTTACGATTCTGCAAGGTTAAGGAGAATTTCAGAACGTCAGCCTTCTACTAACTTTGACTTTGCCGATTTAGAAGAGCTTTTCGCAAAAATGTCAGGTGACGACGATGTCACCGGACCAGGATCTCCACCACGAGGTGTTAATTTCTACTACAGATCGCGGAACTTTGAGGATCCTTCACCGATTGTTTATCCGACCACGACGATTGGAGTTGCGAGTAACTTTAAGATCCAACCGAACTTCATAACGATCTTTCCTACATTCACAGGTTAATAGGAGCCATATTGTCACACACCACCATGGCGGAATATGGCGTGCGACGTATGGATATCATCACAACATGGCGTGTCTATAGAGATAACTATATGAAATAAGAAATGTCATAAAATGGAGACACAAAGTCATGACAATATCTCATCAGACTCAGGAGTCTAGGTAAGTAGGTAACAGTCCTACCGCTTACCCAAGACAAACAAATAACATAACCAAACAAATATATGTGTGCCACAGTATCAGTTATTAAAAGAACAAATAAAAACTAAGAAGGAAACGGGGATTCTCCTTCTATATGCATTCCTAAGCTTCTCCAATCCTAGCCACTTATGTTCTCATGCTTAACCATAGTATCACCTGAAAGAGACACTAAAACACGTCAACATAAAGTTGGTGAGAGTCATAGGTTTAGACTCCAACGCTAAATCAATTACAAGCTGTGAATAACAACCATCAACACAATAACATATGGACAATGTGTTACAAGTATGCATTAACAACTAACATTCAAGATAAATCAATCATCACATTTCCAAGGCATCACGCCTTACCAACAACCACAATTACCAAGGCATCACGCCTTACCAACAACCATGGTACCATAGGCGCCCATACACCTATGTACCTATCCCAAGGCTACTACCTTGTCATTTTCCATTGGTCCCATAGACGATCACGCTATGTACCTATCCCAAGGTCCCTACCTTGTCAAACCACAATAACTGAGATGGCACGTGTCCCCCGATCCAAATCATACACAATCAAGAATCACATAGCAGTTAATCACACAATGTACACACAAGTCCATCACAAACACAAAATATTCACAGCATAATTTATAAAAACAAGACAGTGTCTCTTCCATCCCATCTGGAAGTTAAAATCAATAGTAAACATGGGACTATGAAACTCACCTGATAGCTTCTTCACAAGTCCTCGCACTAGCAACAAGTGATGACGTATAGTCCCCGGCCGGGTCATTAACCCGGCCCGAGGGTACTACCCATATCCGGCCCATTACGTATGGGTGGGATAATGTCAGTCAGGCTTATGGGCCTGAGTGAATAGTAACCGCGCACACGTGTGCGGCCCACGGCCCGGTACGGCCGATACGGCCGACATAGGGTTAGACAGAATAATATCCTGTCTAGGGATATCTTTACCCCATTAAGGGAGGATATTCACTACCAGAATTAGAAGATTACAATCATTCTAATTCTGGTGTTTATCTCTTCCTTGGGGCCGAAGGAACAGTGAAAGCCCACTAGGGTTTCACTGCCTATAAAAGGAACCCCCAAGGGTTCCACAAAGGTATCACAATTCTCTCTAAACTCACATATAACCCTAAACCGATTACTTACTCTCACGCCGGAGTCTAATCGTGGGAAACCTTCCCACGGTAAGCTTAACGCGTGTTGTTTAGTGTGCAGGATCCCAACCAGAAGATTCACTTGGTGCAGGAGCCGGTACCCAGCCAACCCGAATTAAGCCTAATTCGGGTCTAGCAAGGATCAACCAACTTTTGCATCAACAAGTTGGCGCCATCCGTGGGACCTTAACACTAAGCTAGAACAAAACCTCATCTCGATTGTTTCAATGACGAAGGGGCATCCGCCAGTTAACCCCAGGAACGTGAATCCTGGGAATCGGAAGCCCTCAGGGGAAGGGATTCTTATTCCCAACCAATCACCTAGCCGCCTCGCAAGCGGTCCAGGTAACCGTAGCGGTCTTCAGTCCGCAGGGGTGACGAGCACGATCTCGGTGACACCCCCGCCCACTTCAACCCTGGACAATCCTGATCCGGGAAGTGCGCCAGCCCCTCCTAACAAGGAGCCACGTAGACCCTTAATGGAGGAAGAAGTGGAAGCTCAACCACTCAGCGAGGACGAGCTCACTCGAGTTCTCACTCAGAATTTTTAAAGGATCGTCCCAGGGATCGCATCAAGATTGAGCCTGGGGAGGAACCTCCAAGCCCGACTCAACTTTGGCGACAGTGGACCATCTACTCCTTCCCGAAATAGGAGAAAAAGGAGGACTCAGCCTCGGGAGCAGGGAACCTTTGAGGAAGACCCTCAACCCCGGAATGTGTTTGAACGCATAGGGGATCGCATCATGCAAGAATTAACGCAACCTCAAGATGGGGAAAGGTCGGATGGCTCACCCGAGCGGCCAGACCGAGAGCTGACCAGAACCACACGCCACCCAAGTGTGTGGGATAGGATGAACACAGGAAGGAAGGCTCCTGGCTCGTCTCAAAAAAGTGGTCCCTACTCAAAAGGCGGGGCACCACCGCTGTCCCCAGATCCGTCTGGGGAGGACTCAGATGACCATCCGCCCAAACGCCGCCGGCCAAGGCGCACGCCACCACCACCAAGCAATGATGAGTATTATGGTGGCCCCTACTATAGGGATACGGAAGCAGAGGACCTCTCGCGTCCGTGGTGTGAACCATGGGATGACCCTAGGCTCACACGGCCATGGGCTGATCCTAGGGAAGATCCGTTTACCCTTCGCATACGGAACTACTCTGAGGACACCAAACGTCGCATGCCGGCATGTATCAAGACGTATGATGGGTCCGGTGATCCTGTCGATCACCTCAAAATATTTGATACTCAGGCTAAAATTGAGCGATGGCCCATGCCCATATGGTGCCAAATGTTCAATTCGACCTTAATTGGTAACGCTCGGGACTGGTTCGAGGCACTCCCCCCACGGAGCATTGATAGTTTCACGGAACTACGCACTGCGTTCGAAAACAATTATACTCAGAGGAAGAAGTATAATAGGGATCCGGTTTCATTGGCAACCGTTAAGCAACGGCCGGGGGAGTCCACAGAAGCCTTCACTGAGCGCTTCAATGATGAGTGCACACGCACGAGAACCATGCCAGAGCTCCTGAAAATCTCGGACTACATGCACGCCATAACAGACAGAGAACTGATCAGGCGTCTCAACGACAAGCGTCCAGAAAGATATGATGACCTCATGGAGAGAGTGAGGAATTTCATAGAGGGAGAGACAGCGGTGGCCGCAGCCTACCCATCCCGAGGAAATGGGTACCGCTCAAATGACCAGTCCCGGAGACAGTCGGGTGGTCAAGGCAACCAGAACAATAACAAGGGCTCGGACTATAAGAGCCAGAGCAAAGGCGGACGGTCAGACGACAAGTTCACCCCCCTAAAGATGTCCTACCGGGAGATCTTGTTGACTGAAGGGGCGAATTTTCCAAGGCCTCCCCCAATGACCACACCCCCGGAACGTCGGCAGGGAAGTCGCTTCTGCGAATTCCATAATGACAAAGGACACGGCACCGAGGAGTGTATCCAGCTGAAGAAGCATATTGAGTCGCTAATCAAATCAGGCAAGCTTAAGCACCTGGTTAAGGATTGGAAAGATGGAAAGGACAACAACAAGAAGTATGATAAGAAGGACCCCCAAAAGGACAAGCCTTCTACCATATACATGATCCAATCCAGACAGCGCCGCACGAGACAGAAAATTGGCCAAAAATTTTCCCGCGGCAAGGAAATCTCATTCCCTCTCATCACAGCAAGTGACGTGGTTGATGCGCCTCTCACTATTGAGATAAGCATTGGAACGCACAATGTCCGCCGCATGTATGTGGATGGAGGATCGTCAGCAGAGGTATTATATGAACACTGCTTTGTGCAGTTATGCCCAGATATAAGAAGCCAATTAGTACCGGCCACGTCGCCGCTTACTGGCTTTAGTGGAGATACTATCTGGCCAATAGGGCAGTTGCGTCTGCTTGTTACCATTGGGAATGAGGAACATTCCACTACAACGTGGATGAACTTCATGGTGATACGTTCACATTCCCCTTATAATGGAATCATAGGCCGACCAGGCATTTTGGCTATCCGAGCAGTACCTTCTACGGCACACGGAATGATTAAGTTCCCAGTTGATGGGGGAATCGTTACTATTTATAATACAGTCGTGCCGACATCCGAGTGTCACACCGTGACAACACCGGCACCACCTGTACCACCCAAGGATGGGGCACCACCACCCAATTGGAAGGTGGCCATTCACCCTGACTACCCGGAACAGGAGGTATCCATAGGAGGGGCACTCTCAGATAACGGCAAAAGGGCCATGTGTGCACTTTTAAGTGCAAATCTGGACATATTCGCATGGGAGCCAAAACATATGACGGGTGTGCCACGTACGATAGCAGAGCATAAGCTCCAGATCCGCCAAGGGTACCAACCCATCAAGCAAAAGAAGCGCGGCCAGGCGCCCGAAAGAAGCCAAGTTATATTGGAGGAAGTGCGGAAACTGGTGGATGCAGGCATCATGCGCGAGGTATACTACCACGAGTGGTTATCCAATCCAGTCATGGTCAAGAAACATGACGGAAGTTGGCGCATGTGCGTGGATTTCACGGACCTGAACAAGGCCTGCCCACAAGACTGTTACCCGCTTCCAGAAATTGACTGGAAAGTAGAATCTTTGTGTGGATATCCTTTCAAATGCTTCTTGGATGCATATAAAGGGTATCACCAAATCCAGATGGCGGAGGAGGATGAAGAAAAAACTGCGTTCCACACAAGCCAGGGCGTATATTGCTATACGAAAATGCCGTTTGGATTAAAGAACGCCGGCGCTACGTATCAGCGGTTGGTGGATAAAGCTTTCGAATCACAAATAGGACGCAACTTGGAGGTATATGTTGATGACTTGGTGATAAAAAGCCACACGGAGGAGGCACTCCTCCGGGACGTCCAGGAGACATTCGACACGCTGAGAAGGATTAATATGAAATTAAATCCAAAGAAATGTACGTTTGGTGCAACAGAGGGAATGTTCTTGGGATATTTGATTGACCCAAACGGCATCAAACCTTGTCCAGAGAAGACGGACGCAGTGATACGGCTACCGTCCCCGCAGACACGGAAGGAGGTGCAATCCCTGAATGGGAAGTTAGCCGGACTAAATAGATTTCTATCCAAATCCGCAGAGAAGTCACTGCCCCTATTTAAGACACTGAAGAAGTGTATTAGAAAGGGAGACTTCCGTTGGACGAAGGAAGCTGAGGAAGCCTTTGGCCAACTCAAGCAGCATCTCGCATCTCTCCCCATGTTGGTAGCTCCCCGCCCAAAGGAGGAGCTTGTTATGTACCTCTCGGCTACCCATGGCGCAATAAGCGCGGTACTGATGACGGACAGAGACACAGTACAGACCCCGGTCTACTTTATAAGTAGAACATTACAAGGAGCGGAGCTGAACTATTCCCCCATGGAAAAATTGGTACTAGCACTAGTATTTGCTACAAAGAGGCTGCGCCGGTACTTTCAGGCGCACCCGATTGTCGTGATTACGGATCAGCCAATCAAGCAGGTTATATCTAGACCAGACGTGGCAGGGAGACTAGAAAAATGGAGCATCCTACTGGGGGGGCATAATATATCTTACAGACCAAGGACGGCTGTTAAAGGCCAGATCTTGGCAGATTTCCTGATCGAGAAGCCGGATGAGGAAGAACCAATCATTAAGCAAGAGGAGGCCCTATCGGAACCTTGGGTGCTATTCACGGACGGATCCTCATGCACAGACGGATCCGGGGCAGGCCTCATCCTTACAAATCCAGAAGGTATGGAATTCACGTACGCCCTCCGTTTTGAGTTCACGGCCACCAACAACGAAGCGGAATATGAAGCATTAATTGCGGGTTTAAAAATCGCCGCTAGAATGGGAGTTCGCAACCTTGAGGCCTACGTGGACTCACGGCTTGTCGCGAACCATATTCTAGGTGGGTATGTGGCTAAGGAGGACAACATGGTCAGGTATTTGGAAAAGGTCAAGACATTAATCGCAACTTTCAGTAAGTTTTCCATCAAGCAGGTACCAAGGGGCGAAAACAAGAAAGCGGACGCCCTCAGTAAAATCGCGTCCACAAGCTTCGCTCACTTGTCTAAACAGGTTTTGGTGGAAATACTCAAAGAAAAGTCTATCACGGAAGGGGAAGTGACCGCTATAGTTGAAGAAGAGGGACCTACGTGGATGACCCCAATCATCAACTATCTGGCTAGTGGAACACTCCCAGACGAGGAAAAAGCAGCAAGGCGCGTTAAAAGGAAGTCACAATATTTCGAACTCCGGGAAGGCATCCTTTATAAGCGCTCTTTCTTGCAGCCGTGGCTGCGGTGTGTTGGACCACGCCAGGCGGCCTATGTGATTAGTGACATACACGAAGGATTGTGCGGCATGCATGCAGGTCCACGATCCGTGGTAGCTCGAGCCTTACGAACAGGATACTATTGGCCCACTATGCACAGAGACGCGCGCGACATGATTCGCAGGTGCAATGATTGCCAAGTGCATAGGCCAGTACCGCGGCACCCACAGCAGGAGCTTACACCTATCACGTCCCCATGGCCATTCTACAAGTGGGGAATTGACATCGCAGGACCATTTCCTGTAGCTGCGGGAGGGGTTAAATTCTTGATTGTTGCAATGGATTACTTTACACGATGGATAGAAGCCAAGGCAGTGAAATCTATCACGGGTAAGCAGGTCAAGAAGTTTGTGTGGGAACACATTGTATGCCGTTTCGGTCTACCTGGAGAAATTATATCAGACAACGGCAAACAGTTCACGGATAACCCATTCAAAGACTGGTGTGCATCATTGAACATCAAGCGGCGCTTCGCGTCTGTCAAGCATCCACAAACGAACGGCCTTGTCGAACGAGCAAATAGGAGCTTGGGGAATGGGATCAAGGCGCGGCTGGATGAACGACAGGGCAAATGGGTCGAGGAATTGTCGCATGTGCTATGGGCACATAGAACCATGATAAAAACAGCCAACGGAGATACTCCGTTTGCATTGGCTTACGGCACTGAAGCCGTTATACCAGCAGAAATAGGGATGCCTACCATCCGCACGGCGGAGGTTAATGCCGTCACAAATGATGAACAGCTGCGAATCAACCTAGATCTGTTGGAGGAAAAAAGGGAATTAGCAGCCATCAATGAAGCTAAGTCCAAGGCTAAGATGAAGGCTTATTACGATGCCAAGGTCAAAGGTGTTTCTTTTCGACCGGGAGACTATGTCTATCGTGCTAACGAAGCAAGTCGCGTGGAAAATACAGGAAAACTGGGCCCTAAATGGGAAGGACCGTATGAAGTCACCGAAGCCTTGGGACGAGGCGCGTACAAGCTACGCGATATGGATGGCCGCGACCTAGAGCGCACATGGAACATCGCCAATCTAAAAAGGTGCTATCTTTGAAAGCTACGGCTCCCGCATGGATACTTTGCTATAGGTGGTCTTAATAAAGAACCATGCGGGTTATTTGTCTTATTTGTTTTTCTTATGTTTGTTTAAGTTTCCTTTATGGACCTTTTTAGGACTTGTCATTGTTCAAACAAAAAATGTAAATGTTCTAATAAAATGCCGTGGTGCCTAGCTAGCTCCACGGCCTGTTTCGTGCAAATTATTGTCTTCTTTGTTAGATTCTTTGTTAGCCGTATGAATTTTAATTGTGTTATATTATGCCATGTTTCTTTCATATGCATTCTCTCGAAATACCGTACATGTACTATACGCCTCCAGGAGGGGTAAGAGGATTAAGTGAACCTACTAATTCAACTTGCCGCGTAAGAGGGATGCAACCCCAGCCGCACGGATCACGTATCCCTACTAGACACCTTACTCACGAGACGTTGGGGTAAGTTTCATATGCTATAGCCATACCGTGCTCCGCATAATAAAGACGCACGTCGCACGTCTAGTATATTGTAGACTTGAATGTATTTTCTTTGTGAGTAAGACGTGGTATATCACGCAGTATTAAACTACAATGTTTCGAACACAAGCACAAATACACAGGTTTCCAAAAACAAATCAAAATCGCCGTGGTTACCCACGGACTTATATACAAAACATAAAATTGTTAGCCGTGTACATACACGGACGAATCAATACATATTCAGAGATTACATAACAAGTGTTTGATTGTGGACAAAGAAGCATCCTAAATTGAGGGGAGAAACTTACCCATCTCTGCTTGTTCTTCCACCAGACGCGGCAACCATTCATCACGCTCTCCCCGCTTCTGGGCTTGGGCTGCAATCCTTTCCAACACCACGTCTAAGGGTTCCTCGTCCAATACGACCCTGGTTACGTCTTCATATACAGGAAGGGTTAGAGGAAAGTTAGCAGTGGAAGGCATGCTAGGATTGAGCTTCTCCATGATTTCAGTGTTCGGGGCATCTTTGGTGGCCTCTAGCTCATCCAAGAATGGGTAATGCAGATCCTGCATCGCTGCCATGGAGGCAATCATTTTGCTGGCGGCTTCGGGCTTAAAAAAGGTGTGATGGGCGATGTCCCCACCTTTGGTGATCAGTTCAGCAGCCTCAACCATTCCTTCGTGCCGGCCATGGTCGATGCCATCAGATACAAGGTTGGCAAATTGTTGTACAAAGGATGGGGCCTCTAGCACCTTCGTTACGGCCAGGCGTGCTCCATGCCCAACCATCCACCTACGGCCCGCAATGGCTGTTAGCAGTTGAGGGCACAGTACATTGTCACGCTCAACGGTCAGGGCATCCATCACCAATTCTTTTTGGGCAATTGCCTCTTTCAGCTCTTGGGTGATGGTCCTTTCCTCAGCAAGTTCTGTCTGCATTCTTTCCATGTTTTGGACGGCCAAATGCGCGTCCTTCAGCTTCTGGTTCAGATCATCTACTTGGCTGGCGTAAGAATGGGCAGAGGCTTCGGCCGTGGTTACCTATAATGAAAGACGTGTTAGTACATTCATTGTTGACATATATGAGTGGTACGGCACGGACATGTACCTTGGTGTTTGCGGCATCTAATTGAGACTCAAGATGGACTACTTGCTGATCATGTTCACTCGCACGGGCCGATTGTGTCTTGATTGTTGCCTCAGCATTCGCCAGTTTGGACTGGAGGTCAGCGATCAGGGCTTCATTATCCTCAATCATTTTTTCCCTCCGTCCAACTTTTCTCTTGAGGGATTCGACGTGCCCAAGGGCAGCTTCAAACCTGACTCTCATCGCGGTTCCCATCGCCATTTGATGAACAAGCGTCCCATTATACTCATCAGCCAAATCCGCATGATTTAGTGAGTTCACCTCTTGCACCAAGCTTGGTGGTATGCAGTTGTTAAGGTACTCACGACACTCCTCAGCACTCCTCAATCGCGACGCCGTGGTAATGGTCCATATAGGGTTAAAAGGTTGGGGAGCACCGGATGTGGGGAAGTCTTGGGAAAGCAGGGGTTAACCATCTTCAAAAACAGGGCCGGATTTTGTGGCGACCGCAGGATTTTCTTCAACAGCTTTACCTTTCTCTTTATTCACTTGGGTGTCAGAAGGCGGTGCGGCCTCAGCTTGGTTGTCCCTGTGACATGAGTATCATGGAGTATTTTTTAAGTATGGCTAAAAAAAAAAAAAAAAAAAAAAAGAAAAGACATTCTTGCATGTGTGGATGGTTTCTTACATATTGCTTCTTGCTCCTTCGGAAGCAGTTGGGGCAATTTGGGTGACGGGATCGACATGAGTGACCCGATTAGCCTCGGAACCCTGGGTGGCACTCCCAACAGATTGATACATGGGGTGGTCTTCTCGAAGCTTCTTGCGGGGAGCATTATGTTCACCAATCTCGGCCGATGCAGTATCGCCTGCACGGTTCCCCCTCTTCCGGGTGCGCCTGGTGAGGGGCTGTGCTGTGATTTCAGCAATCTCCTCTTCGGCCTCCTCATCTTCATCCAAGTTAACATGCTGTTGCACTTCATCGTCATCATCATCGCCCATCAGTCGGCGAATGGTGGAGTCGGTTTCGATATTGTCTCCCTGTTGTTCTCTATGTGGTGAGGAAGGCCCGGCTCCCCCTTGGTTCATCTGGTCATTACCATCACCATGATCTCCATGCTCTTCATCAGAATGGGGATCAGGCACGGCTTCCAAGGCAACCGTCACTGGTCGGGTGTGCTCAAGGAGGGGCTGTTCATCTTCACGGAGAGGGCGGAGACCTTCCGGCACAAGCTTTGGATCGCCCTGGCGCAACAGTCCAAAAAAGTTTATCTCTGTACAGCACAAAACAATAGATGTTAGATATCGTACACATGTATGCATTCTTATTGACGTACGGATGATTATCCTACCTTCGCCCTGCCTTCTCCAAAATACAGGATACCTATTGGAGGGACCAAAGTAATTGCGGCTAATTCCTAGCAAGCATAAGAATGATTCCGGTAGGTTTCTATGGAATCCAGTCCTATTTCGATCTAACTCTTGCGAGTGAAGGGGATTGTATGTACTGGCGTGCGGCTTAGGGTCGTGCGGGAATCTGTTCCTAATGATGAAATCACCCGGCCATACAACTTCGTCAATGAAAAAGTAATGGTCATACCAATTTTTCAGTGAATCCATTGGTTTGTTGTGTGATTGTGGGCTGTTCGAGGCTCGTTTTTTTGAAAGATACCCAACCGTTCACTAAGTTTGGAGTGTAAAACAACCTAAATAACTCTACGGTTGGGGGGATACTCCTAGCACGGCAAAGGATCTCGAATTGGCTAATTTTACAGGCACCTATGCAGTGGAGCTGACTAATGTGTACATTATAATATCCTAACAGATCTACGAGAAAGTGGGTGAAAGGGATGCGGTAATTGGCCGCATCAAACAGGCGAGTATAGAGGCCTATCTTACCCGCTGGAGCCTCAGTTATGAGGTCCCCAACGCCAGGGAGTGAGGGGTGTAGGTTGGAAGGGATGAAGTAATTTGTACAAAAATGGTTTAACTGGTCTTGGGACATGACATTTAGCACGGATCCGATGGTAGGGCTGTTTCTATTGGCCATTACTAAAAAAGAGTGTAAGGACGTGGTATTCTAACCTGCGTGTGAAGGGATCCGTACGTACTTGGTTCAAGATAAAAGGAAAGCTTTAATGGCAGAAATGGAGGTTGTGAACTGTGTGTTTCACACAGCCGTAGGGGTGGCTTATTTATAGGGTTACCTTGAGGGTCACAGCCTGTTGGATATGTGACACGTGTTGGCCACTGTTCTCAATCGTGTGGCTAGGGGGCAAGAGGCAAGTGAAACGTCAGATGGGACCCACGGGTCATATCTGACCCACACGTTTGCACTGCTCAATGTTCTGACTGTCTGCACTTTTGTCAGTCAAACAAGTCAGATGAACAGTCGTTCATGTTGGGTTATGCGACTCTAACGTAAGACTTGACATTTAATGATATATTTATTTTGTCTCGGCTACTATGTATCGAGCATCATTGTCCTTTGTTATGAATTCCTTGGTACGTCCGGGAGCATCTTTGTAGTCTAGAGGTTCCACCTACGGTTGTAACAACTAGACTGGGGGGACATGATGACGTATAGTCCCCGGCCGGGTCATTAACCCGGCCCGAGGGTACTACCCATATCCGGCCCATTACGTATGGGTGGGATAATGTCAGTCAGGCTTATGGGCCTGAGTGAATAGTAACCGCGCACACGTGTGCGGCCCACGGCCCGGTACGGCCGATACGGCCGACATAGGGTTAGACAGAATAATATCCTGTCTAGGGATATCTTTACCCCATTAAGGGAGGATATTCACTACCAGAATTAGAAGATTACAATCATTCTAATTCTGGTGTTTATCTCTTCCTTGGGGCCGAAGGAACAGTGAAAGCCCACTAGGGTTTCACTGCCTATAAAAGGAACCCCCAAGGGTTCCACAAAGGTATCACAATTCTCTCTAAACTCACATATAACCCTAAACCGATTACTTACTCTCACGCCGGAGTCTAATCGTGGGAAACCTTCCCACGGTAAGCTTAACGCGTGTTGTTTAGTGTGCAGGATCCCAACCAGAAGATTCACTTGGTGCAGGAGCCGGTACCCAGCCAACCCGAATTAAGCCTAATTCGGGTCTAGCAAGGATCAACCAACTTTTGCATCAACAACAAGCTAACAAACCAAAAACACGAAATCAATACACGAACCAATCACTAAGATGTCTCATCAACCTATGATGGACATCTAGTCTATTCCCATATAATTACCTCATTGTTAAGCTCTAATCACCCCATTACCCTTCCTTAACAAGTACCTAACTTGGTTAAGTTTAATAGCTATCCCGTTCATAATTTTACACAAAACAGTCCCAGTTTTAGGTCTCAAAACTTTAAGTCAAACGTCCACTTAAACATACCCATGGTTTCTGTAAAAGGAATATTCACACTTTTATACATGTTAGCTAAAACCTCCCACTTGCCCTAACCTTAAAGCTACTGTTAAGGCCCAGATATATGTGTATATATTGCTACCTATCCAGAATTCACTGATTTTAAACGTATGAAAATTTCATTACCATTAGAGGGTCTTACCCTAAACCACAATCTTCGCCCAAGTGCAAATCCTTACTACAATATATAAACCATCTCTCATGTTCGTGAGAAGATCCCAATGCAACCCTAAGTACCCCAAACAACCCAAAACTTAAAAAGAAAACAGGCTGAATTCAAAACTGTTTTGACCTCCGACTGTTGTAACCTGTATTTGACCCACTTCCCGACCTCCAATTTAGTTCTCGTTTCTTGATTTAGAAACCAACTCAATTACCTATCCAGAGCTAGTTTGATCGCATCTTGAATGTTCCTAGAACTCGAGATATGATCAAAACAATAGACTCAAAATTTTGCCCAGTTTTTAAAAACGGGTTTTAAACAAATTGATCTAATTAATAACCTATAACCCTTCTAATACAAGCCCTAGATTATATGATCATCATATTATGATTAATACATCATTAATATACTGTTTTTTATATAAACCCTAACCCTTAATCCATCATAAGAATGATTAATTAAACATAAAAACAATTTAATTAAAAAGGTTAATGAAGGTTTTTACCTTAAATCAATGGAAGATGAAGAAAACCTAATTTTTTTGAAGAACCCTAATTCTCCTCTATGAAACCCACGAATTTTTCTTTGTCTCCAGGGATTTATGTTTTTTTTATTTATTATATAACCTTATATAGTGTGTACATAAAATTCTAGTCCAAGTATAACACCCAACTTTCCTTTTTTTTCCCTTTTTTCCTTTTTCTCTTTCTTTGGTGCGTCTAAACCGACCCAAACACCCAATAAATTCGTTTTTTTTTATTTTTATTATTTAACATTATGCTAATAATATTACCTTAATTTTCCCTAATTTATTTCAGCTCCTAAAGCTTCCAAAACCTTAAGACCGTAAAACTAGTCAAATTTACGCTTTTTACCGTAAAAGACGTAAAATATACACTTTTAATAAAAATCTCAAATTTTGAAATAAACTTTATAACTAAGTCCTAAATGACTTAAAACCATCCCAAAAAATATTTATATGGATAATTACCTCACCCGAGACCTCTAAATGCTAAACCGTAAATCCTAAAAAAATACTACTACTATAATACTTATACGTATACGTAAACACCACAATATCACCATTTTCATTTCATAGTCACCACTTGTGAGCACATGAACATGAAATAACCGTTCCTCGATTTACATATGAGTACTCTATACTCACCAACGATAACCACACCAACCTCGTTCACACAAAATAAACACGTAAACACAAAATTCAAGTAAGCACACATAAAATAACCTAAAAGTAAGACCAAGTGACAAACCCAAAACCACGGTTGTCAAATCACTCCCTCCTAATAGAAATCTCGTCCCGAGATTCACTCCCAAACGCAAACTTATTCTCAGCAAACAAAGGAGGATGCAAACCTTCACGTTCAAACGTGAACTCAGTTTACACGAAAATAATCTCAACCAACAACACATGAGCCTTAATCGTCCGCGAGGAAACTTATCAAAACCATAAAGTTATGTAACCAACGTAACTAAATCTCACAACTCATCAAAGAAGAACTGTCTTGAAACCAAGTTAGGAGCCGTCACATAGCTCAACGGGTTTAAAACTGTCACCCCGATTTCAGTCTTACTCATAAATACCATAAATCAAAACTCATCAAAATATAACCACGTATAATAAGGTCTAAAGAACTCTAAAATTCCTTCCCAACTCATCTCTATGTTAACCCTCCAAGTGTTCATTACCGCAAAATACCCAGAACACGAGTTTAAACCATGTTGTCCGAAAATTAACCTTGAACTCAACACTTGTACAATTAATTCGACCAAGCTACTGACTTCCAATTACGAAACTTTCTGAATATTTGAAAAGTATGTTCCGAGTACATAATTTTAGGCTTTTGAATCACCCAAAAACCTTTAAAAACGAATAAGTTATGACCAAAACGATTTTTATCAAAACCTGCCTAGGCATTAGCGACAGTTTCTGACAGTTAGCGACATATTTTGACAATTTAGCGACAGTTTCTGCCTACTCCGATTTATACCAAATAAAAGATTTTTAAACCCTAAAACCCCACATTAATTACCAAAACTAGAACCTAATTTATTTTAATTCCAGAAAATTAAAACTCTATTAATTACATGATTTTAACATATTTCGATAAATAAGAACAAAATTTTTAACTTAAGAACAATAACTTTAGGTGATCAAAACCAAAATATTTTAAAATAACCGAGTCATGCTTATATGTTAAAGAATTTATATTCCACCTTATTTGAAACATGGTCCCGACACTTCCTTATTTCATCGAGTACCAACAACTATTTTTTTTTTCAATTTGCAAGTTCTATTTTTTTTACATGTATAACTCGAAACAAAAGACATCGTTACCCCAAAAAGAAATCTCCACCATCTCAAAATCCTTCACGCCAAAAGTACCGTACAAACAAACACGTGAAATGAGGACCCGAGAAATGCGCTACTACAGAAGTTGAACATCTCAAAGAGAAACGAGCTAGCAACCATCCCAAGAATACAACCGGTAGGTAGAAAATAATTTTACATACATAGGCATAAGCGTACATACACTCAAATCCATCCAACATATACTATACAAGCATGTATTAACTCTCTTTCATGCAATCATACTTGAAAGTCCAGTGGTGTTGTGGCACATATATAATTATGTAGGCCTCCATAATTATACATGTTCCCTTTCACCAACGTACTCCCTCCTATGATGACACTTATAAGAAATTAATACTACACATAACACATAATCCAACAACTCGCAAGCACATAACCACACAAGATAAGATCCAAAACCCCATGTATTAAAATAACATAGCCAATGCACGAAACACATAAACTCGTAGTCCAGCTGAACCAGCGTAGACAAAATTCAAAATGTATAAAGAACATGAAAACATAATTAAGCGAAATCCAACAATGACTAACGTATACGACCATGGTTCCACCCGCACTAATCAAAAATCGTAAAGAAACTAACACGTAGTTAAGTATGAACCATAGTAGTTCATAACCTAACAAATACTGCGAAAATAATATTCAAACACATCAATTACTATAAAATGCACACATACTCCTATGACGCCTATATGCAGGGACCCTTAAGCTATAGACTAGGCTACGCAACTAGGCAACCTAATTCTCTATAACCATTGTCTATGATACCTTTCTGTCACACCCCACCATGGCGGAATATGGGGCGCGACGTATGGATATCATCACAACATGGCGTGTCTATAGAGATAACTATATGAAATAAGAAATGTCATAAAATGGAGACACAAAGTCATGACAATATCTCATCAGACTCAGGAGTCTAGGTAAGTAGGTAATAGTCCTACCGGTTACCCAAGACAAACAAATAACATAACCAAACAAATATATGTGTGCCACAGTATCACTTATTAAAAGAACAAATAAAAACTAAGAAGGAAACGGGGATTCTCCTTCTATATGCATTCCTAAGCTTCTCCAATCCTAGCCACTTATGTTCTCATGCTTAACCATAGTATCACCTGAAAGAGACACTAAAACACGTCAACATAAAGTTGGTGAGTGTCATAGGTTTAGACTCCAACGCTAAATCAATTACATGCTGTGAATAACAACCATCAACACAATAACATATGGACAATGTGTTACACGTATGCATTAACAACTAGCATTCAAGATAAATCAATCATCACATTTCCAAGGCATCACGCCTTACCAACAACCACAATTACCAAGGCATCACGCCTTACCAACAACCATGGTACCATAGGCGCCCATACACCTATGTACCTATCCCAAGGCCACTACCTTGTCATTTTGCATTGGTCCCATAGACGATCACGCTATGTACCTATCCCAAGGCCCCTACCTTGTCAAACCACAATAACTGAGACGGCACGTGTCCCCCGATCCAAATCATACACAATCAAGAATCACATAGCAGTTAATCACACAATGTACACACAAGTCCATCACAAACACAAAACATTCACAGCATAATTTATAAAAACAAGACAGTGTCTCTTCCATCCCATCTGGAAGTCAAAATCAATAGTAAACATGAGACTATGAAACTCACCTGATAGCTTCTTCACAAGTCCTCGCACTAGCAACAAGCTAACAAACCAAAAACACGAAATCAATACACGCACCAATCACTAAGATGGCTCATCAACCTATGATGGACATCTAGTCTATTCCCGTATAATTACCTCATTGTTAAGCTCTAATCACCCCATTACCCTTCCTTAACAAGTCCCTAACTTGGTTAAGTTTAATAGCTATCCCGTTCATAATTTTACACAAAACAGTCCCAGTTTTAGGTCTCGAAACTTTAAGTCAAACGTCCACTTAAACATACCCATGGTTTCTGTAAAAGGAATATTCACACTTTTATACATGTTAGCTAAAACCTCCCACTTGCCCTAACCTTAAAGCTACTGTTAAGGCCCAGATATATGTGTATATATTGCTACCTATCCAGAATTCACTGATTTTAAACGTATGAAAAGTTCATTACCATTAGAGGGTCTTACCCTAAACCACAATCTTAGCCCAAGTTCAGATCCTTACTACAATATATAAACCATCTCTCATGTTCGTGAGAAGATCCTAATGCAACCCTAAGTACCCCAAACAACCCAAAACTTAAAAAGAAAACAGACTGAATTCAAAACTGTTTTGACCTCCGACTGTTGTAACCTGTATTTGACCCACTTCCCGACCTCCAATTTAGTTCTCGTTTCTTGATTTAGAAAGCCAACTCAATTACCTATCCAGGGATAGTTTGATAGCATCGTGAATGTTCCTAGAACTCGAGATATGATCAAAACAATAGACTCAAAATTCTGTCCAGTTTTTAAAAACAGGTTTTAAACTAATTGATCTAATTAATAACATATAACCCTTCTAATACAAGCCCTAGATTATATGATCATCATATTATGATTAATACATCATTAATCTACTGTTTTTTATATAAACCCTAACCCTTAATCCATCATAAGAATGATTAATTAAACATAAAAACAATTTAATTAAAAAGGTTAATGAAGGTTTTTACCTTAAATCAATGGAAGATGAAGAAAACCTAATTTTTTTGAAGAACCCTAATTCTCCTCTATGAAACCCACGAATTTTTCTTTGTCTCCAGGGATTTATGTTTTTTTTATTTATTAGATAACCTTATATAGTGTGTACATAAAATCCTAGTCCAAGTATAACACCCAACTTTCTTTTTTTTTTCCCTTTTTCCCTTTTTCTCTTTCTTTGGTGCGTCTAAACCGACCCAAACACCCAATAAATTCGTTTTTTTATTTTTATTATTTAATATTATGTTAATAATATTACCTTAATTTTCCCTAATTTATTTCAGCTCCTAAAGCTTCCAAAACCTCAAAACCGTAAAACTAGTCAAATTTACGCGTTTTACCGTAAAAGACGTAAAATATACACTTTTAATAAAAATCTCAAATTTTGAAATAAACTTTATAACTAAGTCCTAAATGACTTAAAACCATCCCGAAAAATATTTATATGGATAATTACCTCACCCGAGACCTCTAAATGCTAAACCGTAAATCCTAAAAAAATACTACTACTATAATACTTATACGTATACGTAAACACCACAATATCACCATTTTCATTTCATAGTCACCACTTGTGAGCTCATGAACATGAAATAACCGTTCCTCGATTTACTTATAAGTACTCTATACTCACCAACGATAACCACACCAACCTCGTTCACACAAAATAAACACGTAAACACAAAATTCAAGTAAGCACACATAAAATAACCTAAAAGTAAGACCAAGTGACAAACCCAAAACCACGGTTGTCACACATATGCCCATCCGCGGGAGTTCTTTACCATTGCAGACACACACCAAGTCAGTAACATCACTAAGGATGATGTGAGACTTAGCATATGCCCTTTCTCTCTCAAAGGTTAAACTAAAGCCTGGTTCACATCTCTCAAACCAGCTAGTGTTAACTCATGGTCTAGAATGCGATCCGCATTTCTTGATGAATTCTACTATATAAGTAAAACTACAGGCATCCAAAATAAGATTAAATCATTTCATCAAATCCCAAGCAAGCAGTTGCACGAAGCTTTTAGTAGACTAAAAGAGTTATTACGAATTTGCTGTCACCACGATGTTCCAAAATGCGAACTTGTCAAAGTCTTCTATGATGGTTTGAATTGTACCAACCAACAATTCGTTAAGGCAACTTGTGAGGTACTTTTTGCTGACGTCCCATGGAGGAATAATGGGAGTTCTTTGAAAAGCTAAGCAAGGGATCCAAGACCCAAGCTTCAGTGGATTGAAACAACCATCACAAATCTTCCGCTAATTATGTGTCTTAGGGTTGAGCATTTGGACCGGTAACCTAGACCGGATCGGACTGACCTGGACCGGACCGGACAATTTCGGTCCGGTCCGAGGTCTATGGTTTTAAAATATTTCAGTCCTCGGTCTGGTCTGGTCCGGTCCGGTTCGGTCCTACCAAAACCCTGTCGATTATGCCTAATAGGACCGGACCGGACCGAAGACCAAGCCGAAACTGACTGACCCGGACCAGACCGAACAATTTCGATCCGGGATTATAGATCATTTCGGTCCTCGGTCCGGTCCGGTCTTGGTCGGTCCAGTCCAGTCCGAACCTGATGCTCACCCTTACTGTGTCTGACCCAAGCAAACCGCATGCGTCCGTGACCCAACTAAACCGTTTATGAGCCTCCCGTGGCTCACCGTCCAACCGCAACATATGGGCCTAACACACAACGACCCAACCCATAAAATATTAGTGGGCTGGGCGTCACTATACGCCATCAAGTATTAAATATATATTAATATACTTTTTCTGTTTCATAATTATAGTTTGGACGTCCTAAATTAATAGTTCCCTTAAAAAAATATAGTAAGTTTACCATATTATCTTAACCTAAAAATATTATTATAAAATAAACAATAAATAATTTATACATCAATCGGTTAAAATAAAATTACAATTATGTAAAGATTTAAGTTCATTCGGATACCAAACTTTATTTGGATACCAAGGGACTAATCTCCATCTTAATCCAATGGGTAAGATTAAACAAAAAACCCATTTCCTCCATTTTTTCAACATTAATATCTTTTAAACCGTTAATCGTTACGCGAAAAAATATACCATTACGACGGACATTTAATTATCTTTCTACAGATATGCTATACGATATGTTTTCGAATTTTTTTTCACGTTTTTTTCGTTGTCGAAAACTATCATATATGATAGTAAATATCATATATGATAGTAACACTAGTATCATATATGATATAACTTATCATATATGATATAAACAAATATCATATATGATGAAACATTATTATCATATATGATATTTTAAGTAAATTTTATAAAACGAAAAAAAGACAAAAAAATTATTCAAAAGTATATCATAATGCATATCTGTAGAAAGCTAATTAAATTCTTGTCGCGATGATATATTTTTTTCTCATAACGATTAACGGTTTTAGATATATTTAAATTATAAAATAAGTGAAATATTTAAATATATTTAATCTTATCCATTAGATGAGGTAAATATGGATGGTGGGATGAGTCCTTAGGGGATGTCTGGTTCACTTAATTTGGAGTAATTTGTTGTAATGTAATTTAAATTCCAATTCCATAAAGTGTTTGGTTACATAATTAGTGTAATTGTATTTTTTTAAAATTACAATAAACCCACCATATGAATGTAATGTCAATTACATTGGCATTATAAAGGAAAGTTTAGAATTACAAAAATTAAATAATTAACCCACTTGTCATCATACACTTATATTTTTATTAAACATCAACTATAACTGATGATTTGAGAGCCACCGGTCCACAAGGCCGTTCCCGCCAATTTCGCTCCACCTCCCCAAAAACCCCCAAACCAGCAGCCGCCTGTTTTGTTCTCCACTCGGCACTCGGCTACCCAAATGCATGTTGAAATCCTTAACAAAACTTCGACAACTCACCACCCTCACATACAACAATAAACCCAACACAAACACAAACATCATAACCCAAATCACATCCTTAATAAAACACAACCAAAACATCACCCAAAACCCACTCCTCAAAACCCTCACCTCCCACCTAAGCCCACACTCCGCCTACCACATCATCACCCTCCACTCCCACAACCCAACTCTCTGCACCACTTTCTTCACTTTCATCACGCGTCACTCCACTTACTGTCACCACATTCACCACAAACTCACTTTACTCAAACTCATCTTTTCCAATAACAACTCACACACCATACTAAACAACTCCCTTTTCATCGCTTTCCTTAAACACCATCGTTTCGAATGCGTAAACGACGCGTTAAACGTTGTTCGCTTCGTTGAGGAGTTCGTATTGAGTTACCCGTCTTATAGCACGCTTTTGACGTGTTTGAGTAAGATTGGGAGAAATACGGGTTTGGTGGTTTTTGAGGTTTATGAGAAGATAGTTAAGGATGGGTTTATTTTGGGCGTGGTTGATTATCGGACGGTGGTTAACGCGTTGTGTAAGGATGGGTTTGTGAGGGAATGGGAGATGTTTGTTATGCGTACATTGAAGTATGGTTTTGGGGTGTGTTGAAACAAAATTCCCCGGATAGCTTACCCCGAGTGAATCCGCTTCGATCACAATGATAACGTTGCTTGAGTCTTGGTGAAAAACCTACGAACACAAAGCAACACACGTTAGCCTCGCCCCAGGTGTGACCCTGAGACCAAGCTCCGGTGTGAAAGTGAGTAACTTTCTCTTGGATGGTGTCCGGTGTGGAATACCGGAGTGCACTAGGAGTATTTAAGAATAACAATGGTGGATATGTATGTTAGATTAATTACATGTGTATTAAATGTGGGGAGTATTTATACTACTCCACCAAGTGTACCTGGATGTCTAGTCACATCACTAGATTAGGCTCCAAGTCCAAGGCAAGATCTTTTCCACAAATTAAGGGATTTGTTCCCCAAGCGGCGGTGGAGCTCTTTACCCGCTGGGTTGGTACATGTATGCTGGTTAATACATTAAACCCCTTTTTCTTTTCCCTTTCTCCCAGGTTTGTGGCATTAAATGCTAGCCGCCCATGTCAGTTCATTAATTGCTAACCCCGCGGCGCATATCCTGAACCTAGCGTGAAGTCCGGAGGCCCTTGGCCGGAGACATACGCGAACATATCCCCCCAGTATTACGGTGTTAGTCTCGGCTAACGACGTGATACTTGATTATGTTTGTCGTTTTGCCATTTGTCCTTATCGTTAGTTTAACAAATGCAGTTTTTGCCATTAATTACTCCTTAATGGCCTTTGTCCTACTCTAATCTTTTTGGCATCCACTAGGAACGCTCCCTCCGCGCTGTCGTTTCCTATGCTATGCCACGTGGGCCCATTTGCCTTTTATGGTGAAAATTGAACTTTAGAAATTGTGAAACGTCACTTCATTGTCCCCTTCTTTACTATAAATACCTCCTTTTTCTCTCACTTTAATTTCACTTTATTTTCTTCTTTTTCCCATTGTTGTGTTTCTTCATCTTGGCAGACATTCCGTTCTACAGGTGTGCGCTCCGTTCCCCCTTTTGATTTTTTCAAGACTCTTTTCTTGTTTGTTCGTATCATGTCTGTTAGTGGTTCTGATGAGGAGGACGACGTCGCCTTTCGTGATCCGAAATGCGATATGCACATTAGGGTTTCTACTTTGACCAGGGATGACCTTAAACTTATCATTAGGAAATACCGTATCCCTGATGAACTTCGCCCCTAATTACCGGATCCCTTATTGACCATGGATCGACTTTCGGAACAGTTTATTGGCATTTATGAGGAATATCTGAAGCATGGAGGACTACGGATCCCTTTCTCTAGCTTTTTCCTGGCCATCATTCGATACTTCCGTGTACATATTTCTCAGTTGATACCGATGAGTGTTAATCGTGTGGTTATGTTCGAGATACGGTACCGCAGCCTAAGCATACCTACTACCGTCAATGTTTTCCGGTTCTTTTATAGGTTGTGCAAACAAGGGCACTGGTTTTCCTTCGAGAGCCGCTGGCCCGCCAAATATGGTAAATGTTTGATAGAGAAAACCTCTAGCTTGAAGGGATGGAAGCGCAAGTGGTTTTTAATTGATAGGAGAGCCATTCCTCATGCTATGCCTTGGAGAGATAGGGACACATATGTTCACGATGATTTCCCTACTCATTTTAATGAAAATCACGCTAAGTTGCTTGCGGATAATCCTATAGCCCTCCGTCCTCCTCAAAGGCATTTGTTGTTCCTTTCTGGTTTATGGTATCCTTATGAGAACCCTCCTCTTCGTCGTATTGTTTTTGATCTTGATAAAAATGGTACTTACATATGACTTTTTGTTTATCTTGTTTCCGCGGGCTATTTTTGCTCGCTCTAACCACTATTGCTTTTCTTTCGTGCAGAAATTAACATGGACGAGTTTCTGAAGCTCCCTTCCTTTGATAACACCAAAGTTGTCCGGGATGAGAATGCCACAATGCCGAATCCTCCTCCTCAAGTTACACATCCCTTACCCGTAGGTGCCAAAATTCCTGCTCTAAACCCTCAATAGGTAGCTGTGACTATTCCGGATCCCAAGATCCTTATTGCCCGTCTTCGTAGTGAGGGTAAGAATGCTGTTGTGAATGCTAAGAAGAGGCCGCAAGGTGGTGAAGCTTCGGGTCGTAGAACCAAAAGGAAGACTGTGAAAGGGGACGAATCATCAGGGACTGAGGATACTGAGGTGCATTCTACCTCTCCTCCTAATAATTCACATCCTTCCCCAACTCAGGGTAAGCTTAGCAAGGCTAGTGGTAGCAAGCCGAAGACTCCTCCGCATATCAATCTTAGTGATCAGTCTTCTCCTGCTAATGACAATGCTCATACTGATGATGCCACAGGTACTCTTACTTTTAGTTTTCCCCCTTTTTTTATTCTTGTTTTTCCTTTTTCTTTCTCTTCCCTCCTATCTTTATTTACTTAGTTTCTTGTATTCTTTTTAGGAGGTTCCATACCTACCTTTCAGGAAGGAGGACCATCCCGTCGGTTTTTCCCTCCGTGGAGGTTAGACGAGGATGTTCGTATTGACTCCCATTATTCGTCCTGTGAGTTGTTGTTCCACTTGGCTACCCCGGCAGAACAAACTGAGCTTTTATTGCTTTCGAACTATGACGTGCTAAGTCACTCCTACCAAGATTTGGCCAGAAGTACACTTACCCTCTCTGGGTTGATGAAAAGATATGACGCTTTGAGCCTTGAGCACCATCGCTTGTCTTCTGCTCAACAAGGTGTGCAGGGCCACTTTGCATGTGGGAATACCATGTTGGATCAAATGGCTCTTGCTCACAAGAAGCTGGAAGACAATTATAGTGGGTGTTTGATCCGAGAGAAAGAACATCTTGGTATGATTGAGAAGCTGTAGAAAGATGTTCAAGACCTCTGAAACTTGTTGGAGTCCAAAGACAAGAGGGTCACGGAGCTGGAGAGATTTCATGCTCAGAGCACCCAAACTCACATCAAGGACTTCGATAGGATCAAGAAGTTGGAAGATAACAAGCGCCATTTAACCTCCCTTCTTGCCCAAGCCGAAGTGGATAAACAGATCCTTGTGAGAGATGGTATTCCAATCCTTGTTCGTAAACTCTGTGCCAGCTATGAGTACCGCAGGTCTTTGTCTTTGAAGGCCAATGCAGTCTTCAATGGTGGATTTATGAAAGCTTTGGAGTTCAAACGTACACCTGAGGAGGTTGCAGATGTTGTTGCTGCGACAGACAATCTGGATGTGGAGGCTACAAAAACTTGGAAAGAAGATTTCACCACCCTGTTCTCGGCCGAGTATCCCTTTATCCATAAGGTGGCTGCTGCCAATAGGCTCCCTGTGGTGGATATCATGCAGCTTACTCTAGCTGAAAAGTCCCATGTGCCTTCCTCCGGAGACCCCTCTGCTTCTATCAATGTTGCTTCCATCTCAGATCTTACTCAGTAAGATCAAGACTCTCAGATCGACAATGAGCAGTCGAAGGAGTGAAGGCCCGGTATCCCGGCGTATTTAGTAATCGTTTCCTGTGGAACACTTATCTCTTTTACTTATGTCTTGTAGTATTTATGGACAAGTTTCACCTGCAACTTCTTCTGTTACTTTACTTATAATATGTGTGCCTTTTGCTTCATTTATTGCGTTTTATGCTTTATACTATGTGTATCAATATGCGTTTTGACGAGAGACATTGGCTTCACGTTGCCTTTGATTTGCCTCCGGACTGCCCTTGGGGCGCGTCCCACACTTATGTTTTTAATGAGTGTTCTTAGATTATTCATGGGAGACATTGGCATCAGGCCGCTTTTGATTTGTCTCTAGACTACCCATGGGGCGCCTCCCGTACATGTGTTTTGACACTTGTATATTTTTATTATTGTTTCGGGAGACATCAGCACCAAGCCGCTTTTAATTTGTGTCTGGACTACGCTTGAGGCGCGTCCTATACTTATACAATTTTTGTTTACTTGGGAGACATCGGTACAGAACCGCTTTTGATTTGTCTCCGGACTACCTTCCCGAGGCGCGTCCTACATTTTTAATGCGTACTTATATACCCTTCGGTTAGCTAAGCCGAGGTTTATAACTACTGCAATTAATTATGTTTAGAGAAGAAAACTTTCATTCATTGACAAATACTTAGTACATTGTTCATATTACATAAAGCACTTCTGTAAGTTGGTTGCGTGCCAAGTATGCGGTATTTCCTTCCCATGTAGGGTCTCCAACTCGTATGATCCGGTTTGGTAAGCTTCCACCACTCTGTAGGGTCCTTCTCAGTTGGGGCGTAGTTTCCCAATCTTTTCCTTCCTGCTAGCCATGTTGCAACGGTAGACGAAGTCTCCCACTTTGAAAGAGCATGGTCTGACTCGCTTGTTATAATATTGTTCGACCTTCTTCTTATACATTGCCTCTTGTATGGCCGCAACCTCTCTTCTTTCCTGGAGCAGGTCTAGATTCAACCGCAACTCTTCTTCATTTGCGTTCTCGTCAAAACAGTAGCGTTCTTGCTGACAGGATGCCTATTTCTGCAGGAATCACAGCCTCACTCCCATAAGTGAGGCTGAAAGGAGTCTCCCCGTTACTAGTCTTGAGCATTGTCCGATGTGCCCATAGCACGTGGGGTAGCTCATCAACCCATCCGGTCATTCTTCTTCCCAGTCTGGCCTTTAAACCATGCATCAATGATTTGTTTGCTCTCTCAACTGAGCCGTTGGCCTACGGGTGTGCTACCGCGGTAGTCATTTGGTTCACATGCCACTTGTCACACCATTTCCCAAATGACCCATCTATCAACTGCTTGCCATTATCAGTTACTCTCACCCCTGGCAATCCAAACCTAAAAACGATATTCTCCTAAGTGAATTTTTTAACTTCTTTTCCAGTTATTTTGGCCACTGGTTTGGCTTTAATCCACTTGGTGAAATAGTCGATTGCTACGATTACAAACTTGATGTTACTGGAGTTTCCACTGATTGGTCCCAAGATATCCATCCCCCACTGGTAGAAAGGCCATGGTGCCGTTATCAAAGTTAAATTTGTCTTGGGGAGTCTTGGTATGGGACCGTGTATCTTACATGAATCACATTTGGAGATCTCGTCCCATGCATCTTGATGCATTGTGGGCCAGAAGTATCCTTGTCTCATTACCTTTACGACAACCGACCTTGATCCGGCATGCATTCCACAGGCTCCTTCGTGGACCTCTCGGATGATTAATTTGCTTGCAATGGGCCAACACACCTCAGCATCGGAGATAAATATAATTTTTTGAACAAAAATCCATTCTCCATGGTGTATTGTGGGATCTTAATTCTTAGATTTCTGGCTTTTTCTAGGTCTTGTGGCCATACTCCTTCTTCCAAGCATCTTTTGATGGGCGTTATCCAACATTCCTCTTCCTCTTCTACTATATCATTGACTTCTTGAACATCGATAGACCTTGCGTCCAAAGCTTCTACCAATACTTCCTTAGTGAGGTGAATGCAACTGAGGCAAGCTTGCTTAGAACATCGTCCTTTTGGTTCTTGTTCCGGAGGATATGTTCGATGCTGAACTCTGTGAAGGTGGGAAGGCGTTCTTTGACCTTGGCCAGATACTTAGACATCCTATCATCGCTTGCTTCAAATTCTCCTTTTATTTGACAGGCTACCAGCTTTGAGTCTACTTTGGCTTGTAACTTCTTTACCCCCATCTTTTCGGCTAACCGGAGTCCAGCCAAAAGTGCTTCGTATTCGGCTTCATTATTCGAGCAATTGAAGTTAAACCTTAAGGCATATGTAAACTCAACTCCTTCCGAATTGATTAGCACCCACCCAGCGCCGGCTCCTTTACTCTTGGCTGCTCCATCTGTGAATAGCATCCATTGAGACTCCGGTTCCTCTTCTTCGGATATTTCATAAATCGTTGCGGCATCTTGTTGATCCAAAGGAGCTTCATTCAGGAAGTCCACTTATACCTGTCCCTTGATAGAATTTCTCGAGACATAAAAAAATTCATATGTTCCCAATTCCACTGCATATTTTGCCAATCTTCCTGAGGCCTCGGATTTGCTTAGTATCTGTTTCAAAGGTTGGTCTGTTATGACATGGATGTCGTGAGCCTCGAAATATCTCCTTAATCTTCGCGACAAATGTAACAATCTAAGCACCAATTTTTCCAATGGAGCATATCTTTTCTCAACGTCTGATATGTGTGTAAACACACATCTTTTCTACCACTTAATTACAATAATAACCGGACCAAAACGTGTATTTTATGTCTTTTATGTCGGAATTATGCGTGGTTTGTGTTTTTGTTGTGATTTAGGACGAAAAGGTGAAAAGTGGAGAAAACACGGGAATTCACGGACTTTTATTGAAGAAAAATATGAAAGACGAAGTCAAGAGGTCTAGAGTGCAAAAAGAACGGAAGTCCAAGACCAATTCTGAAGATTTATCGAAGAAAAAGTCAAAAGACGGAAGTTTATCAAAAGCCGAGGAACTCAAGTCTATTTTGTTGAAGAATTAAAAGACGAGTTCAAGAGAAATCCCGAGCCACAAGTCATTAGAGTCCAAGTTTAAAGAAGATTAGAAGGAAAAAGGACTAATGGTGCAATTAATGAAGATTATATGCTTAAGGACTTAATGACGCAAT
Source organism: Glebionis coronaria (assembly GCA_025667525.1). NCBI lineage: Eukaryota > Viridiplantae > Streptophyta > Magnoliopsida > Asterales > Asteraceae > Glebionis > Glebionis coronaria. Next base: position 521,571,740 of record CM046879.1, read on the forward strand.
TAAGAAGAAAGGAAGGAGAGGAGGAAGCTTCCTCTAACCATTCCCCTAATCACCTATAAATACCTCTCATTTCATTTCATTTAGTTTGGTTGGATAGCTTGACAAACTATCTCTTCCACTTTTATTTACTTGCACCTTTAATTACTTGCACATTTAAATACATGTTTTGCACCTTAATTACCTTTTAATTTCAAGTAAGTGTTTCTTTAATTACTCACACCTTTACTTTATCTTGTTGATCTCATTCTACCTTTCTCTAATCTTTGATTTATATGCTTTTGATCTTGTTTATTTGTTTAAAGATTTCATTTTTACGCTTTTGATTGTTTTAAATCATTTATTTTCATAGCTTATTTTGTTATTTTCAAGTTTATATAGTTTTTACAAAAGTTATTTTCGTATAAAAAGTTGTTTTTCTTAAAGCTTATTCTTTTCTTGTTTCAAAAGTCTTTAAATTTCAGTTTAATAGCTTTTTCTTATACGGTTTAACTTAGAAAATTAGACTTGTGCTTATTAGAATCATAGCTTATTTGTTTAGCTTAATTCGTACTTTTCCCTTCGTATTCCGATTGATAAATCAGAAAGGGGTTTCCATATTCCGACCATAGCTCCTTGCTTGGTCGGAAAAGGGTTTATAACTTTCCGATTAGGAGGGCTTGGTATTCCGATTTGCGAGTGTTTGGGTATTCCGATCAGGGGATTGTGACAGCATTCCGATCGGAATCTATTTCTAAACATTCCGATCGAGGTGCTACTTTGGTATTCCGATTGGGTAGGTGACAATATTCCGATCATAAGGATCCGATCTGCATTCCGACCAAGTCCATATTCCGATCAAGAGGAAAGACCAGTATTCCGATCTAGGAGTTTTAGCTTGGTTATTCCGATCAGAGAAAATGTGACATATTCCGATTGGGTTTCCGACCAGTATTCCGACAGGTAGGTTTTGGTATTCCGATTGATTCTAATCGGAATATATTCCGATTGGAGTGTTGTTTACATTTTGTCTTGTTTAATTATTGGCATTCTCATTTTAATTCTTGTCTAACTTTAATTTCTGTCACGCTTTTATTTTCTAGTCATTTTAATTAATTTACTTTCCGTCACGTTTTTAAATATCGCACTTTTCCCTTAATTAGATATAGAGTTTATTTTAAACGCAATTTTTATTTTAACGCCATTTTACTTTAAAAGTTTTGCACATTTTCATATACTACAACGAAAACCTTTTTGTTCCACCAAAATAAAACTGAGTCACACATTAAACACAAGTTTTTCAATTCGAAGAGACATACAACCACGAACTTAATTTTTATACGGGCCAAAAGCCGAGTATATAAAATGGCGCCGCTGCCGGCTCTTTTCGTAAAGATTAACGGTTTTCTGTGAGAGACGCGTTGCTTTTTGGGATCCGTTCACTTGTGAGCGTTACTTTTCTTGCATAAAAGAATATTCAAAAAAAATCATAAAAATTAAAAATTGATAAAAATCCATAAAAATTAAAAATTTCAAAAATCCAAACAGATTTTATCTTTATTGTGTATATATATTATCTTTGTGTTTGGTTTCTTTTTCTTTTGCATTTTCAGGTGTATGCGTACTAGATCTTCCAATTATCAAGAGCCCGAGACTCAAGAAGATTTAGCTATGTCAGGTGTAAACAACAATAATCCACCGCACCTCAATAATAACAACAATGTTCTTCCACAGCCCGATCTTCGGACCATGGAGGAACTTTGTCAACCTACCATGTTTGGACGAGGAGGACCGATTACGCCGATGCAAATCAACGCTCCTGAGTTTTCGTTGAAGCACCACATGATTCAGCAAGTGCAAACTAACCCATTCCGTGGATTGCCTGATGATGATGCCAACAAACACCTCGACAAGTTCATTACAATCACCCAAAGCATGAAGTTGGCTGGTGCCACAATGGATGAACTTCGCCTACAACTCTTTCCACACACTTTATTACATCATGCCGAGAAATGGTTTGATCGTCTCCCGAAGAATTCTATTCACACTTGGGATGACATGACTCAACGCTTTTTGTCGCGCTACTTTCCACCATCCATGGTCACGAGCCTTCGCAATCAAATTAGCGGTTTCATGCAAGACCCTGATGAATCTCTTTTTGATGCTTGGGAGAGATATAATGTCTTGATTGATCGTTGTCCAAACCACAACATGCTCCCTGTAACCTTAATAGATACTTTCTACAACGGTTTGACTTTTCGAGATCGTGATACGATCAATGCAGCCGCCGATGGCACATTCATGAAAAGGAGACCCGAGGAGTGTAGAGAGCTATTTGAGAACATGACTACTCACCACAAAAACTGGGATTCCTCCGCTTCTTCTAGGAACAACCCGAGAGTCAATGTTTCCTCCACCTCAGCAAACCCTGATATGACCGAACTCACCCGTGTGCTGACTGAAATGAGCAGAAGTATGCAACTCTTAGCTTCAAACCAACAACAACAACAAGTTAAAGTTGTTGCTACTCCTTGTGAAACATGCGGTGGTCCTCACTCATACACCGATTGTCCAACAACACAAGGAAATCCGGAAAATGTGTATGCAGCTTATGGTAATTATTCACCGGAAAATTACCAAGCTCGACAACAAGGGGATAGAAATTTGCTGAGCTACCGGTCTAACAACTACCTTTCACCCGGTTTTTCTCCTTAAAACCAAAACTCCGCCAACAACTACACTAGAAGCAACCAAATCCCACCAAGAGCTTCTAATCCTTATCACCCACCCGCCCAACAAACCCCACCCAGTAATCCGGATGTTGAGGCCATCATGAGAACCCAAGGTGAGCAAATCAAGAACCTGCAGAGCCAAATTATCAATCTTAAAGGAGATATCACAAAGCAAGGAAATGAGATAAGATCCGAGCTTCGAGATAACATTCAATCCTCCTTCACCAATCAAACCAATGATTTGAAGAATATGCTTGCTAGTTTCTTGCCCGCCGCTCAACCTTCTTCTTCGAGTTCTCTACCTTCAAACACCGTTACCAATCCGCGAGCAAATGTGAGTGCTATTACTACCCGTAGTGGAGTCACCATCGTAGGACCACCAATCCCACCCCCATCATCTACACCTCCTCCACCACCATGTGTCCCTACTCCTCTTACACCTAGTATTAGTGCACAATTACCGTCTCCGCCTCGACGTGATGAAGTTCCCACGAATGACCCTTCAACATCTCAACCTTTACCTACACCTACACCTTCACCACCCAAACCCAATATCCCTTATCCTTCTCGCTTGGGCAAGAACAAAATGCTAACCAAAGAGGACTCCGAAGTGTCACGCTATGTGAAGATGATCTCTCAGATGAACTTCAACATTAGCTTTCTTGAAGCACTTGTCCACATGCCCAAATTTGTTAAAGCATTTAGGGAATTACTTAACAAGAAGGAGAAGCTGATTGAACTCGCCAACACACGCTTAAATGAAAACTGCTCTGCAGTTATTCTTAAAGAACTGCCGGAAAAGCTTGGAGATCCCGGTCTTTTTGTGTTGCCTTGCGTGTTCAACAAAACTGAAGAATTTACTGCCCTTGCTGATCTCGGGGCTAGTATTAATTTGATGCCATTGAGTGTTTGGAAAACACTATCATTGCCCGACCTCACTCCAACGAAGATGACTCTCGAACTTGCAAATCGCACTCTCGCATACCCTTTTGGTGTAGCCGAAGATGTGTTTATAAAAGTTGGCACATTTACTTTCCCGGTCGATTTTGTCGTAGTTGATTATGAAATGGACCCCCGTATTCCTTTAATACTTGGTCGGCCATTCTTGAGAACCGGACGAGCTTTAGTGGATGTGGCCGAAGGTGAGTTAATCTTACGAGTCGGGGATGATGCACAAGTTTTTAAAATGGGGAAGCTTACTAGTACAACCTTTGGAGGCCGCGAATCAGTGAATATGATTAATGTGCTCGATGACTTTACCGTCTACGAAAATCCTCTATTCGACTCTTGCATCGATAATCCACGTTTTCAAGATGATGCGGATGATTCTCGCCCCAATCTGGACCTTTCTCCCATTTATGATTCTCCACCGGTCTTTGATGCTTATGATGATGAATCTAGCTCCGATTCGGATGATTATGATGACCTTACTTCTGAGTATCCCGAGCTGCCCACGTATGATGATTTTGATGAGGCCGATAATCTTTCGAGCGATTCTTCTCACGATGAAGATCCTCCGCCATCACTCGATCCTACTTTGGACGATTACTCATTTGAGGAAGACTTCTCTGCATTTCTTAATACTTACTTCCCTCATGAGAGTGATGCTCCTCCTTATGATTTTGAAGATTATCGTCTTGATCCTACTTTGGATTTGAAGCACATTCTTTCAAAGGAGAAGAAACCGGTCGACACTGAAATCCGCAGCACGTATGAGTTAACACCTCTTTGTCCCACTTCTGAGGACGAGGTTGTGCTTCTTCGCAGATCTTCTTCACACTATGCTGAGCCTGAGTGCTATTTTCCGCTAAAGGAAAAGGTGTTCGACCCCGGTATTGATATTCTACAGCCATCTCAGTATCAACCTGATGAAATAAAAGGAATTATCTTTGGAACTTATGGGAATATGCTTGCACCACTTCAACCTTGCTTCCACCATGCTCCATCGCTTCTTAAGGGAACCTTTCCTACTCTTCTTTGGCTTGCCTTGTTCGCCTTAAGCTTGTGCTTATTGATGGACGAAAACTATGTCTTTGATCCTGGTGGATATGTTTCATGTTTCTTCCGTTGATGATCAAGGTCGAGTCAGGCTAATGACTCGGTTAACAGAAATCAAGCTCTTCTTGGGAGGCAACCCATGCATCTATCTTTTCGCTTTCTTTATCATAAGTGTAGGGAGACCCGTTGGTTTGCTTTCCTCTCCTCACTTCTTAATCAGGGATTCGAGCTTCAAAGATCCACTCTTGATGATTCTTGACGACCCGTGATTCCGTGTTCTACTTCTTCCCGGTTCTATCCTAAACTCTTTTCGATTCACTATTTTATATTTTCTCAATATTAAAATAGGAATCTCGTTAGTTGTCCTTTCCTTAGCGAAATTTAAACAAAGTGCACAATGTCCTAAGTGTAGGAGAGTTTACTCCCACATGCTTAAACATTGAGGACAATGTTTATCTTAAGTGTAGGGGGGACTTCTATCGAAGTTAAGTGGCCTTTTCCTTGTATTTGTCCTCATTTTAATCGGAAAGTCAATTTTTCGACATTTTTCAAAATTTTTGATCTATTTTGGCCTATTAGTTTTTCCCTTTGTATAGTTATTTTCTTTCTTTATTAGAATAAATGTTTAAATAAGTGGTTTTAATCTTCTAACGTTGTGAATCTTTTGACTCAACCCGAGTTTACTTATCTAAGTTACTCTAGCTAGTATCCTTAACGTGTTTAAGTCGAGTTTTGCTAGGCTTTTATATAGGGAGCTATAAAACGCGAAAGTCTTAACTCTCACGGGTTAAGAACAAGAACTTTTCACAAGTTCCTATAATTGATCCTAGAGAGTCGTTTATCAAGGGAACTTTAAAACGCGATTTCTAAACTTGAAAAAGTCTAAGAATTTGCAAGATCCTATAGGCGACTCGAAAACCCAAAACTTTGACTTAATAGGCTAAGTATCCACGAGTCTCATCCTTTGAGATTTTAAATTGTGGAAAACGAGAGATGATAGAGCCAATTATAAGTTCGGTATTCTTTCGTGAATTTATGTGAGTTAATTATGAGCCTATTCTCCCATCGCTTGCTAATAATTTATCTGCTAATAAATAAGGTTGTACGATTTGAAAAGTTACTTAGCTTCTAGCCCAAGATCGTTTAAAAGTTGCTCGGTATGGATTAGAGTTCATAGCCAAGGCATAACTTATTGAAGCGGGATGCGAAGATTGGCGAGTCCGAAAAGGCCCTAACAAGGCATGAGGGCTATATTTTGTTGCTAAAGATCCAAAGTGATGTGAAGAATCATTTATCAAAAATCAAAATGAAGGATCGAGACACACGACGAAAAGCAAAAACTCCCCAAAAGTCATGGAGAAGTGTATCCAAAAAGACCCTAACAAGGTATGAGGATAAATAGATCCAAGTTATAAAAGGAGGCGGATCGTTGTATATCAAAGTCCAAAATAAAGATTGGAGAAAAATGAAGAAGTCGTGGTCCAAGTATGAATCTCTCAAAACTTCAAAGTGAAGAAATTCCATTATGAAGAGAAGACCATAATTTCATGAACGTCTCTCAAGATTTGAAGTATGAAGTCGCTGCCAAATATCGGTCCGAGAAAGGTCTCAAATCGCGAAGCGAGTTATGCCAAGATATGAACTTTATGAGGCCCCGATAAGCAGTTTTAAAAGATTTTGTCCTTTAGCTAACTATTGATTAAATCGTTCACCTTATTTTTGGCCTAATAAACTATCAAAATTAGTCAAACAATGCATCCTTGTGATCATTCAAGACAAATAATAAAATATAAGAGATACCCATAGGAATAAGGGAGTCTAAGTGAATAATTGTCCCACATGAGTTCGTGTTAGTTTACTAACTTATAATAACAACGATCTCGTTTTTAAGCTTGGTTTGGAGAAAGTGATAACTTGAGGATGATGATTATTCATGACATTTCCAAACCCAAAGTATGCTTTTGATTTCTTTATTTTGAATGTTTATAGTTTCTATCTCTTTAATAAGGGCCGACGTGGATTGATTATGATGAAAAATGTAAACGTGCTTTGTAACTAATGCATTGCATGAGGACATTGCAATGGTCAAGTGTAGGGGATTTGATATGTGTGTAAACACACATCTTTTCTACCACTTAATTACAATAATAACCGGACCAAAACGTGTATTTTATGTCTTTTATGTCGGAATTATGCGTGGTCTGTGTTTTTGTTGTGATTTAGGACGAAAAGGTGAAAAGTGGAGAAAACACGGGAATTCACGGGCATTTACGGACTTTTATTGAAGAAAAAGATGAAAGACGAAGTCAAGAAGTCAAGAGTGCAAAAAGAACGGAAGTCCAAGACCAATTCTGAAGATTTATCGAAGAAAAAGTCAAAAGACGGAAGTTTATCAAAAGCCGAGGAACTCAAGTCTATTTTGTTGAAGAATTAAAAGACGAGTTCAAGAGAAATCCCGAGCCACAAGTCATTAGAGTCCAAGTTTAAATAAGATTAGAAGGAAAAAGGACTAATGGTGCAATTAATGAAGATTATATGCTTAAGGACTTAATGACGTAATTAAGAAGAAAGGAAGGAGAGGAGGAAGCTTCCTCTAACCATTCCCCTAATCACCTATAAATACCTCTCATTTCATTTCATTTAGTTTGGTTGGATAGCTTGACAAACTATCTCTTCCACTTTTATTTACTTGCACCTTTAATTACTTGCACATTTAAATACATGTTTTGCACCTTAATTACCTTTTAATTTCAAGTAAGTGTTTCTTTAATTACTCACACCTTTACTTTATCTTGTTGATCTCATTCTACCTTTCTCTAATCTTTGATTTATATGCTTTTGATCTTGTTTATTTGTTTAAAGATTTCATTTTTACGCTTTTGATTGTTTTAAATCATTTATTTTCATAGCTTATTTTGTTATTTTCAAGTTTATATAGTTTTTACAAAAGTTATTTTCGTATAAAAAGTTGTTTTTCTTAAAGCTTATTCTTTTCTTGTTTCAAAAGTCTTTAAATTTCAGTTTAATAGCTTTTTCTTATACGGTTTAACTTAGAAAATTAGACTTGTGCTTATTAGAATCATAGCTTATTTGTTTAGCTTAATTCGTACTTTTCCATTCGTATTCCGATTGATAATCGGAAAGGGGTTTCCATATTCCGACCATAGCTCCTTGCTTGGTCGGAAAAGGGTTTATAACTTTCCGATTAGGAGGGCTTGGTATTCCGATTTGCGAGTGTTTGGGTATTCCGATCAGGGGATTGTGACAGCATTCCGATCGGAATCTATTTCTAAACATTCCGATCGAGGTGCTACTTTGGTATTCTGATTGGGTAGGTGACAATATTCCGATCATAAGGATCCGATCTGCATTCCGACCAAGTCCATATTCCGATCAAGAGGAAAGACCAGTATTCCGATCTAGGAGTTTTAGCTTGGTTATTCCGATCAGAGAAAAGGTGACATATTCCGATTGGGTTTCCGACCAGTATTCCGACAGGTAGGTTTTGGTATTCCGATTGATTCTAATCGGAATATATTCCGATTGGAGTGTTGTTTACATTTTGTCTTGTTTAATTTTTGGCATTCTCATTTTAATTCTTGTCTAACTTTAATTTCTGTCACGCTTTTATTTTCTAGTCATTTTAACTAATTTACTTTCCGTCAAGTTTTTAAATATCGCACTTTTCCATTAATTAGATTTAGAGTTTATTTTAAACGCAATTTTTATTTTAACGCCATTTTACTTTAAAAGTTTTGCACATTTTCATATACTACAATGACAACCTTTTTGTTCCACCAAAATAAAACTGAGTCACACATTAAACACAAGTTTTTCAATTCGAAGAGACATACAACCACGAACTTAATTTTTATACGGGCCAAAAGCCGAGTATATAAACGTCATGTAGCGTCTGACTCACATACCTCACCGGCATTTGCATCCCGTTTCGTTCCGCTAAAAGCACACCGCTGAGAGCCTCTTTGGACGCGGCAAGATATACATATAAAACTTCCCCTTTGACAGGAGAGGTTAACAATGGAAGATCTAGGATTACTTTCTTGAGCTGCTGGAAGGCTTCCTCAGCCTTCTCCGTCCAACGAAATTCTTCTTTATTCTCTTTGGTGATATTCTTCAGTGTTTCAAAGAATGGCATTGACCTTTCGGCTGACCGAGACAAGAAGCGATTGAGTGCTGCTAGCTTACCGCTTAAAGACTGCATTTCTTTTAGCGTTTTTGGAGATCTCATTTCTGTGATTGCTTTTGTCTTTTTGGGGTTCGCTCTTATACCTTCTGAGGTTACCATGTATCCCAGGAATTTTCCTTCCTCAACCCCGAATGAAGACTTCTTTGGGTTTAATTTCATGTTAATTATTTTCAGATTATTAAAAGGTTTCTTGGATATCCGCAAGCATGTCTTCCTCGGTTTTACTTTTGATCATCAAATCATCTACATATGCTTCCAAATTCTTGCCAATTTGTGAACGGAATGCTGAATCCACCAACCTTTGATAGGTGGCTCCGACATTCTTTAAGCCGAAAGGCATTTTTGTATAGAAGTATGTGCCTTCATCGGTGTAAAACGTTGTTTTCTATTCGTCTGCTTCGTCCATTAACACTTGGTGATACCCTTTATAGGCGTCTAGGAAACATTTGAATTTGTACCCCATGACTGCCCCTATCTTTACATCTATGTCTGGCAAGGGATAGTAATCCTTTGGACAAGCGGAGTTGAGGTTCTTGAAATCTATGCACATTCGCCAATTTCCATCCGGCTTCTTTACAAGTACGAGGTTGGAAATCCATGTTGGGTACCTCACCGGTCGTATGATGCCAGCCTTTACTAGTTTCGTCACGTCCCTTTTGACTTCTTGGATTTTTTCTTCCCTTAATGTCCTTCTCTTTTGTACAACCGGAGAAACCTCTACATTGACATTCAGCGAATGTTTGATGATCCTTCTCGGTACCCCCGCCATATCTGAAGGCTCCCACACGAACACATCAACATTATTTCTTAGCAAGTCTATGAGCTGCAAGCGACATTTCTTAGTAAATAATCTTCCGATGGTGACCAACTGCTCCGGATATCCAGGGTTAACACAGATCTGCTCTGTCATATCTCCCGCTACCCTTTGTTGCTGATTAAACTTTTCATGGGCGAGCCATTTGTCTAATTCTTTTCCTATAGCCGCTGCTTTCATTTTTTTCTATCCTCTACTCATCCTCTATGACTCTGCATTCGTATATTGCTCGTGCCTTAGTTCTCATTGTTGCAATTCCATTAGGGGTGGGAAATTTCATGGCTGAGTGCATCGTAGAGGGTACGGCCCTTAATTCCCTGATTCTGGTTCTTCCAAGTATGATGTTATAAGGGGATGGTACCCTAATCACTGTGAAGGTCATCACTGTTCGTCTTGCTAGGTCGTGTGATCCGAAGGTTACTTCCAAATCAATCTTTCCGAGAGGTGTGGTTTCCTCCCCTGAGAAGCTTAGAACCTTTGCGTGATCAGGGGTCAATCTCCTTCGGATCGAGGGATCCAAATTTAGAAAACAATGTTCGAACATGACTTGCATTGTGGCACCTTCGTCCACGAATACCCTTTTTACCCAATATCCTTCTACCTCGGCTTCAAATATCAAAGGATCATTGGATGCCTCGACGTCGGTAACCGGAGGGAAAGTAATGGGGGCGTTCATCCAATCAACTTCAATCTTACACACCTCCTTTCTCTTCATGCCGCTATACCTGCCTTCTATCATGTTTATTGTTTTTCCCTTGAAATCTCCATTTCCTCTTCCTTGATTTCCCCTATTCACCCTACCTCGTAAGTCCTTCACAAGATGATTCAACTTGCCGGACTCCAAGGCAGCTTCCAACTGCTTTCTTAATTGGTGACAATCGTTGGTGGGATGTCCCTTTTCTTGGTGGTAATCACAATACTTATCCATGTTCTCTGGTCAGACCATGCCTTTGGTTGGAGGTGGTGGAGGAAGACACAATTGCAATTCGGTGGCTAGGATCTCCTTAGGGAACTTGGTTAAAGATTCTAACCCAGGACGCTGATACGGTCCGCCTCTTCCCTAATTCTGGTTTACCGGAGGCACATAAGGGGAAAAGGTGGGTTTAGATCGATAGTCATTCCTTTGACGGCCTCTGTTGCGTCCACGCAGTCCGGAAGGGATGTATCTTTCCTCCATGCCATACTTCGAACTTCCGCTGCCACCTTCTCCCTGCGGCAGCTCGGTGTTCCTGAAGACCTCCTCAGATTTGATGAAATAATCTACCCTTCGCATCATTTCCGCCACTATCGCTGGATTATCGTCCGAGAAACGTCGGGCTAGCTTCGGACACTTAGCCCCATTCACAAAAGCCGACATCTTCATCACCTCAGGGACTCCTTGGATGTAACTTGCTTCATCCGTCCATCGTTGTTTGAACACTGCTAAAGTTTCGTGAGTCTTGCGGATGATGGTGGTAATCTCCATGGGGGTTTTGAGGCTCTTTCTTCTTAGAGAGAATCTCTCCAGAAATTAGTCCTTTAAGTCATCCCAGTTATCTATGCGACCCCTTGGTAGCCTTTCAAACCACCCTCCTGCGGCTCCGTCTAACGTCGGCTGAAAAAATCTACACCACACCGTCATCGGCCACTCTCCAGAGTTGGCTGCACCAGCGAAACGAGTGATGTGATCGTTAGGATCCGTGGCCCCGGTATACAGCTTGATGGTTGCGGGTAATATATGCTTTGGTGAAGAGAAATGTATGATTCTTTTAGTGAACGGAGATGCGATAACATCCTTGAAGGGCTTTTGTAAATCATCTATCGGCGTGTTAGCTTCCTTTTGAATTTTCTGCGCTTCATTTTTGTTCCCCTGCACATCCCGCGGGTTGTCTTCGAAGACCAACCTCGTAGGCGAGATAGGCTTTTTAGATACAATGTTGTGGCGTTCTACCAAACTTTGCAACACGCTCATGCTTTCCAAAATCTTTTCTTGTAGGTTTGAGGGTGTTTCTGTCCCCTTTTCCACGGTTGCGAGATCGTGTTCTGGAGACAATGATATGGGTGACCCTCCCGACACTCCTGCCATAGAAAGCTGTTTTGTGGAGATTCGAGTTTAAGGTCCCACAGATGGCCAATTGTTGAAACAAAATTCCACGGATAGCTTACCCTGAGTGAATCCGCTTCGGGGGTCAAAATGATAACGTTGCTTGAGTCTTGGTGAAAAACCTACGAACACAAAGCAACACACGTTAGCATCGCCCCAGGTGTGACCCTGAGACCAAGCTCTGGTGTAAAAGTAAGTAACTTTGTCTTGGATGGTGTCCGATGTGGAATACCGGAGTGCACTAGAGTATTTAAGAATAACAATGGTGGATATGTATGTTAGATTAATTGATTGTGTATTAAATGTGGGGAGTATTTATACTACTCCACCAAGTGTACCTGGATGTCTAGTCACATCACTAGATTAGGCTCCAAGTCCAAGGCAAGATCTTTTCCACAAATCAAGGGATTTGTTCCCCAGGCCGCGGTGGAGCTCTTTTCCCGCTGGGTTGGTACATGTATGTTGGTTAATACATTAAACCCCTTTTGCTTTTCCCTTTCTCTCAGGTTTGTGGCATTAAATGCTAGCCGCCCTTGTCAGTTCATTAATTGTTGACCCCGCGGCGCATATCCGGAACCTAGCGTGAAGTCCGGAGGCCCTTGGTCGGAGACATACGCGAACAGGGTGGATGTTTACGTATGTCAGATTGGGAGGGTGGATGAGGCATGGAGAGTGTTTGGTGTAATGTGTGAGAAGGGTGAGTGCGGGGTGAATGAGGTGAGTTTTACTGTTTTGATACACGGGTTGTGTGAGAAAGGGATGGTGAGAGAGGCGTTTGGGTTGTAGGAGGAGATGGGGGTTTATGGGTGTAGGCCGACAACGAGGACTTATAGTGTTTTGATTAAGGCGGTTTGTGATATGGGGTTGATTGATAAGGCGTTGTGTTTGGTTGATGAGATGGTGAAAAAGGGGTGTGAGCCGAACGCGCATACTTTTACGATATTGATTGATGGGTTGTGTAAAGAAGGTAAGATTGATGAGGCGAATGGGATGTTTAGGAAAATGGTGAAAGATGGGTTGACTCCTGATACAGTTACGTTTAATGCTTTGATTAACAGTTATTGTAAAGAAGGGAGGGTTGTTTCTGCTTTTGAGCTGCTTGCGATGATGGAGAAAAGAAACAGTAGGCCGAATATACGGACGTATAATGAACTTATGGAAGGTTTATGTAGAATTGGTAAGCCTTATAAAGCAATGTCGTTATTAAGAAAGGTAATAGACAATGGTTTGCGGCCCACAAGACTAACTTATAACATTTTAGTAGACGGATTTTGTAAGGAAGGTCATCTCGATATGGCTTTTAGGATACTAAAGTCAATGGACTCGCTTAAGCTCGAATCTGATGGTTTTGCTTATACTATGCTTATTGATCGGCTTTCCAAAGAAGGAAAACTGGATCAAGCAAATGGGCTATTGGGTCTAATGATGAAGAAGGGAATAGAGACGGATGAAGTTACATTTACTGCTCTTATTGACGGATATTGTAAAAATGGTAAAATAAGAAATGCGGTTATGGTTCTTGAGACAATAGTCTGGTCCAAAAATTATACTTTTACTAGTCCTCATATCTTCAACTCAATGATTGATTCTTTCATTAAAGATAAGAAATTGGGTTAAGAAAAGGCAATTTTAGGAAAGATGTTGAAAACTCCTTCTGTAGTGACCTACACAGCTTTGATTGACGGCTATTGCCAAATAGGTAACATTGAACGCTCTTTAGAAGTGTTTGAATTGATGAAGTGTTGTAATTGTGCTCCCAATGTCTACACATTTACGGTTTTGATTGACGGATTCTGTCAGAATGGAAAATTGGAAGAAGCAGTGAAGCTTCTTCAGACCATGTACAATTCGGGTGTAACTCCAAATGTATGTACATATACTATTTTAATTAGAGCTTATGTTAAATCTGGTGATCTGGAACGTGCCTTTGATATCTTGAATGATATGGTAATTAACAAGTGCCAACCAAACTCTGAAACAATTTCTACATTGCTTGAAGGACTAATTCTCTCTAAAAGTGTAACCAGTAGTTCATTGACTGTGTTTAAAGATACCGGAGCTACCCATTTTGCTGAATTTCTACAGAAAGCCAAGAAACATGGTGCTGGGGATTTGGATATTTATAGTTTTTGGATTCTGGGGCTGTATAAAGTGGGACGGATACTTGAAGGCGATGAATTGGTTCAAGAAATGGTGAAATATGGCTATTTTCCTGACGTCTCTATGTGTTCTCAGATTGTGGAGCATTTGTGTCGGGAGGGGAAATTATATGATCATTGTGTTACGACAAGAATATCTTCTATTTTTAGGATATATGTTTATGTTTTATGTTTATCAATTTAGTATCTTTTATTATTTATGTTTATCTTTTAAAGTAGTATTTAAGGTTTCATTATGTAATTCTATTATCAGTCAATCAATGAAGTTAAACATAAAAATGTCTCTGGTTTTCTAATCTTCTTTTTAAGGAGCTAGCATCACGCTTGAAGGGGTGCCACTATCACGATACTATCCGAGAGGGTCGTATCAATTGGTGCTTTCATTCAGAGCCCTCAATTCGTTGGGGGATTTTTGATATAAGATTCCAAAAAAAAAAAAAAAAAAAAAGATTACTGTTCATCGCACTGTTCATTGCGTACTGTTCATCAGACGATTACTGTTCATCAGAAGATTACTGTTCATCGTCGAGTTACTGTTCATCAGTAAAAAAAGTTTTTTTTTTTACTGATCTCAAGTTATGGCGTCAGACGGCAGCGATCAAGACGCAAAATATGCACTGTCTAAACTTCTGCAGATGGGTACCGTGGCCGAATATCAAAGTGAGTTTGTGATACTTGCAAATCGGGTAACGGGGATCTCTACAAACTTGCTTAAATGTTTTTATATCTCTGGCCTTAAAGTGTCGTTGCAACGGGAATTGTTGAGGTTAAGGCCTACAACTTTAGGAGACGCTTTCTATTTAGCCCGTATCTCTGAGGCTCGTTTTGAATCAATTGCAGAAAAGGAAAAAGAAAAAGAGCGGGTCGTTGTTGTTCAAACAGAACTTGTGGATGACGAATCGCAACCTAATCTTAGTGGATCGCAAATGGTTGCTGAATCGCAAATGGTTGGTGAATCACGAATGGTTGATGCATTACATCTTATGGTTAGTGAATCACAACCTGTTGTTGTTGGTGAATTGCAATCTATCGATGAATCGCGGCCTAACAAGGGCATGTGGTCTGTTACATCTGAATGGAAGGAGTGTAGAGTTGAAATCCAAGAATTATTACTTCCCGAGCCAAAGAATAAGTTGGAACAGACTCTGCAAATGCTTAGGAAACATATCAAAATTTGGGACCCGGGAATCAAGTTTAATGAAATAAAATGTCTAGTTCTTCTCATCTCTAGTTCTTAAGGAGCCAGCACACGCTATAGTGGTGCCTTATCCCGATACTACCCGAGAGGGTCGTATCAATTGGTGAATCGTCTAAGAGTGTCATGTTATTTGTTCCATTCGAATGGAAGGAGTGTAGCGCAGCAATCCAGAAATTGTTATTACTCAAGCTAGAGAACAAGTTGAAGATGAGATTGCAAATACTTAGTAAACGTCTCAAAATTTGGGACCCGGGAATCAAGAGCGTTTTTCAAGACGTCACCTTGAGGGCAAGGTGAATTCGAAGAAGTGAGGAATGTTACGACAAGAATATCTTCTATTTTTAGGATATATGTTTATGTTTTATGTTTATCTTTTTAGTATCTTTTATTATTTATGTTTATCTTTTAAAGTAGTATTTAAGGTTTCATTATGTAATTCTATTATCAGTCAATCAATGAAGTTAAACATAAAAATGTCTCTGGTTTTTTAATCTTCTTCTTAAGGAGCTAGCATCACGCTTGAAGGGGTGCCACTATCCCGATACTATCCGAGAGGGTCGTATCACATTGTGTAAAGTGGATGAAACTGATGTTTGATCATGGCGTTATGCCATCTTTTGCATCGTATTGTTCTGTGTTGGAAAATATTGTTGGCAAAATAACTTTTGACCAAATTTGAACACAATTATGTATATGTATGTGTCATATATATTAGTGATACTTTATAAGTTCGCGTTCTCCTTGAAGAGAGCTTCGCAATGAGCCTTTATGTGTCCAAAATGAAGGTGATGTGAATGAGATATCGTGTCTCAAAGTTAGGCATTTGGTACCATGCTTAAAGAGGAAAATAGTTTATTTTTTGTCCCACATCGGTGGGATGAGTAAACTAGAAGGGAGTCTATTGTGTATAAATAGAGGCCTAATTCCATAGCTTTTTTCACACATCAAATCAATAAGTATTATTACTGATTTCCAACATATGGAGTACGCATCTGTAAAGGTGAAACTCCGGGCAGATTTGTTAAGTCCGACAGTACAACTTACTGTTTCGGCTGTTGTACCCTGGGAAACAGACGACGAATCTGTTTTAAGGAAAGCGTGTCAAACACGTGCCTCGGCTCTTTAGTTCTAAGCGTGTCTTACGCGTGCCTCGACTTGCTGGTGATTTAGTAAGTCTTTTTTTTTAGTGTTTTATTTAATTATCGTTTATAGTTATGTCTGTATTTATTTTTCTGTTATTTATATTCTGTTATTTGTTTTATGTTAATTTAATTAATTTAATTTATTTGATTTATAAATAAAAGTGTTATAGTTTCCCTACAGTCTTAAAACAGATTCTGTGTAACAGAATTAAACACTTTTTTGCTAAAATCATATTAATTTAATTAACTTATTTTTTATCAAACTGTATTCTCTCGAAACCAAGATTGTGTTTCTTTAGGAAATCAGTTTTTAAGTAAACAGAATTTTAATTAACAGATCTGATGTTACAGATCTATAAACGATTTTTTTTAAACAGTTTATCGTATCAGTTTGTTTTGAAACCATGATGAGTTTGCGTTCAAACTGATCGTTTAGTTTGTTTATTACATATGTTATAGTTTTAACTTAGATTTACTGAAGCCACGATTGAGTTTCTTTGAATCAGATTTGGTACAAGTTTATATAAACCATGTTGAGTTTATTAGATACCAAATTGTTTTAATAGTTCTTAACTGTATTCCGTTAGAATATTGACAAATTTACTTGTGGTAACACAATTGTGACCCTAGTGAATCTTGTAAATGTAATTGGTGCGCCAGTTACAGCATGAATGGAATCATGGTGAATTTAGATTCATTGAAACCAAGTGAAGTTTCTTTGACACAAATCTCATAAAAGATAAGTTGCTATTTTATGAGATTATTAGAACGTATTCATCGATCTCATAAAGTGCAAGAGCTTATTTTATTAGACTTTTGAAACGTGTTTAATGAAATTAAGAAGAATTTCTTTGAAACAAGATGTTGACAATGGTATGAGTTATTATTAAATATCAGATTACATACACTATTTTCATTAAATTAGTGGAAGAATTTTTGACTTGTGTAATTCATTGTAAATTGGGCCGAGTCTAATTATAAACCATATATATTCTTGAAACCTTGTTGAGTTTATAAATATACCTATAGAAACCTTGTTGAGTTTATAGATATACCTATAAAAACATTGTTGAGTTTAAAGGCATATCTATTAAAACCTTGTTGAGTTTTTTTTAAAAGAATGGATCTACTGAAACCTTGTTGAGTTTCGTTGTAGAAATTGATCATATGAAATTGATCTATTAAGATCTTCGTGATGAAGATTGATAACATATGTGGTTTTGTTAGAAAGATTATGTCATAGGAGACATTCTTTAATTGTTTAGTCGAAAGACTTTCTTTAAAGTGGTTTTGTGTAACGGATCGTACAAAACATTAGTGGTTTGAATCAAAATTCGATTTAATTCGTTTTGGATAAGAAACACTATGTGATTTAGAACGTTGTTAATAGTAACAAAAATTAGTTTCAAACTAATTATGAGACATCGGATTAACAAATTATTTGGAATGTCACGAGTGACATCTAAAGGATCTGCTCCCTTACTTGTAAAATGGGAGACCGATACTCGATTTATGTGTACGGTAGATGCTTTAAAGCATTCAGAAACCTTTTGTGCCGTAACTATGTGTTAAATGGCTAGAATGACATGAAAACTGAGGTCATGAGTGAATTCAACCATAGATAATGGTGCATCGGCACTTCTATATCATGTCATGTATATGGTGATAAGAGTTTGATTAACTCTTATATTGCAGTTGAGAATGGATAGAACGAGTTTCGGCAACTCTCCAACTGCTAATATCAAGGAAAAAGATGTGATTTACATCTGGAAAAGAAACTAAGTTAACCAACGTTGTGTGTGCCGGAGATTCGTAGGAATCTTATGTCCGGATGGTTGCTTAATGAAATTTAGTTTTCATATGTGTTTGAATCAAATAAAAATCGATTTAACGAATAACATAAATTTAGTGCATACGGGTTATGCCTTTAAAATGGGTAAGTTGATTATATTTTATAATGGTCATTTTTAAATGTATCTTATGACTCACTTTGACATGTTTTAAATTTTTACTCAACATGTTGTCCAATTAAACCAAATTGGATATCCATTTTTGTATTGACACGGATTACAAAATCAAAACTTAGGTTAAAGCCAATTGATAAGTCTTTTCTCTTGGTTTAACAGAAATAACTAAAAACCTTGATATGATTCACATGGTTTTATGTGATTTAGAATTGATACCTGATGAGACTGTATTTATACATAGTCTCATCGTCCAAAATGGGCTTAAAACGCTTAAAATATCGTCAAAATACCCATATATGTGCCTATGTTTGTTCATTGCGTATTTTAGGTATGGATATCGTGAATTCACCAAAAGATCAAAGGAATCAAGCAAAAACGAACACGGGAAACGAAGCCGCACAAAGAACCGGGCCCAAGTTTTGAATTTCCTTTGAAGTCCTTGAAGTTTGAAGAATTGGCAAGATTGGCCCCTCTACTTTGGAAGACTTGTCATATTATACCCTTGTGAACACTCAAATTACACATTGGGTCCCTAATATTTCAATTATATACTCATTTGGCCCTTGAAGAATGCATTAATTGCATAATTAATCCTTGATACAAGTTTTGTTATACTTTGGGTCAAAAATAGCAAGTTGCCAAACTTGTTATAAGGAGAAAATGAAGTTATGGCTGATTGAGTTAAAAAGACAACAAGTTGGGAAGGCAGGGGGCATTTTTGCCAAGACAACCAAACCCCACTAGCCACTCAGCCCTTGCCACGTCACCCGGGTACCACCCAAATCCATTTACCCTACCCAAACCCACCTTTATACCCGACCAGCCCACTACCCATACCCAAAACCGGCCCAAGTCAACTACCCAATCAACCCCCACTTAAACTTTTTTAAACCGGATTAAGTATATTAAAGTTAGGCGCCAAACACACACTATTCATTCTCCTTCCCCTAATCCTCCCTTAATCCTTGTCACGAACCCTAATCACCCCCATCTTAATCCCTCCACAATTAAACCCCTAAGTTTCCAGAAACACAATTACCCATCCCTTAAACAAAACCCACCAACTTACTCCCTCTCCCGTGACCTCCTTGTGCCCCCCCCCCCCCCCCATGTCCCCTGCTTCACCAAATTGGGTAAATTTAGCATCTCAGCAGAAATCTAACGTCCCACAAGAATTCCTTCCTCCCAAAGATTAAATGAACGTGTGAGATTGATTCTTAACAGCTGTGGCATCAACATCAAGCACATGGACCATTTTGACCAATTTGAAGAACTCAAATTCAAGGGCTTATTCGGAATTTTAAGGATTAGGGTTTACACTTTTGTCTTAGGCCTAGAATCTTCTTTCCAGCATTATATAAAGAGCAACCAACTTGTGGTTTGCCTTTGTTCCAGTTTTTTATGTAAAAATTTTGAGTTATTAATGAAAGTGAAAGCTACAAATTTTTAACATAATTCCTGAGTTCCCATTTATCTGTTTTCTAGTTTAAGTGCAAATTAGCTTAAAAAAGTTTTCAAGTTTTTAGCTTATAAATACGTTTTCAGAATTTCACCTTTAAAGGATTTGTTGAGAATTTACTTTACAAACTTGGATGAGCTTTTTGAGGAAGTGAAAGTGGAATCAAAAAGCTCTATCCAAGGTGTTGTTTAAGTAGTTTTCAAAGGTTTTTAGTTTATTGCTTTCAAAAGTTTTGAAGTTTCAGAAAAAAGGATTTCAGAAAGATAGTTCTCAAAAGTTTTCAAGGTTGTCCATTTTATCTCACCCTTACTGTAGCATAAGCTACTTCAAAAGCTTCTGACAAAAGCTCTTGAAGTGCTTTGCTACAAGAAGTTTGTCTTCTTGTTTGTTGTTGTGTGCAGGAGACAAAGAATCCATAAGACTCCATTTCATTTTTTTTCATTTCTTCTTGAAGATATTAAAACCCTGGTTCTGTTGTTGAACCTCAGCAGGGTCTCTCTACACTTCATAAGCTTCACCATAGACTCCCTAATCACTCCTTTGGAAGGCTTTCAGCCAGGCATGGGCTTTGAACCC
The DNA here is from genome assembly GCA_025667525.1 of Glebionis coronaria. Classification (NCBI taxonomy): domain Eukaryota; kingdom Viridiplantae; phylum Streptophyta; class Magnoliopsida; order Asterales; family Asteraceae; genus Glebionis; species Glebionis coronaria. The sequence continues at coordinate 521,592,051 of CM046879.1, forward strand.
CATTGGTGTAAAAATTGAAGTTTATGTGAGTTGCATATGAATTTGTGTGAATTTGGTTTATTTGTTAGTTTTATGTGTTTGTTCAGGCTTGTTTCAATCCTTTATGCATGTTATCATTGATTTGGATTAGTTTAGTTTAGGTTTGTATGCCTTTGCTTAGTTAAAACTCATAATCAGTCAGTTAAGGGGGTGTTTGGATCTGCTTTTAGGGGTGAGTGTTTGACAAATATTTAGCCTAAAAGTAAATTGCTTAGACTCCATTAGTTTAATTATTGTTTTGAGTAGCATTTGTTTCAGTCTAGTGGTTAGAATTAGGAAATTGCATGCTCTAAAATTGGTTTTAACTAGCAAAACTGTTAAGCCATTTTTCTGCCTAATTTGTGTGAAATTGTGCTATCAAATCTTGTTGCTTGTTAGAAAATAGGTTTAGATAGGCTTATGCTTGGCTTATATATGATTTGATAAACTGGTGTGCAAGGTTTAAGCTCCCAAAAATCACATTTGTGCATAAAAATTCAGTTCACTGTTCACAGTCCCCTTAGGAGCTTTACAGTAACTTTAATTGCTCCCTTGTGTGTTTTAATTGCTCTGTGCCTGTGTATTTTTGCTATAATTTGACTCCCTACACTCCACTGAGTGTAGGGGTGCCCTTGTTGCCAAAAATCCTCAACAAATAAGCAAGTAATCAAGCAATCTTCACACAGCCTGTTTTTTTACTCTACCAGTGGGAACTCAGTTCCCACTGTCTTTGTTAAGGGTTCCCCCTGCTGCACTAGAGGACAAACAGGTCCACAAGTCACTTTCAGTTTTCTCTTTTTTTTGTCTTTTGTGACCTTTTTTAAGAGTTAGACCTTCATTCTTTTTGCATTATTTTTCTTTTTTAATTCTTAATTTTTTAGTATAATTTATTTTTATTCTACTGTTCATTTTCTATTTTTTTATATTTAAGTGCATTTTTAATTACTTTTTAATAATCTGTTTTTTGTCTTTTAGTGTAGAAAAGTAATATTTTTCTGTTTTAAAATTTTTCCTAGGATTAGAAAAATATTTTAAGATTTTTAGTCAAAAAGTATTTCACTGTTCATCTTTTTAATTATTTTTTATAATTAAATTAGTTTAATTAGGGTTTAATTATTAACTATTTTTGTCTTTTAGTGCAAATTTTTACATTTTTCAAACTTTTTTAATTTTCTACTGTTCATTAGAGTAATTAGAGTAATTTAGGATTTTTAAAATTGTTAGATTAATTTTGTCATTATTTTATTATTTTTTATGATTATTTTAATTTAAAAATAGTTTTTAGTGAATAAAAAATAGAAAAATAGTTTTTAAAATTTAAGAAAAATAGTTTTTAGTCATTAAATAATATAAGTGACTTATTAGCTCAATAATTTAATATTTTGGGCATTTTGTTAATTATATTTAATTTTTGGGCTTTAATTAGCATTAAAAATTGAATATTTAATTAATAAAAGTTTTTAAAATATATTTGTTGGATTTTTATTCTTATTTATATTATTTAAGGCTTAGTTTAATATTTTAATTAATTTTTAGGTTTAATTTTTAATTTCGTCACGTTTTACGTATTTACGTTCGCGTTTTACGTTAATTCGTCGTAGTGTAATCGTAGTCGTAGCTCGTCTTTTATTTTTCTCTTCTAAACCAAAAACGTCACTAATCCAAACATTGTTATTTTATATATTGGCACATTAATCCACACACCTCCTTCGAGAACGAACTTGGAATTTATTCGTCTTCACGGTTTTCATTAAATCGTGTCGATTAATACATACCGCACTTATACTCGTCTTTCCTAAGACTTGTATACAAAAACACAACTATCAATTGGCGCCGCTGCCGGGGAGGTGTTTTTGGTGTGCCATTATTAGTATCGTGTTTGTGTGAGTAGTGCGTTTTTTTCTTTTCAATTTTCGAAAAGCGTGAATATCGTACATACTCATTTTTGTTATTTTTCTCTATTATAATATAATATCCAAATAAATCGTGTTTAATTTTCCTAAATTAAACACTCAATCAATCTTTACTATATTGTAGATATATTGGTTTTCGTTTTTATTGTGAATATATTATTAATATATTGTACTACGTAAGAACAAATAAATATACAAGTACTCCAAATACGTGAGAAATCACAACCTTGATTCGGGATTTCATCACTCGATCATTGTATTCGAATCTAAAGCAAAAGTTTAAAGGCAAAATAGATAAATACTTTCGTGAGGCTTAATTTCAATTAACACAAACTATAAGGTGGGTATAAGGCGGTTGTATTTCACGACCTAAAGGAAAAAGGCTCTTAAGTGCTTAGCACCCGCCTCGTTTCCTCCGCTTGCTTGTGCGTGTTTTGAGAAAGAGGGCTAATCGAGGGTTTGTCGCCCAAGTATTATCTACGTATATTATATTTGCTTGTGTTTTCAAGATTAAACCCTCTTGAACGTTTTGGTGTTCCACCAACGTTCTAAAGTCATCGAGAACGTTCACTCCACGTGATCGTTTTCATTCTTTGAGGCTCCTTTAATCGAGAAAGTCGATTCGAGGGGAGATTTGTAGATTTGTGTCTACGTAATACAACCAAAAATCCAAAAAAAATTAAAAAACCAATCAAAAGCCAAAAAAATTGAAAAAATCAAAAAGCCGCAAAAAGAATCTTCTTTGCTACCACCCATTCTACGCTTAGTGCATGCGCACTCGATCGAAGGATTATTCCAATTCTAGTGAAGCTTCGAATCGACGCAATCGTAATCGAAGGAATCGACGACGTAGACGAGAATTAGAAACCGACGTTCCTAATATCGTTGTTGAAGAAACCGTAGAGGAGATGGCCGACAATCGTTCTATGATGGAATTGCTCCAAGCGCCCACCGAGGGTTATGGAGACGCGATCGTAATTACCGCTATCGAGGCGGAGAATTTTGAGATCAAGAGCGGAATGCTTTCGTTGATCCAAGCTACGAAGTTTCGAGGTCGTGAAGCCGATAATCCTCACGACCATATTCGGAATTTTGATCGTCTTTTGGCCACGAGCAAGTTTAAGAACGTCGACACCGATGTCGTCAAGCTTATGCTTTTTCCGTACTCGCTCGATGGTGCCGCCAAGGATTGGTACGAGAAAGAGCCACCTAATTCCATTACTACGTGGAAGGATCTCGTTTCCAAGTTCGTTAATTATTTTTTCCCACCGTCTAAGACAACGTTTTTCAAAAATGAGATTACGAAATTTGAGCAAAAATCGAATGAATCTTTTAGAGACGCGTGGGATCGTTTTAAGGAATTGCTTAGGCAATGTCCTCACCATGGTTTTTCCGAGTTGCACCAAATCGATACATTTTACAACGGTCTTAATTTTCACGAACAAGACTCGTTGAATTCCGCCGCCGGTGGCAACTTTTTGTGTAAGACTCCGAGAGAAGCTTTGATAATTATCGAGAACCGATCCAAGGTTTACCAACTCCGCAATGCACCGAGTGTTGCCAATGTCGCCAATGTTAGTAGTTCTAATCGCGACATTGAGAGAGTTGATGCAAAAGTCGATAAGTTGACGAATGTGTTTACGTCTTATCTCATTGAGATGCAAAAGAAAGACGCTCCCGCTACGGTGAAAGCGGTTGAGGTTTCATGTACGTTTTGTGGTGGACCTCATAATTATTACGAGTGTGCGGCTACGAATGGCCAAACGTCGAATGTGAGTGCGTTAAACAACAATTTTTCAAATCAAAATAACGCGGGTCCATCACAACAAGGAAATTATAACCAAGGCAACAATTTTCAAAATCGAAACAATTTTCAAGGAAACAATCAACAAGGAAATTTTTTGAATCAAAATCAAGGAGGTTATAATCAAGGTCGTAATATAACTTGGCAAAATCGAGATAACAATCAAGGAAATAATTTTTCAAATGGTAATCAAGGAAATTTTCAAAGAAACAATCAAAACCAAGGGAACTTTAATTCTAATCAAAATAGTTCGTCAAACGATTTTCAAAACTACATGAAAACGAATGAGGCTAATATGAGACGATTAGAGGGAGAAATTGGTACTTTGAAAAACGACTTTACAAATACTTTGAAATTGCAAAACACGAAGATTGAGCAAGGGCAAATTGATATAAAAAAGATGTTTTCGGCTATAATGAACAAAGCCTCGGGTTCGTCGTCGAGTTCGTTACCTAGTGACACCGTTGCAAATCCGAAAGAACAATGTAAAGCCGCCTCGTCTCGTGAGAAAGGTCGTGTGATTACCCCTAACCTTGAAGGATTCCATGTTGTTTATCCCTCTCAACCCTCGACTTCTAAGACGTCTTCTTGTTCTAAAGTCGATGGGGTGAACGTGGCGACCAAGGAAAAAAGTGCACACCCTCGTGTACCTCGAATTCCATCCACGGTTCAAAAAGAGAGCTTTGTCGACCTTACCAAAGTAACCCTTGAAGAAACTTGTGCCTCAATCCTTCTTAAAAAACCCAAAAGGCGTATGCCGAGAAAGGAAAAGGATCCGGGCCAATTTCTATTACCTTGTGATTTTTCCGAGATTGAGGGATGTTTAGCCCTTGCCGATTTAGGTGCTAGCATCAATCTTATGCCTCATTCTCTATGGAAATTGATGAGATTGCCTTCGCTTACCCCCACGAACATGACAATCGAGCTTGTAAATTGTACACCTTTAATACCAATTGGAATAGCCGAGGATGTCTATGTTAGGATTGGAAAGTTTGTTTTTCCCGCGGATTTTGTTATATCCGATTACGAGTGTGACCCTAAATGTCCCATTATTTTAGGCCGACCATTCTTATCGACGGCTCGAACCGTAATCGACGTTCACGAGGGAAGACTTACTATGAGATATGGGGATGAGAAAATAGACTTTTTCGCTAGAAAATCCCAAGGATTTAATGAGAATGAAAAAACCGAGGTTTCAAAACCTAATGATTCAAATTCTAATGATTTCAAAATGTTTACTTTAGCGGAAAGAATGAAGCTTGATGCATGTTTTGAAAGAATTAAGAAAAACGGTTTTAAAGATGATGATTTTAATGATAAAGAATACGTGTACCTAATTCAAAAGGGTATGTGTAAATTTATGGATGAAAACTCACTTTGGGATGTTTTTAGCGAAACAAGTGAACCACCAATTCCGAAGGGTGACGTTAATGCCATCACGACAATGACCAAAATGGGTTCGTCTTCACCACCTTCGAAGGACCACGTCTTTGAGGCTTCAACTTCTAACTCCATCGAAGTGCCTCCTTTGCCTAGCCCAACACCCGTTGAGGCTAAAGGGTTTATCGACATCGATCCTCTCGTCTTAGAAAAGTCACCTAAGCATAGCCCTAGTGCTTGTAAGTCCATGGTTGTGAGTGCTCACATCGACTCTTTCTTTGATGATGACGATGGCGATTTTGCCGAGCTTGATCACGTACTTCGACATCCACATGCTATTTTTGATTCTCCTAAGAAGAAACATGTGAAGTACGATGATTATGAGTTTGATCCCGAGATTGAGGAAATCATTGAACGAGAGCTAGCTCTTATGCCTTCACTTCCACCTACGAGTGAGGTCGACCTTTCCAAGATCGAGGATGAACTTAATGAGTTGGAACGTCTTATTTTCGATGACGAACCAACTCATGTGACCAAAAATCCCATTCTCGAGGAGTTACCTAATCAACACTCCTCATTTGAGAATGACGTTTACCACATTCGTGAGGATCTAACTTATCAACGATCCCCACAAAAGAATGATGGTTTCGTGCTTGATCGTGATCTTTTCGAGAGAGTTTCTAAGATACTCAAGGAGGGGAATGACAAACCTTGGTTTGACAAGCCTATCTTTGATGAAGAAATCGATGAGATCGACGTTCATGAGGATGACGAGTATGTTGACCCCGAGGGGGCGGTGTTCTTTATCGACAAACGTTTTGAGAACTTATATAATCCGCCACCCCCTCCCACCAAAGACTTAAATGTGAGGATTTTTAGCGCGACTAATTTTCAATTTGACACGCCAAATATTTTCGACATTATCAAATCGGGTTTTCATAAAGAGTTTTTGAACGATGAAAAAGGAAAAGATTTTAAAAATGTTTTAAAAGATTTTTCTACATGTTTAACTCCGTCATCACCGAGTTATATGAGTACTACCACCTCGTCTACTCCTTTTGACGATGGTGTGTGTGGATCTAGTGTGGGGGAAGCCCCAAATGTTCCCTCCCATTTCTCCACCGAGGACGAGATTTACGATCCCGGAATTGCTTGTAAAGGGAAATCTCGGTCTTCCACCGATGCAATAAATGGAAATCGTATCTATTTGCTTGGTGTGAGTCTACCTCGAGTAGCTCATAAGTTTGCCCTACCCATTGCCCCACCTTTCTACTTCTTATCTCTTTTCTTCTACCCCATTGGGGTTTGTGTTGGAGTAGCGTTGTTTCGTCTTTCATCCGAAAACGAAGACGCTATCTTTGACCCTGGTATACGTTTATCGGGTTTTTAAAGTACTCCATGTACTTTTGGGCCTTGTTTATCATGTAAGCCCCACTAAAAATGACCATACCAAGATTATCCCTAAATGATCACATTTATGGGGATTCGAGTCGAGCTTTTGACTCGGTTATAAAAAACAAGGTGCCTCGTGGGGGATTCTCATGCTTATCCTTGTACATATTATCGCTTTCTTAGTTTAATGTAACGAGGGGACTTGTGCTCTTCCTACCTTTGTTTCGTGGTTGTTTGTGATTGTGATCTATTAGGTTCATCGTCATCATTGAAGCCTCTCGTGTTCGTTTTACGGATCACTCGAGCTTCGATCGTTGCCTTTGGAGATTCCGATATCCGATGATATCCTTTTATGTTCTAACGTTTATCTTATTAGCATAATTCATAAACGGCTTTTAGGTTATTCGTTTTACCCTTTCCATGCTCGAGATTAAGCATTCGACTTCGTCTCTAGTATGGGGGTGTTTACACCCCTAGACTCGAAACATTGAGGACAATGTTTAGTTTTAGTATGGGGGGTGAGTAGATACTTCACCTTGCTTACGTCACCACGCAATCCAATTTTCATCTTTTTGTTATCGTTTTGTTGCAAAATAAGGCTAAAAATGGCCAAATTTTAAAATTTTTCTAGTTTTTCATAAGTGTTTAAGACACGAATGTAGGTTTTCCGATGGTGAGAACGAGAGTAATTTTTGACTCGACCGTGCGTGTTGAGCACTTAGCTTCGATTCCTTAACTTTTTAGGCTAAGTCTCTTAAATGAGGACGAGAAATGATAGAGTTATTTATAAGTCTCGTAATCGTCACGATCTTATGTGTAGTAATTATTAGCTTATTCTCCCAACGCTTTTGCATAAATAATTGTTAATAAATATTGATTTGGCGGTTTAGTCACTATTGTTGGGTTTCTAATTTGTTTTGATAGCTTCCATGTAATTAAATTGGGAAAACATTAAGGTATCGCCAGCGTCACGGTTTTGAAGTATTGGCACCCGAATAATCGAAAGCTTCACCTAATAATAAGATTTCAAGTGCTCACCTAAATTAAGCAAAAATTTGAAGCTCACAAGGCCGAAAAATCTATGCCCAAATTGAAAGTGAATCAAGCCTTAATCTTCGAAGCTTTAAAGATCCAAAATTCGCCTTAGCGTGAGGATATACGTCTTTGGCTAATAAAACCACCGATGAGGCGGATAATAAAAGGCAAGGCAAGACCGAAGTCATAATAAAAGCTTCATGGCGAAGTTGAATAAAAGATGGAGGTAAACCAAAGATAATAAGGCCCTTCCGTTAGGGGGCGTATAAAACTCTTGGTAATAAGTCTCATGTTCAAAACCGTTATAAAACCGTGTTTATCGATCCTTCTTGTTGACTTAATTTTTTGACATCGTTGTCTATTGGGATGAATTATTGATTTGATGATTTTGGTTACACCGTTAAGTTTCTATTTTTAGACTTAATCTCTATTCACGCATAAGTCAATGATGTATCCTCGTGATCATTAAGACAAAAATAAAATATAAGAGATACCAAGTAGGAATAAGGGAGTTTAGGTTCATAATTAACACTCATGAGAAGTGATCGTGTTGCTAACTTATAATAACAATGATCTCGTTACACGCTTAGCATGGAATTGGGTGAAAATCGAGGACGACGAAATTATTTCTAACAAAGCATTCACGTGTTCTTGTTCTATGATCCTAAAAGTCACGTTCTCGTGATGAAAACATTACATTATGTCTAAAACACGTGTAGTAGTTTATTTAAATTTATGTCTTAAATAAATGTCATCATAAAATGGATTTTGGAGGTGCTATGATACTTAATTCTAGCATTGCGTGGGGACACGGCAATGGTTTAGTATGGGGGAGTGATGAGACTGTATTTTTACATAGTCTCATCGTCCAAAATGGGCTTAAAACGCTTAAAATATCGTCAAAATACCCATATATGTGCCTATGTTTGTTCATTGTGTATTTTAGGTATGGATATCGTGAATTCACCAAAAGATCAAAGGAATCAAGCAAAAACGAACACGGGAAACGAAGCCGCACAAAGAACCGGGCCCAAGTTTTGAATTTCCTTTGAAGTCCTTGAAGTTTGAAGAATTGGCAAGATTAGCCCCTCTACTTTGGAAGACTTGTCATATTATACCCTTGTGAACACTCAAATTACACATTGGGTCCCTAATATTTCAATTATATACTCATTTGGCCCTTGAAGAATGCATTAATTGCATAATTAATCCTTGATACAAGTTTTGTTATACTTTGGGTTAAAAATAGCAAGTTGCCAAACTTGTTATAAGGAGAAAATGAAGTTATGGCTGATTGAGTTAAAAAGACAACAAGTTGGGAATGCAGGGGGCATTTTTGCCAAGACAACCAAACCCCACTAGCCACTCAGCCCTTGCCACGTCACCCGGGTACCACCCAAATCCATTTACCCTACCCAAACCCACCTTTATACCCGACCAGCCCACTACCCATACCCAAAACCGGCCCAAGTCAACTACCCAATCAACCCCCACTTAAACTTTTTTAAACCGGATTAAGTATATTAAAGTTAGGCGCCAAACACACACTATTCATTCTCCTTCCCCTAATCCTCCCTTAATCCCTGTCATGAACCCTAATCACCCCCATCTTAATCCCTCCACAATTAAACCCCTAAGTTTCCAGAAACACAATTACCCATCCCTTAAACAAAACCCACCAACTTACTCCCTCTCCCGTGACCTCCTTGTGCCCCCCCCCCCCCCCCCCCCCCCCCCCCCCGTGTCCCCTGCTTCACCAAATTGGGTAAATTTAGCATCTCAGCAGAAATCTAACGTCCCACAAGAATTCCTTCCTCCCAAAGATTAAATGAACGTGTGAGATTGATTCTTAACAGCTGTGGCATCAACATCAAGCACATGGACCATTTTGACCAATTTGAAGAATTCAAATTCAAGGGCTTATTCGGAATTTTAAGGATTAGGGTTTACACTTTTGTCTTAGGCCTAGAATCTTCTTTCCAGCATTATATAAAGAGCAACCAACTTGTGGTTTGCCTTTGTTCCAGTTTTTTATGTAAAAATTTTGAGTTATTAATGAAAGTGAAAGCTACAAATTTTTAACATAATTCCTGAGTTCCCATTTATCTGTTTTCTAGTTTAAGTGCAAATTAGCTTAAAAAAGTTTTCAAGTTTTTAGCTTATAAATACGTTTTCAGAATTTCACCTTTAAAGGATTTGTTAAGAATTTACTTTACAAACTTGGATGAGCTTTTTGAGGAAGTGAAAGTGGAATCAAAAAGCTCTATCCAAGGTGTTGTTTAAGTAGTTTTCAAAGGTTTTTAGTTTATTGCTTTCAAAAGTTTTGAAGTTTCAGAAAAAAGGATTTCAGAAAGATAGTTCTCAAAAGTTTTCAAGGTTGTCCATTTTATCTCACCCTTACTGTAGCATAAGCTACTTCAAAAGCTTCTGACAAAAGCTCTTGAAGTGCTTTGCTACAAGAAGTTTGTCTTCTTGTTTGTTGTTGTGTGCAGGAGACAAAGAATCCATAAGACTCCATTTCATTTTTTTTATTTCTTCTTGAAGATATTAAAACCCTGGTTCTGTTGTTGAACCTCAGCAGGGTCTCTCTACACTTCATAAGCTTCACCATAGACTCCCTAATCACTCCTTTGGAAGGCTTTCAGCCAGGTATGGGCTTTGAACCCCATTGGTGTAAAAATTGAAGTTTATGTGAGTTGCATATGAATTTGTGTGAATTTGGTTTATTTGTTAGTTTTATGTGTTTGTTCAGGCTTGTTTCAATCCTTTATGCATGTTATCATTGATTTGGATTAGTTTAGTTTAGGTTTGTATGCCTTTGCTTAGTTAAAACTCATAATCAGTCAGTTAAGGGGGTGTTTGGATCTGCTTTTAGGGGTGAGTGTTTGACAAATATTTAGCCTAAAAGTAAATTGCTTAGACTCCATTAGTTTAATTATTGTTTTGAGTAGCATTTGTTTCAGTCTAGTGGTTAGAATTAGGAAATTGCATGCTCTAAAATTGGTTTTAACTAGCAAAACTGTTAAGCCATTTTTCTGCCTAATTTGTGTGAAATTGTGCTATCAAATCTTGTTGCTTGTTAGAAAATAGGTTTAGATAGGCTTATGCTTGGCTTATATATGATTTGATAAACTGGTGTGCAAGGTTTAAGCTCCCAAAAATTACATTTGTGCATAAAAATTCAGTTCACTGTTCACAGTCCCCTTAGGAGCTTTACAGTAACTTTAATTGCTCCCTTGTGTGTTTTAATTGCTCTGTGCCTGTGTATTTTTTGCTATAATTTGACTCCCTACACTCCACTGAGTGTAGGGGTGCCCTTGTTGCCAAAAATCCTCAACAAATAAGCAAGTAATCAAGCAATCTTCACACAGCCCGTTTTTTTACTCTACCAGTGGGAACTCAGTTCCCACTGTCTTTGTTAAGGGTTCCCCCTGCTGCACTAGAGGACAAACAGGTCCACAAGTCACTTTCAGTTTTCTCTTTTTTTTGTCTTTTGTGACCTTTTTTAAGAGTTAGACCTTCATTCTTTTTGCATTATTTTTCTTTTTTAATTCTTAATTTTTTAGTATAATTTATTTTTATTCTACTGTTCATTTTCTATTTTTTTATATTTAAGTGCATTTTTAATTACTTTTTAATAATCTGTTTTTTGTCTTTTAGTGTAGAAAAGTAATATTTTTCTGTTTTAAAATTTTTCCTAGGATTAGAAAAATATTTTAAGATTTTTAGTCAAAAAGTATTTCACTGTTCATCTTTTTAATTATTTTTTATAATTAAATTAGTTTAATTAGGGTTTAATTATTAACTATTTTTGTCTTTTAGTGCAAATTTTTACATTTTTCAAACTTTTTTAATTTTCTACTGTTCATTAGAGTAATTTAGGATTTTTAAAATTGTTAGATTAATTTTGTCATTATTTTATTATTTTTTATGATTATTTTAATTTAAAAATAGTTTTTAGTGAATAAAAAATAGAAAAATAGTTTTTAAAATTTAAGAAAAATAGTTTTTAGTCATTAAATAATATAAGTGACTTATTAGTTCAATAATTTAATATTTTAGGCATTTTGTTAATTATATTTAATTTTTGGGCTTTAATTAGCATTAAAAATTGAATATTTAATTAATAAAAGGTTTTAAAATATATTTGTTGGATTTTTATTCTTATTTATATTATTTAAGGCTTAGTTTAATATTTTAATTAATTTTTAGGTTTAATTTTTAATTTCGTCACGTTTTACGTATTTACGTTCGCGTTTTACGTTAATTCGTCGTAGTGTAATCGTAGTCGTAGCTCGTCTTTTATTTTTCTCTTCTAAACCAAAAACGTCACTAATCCAAACATTGTTATTTTATATATTGGCACATTAATCCACACACCTCCTTCGAGAACGAACTTGGAATTTATTCGTCTTCACGGTTTTCATTAAATCGTGTCGATTAATACTTACCGCACTTATACTCGTCTTTCCTAAGACTTGTATACAAAAACACAACTATAAATACCTACTAAGGTATAGAGTATCGTGTACTTCACCATATTGGCTAAATACGGTACAAAATATTGCTATTTACACTTACTTGAGAGTAAGGATATAGACAAGCTTGATCTATATACATAAGTTGAGAACCAACTTATTATCGATAATAAGGTGATTCCAAGTTATTGGAGGTGAATATGTGTCTCCATTTCTAAATTTTTATGCTAAACTTATAATAAGACACAAATTCATTGCTCTTGATATAGAAAATAATCGTGCCTTAGAAGAAATGGTTAATGCCATGTTCTTAAGTCCAAGTTTAAGCCATGGCATGTGGGGGAAAGGGATTATATTGATTACTTATCTTTTAGATAAGATCCCTTGTAAATAAAATAAGATACTTCTTACGAACTATGGGTGAGAAGAAAACTATCTTATAGGTACTTACAAATGTGGGGGGATATCTAGCTAAGATATCCGTATGAAATTCATGGTTCGAAATATTGGACCTAAACCTATGGATTGTATGTTCACGGGATTTGTTATGAATAGCAGTGCTTATCGTTTCATTGTACATGAATCGAAAATAGACATAGTAATGGAATTAAAGAATGATTCATTCTTCGGAAATATATTCCTTGTTTACAAAGGAAATTGAAAGATCATCTAGAATAGATGACGAGGTTGTCCAAGTCAGAGACAACAAGATGATATTGATCTCTTAGAAGAGAGACAAGATTGACCCAAGAAGAGGTTAAAACTATAAGAAACAAAATGGCATGAACTGAAAGATTGGTTAGATTCGGTTTTTGTTTCTTTTATGGTAAAAAATGGAAAAAAAAGTCTACTTCTTACTGAGAAGAAGTAACTTTATTTGAAAGAGAATCAATAGAAAAAAGCCATTAAAAGTGAAATAGATTCTATTTTACAAAAGTAAAATTAGAAGCTCGTGGATGTACCTTAAGTTGTAAACCACTAGGCTATAAATGGATCTTTAAAAAGCAGATAAAAGTCGATGTCACCATTGACATGTGTAAAGAAAGATTGGTAATCAAAGAATTTAAAAAACGAGAAGGTCTATCTTCCTTTGATGCTTATTCATATGTTACACGAATAACCTCAATTATGATGGTACTTTATTGCCGCATTAAAAAAATTTGGAAGTTTCTTATGTGGATATGAAAACGATATTTCTAAACAGGGATTTAGGAAAAGGAACTATACATGAACCAGCCTGAGGGTTTCATAGTTCATATGCTAGAGAGAAAAGTTTGTAGGCTAATTAAGTCATTATATGGTTTAAGGCAAGCTACCAAACAATGACATCAAACTTTTTGACCATATCATGTCAAAATGTGGATTCAAAATTGATGTATGTATGTATGATCAATAGTAAATATGTACTCTTGTATTTATACATGAATATACTAATCACTAGAAGTGATAACAAGATGAATAAATCCACTAATGATCTGTTGGAGTCAATATCTGACATGAATTTCATTAGTTGTTGGGTTTGTTGAACCCATATGGATTTGTTTTGAAGTCAAACATTAAGAAAAACAATATTATGAGAGGTTCAATGTGGAGGATTCCGGCCTAGCTAGAGTCCAATGACATCTTTTTAAATCTATTTAAAATAGAGGTAAAATTGTTTCCCATTTTGAATACTAAAAGAATATTGGGTTATCTTATGTATCTAATGACGTGTGTATGATCTGATTTAGAACTTATAATCAGGCAAGCAGATATATTAGTAATTCAAGTGGGGACCATTTGAATAAGTATTACTTGAGTAGTATGCTACTAATAATATTGCATTATGGAAGATATCCTACTACTATCAAGTGATAGAGTAATGCAAATATAGATTCTTACATATAAGAATCTAAATCCACTAGAGGGGATGTATTTATCCTAAGTGGAAAGCTATGTCCTAGAAATCTTGAAAGTATTTCAAAGAGACAATTATAGCTAAATCTATGATGAAATATGAATTTATTATTTGAGATAAATTTATAAAATATGCAGGATAGTTTATGTTAATTCGTAAAGGACATACCAAGATGGCGTATACCGGTAACGACCATGTTTATAAAGTGTGATAGTCAATAGAATTTGACAGAGCTCATATCACAAATGTAAACGGTAAGTCGAGACATATCCATCATAGATTGTGATTGTTGCGACAACTACTCTCAACTAGAGTTATCACGATTGACTACGTAACGTCAAAGGATAACATCGCGGATCCGCTTACGAAAGGCTTAAGCAGAGAGTTAATTAGTGAGTCGTCTAAAGGAATGGGACTAAAGCCCTTGAAAGAATGAGTTTCTATGAAGGAAAACCTAACCCAGTTGACTGGAGATCCCAAGATCTGGGTTCAATAGGACAACCTAATCATAGAAATGTGGGGGAAGTCACGTCAATGTGGGGGAGTTACTTAATACAGTAACTTTCCTAGTCCATTCCTAGAACAATGTGACTTATTGAGAGGTTAAACATATGGCTTAATTGATTCATGATGAAATCATAAAGCATGATGATTCAAGATGAAATCATAAAACATATGTTTTTAATGATTCAAGATGAAATCACCTATGTGAGAGAGAAGTAGGGGTCGCTTCGAAAGAAATTATGGGGGCGCAATTTCTAAGAGCTCTTGCAGAACCAGGCTAGTGTTCATGACCATAACGAACACGACTATGAGGACTTGACAATGTCAGGGAGAGTCTTATGTGAGTGTGTATTGTCGTCTACGTAAACAGACGCTAAGTTTAAAGACATCGCGTCTACTTAGATCTAGGAGACTAAGTGCATCTCACAAGGGAAGGTTCAAAGGGTCACACCTACCTATCCTATGCAAGATTCAGCTGTTGGAATTTTATTGAAACTTTTGTGTATTATAACCGATCTCTATTCATGTGGGGGATTGTTGGAAAATATTATTGGCAAAATAACTTTTGACCAACTTTGGACACAATTATGTATATGTATGTGTCATATATATTAGTAATACTTTATAAGTTCGCGTTCTCCTTGAAGAGAGCTTCGTAATGAGCCTTTATGTGTCCAAAATGAAGGTGATGTGAATGAGATATCGTGTCTCAAAGTTAGGCATTTGGTACCATGCTTAAAGAGGAAAATAGTTTATTTTTTGTCCCACATCGGTGGGATGAGTAAACTGGAAGGGAGTCTATTGTGTATAAATAGAGGCCTAATTCCATAGCTTTTTTCACACATCAAATCAATAAGTATTATTATTGATTTCCAACATATCGAGTACGCATCTGTAAAGGTGAAATTCCGGGCAGTTTTGTTAAGTCCGACAGTACAACTTACTGTTTCGGCTGTTGTACCCTGGGAAACAGACGACGAATCTGTTTTAAGGGAAGCGTGTCAAACACGTGCCTCGGCTCTTTAGTTCTAAGCGTGTCTTACGCGTGCCTCGACTTGCTGGTGATTTAGTAAGTCTTTTTTTTATTATTTTAGTGTTTTATTTAATTATCGTTTATAGTTATGTCTGTATTTATTTTTCTGTTACTTATATTCTATTATTTGTTTTATGTTAATTTAATTAATTTAATTTATTTGATTTATAAATAAAAGTGTTATAGTTTCCCTACATTCTGTAGTTCAAGGTCTTCGAAAGGAAGGAAAAGTTTACGAAGTTCAAGATTTGTTAATTGATCTTTTTTGCAAAGCTGGCGATGAGGATTTAGATGGAGTGATAGCATATATGGAATCCTTAACGTGCTCTGATGAACACGATGAATGCCTCGAACTTCTAAAAGTTGTTGAAATATTAAACCAGCAAGAAAGACCAATAATCTAGCTAGATTCAGGTATGCATCCTACATGTTCTAATTTGTATAGTTGCTGCATTCTACTTCTAGTGTTTGGGTACAGTAGAACTGATTCTGGTTAAGTTATTGTTTAGGATCAAATAGTCAGCTTTGGATAATTAGTTTAAAAGTATTCTGTTAAAATATTTGGACCTAATCAGATACCAATTTCTATCACTTGGACATGTGTTGATGGATACTTGGTGAGGTGGAGGACTAAAGATGGCTATTTGGATTCTTGGAGCACTACTTGGCAATTAAGCCAAGCGTACATGAGACGCAACGTCTCATTTTGGCTTTTGAGGATAAAGAGGAGACGCTCCTCATTTTGTCACTTTATCTGGGTTTTCATGTGTGTTTGTTTTTGATCTAAATACTCTCTCTCTAAAATGTAACCCAGATCATGTTTATTTACTTTTTGTTCTTGTTCTTGTAAGACTATTATCATTTAGATAATACGGTCACACCAGTGTAGCTGTGGTGACTGTTTAATCTTTTGATTCGAACTTGTTTTTATTAATTGAAGTGTTTGATTCAGTGTTCATATCTTCTACTTTGCCCTTATCTATTATTTCTTCATGGTATCAGAGCCATGGTTCTCTGAAATCGTTGGAAATATATTTTTAGGGTTTCAAAATATTTTTGGGGGTTTTTAAAATTGAAACGTTTTTTGGATAGATCTGCTATTGAGACAGTCAGATTTAAAAAGATTTTGTTCTCATTGTTTTTTATTCATCCTAAAATCGATTTTTTAATTTTAGGGTTTCAAAATATTTGGTGGTTTTTTATATTATATATGTTTTAACTTTGTTCGTGGTGCAGGGACGTTATATTTTAGATCTATTTCATAGATCTGTTGGTGGTTGCACTTTTCCCTAATTTTTCTTAAATTAGGGTTTGGTGAGGAGGTTCTGTTTCCTCTAGACTAAGTGAATCTAGAAGAAACAGATCGATTGAGCTTTTGGTTTATGCATTGTAACACCTCTGCTCTCTCTTCTTATTTGATTATTTGGTTACTTGCTTATTTATTCGTTCATACTTGTTCTTTGGGTGTTATCTGTGTTTATACTCTCTCATATTTTGATACTCTCTTTTTTGCTGATCTTGTTTTTGATTGTTGGGGTATTTTATTTATTTGGACCCTTAATCACTGTCTTGCCCTTGACCTGCCACCCTTGAGTGGTTTGGAAGCCTGGGAACTTTGTTGACTTTGATTAAGTTCACTTTTTTGGGAGTTTAGTTTCTGTGATTCTTCACTATGACTAGTGTTCATGGTGACACAGACACTGAACATCAAGATGACCAGATTGGGGAAGAATCTGTTGTCACCTTGATCAGTAAACTTGATATTAGTGACCCTTTGCATCTTCACCCAAATGACTCTGCCACATTGACTGTGATTTCTATTAAACTTAAAGGAACTGAGAATTATCAAATCTGGTCTAATGTTATGCTTTTGGCATTAGAAGGAAAAAATAAAACTGGTTTCATAAATGGATCTTGTAAAAGATCCCTAACTAATGATGTGTTAGGAAGACAATGGGACAGAGTCAATGTTGTTGTGTTAGGATGGATTCTTAATTCTATTTCTGATGAATTGTTTCTTGGTCAAATTTTTTCTAAGAAAGCTGAGCATGTTTGGAATGATTTGAAAGAAACCTATCATAAAGTCGATGGGTCTGTGATATTTAATTTGCATCATAAGATAAATACTTTAAAACAAAATGGCTCAAATTTGTCTGATTATTATCATACCTTGAATGCTTTGTGGAAACAATATGATGCTATGGTTGAGCTTCCTAATTGTGTGTGTTCTGCTACTAGTGAATTTAAGAACCATAATAGTCTGCTGAAATTAATGCAATTCTTAATGGGTCTTGATGGCTCTTACATGACTATTAGAAGTTCTATTCTTTCTAGGGAATCTTTACCTGATGTCAAAGGGGCTTATGCTATTATCTCTAGTGAGGAGTCTCACAGAGTTGCCTCTGGCAATGTGTCTAGTTCCTCCCAAAGGAATCAGACATCTGCTTTCTTTGCAAATGGGCCCACCAGAAATGTGGTTCAAAGAAATCAGAGTAATAACTTTGGTGGCTTTAGACCTAACTTCAATGCTACCCCCAACTACAATAGTAACCCTAGACCTAATGTGCCCAATGGGAATACCTATAGGCCCAATGGGAACACCTACAGACCTAATGGGAATTCTGAAGTGATTTGTGAAAATTGTGGGTACAATGGGCATACTATTGATAGATGTTTTAGACTCATTGGGTACCCTGCTGATTATGGAAAAAAGAGACCTGGCCAAAACTCTAAAGGAAAAAATGTTTCTAACAATTCTGTGGGGACTAATCCCAACTCTGTTTTTTCTGATGAACAACTTTCTGCTTTACTCTCTCTTATCAAAGAGAACAATGGGAGTGAGAAGGGTGTGCAAGCCAATATGGCAGGTACTTACCTAAATTCCAGTAAAGCCTTCAGTGATAAATTTAGTAACTTTTTTTGTTCTAATATTCATTCTAAAGTTACTCAACATGGGAAAGTGGTTGACTCTGGGGCTAACCAACATATGACTAATGATGAAAAAGAACTGGACAATGTATTTGATATTTCTCATTTAAAAATTAAAGTCAGTCATCCTAATGGGAATGAATCTTTCATATCTAAGATTGGAAATTTGAAACTGGGAAATGGTCTTGTCTTGTTTGATGTGTTGGTTATTCCTGAGTATTGTGTTACTTTAATATATGTGCATAAATTAGCCAAGGATAACAAGATATTTGTGGTTTTTGATGAAAATAAATGCCTTTTTTTGAATCAGGATTTGAATCTGAAAAACATTCTAGGGATTGGTAATCAATGTGGTGGTTTATACTACTTAGATACTAAAGGTATTAAGTGTAATGCTAGTCAAATTATCCCTGTTTGTTCTCTATCTTATTATGATTGGCATTGTAGACTTAGGCATCCTGGTGACCCTGCTTTAGATATCTTAAAAGCCACTTTGAAACTTGATAAACATGATAAGTATGACTATTGTGAAGTTTGTCAAATGGCTAAGCAATCTAGAAAGCCCTTTCCTTTAAGTGACCATAATACCAAGTGTTTGGGGGACATTGTTCACCTTGATTTATGGGGTCCTTATAAGGTGACTAGTCATACTGGCCATAGATACTTTCTGACCATTGTTGATGACTTTACTAGAGCTGTTTGGGTATATCTCATTAAGTCTAAAGATGAAGTTGTCACTTTTATTGATGTGTTTTATAAAATGATTAAAAATCAGTTTAAAAGAAACATTAAGATCTTTAGAAGTGATAATGGTACTGAATTTGTTAACCAAACTTTCAATAAGTTTTGTAATAACAATGGCATACTTCATCAAACTTCATGTGCCTATACCCCACAGCAAAATGGGGTGGCTAAAAGGAAACATAGACACCTGTTAAATGTGGCTAGGTGTCTTATGTTTCAGGGGGGAATTCCTTTGAAATTTTGGTCTGAATGCATTCTAACTGCTACCTTTCTCATTAACAGATTACCCTCTTCTGTGTTAAATGGAAAGCCCCCCTATGAAATGATTTACAATACTTGTCCTAATCTCTCTCTTATCAGAATGTTTGGCTGTTTATGCTTTTCTACTATCTTGAATAGTCATGATAAATTGTCTAATAGGTATGAAAAATGTGTTATGATGGGTTATTCTAATTCTCAGAAGGGTTACAGGCTTTTTAGTCTTGATAGGAATCAGTTTTTTTGTCTCTAGAGATGTGAGTTTTTTTGAGTCTATATTTCCTTTTAAGGATTCTGTCTCAAAAGACAAGCATAATGAGTCTAATGTCCTTAGTCTTGGTCAAGATAAAAATTTGTTAAACTTCTTTGATTTAGATAACCCTGAGCTACCTAATGATGATGAGAGAGTAACAGGTAGTCATAATAGTGACCATGAGTCACAAAGTGAGGGTAGCCACTCTCCCAACTTTGGGAACAATATGGACACTGTTGATTCTCCATATATTGGAGATGATGCTCATAACAGTGAGGATATTGAAGCTAGGTTGGGAGAGGAGGCTGCAACACTTGATGAAAATAATGAGTCTGAAGGTCACTTGAATCAAAATCCAAGTGCTTCTACTCAGGGTGTTAGAAGGTCTACCAGACCTTCTGTTTTTCCAAAAAACTATAATGATTTTGTTGTTAATTCCAAGGTAAAATATGGTCTTGAAAAATTTGTAGGGTATTCTAAACTTAATCATGAAAACTTCTGTTTTGTCACCCAACTTAACAAAAACAGTGAGCCAAAGAGTTTTTTTGAAGCTTCTCAAAATCCTGATTGGGTCAATGCTATGAACACTGAACTTGCATCCCTTCTTGAGAATGATACTTGGGACATTGTTGAATTACCAAAAGTTAGAAAGGCCTTAGGTAGTAAATGGGTTTGGAAACTTAAGTTTAAATCTAGTGGTGAAATTGAGATATACAAGGCTAGGGTTGTTGCCCAAGGCTTTGGTCAAAAAGAAGGAATTGACTTTGATGAAACTTTTGCTCCTGTTGTTAAGATGGTTACTGTTAGATGCTTACTTAACATTGCTATTGTGCATTCTTGGCCTGTTTTCCAACTTGATATTAATAATGCTTTTCTTTATGGTGACCTTGATGAGACTGTTTACATGAAACCACCTCAAGGCTATCTTGCTGGTGGTGATAACATGGTCTGTAGACTAAAAAAGTCATTGTATGGGCTTAAACAAGCTCCTAGACAATGGAATGCTAAGCTTACAGCTGTGTTAAGTGAAAATGGTTTTGTTCAAAGTAAATCTGACTATTCTTTATACACTAAGTCTCTTGGTAACTTTTTTCTTGCCTTGCTTGTGTATGTTGATGATATCATTATTACTGGAAACAATGTTGGTGAGATTGAAAAATTTAAGATGTTTCTGAAAACTAAGTTTATGATTAAGGACTTAGGCAAGTTGAAATATTTCTTGGGTATTGAGGTTATTGATACTAATTGTGGCATTTGCTTAAATCAAAGGAAGTATGTTTTGGACCTTCTTTCTGAGTATGGTATGTTGGCTTGCAAACCTGCTAGCACTCCTTTGGTTACTAAACTTGTTGTTTCTAATGAGGCAACCATTGATGACCCTTTACTTGATAATATTGTTGACTTTCAAAAGCTGATGGGTAAGCTTATTTACTTAACCAATACCAGGCCTGACATATCTTATGCAGTTCACTGCTTGAGTCAATTCATGCACTCTCCTTTGAGATCTCATCTCAAAACAGCCTTCAAGATATTAAGATATCTTAAAGGTTCTCCAGGTTTGGGCATTCACATTAAGAAGACTTCTGGTATGTCTCTAAATGCTTATTCTGATGCTGATTGGGCTAAGTGTGTTGTTACTAGGAGATCTGTTACTGGCTATTGTGTTTTTGTTAATAACAATCTTGTTTCTTGGAAGAGTAAAAAGAAAAACACTCTCTCCAAATCCTCTACTGAAGCAGAGTATAGAGCTCTTGCTTCAGTAACCAGTGAAGTCATCTGGATTTTAAAGATTTTAAAGGACTTAAAATGTGAAAATCTTTTGCCTGTTACTTTGTACTGTGACAGTAACTCTGCTATCAAGATAGCTGCTAATCCAATATTCCATGAAAGAACCAAGCACTTAGAAATTGACTTACATTTTGTGAGGGAAAAAATTCTGAGTGGTGTTGTTAAAACTTGTAAGGTGGATTCTGCTAATCAAATAGCAGATATCCTCACAAAGGGACTGGATACATTGCAACACAATGCTCTTGTTAAAAAACTTGGCATGTGTAATCTGTATTGGGTATCTGATTAAGGGGGGATGTTAAAATATTTGGACCTAATTAGATACCACTTTCTATCTTGATGGACTAATTATGTATCTTTTGTTTGTATCAGTTATCACTTGGACATGTGTTGATGGATACTTGGTGAGGTGGAGGACTAAAGATGGCTATTTGGATGCTTGGAGCACTACTTGGCAATTAAGCCAAGCGTACATGAGACGCAACGTCTCATTTTGGCTTTTGGGGATAAAGAGGAGACGCTCCTCATTTTGTCACTTTATATGGGTTTTCATGTGTGTGTGTTTTTGATCTAAATACTCTCTCTCTAAAATGTAACCCAGATCATGTTTATTTACTTTTTGTTCTTGTTCTTGTAAGACTATTATCATTTATATAATAGGGTCACACCAGTGTAGCTGTGGTGACTGTTTAATCTTTTGATTCGAACTTGTTTTTATTAATTGAAGTGTTTGATTCAGTGTTCATATCTTCTACTTTGCCCTTATCTATTATTTCTTCATATTCCCGAGAAGCTATTAATGAGTATCTGATTCTTTAGGTGTCATTTTTTATGTAATCCTTAAATGATCAAAATTTGGCAAAACAGTAAAATCAACTATCATCACAACAACTCCAAATGACAAAGCAGGTCAACACTCTCATTACTCTCTAACAGCTCGTTATCATATTCCTTGTACCTATTTTAACGTCTAAGTGCAACATACTTTAAAGAGTAAAATGCACATTTCGTACTTGTGGTATGTCCAGATTGCAGATTTAGTAACCGGGCAGATTTAGTAACCGGTCTTCTGAAAGTGCAGGCGGCCTCCCTAGTCTTTCAATAAGTGTTCACTTAAGTACTTCGTCCGTAACGATCGTTATCCTTTGACCGTTATATTTTGTTGTTACAGGGCTTTATTTGTCTTTTTTCTTTTAAATAGCAATTTTTTTATCAGCTCCACCCATCATATTCACTGATCTTATTATCAGTTCCAACACACCCCACTTACTTCACCATCTACTGATTTAATCAGTTCCAACACACCATATTGCCACGAAACCTTCTCCACGTCATCGCCACAGCTACGCACCTCTGTGGTAGCAGTTCCACACGACTTCGACTCCATCTGCAACAAAATCAGAGTGACTCACAACCACTGATTTTTAAATCAGCTCCACAACATCCATCACATGATTTTCGAGTGTGGGTTGCAGTAATGGTAAAATGGCAAGTATGCATCATAAAATTACCCGTGCATAGTTTACATAATCTTCACATAACACTCCTCATCATGACACTCTTCACAGCCTCAAAAACATCCTCTTTCCTGAAATACTCATCTTCATCTCTTACATACACTTCCATTTCGACCCTCCACTCCAACTCTATCTTATTTAAGTTAGTGAACTTGTCACCCTTGAATGGCAGCATCACCAGTTGATAGTCATGCACCAGACCTTCTATAACCCAGCTGAATCTAGCATGGGGCAGGTAGCACCCCACACTATCGTGTGCCAGAATGTGTCTGTTGTACCGACCTTGATTGTACAACGCCTCCTCTATCGTTGACTCTTTCCAGAGACCCTTGTGGCAGTGTCCTTCTAGCTGCTCTGAGCTATTGAGGTTTGCGGAAAAATCTAGATCTAGGAAGAAAGGAAGACCTGTGAGTTCCGATCCTAAGGCTAAGTCTTTGATCTGGTCATCTGTCAGAAAAGTCTCGCTCCCAAAAGAAAAGGAACCACTTTTGAAGAATTGGTTTTCTGAACTACTTGCTCAAGTAATCTATAAAGGGTCCTTCCATTTCTATGCATGGCTTAACAAGTATAGCATTGCAGCCATCCATACACGTGATGAAGCGGCTAATGCGCTTGGAGTACCATGGAAACTTTTGAACATGTACATATAATCTTGCGCTTTAAAGTTTTTTAGGTTCATGGTAGCTGCGAACCCAGGTGGAGGTTTCTTAATTTTCAAGTCAACCAACTATTATCACAACTTTAAACAACAAAAAACAAATTAATTATTTCTAACCAAGTCACTGTTTAAACCATTACCAAACACCCTCATAGAACAAACTGCAAGAAATGCAGTACAATTCACACTTTTTACCAGTATATTCAAGGGTCGTCCAATAAACAGAAACAAACTTTCCACATTTTCCCGAGTTAGATAACAAACTTTTTTATTACACTATCCAGATAACGAAACTTGTTGTAACCGGTAAATATGACTTGTATGACCTGTTGAATATCCACATATCTAACACATATTACACCTCATTAAACTGCTGTACACGTGTAATATCCAGGAGTCAAGTCTTATAACCCGATTTAAGTATTGGATCCGTTTTATTTGCCCCAACCCCTACCCACCCTATTAAAACCCACCAACTACTCATACAGGTCCCCACCTTAACACCTTAAAGAAAAAAAGAAAGTTGATTCAGTCCCCATCGTGGTAGCTTTCTTTCTTTGTTTTTAATTATGGTCTTAAAGAGCAAGACACTGCGAGCTTCAAAGCCATCTTAAACTCAATAACATGGAGGCAAAAAATTTCACTCTAAAAATCGAGTTTTTAGCTGCACAAATGACTGATGGCATTACGCCATTTTTAACAGATAACCCTTTCTTTTTATCTCATGGGTTAACGATTAATACTGCAGACAGAAAAAGTAGAAGAAAATCAAAACTTAAAGAAACAGAACAAAGATCTATCAATGGAAATCGAGCAACTTCAAACAAGCAGATGTGCTGATGTTGAGGAGCTTGTGTACCTTAGATGGGTCAACGCGTATTTAAGATATGAGCTCAAAAATTAGCAGCCCGGAGTAAAACATGAATTGATTGTCGAATATGCCAATAGAGAAGGTGGTGGTGTAAAGGGCATATACATGTACACGAGATTGATTTTGATCAATGGTCAAATTCTCAAGCTTCTGCTACAGATTTAGGGGAGTTTGATTAATCGTTTGTGGACGTGACATCATCTTAAAAGAACAAGTGTGACTCACCAAATGTCAACAAATTAAAAAAATTAAAAAATTAAAAGTAATTACGTGTCAATGGTAGCCGGAGCTCAGCCGGTAACATTTGAGCAAATAAGTGCTATTGGAACGAATTTGAATGTTATGTTACCTAGATAGTATGGTAAAAAAGTTGGTTATTTAACTCGGGAAAATGAGGAAAGTTCGTTTCTAGATTTAAATGTCTTTAGCCATTTAGTGAAACATGCTTTCCATTAATATGCTATATTTGTGATTAGATGGAAAAAAAAGAGTGTTGTATATATGGACACAACCTTTAAAAAGTGAACAGTACATTACATATTTGATACAGCATTTCTTATTAGTTTAAAAACACTAAACAGCAGTCACAACACAACACATACTTAAGAAACACGAGATCTCCAGAATATCTTTATAAGCTAAGGTCATTATTAGCCACACATAATTCGAATTTTGATGAGGATTGATCACGGTCACACTAATGGATGGTTTTATGCGAAAGAGACTGCAAGTTTTCTATCAAATCTGTGACATACTTACTTTGCATCTCATTATTCTGCATAAACTCCTTCCATTTTTTGTGATTTTCTCTTATTGTTTTTGCTGGTTCTCTATCAACTTCATGCATAATGCTCTTCACAGCTTCAAAGATATCCTCTTTCCCAAAATACCCATCCTCGTCTCTCCTATTTACCTCCACCCCAACCCTCCATTCCATCGCCACCAGTTTAGAGTTCATTAACTGATCACCCTTCAATGGCAACATCACCAGCTGACAATCATTCACCAGACCTTCTATAACCGAGCTGAAACCAGCATGACCAACATAACAGCCCACATTTTCGTGTGCTAGAATCTGTCGTTGTTGCACCCACCCTGAATGCACAACCCCTATATCCTTCACTCTTTCCAGAAACCCATGAGGTAGTGTTCGTTCCAATTCAGTCGAGCTGTCAACGCTAGCAGGAAAATTCAAGACTAGAAAGAAAGGAAGACCAGTGAGTTCTAACCCTAGAGCTAATTCTTTTATTTGATCGTCTGTTAGAAAAGTTTCACTCCCAAAAGAACAATATATGACAGATTTGGATCCGAATTGGCTTAACCAGTTAGCCCATTTCTTATCTAGTTCGCCAGTATGTGGTTCAGGGACGACCGGACCTACTAAAAGTACTGGCCTTTTAAGCTGGTTGCTGACATAATCGATGTAAGATCCTTCCATTTCTTTACATGACTTGATGAGTATAGCATCGCATCCATTATAACATTTCCTTAAACGGTCGAATACACTTGGAGTGCCATGAAAACTCTTGAAGATGTACATGAAATCTTGTGCTTCAAAAGTTTTAAGACTAATAATACCTGGATTTACATAGATTTGTTAGAAACCCATATGGCTAACATAAAATTGTCAGCATACATAAAAAATCTGTTGTTCAATTTGGTGGAAGTATATACTTATTTCTTAGAACCAAATAATATAAATAGGTTTGCATTCATTAGAGTTTAGTAGCAGGGTACCCGCGCGATGCGACGGCGGGTACCCTATGACTAAATTCTTCGGTGTTATAATTCGTATTTATTAATTTATAACTTCTGAATAAATAGTTTTCATCTAAAAACATGTCCTAAAAACGTAATTTTCATCGAGGATATTATTACTTTTAGCATTATATATATAATATAAATATATATATATATATATATATATATATATGAAAGTTCAAAGTAAAGTTATAAAGTTATATGTAAATGATTAAAAAGAAAAAAAACTAAATGTAATAAATCATTTTTCAATTAGACTTTTCTTTTGATGCATACATGAAAGTTTTTGTAATGTTATATTTTTTTTAGAAATATATGTATATTATAGTTTGCATTAGTATAATATAGATTTTTTTAAGGTTTGTACAATGTGTGTATATATATTTGTATTATGTAATTGAGTATTTTATCTAAGAGTATTAATTACGCATTAAAAAGTTTGTAATTTATTATTATATTATAAAATTTGTAATTATTCTATGGTGAAATAGTTGTACACTTGGTTTAATAAGTTGTATTACTTAAATCATATTTTAGTTTGTGCATAAAAATGACGTATATGCATTAATTACGAGAGAAGATCTAAAATACATTATATGTAATATGGATATAGATGTGTACCTGGATATCCAGATGGAGGTTTTTTGATTTCTTGTATAGTTGATGGTATGTCATTGGTGAACCAGGTGGTCACAACCGCCGTAGCAATAGCCAGAAAAACCAAGAAACATACTGTTTTGATACCGAGTTCAGACGCCATTTCTGGAAGCCACCATTGTGCAAAGTCAAAAAATACAAAATCTGGTTTAAGGTCTATTAGTAAAGCCTTGATTTGTGGTTGCATGAGGTCTAATGCAACTTTAAGGAGTTCAACGGTTTCGGGTGAGGCGTCAGCCGTGTTCTCAACCCCTTGAGGGAGTCCTTCAACACGAGGTAAAGTTAAGGGGATGACTTGCGTCGTGGTTGTCGGGTTGAGCATGGTTTTGACACGGTCGACATTCGCAGAAGCGGCTAAGAAAGAAATCTTGATACCAGGATACGAGGATAGCTTGTTAGACAGTTGCACAAAGGGACTAATGTGACCAAATGCTAAGAAAGGAAACATCACTAAGTGAAGCTCGTTATTATTTTTGTCTAGAGACATTTTGGTGTGCATTGCATATCTTTACTCCAAAGAAGGAAACCTTATTATATAGGCACTATTACTCTTTGTAAAATTTACCAGGTGTCCAGGTATAACATTTACCCAAAAAAGTAGTAGGTAGGTGTCATTGATGTTCAGCGGGACCTTGTATGGTTGTATCCACAAATGTAGTCGCATTATGATTGCTAAAAGGGTTCAAAAGAAATATAAAATGGAATCACCGTTTCCACCAACGTGTCCGGTTCTCCACTGCACACGAAAACATTGACGGGCCCTACTTTATAATTAGGGCTATTTCCACAAATGCCCCAAAAGACAAGGGTTATTTTCATAAATGCTCTAAATAATTTCCGTTTTCCAAACTACTCCGAGGGCATTCGAGGCAATTTGACATGTGTCTTGAGGCATTCAACACAACGAGTCAACTCGAGTCAAACCGAGACATATTGTATTTGTGTCGTACACGTGTCACTATGGTGCAAAGTTGTCTCGGTGCCTCGGGATATTTACGGAAAAATAAAAAATTTAAGGCATTTTTCACGAACACCATTAAGAAAAAGATATTTTGCGAAATTTCCCATATAATTATAGTTGGAAGCCTGGAAGTACTGGTGAAGCGGTGTAACAACATTTGTTAGAAAATTAAGCGCATGGCTTTTCTGGGTTGTTGTTGCAGAGACTCCTTTTTTATTAAATTTTTAAAATGAAGTTTTTGTTCGCGTTTAATTTCAAACGGACAAAAAACTATACACGTGAGAGATTAGATAAATAAAAATTACTTTAGCCGCGCCTCATTGAAAGTAACAGTCATAAAAAAGTTATTTTAAAGGCCCACATTGCTTTTTGAATGAATTGTAACAAAAATTAGGTTTGATCTATTTACACAAAAAAAAAAATGCTATTTAGCAATGTTTTCAGACTCGGGTCGACCCGGCCGGGTCAACCGGTTGAACCGGTGCCGGCCGAAAAAATGGGTCATATTGACCCGGGTTTTATATTTTCGAAACCCGGCTTGACCCGGCGGGTTTGGGGTGACCCGGGTCAAACCGGTTCTCAAGACCCGGCTGGGTTTCAAATTTTTCGGGTTTTATTTATTTATTTTTTTTTAAATTTACGTATTTGCGACGAAATTTTATTTTTACATATTATATTGGTTGGTAAACAATCTAAATTTTTAATATACGTAAATTTTTGTAGTTTTTATAAGTATAATTTTGTTAATTATTAAAAATTAAAAAAAAATATATTTTTTTAGAAAACCGGGTTAACCCGGGTTGACCCGGGTCAACCTGGGTTAACTCGGACCCGACAACTCGACCGGATCAATCTAAGACCCGGGTTTTAAAACATTGCTATTTAGGCTCTATTTTAATGTATCCATGTGCTACGAATAGCTAATAAATGCATGATGAGACTATATGGTAACCATTGAGGGTCAACGAAAACATGCTGCCACTACTTCGTATAAATTTAAAAAACTACGTAATAATTTGGGGGAATTGGGAAAATGAATGGATTTTATGTAAATTTTATAGAAAAAGGTTTATATAAGTTCTGAAATTTAGGTGGGTATTTCAATTAGATTTAGGTGTCATTTGTTTCAAGATTTTAAAATTTATTATAATTAAAAAATTTAAAATTTAAAATACTTACGTACGTTTAATTGACAGAAATCTATAATATTTTGAAATCTTGATTTTAGAATGAACCAATTAACATGAATAAATATTATTTATACAAATTTTTTATTTAAAAGAATAAAAGTCAAATTTTCACTTTTTATATAAATTTTATAAAAATATTTCTAAAATTTTTATACAAAATTTTATAAAATGTTTCTATAAATTTAATAAACAGTTTATAAATTTTATAAAAAAGAATCTATATATAAAAATTATATAAACCTTTTTCTATAAAATTTATATAAACATTTTTCTATAAAATTTATAAGATATAATAATATATATATATATAATTTATATAAACCTATTTCTATAGAATTTATATAAACTCCATCCACTATCCAATTCCCAAATTATTACGGTAGTTTTTTATTTAAACCTACTACATAGTCTCTGTAGGTGACTGTATATTTAGTGAATTGAATCGATGATACAGATACAAACCCTACGGTATATATAATACAAAACCCTACATGGGCTATGGGCTAGACAGTGGGTCAATTCACAAAATACCGACTAACACTCCCCCGCAGTTGGAGCGGGAGGATACCGAACACTCAAACTGGCACGGAACTCATCAAACAATGCAGAAGGTAAGCCTTTGGTGAAGATATCTGCAAACTGAAACCGAGAGGGAACATGTAAAACGCGAACCTCACCAGCGGTTACCAAATCCCGAACAAAATGAATATCAATCTCTATATGCTTTGTCCGCTGATGTTGAACCGGATTAGAAGATAAGTACACAGCACTCACATTATCACAATAAACTAGAGTATCAGACGATAAAGGATTATGAAGCTCACGAAGCAAATTCCTGATCCAACATGTTTCAGCAACAACATTAGCAACACCACGATACTCAGCCTCAGCACTAGAACGAGAAAGCGTCGGTTGACGCTTAGAGGACCAGGAGAGTAAATTGTTGCCAAGAAAAACACAACAACCTGATGTAGACCGTCGAGTAGTCGGGCAACCAGCCCAATCAGCATCCGAATAAGCAATCAAGGAGTCAGTAGTAGATGAAAACAACTGTAAACCATAGTCCAAAGTCCCCTGAACATACCACAAAATCCGCTTAAGAGCAGAGAGATGAGGCTCTCGCGGATCATGCATATAAAGACAAACCTGTTGCACAGCATACGTAATGTCAGGTCTAGTGAATGTGAGATACTGAAGAGATCCAGCAAGACTCCGATATAAAGTAGGATCAACAACCGGAGCACCACCAGCACCCAACTTGGACTCAGTATCAACCGGAGTCCGAGAAGGATTACAACCAACCATACGCGCCCGCTCTAAAATCTCCATAGCATACTTACGCTGTGACAAAAACATCCCAGAAGAGTCACGCGTAACGGAAACACCCAAAAAATAATTAAGAGCACCCAAATCTGTCATAGAAAACTCCCGCTGTAAAGAAGCTATAATCTGCTGTAACAAACGATCAGATGAAGCAGTGAGAACAATATCATCCACATACAGTAATAAAAACGCCGTATCATCACCTTGTCTATATATAAATAAGGAGGAGTCACAACGACTAGGAGTAAACCCAACAGTAGTAATATAAGCAGCAAACCGCTGAAACCATGCCCGAGGTGCTTGCTTAAGGCCATAAAGAGACCGCTGCAATAAACAAACATGATCTGGATGCATAGAGTCTCGAAAACCTGGAGGCTGATGCATATAAACAGTCTCAGCTAAATCACCATGTAAAAAAGCATTCTTGACATCAAGCTGATGAACAGGCAATGTCGAGAAATAGCTAAACTAAGTACAGTCCGAATTGTACCCGGCTTAACAACGGGACTAAAAGTCTCATCAACATCAACACCCTCAACCTGTGTACTACCATTGGCAACAAGACGTGCCTTATACCGACTAAGGGTTCCATCAGCCAAAAACTTATGGCGAAATAACCACATACACCGAATAATATTAGCACCAGCAGGCCGAGGTACACTAGTCCAAGTATTATTTTTAATAAGTGCATTATACTCATCATACATAGCATTTCGCCAATTAGGATCATTAAAGACTTCTCTATAAGAACGAGGTAAAGGAGAAATAGTAGACACATGACCAGCATAACGAGGATTAGGACGAGTAGTCCCGACACGAGAACGTGTGACCATGGGATGAGTTGACACGGTAGGTTGGTTATTAGTGGGAGCAAGTGTAGGAACGATTGGGGTTCAGACTGAGGCGTAGGTGGTGTGGGAGGTGGAGGTGGTGTAGGAGGGGAAGGTGGTGTAGGAGGCGTAGGTGTTTCAAGTGGATGAGTAGGAGGAATTGGGTTTGAAATTTGAGTGATGGGAGTGGTGCGAATAATAGTGGAAATAAGATCAGATGAATCGTCCAAAAAGTCATAGGAAGGGATGGCATTGGATTTGGTTGAAGGAAACGGAAACACTGTTTCATCAAAGGTAATATGGCGAGAAATAATAATTTTATTAGTGGTGAGATCAAGACAACGATAACCAAAATGATCAGCAGCGTGTCCCAATAAATATGGAAGGAGTGGCCCGTGGTCCTAGTTTGTGATTAGTATCGATATGTGGATAACAAAGACACCCGAAAACTCGAAGGACACTATAATCGGGTTTTGAACCAAACAAACGGGTAAAGGGTATCTCATTATCGATGGCACGGGAAGGTAAAATATTCAATAAATAAACAGCCATATTAAGTACCTCAGTCCAATAATTGGGTGGTAAATGTGCTTGAAATAATAAGGTACGAATGAGATTATTTATTGTACGAATCATACGTTCAGATTTGCCATTTTGTTGTGAGGTGCGAGGACAAGAAAATCGAAACTGAATCCGTTATTACTAAATAATTTATGAAAAGCATGATTATCAAATTCACCACCATGATCACACTGAAACGACTTAATTTCACACTTAAACTGAGTACGAACATAATTACGAAACAAATGAAATTTAGACAAAACATCAGATTTATTTAGTAACGGATAAACCCAAACAAACTGAGAATAATGATCCAGAAACAGAACATAGTACTTGAAACCAGAAAGACTCGGAATTGGAGATGTCCACAAATCCGAGTGAACAATATCAAAACAGGAAGTAACAGAACGAGACGAACTTACAAATGGAAGCTTCACATGTTTACCAAGCTGACAAGCATGGCAAAGAATGGGAAGCTTCTCTTTATTACAAGAAATAGAATTACTAGAAACAAGACGATGTAACACTTCACTTCCTGGATGTCCAAGTCGTTGATGCCACGTATACTGACTGGTAAGAAATGCATGAGGAATAGTGGAGGGCTTCGTAACAGGATAGAGATCGCCCGTGCTATCACATCGGAGGAGCACCCGTCGAGTTAGGAAGTCCTTCACAGAAAAACCAAAAGCGTCAAACTCAACTGTACAAGAATTATCACGGACAAACTGACGAACATAAATTAAATTTTTGACTATATGAGGAGTGATCAAAACATTATTTAAACGAAGCGGACGAAAAGGAGTAGACAAAATGCTATGGCCAGAGTTGGTGACGGGAATAAAACGCCCGTCACCAACTGCAACAGATGGGTAAATGCACATATTAAGAATATCACTAAGACAATGTACAAAATAATTAAGATGAGAACTCGCACCTGTATCCATATTCCAAGTGCCAGCAGTGGGATCCTGGATGGTAGTGGCATTAAAAGCATGAGGCAAGACTGTCTCCTGACCTGGCAAGAAACCGGAGCTAGGGGGACCATGAACCGAGCCCAAAACACCTCCAGACTGAGCATGCATAAATCCTGGTGGAGCTGACCCAGTCAATACACCCATCTGACCGCCCTGAGATGAAACTGGACCTGCCACAGAAGCAGGTGAACCCCCTTGGAATCCTCCTGTCAAAACCCCATTATGAACCCCCTGCTGACCGAACCCAGCCAACACCTGCAGCTGACCCCCTTGAACACCGAACCCTGTCAAAACCCCATTGTGAACCCCCTGAAATACAGCCCCTGTCAAAACCCCTTGATGAACCCCCTTGTGACACCCCAGGCAAATCCCACATCGGCTGTGGCCAGGAGAGATCCATGGTTCATAAGATAACAGTCGCCTTCTCATGACACAACACGTTTTGTGGTCTACTGCAAGTGGGGTTCTTAGGAACTGGCAGTTAAGCGTGCTCATGTCAGAGTAGTACTAGATTGGGTGACCAGTCGGGAAGTACTTACAAGAGGGCCACAAAGCAAAGCCGTGAGCCTGCGGGCAAAGCGGACAATATTGTGATCTGAGTAGGTGGGATGTTACAAGTGGTTCGGGTAATTGTTACAAGTGGTATCAGAGCCACTCCTGAGCCGTTCAGGATGGTGGGGCAAACCTCATCGAGGACGATGAGTCCCGAAGGGGGGTGATTGTGACACCCCAGGCAAATCCCACATCGGCTGTGGCCAGGAGAGATCCATGGTTCATAAGATAATAGTCGCCTTCTCATGACACAACGCGTTTTGTGGTCTACTGCAAGTGGGGTTCTTAGGAACTGGCAGTTAAGCGTGCTCATGTCAGAGTAGTACTAGATTGGATGACCAGTCGGGAAGTACTTACAAGAGGGCCACAAAGCAAAGCCGTGAGCCTGCGGGCAAAGCGGACAATATTGTGATCTGAGTAGGCGGGATGTTACACCCCTGATTACCAAAACCTGTCAAAACCCCTTGGCGAACCCCCTGTTGACCGAACCCAGTCAAACCACCATGCTGGCCCATGGGAAAATTATTCACAGGCTGTGGAGAAAATACATTAGACGAGGGTCGCACATGATACGCAACAGGAGGGTGAACAGTGGGAGAAGAAGGTGAAAACCTCATTTTAGCTAAAAGAGATTGCAAATAGTCCATGTCCAACCGTGAGAAACCCGACTTGGCCGAATTCGAACCAGAGGGAGACCTTCCATGAACACCATTATGTAGATATTTGCAAGATTCCCCGAACCGACAAGACCCTTTACTGTTAAAAATAAAACACTGTTTGTTTACCTTGTCCGTAGAAGTGGTAGGGCGTCGAGAGGTAGTATTCGAATTCGCCAATAGCACCATGGGGGATGCGGATGTAGCATCAACAAGGGAGTCGGAGACTTTCGCCTTCAGTCGCATCTCATGTGTTGTCAATAATGAACGAACCGTTTTGAGATCGGGAAACGGTTCCCGACTAACAATGACGGTTGAGATAACATCATACGTGGATGGCAAGCCTGCAAGAGCAAAAGAAACAAGATCATCATTGCTAAGGGGTGAGCCAAGACCATTCAAAACTAAAACAATGCAATCGATCTTCTGGAAATATGCATCAATCGTCAAGTCCCCAAGCTTCAAACTACGCAATTCTGCTTTCAACGCCAAGGCACGTGGGCGTTTATTATCTTGGAAAATCGCCTCAAGGTATGTCCATGCGTCCATGGCTGTGGTAGGGTTAAGAGTAACTAATCGTTTTTGGAGGGTGGAAGCAAGGGTGGAAAAGATCCACGAACGAACAATGAAGTCGATTTTGTACCACTCCGCATCCTTAGGTGGTGGTGGTGGAGGGGTGGAGTGGTGGTGCTGGAAGAAGAAGGCGGGGGCTGTGGAACAATGTGATCTAAGATGACATAACCATGACAAAGTTGAGAAAAATAGTATACCCAGGACGTATAATTCATCTCAGCAAGATCAAGCTTTTCGGGTACGAAAGTGGTCAAGTGATGCATCACCATTAGTTTATCGGACAGGGTAAGAGCAGGCGCGGAAGGGGGAGTATTGTTGGTCATTGTGAGGTTGAGGTATGAGGGTGATATATAAGACGTGTGATATATAGCGGATTAGATGATGACACAGCAGCCAACAATCAAAGTACCGGTCGACACAAGCCGTCGACAACAGACCGCAATCCAACTTTCGATACAAGCCGTCGACAACAATGCGGTAAAGAGAACAACCGACACAACCGTCGAAAACAACCGACACAACCGTCGACAACGAAAACAAAAGCAGAACACAATAAAAAAGTGCGGAAACGTGGGATATGGGATCAAGCCGTGGTTTGTGATACCATGTAGGTGACTGTATATTTAGTGAACTGAATCGATGATACAGATACAAACCCTACGGTATATATAATACAAAACCCTAGATACATACAAAACCCTACATGGGCTATGGGCTAGACAATGGGCCAATTCATAAAATACCGACTAACAGTCTCATCCTGCATTTATCAGCTATTACTACGCACTACATATGTGACAGTCCTTAGTCGGGTCATGAACCCGACTCACGGGTATTATTCGCATCTGGTCAATCACGAATGGGTTGGAGCAGTGTCATTTGAGACTATGGGTTTCGGATGAACAGTGGTCGCATGAGTTATGTGCGGCCCACGGCCCGGCATGGCCGGAACATGGTTAGACAGAATCACATCACAATTAGGATTGTGATTTACCCTAAAGAAGAGGATATGCACTAACCATAATTAGAAGATAACAATCAACTAATTATGGTACTTATCCTTTACTTGGTGCCGAAGCTTTGGTGAAAGCCGACTAGGGTTTTTACCGCTTATATAAGGAACCCCCAAGGTTCCACAAAGGTATGATATTCTCTACTCTCACATCTCACGTGCTATTAAACCTAAACCGATTACTTACTCTCACGTCGGAGTCTAATCGTGGGATACATTCCCATGGTAAGCCTAACATCGTGTTTCTTTTAGTGTGTAGGATCTCAAACCAAAGTTCACTTGGTGCAAGAGCCGGAACCCAGACACCCGAATTAAGCCTAATTCGGGTCAAGCTAGGATCATACAACTTTTGTATCAACAAGTTGGCGCCACCCGTGGGACTTTACACTAAACTCAAACTCTACTGATGACGAAAGGAAGTCCTTATCAGGGAAACCTAAGGAGCGTCAATGCGGGGAACCAAAAATCGGGGGGAGACATCCCCATAACCCCTACTCCACCTCTCACTGGGAAGCCCGGAGGGCCTAACAGCCGCAACACGGTACTTCACTTCTCCAGGAGTGCATGAACGTCACTGAACACCCCACGACCCACTCTTACCTTGGATAAATCTGAGACGGGGCCAACACCACACGCCCCCAACAAGGAAAAGCAACGGCCACCCGTTGGAGAGATGGACCACGAGCTTGCCTCACTCGATGATGAAGACATCGATGGCGTGATCACACAGAACATAGATAGGATCATCCCTGCCATCATGGCAAGATTGAATCTGGGGAGGAATCTCTAATCCAGACTCAATTTTAGCAGTGCTGCACGGGACACCCCTCTCCAAACCCGAAAAAGACGAAGAAGACACCGGATCGAGGAACAACATCCATTAGAGGAACACACACGAGCACGGAATGTCTTCGAGCGCATAGGGGATCGAATTATGCAAGAATTGCAAGGGGCACAAGGAGACTTGGATCAT
The DNA here is from genome assembly GCA_025667525.1 of Glebionis coronaria. Taxonomy (NCBI): domain Eukaryota; kingdom Viridiplantae; phylum Streptophyta; class Magnoliopsida; order Asterales; family Asteraceae; genus Glebionis; species Glebionis coronaria. The sequence continues at coordinate 521,628,545 of CM046879.1, forward strand.
TTCGATGGATCTGTAGGGCGCGCAACTTTGGAAACTCCACAGAACGATAATCGCCGCACTAGTGTGTTCAGGATAATAGATTCGGGAGCAAAGAAAACCACCACCTCTTCTCATTAGAGCGGCTATTATAGCCAATCAAGGGGTGGAGCAGGACCGCCCTACCACGATCCCGCAGGATCCGACTCGGATGACCATCACCCAAGGCGCCGTCGCACAAGGTATTCCTCCTCTGAACCATCAGATGAGGAGGGAGGACGCTACGGGCACTCCCATTATCATACGGATGATGAAGAAGATCTTTCCCTACCATGGTGTAGTGAAAGAGAAGATGCCTTTACAATCCGCATACGGAACTACTCCGAGGACAAAAAGCGTCGCATGACGGCGTGTGTCAAAACCTACGATGGATCTGGTGACTCAGGCGACCATCTCAAAGTTTTCACCGTACAAGAAAAAATTGAACGATGGCCGATGCCTATATGGTGCCATATGTTTAATTCAACCTTGATCGGAAACGCTCGTGGCTAGTTTGAAAAACTCCCTCACCGGAGCATCAATAGCTTCGACGAACTACGCTCAGCGTTTAGTAGAAACTACACTCAACGAAAAAAGTATAACAGGGATCCAGTCTCATTGGCGACGGTCAAGCAGATGCACGGAGAGTCTACGGAAGACTTCACAGAACGTTTCAAAGACGAATGCACGCGAATAAGAGCGTGCCCAGAAGTTCTCAAGATCTCCGATTACATGCACGCCATAACTGACAAGGAACTTATTAGGCGCCTCAATGACAGGCGCCCTGTGACGTTTGATGAGCTCATGAAAAGGGTTAGGAACTTTGTGGAAGGAGAGACTACCGTGTCCGCAGCCTACCCCATAAAGGGAAGCCAAAGCTTTCGATCGAACGACCAGCCGAAAAGGCAGTCAAACAACCAAGGTAGCAGTGGGATCTCGGATTACAAAAATCAAGCGAAAGGAGGGTGGTCAAACGACAAATTCACACCTCTAAAGATGACATACCGGGACATCCTACTGACGGAAGGGGCAAACTTTCCAAGGCCGCCCCCAATGACAACTCCGGTCGACCGTCGTCAGGGGAACTACATTTGCGAATTCCATAATGACAAGGGTCATGGCACGGACGAGTGCATTCAGCTCAAGAAACATGTTGAGTCGCTGATTAAATCAGGAAAACTCAAGCATCTGGTCAAGGACTAGAAGGACGGGAAGGACAACAAAAAGAATGATAAAAAAGATTTCTAGAAAGACAAGCCTACAACCATATTCATGGTTCAGTCATGTCAGCGCAGGACAAAGCAGAAAATTAGCCAGAAATTTTCTCGCAGCAAGGAAATCTCATTCTCTCCTATCACGGCAACCAGCGTGGCGGACGCGCCTCTCACGATTGAGGTAAACATTAGAAGCCACAACGTCCGCCGCATGTATGTTGATGGAGGATCATCCACGGAGATACTCTATGAACACTGTTTCATACAGTTGAAACCAGAAATCAAAATCCAACTAATGCCGGCCACGTCGCCGCTTATTGGTTTTAACGGAGATATCATTTGGCCAATAGGGCAGTTACGATTGTTAGTAACTATCGGAGATAAAGAATATCCAACCGCAGCATGGATGAACTTTATGGTTATACGCTCGCATTCTCCATACAATGGTATCATCGGGAGGCCGGGAATACCGGCCATACGGGCAGTCCCGTCTACAGCACACAACATGCTGAAATTCCTAGTTGAGGGGGGAATCGTCACTATCTTCAATTTGATAGTACCGCCATCAGAATGTCATGCCGTCACAACACCAATACAACCAACTCCTAGGAAGGAAGGTTTACCCCCCGCGAATTGGAAGGTGGTCATCCACCCTGATTACCTAGAACAAGAAGTGGCCATCGGAGGAACTCTCTCTGATAAAGGTAGTAACGCTATGTGCTCCCTCCTTAAGGAAAACCTTGACGTGTTCGCATGGGAACCAAAGCACATGACAGGCGTGCCACACTTAGTCGCGGAACACAAGCTTCAGATCCACCTGGGGTATCCTCCGGTGAGGCAAAAGAAGCGCGACCAAGCCCCAGAGCACAACCTGGTTATACTAGACGAAGTAAAAAAAACTGGTTGAGGCAGGAATCATGCGGGAGGTTTATTACCATGAGTGGCTCTCCAACCCGGTTATGGTTAAGAAACATGATGGAAGCTGGCGCATGTGCGTGGATTTCACTTACTTGAACAAAGCTTGTCCGCAATACTACTATCCATTACCGGAAATCGACTGGAAGGTCGAATCCCTATGTAGGTACTCATTTAAGTGTTTCTTGGACGCATTCAAAGGTTACCACCAGATTCAGATGTCGGAGGAGGACGAGGAGAAGACGACATTCCATACCCGTCAAGGCGTGTATTGTTATAAAAAATGTCATTTGGACTCAAGAATGCAGGCGCGACATATCAACAGCTTGTGGATAAAGCGTTCGACTCACAAATTTTCCGTAACCTTGAAGTCTATGTTGATGACTTGGTTATAAACATCCACACGGAGGACGAGCTCCCCCGCGACGTCCAGGAGACATTCGATACCTTGAGAACAATCAACATGAAGTTGAATCCCAAAAAATGCACATTTGGGGCAACTGAAGGTATGTTCTTAGGATACATGATAGACCCAAACGACATCAAGCCGTGCCCTGAGAAAACTAAGGCGGTGATACAGTTACCATCTCCCCGGACACTCAAGGAGGTGCAATCACTTAACGGAAAGTTGGTCGGGCTTAACAGGTTCCTCTCGAAATCCGCAGAGAAATCACTTCCTCTGTTTAAAACACTCAAGCAGCGCCTAGCGGCCCTTCCAAGGCTTGTCGCCCCGCGACCCAAGGAGGAGCTAATCATGTCCCTATCTGCTACGCACGGAGCAATAAGCGTCGTCCTGATGACTGACCAGGATGCAGTTCAAACTCCAGTCTACTTCATAAGTAGAGCATTGCAAGGACCGGAATTGAATTATTCCCCGATGGAGAAGTTGGTCTCATCATTGGTTTATGCCACAAAAAGGATGTGTCGCTACTTTCAGGCGCACCCAATTGTGATCATCACAGACCAACCAATAAAAAAGATCATCTCAAGAGCGGACGTAGCAGGAAGGCTGCAGAAGTTGAACGTCCTACTTGGGGAGCACAACATCTCATATAGACCACGGACAACCATCAAGGGTCAAATCTTGGCAGACTTCATTATTGAGAAACCTGATGAAGATGTACCAATGTCCCCAAAGGACGAAATCGCAACAGAGCCATGGGTCCTGTTCACTGATGGATCTTCATGTACGGACTGGCCAGGGGCAGGTCTCATACTCACAAATCCAGAAGGCATGGAGTTTACTTATGCCTTGTGCTTTGAGTTCACAGCCACAAACAATGAGGCGGAATATGAAGCATTGATTGGAGGCTTGAAAATTGCGACCAGACTGGACGTGCGTAACCTTGAGGCCTATGTTGACTCGCGGCTTGTCGCGAACCACATCCTGGGGGAGTATGAAGCCAAGGAGGACAACATGATCCAATATCTGGAAAAGGTCAAGTCACTCATCTTCGACTTTGGAAAGTTTACAATCAAGCAAGTACCAAGAGGCGAGAATAAGAAGGCGGATGCCCTTAGCAAGATTGCATCCACGAGCATCACCTATCTATCCAAACAAGTGTTGGTGGAAATACTTAAGGACAAATCCATTAAAGGAGAGGGGGTCGCAACGATATTCGAAGAGAATGGACCTACGTGGATGACCCCAATCATTTGCTATTTGACGGATGAGACTCTCCCTGATGACGAGACAGAGGCGCGTCGCATCCGCAGGAAGTCATAACAGTTTTAACTACGCGACGATGTCTTGTACAAATGCTCATTCTTACAGCCGTGGTTACGATGTGTTGGCCCACGCCAAGCTAGTCATATGATCAGCGAAATTCATGAAGGGTCGTGCGGCATGCACGCCGGCCCCAGATCCGTGGTGGCAAGAGCTTTACGCACATGGTATTACTGGCCAACCATGCATCAAGATGCATACAACTTGATCCTCAAATGCAGCGATTGTCAGGTACATAGGCCAGTGCCACACTATCCACAACAAGAGCTAACACCTATCACAACCCCATGGCCATTTTACAAATGGGGAATCGACATAGCAGGGCCTTTCCCTGTGGCAGCTGGAGGGTTTAAGTTCTTGATCGTGGCCATGGACTACTTCACTCGCTGGATAGAAGCTAAGGCGGTCGCTACAATCATGGGCAAACAGGTAAAAAAGTTTGTTTGGGAAAACATAGTATTCCGTTTTGGTTTAGCAGGTGAGATTATCTCGGATAACGTGAAATATTTTGTGGACAATCCATTCAAGGATTAGTGCGCAGCGCTGAACATAAAACGGTGCTTCGCATCAGTCAAGCATCCACAAACCAATGTTTTGGTAGAACTGGCAAATAGAAGCCTAGGTGAAGGAATAAAAGCGCGCTTAGACGAAAGAAGTGCCAAGTGGGTGGACGAGATACCACATGTCTTATGGGCACATAGAACGATTATCAAAACGGCTAACGGGATACTCTATTTGCATTGGCCTATGAAAACGAGGCAGTCATACCAACAGAGATCGGAATGCCAACAATCCGAACTTTGAAGGTTACTGTCGTCACGAACGATGAGGAACTCAGGGTCAATTTAGACTTGTTAGAAGAAAAAAGGGAGATAGCAGCCATCAATGAAGCTAAAGCTAAGGCGAGGATGAAAGCCTATTACGACTCCAAAGTTAAGGGTGTTTCCTTCCGACCAGGGGATTTTATCTATCGTGCAAACGAGGCAAGTCGCGTGGAGAACACTAGGAAATTATGCCCAAAGTGGGAAGGACCATATGAAGTCACGGAAGCTTTGGGGCTAGGAGCGTACAAGTTACGTGACATGGATGGTCGTGATTTGGATCGTACATGGAACATCTGCAATCTCAAAAAGTGCTATCTCTAAAAGGTTACGGCCTCCGCATGGACATTTGGCTGTACACAGCTCTAATAAAGATCCATGTAAACTTTTATGTTTTCTAGGCTATATTTGTCTTAGGATTTTATTACCTTGTCAAAAAAATGTAACTGTTATAATAAAACACCGTGGTGCCTAGCTAGCCCCACGGCTGAGTTCTTTTGCAAACTAATGTTCTTTTATGCTTAGTATTATTTTTTGTTATTCATGTGCTTGGTATTATTTCTTGTTCATATGCATTCATCAGCCGTACATGTACTATACGATTCCATGAGGAGCAAGAGGATTGAGTGAACCTAATAATTCAACTTGTCGCGTAAGAGGGATGCAACCCCCGCAACCACGGATCATGAATCCTTGCTAGACACCTTATTCACAAGACGTTGTAATAAGTTTCCACATACCGTACTTATATAAGGACGGACATAATTCAGCCACACAGTGCACGTCTAGTAACATATAGACTTGGTCTTTGTATAAGCCGCAATACATCACGCAGGGTATTATATAAGTATCTAATAAAATACAAGTTTTAAACACATACATTAAAGTGCCATGGACATCCACAGCCAAAGGAGTTACAGTACACAATGTTACACAGTTCATTAAAAGTGTTTATAAGTACGAATGCCGTGGACATCCGCGAACGAATGTTACAAAATGAGAGTTAATGTTTGATACATACAAGTACAATCATGGGGGGAGCATAGATTCCCTAAGCTCCTTCCTTTATTATGTCAATGATTCTAATGAAGATCCTTCAGGAATGGCATTGCTCTCTGACAACAAGGTTGTACCATGCCTGGTCGGGGCTGTCACGGGAACTCCATCAGACCTCGGTAGATGGGCGGACCGTGCAGTAGGGGTACGACATATAATGCGACTCCCTTTCTTCCCTATAGAGCGGTCCACATTGGCCTTGATAGCCTCCCCAATCTTTTTTCTCCCTTGAGGGCCCATGGGTTCTCGGGGGGAGGGTTATCCTCATATACTGGGACCATGAGCTGTGAGTCGAAGTCTGTTTCCACATATAATTTCTCCATGACCATGTCAATAGCGACGTCCTTCAGAGCCTCGATTTTGTTTATCAAAGGATACTTAATTTGGTCTAAGGCCGTCATGGACGCAGTCATCTTGTTCTCAGCTTATGGATTGTGATAGACGTGACCCTTGACATCTTTACCTTGGCCTACCCATTCCGCCCCAGCTAAAAGCCCTTCGTGCCTGCCACAGTCAATCCCATCAGATACTATACCGACGAATGGCTGGGCCAGTTCAGGGGAGTCCGCGATCTTGTTCACGGCCAACCTCAGGTCGAATCCTATCATCCATCTGCGGCCTGCAATAGCTGTGAGCATGTGGGGATATAACTCCTCGTCAAAATCAATTGCCATAACATCCAAGCGTGTGTCCATCTCCCCTAAGCGTCCTTCCACGACCCTCTCATGGTTAACTCTATAGTCTACAAAGGCTGCGGCCAGCTGTTCCTCGCCTTTTATTTGTAGGCGTAAGTTGTCGCGGTCATGGGAGATGGTGGCCACATCATTCGTCAGGGATTGAGCAGTCGCCTCGGCAGTCGCTACCTGTTGGTATAATGATTAATTGTTATTCTGAAAAAATTAAAACATATACATAGAGGAAAGATATAAGACAGAGGCTGCATATGATTAGACATACCTTGTCGCGCAGGGATTGGGCCTCGGCTTCCAACTCCGCAATTCGGTCTTCACGGGCAACGACGTGGTTCGCCTGCTCTTTTATGGTCGCCTCGGCCATGGACAAGTCAGCTTACAGGGTGGATATGGTTTGCTCATGCTCTTCTATCATCTTTTCCCTGAGAGCAATCTTCCTGTCTGAACTCTTTATGTGACCCACGGCGCATTCGAAGCGGTGTCGTAGGGCCGTGTTGATGGTCATTTGATGCGCGGTAGCCATATTGAATTGATCAAGTAGCATCTGGTGGGTGAGCTCATTCAAGTCTCGCACCAGGCTAGGAGGAGTCACATGATCGATGAACTCTTTGCATGACTCCTCCGTCTTTAGCTTAGTAAGCTCAGATAAGTTCCATTACGGACAAAAGCGTGGCGCCGGTTCTTCATACTGCGTCTCTTCTACGGAAGTTGGAGGGGGAGTTGATGGAGTATTTTGGATCACGGGCGACGTTAGTGTGCCAGTGTCCTCCACATGCGGTGCGGCTGAAGGTTCCACCCTGCGATTTAATAACCTTGTAAGTTTACATAGGTTTCTATTGAAAAGAAAAGAGAAAATAAGCGTGGTTGTAAATTACTAAGTTCGTGTTATTACGGGATCAGTGTTGGTAGGGGCGATTGTATTGACTGGTGTAGCATTCCACACCATCGTCTTTACTTGGCCTTCTACTACGGTGGGGGGAGGTATTGTGTTGTCCTTAGGCGTAGTTGTGCTACTACCCTCTTGGTATTGGGGATGGTCCATACGCAACCTCTTAGGAGGTGCGTTAGATACACCCACCTCTTCCTCCACCACTTTCACAATCCTCTTTTTCAATTTGCGTCTTTTTTGGGCGGGCTTTGGCTGCACCGTGGTGTCTGCCTCTTTTGCCACTTCTTCTTCTTCTTTGGACTCAAACATGCGGTCAAATTCCTCTGAGAGTTGTTCCAAGTTGTCTCCCTGATTCTCTTTATGGGGAGTGGTGGTATCCTTAGTCGTAGCGTCGCCACCCTCCAGTAAGGGTTGGTCGCCATCTTCATTGGCAAATTCCAACGACGACTTCAATATCCCCATCTCGCCCGTGTCGGAATGGGTCTCTTGCACTACTTCCAACGGGACGGTTAAGTTTTGGGTGGCGACAAGAAGGGGTGGCTCGTCTTGGCATAATGGTCTTGTTTGTTCGGCGACCTTGGATGGATCTCCTTGTCGTAGCAAACCAAACAACCTCATCTCTACGGATATGTGCAAATGCGTTAGTGACATGTAAAATATGTTATACATATGTTTCAAAAATATCAAAATGCACCCACCCTCTCTACGGTTATTCAGGAAGACGGGATATCTGTCCGCCCTGTCATAGTAGTTGCGACTGATGCCTACCAAGCATAAGAAGTGTTCTGGAAGACCTTTGTGTAAGTATGTGCGGTGGGTGTCTAAGGTCATGACGTCCCTACTACTATATGTGTTTGTTGAGGGAGGATAATCTACCCGGACTACGGTTTTAGGACGAAGGAGGTGGGGAAGACCTTTGCATCTACAAAGAAGTACCGGTCGTACCAGTTTTTTAGAGAATCTAAGGCCTTGCTATAGCACATGGGCGTATTGCCCGGGCGTTTTCTAAACGACAACCAGCCGTTGATCATTTATGGCACATAGAAAACCCTAAATAAACTTATTGTGGGGGATACGTCACACGTATGGCAAGTAATTTCAAACTGCTTGATATTACACGCTCCTATACAGTGGAGTTGGGGTAATATGGAAGTCGTAGTACGAAAGGATTTCTACGAGGAACCTAGAAAATGGGATTCGGTAGTTTGCCGAGTCAAATAGGCGTGTGTACACACCTATTTTCCCAGCGAGAGCATCCGTGATAGCTTCATCATCACCCGGATAGGTGGGATGCACGCTTTCTGGTATGTAGTAATCATAGCAGAACTCAACGAATTTCTTAGGTGGAAATACGTTGAGCACGGTCGTGATGGTAGGGTTATCTTTCACCATGGTTTATAAAAGTATATAGAAAGGCGTGGTATTCTAACCTGGTAAATACGGATATCCGTGGAGAATACTGAATATGTAGAAGGAGTAAGAGGAGGTTGCAACAATGATGGTAGAGAGAGCATAAATTGTGTGTGTGTGTGTGTGTGCACAACCACATACATGGGGTATTTATAGTATTGCCTCGGTTTACGAGGTAAGATGGATGATTGCCACGTGTAATCTACTACGACCATCCAACTGATGGGCTTAAGAGAATAGTTGAAGCGTCAGAGGGACCCACGGGTCACCTCGTCACAGTTTTTTACGTGGCTCAGTAGTGGGGCCTGCCTGTTGCACTTTTTTAGATAATCATGCGAACAGATGATTGATACGACCATACCTTGACTATCATCATTAATGCCTTCATTAATGTTGTCCCGGTCAAACATCTTCTATTCTACGACTGTTTTTACACAACAGACACAGGGGGCATTTGTTAGTTTAGAGGTTACGCCTACGGCTATAGCAACTAGACTGGGGGGGACATGATGACGTATAGTCCCTAGCCGGGTCATGAACCCGGTCCACAGGTACTATTCGCATCCGGCCCATCACGAATAGGTTGGAGCAGTGTCATTTGAGACTATGGGTTTCGGATGAACAGTGGCCGCATGAGTTATGTGCGGCCCACGGCCCGGCATGGCCGGAACAGGGTTAGACAGAATCACAACCCAATTAGGATTGTGATTTACCCTAAAGAAGATGATATACACTAACCATAATTAGAAGATAACAATCAACTAATTATGGTACTTATCCTTTACTTGGGGCCGAAGCTTTGGTGAAAGCCCACTCGGGTTTTTACCGCCTATATAAGGAACCCCCAAGGGTTCCACAGATGTATGATATTCTTCACTCTCACATCTCTCGTGCTATTAACCCTAAACCAATTACTTACTCTCACGCCGGATTCTAATCGTGGGACACATTTCCACGGTAAGCTTAACAACGTGTTTCTTTTAGTGTGTAGGATATCAAACCAAAGTTCACTTGGTGCAAGAGCTGGAACCCAGACACCCGGATTAAGCCTAATTCGGGTCAAGCTAGGATCATCCAGCTTTTGTATCAACAATAGGATACATTAAAACAGAGCGTAGATAGCATTTTTTATGTGTAAATAGATCAAGCCTAGTTTTTGTTACAATCCATTTAAAAAGCAATGTGGGCCTCTAAACAAACCTTTTTCGGACTGTCCGCTTTCAACGAGGCGGGCCAAAGTGAATTTTTTTTCTTTTTTTTTCTTTTTTAATATGATGCTGACACGTGTAAGGTTCGTTGTCTGCTTGAAATTAAGCGCGGACAAAAGGTCCATTTAAAAATTTAATAAAAAAACGGGTCTTTGCAAGACAACAACAACCCAAAAAGGCCTTGCCCGTAATTTTCTCAACATTTTTTGTAGTCTATACATGCTTAGAGCTTTAGGTACGGCTAGTTCTAGGTACGGCTGAGCCATGGAAAAAAATGAGGTCACTCGTTACTTTTTTTCATAACACCAAATCTTAGTATAACACTAAAGAGTGGCTCTAAAACATATATGTGACGTTTTCAAAAAAAAAATAAAAAAAATAGCGCGAGAATACCCACAACGCGAAGCACGGTACGGTGCCTTGCGCCATCGCCCACTGTGTCGGCTGGCAACTTTGGCGCAAATGGTGACAACGCAATGGATGGTATGGTTGCTCGCGTTTTTGACTCGCACCGTACGGAAATCGCCTCCCACGACACACCGTACCTGAAGCTCTTATAAGAAAGGGTTTAATGGCATATGTAAAAAGGATTAAGACTTTTATAAATGTGTATGTATAACTAGCCAATCAAGACATGGCAACCTTAACTTTGTTGACTAATCGAGAATTCAATATTATTCATAAAAGCAAACATGATAGGTAAAAGTAGGATTTTAAATATTGATCTTGTTGGAAATACATTTTTACGTATTTATGAAGGATTGGTCACTCCAACAATATATCTAGTAGTAGCTAATAGTCATTACATTAGAAGTAAAATAAACTAAGCCAAGCCCGGTCCATCTATGATGGTCGGAGGCCCATTGTAAGCCCAAGCCATCTTGTGGGCTTGGGTATATAAACTCTCTCCTTAGTTGGAGAGGGGTTGGTTGCTCATTTTATTTCACACACATTACATGTGTTTCTCTCTCTAAGTGTGTGTGTAACCCTCTCTCTCTCTACTTTCTCTCTTTAGAATAGAAAGATTTACATATTCTTACAAATGGTATCAAGAGCCATGGGATGAGTGCTTTGTGATTATATTTGTTTTAGTTTGGTTCGTATGTTTTTATTCCTTAAAGCCAAGGCTTAATTTTTTTTTGTTTTTATTGTTTTAATCTTCATTTAAACCTTTACTACTTCATAGTATTGATTTGGTTTAGATATCTTGGTTAAACACACAAAAAATTTGGGTGTTTGGATTGATTTTTGGTGAAGAAAGGTTATATAAAGTAAAAATCTTGATTTCAAATTTTTGGTCATGAATTTGGAAAAAAGTTTGTATTTTTCTAGTCCCTAAGAACTTAAGAAGCTATCAACCTTGAAAGTACAAGTCGTTTCGCTGGAAACCCTTGTAAACGTTGCAGTTTCGAGATCATTGTATTGTTGCCTTATTCCGGAAATTTTCAGAATTTCCGAGTTAGAGAAACCCCACTTTTCGAGATACAATCTTCAGTACTTTCTGAGATAGTGACTTATGTTTTCCGAGATAAGGCATTGCTACTTTTCGAAATAGTGACTTATGTTTTCCAAGATAAGGCATTGCTACTTTCCGAGATAGTGACTTATGTTTTCCGAGATAAGGCATTGCTATTCTTTCCGAGACAGTAACTTACTTTTTTCCGAGATAAAGCATTGCTATTTTTTTTTGGAGATCAGTACTAGCAAAAAAAATTTGGGATAGTGCAATACGTTTACCGAGATTAAGTATAACAAATTTTTACCAAATTGAGAAGACTTAGAATTTTTTTCAAAATTTTCGAAATTTGCTCGATTTGTCTCGGTTCTTCATAAAGCAATTTTAGGAGACTTCAATCACCAAATTTTCATCACCAATCAAGGATTCAAGAATTTTTACGGTTATTTCATTGGTTTGTAAAATTTTGTGAATTTATTTTTCGGTTTCTCCACGACATTTAATTTCGATGACTCACTGTTTTTTTCGTATTGTTCTTTCGACAACAAGCACATTTACTTTCTCTCATTGTTCGATCATCGTTTGTAAATCTTAATCTTCAAAATGGAGTATACTTCTTTTACGGATAAGTCCATCTTGTCGGGAACGGATAATCATCCACCTATGTTGGTGAAATAAATGTACGAGGCATGGACGTCTAGAATGATACTTTATATGATGAATCGCGATAATTGTCATCTTACTTTAGAATCGGTACAAAATGGACCATTAGATTATGGTACCGTTACAGAGGGGTTACTCGTCCTCGCAGAGTGGGCGATTTGATTGAAGAGGCTAAAGTTCAAGTTAAGTGTGATGTCTAAGCTACTAACATCATCCTCTAAGGTCTTCCTCCAGATGTCTACAAACTCGTGAGTCATCATAAAGTTGCCAAAGAGTTATGGTAGAGAATTCGCATCTTGATGCAAGGTACCTCGTTAACACAACAAGAACGAGAGTGTAAGCTATATGACACATTTGATAAATTTGCTTATGTTCCAGGGGAGTCTCTTCATGATTAATATTTGAGATACACTTTAATGATGAATGAGCTTAATATTTTTGCTATGAAGATATCGTAGTTTCAACTCAACACTAAGTATCTGAATACTCTTCCTCCTGAATGGAGCATGTTTGTGACAGATGTTAAGTTGGTTAAGGATTTGCATCAAACCAACGTGGATCAACTTCAAGTTTATCTTCAAAAACACGAACGCCACATGCAAGAGATTCGATTGTCAAAATCGCAAGTCTATGATCCACTTGCCATGATTGCTTCTCACCAAATAACTCCACAACACAACTTGGCGTACACTTATCAACAACCGTCATATCAGCGGCAACCACAACACACCTATCAACAACAACCGCAACCATCATATCAACCACCAATGATGACACAACAATCATTTCCACAACAAAGTGTGCCACAACAGCCTTATACACATCAACTAACTCATCAGGCATCTTCATCTCAAGCTATCCCTTCTCCAATGGGTTATACTCCTCAGCAAGGATATATTCTAATTGACGCACCACAAGCACAATCTTTTTATTCCAATGAACATTCAGAGATTCAAGTGCCGGTCTTCAAACAAACTAATAACACCATTGATTTCTTGAACCATCTCACTGCCCACTTGTCAAAACTTTTTGCAACTAGAGGATTTCCACCAACGAACAATCAGCTACACACGTCTTCAAATCCTTGCCAACAAGACACAATTCAAGATGGTCAAGTGACAGTACAATCTATTCAAGGAAGACAAAATTAATTTGGACCAAGTACAAGAACCGTCAATGCTCAAACTAGTGGAAGTTTCAATGGTCCTAAAAAAATTGTGACGTGCTATAATTGCCGAGGACAAGGTCATATGGCGAGACAATGCACTCAACGAAAAAGGAGAAGGGATGCATCATGGTTTAATGAGAATATGTTGTTAGTTAATGCTCAAGCAAATGGAAAGACTTTGGATTCAAAGGAATTAGCCTTTCTAGCAGACCCTAGGGCAGCAGAAAATGAAAGCATTCACGTAGTCTCCACTTATAATGCGGTATATCAAGCGGATGATCTTGATGCATATGATTCGGATTGTGATGAACTTTACTCAGCCCAAGCTGCTCTCGTTGCTAATATCTGCCACTGCAGTTCTAATGTCGTCAGTGAGGTACCAACCACAACCAATGTTAATCATGATAAATCATCTCGAGTTAGGCATGAAAATAACAACCCCGAACAGCCTTTGGTAAATAGTAACTCAAATGATGGGGTATCTAATCCTACTCATTTGAGTGAACCTCAACAAAATGCTAAGACGAGTATGGTATTCTATGCTCAACAAGATTTGGTAATGGTGCCTAAACATATAATTGATGACATGAATGTTGTTTTCCGACACACCGTAGATATGAATGCCACCCTATCCGCAAAGCTTGCGTTGTATAAAGAAAAACTCAAAACTTTTGAAATGGTCCCTCAAGCAGAGAAAATAACTTATTCGGAATTTGACCAATTTCTTTTTGAAAGGCTAGAACACTTAAAATAAATAGAAACATTAAGAGTTAATCTTTCTAATGAATTAAAGGAAAAAGAGTCGGTTGTCAATAATTTTCAGAAAATTAAAACGGATTTCAAAACTCTCGAGTCTAAAAAGGTTGAATCGGAAATTAATGCTACCACACTTCTTAAAATGAGATATCAACGGCTTTTACAACAATATTCTTTAGCTAAAACGGTCCATCTTTTAACTTTATCATTTCAAGAACTAGAACTTAAGCATCTACAAGATTTACCACCTAATCTGGGTTATGCAAAACAAGCTCAACAGGAAATTCCTAGTCTTTATGATGCGAACCTAGTTGGTAAATCGAAAGAAGCTCCATATGTTCGTGATGATGCAGAAACGATGTCACTTACGGGAGAAAGTCGATTAAAATGCTTTCAAAAAATCTTAAAACATTTGATTATAAGAAGCATAATAAATTAACTTTTGATTTTAAGACCTAACTTAAAACACAAAGGAAATTGATTATGTACCAGCGAGTGTGTCTCAAAGCTATTCAAGCGATGACCTTCCTAGTACGTCTCCTACAATTGTCGAAAAGGAATTACCTAAATTAATCCACTGGTAAGTATGGTGTATACAAGCTTGAATGAGCTGCACCAACACTTTGACGAATTCGAAAAGGTGATTAAGGAACGTACGACTGTCACGGCTATAACCGAAGGTGAATGGAACTTTGAACACACCATAGCGGCGTTTCGTGATGAAATTATTTCGTTTGTGAAAAATATTAAAGCGTGTTTTAGTAATCTTGATCAAAATTTGCCTTTGGAAATTAAATAATTTCAAAGAGTTTTCTATAAAATGGATGATGCTTTTGAAAACGGTTTAATTTAAAAGGAAAGAATTTTACGCCAAAATGATCAACTTCTGAAGCAAGTGATGTCGAATGATATTGTACCAGTTTGTGTGAATAATTGTGTTGATAATGATTCTATTGTGCATAATGTTGAATGTGTGGAAACTGTGGTAGATAGTAGTTGTCACAAATCTGACGCTGAATTTTTAAAGCTTCAAGATTCCTATAATTCGTTTTCAAAATGCTTTGATGAAATTCAAAAACATTGTATTTCGCTTGAATGTGTATAGCAATTTATTCATGATATTTTTGAAACGTCACACGAAGGTATTGATATAGATGATCCAACTTTTAAAAGGTTTTTCGAATAAATAAACCACCAAAACAACGTCTGACAAGTGACAAGGTTGCTAAATTGTTCCCAATAGAAATTGAGAAATCTAAGGAGAAGAATCATGTGAACGTACTTGAGGCCGCTGAGAAATTTAAACTTGATCTAGATAATCGAGTCTCCAAGATTTTGACCAAAGTTGATCACTTAAACAGAAAATACACCACTTTTTGATTAAGTAAAGCCCGCACGTACTAATACCACTGCACAGACTCAATATGTGGAAAATCTTATTTGAGGGAAAAAATTAGCTATAAAAATTTGGCTTTGGCTGAGTTAAAGGAAACACTTCGTACCCTAAGAGGTAAGAAAATTGTTGACAACGCAACCACAATATCAACATAATCCTCTAGTGCAATCAAAAGGAACTCAACCAAATATAATCTCATTTCCTTCACACCACTAAATATGGGCTGTAGGATTAAACCATCTCAACCATTGGTCACAACCGATAAGGCAAAGTCAAAACCAGCCTCTAATGTTCCCATGTTGCATTCCACAGGAGTAAACAAAACTACTAAGGATCAAAGATCAAAGCTTAAAGAAAATACAAAGAAAGGTATGATCTTGCCCTCATCTAGTATGTTAATGCAGTGATGCCTAAAAACGTTACTTGCATTTTTCGGTCTCGCTTTGTTTTGATTACGACAATATATAAAAACAAGCATTTACGAAAATAACGAAAAACGAATTCTTGAGTTCAAGTATTTTTCATTTCTACCATTATCACTTAAGGTATGAACAAACAAGTTTTCATCCTAATTAAGTGATCAAGGATTTAAGTTTTCTTAAAACTCACCTTTTATTAAATGTAAAAAAAGTTTTTTATTAAACTTTATTTGTAAGAAAATGTTTTATTAAATTAAATATTTGAAATTTGAAAATGGCATATTCTATATGGTTTAGGAATATCCCTTGGGGATAAATATTCCACCAGATGTGACTACCTCACTAAAAGACAAAGGGAGCGGAATCTACTTCCACGGTTCCTTAAATGCCTATGCGACTCCTTATCAATAAGGAACCGTGGGCACCTTTAAGGAACTGCGCCCAGAGATAGCCGTTGGGGATTTGTCTTATAAATAGTGGACCATTATCAGATTTGCTCCTCACCTCTTTTGCACATATAATTTCAGATTCAATCCTACTTCTTAAATCATTCAAATCCTTAATTATTTGGTTGATAACTACTTGTTTAGAAGTGAATCTTTCTCCTCCCATCTCTTTCTCTCAAGTGCAAAGAGAAGAACACTTTCATCATTGAAGTGTTGTGTCTACCTCAAAGATCCATTGAAGATCAAACTTTTATTTTTCATTCTTTTGTTATTGTTGTGAAGATCCAAATAGTTGTGTCTATTTGGAAGTTGTGTATGTAGTGTGGTTAATACTTAGTCCTTAAAGTATACTGGTGTAGATTGGTCCTAGCTAAGATTTGGGATCGACATTTAGATTAGAGTCAGAAATTAGTTAAGCGACGTGTACGGTTTATCCACCTTAAGGAGCTTGTTGATTAGTGAACTCTCGAGTAAGGAGTAATCGAGGAGTGGAGTAAGAACGAGGAGTGATCTTCGTTGCCGAACCACTATAAATTCTTGGTGTTTGGTTTGATCTTTATTTTCCTTATCTCTTTACATTCATTATTCTTTACTTGCATATACTTGTGATTATTAGTTTAGTTACACTATCCCTTGTCCATATTGTGTATAAGAAGATTTCATATATTTTCTAAAGTCTATGTTTTTGAAAAGGATTTTTTTGAAAACCCATATTTAACAAGTAAATATAAGAAACTGCTCACCCCCCCCCACTAGTTTCTACAATTGGTATCAGAGCGTGGTTGCTCAAGCGTTTTCAAAATATATTATATTTTAAACTTGAATCGCCAAGTACCTAGAAGGGAAATCTATGCAAAGACCACCTCTTTTTGAAACCGATAGTTTTATTTATTAGAAAAATAGATTTGAGACTTATGTGAAATCAAAAGATTTAGATCTTTGGCATGTTATTACCAATGGTGATTTTTTGCCTTATTAATATAATGAAATTTTTAAAAAGAAAGAGTTAGTCACTTTGAAAAATCTAATGATGACACTAAGAAGAAACTTGCTAAAAATAATGAGGCTAAAATGGTGATTTATAATGCTTTACCTAAGAAAGAGTATGAAAGGATTTTCATGTGTAAAACCGCAAAAGATATTTGTAATACTCTTTTGATAACCCACCAAGGTAATAGCCAAGTCAAAGAAAGTAAAATCGATCTTCTTGTTCAATAATATAAACAAGTTGTAATCTTAGAAGATGAAACTATTGATAGTGCATTTGCTAGATTTAATACTATTATTACTAGTCTAAAAGCACTTGATGAAGGTTTTTCTAGAAAGAACAATGTTAGGAACTTTCTTTGGGCATTGCATCCAAAGTGGAGAGTTAAAGTCACGGCGATTGAAGAATCAAAGGACCTTACTGCATTATCACTGGATGAACTTATTGGCAACTTCAAAGCTCATGAAATGATAATTTTAAAGGACACGGAAATGGTGAAAACCAAGAGTGAAAGAAAGTCTCTAGCACTAAAAGCCAAGAAGGTGCAAAGTAACCATGATAGCTCCTCCTCGGAAAGTGATGATGAGGAATATGCTATGGCGGTTAGTGTGATAACCTGAAAACGAGGTCATTGCTTAATCTTACTTTACGACTATTTTTGAAATTTTTAATGAGTTTGAATGATATTTATTTTTGGAGGTTTAAGTTTAAACCGATGTTAGGAGACTTATATTTTATATTTAAAAAGTATAAGGAGTATTAGCAAGCGTAATGTCGATGGATGACTAATATTTTACGTTTTATTGTCGGTTGTTCGATGTTTGTCATTTTTAATATTTTCTTTTAAATGACGTGTTAAGTGGATTCGGGAGTCGATATTATTATATTTGAGATACTTTTGAGAAGTATTTTTATGAAACCCGATTCCCGTGAATATTTTCAAAATTGACTAATAGTCATTTCCCGCTTTTTAGCTAACTATTTTTATTTTAGACCACAACTATTGCAAATTAACAACAATGGTCCCTCCACCACCATATATAAGCTTAATCTTCCACCTAACTTACACATATATAACATAAACTAGCAAATACTCCACCCTCTCTCTTTCTCTACCCCGTGCTGTCACCCCCTTCACCATATAATCAAATTTCATCAAAAATCTAGCTTGATTTAATCCAAACTAACATAAGACCCATCCTTATAATTGTAAGGAGATCATTTTGATACTAATTTTGGCTACATGCATGATGTTTTATTTTTTCAGGGTTGGTAGGTCAAAACCACACTCATGCATGTGATTTTTATGATGATCAAAAGGTTTTCATGTTAAGTTTTTGTTAAAAACTTGATTTTGATTTTGGGTTTTTTATTTTGATGATGATACAAGTGTTATAGATGAGATATGTTAGTATTAGGGTTATGAGATGATCATAACAACGGTTGGTTTTAGCTAAAAACATGATTTCATGAAAGTTTTATAAGGGTAATTTAGATCAGTGGGAAAAAGGATATTCTTATGATTCTATTAAGGCTTAACTAATTCCATAGGCTTGTAGAGAATTCTATTAGCTTTGATTTGATATAAAGTAGAGCTTCTAGCTCCAAACGAGCGAGAAGTTATGATAGTTTGATTTTTCGTGTACCGGGAGACGAGTATCGGCACGACATATAGTTGTTGTCGATATTTGGATCGAACCTCGGGGACTATACATTGAGTTTTGAAATGATTCAAATACTGGTGAAGAAGTGTAAACCCTAGAGGGTGAGTTTATTTTCAAACCTAAGTGTCGGTTTTGTAAATGGAGTCGCTTATAGAAGTTAAAACGGTTGTATGAGTCGATGACGTAAAACTCTCCGTTTTTTTTAGTTCGAAGATGAGTCGGGTAAGGAACTTTAAAAGTAAAGTCATTTGATAAACTTGTTAGAGGAATTTCTATAGATAGTAAGTTAGTTCCTCGAGCCGTTTCATAAACGTTTGACGAGTCTAAATGGGGTAAATGAGCTAGTACATATGGTATGTGCCGACGGATTTTGTCGAGAGTATAAAATGGTAAAGTAGATGTGTAGAAGAGTGTAATAGTATTACTTGTATCGTTTTCTCTCTAGTTTGTCATGATTTTATTAGTTTGAGTTTGATATTCTTATGTATGATTTATTTCTCGAGTCATTATTAATGAACGCGCCTTATTTGATAGGTAGCGGTTCTCGTGTTTGAAAGGCATCCTCTATCATCGACGATCATCTCGCTAGGTCTCTTATACTAAGGTAAGTCTGTAGCCTCGCTTTTCATGCTAGCTACTAAATTTTGTAATACCCGCGAGGGGGATACATGCTATTTGAAAATAAAGGAACACAAGTCATGATTAATTGTTTGGACCCGAATGTTGCCTATGTTGCCTTACATTGTATTGAGTACCTTGCTACTAAAGACCCTAAATTCATGAACCGTTAACTATGTTTTGACTTGATGTTGTAAGTTGGAAATAGCCGCTTATTCAAATGATAGTAATATTGGGTTGACCACCCTATCTGAGACCGGGGCATTACGCTGAGTAACAGCTGGGAAGGAGAATTTACGAGAATGAGATTTGGGTATATCTAGCAACTGATACCCTAAAGCTGCAATGGCTTTATTCTAGTCATGTTGGCATTTGGCGTGGGTGACTGATTGGTTAAGGGGTCAGTGTCATGAGCTTAAATACAATGTGTTGCCTTGAAATAGATTTTGTGCACGACAATTTTATAAATGATTATGATTGATTTTCTTCTTGTGTTCGAATGTGATTTGATAAACCTATGGACTCGCTCAAAATTATTGTTGACTCGTTTAAGCATGTGTTTCAGGTAATCGAATGTGATTGATGGCGGAGCTTTGCTGTGGATGTTGTGGGTTGGCTTTTGAAGCTTGTTGGTCTAAAAAAATTTCTATCCTTTACTGTTGAACAATTTGTTAAATGTTTATGTATTGTACTAAAACTTGTTGGTTTGCTGGTCGAGATCCGTGGGGACTAAACGCTTTACTCTAGTGTCGTTTTAGTACATTATGGGTTGAAATTATGTTTTAGACATGTTGTGAAAATCTTGTTTATATTTTATGTGTAAACGTCTCTCTTTTGAGTCGTTTAATATACCTTGTGTGATGATGCTTGTGTCTAGCACCCAATTGTGTATTTCCGCTGCGCAATGTAAATTAGGGGTGTTGGGGATTGGTATCAGAGCCACAAGTTATAGAGAACTGGGTCGATTTTGAAAATTTTCCTAAACTATAACTTTGGTGTCGGAAGTATTTATTTTTCAAAAGCACACAACTCCTCTATAACGCTCCGGTAAGATCGTTGTTAGTTTTGTTATGTATTATAGATGTATCCCTTAGAACTGAAATGATTTCCCGAGTATTTATTAAGTAAATACTATGATATTGTATCGAGGTTATTGAAAGTACGCTGAGTGCTTGTCATTATCATATTTTATTTTTTCGAGCATTGCATAAACATCATTTGCATTGCATTGCATATCATGGGTTACGTATAACATTTGTGATGCATGAGTATTGCATAATAATTTTTTAAACAATGACCTTAAGTATCCTTGAACCCTTATAATTGTAGAAAATGGCTGATATATCCCGTGAGGAGGATTGGCTTGAGATGAATGATATATTAGAAGGTGAGGAAGTAGATAACTTTGGTGCTAGTGACGATGAGGAGCCCTATGAATATCTGGATGATGGGATTGCTCCTACTGTAGTTGGACAGACTGAACCCGAAGTAATTCAAGGTAGTTATGTTCTGAGAGCTAATGTGGTGCCACCGACTGTTCAGGATTGTCAGCGACCTGTTGTATGTTCTTCTATGCCTACTTGTGATAGTTATTTGAGTGGTTTGCCTAGAGTTGCCCGTGTTAGGAATGATTTCTCTACTGTGTCTAGTAATGCTGCTAGTGCCCGATCTATTCACGATGATATTGCTAAGGTGTACTGTCCAGGTCCTAGATATGAAGATATTTTCTGGTTTCTTAAAAAGTTTGATAGGTCTTTGTTTGAAAGGTATGTAGTTGAAACCCGAGTAGTCAAAAGGTTTGAGCATAATTAAAGGAAGTTTAACAGGTTTGTTACTAGTGTGAGAAGGTCAGAGTATGTGCGAGCAAGGGAAATGGATGAAGTTGCTAGTCTACAAGCAATGGTGTTGAATCTGAGTGTGCAATTTGAAAGATTTCGTGAGGAGCAAGAAAGGAATGCAAGGTTGAATGCGTGGGACATACCAATGAGGTCTTTTCCTAGTCGAGGTGTGGTGATTCGTGATGTGCCAAGTCAAGATGAAGCTCATGTATTGGTGAAGTCAAGTGAAGGAGGAAGTCGAAAAGGAAATGAGAAAGTGGAGGAAGATTCTGAGGAGGAGGATAGCAGCAGTGATGATGAACCGATGTACAAGAAGCTGCGGGGATCAAATGTTTAGTCTTTTTCTTTGTGTTGTTTTCATTAGCATGTTGTAATAGAACTTAAGTAGACTGGTACTGTAGTTTATGATGAAACTTAATGACTTTTAAGTTTGCCATGATGAAGGGTTGTAGTGACATTACTTGTCACAATTTTGTGGAATTTTTCCAATGCAATCTAAATCACCTTCATGTGGATCTATGATTTGTCTTTTAGTTCTTTTGTGATTTGGTTGATGATTTAGTGTGGATTGTGTTGTTTGTGCATGTAGTATCCATGACACGTCTTGATAAAGAAATCCTTCTTCTTATCTTGATATGAATACTTACTTGTTCTTTTTCTTCTGTGATGACGCAGGAAGGAGTTGGGCGGCATTTTTCTGACATTACTGAAATTGTTGCTTGATTAATTCTCTAAACATGCCGCCGGAATTGACAACTGCTACTGTGAATACCATGATTGAGCAAGCTATTGCTAGAGCGCTGGAAGCCGAACGTGCTGCGAGGAACCAGGAGACTGAGAATAGGAATGTTGCGGGTCAAGTTGGAGGGAATGCTGCTAATCCAGTTGTAGGAAATGCTGATGAACCAGTTGGAGGAAATGTTGCTGGTCAAGCTGGAGGTAACAAGTTCAGAAGGAATGTTCATATGCTAGTTTCATGAAATGTGGACCTACCCAATTTCGTGGTACTGGTGGTGCTTTGGAGCTAATAAGGTGGATTGAAAAGGTTGAAAGTACTTTTGAAATTAGTGGATGTTCAGAAGATAGTAAGGTGAAGTTTGCTGCCGCTACTTTTCAGGATGATGCATTAAGTTGGTGGAATAGTCAGGTAGCTACTGTAGGTTTGGTTGAGGCTAATGCTAGAACATGGACTGTGACCAAGGGACTGTTAACTGTGAATTTTTGTCCTGAGGAAGAGTTAGGTCAGTTGGAGGATGAGTTGAGGCATTTGGTGCTAAGGAATAATGATATTGTGGCTTATACCAAAAGGTTTTCTGATTTGTGTTAGTTGTGTCCTGATGCTTTTGCTGATGATCGTAAGAAGATGAAGCAGTATATCAGAGGTTTATCTAGTAATATCAAGGGAGAGACTACTTCGTCGAAACCCAAGACTTTTGATGAAGCTGTTCAGATGGCTCATGCTTTGATGGATGTGAAGGTGCCAGATCGAAAGGATTGTATTGCTAAGGGAAATAAGAGAAAGTGGGAAGTTTCACATTCAAACCAAGGACAAAATAGAGGAGGTTATCATAACAACAATAACCAAGGACCGAATAGGAACACCAATACAACTTTAGAAGGAATGATGGTGTTCGTGCTGCTATCGAAACCCAAGGAAACAAAGTGAACCCGAAGTGTGGTCGATGTAGTCTGTATCATGTTGGGAATTGTCCACCTGCTTGCAACAAGTGTGGGAAGGCCGGACATAAAATGGCAGACTGTAGGAACAAGGGTGTGTCCACTGGAGCCAATGCTGTCAAGGTGGTTAATTGTTTTGGATGTGGAGGTCGTGGACATAAGCATGGAAACTGTCCGAGGGTTGGCGCTCGACAGGGAGGAAATGTTGTTGTTGTTACTGCTGGGACTGCTGCTCCAGCCTATGTCGTGGGATATGCTGACAAACCTCAAGGGCCGAATGTGGTGACTGGTACATTCTTACTCGATGCTTGTTATATTAGTGTGTTGTTTGATTCAGGATCCGATAGAAGTTTCGTAGATGTTAGATTCGGTCAGCTATTGGATAGAGAACCAGTAAGATTGACAACTAGTTATAGTGTGGAGTTAGCTGATGGTAAGGTTGTTAGCACTAGTTCTATACTAAAAGGTTGTTCCTTGAAGTTAGGGAATTAGTGTTTAGTATTGATCTGATGCCCATAAAATTAGGATCTTTTGACGTAATTATTGGAATGGATTGGTTAGTTGCGAATGGTGCAGTGATTGTTTGTGGAGAGAGATTTGTTTAGATGCCGCTAAGGAATAGGGCATTGACGGTGAAAGGTGATGAGTGTACTTCTCGTTTGAGAGTTGTTTCTTGTTTGAAAATGATGAGGTACATATAAGAGGGTTGTGATGTATTTCTTGCCCAGATAAGTAATGATGGTGTGGACGTAAGGAAACTGGAGGATGTGCCTGTGATTAGAGAGTATCCTGAAGTTTTTCCTGAGGATTTATCGGGATTATCGCCGCATCATGAAGTGGAGGTCCGTATTGATTTAGTGTCGGGAGTTGAGCCAGTTGCTCGTCCACCGTATCGTTTAGCGTCGTCTAAAATGAAGGAATTATCTGATCAATTGAAAGAACTGATGGATAAGGGATTTATTAGACCAAGTTCATCGCCGTCGGGTGCTCTTGTTTTGTTTGTTAAGAAGAAAGAAGGTTTGTTTCGAATGTATATTGATTATCGAGAGCTTAACAAATTGACTGTCAAGAATCGATATCTATTGCCGAGGATTGATGACTTGTTTGACCAGTTGCAAGGATCAAGTGTATACTCAAAGATCGATTTGAGGTCTAGGTATCATCAACTGAGAGTTAGGGAAGAAGATATTCCTATAACAGCTTTCCGTACTCGATATGGACATTTTGAATTTCAATGATGCCTTTTGGATTAACGAATGCACCTGCCGTATTCATGGATCTGATGAATCGTGTGTGGAAGCCGTATTTGGATGAGTTTGTTATCGTATTCATTGATGATGTTCTTATTTATTCCAAGAGTGAGGAAGAACATGAGAAGCATTTAAGGATAATTTTGGAATTGTTAAAGAAAGAGAAGCTGTATGCAAAGTTCTCCAAGTGCGAGTTTGGTTTAATCAATGTAATTTCTAGGGCACGTGATTGATAGTGAAGGTGTTCATGTCGATCCTGCTAAGATTGAGGCAATCAAAGATTAGTCAGTACCAACAACGCCGACAGAAGTTCGCCAATTTCTTGGTCTAGCTGGTTATTATAGAAGGTTTATCGAGAAGTTTTCACTAATTGCTAAGCCATTGACTAAGCTTACTGAAAAGAATCGAGTGTTTGAATGAGGATTAGAAGAGGAAGCTGCATTTAATACGCTGAAGGATAAGTTGTGTTCTGCGCCAATTTTGTCTTTGCCAGAAGGATCTGAAGATTTTGTAGTGTACTGTGACGCGTCTCATAAAGGATTTGAAGCTGTGTTGATGCAAAGGGAGAAAGTAATAGCTTATGCGTCGAGACAATTAAGGAAGCATGAAGAGAATTACACTACTCATGATTTAGAACTAGGAGCTGTGATTTTTGCTTTGAAGCTATAGAGACACTACTTGTATGGAACCAAGTGTGTTGTTTTCACTGATCATAAGAGTCTGCAACGTATTTTGGATCAAAAGGAATTGAATATGAGACAAAGGAGATGGGTAGAATTGGTGAGTGACTATGACTGCGAGATTCGTTACCACCCTGGTAAAGCGAATGTGGTAGCTGATGCGCTTAGTAGAAAGGAAAGAGATAAGTCTTTAAGAGTTAGGGCTTTGGCGATGATGGAAAGTATTGATTTGACAGAGATGATATTGAAAGCCCAAGCTAATGGTTTGAAGAAAGAAAACATTGAGGCAGAAAATTTGGGCAGAATGTTGAAACCATTATTTGAAGTAAGACCGAATGGATTGAGGTATTTTGGGAATAGGATTTGGTTACCATTGTGTCCGTCTAAGGAAGGTTCTTTAGGAGTGCGAGATTTAGTGATGAATAAATCTCATAAGTCTAAGTATTCAATACATCCTGGATCAGACAAGATGTATCAAGATCTTAAGAAAGTTTATTGGTGGCCGAATATGAAGGCAGATATAGCCCAATATGTTAATAAGTGTTTAACTTGTGCGAAGGTGAAGGCTGAACATAAGAAGCCGTCAGGATTATTAGTGCAACCTAAGATTCCTGAGTGGAAATGGGAGAAGATTACTATGGATTTTGTAACAGGTTTTCCAAGGACTTCTAGTGGTTGTGATATGATATGGGTGATTGTAGATAGATTGACTAAGTCTGCTCACTTTTTACCAATGAGAAAGACGGATAGTATAGAAAGATTGACGACAGTGTATGTAAAGGAGATTGTTTGTCGACATGGTATGCCTTTGTCGATAATTTCAGATCGTGATAGTAGATTTACTTCAGAATTCTAGAAATCTCTGCAGAAAGCAATGGGAACGGAGTTAAGTTTGAGTACAACATATCATCCCGAGACTGATGGACAAAGTGAAAGGACGATTCAAACGTTAGAGGATATGCTTAGAGCGTGTGTGATTGACTTTGAAAACAGTTGGGATAGACATTTATCGTTGGTTGAATTCTCGTATAATAATAGTTATCATGCTAGTATTAAAGCCGCACCATTTGAGGCTTTGTATGGACGTAAGTGTAGATCTCCAGTTTGTTGGAGTGATGTAGGAGAGAGTCAACTGACTGGACCTGAAATGATATTTGAGACAACTGAAAAGATTGTGCAAATTAAGAAGCGGTTGTTATCTGCCAGAAGTAGACAAAAGAGTTATGCTAATAACAGAAGGAAACCGTTAGAATTTGAAGTAGGAGACATGGTTATGTTGAAAGTATCTCCATGGAAGGGAGTTATTCGTTTTGGAAAGAGAGGAAAGTTGAGCCCGAGATACATTGGACCATTTAAGATTATCCAAAGGATTGGATTGGTTGCTTATAAGTTAAAGTTGTCTGATGAACTTAAGGCTATTCATAACACTTTTCATGTGTTTAATCTGAAGAAGTGTTTAGCTGAAAGGGATTTGGTAATTCCTGGAGGAAATTCAACTTGATGATAAGTTGAATTTTATAGAGGAACCTGTAGATATTATGGATAAGGAAGTTAAGAAGTTGAAGCATAGTAGGATTCCGATTGTGAAAGTGAGGTGGAATTCTAGACGTGGACCAAAGTTTACCTGGGAACGTGAGGACTTATTTAAGGATAAGTATCCTCATTTTTTGGAGGGGATTAAGCGCCGAGGATGTCGCTCTTTTTAAGAAGGATGGGATGTGATAACCTGAAATCGAGGACATTTCTTAATCATACTTTACGACTATTTTTGAAATTTTTGATGAGTTTGAATGATATTTGTTTTTGGAGGTTTAAGTTTAAACCGATGTTAGGAGACTTATATTTTATATTTAAAAAGTATAAGGAGTATTAGTAAGCGTGATGTCGATGGATGCCTAATATTTTACGTTTTAGTATCGGTTGTTCGATGTTTGTCATTTTTGACGTTGTCGAGTCAGGAGTCGATATTATTATATTTGAGATACGTTTTAACTTGTGAGAAGTATTTTTATGAAACCCGAGCCCCGTGAATATTTTCAAAATTGACTAATAGTCATTTCCCACTTTTTAGCTAACTATTTTCATTTTAGACCACAACTATTGCAAATTGACAACAGTGATCCCTCCACCACCATATATAAGCTTAATCTTCCACCTAACTTACACATAGATAACAAAAACTAGCAAAAACACCACCCTCTCTCTTTCTCTACCCCCATGTCGTCACCCCCCTTCACTATATAATCAAATTCATCAAAAATCTAGCTTGATTTAATCCAAACTAACACAAGACCCATCCTTAGAATTGTAAGGAGATCATTTTGATACTAATTTTGGCTACACGCATGATGTTTTATTCTTTTAGGGTTGGTAGGTCAAAACTATGCTCATGCATGTGATTTTTATGATGATCAAAAGGTTTTCATGTTAAGTTTTTGTTAAAAACTTGGTTTTGATTTTGGGTTTTTAATTTTTGATACAAGTGTTATAGATGAGATATGTTAGTATTAGGGTTATGGGATGATCATAACAATGGTTGGTTTTAGCTAAAAACATGATTTCATGCAAGTTTTAGAAGGGTAATTTAGATCAGTGGGAAAAAGGGTATTTTTGGGTACCTTATGATTTTGTTAATGCTTAACTAATTGCGTAGGGTTGTAGAGAATTCGATTAGCTTCGATTTGATATAAAGTAGAGCTTCTAGCTCCAAACGAGCGAGAAGTTATGATAGTTTGATTTTTCGTGTACCAGGAGACGAGTATCGGCACGACATATAGTTGTTGTCGATATTTGGATCGAATCTCGGGGACTATAGATTGAGTTTTGAAATGAGTCAAATACTGATGAAGAAGTGTATACCCTAGAGGGTGAGTCTATTTTCAAACCTAAGTGTCGGTTTTGTAAATGGAGTCGTTTATAGAAGTTAAAACGGTTGTATGAGTCACTGACGTAAAATTGTCCGGTTTTTGTAGTTCGAAGATGAGTCGGGTAAGGAACTTTAAAAGTAAAGTCATTTGATAAACTTGTTAGAGGAATTTCTATAGATAGTAAGTTAGTTCCTCGATTCGTTTCATAAACGTTTGACGAGTCTAAATGGGGTAAATGAGCTAGTACATATGGTATGTGCCGGCGAATTTTGTCGAGAGTATAAAATGGTAAAGTAGATGTTTAGAAGAGTGTAATAGTATTACTGGTATCGTTTTATCTCGAGTTTGTCATGATTTTATAAGTTTGAGTTTGATATTCTTATGTATGATTTATTTCTCGAGTCATTATTAATGAACGCGCCTTATTTGATAGGTAGCGGTTCTCGTGTTTGAAAGGCATCCTCTATCATCGACGATCATCTTGCCAGGTCTCTTATACTAAGGTGAGTCTGTAGCGTTGCTTTTCATGCTAGCTACTAAATGTTTTAATACCCGCGAGGGGGATACATGCTATTTGAAAATAAAGGAACACAAGTCATGATTAATTGTTTAGACCCGAATGTTGCCTATGTTGCCTTACATTGTATTGAGTACCTCGTTGCTAAAGACCCTAAATTCATGAACCGTTAACTATGTTCTGACTTGATGTTGTGAGTTGGGAATAGCCGCTTATTCAAATGATAGTACTATTGAGTTGACCACCCTATCTGAGACGAGGGCATTACACTGAGTAACCTTTGGGAAGGATAATTTACGAGAATGAGATTTGGGTATATCTAGCAACTGATACCCTAGAGGGGCAATGGCTTTATTCTAGTCATGCTGGCATTTGGCGTGGGTGACTAATTGGTTAGGGGGTCGATGTCATGAGCTTAAATATAATGTGTTGCCTTGAAATAGATTGTGTGCACGACAATTTTATAACTGATTATGATTGATTTTCTTCTTGTGTTCAAATGTGATTTGATAAACCTATGGACTCGCTCAACATTATTGTTGACTCGTTTAAGCATGTGTTTCAGGTAATCAAAGGTGATTATTGGCGGAGCTTTGCTGTGGATGTTGTGGGTTGGCTTTTGAAGTTTGTTAGTCTAAAACAATTTCTATCCTTTTACTGTTGAACAATTTGTTAAATGCTTATGTATTGTACTAAAACTTGTTGTTTTGCTGGTCGAGATCCGTGGGGACTAAACGCTTTATTCTGGTGTCGTTTTAGTACATTATGGGTTGAAATTATGTTTTAGACATGTTGTGAAAATCTTGTTTATATTTTATGTGTAAACGTCTCTCTTTTGAGTCGTTCAATATACCTTGTGTGATGATGCTTGTGTCTAGCACCCAATTGTGTATTTCCGCTGCGCAAGGTAAATTGGGGGTGTTGGAGTTAGAGACTTCAAGAAGTTCTTTAAAAGGCGAGGTCAACATGTAAGACAACCAACCAACGACAAGAAAGTCTTCTCCAAAAACCGATTTGTCAAGAATGCCAAAGAAGATAGGAAATGCTTTAGATGTGGTGACCCAAATCATTCCATCGGTGAATGTCCCTAGCCATCTCACGACAAGAATCACATGGCTTTCGTTGGAGGTTAATGGAGCAATAGTGGTGAAGAATGTGACGACAATGCTAAAGACGAGAAGTGTCTCATGGCTCATTCTTCCAAAGAGGCACATTCCGAAACCGAATACAATAGCAATTATAGTTCTTCTCTAGATGATATAGAATTAGAAGGTCAAGATAACAACCTATGCAAACTAGGTCTAAATTTCATTGAAAAGAGCAAAGTGCTAAAATCAACTAGGACCAAGCTTGAAAATGAGATTAGTGAGCTAAGAGAATAAATTAGCTAAGCTTGAGAAAAATAAAGAAGTTAATTTAGGTTGTCTAAGTTGTGAAAGTCTTAGACAAGAAATGAAGATCTCAATTGCACCTCCAATAACTTAGAAAAGTTCATGAGAAGTACTAGTGCTCTTGACGATATGCTTAGTAGGAAAATCCATTCTATAGAAAGACATGGATTGGGATTTAACACCAATAAAGCATCCATAAGTGAACCAAAACAAGTTAGGTTTGCTGAAAAACATCCCACTGCCCGTGGTGCTCCAAAATATGGGGTGGTTTCATATCAATATGGAACCGCAGGTTGCATTAAGGAACCGCAGACAGAAGACAATTTTTGTGAAAATACTCAACTTTCTGAAAAGTCCATTTTAGGTAAAGGGCCAAAACATCTTGTTGTAAACAATGTTAAATTACCTATAATTGATAAAAAGGAACTTGATAAATTCTACAAGCCATTAAGTAAACCTCTAATGAGAATGAGAAATTTATCAAGACAATCATCTACTCCTCCAAGAGTACGAAATGATCCAAGGCCTAGAAGTAGAACACCAACACCTAAAAGGAATGATCACTCTAAGTCAAGATCTAGGAGTAAAACACAAACACCTAGAAATAATAATAACTCTAGGTCTAGATCAAAGACTCCTAAGAAAAACAATGGACATCAAAATGCTCATATGAATTGGAATAACTTTCAACAATGTTCTTCTCCATAGGGCATGTGTCCTCCATTCATGCATCCCAATCAAATGCAAGGGATGTTTGGAACTAACAACTTTGGACCCATGAGATATTGGGGACAAAATGTTTGATCTTGTGTGTTGTTACCTAGATATGCTTGGGAATCGATTTGGAGCCCGATGAGTGGATTAAGGATAGTGGTTGTTCTAAACACATGACGGGTAATCAGAATTTGTTCTCATCCTACAAAGCATATAATGGAGGTAACATCACTTTCTCCAGTAAGCTACGTGGTAATATCATTGGCAAAGGTACGGTTTCTCTTGACTCCATGACCATCGAAAATGTTGAACACATAGATAACTTAGGGTTTAACTTACTAAGTATATGTCAAATTTGTGACAATAGGTGTAAGGTCATCTTTTCGGAACATGATAGTGAAATCGTAAAAGATGGAAAGATCATTGGAAAGGGTGTTAGAAAGCGTGGGCTTTATGTCATTAAGGTCAATAGGAAGTCAAAGGACAACTTATGTCTAGCGACTTTAGATGATAGTTCTACTCTTTGGCATAGGAGATTAGGTCACGCTAATATGCGTTTAATTTAATCTTTAGTCTCTAAGGAGTTTGTAAGACATCTCCCCAAGATTAAGTTTGATAGTCACTTTTGTGATGCTTACAAAGTTGGGAAGCAAGTTCACTCAAGTCACAAGGCCAAGAATTTGGTATCGACCTCTCGATGCCTAGAGCTCCTACATATGGATCTCTTTGGACCTTTTGCCATACGGAGTTATGGAGGTAACCTTTATACCCTAGTTATAGTTGATGACTATTCTAGATTCACTTGGACTAGATTTTTGGCTACTAAGAATGAAGCTTTCGATCATTTCGAAACCTTTAGTCGAAGGATCCAAAATCAACTAGGATGTTCAATTGTCTCTAGTAGAACGGATCATGGTAGGTAATTTGATAACGAAGTGCAATTTGGTGCCTTTTGTGAAGCTCATGGTATTACCCACAACCTCTCGGCTCCTCGCACTCCACAATCAAATGGGGTAGTTGAAAGGAAGAATAGTACTATCCAAGAGATGAGCATGACAATGTTAAACGAGCAATCTTTGCCTCAAAAATTTTAGTGCAATGCCATGGACACATCGACCTATATTCTCAACCGAATTCTTATTCGACCTTTTTCTAGGAATGAACCCTTATGAGATTCTTAAAGGTAAGAAACCCTCATTAGAATAATTTAAGGTGATTGGAAGCAAGTGCTTCATTCTCAGCACCAAAGACTACCTTACTAAGTTCGACCCAAAGTCGTACGAATGTATCTTTTTAGGTTACTCTCAAACTAGTAAAGCCTACATAGTCCTCAATAGAACCTCGAGTGTAATCGAAGAATCACTCAACGTGACATTTAATGAAACCCCTCCTTCATCTAAGACACCACCTTTGGTAGATGATGACTTGGATGAATTAGACATAGTTAAAGCCAAAGAGGTTAGAGAAATAGGAGTTGAAGACCTTAATGTTGAAAAAGGAGTAAACATTAGGGAGTCTAAGGATCATGCTCTCGAAAACATCATATGCGACTTAAATCAAAGGACCCTTAGATTTCAAGTCCAAGATCAAAGTATTCTTTTGTTTCGTCTCATTGATTGAACCAAAGAATCTTAAAGATGCTTTGATGGATGAGAGTTGGGTCATCGCCATGCAAGAAGAATTGAATCAATTCATTGCTAATGACGTTTGGGAACTTGTTTCTCCACCTAGAAGTACTACCACCATAGGAACCAAGTGGGTATATAGGAATAAGTTAGATGAGAACGATGTTGTGTCTCGTAACAAGGCAAGACTTGTAGCTCAAGGCTATAATCAACAAGAAGGGATTGATTATGATGAGACATATGCACTGGTAGCAAGGTTAGAGTCCATTAGGATCCTTTTATCTTACGAATGTGCATTAGATTTTAAGCTTCAACAAATGGATGTAAAGAGTGTGTTTCTTTACAGTTTGATCAATGCGGAGGTATATGTGGCTCAACCTCCCAACTTCATTGATTTTGAGAAACCGGATAATGTTTACAAGCTTAAGAAAGCTCTTTATGGTCTTAAACAAGCACCCAAAGCTTGGTATGATAGACTTAAAGTGTGTCTTGTAAAACATGAGTATACCAGGGGGATGGTTAACAAGACACTCTTTACAAAGAAGAAAGGTTCTCACCTTATAATCGTACAAATATATGTTGATAACATTTTATTTGGTTTAACTTGTCAAAGCTTGTGTAATGACTTTGCCAAAATCATGTAGACGAGTTTGAAATGAGCATGATGGGAGAACTTAACTTCTTTTTAGGACTCCAAATTAGACAAATGGACGATGGTATTTTCTTTAATCAATTAAGTACGTTAAAGAAATGCTAAAGAAATTTGGATTAGAGGACTCTAGACCAATGAAAACCCCTATGGCCTCGGATACTAAACTCATCGTAGATGATTGTGAGTCGGTAGACAACACCAAATATAGAGGTATGATTGGTAGTTTATTATACCTAACGGAAGTCGACCGGATATCAAGCTTAGTGTTTGCCTTTGTGCTCGTTTCTATCTAAAAGGCTCCCAAAACCTCTCACCTTGAATCGGTTAAGCGTATCTTTTGATACATTAAGGGCACTATACATTTAGGATTATGGTATCCTAAAGGGACCAGCATAGAAACCATAGTATACGTGGACTCGAATCATGCGGGAGATTATGTGGACCGGAAAAGCACCAGTGGAGTTTGTACCTTTATGGGTTGTTGTTTAACTTCTTGGTTCTCCAAGAAACAAACCGGTCTTGCTATATCCACCACAGAAGCTGAGTATGTGAGTGCTGGTAAAGCTTGTCAACAAGCTCTATGGATGAAGCAAGCGCTTGTTGATTATAGGATTTCACTTAATGATGTTCCCATCATGTGTGACAATAAGGGTGCAATAGACCTTAGCAAGAATCCCGTACAACATTCACGAACTAAGCACATAGAGATTCGCCACCATTTCCTTAGGGATAATGTTAAAAAGGGAATATTTTGATTGCGAAGTTGCCCTCGGTAGAAAACTTAGCCGATATCTTCACTAAGCAACTTTAGAGGGAACCTTTTAATTACTTTCATCTAGGTCTAGGTTTAATGGAACATATTCCTTAATTGCGCATTTTATTAATCGAGTCTTTTTCTCTTTTGAGTATTTTCATTCTTTAAGTCATTGAGTATCTTAAACTCGTTTTGGAAAATTCCTCTTCTCTTTTTCAAAATTCTCAAAGTTCTTTCGAAAATGGTCGAGAAATGTTTTTGCATTGTTAATTCAATCTAAAAATGTTTTTCATAGCTTCTTGCTATTGATAAAGAGCATACATAATTCACATGTATGAGTCTCTCAAATATAGCAAGAACAAAAATAAGCTATGGAGGATCATTGTGTCATGACCAAGGTTGCAAAAATCGTTCGACGCTAGCTAGGCGGTTGAGTACCGCCAAGCGATTAATCAGTTTGGTGGGGTTAATTGAGGACTAATCGGATTGGATTTTTTGTGTATAAAATTATAAAAATTTGAAAGTATATGCCTGATTAGGCCGATTTTTCTGATTTTTCCGATATGGCCGATTTATATTTGAAACCAAGTCGGCCGATTTATCCTTTTTTTAAGATTTGACCGATTTATCTCCGATATATCCCCGATTTATCCGATTTTTTACCGATTTTGACCAAACCGACTAATAAGGACGATTAATTAAAATCATGGCGGTTAATCCCCGCCAAGCGATTTATCCCCGATTAATCGGCCCCTAAGGCCGATTTTTGCAACACTGGTCATGACTATTTGTCTAAATTAACACACCTCCAACATCGATTTTATTTTAAATCCATGTATTTTGATCAAAATCTTGTTTGTTGAGTTCTTGTGTGTTTTCTATGTCTATTATTGCTTTTTAGCATGTCTCTATGATAAGTTAGACTAGAAAATTAGGATTTGTTGAATTGGAAAATTCTCCTTATCCACCAAAACCAAGCCTCTGTGGGTGGTTCTCTAAATAACCTGCGGATCTATATATATATGGAACCGCGGGTGGAGATAAGGAACCGCGGGCAGAGCCTTCTGGTTTCGACTTCTCTGTAACTCTAAATTTGTTCCAACACTTTTTGGAATCTCTGTTTCAAACCTTTGACCACCCGAAAATTGTCTTGTGCTTTCTCTATTTAACCATAAGCATTTTGCATCCTTTCTAAAATCAAAATATGTCTTATTCACCAAATGAAAGCCTTGATTCTCCTCTATTTTCTCCAATCTCTTTCAATCCAAATTCACCCAAGAACACTCAAAATCATATTTCTTCTTCTAAGAATATTGATTGTGGAACCTCTTCTCTTCCACTTCTAGCCTTTTATGTTCTTCCCCCCCCCCCCACATGATAATGTCATGCATCATGGTACATATTGCCATTGCTGTTAATATCAACATCTTGCTATGGCTCATATTTATGAGTTTAATTACATCAAGAGTCTCCTAGTCAAACCTCCTCTCCACTATGACTATGAGATTATTACCAAGCCACCACCACCTCCTTCTGCCACTACCTTGTCTTTCATTTAAGCATGTGAATTTCTTATCTCCAAGACATCTAATTCAACCAAACCTTAGAGTTCTAGTTTAACTAGGATTAGATTTATGCTTTTCTTTTAGCTTGTTTTGTTTTTCATACATCTTTGTATGATTTATTTCCTTGTATCTTTATTCATGTTTTCTTTTAACATGACTTATTATGGATCTTGGTTAACTTCTCTTTTCTTATCTTATCTCTCTTTTGTGTGACCTTTGTTATATCTTGTTGGGTGTTTCATCTCTTGTACTAACCCTTCTATGTAGCTTGTCACCATAGCTCGATTCCTTGGTGCCCCAAGCAAGGGGGAGTAAGCACCAAGGGGGAGCACTTGCAAAGTCCGATTCTTCTCTTCTACAAATACTTTTTCAACCTTTTTGCTTCGACAAAGGGGGATAAATGAAATAAACTCGTCTTCGAAAATCTTGTTTTTCATGTGATTGAGTTTATGTATTGTCAAAATCAAAAAGGGGGAGATTGTTAATGTAATGATGCCTAAAAACGTTACTTGCATTTTTTGGTCTCGCTTTGTTTGATTACGACAATATATAAAAACAAGCATTTACGAAAATAACGAAAAACGAATTCTTGAGTTCAAGTATTTTTCATTTCAACCATTATCATTTAAGGTATGAACAAACAAATTTTCATCCTAATTAGGTGATCAAGGATTTAAGTTTCTTAAAACTCACCTTTTATTAAATGTGACAAAGTTTTTTTTATTAAACTTTATTTTTAAGAAAATGTTACATTAAATTAAATATTTGAAAATTTGAAATGGGCATATTCCATATGGTTTAGAAATATCCATTGGGGATAAATATTCCACCGCATGTGACTACCCCACTAAAAGACAAAAGGGAGCAGAGTCTACTCCCACAGTTCCTTAAATGCCTATGCGGCTCCTTATCAATAAGGAATCGTGGGAACCTTTAAGGAACCGCGCCTAGAGATAGCCGTTGGGGCTTTGTCTTATAATAGTGGACCATTCTCAGATTTGCTCCTCACCTCTTTTGCACATATAATTTCAGATTCAATCCTACTTCTTAAATCATTCAAATCCTTAATTATTTAGTTGATAACTACTTGTTTAGAAGTGAATCTTTCTCCTCCCATCTCTTCCTCTCAAGTGCAAAGAGAAGAACACTTTCATCATTGAAGTGTTATGTCTACCTCAAAGATCCATTGAAGATCAAACTTTTATTTTTCATTCTTGTGTTATTGTTGTGAAGATCCAAATAGTTGTGTCTATTTAGAAGTTGTGTATGTAGTGTGGTTAATACTTAGTCCTTAAAGTATATTGGTGTAGATTGGTCCTAGCTAAGATTAGGGCTCGACATTTAGATTAGAGTCAGAAATTGGTTAAGCGACGTGTGCGGTTTCTCTACCTTAAGGAGCTTCTTGATTAGTGAACTCTCTAGTAAGGAGTACTCGAGGAGTGGAGTAAGAACGAGGAGTGATCTTTGTTGCCGAACCACTATAAATTCTTGGTGTTTGGTTTGATCTTTATTTTCCTTATCTCTTTACATTCATTATTCTTTACTTGCATATACTTGTGATTATTAGTTTAGTTACACTATCCCTTGTCCATATTGTGTATAAGAAGATTTCATATATTTTCTCAAGTCTAAGTTTTTGAAAAGGATTTTTTTTTGAAAACCCATATTTAACAAGTAAATTTAATAAACTGTTCAACCCCCCACCACTAGTTTCTACAATTGGTATCAGAGCGTGGTTGCTTAAGCGTTTTTAAAATATATTGTATTTTAAACTTGAATCGCCAAGTACCTAGAAGGGCAATCTATGCAAAGACCACCTCTTTTTGAAACCGATAGTTTTATTTATTAGAAAAATAGATTTGAGACTTATTTGAAATCAAAAGATTTAGATCTTTGGCATGTTATTACCAATGGTGATTTTTTGCCTTATCAATATAATGAAATTTTTAAAGATAAAGAGTTAGTCACTTTGAAAAATCTAAGGATGGCACTAAGAAGAAACTTGCTAAAAATAATGAGGCTAAAATGGTGATTTATAATGCTTTACCTAAGAAAGAGTATGAAAGGATTTTCATGTGTAAAACCGCTAAAGATATTTGTAATACTCTTTTGATAACCCACCAAGGTAATAGCCAAGTCAAAGAAAGTAAAATCGATCTTCTTGTTCAATAATATAAACAATTTGTCAACTTAGAAGATGAAACTATTGATAGTGCATTTGCTAGATTTAATACTATTATTACTAGTTTAAGAGCACTTGATGAAGGTTTTTCTAGCAAGAACAATGTTAGGAACTTTCTTTGGGCATTGCATCCAAAGTGGAGAGCTAAAGTCACGGCAATTGAAGAATCAAAGGACCTTACTACATTATCACTGGATGAACTTATTGGCAACTTCAAAGCTCATGAAATGATAATTTTGAAGGACACGGAAATGGTGAAAACCAAGAGTGAAAGATAGTCTCTAGCACTAAAAGCCAAGAAGGTGCAAAGTGACCATGATAGCTCCTCCTCGGAAAGTGATGATGAGGAATATGCTATGGCGGTTAGTGTGATAACCGGAAAACGAGGTCATTACTTAATCTTACTTTACGAATATTTTTGAAATTTTTGATGAGTTTGAATGATATTTATTTTTGGAGGTTTAAGTTTAAACCGATGTTAGGAGACTTATATTTTATATTTAAAAAGTATAAGGAGTATAAGCAAGCGTGATGTCGATGGATGCCTAATATTTTATGTTTTATTGTCGGTTGTTCGATGTTTGTCATTTTTAACGTTTTCTTTTAAATGAAGTGTTAAGTCGAGTCGGGAGTCGATATTATTATATTTGAGATACTTTTGAGAAGTATTTTTATGAAACCCGAGCCCCGTGAATATTTTCAAAATTGACTAATAGTCATTTCCCGTTTTTTAGCTAACTATTTTCATTTTAGACCACAACTATTGCAAATTAACAACAATGGTCCCTCCACCACCATATATAAGCTTAATCTTCCACCTAACTTACACATAGAAAACATAAACTAGCAAAAACTCCACCCTCTCTCTTTCTCTACCCCATGCCGTCACCCCCCTTCACCATATAATCAAATTTCATCAAAAATCTAGCTTGATTTAATCCAAACTAACACAAGACCCATCCTTATAATTTTAAGTAGATCATTTTGATACTAATTTTGGCTACATGCATGATGTTTTATTTTTTTAGGGTTGGTACGTCAAAACCATACTCATGCATGTGATTTTTATGATGATCAAAAGGTTTTCATGTTAAGTTTTTGTCAAAAACTTGATTTTGATTTTGGGTTTTTGATTTTGGGTTTTTGATTTTGATGATGATACAAGTGTTATAGATGATATATGTTAGTATTAGGGTTATGAGATGATCATAACAATGGTTGGTTTTAGCTAAAAACATGATTTCATGCAAGTTTTAGAAGGGTAATTTAGATCAGTGGGAAAATGGGTATTTTTGGGTACCTTATGATTCTATTAAGGCTTATCTAATGGCATAGGCTTGTAGAGAATTTTATTAGCTTCGATTTGATATAAAGTAGAGCTTCTAGCTCCAAACGAGAGAGAAGTTATGATAGTTTGATTTTTCGTGTACCGGGAGACGAGTATCGGCACGACATATAGTTGTTGTCGATATTTGGATCGAATCTCGGGGACTATAGATTGAGTTTTGAAATGATTCAAATACTGGTGAAGAAGTGTAAACCCTAGAGGGTGAGTCTATTTTCAACCTAAGTGTCGGTTTTGTAAATGGAGTCGTTTATAGATGTTAAAACGGTTGTATGAGTCGATGACGTAAAACTCTTCGTTTTTTATAGTTCGAAGATGAGTTGGGTAAGGAACTTTAAAAGTAAAGTCATTTTATAAACTTGTTAGAGGACTTTCTATATATAGTAAGTTAGTTCCTCGAGCCGTTTCAAAAATTTTTGACGAGTCTAAATGGGGTAAATGAGCTAGTACATATGGTATGTGCTGACGGATTTTGTCGAGAGTATAAAATGGTAAAGTAGATGTGTAGAAGAGTGTAATAGTATTACTTGTATAGTTTTCTCTCTAGTTTGTCATGATTTTATGAGTTTGAGTTTGATATTCTTATGTATGATTTATTTCTCGAGTCATTATTAATGAACGCGCCTGAAAAAGAGATTTTGCAATCCTATTTTTAACAATTAAGTTCGTTTTCCTCGATTCGACTCGAATTTGATTTCCAATTAATCGTTACGACTTAACTTTGTTCTTGGTAAAATATATATTTGAAATTTTAAAACTAATTTAAAAACTATTTAAAGTAAAGCTATTAAAAACTTAAATCTATTTTAAACTAATAATACTATTTTAAAGAAAATAAAACTTTTAAATAAAATGAAAAAATATTTAAATCTAATTTTACTAAGAAAAAATAAAGAGAAACTTTTTAAATGACTTTTAAAAATCTTAAAATGAAAACTTAGTAAAACGGATTTTAAAACTAACTAAACTTCAAAACTAAATTTAAAACTTAAAATAAAACTATTTTAAAAGTAAATTTAAATACATGAAAACTTTTTTTTTATCTTTTTATTTTTTAATATTTTTGAAAACTGAAAAAAAAAATTAAAATAAAACTTTCTAATTCAATTTTAAATAAACAAAAATCATGTATTTAATTAAATAAACTAAAACTGCCAGCAAAGTATCCTATATTAATTTAATGTAGCAAAACAAAACACAAGAAAGGGTGCAGCTAAGATGGTTGGGGCGCTGGTACATTGTACGGGAGGTCCAGGGATCGAAACCCACCAGTGACCAAATTATGCTATTTATTCTTTTTTGTTTATTAGACAGATTTGGAACTAAAAATATACACAGATCAAAAGGATCTGTGTTCTCACAGCAATAACATCAGCAAAAAGAAAGTAAACGAATAAGCTAATAAGCTAGAAGCAAATAAGCTATAAATCTAACTCAATACCTTAATATAAGGAAAAAGGCAAATAAACAGTTACAGCTTAAGCAATAAGCTGAAAGAAATAAGGCTGATGACCAAATAAGCATAATAAATCCTAAACGAACAGATAAGCAAATTTTAAACTGAATGAACAGACTAAAAATAAGCTGAAGCAAAAAAAACTGATAAGCAACCTAAGCCGAATAGCTAAAGAAATCGACAATAACGAAATAAGCTAAGAACTAAATAAGCTAAAAGGCTAAATCAACTAAGCTATCTAAACCAAATAATCCAAATAATTAGATATAGTAAAAAAAAACAAACAGGAAGCAAATATGTAAACCAATACCACTTAAAACTAAAAAGACATATCTAAAAATGTAAAATCCAAACAGTAACATTTATAAATAAAACAGATCCAAACTAAAACTTAAACATAAGCAGATTTAAAGCAAACAAAAGCAAATTTAACAAGAAAATAAAAGAAAGGAAATAAAACCTTTTTGGAGAACCCTTTGAGCCGAAGGTGAGGCGCTGAGCCACCTTGTGAATCGAATGAACTGTCACCACCATTGAATCACCTCCTTCGTCTCTCGAAAATCATCCCAAACAAACAGTATGATCACGAACAGATTTTTTTTATATCAATAATGAACCGAATAGTACCCAAGCAGATTCAATCATAATAATCAAAATTTAACAGAAATTTAAACGAGAATTAAAACAAAACTTCTTTTCATTAATTAAAAATTAAATTACATTAACTGGAAATAAAGAAAATACAATAAAACCTAACACTAATTTGCAAAAATTAAATACTAATTTAAATCTACTCCTAATTAATTTTTAAAAACTAAAAAAAATAATAAAGAAAAGCTTGATGATTACATCTCTTGATGTGGGTTTTTATAGAGAAACCCTAAACTTGGTGATCACGTAGAAAGATCTTGGCCATCTATTCTTCATTCCTCTCTTCTCTTTCTTGATCAACGGTGGATAATAGCCTTTCGCACACGGATTGCCAGCATGGATTTTTTGGCCAATCACAATAAAAAAGGGTGCCACGTTGAAGATAGGACCACCATGAGTGGATGCCTCTGAAAAATTGGGGGTTTAATCTCTTTTGATGTGAATTAGATAAATATATAAAAACCCCCAAAAGTTACTGATTAATAGGTGATGGGATGATTAGGGTTTATGTAAAAAGGGTGTTGTGCTGCGTTTTGGAAGGAGAAAAAATGGGGAGAGAGGGGTAAATGTGTTTTATTTGTTTCTTGGTTGTACCGAATGGTGAGTAAAAGTGGGTGGGGTGAAAGGATATTTAATTTTAATAAATGGGAATAACGTGTTGTTGTTTACACGTGTGTGTGTGATGTGGGGAATAAAAATTTGGGATAAATGCTTTGACTGGTATTTTGTTTGACCCAGCCATATTCGTTTGTTTCTTTGATTAAAACGTGTAATGGGGAGGATGTTTGACAAGGAAAAGTGGTGTGGACTTTGACAATGCGATTTACTTATCCAAATCAAACAGCTGAAAAGGGCTTGGCCCAATTCGTCCATCTTTATGTTTAGCAATTGGGTTTTGTGGCCCAATCTACTCCCACCGTCTTTTGTAAGCAATTTGGGCTTTTGGCCAAATGGGCTTTGCTAAAATGTGAAAGATACATTTCCTCAAATGGGCTTTTGGGCCCATTTACCCAAATGTGGGACCCACAAGCTCGATTAACTCCATAAATATTAAATCCGCTAAAAACGAGCTTGAATTTGGCTTTCTTGATCTTTCCTCTAAAGTCGTGTCAGTTTAGCTGGTTTTCGTGAACTTGGGCACACTTTGGTCTTTTGACTTTGTCTTTGTCTCTTTCTTGGACTTTTCTTCAACATTTAACCGTGAAATCCCGTGTTTTCTCTTCTTTTGATCATTTGTACCTATTTAAACACAAAAACACAAAACCACGCGTAATTCCGACTTTATTGATATAAAACACATGATTCGGTCTTGTTTTTCCATGATTTTAGTGGCAAAAGGATAAGTGTTTTCACACTTATTAAATCCCCTACATTTGACCATTGCAATGACCCCATGCAATGCATTATTGTAAAGCATAAAGTTACATTTTCCTCATTATCAACCCATCTTGGCCTTTATTAAGATATACTAATACTATGACGAAAAGATAAAGACTTTAAAGGAAACAAAAGTTATAACAATTTATTTTAACTTGGAAATTTATTTGATGGAAGAAACTCGTAAAGAAATCTAAGACTTAGATTAGGACTTTGGTGTCATGAATATAAATCACCCTCAA
Source organism: Glebionis coronaria (assembly GCA_025667525.1). NCBI lineage: Eukaryota > Viridiplantae > Streptophyta > Magnoliopsida > Asterales > Asteraceae > Glebionis > Glebionis coronaria. Next base: position 521,670,848 of record CM046879.1, read on the forward strand.
GTTTCACGTTCCCCATACCAAGCATAAAAACGAGATCATTGTTATTACAAGTTAGCGCAACTAACACTTACTCATGTGGTTTAGTTAATCACTTAGACCCCCTTATTCCTACGGCGTACCTCTTGTATTTTATTTTTGTCTTGAATGATCACGAGGATGCATTTTTGACTTATTTCGATAATTTATTAAGGCTGAAAATAAAGTGGGACGATTTAATCAATAGTTAGCTAAAGGACAAAATCTTTTAAACTGCTTCTCGAAACCTCAAAAAGTTCATATCTTGGCATAACTCGTTTCACGATTTGAGACCTTTCTCGGACCGATATTTGGCTTGTACTTCAAACTTCAAATCTTGAGAGACGATCTTGAAATTATGGTCTTCTCTTCATTTAGGTATACATCGTCATAAGGAGTGAAAGATGCTTCAAACGTTGACCACGACTTCTTCATTTATCCTCTTCTTTATTTAGGATTTTGATATACAACGATCCGACTCCTTTTCGGACTTGGATCTATTTATCCTCATACCTTGTTAGGGTCTTTTTGGATAGACTTCTCCATGATCTTAAGGGGAGTAATTGCTTCTCGTTGTGTGTCTTGATCCTTCATATTGATTTGGATTATTGATCTTCACATCATCTTAGGATCTTTAGCAAAAAGTGAATCCTCATGCCTTGTGAGGGCCTTTTTGGACTCGGGTATCCTCATGCCTTGTTAGGGCCTTTTTGGATAAGCCAATCTTCGCGTCCCACTTCAATAAGTTATGCCTTGGCTATGAACTCTAATTAATACGAGCAACTTTTAAACGATCTTGTGCTAGAAGCTAAGTAACCTTTTAAATCGTTCAACCTTATTTATTGCAAATATATTTATTAACAAGTGATGGGAGAAAAAGCTGATAACTAACTCACATAAGTTAATGAAAGAATACCAAACTTATAATTAACTCTATCATCTCTCGTTCTCCACAATTTAAAATCTCAAGGAATGAGACTCGTGGATGCTTAGCCTAATAAACCAATTAAGGTCCATATGGTTAAGGATACTAGCTAGAGTAAACTTAGATAAGTAAACTCGGGTTGAGTCAAAATATTCACGACGGGCCTAATATATCAAAGATATCTAAACTTGTTAAAACCATTTTATTTATTTATTTATTTATTTTTTAACTTTATTCTTGAAATGGAAATTATTAATACGATGCGAAAATAAAAGGAAAGAAAATACTACAAGGCCAAAATAGATCAAAAATTTGAAAAACGTTGAAATTTTTTAAAATTTTCCGGTTAAAATGGGGTCAAATTCATGGAAAAGGCCACTAAAATTTCGATAGAAATCCCCCCTACACTTAATATAAACATTGTCCTCAATGTTTAAGCATGTGGGAGAATAAACGCCCCTACACTTAGGACATTGAGTACGTTGTTTAAAATCGAGTTAAGGAAAGGACAACTAAAGTGATTACAATTATTCGTTTTATTTATATACAAGATTGAATCACAATAGCAAAAACTTATTGAAGGCACCGGGTACACGGGAAACACGGGAACACGGGTCTCGTCAAAAGTACCAAAAGTGGATCATTAAGCACATGTCCCTGCACAATCGCAACACAAAACAAACAAACAACCTACACGGCTCCCCTACACTTATTGTAGAAAATAGATAGAAAAATAGATAATAGATAGATCATCGGGTTGCCTCCCGAGAAGCGCTTGTTTTTGTTAACCGAGTCACGAGCCTGACTCGACCCCGATTTAAATGGTCCATGGGGAAGCCTCGAATGTTATACCGGGATCAAAAATATTGTCCTCGGTCCCAGAGGAACATAATAGATGAGAGGCAGGAGGATAAGTCATAGAAGGTAAAAAGGTCCTCTCAACATACGAAAAGTATGTGAGGTCGTGATCCACGGGAGGTGGGATGGGTAAAGGAGACAAATTGTCATCCCCCAAAGACAATGGATGGTCACTATCCGGCAAAGTCGTAAAGGTATCAATCATAGAATGGTCAATGTCACCTCCCGGGTCAAAGCATTCATCCTCATGAACGAATCTCTTCGATTTCTTCATCATAGATAGGCTCGTCAAACAAAGGTTTGTCGTTCCCCCCCATTGAGGATTTTAGAAATTCTCTCGAAGAGATCACGATCAAGTACGAAACCATCATTCATTTGTGGGATTTGTTGATAAGTTAAATCCTCACGAATGTGGTAAACGTAATTCTCATTAGAGGAGTGTTTATTAGGTAACTCCTCGAGAATTGGATGCGTGGTCATGTGAGTTGGTTCGTCATTATTATTAAAAATAAGACGTTCCAACTCATCAAGTTCGGCCTCGATATTGGAAAAATCGACCTCACTTGTAGGTGGAAGTGGAGGTAAAAGAGCTAGCTCTCGGTCGATAATTTCCTTAATCTCGGGCTCGAAGACGAAATCATCATACTCACCACATATAGAACTCTTATTGGAAGAATCAATTATCGCATTTGGATTTGTGAGTATGTGATCATGGACTAGCGGAACGACCGTGTCCGTAAGCTCAGCAAAAGTCGGCACATCACAAACTTCATCAAAGAATTTGTCGAGCCCAAAATCGCTAATCTCACTCGATGTATCAAGATCCTTAGATGCATTTGGGATATTGAGAGAAGGAATTACAATTGCACTAGGACATTGAGAACAAAGATCATTCCAAGAGATAGTATTCTCATCGTCATCATCATAATAGTAAGAACGCACAAGAGGAGGAGTAGAAACACTAAGAGTACATACTTGCTCTTGTTGTCTTTCGTCATGCAAGCTAATTTCGAGTTGTTTTAAGCGTTCTAAAATTTCATCCAAACTAGTGCTTTGTTCCTTAAAAGAAGGCTGATGAACGACGGAGTTTTGTGGGGGTTCAAAATTTTGAAAACCGGAATTATAGCACGGATGTGGCTCATAATTCATCGGTTGACAATAAGAAGTATCGTGAGGGCCCCCACAATGATTGTAACACGGGTATTGAGAAAAACCCGGTGCATGTTGAGGATAGGGATTGTCATAGACGGGAGGAGGGGAGAAATTTGTGTAAGAGGAGAAGTACGAATTTCTAGAATTGCACAATGGACAAAATCCAAATTGTGTATTGTCGATATCGGAACCACACTTCGCACAAGTACACCATGGACATATTGGAAAACCAAGCCATGGTCTCCCACACCGAACGCAAGACAAATCCATGAAGAATTATAAATAAGAGGGGTTGAGAAAAAGAATTAAACACAATAGAGGATAAAGAAGAATATTTTTGTATTTTTTAGAAAAATATATATATATATAAGAAAAATCGAAAGAAATCGAACTAAAAATTAACACTAATACGTAATATTTTTGGTGTAATACTTTTAGGAAAAAGTATTACTTTTTGCTTCTTTAATTTTTTTTTGGTGCAATTCTTAGGAAAGAAATTGCTTTTGTGATTTTTTAATTTTTTTGTATTTTTAAGTTTTTGATTTTTTTGTATTTTTGATTTTTTGTGCAAGAAAATTAAAGTTCAAGAAGAACGGATCCCAAAATCCAAACGTCTTCACGAAAAATCGTCAATCGTACGAGCGAAGCGGCAACGGCGCCATTTTGAAAAATATGGGATAGTGGTAAGTATTCCCGCCTGTCACGCGGGTGACCCGGGTTCGTTCCCCGGCAGTGGCGCCATTTTGAAAAAGAGATTTTGCAATTCTATTTTTAACAATTAAGTTCGTTTTCCTCGATTCGACTCGAATTTGATTTCCAATTAATCGTTACGACTTAACTTTATTCTTGGTAAAATATATATTTGAAATTTTAAAACTAATTTAAAAACTATTTAAAGTAAAGCTATTAAAAACTTAAATCTATTTTAAACTAATAATACTATTTTAAAGAAAATTAAACTCTTAAATAAAATGAAAAAAATATTTAAATCTAATTTTACTAAGATAAAATAAAGAGAAACTTTTTAAATGACTTTTAAAAATCTTAAAATGAAAACTTAGTAAAACGGATTTTAAAACTAACTAAACTTCAAAACTAAATTTAAAACTTAAAATAAAACTATTTTAAAAGTAAATTTAAATAAATGAAAACTATTTTTTTTATCTTTTTATTTTTTTATATTTTTGAAAACTGAAAAAAAAATTAAAATAAAACTTTCTAATTAAATTTTAAATAAACAAAAATCATGTATTTAATTAAATAAACTAAAACTGCCAGCAAAGTATCCTATATTAATTTAATGTAGCAAAACAAAACACAAGAAAGGGTGCAGCTAAGATGGTTGGGGCGCTGGTACATTGTACGGGAGGTCCAGGGATCGAAACCCACCAGTGACCAAATTATGCTATTTTTTTTTTTAGACAGATTTGGAACTAAAAATATACACAGATCAAAAGGATCTGTGTTCTCACAGCAATAACATCAGCAAAAAGAAAGTAAACGAATAAGCTAATAAGCTAGAAGCAAATAAGCTATAAATCTAACTCAATACCTTAATATAAGCAAAAAGGCAAATAAACAGTTACAGCTTAAGCAATAAGCTGAAAGAAATAAGGCTGATGACCAAATAAGCATAATAAATCCTAAACGAACATATAAGCAAATTTTAAACTGAATGAACAGACTAAAAATAAGCTGAAGCAAAAAAAACTGATAAGCAACCTAAGCCGAATAGCTAAAGAAATCGACAATAACGAAATAAGCTGAGAACTAAATAAGCTAAAAGGCTAAATCAACTAAGCTATCTAAACCAAATAATCCAAATAATTAGATATAGTAAAAAAAAACAAACAGGAAGCAAATATGTAAACCAATACCACTTAAAACTAAAAAGACAGATCTAAAAATGTAAAATCCAAACAGTAACATTTATAAATAAAACAGATCCAAACTAAAACTTAAACATAAGCATATTTAAAGCAAACATAAGCAAATTTAACAAGAAAATAAAAGAAAGGAAATAAAACCTTTTTGGAGAACCCTTTGAGCCGAAGGTGAGGCGCTGAGCCACCTTGTGAATCGAATGAACTGTCACCACCATTGAATCACCTCCTTCGTCTCTTGAAAATCATCCCAAACAAACAGTATGATCACGAACAGATTTTTTTTTTATATCAATAATGAACCGAATAGTACCCAAGCAGATTCAATCATAATAATCAAAATTTAACAGAAATTTAAACGAGAATTAAAACAAAACTTCTTTTCATTAATTAAAAATTAAATTACATTAACTGGAAATAAAGAAAATACAATAAAACCTAACACTAATTTGCAAAAATTAAATACTAATTTAAATCTACTCCTAATTAATTTTTAAAAACTAAAAAAAATAATAAAGAAAAGCTTGATGATTACATCTCTTGATGGGGTTTTTATAGAGAAACCCTAAACTTGGTGATCACGTAGAAAGATCTTGGCCATCTATTCTTCATTCCTCTCTTCTCTTTCTTGATCAACGGTGGATAATAGCCTTTCGCACACGAATTGCCAGCATGGATTTTTTGGCCAATCACAATAAAAAAGGGTGCCACGTTGAAGATAGGACCACCATGAGTGGATGCCTCCGAAAAATTGGGGGTTTAATCTCTTTTGATGTGAATTAGATAAATATATAAAAACCCCCAAAAGTTATTGATTAATAGGTGATGGGATGATTAGGGTTTATGTAAAAAGGGTGTTGTGCTGCGTTTTGGAAGGAGAAAAAATGGGGAGAGAGGGGTAAATGTGTTTTATTTGTTTCTTGGTTGTACCAAATGGTGAGTAAAAGTGGGTGGGGTGAAAGGATATTTAATTTTAATAAATGGGAATAACGTGTTGGTGTTTACACGTGTGTGTGTGATGTGGGGAATAAAAATTTGGGATAAATCCTTTGACTGGTATTTTGTTTGACCCAGCCATATTCGTTTGTTTCTTTGATTAAAACGTGTAATAGGGAGGATGTTTGACAAGGAAAAGTGGTGTGGACTTTGACAATGCGATTTACTTATCCAAATCAAACAGCTGAAAAGGGCTTGGCCCAATTCGTCCATCTTTATGTTTAGCAATTGGGTTTTGTGGCCCAATCTACTCCCACCGTCTTTTGTAAGCAATTTGGGCTTTTGGCCAAATGGGCTTTGCTAAAATGTGAAAGATACATTTCCTCAAATGGGCTTTTGGGCCCATTTACCCAAATGTGGGACCCACAAGCTCGATTAACTCCATAAATATTAAATCCGCTAAAAACGAGCTTGAATTTGGCTTTCTTGATCTTTCCACTAAAGTCGTGTCGGTTTAGCTGGTTTCGTGAACTTGGGCACACTTTGGTCTTTTGACTTTGTCTTTGTCTATTTCTTGGACTTTTCTTCAACATTTGACCGTGAAATCCCGTGTTTTCTCTTCTTTTGATCATTTGTACCTATTTAAACACAAAAACACAAAACCACGCGTAATTCCGACTTTATTGATATAAAACACATGATTCGGTCTTGTTTTTCCATGATTTTAGTGGCAAAAGGATAAGTGTTTTCACACTTATTAGCGCCTTATTTGATAGGTAGCGGTTCTCGTGTTTTAAAGGCATCCTCTATCATCGACGATCATCTCGCTAGGTCTCTTATACTAAGGTGAGTCTGTAGCCTCGCTTTTCATGCTAGCTACTAAATGTTTCAATACCCGCGAGGGGGATACATGCTATTTGAAAATAAAGGAACACAAGTCATGATTAATTGTTTGGACCCGAATGTTGCCTATGTTGCCTTACATTGTATTGAGTACCTTGTTGCTAAAGACCCTAAGTTCATGAACCGTTAACTATGTTTTGACTTGATGTTGTGAGCTGGGAATAGCCGCTTATTCAAATGATAGTAATATTGGGTTGACCACCCTATCTAAGACCAGGGCATTATGTTGAGTAACCTATGGGAAGTATAATTTACGAGAATGAGATTTGGGTATATCTAGCAACTGATACCCTAGAGGGGCAATGGCTTTATTCTAGTCATGCTGGCATTTGGCATGGGTGACTAATTGGTTAAGGGGTCGGTGTCATGAGCTTAAATACAATGTGTTACCTTGAAATAGATTTTGTGCACGACAATTCTATAAATGATTATGATTGATTTTCTTCTTGTGTTCAAATGTGATCTGATAAACCTATGGACTCGCTCAACATTATTGTTGACTCGTTTAAGCATGTGTTTTAGGTAATCGAAGGTGATTGATGGCGGAGCTTTGCTGTGGATGTTGTGGGTTGGCTTTTGAAGCTTGTTGGTCTAAAAAAATTTCTATCCTTTTACTGTTGAACAATTTGTTAAATGTTTATGTATTGTACTGAAACTTGTTGGTTTGCTGGTCGAGATCCGTGGGGACTAAACTCTTTACTTTGGTGGTAATGATGATACTGCCTCAGAGAAAAAGAAGCAACTCTTGCATGAGTATGTTGTATTCAAAGCTCTTCCCAATGAAAAGCTAAGTAGGGTGAGAAGCAGACTTTTTGACATCACAAGCAAGTTGTCCTTTATGGGAACAGTGTATGATGATGCTGATATCATTACCACTTTCCTTAAAAGTCTTAGTGATGCATGGAACATAGACGCAAGGTCTATTATTGCTACCAATGCTCACAAAAGTTCCACTTTTGATGACGTCTACAATAAACTGAAGATTGTAGAGAATGAAATCCTTTTGGATCAAGGAAGGAAATCTACCTCTGGAAACATGGCTTTCTTCTCACATAATGAAGGTCAATCTGATCAAAGGGAGACATACGTGCACCCCGTTACTGGATCACCTTGTGTCAACGTTGGATCAAGCTTTGTCAGCGCCCCACATTCAGACGCTGACACATACAATTTTGACTCACCAAGGATTAAACCTGCTGGTATTGATCTAGATACAATGTGTGCATACATTGCTACATTGCCCAATGGTTCAGTGATTAAATATGAGGACCTTGAGCAAATCAATGATGAGAATTTGGAGGAGATGGACATAAAGTGGAATATGGCACTTGCAAGCATAAGGGCCAATAGATGGAATAGGAGATTCAAGAAGAAGATGATATTTAATGCTAAAGACACTGCTGGATTTGATAAATCTAAGGTTGAGTGTTACAATTGCCATAGAATGGGTCATTTTATGAGAGAATACAGATCTCCTAGAAGATCTGATGCTGGAAAGCCTTCAAGCCAAATCATCAAGGTTGAAGACACAAAGGCTATGGTTGCCATGCAAGAAATTGATGGTGTTGGCTGGGACTGGAGCTTTATGGAAAAGGAGGTGGAAGAGAACAAGGCCTTGATTGTAGAGAAGGAAGAAGAGGAGCATGTTCACTATGCTCTCATGGCACATTCTTCATCTTCATCATATAATGAGGTACTTGGTTTAAAAATGCGTTTTGCGATCCATGAGAGCATAGTGAACATGCTCCTCTTCTTCTTGCGATCCATTGCGCTAAAGGTCCCAAAAGTCATTGCGTGATGCGTGATGCGATTGCGAGCACAATTTAGACGCATTGCGTTTAGTATAAAAAGTAATAAAATATTCAAATACCAAATAAATGTTGTAAAGTTATAAAATAAGTTACTAGCATATTAAAAGTAGGCCTATAATCCCTTGTAAAACAAATAAATCGACAGTAACGGTTGACAAAAAACACTTAGCAAAATGCAACAAACGACATTTTCGTTATTGTGTTTGTTTTAGATGTTTTTCTAGCAAGTATTATTTTTAAAAAGCCATAAAAAATATGTAGGTCTCTTTTAAATAGTTAAATTTGACAAAAATGGCCTAAGTATTAGATAGCGACAATTGCTACCGTTGCTAGCAATACACAATTGCGATAAATTGCGGTTTAATGCGAACACATTTTGGGATGACACTGCATTAGGCACCTTGATGCGAAATTTTGAATGCAACGCAATGATGCGTGTAATTTGCGCAATGATGCGCGCATTTTTAAACCAAGATGAGGTATATGATGATGCATTTTGTAGTAAAGGTTGTCGTTTAAACACTAAAAAACTTAACAAAGAAATTTTAAAGTTAAAATAAGATATTTTTGATGAAAAATGCAAGTTATCTAATTATCAACTTGCACTTGATCAAATTGAAAAGACTGTGGCTGAATATAAGAAAATGGAGCTTGACCTAAAAGATCAAATTAACGGTTTGTCTCATGACCTTAAAGTTAGTGTTGACCTTAGGGATATTTTGGAGAGATCCAAAGGTGTCATACAAGCTGAGTTAGATGAGGCCATTAAAAACAAAGATAATGTAGGACTTAAAATTCAAAGATTTGATAAAGCTTCTCAAACCCTAGAAAAATGTGTTAGTGAACAAAGAGACTCGAGGGATATGACTGGGATTGGGATGAAAGAGTATGTTGATGTTCCACCACATGCTGGGAACTTCCATGGTGTCCTTAGAAAGGATTTGTCTTGGACTGGTATACTAGAACTCAAAGAAAAGGAATTCATTCCTCCACCAAGAGTTCTTACCCAGTAGAGGAATATAAGCATAGATTAACTGATTTGGAACAATGGAAGAAAGCCAATCCTACTTTGTTTGTTAAAGGTGGCATGCTTAGTGAAATCCCAAATGAGTCTACACCCATAAAGGTGACCAACCCTTTTACTGGAAAACCTGTTGACCTTGGATTGAATGTTGATAGAAAACCTAGTGTTAAGTAGGCAGAAATGTATAGAAAACCTAGGTCACCAAAAAGTCAAGTTAGTGATAATGGGACAGGTTTCTTTTCATCTAGACCTAGGGTTATGTCTAGAAAAGCTTGTTATAGTTGTGGGAGTTTTTCACATTTGGCGTATAAGTGTGTCAATGCTTCAAAAGTCAACGCTGATAAAAAGTCAACCATGGTCAAACCCAGATCTTGTGTCCAACAAAGTCCATAAGTCATTAGACCAGCTCCATTCTTTACTAAAGGGTCTAATACTTATGGACAAAGGCCTTTTCAAAAGACTAATACATGGTCTAACAAACAATGGGTTCATGTAGCAAACCCTAGTTTTGACGCTGATAAGGGTAATTTCAGCGCAGTCAAGAACAATTTTAACGTTGACAGGAATGTTTCTAACGCTGTTAGACCAAGTAATGACAAATACTTGAAGCCAAGGGGAAAGGGATCTAAAGCTTCATCTAGCTTGACATGGAGACCCACACAAGACCAAAACCCTAATTCAGATGGGATTTCTATGACCTATAACAGATTTCGTTATATTTCAAAGGTCATAACTAAGCCAATTGGGGTTAACTGGGTGTTGAATCCTAAAAGGGGTGAACAAAGCATTGTTATAAGGACTAAATCTGTTCTTGTTGAACAACCAAATGAATCCAAGTCTGCTCAGGCTTGGGTTCCCAAAGAAAACTAATTTGTTTTCTTTATGTGCAGGGCATTCAAATGCAGGTAAATGATTATGGCTATTGGGATAGTGGATGCTCTAGGCACATGACGGGGAAGGAAGATTATTTGACCAACTTTATCCCATTAAAGATGGTGAAAAAGTGTACTTTAGAGGAGGATATGGAACTATTACTGGCAAAGGCACCCTTATCACCAATAACTTGCGTTTTGAAAATGTATTTCCGGTAAAAGAACTTGATTATAATCTGTTTAGTGTATCACAAGTTTGTGATAACAAAAATAAGGTTCTTTTCACTGATACTGAATGCTTGGTGTTAAGCAAAGACTTTAAAATACCTGATGAGAAGTTTATTGATTATAGAACACCTAGGCATAAGGACATTTATAATGTGAATCTTAATGGAATTAGGATGAATAATAATTTTTCATGTCTATATGATAAGGCTTCAGTTGATTAAAGTAATCTTTGGCACAGAAGGTTAGGGCACATAAACTTTAAGAACATAAGTTTGCCTGAAAAGGCTTTCCACAATGATCATTATTGTGTTGCATGCTTAAAGGCAAACAACACAAAGTCTCCTTTAAGTCTAAACTTGTGCACTCTATTTCTAAACCACTTCACTTGCTACATATGGACTTGTTTGGTCCAACTAATATAGAAAGCTTAAATGGTAAACCTTTTTGTTTGTCATAACTGATGATTTTTCTAGATTTACTTGGACTTTCTTTTTGGCTTTGAAAAGTGAAACTACCACTGTTTTGATAAACTTTATTACCCAAATTGAAAAGAAAATAGGGAATGAGTTTAAAATTCTTAGAAGTGATAATGGTGGTAAGTTTAGAAATAAGTTGTTAGATGACTTCTGTGTCAATAAAGGGATTACTAGGCAGTTTAGTGTAGCTAGAACCCCACAAGAAAATGGGGTGGATGAAAGGAAGAATAGAACACTCATAGAAGCAGCTAGGACAGTGTTGGTTGATGCTCATTTTCCCATTGCTTTTTGGTCTGAGGCTGTGAACACATCCTGCTATGTTCAGAATAGGGCATTGATCAACAAAATCCACAATAAGACACCTTATTAGCTATTTTGGAATAGGAAACCTAATATTGGTTTTCTTAAACCCTTTGGATGTCATGTAGTTGTACTTGATACTAGTGATACCTTAGGAAAGTTTAGTGCTAAAGGTGATGAAGGCTATTTTATGCGCTATACAGTGCAGAGTAGAGGATATAGGGTTTACATTAAGAAAGAAAAACGTATATTTGAAAAGGTACATGTTAGGTTTTTAGAAAGTAAACCTAGTGATCCTGAGAGTGGACCAAATTGGTTCTTTGATTTAGAACCTTTATCTAAAACCTTGAATTGTATGCCTATTACTAATCCAGACATTGTGAAAGTGGATCCAAATGTTGTGGAAGAACCGGTTGTTGAAATTTCAGGTAAACAGGTTGACAAGGAAGTAGAAACACATGCAGTCAGATCAGCTCCCATACTTGAGTATGTCACCATTCCTATTTGGACAGATGGATTTTCTGCTGCTGCTTTTGCTGGAAAGGAAAAAGATGGTCCACAAGAAAAACCAATTGATGAAAACATGCATGAATCTTCAAGCGCCGACAAAGGCAAATCTGGCGCTGACAGGCCAAAATTAGGCGTTGATGGCTCAAACGTTGACAGAACTAGTTCAGGCGTTGACAACCCTTTTGACCATTTATTCTCTTCCAATGTTTTTGAACAAGGTAAACCTTCAACAATACATGAAGAGGTTCATTCAAGTGATGATGGAGGAGAATTTGAAGATGATATTAGCAACATGGAGACTGAAATTGAAGACAACACTATTCTTGAAGGAGGAATACTTACATATACTATCAAAAATCATCCTCCTTCTCTAATCATTAGTGATGTGTTGTCTCCTGTTCAAACAAGAAGGTCTCATCAGAATCAAGGAGGTTTTATTGCCAATATCCACAAGAAGTTTGATACCCTTCTTGTTCAGGCATGTTTGTTTGCTTATTTTCTGTCACAACAGGAACCCAAGAAGATTTTTGATGCTCTTAAAGAACCAAGTTGGGTGGAAGCAATGCAGGATGAGCTTCACCAATTTGCTATTCAAGATGTTTGGGAGTTAGTTGATTGTCCCAGATATGTCAGACCTATTGGGACAAGATGGGTTCTTAGAAACAAGAAGGATGAAAGCGGAATTATGGTCAGAAACAAGGCACGTTTAGTTGCTCAAGGTTATACACAATTGTAAGGGATAGACTACGAAGAGGTGTTTTCACCTGTTACAAGGATTGAAGCAATAAGGATTTTCCTAGCCTATGCTTCTTGCATGGGCTTCATAGTTTATCAAATGGATGTGAAGATTGCTTTTCTTTATGGCATAATTGTAGAGGAGGATTATGTAATGCAGCCTCTTGGTTTTGAGGATTCAGAACATCTAGACAAGGTGTATAGAGTAAAGAAAGCAATGTATGGACTTCATCAAGCCCCAAGAGCATGGTATAGCACATTGTCCACCTATCTGGTGGAAAATGGATTCAAAAGGGGCACCATAGATCAGACTTTATTTACTAAGAAGATTGGTAAGGACTTTTTACTTGTTCATGTCTATGTGGATGATATCATCTTTGGCTCTTCAAGTCCAAAGATGAGTGAAGACTTTTCCAAGCTCATGACAGACAAATTCAATATGAGTGCAATGGAAGAGATTAACTTCTTTCTAAGTTTACAAGTTTAACAGAAAGAAGATGGTATCTTTATCTCTTAAGACAAATATGTAGAAGAAATCTTAAAGAAGTTTGGCTTTTCTCCACATGAAAAACGGGCTAGCACACCCATGGATAGGGAACATCCTTGGGGAAAGGTTGGAGATGGAAAAGAGGTGGATGTCAGGCATTATAGGTCAATGATTTGATTATTGATGTACCTTACAGCTTCTAGACCTGACATTATGTTTGATGTGTGTGCATGTGCACGCCAACTAGTGACTCCAAAGAGTGTCATCTTCATGCTGTCAAGAGGATCTTTAGATATCTTAGGTGCTATCCCACCTTGGGATTATGGTATCCAAAGGATTAGCCATTAGAGCTTATTGGATATTCAGACAGTGATTATGGAGGTGACAAGTTTGATAGAAAATCCACAACTGGTGGATGCTAATTTCCTGGGAGCCGGTTAATATCTTGGCAATGCAAGACACAAACAGTGGTGGCCAACTCTACAACTGAAGCAGAATATGTACCTACAGCTGCTTGTTGTGGACAAGTCTTATGGATTCAGAACCAACTGTTAGATTATGGGTATAACTTTATGCATACCAAGTTTTTTGTAGATAATAACAGTACTTTATGCATTATTAAGAATCCTGTTGATCATTCTAAAATAAAACACATAGAAATTAGACATCATTTTATAAGAGATTGTTTTGAAAAAGGTTTAATACAACTAGATAGGGTTGACACAGAAGAAAATGTGGCAGATTTGTTAACTAAACCTTTTGATGCTAGGAGATTTCAATACTTGGTAACAAGTATTGGAATGATCAATCTTACCTAATATGTGTTTTTGGAACTTATTGTAAAAGTATGTACAAGATAGGCACTGTTATTGGTCTTTGTACAAAATTAGGTTTTCCACTTTATTTGTCTAACGCTGACAAAGGTTATTTTAATGTTGATAAGTGTTAAAATGGACGTTGATAGCAACATGTTAGTTTTGTGGTTTTGATCTAATTATGCAGGCATTATGAACATTGTACAAATGGATACAGAGTTTCTTATGGATCTTTGGTGCTTACTTGGAGTGTGTTCAAGTTTATGGATGGTGGTTGGAATGTTTACATTCTTATCTTGACATAATTTTTTATTGCATAATTTATGTTTGGCAACTTGTATATCATATTTTAAGGGGAGGTTTAGGAAACAATTAAGACTTTTTGGGTATTCATATAGTACTCTTATCACAATTCTAGATTGTGTCCACTGGTGAGTACAAGTTAGTTTACTAAATCGCGAGGCACTATAGCATGCAAAGTTGATATACTTTGTACGCTGCCAAGACTTTTTGACCTAGAATTGGAGGTGGTCGATTGGGAGACTTGGGTATGATTTTTATTGGGCTTACCTGGAAAGTTACAAAGGATTTTATGAGATAACTTTATTGTTAAGAACTTTGGTTAGCAAGGGACACTTGAGGACAATTATGTCTATCTTGCTTAAGCAAGTGTGCATGATTGGACAGTGCTTGCCACCCTATAGTGATTCTCAGTCTATAAGTTACCTTCACTAGGATAAAATACTTTGTTAAGGTCCTTTTTCTTTTAAATATTTTTAATTTTTTGGACGCTGACAGGTTTCTTTCCAAACGCTGTTAAGACCAATTTTGACGTTGACATGGCACAATCCAACGTTAACAAGAATATAGTCGTTGGGCGCTGATAAGTTATTTTTGACCGCTGATAGACATTGGGTCCTACCCAGTTGTTATTTTTGACGAAAGTATGGGCCATAATTTTAGGAGTTGGTAACGTTTTATTAATGCTAGAGATAAGTTATATATTTTCAAGATTTTCATGATTATATTTTGAATATAACTGCCTCATGTTTTGACCAATCACATGTTTTCACCTCTCCTATATATTTGGCTCATTTCTTTGCAACATGGTAACTGCTTATTCTTGTCTAACTAAATTTTCTCAAACCTTCATCTTTCATAACTTTTATCACAGCTTTCTACATCAATGGCGCCTAAGTTTAAACCTAGAGATTTGGAATTGGGGTTCAGGAGTCAACATAACATGGTAGCTTATTTACAAGCGGATAATGCTCTGTTTCCCCAATATACTCAGATGGTTGAGTATTTGAATGCATCCCCTTTAAAGTATGCACTTTCTCGTGCTCCTCTTATCCCTGTCACACATATTAAACAGTTTTGGAATACTGTCACTGCCTCAACAGTTAATAATGTGACTACATTGACTGCTATTGTCCATGGGGTTCCATGGGTGGTTACTAAAGCTCTGGTTCGCCAAGCTTTGCATCTTAATGATGCAGATGGTATAACCACCCTACCCATTGCAGAGCTAGAACAAGGACTCCGAGCTTTGGGTTATCCTTTGCCTAAAGAGGGCTATTTAAATAAATATACAAAACAAGAGTTTCCCCCAGCTTGGAAGTACTTGATACATGTCATTCTTCAATGTTTGAGTCTCAAATGTACTGCACACAATGAAATCAACCGATCTATTGGGAGTGTCATTGTGTGTATTGCTACTGGGCAAAAATATAATTTTCAAAAATGATTTTTGATGGCATGTGTCATAACAAGGGTAGCAAGATGACTCTTGCTTACCCAAGGTTTTTACAAATGGTGTTTGATTGACCAAGATACTTCGATAGGGATCACACTGATTTTTATACGATCCATGTTCAGAAGAAAGCAATTTTTGGGAAGATGAATTCCGAACCTTATAGAGACCTACCCCTCACCCAAGCCATGCTTGCTGTTATTGCAGAAGCACAACCTCAACCAGACCCTCAACCACAACCAGACCCATTGCCTGAACAACCACCATCACCCCAATATATGGAAGTTGACCAAGAACCTTTCAACGCTAACACTTTTAATGTTGGCGTTGACACTTCAAATCCAAATGCTGACACCCTTTTACCACAAACCCAAACACCCCGTAACCTTCAAACAGACTCTCCATCCACTACATCTTCTACACCCCCTGAATTTAGGTTGGTAAAACGTCAAAGGACTGCTTGAGTGTTCTCCTCTAGTGGTCCTAGCCATGTGTCAGAGAGAACCACCACCACAAGTGTGGTTGGTGACATGGGTGGGGCTGGGACTATTGGTTATAGCTTAGATGCAGGCCAATCCAGTCCTAACATCATTAAGACCCCATCTATGCCCCATGAATCTACTTTGGGAGGTCAAATTCCCATTCTAGAGGAGGGCAGATTGGAACCTTACACATTGTTGGAATTGACGGCTGTATGCATTAGGTAGCAAAAGCAAGATGCAGACCTTGTACATACTGTCAACACACAAGGCCTTGAACTCAAGCAATTGATGGAGAGGATTGCTATTTTAGAAGGTGCTAACCCTAGGCGTAGAGAGGAGGATTCTTCCAAAGGGGAGGATGAACAGGTACATGTGAGTGATAAAGGCTACATGAAGGTGAAGCATTAGGTATAGCTGAGGCTCTAACATATTTGAAGAGGCAACCAGGTTTTGATGCTTCATTGGTTACCCCTACAAATTTAAATGTGTCTTTTACTGAGATGTTGGAGCAGTTCACAAAGCCAAGCGCTGATAGGATTAAGTTAAGCATTGATACTCATAGTTTGGACGCTGAGAGACGTTCAGGAATGGTTGATGTATCCCAATCATCAACTATCATCAAGGAAGTGTCTACACAGGTACCATCAACTTCTTTACCCACTATTGATATATTGGATAAAGGTAAAGGAATTATGGTAGAAGTTGAAGTTCCCAAGAATGCAGCCCAAGTGCATTTTGATTCTATTTTGGCTGCACAACTTGAGGAAAAGGAGAAGAAGACTTCTATTGAGTCACCATTTGTGGCTACTTCTGAAAGTAATAAGGGAGGCAGTGATGATGAGAGTATTGATTCAAGTATGATGCTCATTGAAGATCCAGAAAGGCTTGAATATGGTGATGACTTGGCTAAGGAGAGGCTTGAGGAATTGAAAAATCATGCAGATTTTGAGATGCCTGAAGTAGCCCAGATGTACTTTGCATGGGAGAACAAGGTTATGGAGAATCCATGCATGACAATTTCAGATCAAATTTGGGGTTTGGAGATTATCTTAAGAGTTCAAAGGGATTGCAAGGTAATTTTAAAGTATAGAGCTAGCAAAGTTCTTTCACAGTCTAAGAAGGATAGAAGTGAGCTCTACTATATGTTTCTTAGATGTCATCAAGGGGGTTGGACTTTCCAGAAGTTGCAGGGTAAGTCCTTTGATGAGTTGAAGTTTCATGCTTATCCTATATGGGCAAGTGTTCCAGAGCAGAATACTATCATACTTCTTTCAGATGAAAGGAAGGAAGAACTTGTAGAAGAGATGCATATCCAACAGGCTTTAATTGCACCAAGGCCTTTGAAGAAGGGACTTTCAATTGAGTTCCCAAAGAATTTGGATAGAGTGAATCCTAGTGAAGCAGTTATTATAAGGAGTATTAAGCTCTCACCTTTAGAAGCTTCACATATGGTAGAGGTATTACCTCATGATTCCAAAAACCCTATAGTTCATTATGAAGAAGATGCAAGTGGGTTTTGGATGATTGGCAAATATGGAAAGGAGGTACATACTTTTACAACTCTTATCTCTTTGTTTGCAAGCCTGGATAGGGAAGACTTGGTAGATCTTTGGGGATTGATGAAGACCAAGTATGAGGCTGAAGCACCTACTTCAGTCAATGGAATAAAGATTTAGTCCACATTCAAGAGAATGTGTGAGCCAAATGATGAAGATCCAATATGGTTGGATCTTGATGATATCAGTGGACTTTAGTGGCATCTACATTCAGCAGCTGGTGTCTATCATTTGAGTATTATAAAGTTTTCTGAATATCTTCTTGTGGATGCTGAATATCCCATGTCCAAGGAAGTTTTGAAGAAAATGGTGTCAACACAGCTGGAGATGGATTACACAAGTGATGTTGGCAAAGATCTAATTAGGTTTATTTATTTCCTAATTAAAAAGTAATTTGTATTTATAAGAATCCTCCTTGTACTTAGTTTTTATTTAGAAACTTGATTGCTAGAGTAGATATCAAGTTTAGGGGAGGATTGTTGGGAATAAAATGAGCCAAGACACTTAGACGCTGACAAGAGGAAATTGGACGTTGATAAGAAGAAATCAAGCGTTGTCAGATCAAGTGTTGACAAGAAGAAATCAAGCGCTGATGAGAAGAAGTCCAAGCACTGATAGAATACTTAGTCTACACGTTTTGTATTTCTAGTAAAGATATGTTCGACATTGTATTCTCTATATTTATCTTTACCAAGAATAGCTGATAGTTAGACTCTTGTGCAAGGTTCCTTAATCTATAAAAGGATGCCTTTAGGTTTTAGTTTAACATACGTTTTACACTTTCATTGTACACAAGTTCGATCATCAATCAAAGTGAAAGTTTGGTTTATTCTGTTTGTGTGTTCTTGTTCTAAGTATTAATTCCGCATAATACTTAGATTGTTTCATATACAACAAAGTTTCTCTAAGTGTTTAACTTGATTCAATCTCGTTTACACAAAGCTAAATCGATTTAAGTTTGGGATCAACAGATTGGTCCTAGCTAAGATTAGGGCTCGACTTTTAGCTTAGAGTCGAAAAATGGTTAAGCGATGTGTACGGTTTCTCCACCTTAAGGAGCTTGTTGATTAGTGAACTCTCGAGTAAGCAGTACTCGAGGAGTGGAGTAGGAACGAGGAGTGAGCTTTGTTACCGAACCACTATAAATTCTTGGTGTTTGGTTTGATCTTTCTTTTCCTTATCTCTTTACATTCATTATTCTTTACTTGCATATACTTGTGATTATTAGTTTAGTAGCACTATCCCTTGTCCATATTGTGTATAAGAAGATTTCACATATTTTCTCAAGTCTAAGTCTTTGAAAAGGATTTTTTTAAAACCCATATTTAACAAGTAAATTTAAGAAACTATTCGATCCCCCCCCCCCCTCTCTAGTTTCTACATAGTAATCAAGTGAAGAAGAAAGTAGAAGCCCACCCTAGGAATGTTATTTCTGCTTTGAATAAAAGGAATCTTGTAGTTAAACCTAAAGGCTCTGCGGTTGTTCATCGTTCCAAGCCTATTATGAATTCTAATTTGAGATGTTGGCATTGTAATGAATAATGTTTTCTAATCACCATGATTCTTGCCTTACCGACCATGTGAATGAGATGAATGCCCGTAAGAACAATTTAGAATAGAAACCGACTGGGAAAGTGTTAACCCAAGTTGGATGGATGTGGCACCCCACTCGTAGAACCTTCAATATAGTGGGAAATCCGTGCCATTTAACTAGGATCACTCCCACTAAATCGAAGAAAGCGTGCCCTTTAACTAGGAGTACCAAGGCTACCAAAACACAAGTGTGTTTAACTAGGTACACCAACATTACTGTAGGAACCAAGTGCCCTTTAAATCGGTCTACTCCCACTATAGTGCCCGTCGGTAATTCAAAACCTCAGGAAGTTGGAACTAATGTACCTGTTGTTTGCAAATCTATTAAAAAAGCTGGAAATCTAAGAATGATACAAATGTTAGCAATTTTGATAACATTATATCAGTATTCCGTTAACACTACAGAACCCATAGTTTCCAATGCATTGTCTACTGTTGTTGTTAAAACAGGTTGTCCAAAACGTCTTCTGGTATTTGGACTCTGGTTGCTCCAAGCATATGACTAGAGATCGCTCTCAACTCAGAAATTTCGTCAACAAGTTTCTTGGTACGGTTCGATTTGGAAGTGATCATATTGCAAATATAATGGGTTATGGTGAATATCAAATTAGGAATGTTATGGTTTCAAGAATGTATTATGTGGAAGGACTCGGTCACAGTTTATTTTCTGTGGGACAATTTTGTGATGCAAACCTAGAAGTTACTTTTCGAGAGCGCACCTGCTTCATTCGAGACTTAGAAGGGGTTGATTTGTTGAAAGTTACTCAAGGGAATAATTTGTATACTTTGTCTTGACAATATATGATGGCCGCTTCTCCCGTATATCGTCTCTCTAAAGCATCGAAGACTAAGTCATTGTTATGACATCGGCGGTTATCTCATCTTAATTTTGACGAAAAAAGAACTTGTTCGTTGTCTTCCTAAACTTAAATTTCATAAATCTCATCCGTGTTCTGCGTGTTCAATGGAAGAGCACTAAGAAATCATACAAACACAAGACTGAAGACACTAACCAAGAGAAACTTTATTTGTTGCATATAGATCTTTGTGGGCCAATGCGTATTGAAAGTTTGAGTGGGAAAAGTACATTCTCGTTATTGTGGATGACTACTCACGGTTTACATGGGTGAAATTTCTTGCAACAAAAGATGAGGCACATAAATTCATCATTGGATTTCTCAAGATGATTCAAGTGCGTCTCAACACTACTGTCCGACGCATCCGTACAGATAATGGAACAAAATTTGTTAATCAAACCTTACGTAACTACTATGAAGAAGTTGGCATATCTCATGAACATCCGTTGCTCGCACTCCACAAAAAACGATGTCGTTGAAAGGCAAAGAACACTTATGGACGCAGCCCAAACGATGTTAATTTATGCAAAGGCTCCATTATTTTTATGGGCAGAGGCAATCATCTACAGCAGTATACACCCAAAACCGTTCTCTTATACGCAAGCGCCATGGTAAAACACCTTATGAGCTTCTTCATGGAAAATTACCCGATTTATCATATCTTCATGTGTTTGGTGCACTTTGCTATCCGAACAATGATGTGAGAACCTGAGAAACTTCAACCAAAGGCTGATATTGGTATTTTCATTGGTTTTGCACCCATAAAGAAAGCATTCCAAATCTATAATCGTAACTCTCGTAAGATCCTCGAAACTATGAATGTTGATTTTGATGAGCTGACAACAAGGCTTCTGTACAAAGCAGCTCCGAACCCGCGCTTCATGAAATGGGACCCAGTAACATTAGCTATGGTCTTGCCCAAATAACCCTACTTCATCATCATTTACACCACCTACAAGGACTGAGTGGGATACGTTGTTTTAGATGTTCTTTGATGAATTCTTTACTCCTCCAAGTATTGTTGCTCCAGAACCTGCAGTACTAGCTCCAGTTAACGTAGTTGTCGCCCTAGCTAATGAAGCATAATCAGATGTGTTTGCAACAACAATTGGTCAAGAGGCACCCTCAACGAGTAATTCTCAACCAACACCTGAGTCAACTACCCATATTATGCCTATCGACGATGAAGAGGATGACGATGATCACGATCTAGAATTTGCTCAAATGCATGCACTTCCAGTCTTTGGTGTACTGATTCTAGAAATTAATGAAGGACTGTCCACCTCAGAGGAAGCTCATAATACGGTCTACTCCAATCCTAAGACTCGTGAACATGACAGCAAATGGACAAAGGATCATCCTACGGATACTATTATTGGTGACCCTAATCGTCCAATATCTATGTGAATTCAGCTACAAGAAAGTGCATTGTTTTGCTACTTTGATGCCTTTCTTACTGAAGTTGCACCTAAAACATGGCAAGAAGCTTTTACACAATCATGTTGGGTAGAAGCTATGCAAGAAGAACTTAATAAATTTGAACGTCTTGATGTATGGGAACTTGTACCATGCCCAGATAAAGTGATGTTACTCACTTTGAAATGGGTTTACAAGGTGAAACTCGACGAGTTAGGTGGAATACTAAAGAACAAAGCTAGATTAGTAGCTCGTGGGTATCGACAATTATTGGGTATCGACTTTATGGAATCCTTTGCACCCGTTACCCGTTTGGAAGATATTAGACTATTCCTCGCTTATGCAACCCATATGAATATGATCGTCTATCAAATGGATGTGACAACGATATTTCTCAATGGTGAAATCAAGGAAGAGGTCTATGTTCAACAACCGCATGGTTTTGTGAATCATAAATATCCTAATCACGTGTACAAGCTTAAGAAAGCTTTCTATGGGTTAAAGCAAGCTCCGCGCGCGTGGTATGATCTATTGTCACAAGTTATCATCACGGAAGGCTTCACAAAAGGCAAGGTGGATCCAACGTTGTTCATTCAAAAACGAGGGACATGATTATGGTACAAATATATGTTGATGATATTATATTTGCAGCCTCGACCCAAACCTTATCTGATGAATTTGGGAAACTCGTGTCTTCAAAATTTAAGATGTCGATGATGGGAAAAGTTTCATTTTTCTTAGGACTTTAGATTTCTCAAAGTCCCAGGGGAATCTTTATTAACCAATCCAAATATGCCCTTGAATCGCTTAAGAAAAATAAGATGGAATCTTGTGACCCCGTGCATACTCCAATGGTGGAAAGAACCAAACTAGATGCAGATCTAGATGGGATCCCTATTGATCCTTCACTTTATCATGGAATGATCGGTACCCTTCTGTATATTACAGCTAGTAGACCTGACCTTCAATTTACTATATGTATGTGTGCTCGGTATCAAACTAGGCCTACCGAGTTACATTTAACTGCTGTTAAAAGTATATTTTGATATCTTAAAGGAACCGTTAATCGGGGACTATGGTATTTGAAGGATTACTCTATTTCATCAATGGCATATGCAGATGCGGATCACGCGGAATGTCATGAAACAAAGCGTAACACAAGTGGAAGTTTACAACTACTAGGAGATCGACTAATCAGCTGGGCATCGAAAAGGCAGAAAACCGCTTCAATTTCAAGTACGGAGGCAGAATACATAGCTATGTCCGGTTGTTGTGCTCAAATTCTTTGGATGAGATCGCAATTAACCGACTATGGTTTAGGTTTCAACAAAATTTGGATGTACTGTGATAATCAAAGTGCAATTGCCCTCTGCTGCAATAATGTTCAACACTCCTGGTCGAAGCATATTGACATTCGCTACCACTTTATCAAGGAGCAAGTGGAAAATGGAGTGATCGAGCTTACTTTGTGAAATTAGAGTATCAATTGGCATATATTTTCACGAAGGCGTTAGATCGCGCTCGAATTGAATTTTTGGTCGACAAGCTAAGAATGAGAACTTTCTTGTCGGAGACTCTAATGGCATTGGCAGATGAAGTGGAATAATAGTGGTGGTAAACTATTCTTAGTATCCTTTGTGATCATGTGTATATATTGTTTATATTTTTATTCACAAAAGCAAAATATAAAAATATAAAACCATATAAAACCCATAAAAATTGAAAATATAAAAAAAAATCCAAAAATATTTTTACTTTATTTTTCAAATGCATGTCTTTTGGTACGATAATATTTACGACCTTAGAAATGTCGATTAATATTGTCACAACGCAATAAATAGAGTTCATACGAAAGTTGTAAATATTTCATAAAACATGCTTAAATGGCTTGTTATTATTTCAGATAGTAATCTGCTTTTCATATTCAAGTCAAGTATTTCTTATGAAAACTTTGGCTCAACAACGGAAATTAATTTTCTCGGGCATGGTTTACTTTATAACCATGTAAGGGGTTGTGTTTACGTTATAACATAATCTAACACGAATCAATGTACGTTTCAGTGCATTTATTTGTTATAACAAGAGAAATCTTGTTTTTACAAAGTTATCATCTCTATAACCTGAGGATCTACGATTTGGTATCTACATACTCGACGGTGCGACTACTCAAATGGCGACTACAACTCTTTAGATAGAACATGGGTCAACAGTTGA
The DNA here is from genome assembly GCA_025667525.1 of Glebionis coronaria. Lineage (NCBI taxonomy): Eukaryota > Viridiplantae > Streptophyta > Magnoliopsida > Asterales > Asteraceae > Glebionis > Glebionis coronaria. Next base: position 521,694,649 of record CM046879.1, read on the forward strand.
GGGGGACAAGTTGTCAAGCATTTAGATTCTTCGATGCCGATTCATTGTGTATTGCCGGTGACAACCCAATTGGTGTCAAGACAGAAGTATCAATTTCTCCATCGGTGCCAAGAAGAAATTACCTACTTCACAATTGCAAAAATACCAATTGTACATGTGGTGTCAAGAAAGATTACCGCTTTTCAGAATGAGGAGATAATTTCAGACGTGGCGAAGGAGACCAACATTTGTCAACAAGAACCATGTGAGTCTATCATATGATGTTCTCATCAATCAGGTCCAACATTGTCATTTTTCTAATATGGTGAATATGTGATCTAATTACACAATTTTGGTATCATAAAGTTAAACGGACTTGCATTTTTCTTCCCAAAATCTTTGTTAAAACTTCATTAAATCAGTTGTTATCAAAAATATTGGTTGGGTTAATATTTTAATATGGGGGAGAAAATATGATTTAATATGAAAAATGGTTTACTTCAAATGGTTTGACTTAATGTGATGGCTCATCCCAACATATGCGAAATGTTTTCGTATATCGTGACATATGCTAAGGGGGAGAAAACTGGATTTGGATATCAAAACGGATTTCATGGTAACATATAGTTACCCATAACCCATTTATTTCATGACGATGACGATAGTGGTGACATAAGGATGGTAGGATAGGTTAAGTCCAATGATTCTTCCAGAACCGGAGGAATCTTCCCAATGACATTCCATAGCTAGAAATAGAGTCCTTAGGAAAGATGGAGAAAGATTGTGAACGTAGCTAAATGCCGACCAAGTACTTAAGTTAGCACAGGAACAATCACAACAAGGTGCTAGATATGACGTATTGGTAAGAATTGAAGGGGTTGAAGAATGAAAAAGAGTTGTAAAGATAAGGGATGTAAAGAAAGTAGCCCTCCTTACACCTTAGGCAGAAACCGGGTCAACTCATATGCTATTGAGATCATTCTAATGATGCTCGATATTGAAAATAGACATCATGGACCCAGTGATATAATACGCAACCCATCCCAGCTAACTCAAGTATCTCTCAAAAGATGTTTGTTTTAATATCACGGAGATCAACATGTTATCTATCAATTTATTCACTCCGAATATATTGGTATTGAAATTTTGGCACTCCTTTCCAGCCTCTGGTCATTAAAAATCCAAAATGCACGATCGAGTCTAGAGCCATCTATATTCATCAATAATCTCATTAGGACATGATGTTTGTTTCGCAAGTCTTAAATTTATAACAAGGATTAGACAAAACAAGGGACTAAAAACACAAACACGGGCAAGTATACCCTTTCGTTTGTAGTATAGTTTTGTAGTGGTAAGCCAAGATCGTTTGCGAGGACTTAGTTTTGTTTTGGTAAAAAAATCGAAGGTAGAAATAATTGATTTAAATAATATAATGACAAAATATGACTAATATGGGATAGTTTCTATAATGTCGTGATGATGATAATAATGATCGAGATATGATTAGGTAGGTAAAGTGTGATAATCCTTTTTTGTTAAAATAGCGTTTCACAATTCACTTGGTATGATTCAAGACTTACGTCTTATTAAGCGACTAAGCTTAAAACAAGTTTCCAACAAGTTCAATACTTTATCAAAATATCTAAGCGGATCTCTCCAACCAAATATTCAAAACCATAGACAAGTTCTTAAAAACTTATTATAACAACTTGACCCTCTCGGCGTCAAATTATCATAACAAATCAATTTTGATAAAATATGGTGATAGAACTAAGTGGCAAAATGGTTCTACAACATTAGCTTGAAATCATTTTATAAAAGATCATATCATAGCATCATCACTAATTATAATCACATACCCATATAGTCACAAATAACTTGGCCTAGCATAATGATTAAAGTAACAAATGGGAAAGAGTAAGAGAACATCATACTTAGATTGAATGAATTGACGAGTACACAAGTGTCACAATTGTATCGCCTTTCCATAAATCGAAGAGTAAAATACTCTCGTTACAAGTATTTTCTAAAATTTGAGTATACTGAAATTTTGACTAAGAAGACTAAATACTCGGATTTCTAAGTATTAGAGAGATTGAGTTGAGATTGCTATATCAAAATGAGAAGAAATGGTCTCTATTTATAGTGTTGTCTGAGGGTAAAAGTGCGCCGCACTTCTTCAAATGTGCGTCGCACATCGGAGGTGGTGATTGTGCGTCGCACTTTTGACTTTGTGCGTCGCACATTCGTGCGTCCAGAATGTTCTTCTCCTTTATTCTTTTGTTATTGCAACTAAGGTCTCTAGTTTGCTTTTCTTCACTTTGAGCCTTTAACCTTTTACCTGCATATAAAACGCAATGTATTAAGTATCAAAAGTTTTTATTTGTAATACAAAGTGACATAATAAAAATGGATTAAATATGTGTATTTTTGGTGTTATAAAATTCCTCAACACTTAGATATTGCTTTCCCTCAAGCAATCAAAGCGAGAAAACAAGTTAGATTTTTAAAAAGCTTAAGTATATGAAGTAGATAGGAAAATGATTAGATTTTCTAAGTAGCAAAAGCGAACGACAAAATAATTTCAGCACCTCTCATGGAATAGTATTTGGATTTTAAGTTCACACAAATGTCACTCACAAGGGTAATATGTAAGATAACTCAAAATAGCTCAGACATAAAATAGATAGCTACCATATGCTTGTACAAGACACGTAAACATAACCGTTGCGGCGTGAGCACCAGATAAATTTTCAAAGAGGCAAAATGTGATAATGATGTGCGTTTAGTAACAATATGCCTTGTCAAAGTCATAGAACAAACTATACTAGAATACTTTCTTTCTTTTCTTTCCTTCATCATTCATTTGTTTAGGAGAACATCATATATATACATACGACTTGACAATGGTAAGGCATAACAAAAGGATATCGACACAAAGGATAATATAGCACATAAGTATAAGTGCCTCAAATTTAAGCGAGCCAGAGTAGCTTGACTAAAATGATACGTTGGGGACTTATTTTACCTCTTGTAAAAAATATCTATAAATTAACCTCATTGTGGTTCAGTAAACGATGATCAAGCATAAGTTCTAAAGCATACTAATTTATCGGCTTTCACACAAAATAGAGAAATATAAAGGCTTGGTTTTTCTCACATATTTGGTGGATGGATTTGTGCTTAGTTATAGTGTCAATCAATGAGACTTTTGATTTGCTACAGAATTTATTTATTTACAAAACATCTTTATTTTTATTTTTGAAAAAGATGTTGAAAAACTGGAGAAAATTGATTTTATTTATTATTTATTTCTATTTTTCCTATTTGTCTCCTCCTTCACACCTAAGGTGAACGTCGTCCTCTACGTGAGAACTGATAAAACTAAAAATAGGGAAAATGCAAAAGGAAACGAGAACTTCCTGGGGCTTAGTAGAAAATTACCAGGCTTCAAAAAATGAATCCGTAGTAAAGCTTCAAATTGTTGTTTTTCCTGCATGACATAATAAAACAAAAAAAACACATGCAAGATATATACAAGGACGGTTTTATTTATGTTACAAGTCCTCCTCCACACTTAAGGTAAAAAAGTGGGGGTAAATGTACGGATTGCCTTCCGAGAAGCGCTAAGTTTAGAGTCTACAGCCAGACTCGGCTACTCGGTTTTTATTTCATGTAAATGGTGTAATGACCCACTTTGATAAGAATACCGTTACATGATAATTATGGCGTGTCATCAAAGCATTGCAAGGTAACATGTCTTAAAACATAAATGATCATAAAGGAAAGCCGGAATCAAACCTCGGCTTTCAAACATAAGCTCACATGCATAAAGTAAATGAAGTAGCAAAAGGGACTAACATTGTCCAAGCAAGCAAAAGTATATGAAATGCAGAAAGGAAAAGAAGTCTAAGGTAGCTTCCATCCTATGCACGTACTCTCAATGCTCAAGTTCGTCCCTGTGTACCTGTCGTATGGGACATGGAAAGAAAATACGGCTGCGCAATACGCTCAGTGAACGAATATAATGACATGAATAACATAACTAAAATATAAGCAAAAGATATGAAATGCAGCGAAATATGTGTATGTCCTGGAAACCCTGGAACATGTTTTATAAACTAGTTTATAACTGAAAAGTCTTAAGTTTTATGCATGCAATGTAATTTAAATGCCAAAGAGCTCATATAGGTCACAACATATATCAATGTGCATGAATACTGATAGGTGTGAAAACACTCATCCTTTTTACCACTTAATTGCAATAATAACCGAGTCAAAACGTGTATTTTATGTCATTTATGTCGGAATTATGCGTGGTTTGTGTTTTTGTTGTGATTTAGGACGAAAAGGTGAAAAGTGGAGAAATCACGACATTCACGGGCTTTTATCGAAGAAAAAGACGAAAGATGAAGTCGAAAGACCAAGAGCGGAAAAAGAACGGAAGTCCAAGACCAATTCTGAAGATTTATCGAAGAAAAAGTCAAAGGACGGAAGTTTACTAAAAAGCCGAAGAACTCGAGTCTTATTTATGAAGAAAAATCAAGACGAGTTAAAGAAATCCCAAGACAAAGTCCAAGATTAACAAAAGATAAAGAAGAAAAGAACTTAAGTGTGCAATTAAGGCAAAGAGGAAAGAGGGAGGAAGCTTCCTAAGCTCCTCCCTAATCACCCCTATATATAGTTTTAGCTAGTTTCATTTTCATGTTGTTGGTGGCTTGACAAGCCACACTTCCACCATTTTCATTTCTTGTCATTTAATTTCTTGCAATTTAATTTCATGTTATGCACTTTTAATTTCTTCAATTCAAGTAAGTCTTTTTATTTTGGAATCTTTTCTTTTAATCAAGTTCTTATCTTTAATCATCTTCTTCTCCCTTTCTTACTTTGCTTCTCTTTGATTCATGTTCATCCTTGATTTGTTTTCATCTTAATGCTTATTTGATCTAAAGTTTTCTTAAAAAGTTCATCTTTTTAAAAGTTTGATTTGAAAGTTTGCTTATTTTTAAGTTTGATAAGTTGTTATTCATGCTAATTAAGTCAATTTCGATTTAGATTCGTGCAAGTTTTAGTTTGAGCTTATTAACCATAGCTTATTGCTTTTGCTTAATTTTCGGATCAAAAAGTTAGACCGGAAAGGGTAAACCCCTTTCCAATCACGTATTCCAATCACCTTGATTGGAAAAGGGTTTTACATTCCAATCAACATTCCAATCAGCATTCCAATCAACATTCCAATCAGCATTCCTTTCGCATTCCTTTTAGCATTCCTTTCAGCATTCCAATCAGCATTCCAATCAGCATTCCAATCAACATTCCAATCAACATTCCAATTAGCATTCCTATTAGCATTCCGATCAACATTCCAATCAGCATTCCAATCAGCATTCCAATCACCATACCAATCAACATTCCAATCAGCATTCCAATCAACATTCCAATCAGCATTCCAATCAACATTCCAATCAGCATTCCAATCAACATTCCAATCAGCATTCCAATCAACATTCCAATTAGCATTCCTATTAGCATTCCAATCAGCATTCCTATCAGCATTCCTTTTAGCATTCCTTTCAGCATTCCTTTTATTTATCGCAATTTACATTTTCATTTTACTTAGTAATAGATAACCAAACCATTTTCATTTCCACCAAGAACAATTGAGTCGCACTTTGAACCGGAAATCAATTCGAGAAGATACTGAGAAAACGAACTTTCAACATAGTAAAATCTCTTACATTAAATACATAGAGGGGTGACCTCGTCATGCAATTAGAGGGGTTACCTCTAATAATATAAGCCTGGGTGGAGGGATCAACTCCAATATGATAGATCTAGAGAACATACCACAATCACCTTGTAAACCTGCAAAACATGTACTAGGATGCACCCATACTCCCCACATGATAATAACAATAAAGGACAATGTAAACTAAAGGGACGCCGCGAGAGATCACTCTCGTCGCGGAAGAGTCATGACACCGCTGCCTCAAATGTCATGGTTATGGTACCTCTATAACTAGGTGATCATGGTCATGCATGTATATAGCTCAGGCAATTTAAAATGATAGCATGGCAAACAATGAAAAGTTTTATCATATGAAAACTGGGGAAAACAGATGGCAGCAACCGGGGAATCCTAATCATGCATAAAAAGAGATGTCCATACTGAAGGACGGAATATCCGTACCTTATGTCCAGTAACGAATGAAGATGAAAGGCGGAACGTGCTACTCCGACTTCACGAGTGCTACATAATAAAGGACGTGTATGAGTTGTTTTTTCATGTATAACTTATTGATTTTTAGTTTAATTTACTTGTTCTTGACTTGTTTTACTTGTTCTTGACTTGTTTTACTTGTTCTTGTTTTATCGTGTCTTTCTTAGTATTATACGTTTCATGTGCTCTTGGTTAACGTATTGCATGTTTCATGTGTTATTATACTTGATGATTCCATAATTAGTAACTTTCTAAAATAGCAGGTTTCTATATATAGTAACTTCCAAAAATAGTAGGTTTCCATATATAGCAACTTTCCAAAAATAATAAGTTCCTATAAATAGTAAGTTTCCATAAATAGTAAGTTTCCATAAATAGAAAGTTTCCATAAATAGTAATAAGCTTGTTTAGTAAGTATATAATATAAGCTGAGGCTTAATGAACATATTTTATAAGTCCTGATTCATTAAATGGTACTACCTCCGTCCCATAATTATTGTCCATGTTTGACTTTTTGAGTCTTTCCTCGTCAAATTTGACCTTAAATATTTTTGTTTGTGTTATTTAATATTTGATGTATAATACATGAATTGATAGAGTTTTAAATGTATTTTTCATTGATATAATTTTTATCAAGTATTATATAACAAAAATATAAATATTTACGGTCAAAGTTAACAAAAAAAGACTCAAAAAGTCAAAAGTGGACAATAATTATGGGACGGAGGTAGTATAATAGTAAAGTTTATGAAATAACTATTTTAGCCTAATTTAATCTTACAAATAATTATTAATTAATAATATAACATGATTTTTAAAATGATTATTAATTAATAATAAAGCATGATTTTATGTTAATATAACTTTACCATAACTTGATAATTGAATAATTAAATTAAAAGTTATAATTAATTTAATTTGGCCATGTTACATCATATAATCAATAATCATTTATTTTAACTTACCAAAAATAACTTAGTCAAAATAATCCCAAACACCCCTTTGGTGACTCTCGGCTTAGCCGAGCCTTACAACATAGCCCCCCGAGATCTAAGGTCTTGATTGCACGAACCAACCAAACAAAACCCTAACAGGATGCCTTTTTCCCATTGTAGCCGAGACCTAGCCACTGCCCTGTTGGCAGTTCAAACCGTCAGCAGTGGCTACCAACCGAGACCCTTATCTTGGTTGCCACTGGGTGACCAAATGTCCCTCTGACCGTGGCCCTTGCCACTGTCTAGCCAGGTCTTCCCACAGGCTGCCTAAATGTTCCCACCGAGAGCCCCAAGCTCTCGGTTGCCACTGACCGAACCAACACCCTCCTGCTAGGGTCCTGCTGCTTGCGGCTGACAGAAGAACCCAACCACCAAGCCACTATGGCCAGCAGCTGTTTGGCTTAATCTCCCACCGAGAGCACCCCCTTAGATGAGGTTCTCAGTTTCCGTGTCAAACCAAAACAAAACCCGATCTAAATCTTAATCATAACCTTGTTTTTAATTAACGAATTCACATGTTCTTAGTTAATCAATTGTTTATTAATTGGTCTTGAAAATAAAGGAAAAATAGAGATGGAATGGTTACCGAATACGTAATGATTTAGGATTAATAAACACGATCGATACTTGAATTAATCAAAGCTCAAAATGGTTTTGCTCTCCCTTTTTCTCCCTTTTTCTGTCGGCGGCCAAAGAACACCGCCAAACCCTAGTTTTGTTTATTTTATGTAACAAGTGAAATGAAGTGAAAAGTGTTTTTCATGTATTGTTAATTTTCACAAATGGGCCGGGCCATGGGCCCTTTCTTGTTTCTTTTGAGGCCGGCCACAAACACCCCTTAATGAATATATATTTTTTTGTTTTCTTGAATTCCCGTTGATAACGCCTCATTTATACATGTTTGTAATGATGTATTTGTCCTTGTTTTATGTAAATAAATAAATTATGTGTTGAATTGCTACTAATATTAAGTATTGTTTGATTGTAGTGAAATAATAAAACTATGGAGGAAAGAATTGAAGTTATGAAAAGAAAAAGGACTAAAGAAAAAATTATGCTGAAAAAGAGCCAATGTGCGGCGCACATCTCAAAAGTGTGGCGCACATTCAAGTACTACGGATTTGGAGAACTACCAAAAGTACGGAGCACATTTCATAAGTGTGGTGCACTTTTGGCTGCAGTTACAATATTTATGACCATTATGCATGGCAATGATTATGAAAACCTTTGGCTTGCTCCAGGACTCTTAAGCTACGAACGTAAGATTATAAGTTGGACCCTAGGCCTTGGGAAACACATCATTCCATCATAGAAACACTCCACCGAGCCACTATGGCCAGCAGCTGTTTGGCTTAAACTCCCACCGATAGCACCCCCTTAGACGAGGTTCTCGGTTTTCGTGTCAAACTAAAACAAAACCCGATCAAAATCTTAATCATAACCTTGTTTTTAAATAACGAATTCACATGTTCTTAATTAATCAATTGTTTATTAATTGGTCTTGAAAATAAAGGAAATAGAGATGGAATGGTTACCGAATGCGTAATGATTTAGGATTAATAAACACAATCTATACTTGAATTAGTCAAAGCTCAAAATGGTTTTGATCTCCCCTTTTCTCCCTTTTTCTGCCGGTGGCCAAAGAACACCCACAAACCCTAGTTTTGTTTATTTTGTGTAACAAGTGAAATGAAGTGAAAAGTGTTTTTCCTGTATTGTTAATTTTCACAAATGGGCCGAGCCATGGGCCCTTTCTTGTTTCTTTTGAGGCCGGCCACAAACACCCCTTAATGAATATATATTTTTGTGTTTTCTTGAATTCCCGTTGATAACGCCTCATTTATACATGTTTGTAATGATGCATTTGTCCTTGTTTGCCATGTAAATAAATAAATTATGTGTTGAATTGCTACTAATAGTAAGTATGTTTGATTGTAGTGAAAGAATAAAACTATGGAGGAAAGAATTGAAGTTATGGAAAGAAAAGGACTAAAGAATAAATTATGCTGAAAAAGAGCCAATGTGCGGCGCACATCTCAAAAGTACGGCGCACATTCAAGTACTACGATTTGGAGAACTACCAAAAGTACGACGCACATTTCATAAGTGCGGCGCACTTTTGGCTGCAGTTACAATATTTATGACCATTATGCATGGCAATGATTATGAAAACCTTTGGTTTGCTCCAAGACTCTTAAGCTACAAACGTAGGGTTATAAATTGGACCCTAGGCCTTGGGAAACATAGCATTCCATCATAGAAACACTCCATTGTTACAATAGTTTAAAGAATCAAGGATTTCCAATCCTTGATCATTGTTACTAGTACAAGGAAGACTTTAGTTAGTCTATCCTCTTTGTTGCTGTAGCAAGGAACTCAGAATTTTGCTTGTTGATTGTAATAAGTTGGAGCAAAACTTATAACCTTTTGGAGAAAATACTGATTAACACTTTTGTTGGTATAATTCTCATTTCATTCATGTTATTCATTTCCTTTGATTTACATTTTGTTGAGATGTTTGTTATTACTGCTATTATGGAGTAGTTATTTGTGCAACTGGTTAGGGTTTAACAACCTTATGATTAAATGGATTTTATAGATTTGCGAGGGCAACGTGTGACGCACATTAGGTTTGTGCAGCGCACTTTTTCCCTTGGTTCGTGATTATGGGTATGATTAAGATGCTTTTGTGCTAGATTCCATTGTGTTAGACTATTGTTATGTGTTTGGTTTATTTATGATCATGACTAGTACTCATGTGAGTGAATAGGATCCTTGTCATCTAGTCAATGAATCTTGGTATTTGCTTTTTTCACGATTAGTGGAATAAAACACATAACAAACCCTCACATAATTTTATCTATTGCTTTATCCACTGAAATCAGCATAAGCCATTCTTAATGCTTTTGGTATAACATGATCTAAAGGTTGAAAGGATTTCGTGTTATATTAATTAGATGTTGCGTGTACGACTAGTAATCGACATGTTGTCTTACATTGTTTATGTGCTTATATTCATCTTTGCTACCTACCTTTTCTATGGTTATAACCTTAACCAAACTTACATTTTAATCATTTGATAAGTATATATTTAGAACTTGTGACACTCTTATATTCTATAACACCAATCCCATGGAACGAACTAGACTTCTCTCAACGCTATGCTATACATGATAGGGTATACTTGCTCGCATTTGTGTTTCTAGTCAATTGTTTGGTAATCTCTTGTAAAACCCGTAAAAATAAGGTCATAATTTAATTCTATTTTCGATTATTTTGAAGTATTTTATAACGTTAAATATTATTATGTTTAACGGTTTAAGTTGAAACCGATATTAAATATTATATTTTAATATTTTGACGAGCAACGAGGACTACTAGTGATCGCGATACCGACGGATGCCAAAAATATTATATCGTATAATATTTTGAAACTTATTTTTGTGTTGGTTGATGAACTCACAATTTACGGATTTAAATTTGGGCTTACGCGCATAATTTAGCGTCCTTTACGACTAAACCAGAAACCTTAGGATTACGTATTTACGTTTTTGAACTCCGTTTTTTATGAGACAATTTCTATTGGATTCGTTTTGTGACGTTGATTCATAATTTATAAAAACGTTTTTCGTGAAACGACCCGAGGGCACGCAAATCGAGAAAACTAGAATCGAGGAATACCCGTAAACTAGTGAGATGGGACAAAATACATTGTCCCACCCCACTAGCTAGCTTGGACGGCACCAACATGACACCACAACCATATGTGGCATCATGTTAGCTAAACACTTACAAGTGTAAGCAAAGCTTACACCTTAAGCTACAACTTTCCACTTCCACTAGCTAAAACCATCAACATTTCACACACACCATTTACTTACATGCAAACAAACACAAATCCTCTTAAAACCTCCCACCCTTGTCGTCCATATTCAAGCTACAAACACCCCTTTTCATCTTTTCTAGCCATGAAATACATGTTTACTAGCTCTATCATGGAGCTTGAAGCCTTGATCATTTGGTGGCCATATTAACAACATTGGAGGTGATTTGCTTGTGTCCTAGGGCTGATTTCTCAACTATTGTTCTTGGTGTTTGATGATCTTGGAGTTACTTGTGGTGTTCATCAAGTTCTTGTCTTCCAAAAACAAGAAATACACTTGGTTGGTAAAGAAGATCATCCTCTCCATTTTCTCTTGTTATTTTTGTAAAGAACAAATGTATTTTCTTTATTTTTGTATATGTATATGATGTATATATGATGATAAAAATGTTGTGTCAGGATCAAGTGTTGATAAATATGCTTAAAAATGTTAATAACCATGAGAAATAAGGCTAAAATCATGCTTATTTAGTTGGCTATATAAAAACAGTATATAACTAAAACTTGAACTGATAAAATTGCATGGTATGATCCATTTACAGTAAGTAAAAGATGTTATACACATGTGAGAGTTGGCCATGCAATGGAATCAATATAATGAGTGAGATATGATCAAAACAAGTTGGGTGTTCTAATCTGAATAAGCTGTTTTGTAGGGACTGTTAAGGCAAGATAAACTTAAAATGAGCAGTATCTATAACTAAGTTAAATTTAACACATAATATGAAGAACATGTCACCCAAAAATTAGCTTCTAAATCATTATAGAACTCTAGATATGATAAAAATGATGAACATGAAGATAAAAATCAGATTTTGAGAATTAATGTTTATTATTATTATATAAGCACTCAAAGTTTTATTGTATAAAATGTAAAATAAAAAACCCACTAACTTAAGAAAATTATTTATATAAATATGTAAAAGGTTAATTAAATGGATAAATTATATAAATGGTAGTGAAATAATACTTATAAGTAATAAAAACTATAAACTTGATTTTTACGACTTTTTCGGCTATTACCGTAAAATTAACGTTTTTCGCCAATTAAAACTTAGACGATCAAACCCGTCTAATGTAAAGTTTTTAAAAGTCATATACTGATATGTAAGTAACTAATACAAGTAAAAACCGATAAAACCCGAACTATAGGACATACGAACATTAACGAGCTAAATATGCATATTGGACTAATAATTGGACTAAATAAGTTAAAGACTTATAAAAAGAACTTATTGGGCTTAACCCATTTGGGCCCAACATGGAAAGTATAGATACTGATAATACAGGTATAAAATGGATTAAAACAAGTTAAAGAACTTATACTAAGCTTATTGGACTTAAAATAGGTAAGTAGGTAAAACTAGTAAACTAGTAAAAAGGTACCAAAATATAAACACTAAAATGAGTAAACAAGGATATATAAACCCACTTGATCATCATCATATGTACAAAATCATCATATGTATATTGTTATTTTGATAAAAGTCATTGGACAAGAGTCTAAGACCGATTATTATTTATATAGGTTTAAGTGACCGAAGCACGCCCGTAGCCGATAATCCGCCTTTCATTATCAACGTGAGTCTATAGCCTCGCTTTATACTAATTATTAAATGATTTTAAACCCACGAGGGGGAATACATGTTTTATAAACTTAGAACACAAGATTTTTATGGTATGCTTTGTCCCTCTATGAATGGACCCGTGGTTGCCTTTAAATTGCATTAAGTGATTGCCTTTGTTAAAACCTCAATTATGGACCGTTAATTAACCTATGATGGGTTAACCGCTAGTACAACTAAAGATCTATGGGGGAAGCCGCCCCGGTTCAGTTTTTGTGGACTTGTCATAGAAGCTTAGGCCCGACCTCCACACTGTTTGAACATATTGTATTGAGAAGTCAGGTATACGGCAATGTACCAATAATCTGGAGGTAACCGACAATTAATAAATCTCTCGTCTTATTAGACTGATATGGGAGTGTCTAAGGGCTCGGTTCCATGAGCTTATTGCAATTTATGCTATATACAATTATTATTGTTGATGCGAATTATTATTTGATGCTTATAAGCATGCCACAAACTTATAATCTTTGCTTGTGCTCAAATTGATTTCATAAACCTATAGATTCACTCGGCATTTTGCTGATTGTTTTACTCACATGTAATTCAGGTAATCAAGAAGTGGAAGCTTGGAGGTCACGGGGAATGAAGTTGTGCACTGCTTTTGTTGTTCAAACTCTTTGATTTATTTATCGTTCCATTTTCAAAACAAACCAATATGTTGTTTTAACTTATCTTTTGGTTACGATGTCTTGGGACTACACTACTCTGACAAATGTTTTAAGAACGATAAATCTAAAATGTCTCTTTTCGAGTCGTTCTTTATAAATTATGTGTTGTTGTATCATTGTTTAGCACCCAAAGATGTATTCCACTGCGAGTAAATTTGGGGGTGTTAAAGATTGGTATCAGAGCCATGAGTTATAGAGAACTAGGTCTTTTTCTAAAAACCTAAACTATAACTGTCGGTTTTATTTTTCAAAGAGTCGGTGCACATGATTTCGCATGACTTCAGGTTCAAGCTACTTCTGGGATTACAACTTTAGTATACATTATTATGTATGCCTTATTGCTAAGTATTTCTAAATAAATACTATAATCCTTTATCGATATATATTTATGTCGTTAAACTTTTCGATAAAAGTTTATCATTTATTAATGATTAACTTAAATAAATACATTGAATTTTCAAGATCTTTCTGTATTTATTTTTGAAGTATTTAAATTGCTTTTATTGCAAATTTTATATTATGACCTTACATACCTCCATCTGCGCGCGTTACTTTTATTACTTAACCCTTTGAGATATCTATATAGATATCCAAATCGTCTTCCGACTGTTTGTGTTTAGACGTCTTGAAACGTAATTTCTAGACCATTGTGTAGCTCAATGTGTCCTTGGAATAGACTAACCGCTATTTATTGACATTTATATGTATCGACTCCGAAATGTATTGTTCACTTATATCTCGGTAACGTCATCGTTATTTTATAAATCATCATCTAGATTATGGCACTAGAATTGGAATACGCTTTTACTTATATAAAATTGTATCATTTGTTTTTCATTAACCTTCTCGCTCCCGGAGTGTAGCATGTTAATGTTCCATTCTTTTCTTGTTATGTTTTGTGTTTTTGACAATCGTGGCACCAAGGAGATTTGCCTACATTGCATTTTAGAATCTAAATTACGAACGTCTTTCACCGTCTTGCTTCCTAAATTTCGTGTTGAATACCTTGAAGCATTTTCTGTCATTCATCATGCTATATTTTATTTGATGCTCATTACGAGATTTATTTTTCGTTGTTATAAAATCCACAAGACATGTGTGTATATATGTATATATTTTGAGCCGTTAAGAAGTGTCGAAAAATACACTTTATGCAGAAACTGTAGGGGCAGTATAAACAGGTCAAAACTTAAAAGTAAAACCTGCGTTTTTAAAATAAATTAGTCAAACCTGCACAAAACTTACAGGGGTATTTTGGTCATTTTACATTGGTTTTCAGGTCTCGAGTAAAACTAGAAAGTCGTCTGAAACGTCGTTTTGCATCAAAATGCTTTAGACTCCGAGTCTTGGAAATGTCGTTTATCGGGTCAATTAATCGGCTCATATTTAAAAGTTAAATCTGATAGAAAATTCAGAACATTAGTTTTAAATATTTCTAAGCTGTTTTGATTTCATTTGAGATCGTAAAATTTTAACAAATATTATTTTACAACTAACGAATACTAGTTGCATGTGAAAATATTTAAAAATAGAAATAGTACAGGATTAGCAATTACCGGATTAATGGTGTAATTTAAAAACGAATAACATACTTTCTTCAAAGCATGTTGTGTCGAGTATCTTACAAAGAATACACATGTGGATTGTTTTATTCTTTTCATATATATGACTCATTTGTCATTCGATGTTATTTTATTTTCGTTTTCTTCTAACCTTCCACTGATTTGAGTTGAGTTTTGAAGTTTTACCTTCACATTCTTCTTTGACATTCTTATCGCGTATCTCATGACGTTTTCGTCTAAACCTTATAACCCTTTTGAAAACTTAACAACTTGTAACCATTTCATTGGTTGTTTTATGAGCTACTATTTGCCACTTTTTGCAAAACTTTGACTACTTTATACGTTGTCATAATGTCATATTATAAATAAATCTGATATTGTTTTACGATTATTTTCACCAATTATTTTTACTTTGGTCTTATAAAATACTTTTCGTAAGATTAAAAGTTGCTTATTAAGTATCTCACAAATTACTTGTATCCTATAAATTTATAAACTATTTTTAAATTCCATTTTACAAACGGCATGGTTTATATATAAACATAAGAAACGTAATACTTTTCGACGAAACTGAGCACTGCATTGCTATTCCTAAATTTTACATGGCCTGATCACCTATGTCTAATTTAGAAGGAGCCATGCTAGGCTGAATAGTAGTCACCTTAAAGATCTTGATAATAATCAACTTTTTACTTGTATTTATGATAAAGATAAATAAAATGAAATAAAGTGAAAAGTAGTTTTAAAAACCTTTATATTTCATGCAAGTAGCACAATTTCTATGCATCCGCATATGTTTTCTTACCTTTTCTTGAACGAATTACGCGCTTACGAATACGTTTTTACTCGACAATTATTTTTCCACTTGTTACTTCATTTTGTCTTATAACTGATTTCTTTTGACCGTTCGTCTAATTATTGACTGTTGATAAATGACTTGAAAGTCTCGATGTTTTATCCTTCCTTTTTGTCCAATCTTCTTTATATACGACTGGGTAGATCTTTGGAATGTCTCCGCACGTGAATAATGAACTATCACTAGAGTGATTTCCGTATATCCGGGATGACGTCCGTCACTCTCGTTTGTCTCGAAATCCACTCTTGTGAACCGTGCTTTGACTTTTCTCTTTAAACACTAACATCGTTCATTTGATTTGTTTTAATTACAAGTGATTATTATGAATTTTATTTATTAAAATTTTTGTATGGATCTTCTTTCCGATCATGTATCGACCACCGCTAAGTTAACGAGCTGATATTGGTGAACCATCAACCGCACTAACAAAATTGACAACTTGTTTAATCTATCATTTCTTATCGTCTTACCATCAACGCCTTTATTTTATTATTCTCTTTAAGAATTCATATGACATTGCTTCGTTCTTTTGTACCATTGATTTCGTATTAATTGTTGACTATTATTTTCATTCGTATTCGTTTGTTATCTTGTCACATTTCGAAACCCGAATATATCCCATGTTATTTTGAAATAATAAACACCTTTATGTATTTCTACAAAGTATTATAAAAATTTTTATGGAACTTTTATACATTTTCCAATGATTTTCAATTATCGAAATAACCATTACAAGTAAAAGGTCAAATTTATACATCATATTTTGTATAACTAAAACTAATGTCTAACATGAAATTATACTATATCTTTTGAACTAAGTGATTTATCATACTTTACTTTTAATGTAATGAAATTACCAGTTTAATTTATATTCCTAATAATGATTTAATTTAGAAATTATATTTTCTAATTGTAACAATCAATATGAGTTTAAATAATAAATTCATGTCTTTCTTTCAAAGTTTCTTAAGACGACCAAATAAATTTTGAAACTATTTTACTTCTATTTTTGATGTATCATGTTTATCAAGAAAGTACCTCAACTGAGTTTTAAGGTAATACCAAATCCGGGACAGAGAATTGTGACAAATGTTATTTTAATGATAAAGTATAATTTATTCTTCGCTCTCATTTTTCTAGTATTGTGATTTATTATGTTTTACGGTTACGTGAGTCGAGATCCCTCGTCGATCGTCAACCTTAAATCATTTTACCACATCTTGTCCGTTTATGCGTTTATTGAAGTCATTTTTATCTCGTTTTGTTCCTCGTATTGAAGATTACTATTTTATTTTGTGTTTAAAATGAATCTCGGGAAGCAGTGTATAAGAAGAAACGATAAGTATCACCAGGATCTATGTGTGTACTCGTGGAATGATTGAGGACCGAATCTCTTAATGAATGGAGTTAATAAATTCGTTACGACCTCGAGGAGTATGTAGAAGCCGACACAGCAAGTGGAAAGACTCTTGAGATCAAGTGGTTATTATCAAGGGTTCGTTCAAGGTTTTCTCGATGATTAATGGTGGAGATCTATATTCGATGTTTATGTTCGACCTTTTATTTTATGTACTTATATGGTGTGTGATCTAGTCTAATGATCGTAAGTTGTGAGAACTTGAGGCGGCATCACCCGATGACGTCCGATCATGTAGAACACATATTATGTAATATCTTTTTGACTTTCAACGACGATGTTTATTGAGACTTTAATGCGCGTTGGAGAAAGTGAGATGGATATCCTTTAAATTGCAACATTCTTTTTAACTGGACTTACCCTAAAATCCTATCATCTATTCTTGTCTTCGAATGAGCTTCGTGTGATTCATAAAATTTTCATGTGTCGAACTTGACGGGTGACTGGTGGATAAGGATTTATTTATTCCTTTTGGTGAGATACAACCTGACGACAAGTTGCGTTTGGTAAAAGAACCAGTGGAGATCGTGGATCGAGATTCACGTAGGAACGTGAAGACTTCTTTATAAGGAATGTCGTCATCCTTCCGGGTAGTGAACAACTCGTGTATGAGGCGAGTTGAGCGCCGGGACGTCGCTCCCTTAAGGTGGTGAGGATGTAAAACCCGTAAAAATAAGGTCATAATTTAATTCTATTTTGAAGTATTTTATAACGTTAAATATTATTATGTTTAACGGTTTAAGTTGAAACCGATATTAAATATTATATTTTAATAATTTGACGAGCAACGAGGAATACTAGTGATCGCGATACCGACGGATGCCAAAAATATTATATCGTATAATATTTTGAAACTTATTTTTGTGTTGGTTGATGAACTCACAATTTATGGATTTAAATTTGGGCTTACGTGCATAATGACACCACAACCATATGTGGCATCATGTTAGCTAAACACTTACAAGTATAAGCAAAGCTTACACCTTAAGCTACAACTTTCCACTTCCACTAGCTAAAACCATCAACATTTCACACACACCATTTACTTACATGCAAACCAACACAAATCCTCTCAAAACCTCCCACCCTTGCCGTCCATATTCAAGCTACAAACACCCCTTTTGATCTTTTCTAGCCATGAAATACATGTTTACTAGCTCTATCATGGAGTTATCTTGAAGCCTTGATCATTTGGTGGCCATATTAACAACATTGGAGGTGATTTGCTTGTTTCCTAGGGCTGATTTCTCAACTATTGTTCTTGGTGTTTGATGATCTTGGAGTTACTTGTGGTGTTCATCAAGTTCTTGTCTTCCAAAAACAAGAAATACACTTGGTTGGTAAAGAAGATCATCCTCTCCATTTTCTCTTGTTATTTTTGTAAAGAACAAATGTATTTTCTTTATTTTTGTATATGTATATGATGTATATATGATGATAAAAATGTTGTGTGGGGATCAAGTGTTGATAAATATGCTTAAAAATGTTAATAACCATGAGAAATAAGGCTAAAATCATGCTTATTTAGTTGGCTGTATAAAAACAGTATATAACTAAAACTTGAACTGATAAAATTGCATGGTATGATCCATTTACAGTAAGTACAAGATGTTATACACATGTGAGAGTTGGCCATACAATGGAATCAATATAATGAGTGAGATATGATCAAAACAAGTTGGGTGTTCTAATCTGAATAAGCTGTTTTGTAGGGACTGTTAAGGCAAGATAAACTTAAAATGAGCAGTAGCTATAACTAAGTTAAATGTAACACATAATATGAAGAACATGTCACCCAAAAATGAGCTTCTAATTCATTATAGAACTCTAGATATGATAAAAATGGTGAACATGAAGATAAAAATCAGATTTTAAGAATTAATGTTTCTTATTATTATATAAGCACTCAAAATTTTATTGTATAAAATGTAAAATAAAAAACCCACTAACTTAAGAAACTTATTTATATAAATATGTAAAAGGTTAATTAAATGGATAAATTATATAAATGGTAGTGAAATAATACTTATAAGTAATAAAAACTATAAACTTGATTTTTACGACTTTTTCGGCTATTACCGTAAAATTAACGTTTTTCGCCAATTAAAAATTAGACGATCAAACCCGTCTAATGTAAAGTTTTTAAAAGTCATATACTGATATATAAGTAACTAATACAAGTAAAAACCGATAAAACCCGAACTATAGGACATACGGACATTAACGAGCTAACTAAGCATATTGGACTAATAATTGGATTAAATAAGTTAAACACTTATAAAAAGAACTTATTGGGCTTAACCCATTTGGTCCCAACATGGAAAGTATAGATACTGATAATATAGGTATAAAATGGATTAAAACAAGTTAAAGAACTTATACTAAGCTTATTGGACTTAAAATAGGTAAGTAGGTAAAACTAGTAAACCAGTAAAAAGTTACCAAAACATAAACACTAAAATGAGTAAACAAGGATATATAAACCCACTTGATCATCATCATATGTACAAAATCATCATATGTATATTGTTATTTTGATAAAAGTCATTGGACAAGAGTCTAAGACCGATTATTATTTATATAGGTTTCCGTGACCGAAGCACGCCGGTAGCCGATAATCCGCCTTTCATTATCAACGTGAGTCTATAGCCTCGCTTTATACTAGTTTTTAAATGATTTTAAACCCGCAAGGGGGAATACATGTTTTATAAACTTAGAACACAAGATTTTTATGGTATGCTTTGTCCGTCTATGAATGGACCCGTGGTTGCCTTTAAATTGCATTAAGTGATTGCCTTTGTTAAAACCTCAATTATGGACCGTTAATTAACCTATGATGGGTTAACCGCTAGTACAATTAATAGATCTATGGGGGAAGCCGCCCCGGTTCAGTTTTTATGGACTTGTCATAGAAGCTTAGGCCCGACCTCCACACTGTTTGAACATATTGTATTGAGAAGTCAGGTATACGGCAATGTACCAATAATCTGGAGGTAACCGACAATTAATAAATCTCTCGTCTTATTAGACTGATATGGGAGTGTCTAAGGGCTCGGTTCCATGAGCTTATTGCAATTTATGCTATATACAATTATTATTGTTGATGCGAATTATTATTTGATGCTTATAAGCATGCCAGAAACTTATAATCTTTGCTTGTGCTCAAATTGATTTCATAAACCTATAGATTCACTCGGCATTTTGCTGATTGTTTTACTCACATGTATTTCAGGTAATCAAGAAGTGGAATCTTGGAGGTCACGGGGAATGAAGTTGTGCACTGCTTTTGTTGTTCAAACTCTTTGATTTATTTATCGTTCCATTTTCAAAACAAACCAATATGTTGTTTTAACTTATCGTTTGGTTACGATGTCATGGGACTACGCTACTCTGACAAATGTTTTAGGAACGATAAATCTAAAATGTCTCTTTTTGAGTCGTTCTTTATAAATTATGTGTTGTTGTATCATTGTTTAGCACCCAAAGATGTATTCCGCTGCGAGTAAATTTGGGGGTGTTAAATCTCTTGTAATAAAAATTTAAGACTTGCGAAACGAACTGTAACACCCAGAAAACTGGAAGGGTCCACTTAGGCATCATGGGGGTGCCACGTATATATTATCATGAACACTGATATATAAGTACTAAAATTTCGCAATAAAAACCTGTTATTACATCCCTAATTAAATAAAAGTGCATAAATTTAAATATAAAACGGTCCCAGTCGTTTAAAAATACAATAACAAACGAAGCATCATAGGCTTCTATCCAAGTCTTAGTTTAGTGCCAACAACCCCAAAGTTTACAACAACGTTTTCTGCCGACTTTACCTTTCGTGAGATTTGACCAGAAGTGACACAAAAGATGATATTAATTAGTAAAGTAAAGTTGACTGAACATGGACTGAAAATGGACTACAGAATCGCCAGCACGTCACATCCACGAGCTCCTGTCCCAGCTTAAGCATTCCTACCTGAGAAATAACATGTAAACCGTCAACAAAAATTGTTGAGCGAGTAACATAGGTTTAAGTAAAGTAGTATGGAACACAACACTCATTATATAGTAGTATCAAAAGTAATCATTTCAGAAGGGCTATGTGATCAGCATACCTTTCAAATGTATTATTGCATTAGCTCATGAAACCGAAACCTTAACGTAATCAATTTGCCCCTAAAGTGAGTGTTTGCTCAAACAACTCGTAATACCTCAAATGTAAATGCGTCACGTAATACAAGGACGGGGATTGTCAGTCCCGATGGATCCACCCATAACACTCGCGCTTTGCAAAGTAATGAAATAACTAACGGTTCATGATGAGGGGACTTTTGAGCACACTAAGCAATAATAGTTGTATCTAGTAATCACTGGAAGCAGCATACAAGTTCTCGAATAGCATACAAGTAAAAAAAAATAATGAGTGTATTCCATAAATGTGTATTTCTCACCCCGCGAGTAGTAAAAATATGTAATAACGAAAAGGGGCTATGTACTCACCTTTAGCAAGTGATCACAAGGAAAAAATGACTGAGCAAAATGGAGTCTTCACGGACCTATGCAATGGTGACGCATAATAAGAAAGTGTTCAATGTAGCAAATAACGTTTTAGAAGTAACGTGACATAGTATGACCAAGTAACTTGCGTGCAATGGCGAGACCTATGCTTAAGATGAAATTTGACCAAAATACTTTGAACCTACTGTAATAACATGACATTAACCTTATATGATGGTTCAAGCATTTATATGCGGGTTTCAAACACGTTTTGGGCTCGGTGCATAATGTTGAAATATTGGACTGAATTCAGTTTTCTGAAAATGGTTGTGAAGAGTTGGTCATATCTCAAAATCTATAATAGTACAGGAGGTGAGAGTTTTTGACATGTAAAGGTATTTCTCTTACCTTTAAAAGTTGGGCTAGAACAATCCTAGAACTATTGCCAATCAACGGGAAATGCACTTTTAGCGACTGACTATCAAAACAGAAAGTTGTAAACGTCTTTCGTACCCTTCGGTAAATTGAGCATAAATCCCAAACGGTATAAGATTTTGACACGAAACCAAAAAGAGAAGTTTTATTATGTCTGTGCCTACTGTAAAAAGTTATAAAATCATGTATTCAACCTTTTTACCCAAGTCAATTTACCCACGTTTTAATGATAATATTCAGATTTGACCTAGTTTAGTAAAACGACCATTCCGAGCTCATCCGGACACTTCCCGTTTCCATCCAACTCACCACATACTATGCACATCAGTGGGTATCCATTTTTCAAATAAAAACAAGGTCATATGTTTGAGAAAATTTTGACATGACCTGTTTGTTTCTGTGGTGATTTCCATACTATTAAAACGACCCCATTTAGCAACCTAACCGCAAACACGCAACTCTTAAGCTAAACCAAATCGCCACGCAAGTGTCCTAAGTCCTAATATGCCCTAAGTATTTATAATCTCAGTGGGTTTTACCCATGAGCTCAAAATCAAAGATTAATGAAATCCAAAAATGCTAATAACATCAAATTCAATATACTAGTTATGATTATACCCTCACAACAAGTATGAATCAATCCAAACACGCAAATTAAACAATTCCTCCTCCTTGATCCTTAGAAATTTCGTGGCCCTATGACATGGTAACATACCCAAATCAAATTTTTACCAAAGAATAACATAAATTGACCATTAGAAAAGAATAATTACCCATAAAAACCAATGAAAAACCAATGATTTTTTTTTGAAAATCAATCAAACTAAACCTCATGTAAAAACTTGTAACATGTGTAATTGAATGCAAGAAATAGGTTTAGGAAGGGTTTAATTGTACCTTTAAAACAATGGTTTTGTTGGAAATCAAAAATCCATGGTGGAGGGGGAGGGTGTGTGTTGTGGGTATAGAGAAAAAAAAGAGAAACGTATTTTTTTGTGTAATAATGGATTATGTGAAATTTAGTTTGACCCCATTTTATGTTAACTTGACTATTTGACCTCAAAATGGGCTTTATTCAGTTGATTTTATGATTACAAGCCCAAAATTTAGTTTTTACATATTACCCATTAGTCATGTTTAAAAGTTAGCGGGTTCCGTCCAAAACCCGAGACCCGTTCTCGTTTTAAACGAAAAACTTTCGAAATAACTCGTAAACACTTGTTTGACCTAAATTTCACTAAATTGGATCAAGGAATCAAGAATGACTAGTAATCATGTAAAAATAATTTTTCTTGCGGCGTTCGGACCCGAAAACTCAGTCCGACAACTGGAAAACGTAAAAATGCAAAAGTTCACCATTGCGTCCGTTATAGGTCTAGATATCATTTTTCATTGTTTTTGGAATAAAATAACATTATAAAGTCATATAAAACATGTCTAGACCTCGTAAATCGTGAAATACTGAAAAATCATAATAACCAATGAAAATCGAGTGAGCTGGAATAAATAGTATAAATAATTTACCAGAAAATACGAGTTCTCACAGTCGACCCCCCTAAAGGGACTCTGGTCCCTCAGAGTTCGACTGGAGAAGGAAAACGATGGGGATAAAATGCAATACTGAGGAGTATCACTAGCACAATGAAGGTTACGAGTATAAGAATACTGGAATTAAGAGTAACGTAACTGTAATCACATGACAAGTAGTAATAAACCAAGAAACATTGTCTTTCCATAAATAGAAAGAAATCATGTTCGTTAACGGGGGTGTGCCCAAAAGAAATAAAAATTACACCTGGCCAAATTGTATCAATACGTAGCAAAGTTTTACAATGGAACATTGAAATAACATCTGAAATACATAGAGTACAGTACATGGAAATAAGATGAAAATCTGAAGAAAACTAAGTAAAATGGACAAGCAGGCGAGTTAACGTCGGTCGATAAGGGTTGATACGGTCCAACGAAACGCGGAGCTAATTTACCTTTTTATCATGAAAACCAAGGTTTCACTTGGTTACACTGTTAAAATATTAGAATGCCTTAGTTAATGAAATCCGATAATATTGATTTATCAAGGACTCGGAGATTCAAAATCAAATCATTTGTAAGAAAATCTTAAAACATTAATTTCCAAGATAACCATGAAAATGGTAATTTGGGTAGAAAGACTAAAAATGAGTTTAAGAAACATTCTTAGTCGCGGTTTTGTCAAAAATGGGTGGTTATAACCAACTCTTTAACTTAAGAAAGTCATTTTTGATAGTTAAAACCTTTATGAACCTATTCGAAAAGTTTTCAATAGAACTTATAATCTTTTTATAGATACTCACGGTGTGCTTAATGCATTTGCGTTAGGGTTTTAACAATTTAACCACATGTTTACGGATGTAAAACAATTGTCACCAATTGCCAGTATGTAGATAACGGTATGAGAAAATCGATTTGATCATCGATAAAACCTTTAAAGAAAAGATAAATCATCATAGCAATGATAAGACAGTAGGAAAATAAGGAATAATCAAATTGTCGTTTCATAAGACATTCATAGTCCAAATAATTTCACGTCGATCGATAAACGAACAAGAAATAAGATTCATACTACGTCTCTCGGATAAAATGAAGTAAAAGACAAGGTTAGTGCTTTGGAAAGCAAGCAACACATGGTTTGAACGTAATAACTTCGAGTCCAAAGGAAAACGAACATCATGGCGAATGGACATAATCACACATCTTCATCAGACGACGAACGTATTTTTTAAATAAAAAAAAATGGCAACCGTAACACGGAGTCACATTACCGGGTTATCTTCATAACAGTCGTCTTTTTATTAAAAGAATTAATTTAATGGTGAAAACTTTAAAAAAAAATTGTGAATCCAACTCAAGTCAAGGAGCATTAATGACGAAATCCGTCAAAATGTTTTGTAGAATAACATGTCAACAATATCCGTCAAAATTTATTATAAGGCCGAAACCTTTAAACAATTATGTGGTCAAAGGTCGGCTTGCGAGTCGACGAAAATAAGAGTTTTCAATATCTCTTTCAATAATTTCTGAAAATACCAACTGATGACGCCGAAAGTTTTTTTTTTTATAGTGGCGGTAAATCATACGGAAGTCATAAACAATCATGATGACTTTCGCTCGCATGTTCAGCACACACCGAAAACTCGGGTGGATAAATTCCCATTCGCTGGTAATCTCTTCATTCACATTGGAGGAGTTTCGAAGATGTAGGAA
Organism: Glebionis coronaria; assembly: GCA_025667525.1. Lineage (NCBI taxonomy): Eukaryota > Viridiplantae > Streptophyta > Magnoliopsida > Asterales > Asteraceae > Glebionis > Glebionis coronaria. The sequence continues at coordinate 521,720,029 of CM046879.1, forward strand.
CGTAACTCGAAAGGGGTAGGTAAAGAAGCGATTATCGAAATGCTACAACTTGTAAATCCAGAATCTGTGACCGAAGATTCGATGAAGAGTCGACAATACGTCCATCAAGGAGATAATCAAAGGAATTTTCGAGTGGGGTTGATAGTCAAAACGTACCCGTATATGAGGAATCTATTCAAAAGAAGATGAAGGTATATATGCAGATTCTCTCAATTTGGACTACTTGCATACGAGACAAAAATTTCGTCTTTGAAAAATTTCGAGTAAAAGTTGATCCTTATCAAGATCGTAAGGTGACTACTCATAAGCTTTGCATGGCTCCTTCTAAATTATACGTAGGTGCACAACTACGTATAATTAGGAATAGCAATGCAACGTTTAGTTCGTCAAACTAGTGTTAGGGTATCTTATATATACCTATGCACCTTTTATGTTACCTTTCTAAAAGTAGATCTCGAGATAAGTTTGAAACCATTAAATTGTGAAAATAAGGCAATTCTGCAAACGTTGTATTTTCATTATTAATATCTCGAAAATCTTTGGCGATAATAATTGTTGTATAATATTCAGATGAATCAACCCATAAAACAATGTAAGGTCAAATTTATTAACCATTGTTACAAATAACTATTAAAATAGCAAGTGGTTTGCATGAGAGGAAGGAAAAAGTGACTTATCAATCGATCAATAAGGTGATGACAAAATGATAGGATTTTCGAGAGTTTAACCGAAATTATCGTAATGTTCATGACATTGATGCGATGAAAAATATGAAGAAAAGAAGTCTCAATTGCGGTCTAAGGAGGCGAATCACGAATAGCAAAGCAAGAGATAAGATATAACGGCATATACAACATGTATATAAACATATAAAAATATTAAAGGGATGCGTAAAAGCGTACGTTTTATGTTATTTGGTGAAATTATGACTTTTACAACAATGTAACATTCTTTGTCCAAACACCACTTAATCGCGTAAGTTTTCCATCTTGGTGTATGAAATCGTTTCAATGCATAAAAGAGTTAGGTGCATGTAAAGATATAGCAAGTTTTCTTTATTTTATATCTTTAAATTCATAAAGAATTGAACGCATGATCAATATCGTTAGAAAGTAATCTTAATTTACTACGCGTTAAAAAGAGAAATCGTTATCACGGGCAACTTCTTAACAGATCTCAGTCAATCATTTTAATTTTGTACGAGGAGTCCTTATCAATGTTTCTCATGAAAGACATAATTCAAATTAAGTTTATTGAAACTTTAAAGATTAGCGTTCGTATATCATAACTTGGGGTCTTGTTTAATAATGGTTCTCGACCATACACTTGGGACGATATGATAACATATTAAGTTGCATAAGGTTAAATTAGTAAGAGTAATGAAAGGTTTTTATTTAGTGTTCAAGGTAACACGCTTTGAAGTTTCGGTAAGTAAAATGTTCACTTTTAGAAGTTACCATTCTCGGAAACATTCATCACTTTGAAAACGTTTGAGTAATTTAATAGAGTTTGTCTATTACCTACAAAAGTATGTTCGTTTACTTAGTATATATGAAGCGTGCTTACTAAATGTAAGAAAAGTTTTATTTCTTAAACACTTTATAATTAATATTTTCCGTCGGTCTTTACGATGTGTTAATGTTGGTTAAAATATCCGAATGATTTGGCGAGCAACTTTTGACTTTTATTTGGCTTTCCCTTCGTTATTTCAAAACGTTATAATTGAATTCTTATTAGACGTTATTATGCTTTACAAAGCATTCCACAAGTTTTATACATTTTTCGTTGACTTTTGCAAGTCAATATGTCACCTGTATAATTTTACTATTTTTGCATATTTATTTAGTCAAAACTAATTCGGTCAAATTAACCCGCTAAATTATATTTTCGCGTTCGGAGTCAAAGAGATTTTGTATAAAATGACATTTTTGACTTTCAGTTGTATCCGAGACTTTAATCTCGACGTAAAATAACCAAAATATCCTTGTAAAAATCTGCTGAATTTTGACTTTTTATTAAAAAAAAACACAGGTTTGACTTTCAGTTTTGACCCGTTAAATCGCATTTTAAGAACTTGACCTCAAATGTGATTTTATGCAAGACGTCGATCCGAACAACTTTCGTGTTTCGCCAGAAGGCTGAAACGAACCAGAAGGCGTTCGAAATTGACATTGAAAATCGGATCAGAAGTTACATGTACGTATTTTGCTGTTTGAAAAATTCATATAAAACAAAAACTCGTTTTCGACATAACTTCTTCGTTATTTAGAGTTAAAAGGTGTGCGAATAACCAAAACGAGTGTAAAAATAAGCTCTTTCATTCTGTAAAACTGAAAATAAAAATTGACCTGATTTCGGACCTCGAAATGCGTGTACATCAGCAAACTTTATTTATATTATTTTTCTCAAATTTCCAATTGCCACAAAATATTCGTTATAAGGAATTAGAAGTCGAATTTTATATCAAAACGACCGTCTCAACTAGCTTTATCATTTTATTCGGCTAAAAATGTAACTTATAAAAATCTCGAACTTCGTTATGCGTGCTAAAGAATTCTGCAGCGCGTTAAATTTTATAAGGGGGCGTTTGGATCATGATTTTTTTTTTTTGGTTTATAGTTGTCGCCAATTCCTTATTGTTTAACTTGTTTCACCAACAATTTTCATTTACCACTTCGCATACGCACATGGCTTATGGATTCCAAAATGACGAAAAAAACACATTTCATAAGAATGAATGAAAGTAGCGGCAGAAGGGCGTTTAAAGAATACTAGTCAACAAGACTATAAACAAAAGAAACGAACAACATTCTTGACTTAATTTTCAATATTCGAAGTAAAAACTTCATAGGCGTGCGATTTCTTCCAAACTCATAATAGATACCAAAGAAAAGGCGAAATATCAATAAGTCGCGCTCCTAAGTATAAGATTTTTTTAAATGAGGAAGAATATTAGAAATCTATATGCGTAAAGCTGTAATCCAATCAATCGTTACGAACTAGACGTTTAGCTAAAAATGAGCATGACGTTTCCGAAACGTAAGCGAATATTATAATTCGAAATCGAAAAAAAAATAACCAATGAAACATGAAATTTAGAGCAATGTTCAAATGTCAAATAAAACGGTGACATAAATGAGTAGCACAGCGAGATTTAGAAAGATCTCATCGACTAAAACGCTTAGAATATCTCAACTGGAGTTATCGCGAAAACTCGCGCAAACGATAAAGGCAAGTCGTTAGAAATAGTCGGTATAGAAAAATCGGAAGAATACAAGAATGAAGTAATGAATACCGTAGTAAATTATATAAGTCTCAATATAAGTATAACTCAAGCAATAGTAAGGATTAGAGAGTACCCGTAGATGTTGACAGTTCCTGGCAGATTCTGTATTTTACACTAAGACTCGGAAAATAAAATTGAAAACTTTGTAGTTATAGACCAAGTTTGAAAAATGACTTAGTTCCCTATAACCAAGGCTCTTGATACCAATCTGTAACACCCAGAAAACTGGAAGGGTCCACTTAGGCATCATGGGGGTGCCACGTATATATTATCATGAACACTGATATATAAGTACTAAAATTTCGCAATAAAAACCTGTTATTACATCCCTAATTAAATAAAAGTGCAGAAATTTAAATATAAAACGGTCCCAGTCGTTTATAAATACAATAACAAACGAAGCATCATAGGCTTCTATCCAAGTCTTAGTTTAGTGCCAACAACCCCAAAGTTTACAACAACGTTTTCTGCCGACTTTACCTTTCGTGAGATTTGACCAGAAGTGACACAAAAGATGATATTAATTAGTAAAGTAAAGTTGACTGAACATGGACTGAAAATGGACTACAGAATCGCCGGCACGTCACATCCACGAGCTCCTGACCCAGCTTAAGCATTCCTACCTGAGAAATAACATGTAAACCGTCAACAAAAATTGTTGAGCGAGTAACATAGGTTTAAGTAAAGTAGTATGGAACACAACACTCATTATATAGTAGTATCAAAAGTAATCATTTCAGAAGGGCTATGTGATCAACATACCTTTCAAATGTATTATTGCATTAGCTCATGAAACCGAAACCTTAACGTAATCAATTTGCCCCTAAAGTGAGTGTTTGCTCAAACAACTCGTAATACCTCAAATGTAAATGCGTCACGTAATACAAGGACGGGGATTGTCAGTCCCGATGGATCCACCCATAACACTCGCGCTTTGCAAAGTAATGAAATAACTAACGGTTCATGATGAGGGGACTTTTGAGCACACTAAGCAATAATAGTTGTATCTAGTAATCACTGGAAGCAGCATACAAGTTCTCGAATAGCATACAAGTAAAAAAAATAATGAGTGTATTCTATAAATGTGTATTTCTCACCCCGCGAGTAGTAAAAATATGTAATAACGAAAAGGGGCTATGTACTCACCTTTAGCAAGTGATCACAAGGAAAAAATGACTGAGCAAAATGGAGTCTTCACGGACCTATGCAATGGTGACGCATAATAAGAAAGTGTTCAATGTAGCAAATAACGTTTTAGAAGTAACGTGACATAGTATGACCAAGTAACTTGCTTGCAATGGCGAGACCTATGCTTAAGATGAAATTTGACCAAAATACTTTGAACCTACTGTAATAACATGACATTAACCTTATATGATGGTTCAAGCATTTATATGCGGGTTTCAAACACGTTTTGGGCTCGGTGCATAATGTTGAAATATTGGACTGAATTCAGTTTTCTGAAAATGGCTGTGAAGAGTTGGTCATATCTCAAAATCTATAATAGTACAGGAGGTGAGAGTTTTTGACATGTAAAGGTATTTCTCTTACCTTTAAAAGTTGGGCTAGAACAATCCTAGAACTATTTCCAATCAACGGGAAATTCACTTTTAGCGACTGACTATCAAAACAGAAAGTTGTAAACGTCTTTCGTACCCTTCGGTAAATTGAGCATAAATCCCAAACGGTATAAGATTTTGACACGAAACCAAAAAGAGAAGTTTTATTATGTCTGTGCCTACTGTAAAAAGTTATAAAATCATGTATTCAACCTTTTTACCCAAGTCAATTTACCCACGTTTTAATGATAATATTCAGATTTGACCTAGTTTAGTAAAACGACCATTCCGAGCTCATCCGGACACTTCCCGTTTCCATCCAACTCACCACATACTATGCACATCAGTGGGTATCCATTTTTCAAATAAAAACAAGGTCATATGTTTGAGAAAATTTTGCCATGACCTGTTTGTTTCTGTGGTGATTTCCATACTATTAAAACGACCCCATTTAGCAACCTAACCGCGAACACGCAACTCTTAAGCTAAACCAAATCGCCACGCAAGTGTCCTAAGTCCTAATATGCCCTAAGTATTCATAATCTCAGTGGGTTTTACCCATGAGCTCAAAATCAAAGATTAATGAAATCCAAAAATGCTAATAACATCAAATTCAATATACTAGTTATGATTATACCTTCACAACAAGTATGAATCAATCCAAACACGCAAATTAAACAATTCCTCCTCCTTGATTGTAGAATATTGATAACCTATGAATCTATGAAGTGGGTTGATGTTTTCTAGTGAGAGAAACTAGAGAGAGAAAGTGAGAGAAAATGTGTGTGATTTTATTAATATGAAAGTGTAAAATAGAAGAACAACCAACCCCTTTCCATGGTGGAAAGGGGTATTTATACTCCAAGCCTAACATTGGGCTTGGGCCGGTCCATGACAAGCCCATAGACCGGTTCTTACTTAACTTAATAAGTAACATTTAACTAATTTCTAACTACGAGCTATTACAACATAAATCATATTGTGGAGTGACCGATACTTCTAATATACGTTAAAACGTATTTCTAACAATCTCCCCCTAAGGGAGGTCACTCCACGTTACAAAGTTCTAAACCTAGCATACTATACTAAGTCTTCGTTCTTTAGCTCGTAGTCTTTTCTTCTTTTCTTTCTTTTGTTGTGAATATGTTGATTTGATCTTTTTGGCTTTGACTTGAGAGCATTGTTCTTTGGCCTTTCACGTGCGATCTTTGCCTTTCTTGTGAACTTTGCCTCCTCGTGACTTCATGTTCCACACACTTACGTCTTTTTGTTGAATTCTTGAAAGCTTCAGAGTTTGGTACAGCGGAAGACTTCATCTTGTACTTTCTTGAATTTCTGCTGAACTTTGTTGCAAAAGACATAAGCATGTGGGAACGACTTTTACAGGTACACCGCAACACCACCGTCTTCACTGGTACACAGCAACGTCACCGTCTTCAACAGGTACACAGCAACGCCACCGTCTTTAACAGGTACACATCAACGACACGAATAAAATGGCTTTGAACATTTTATTCTAATTCGGTAGCATTTTACCTCCGGTCGGTGAAGACCGTTGGACGATATTAGATATCGTACCCGTGACGGATAGTTTCAATTAAGTAACTTCCTGACAGGATTTCGCGGGTAAACCCGTTCTCTTTATTCGACCGTCCAAAGCTGACTGCGAACATAAAGAGTGAATCACTTGGATAAATTATCCTTGTGATTAAAAGCCGTCAATTCATGAAACCTGGAACAAGTGAATTTCAATCAAGATTTTCACCATCGTTGCTTTCCAGTTGTCACGAGCTCAATTCATAAAGAATCTTGCACGTCACCTACCAAGTGCTGTTTGATGTTAACACTAGAAGGATTTCCACTCGTCACTGTGGTCAACAAAGAGTCACTCTGAGTGTTCTGGCAAGATCATATGATAATGCGAAGAGGCCTGAAACGAGTTTAAGTTCAATTAAGAATTAAACCACTGTTACCTTCCAGTTTTTCACAAGATTGGTTCTAAAAGAACCGCACGTGTAACCTACCATGAGCTTGTTTGATGTTGGCTCAAGCAGGATTTCCATCTTCATTGTAATACTTGCGTATTACTCGGATGTTCTGGCAATATTACAGGAATATTACGTAGGACTCATGAAAATCTCTTACTTTTCACAGTGTGTGAGAAAGCAAGGAATAAATGAAAAGTGTCCTAATGAGACTTTTGATGATCTCTTGGCTCTAGACTCGATTGTGCGTTTTGATTTAGTGAGCGATGGCTGGAGAGGAGTGCCACCTTTTCAATACCAGTCTATTCGGAGTAAATAAACCAATAGATAACGTGTTGATCTCCGTGTGATTAAAACAAATACCTTTTGAGAGATATTTGAGTTAGCTGGGAAGGGTTGTGCATTGCATCACTGGGTCCATGATGTCTTTCTTCAATACCGAGAATCATTAGCAAAAATGACCTCAATAGCATATGTATTGACCCGGTTTCTGCCTAAAGTTGTAAGGAGGGCTTCTTTCTTTACACCCTTTATCTTTACAATTCTTTTTCATTCTTCAACCCCTTCAATGCTTACCAATACGTCATCACTAGCACCTTGTTGTGATTGTTCCAGTGCTAGCTTAAGTACTTGGTCGGCATTCAGCTACGTTCACATTCTTTCTCCATCTTTCCTAGGACTTCTAATTCTATCTAGGGAATTGTCCTTGGGAAGATTCCATCGGCTCTGATGAATCATTGGACTAAACCTATTCCTACCACCCTTTTGTCACCACATTCGTCGTGAATTAAGTGTGTTTTGGGAAGGAATTGCCACCATGAAAAATCATTGAAAATCACTTAAGGTACTTGTGATATTGAAATCAAAAGTTTTGTACCTTAGGTGTTTTGTTCATCAAAAACGCTCCCCCTTAACACGTGCTTTACACATATTAAGTTGGATAATCGTTAAGTCTTTTTCATCTTTTAGCCAAGTATCATTTAAATCTCCTTAATCCCATTTTCTCCCCTTATCCAAAATGTTAACCATTAATATTTGGGATATTGAATGGATTAACCAGTCTTTGGGTAAAAATGAAATCGATGTTTGGCCATAGAACAAGTTATTGCTCCCCCTTAAATTAATAAGGGATAGTTGTAGTGCTTTAGTATGATATATTTTGAAAGATTTAGAATCTCGTGAGAAATTCTTGAAAAGTTATCATGCCTTAACACTACAACAAGCCATTAAAGCACATTATTCACAAATATACATATTCACAAATAATACCAATATAGAGTGACCTGAAATGTACGACCCATTAGATGGATCGTTGCAGTGTCCTGTAGTGCACTCCATATGGTCTACCACCCACGAATCTTTCCAAGCTCCTCATCAATCTACGTTCACGGAGCTTTTGATCGATCTTCTTGATCACGTACTTCGCCATCTGCCGGTAACCCGGATGCCAATCCTCTGTCATTTCTGGCAAAATCCCACCCGAGTTCAGATGCTCCAACTTTCCTCTGACTTGTAAAAGAGTCCCATCACTGTACTTGTGGAGCTCACCCACCCTCATAAACTTCATTAAACCTCGACTGTTCAAGTAGAAGATGTCGTAATTCGGGACAGAAATACCAGTATAGGGACATCTTTCTACATGTTGAGGTAGCACTTTATTCACTGGACGGGTTAGGTTAAGCTTCCTTTGATAGCTTTCGACTCCCAACTGAAGATCTTCAACTCGTGTCTTGATGACAACGCTTCGTGTGAACATACGAAGTGCTGTATTCAAAGCAATGAGGTCTTCACGAGGAATATGTGTGAGTTGATCTCTGGTCATCAGAAGCAGCATATCTTCGATATCCTCAAGGCGAATGATGGAAAAATCTCCCTGCTGGATTTTGTATTCCCTGTCATCCTCCCTTTTCAAACGAATCTCCGTCACATGATAATAGCCATTCTTGGCTTCAGTTTTCATCCCTAAAATGCTGGAGATGCGGATGTCGGATCTAACGTTGCTTCCAGAATTGACTAGGCAGCAACCCCTGTACGCCCTTCGGACTCGTTCGTCCCAATGAGATGCACCTATGACAGCATACATATCATAATTACGATTTATCTTTGGGACCCATAGTCGGTTTACCTTTTCCTCGATAAAGGGTATTGTCCCCCAGTTGGCAGCTTTCAGCAAGGTCAGGGAGGTTGCGTACTTTGATGACCCCTTCAGTAGATACACAAGATCATTGGTGACGAAGAAGTCAAGAGCAATCTGATTATCTTGAGTAGGATCCATTGGAGGTGGAGCTCTTTCTGATTCATGAAGTCCTGGCCGTTGAACGGTATTCAGAGCCTTCAGGATCTCATCGGCATAATACTCGAACTCCATTTGGGTCAACCGGGTTTTGGCGCGTAGTCTTTTATCCTTCAGGGCTTTCTTCACCAAGGATGGAGTAACCGAAGTCTTATACTCATGAGCAAGAAATGCACATAAGTCAATCGGACTGCGGATACGAAGATACAAGACATCTTTGTCAGCGTCGGTGATCGGATCATACTGCGCCGCTGCCGTGATCCAAGCCTGTGGTGGTGCAGTCTCGTCGATCTCCAACGTGTCCGCCCAGTCCCTTGTGCTTGGAATAGTAGATTGTGGGTTTTGTTGCAGAGGAGTGGAGACGTGAACATCTGCTTGTTCTGTTTCAGGCATGTCGGCAGTGTCATGAATGGGTGAGTGTTGTGCAGCTTCAGGTTCGGTTACCGATTCTGCAATCACAGGAACAACAACAATGGAACTAACAGGGTTAGTTGTAACAGGTATGGATGCAGGGATAAATGTACCAGGAATAGATGACCCTGTAGTGGCATTCACATCGTGGCGCCACTTCGATCGTCTGGATTCCGTGGAAGTAGATTTCTCCTTTGCTTTTGCATCTTTCTTTGACTTGGTGCCAGACTTGTCAGGTTTCTTTGAGCTGGCGGCCTTATCCCCTTTCTCAGGCTGTTTACCCCCATCAGCATCCTCATTATCATCCCCGTTGCTCCCCCGAACACTCTCCTCATTACCATTACCACCATCATCGCCATCATCATCATCGTCATCATCATCCTCATCATCAGTATCATCATCCTTATCATTATCATCCTCATCATCCTCATCATTCTGATCCTCATCATCCTCATCATCATCATCATTCTTATCTTCTTCTTCTTCTTCCTCTTCTCCACCAGTACCCTCTTCTTCGTCACTCTCTTCCCTTTCTTCTTCAGGGAGAATGTGGTAGGGTACCACACTTCCAAACGTCTTGAACAACCTATCATCCTCCATGATAGCGTCATTCAGGGATTTGAAGAGAGCCCGTTGAATCCTCGATTTATCAAACGATCCAAGTTCCTTCATTCGAGCTTTGAGGATCTTCTTAAGTTCAAAATCCGTCAAGTCATAAGCAATCTTGTAGGCGGCTTCTGAAGGATTGGATGATTTGATCATTAAGTTGTCAGCAGCAAGCGTCTTCAAATCATCACGCAGTTTAGGCATTAGGGATTCAATGGAGTCTTTCACTCTCTGCTCAATAGAAGCTTCAAGAGCTGCTTTTTGCTCTTTAAGGTCATCCTTAATAGCTTTAAGTCTCGTAATTCGTGCTTGATGCCTATCAGCTTCAGCCTTTTTAACCCGAGCAAGTTCTTCTGCATGAGTTTTACGTGTAAATTCCATGTCTGCAGCGAACTTGGCAATCAACTCTTCTTGAGCTTTCCTTGATGCTTCTTCACTTTGAGCTCTTCTATTTAGCTCTTGGCGAAGTTCATCCATTTCTCTCTTGTGAGTATCCACATGTTTATCCAACATTTCGGCCATCACTAATGCGGCCATTGCAGATGTTGCAGAGCTGCTTTGGGTTGATGGAATAGGCTCGGTTGTAACTGCGGTACTAAGGATGGGCTTTATTGGTGGTGGAGGAAATGGTGTTGAAACCGGTTTGGTTGGTAAGGGTTGAGTTGGTTGAAGTTGAGTTGCTAAAGGTTGGGTTGACACCATGATCGTAGGAGCAACAGACTCCTTTTCCATACTTGCTGAAATAGGGATTGATGGCTCCTTCGAAGTGGAATAATGTTCAGGTGACCCAAACTCATCAACATCATCTGGTTCCATGTACTCATCCTCAACGTCTACCCTTGCACCTGAACCACTACCGCCAGTATCTTTCCTACTCCTTTGAATAGCTATCTTCATCATTTGTTTCTCAGTTTTATCAAGAGCAGGATCAACAATGTTTTCTTCGTCACGTAGACGCATCTCATCAGCCTTACCCTTTCCTTTCTTACCCTCTGTCTTCTTCTTCTTGGTTTTGGGTTCAGGTAAATCTGTTTGCTTCCTTTTACCTTTGCTCTTAACCGTGGTAGATGAGTCTTCACCTGCTAGAAGGTTTGCCCATTGAGTCTCAATTTCTTTTAGCAAGTTCTTGTAATCATCAGATGCAATAAGCTCATCGGTCAGAAGGTGATTGGGAATGGGACCAGGAATAACCGTATTCGAATGAGTCTCTTGCCTTAAGTCTACCAAATCATCATCATCGATCGTGTGTTGACGTCTGCCTGCACGCTTATCAATGGATGCATCGTTTTCCATAAAGTAATGTATGATCAGCTTAATAAACCTAGGATACTGGTAACATTTAACCTTACCCTTCGTGTTTTTGAAGAGTTGAAAAGTAAACTCCTCCCATAGCAATGATGCATAATCAATACCCATACCTTTGAACATACCATAAAACATCTTGATGATTGGTGGACGAACAGCATCAAACCCAGTTGTTTTGGGTGTTAAACATCGGCTTAGAATCCCAAAAATAGCTTTCCATGGTTGACCAACTTTGGCAGTAGTAAACTCAGACGGGGTTCATATGTCAAGACATCCAATGGCGGTGAACATCTCCATTATCTGGTCCTTAGTTGGGTTGGCTGAGTATGATGGTAGACCTTTGAGTATCGGTCGAAAGCCAAAGATCTTCCTGAAGTCTGACACAGTAAGCGTCTGCTGCTTGTTGTCTAAGGAAAAAGTGATTTTGTTCGACGTCCTCTCTTTGGTAGCCCAGAACTCGTAAAGGTAGTCATAAGGCACTGATGCACTTCTCCTTAGCGCATGCTTGAGATGAGATTTATCAAGCAAGGCTGTACCTACCTTAAATCCATTATGGGTAGAGTGAGATACTTCCTTCAAACGGAAGTTGTTTGGAATAAACTTTAGAGATTTGGCTTCAGCAATGGCGGCGGCTTTGGTGTCTTGTATATGTTGTACTGTAGGGTTAGTCATCGTCTCTGCTTAAGATAAAACACAAAGGTTGAAACATACAAACATGAATATCAATATGACTTTAAACCTAAGCATTGAACATATGACATAATCCCTTTAGCTTGGAAACCATTCAAACATCTTCCATACTGAATAATCACTCAATTCGGAATACTTGATCTATGCTGAATAAAAATGCTATGCGGAATATTAATTCTATTCGGAACATTTAGCCTATGCGGAATAAAATCCCTATTCTGAATAAAGGCCTATTCGAAACATTTGGCTATGCGGAATAAAATATCTATTCGGAACATTAGGCTATGCGGAATAAAATCCTATTCGGAACATTTGGCTATGCGGAATAAAATCCTATTCGGAACATTTGGCGTATGCGGAATAAATCTCTATTCGGAACATTAGGCTATGCGGAATAAAAACTCTATTCGGAACATTGGGCCTATGCGGAATAAAACTCTATTCGGAACACTAGGCCTATGCGGAATAAAAATCCTATTCGGAACATTGGGCCTATGCGGAATAAATTCCCTATTCGGAAAAACTAGGCCTATGCGGAATATTCAGTCTATTCGGAAAAAGTTTCTCTATGCGGAAAGATTTGGCCTATTCGGAAAAACTTTTCTATGCGGAATAAAATAATCCTATTCGGAAAACTTTTGTCTATGCGGAAAAACCTTTCTATTCGGAAAAATAGCTTCTATGCGGAAAGATTTTTCTATTATTAATAAAAACCCTTATTCGGAAAGTCTTCTTACTCGGAAAGTTTTCAACACTTATTTTCTAATTAAGCATGAAATCGTTTGATTCAAGTGTTCTAAGGGCCAAATTAGTGCAATTAGAGTCATTCCGAATCATCCCCAGGCAAAAACCCCAATTAATTAAACCCTAATTAAGCAGTAATTTTATTCGATTAATTCTCAATTAAAAAGAGTTAATTAGGTTGTTTTTCATGAATGATTAAACCAAATTGATACCTTATGAAGATCTTGTACTGAAAGAATGAATGATTTTGAGATGAATTGTTTTGATTTCGTGTGAGTGTTTGTGTGTTGTTTGTTAATGGCGGCAAATGAGATAAACAGTGAGAAAGAAAGAGGGGGCGGGGGTGTTTTATTTGACTTAGGTCAAAAATTTGACAAGTTTCAACAAATAACACTTTAGTCCCTACATTTTCTCATTCTTTTCCTTTTTGTCTAAAATTTTCATTTTTCTTATCCCTTGTTTAACTTACACACAACTTAGTAAACACAAACTATTAGCATATCTCCAAAATCTAAAAACCATGCCTATCACTTAGAACGAACACAAGTCGTATTCTAAAGCAAAACCACTCAATTACCATGTAGCCCTTAATTTTCACAATCACTTTTGAAAATCAATTTAATGACGAAGATGATTTTAATATTTTCTCCCCCTTAAACGATGACCCGTATTCTATTTAAAGAGCTGTAGTGATTGTTTAAAGAGTCAAATATTGATGAAAGCATTTCCAATTTATATCTTGAAAAAGTTGATTCGTGGTGTCAATAAGATTTCTCTTATTTAAACAAATTAATGCACTGAGACGTACACTAATTCGTGTTAGACCAAGTTGTAAAGTAAACTTGATCCCTTTGCATGATTTGGCTTGTAAATCACGCCCGAGAAAGTTAATTCCCGTTCTGAGCCAACGTTTTCCAAAGAAATACGTGACTTTAATATGAAAACCGGGTTGCAGTCAGAAATAACCACAAGCCATAATGGGCATGTTTTTAAAAAACATTACAACTTTTATACGGACTCTATTTATGGCACCGTGTCAATATTAATCGACATTTCTAAGGCCGTAAATATTACCGTACTAAAAGACATGCCCGTTTTAAACGAAAAATATTTTTGGTTTTTCTTGATTTTATATTTTTTATGGTTTTTCTTGGTTTTATATTTTTTATGGTTTTTCTTGGTTTTATATTTTTGTATTTTCTTTTGTGGTTTATATATTTACTATAGTATACATGATCACGAACAAAGGATACTCTGAATAGTTTACCACGACTATTCAGCTGATTCTTCTGCCAACTCTTTGAGAGTCGCTGGAGTGAATGATTTCATGCCAAGCTTGTCGATCAAAAACTCGATTCGTCCTCGATCTAAGGCTTTGGTGAACATATCCGCCAGCTGGTACTCAGTAGTGACAAAATACAGCTCGATCACTCCGTTCTCCACCTGCTCCTTAATGAAATGGTAGCGAATGTCTATGTGCTTGGCCCGGGAGTGTTGAACATAGTTGCAGCAAAGGGCAATGGCGCTCTTGTTGTCACAATACATCGGGATTTTGTTAAATCCAAGACCGTAGTCAGTTAATTGTGATCTCATCCAAAGGACTTGAGCACAACAACCGGACATGGCGATGTATTCAGCCTCCGTGCTAGAAATTGCAGCGCTTTTCTGCCTTTTTGAAGACCAACTGATCAATCTATCTCCTAGGAGTTGCACAGATCCAGAAGTGCTACGCCTCGTGTCTTGACATCCAGCATGATCGGCATCTGCGTATGATATTAAAGCAATCGAGGAATCTTTCGGATACCATAGACCACGATGAAGTGTTCCTTTTAGATACCGAAAGATCCTTTTAACTACATGTAGGTGCTTTTCGGTAGGCCGAGCCTGATACCGGGCACACATGCATACAGCAAATTGCAAATCAGGCCTGCTAGCAGTCAGATATAGAAGGGTGCCGATCATCCCACGGTAAAGTTTTGGATCGACAATAATCCCATTCCTATCTTCATCTAACTTGGATTTCTCCACCATTGGAGTGTCCACGGGGTCACAATTTTCAAAGTTATATTTCTTAAGAGATTCTAGAGCATATTTGGATTGATTAATAAAGATGCCTCTGGGATTCTGAGAAATCTGTAATCCTAAGAAAAATGAAATTTTTCCCATCATCGACATCTGAAAGCGTGTGGACATTATCTTCTCAAATCGGTTTGACAATTCTATGTTAGTGGCAGCAAAAATTATATCATCAACATAAATTTGTACCAGAATCATGTCGTTGCCTTCTTTGAGAGTGAATAGAGTGGGGTCCACTTTGCCTTTGGAGAAGCCTTCCGAAATGAGATATGTTGACAGGAGATCATACCACGCGCGTGGAGCTTGTTTCAACCCATAGAGAGCCTTCTTAAGCTTGTACACATGATTAGGAAACTCCGTACTGACGAACCCATCCGGCTGACTAACATAAACTTCTTCCCTTAGTTCACCGTTCAAAAATGCCGTCTTCACATCCATTTGATAGACGATCATGTTCATATGAGCATCAAACGCAAGGAATAGTCTAATCGCCTCCAATCTAGCCACAGGAGCAAAAGATTCCTCAAAGTCTATACCCAAGGCTTGTTTATATCCTCTAGCGACCAATCTAGCTTTATTTTTCAATACCGCACCCATCTCATCAAGTTTAACCTTATAAACCCATAACAAAGTAAGGATGTTAACCTTGTCAGGGAGAGGAACCAATTCCCATACTTCAAGTCGTTGGAATTCGTTTAGTTCCTCCTGCATAGCTTCAATCCAAGAAGATTGGGTCATAGCCTGCTGCCAATTTTTGGGTTCAACTTCAGAGAGAAATGCATCAAAGTAACAATAGAGTGCATTCTCTTGTAATTGATGGCGTGTAGAGACTGGTCGATCTAGATCTCCAATAACATTCCTAATTGGGTGATCTTTTGTCCATTTAGTGCTATGGTTTTCAATCCTAGGTGGTCTGGAGTGAACAATAGAATGAGCTTCTTCTGAGGTAGACGCGGCTGAAGGGTTTTCAGGGATCGCTACACCAAAGAAAGGAAGCTCTTGCAAGTGAGCATATTCCAAGTCGTGATCAGTAGAATCCTCTTCCACATCATTAGGCACAAGTAGGGGTGATGATTCAGGTGTAGTTTGAGAATCACTTGGTGAAGGTGCATCCGGTTCAATGTGAATTGTAGATGCATTAGATAAAGGTTCATTAGCTTGAGCAACCACTTCAGGTATTGGAGCAATTACTACAGGTTCTAGAACTTCATCAGTCGGGGGATCGAAGAATTCATCAAACAACGGTTGAAACAGTTTATCCCACTCGGGCCTTGATGGTGGTAAAAATGATGTAGAAGTAGGATTATTGGGAACTAATCCGGAACTAATAGCACCGGTTCCCATCTCATGAAGCGCGGGTTCAGAGCTGTGTTGCTCAGAAGCCATCGCTGTCAGCTCATCGAAATCTGCGTCCATAGTTTCTACAATCTTGGCAAGACGACGGTTATAGATTCGGTATGCTCTTTTGGACGGTGAGTAACCAATGAAAATACCTATATCGGCTTTCGGTTGAAGCTTACCCAAGTTCTCACTATTGATGTTTGGATAACAAAGAGCACCAAACACATGGAAAAATGAAACATCGGGTTTACGGTCATGTAAAAGCTCATAAGGTGTTTTTCCATGGCGTTTCCGAAGGATGGAACGGTTTTGGGTGAAACATGCAGTAGAAATAGCCTCTGCCCACAAGAACAATGGAGCGTTCGCATAAATAAGCATGGTCCTAGCAGCTTCCATGAGTGTACGATTCCGTCTTTCAACGACACCGTTTTGTTGTGGAGTGCGTGCAGCGGATGTTTCATGTGATATACCAACTCCTTCATAATAATCACGAAGAGTCTGGTTGATGAACTCTGTACCATTGTCTGTACGAATACGGCGGACAGTGGTATTCAAACGTACCTGAATGAATTTCAGAAAAGTGATGATAGCCTTCGGTGCTTCATCCTTTGTACGTAGAAATCTAAGCCATGTAAACCTTGAGAAATCATCCACAATTACCAGAATGAATTTCTTACCGCTCACACTTTCAGTTCTCATCGGTCCACAAAGATCCATATGCAAAAGATGAAGTTTTTCTTGATTAGTGTCTTCAGCTTTGGGTTTGTAAGATTTCTTGGTGCTTTTCCCCCTTGAACACGCGGAACATAAATGGTCCTTGTGAAATTTAAGCTTTGGAAGACCACGAACTAACTCGTTTTTAGCCAGATGATTAATAGCATCAAAATTAAGATGAGATAATCTGCGATGCCATAACCATGACTTGGTCTTAGATGCTTTAGAGAGAAGACATACTGGAGAGGCGGCCATCATATCTTGTAGAGACAACGTATAAAGATTTGCACCACGAGATCCCTTCAACAAATCTTTTCCTTCCAAGTTGCGGATGAAACAAGTGTGTTGTCGAAAAGCAACCTCAAGGTTGGAATCACAAAACTGTCCTACTGAGAATAAGTTATGACCAAGACCTTCTACATAGTATACCCTAGAAATCGTCACGTTTCCAATCTGATATTCACCATACCCCATAATCTTTGCTATATGATCATTCCCGAATTTAACCGTACCAAGAAACTTGCTGACGGAATTTCGGAGCATCGAGCGATTTCCGGTCATATGTTTTGAACAACCGGAGTCCAAATACCACAGGATGATTTGGACCACCTGAAAATATCACCACACAAAGACAATGTAGAGGTATCGGAATCTGAGTGTTCCTTGTTATTAGCAGGTACAGATTTAATAATCTTAGATTTTCTAACTCTAGGTTTCTTAGATTTCCTAGCCTTCTTCTTCTTAATTGGTGGTGTAGATTCTAGTTGGCTTAAATCCTGAGGTATTTCTTCACTGATAGGCACTATAGTAGGGGCTGACCTAATTAAAGGGCGCTGTTTCCATACTTGAGTGCGAGTGTTCCTAACTAAAGGACGCTCAGACCTAACCTCAATGGATGCATTCCTAGTTAAAGGGCACATTTTTCCATCTAATGTAAAGGTCCTACCAGTGGGACGCCATTGCCAGCCAACTTGGGCACGAGTTCTACCCGTTGGCTTCCATTCAAGACCATTCTTAATAGCATTCATTTCATTAACGTGATCAATCAGACACAAATCATGACGCTGGGAAAACATACATTCATTACAATTCCAACAATTTAAATCAGAATTCACGAATGGTTTAGGCTGCTGCACAGGCGCAGAGCTTTTAGTCTTAACATGATTCTTTTTATTTAAAACTGAACTAGCATTCCTATTGTGGACTTCTACTTTCTTCTTTGTGGCACTACTAGTGGAGGGCTTGATCTTAGCTTTCTTGAGTGGCGATCCTTTAGCCTTAGTAGTCTCTTTTAATCCTGTAGAAGGCAAAGTGGGAACATTAGCAACAGATTTTAAAGGTGTCTTACTTGATTGTGCCAACGACGGTTTCGCTCCTGGAGTCTTATTAAATGGAGTGACAACAATGGGCCTATTATTAAGTAGTGCAGAACCTGGTGTACCTATGTATTGCAAATATGCCAAGCAATATTGAACTCGCTTAATATATTCATGAGCCGAATAATAGTCGCTACTTGAGGGATCTAAGGCATAAAGATCGTCTAAAATATCCCTAAGAAGATCGACATGCTTAATGGCATTCCTCATATAATCATCATAGGTAACCGGGTTTCTCTTGTGAAGCGGATTCTTATAAAGCACTACTGACTTGGTTGTTGGAGCACTAGTGGACGGTGCAGAGTCGGTAGCTAAGTTATCAACAACTTCTTGTCGGGTGAGAAGAAGTGTCTCCTTTAACTCAGCCAAAACCATATTTTTGTCTATGAGCAGGATGTTCAAATCAGAGATATCCTCGCACTTTTGGTTCAGTTGTTCAACATAAGATTGTTGTTGTGCCGCATTAAAAGCGAAGCGTTCTTCTAGTGAACCATAAAGAGCGGATAGTCCCTGTCTTGTCCGATCCATCTCCCCTAGAACAGCCGAAAGTCTCATTTCTAAGACTTGGTTTTTAGACTCTGCAGCCTCTAGTTCCATTTTGAGTGTTTCATTTGATGACACATCTCTCTTCAATCTCATTATCTCTTCCTCTTACGTCTTAACAATTGCAATCATCTTGTCACTATTCTCAACACCGTTTTCACAAACATTTGATATCAAAAGATTCTCATTTTGAGTTTGTTGTTTTAATTCTAAAGATATACAATGTTGTTCTAGTTGATTAAAGCGTTTTGAAAGTAAATTGTAAGAATCTTGTAGCTTTAAAAACTCAGCGTTAGATTCGTGACAAGACTGATTTTCTACCTCATTTACAGTATCAGCAACATTTACAGAGATATCACAAACATCATCACAAATATCATTACAAATATTCACAGCATCACAATTAATCATAGCGGATGTAAGCTCATTCGAATAATTAACATTTACAGTAGTAAGCACATCACACGAGATTACTGCAGACAAGAATCGGTCATATTCGGTTAAAATCTTTTCTTTTTCAACTAGTTGTAGTTCGTAAGCGGTGTCCATTTCATAAAACACTTTTTGAACTTCACCAATTTCAAACACAAGATTTTCCTTAAGAGATGCAAAAATTCCTTTTAGACTTTCGACAAACAGATTGATCTCAGTTTTAAACACCTCGTTCATATGTTCGAAAGCCCATTCTCCGGCGTTTAGGCCATTTGAAGTCGTATGTTCCAAAATGACCTTGTCAAAATTAGTAAAGTATTGATTAATCTCTTGCAAGTTTAACCATACAGTGCTAACAGGTGGAAGATCCTTTGGAATTTCCTTAGGACCTTCCATATTGACAAGTGTAGGAAACGTACTAGGGTTTTCTTCATCTAATATGTAGGTTGGTGCTGTTATGAGATCTTTGTCCATATGGAAGCGAATTCTAAAATCCGTTTTTGCAAGCTCCTTATTCAATTTAAAATAATCACACTCGGGATATTTTGCAGAATTGTATGACCGATCCTCATCAACTAGTTCCTTACTTGTTCGATCACCAGGAAAAACAATTGGTTCTAAGGCCAATCCTAATTGAGTTGCATTATAAAGTCTAGGACTATGTCTTAAAGCTTGTTTTGCATACCGTGGATTAGGGGGAAGGCCTTTTTGACGTGATAAGTTAAATTCTCTAAATGAAGCATCAAATAAGTGAACTAGTTGAGAAGCAGCGTATTGTCTCAAAAGCAAATAATCTAGACTTCTAATCTTATTAGTAGCATTAATCTCCATTTCATTCTTCTTAGATTCGAGTGATTCAAAATCTGTTTGAAGTTTTTGAAAATTAGTGACCACTAACTCCTTTTCTTTAAGTTCATTAGACAAATTTGCTCTTAAGTTCTCAATTTCTTGCAAGTGACCCATTTGTTTGTTTCTAAAATGATCATATTCGAGATTAGTTAGAACACTAGACGAGGGCACTAATTCCAAAGTTTGAACTTTCTCGTTGCTTAAGGTAAGCTCATCAGACAAATTCTTATTCTTAGCTAAGGTTTCTAAGAGTGCAGCATTCATTTGGCTAAGTAATGTAGCAGGAACCATGACCAAATCTTGTTGAGCAGGAGTAGGCGTTTGCGAAATGGGTCCCGGTTGTGATTCACTCAAAGTCTGGGGACTCACATTGATATTGCTATCATTGTTTGTCTCCTCATTTGAAAGACTCACCACCGAAGATTCATTCGAGTCAGCACTCTCTTGCACAACTTGATGTGGTTGAATACTAGCATCAGTGGTATTATCGGTGGTATTAATAAGTACCTCAGATCTCTTTTCTGGCCCTAAGCTGGAGATAGTTGCCATGAGAGCAGCCTTTGCAGATTGAAAGTCATCACAGTCGGAGTCATACGCATCAAGATCATCGGCTTGGTAAGCTGCATTCTGCGTAGTGACAACGTCTTGTTCAGCAATCCCTGGATCAGCAAGAAATGCAAGCTCATCTTCATCAAGTTCCCTTCCTTGTGCTTGAGCATTAACCAGATAGATCTTTTCTGCAAACCATTGTCCATCCCTTCTCCTCTTGGGTTTCTTACAATCCCTGGACATGTGACCCTCTTCCTTGCAGTTGTAACATGTAATCATTCGCAACTTGCCCGTGGAATTAGCCCGTGGAGCAGGATTGGCCATTGGTGCCTGATTGACCGTGCGAGCATTGGTGGTTGATGTGGTAGGTCTCCCCTGATATGGTTGAATAGGCTGAACCATGACCCTGCCATTCTCAATAGTAGCTTGTTGACGAGAATTGGATGAATTCCTCAACTGATTGTTGGTAGGAGCTGATCCTCTGTATCCTCGTTTGCTTAAAGTTCGTGTGAGATAAGCAGACATAGTAGTTAGCACTTCAACTGGGTCAGCTCCTTGTTGGAATACAGGAACGGGGACTTCCTCATCATCACAATACAGTGTTTGATCTGGATGAGCTGCATAATCAGTAGAAGGAATACTCATTTGATCAGGATAGCTTGTTGGATATGCTGCATTCTCTTGATAAGAAGAATATGAAGGCTGAGCATAAGGTGCAACATTTGCTGGATGAAGTTGTGAAGCATACTGTGGTGAAGGTGCATTGAACCGATATTGTTGCTGATGTGAGGTGGGTGGTTGCGGTAGAATCGAGTATTGTGGGAAGGTTGGTGTCATGTAAGGTGATGGATGATAGGATTGATGTCCCAAGATATAAGGTGTGTTGTTGTGTGACAAGCTTGGTTGATTCGCCATCAAAGCTAAGGAATCTGGGTACATACCGCGAGGAGAACGGTGCATAATCACATGCTTCTCATGCTGCTGAAGAAAAGCATAGATTTGATCTAAGTTGCACTTATGCAAATCCCGGGTTAACTTCACATCGGTAATATACTCACCCCATTCAGCTTGAGGTAAAGTATTCAAGAACTTGGTGTTAACCTGGAATGGAGCAATCACTAGATTGTATACATTCAGATCATTCATTAGAGTAGTGAATCTGAAGTAATAATCGTGTAGTGTTTCCCCTGGGCTGTACGTGAATCTATCAAACAGATCATACAGCTGACACTCCCTTTCCTGTTTGGTGAGAGACATACCTTGTAACAACACCTTTAGACGTTCCCACAAATCTTTGGCAACCGTATATTGACTAACCATACGATAAATATCATGCGGAAGAGCTTGGAGAAGTGTCTGTAGAGCCTTTTCATCAGCATCAGCAATGAGTTGTTGTGCCGGTGTGAGTTCTTCATATTCTCTTGGTCGAGACACGTTATTTGCCACAATGGTACCATAGTCAAGTGGACCATTCAAAATCGATTTGACCATAAGCCTTCCGTATGTTGGTTTGCCCTTCAAGTATTGCATCATACGGCCCTGCCATGCTTCAAACACCTCTTTAATAAGCATCGGTGGACGACTATCAGTCCTCGTTATGATCGAGATATCCGTAAGAGATGTCATCTGAGGCATTAATGAACTTGGATTCATTGTGATCACTTAACAGACTCAAAGATTATCGGTTGATCGAGCAGTGAAGAAAGGTTGAGAATTTGTGTTGTGTTGGTTGAACTCAAGATTAAATCCACTAAAGATCGTCGAAAAAACTCAAATACCCCTTGAACTTGCTTATACGGAATAACCAACTCAGAATAAACCCTATTCGGAATAACACCTATTCGGAATAATCCTATGCTGAAAATGCCCTATTCGGAATAAACTCTATGTTGAATAACCTTTATGCGGAAAACCCCTTATGCGGAATATTTCTTCAACTCGGAATATCTGGCAATTTGGCTTATTCGGAAAAAACCTCCTATTCGGAATGATGGGCAATTCGGAAAGATATTCGGAATATTTCTCCTATGCGGAAAAATTTTGGCTATTCGGAAAAATACTGGCTATTCGGAAAAATATAGGCTATTCGGAAAGTTTTTGGCTATTCGGAAAGATTTCTGCTATTCGGAAAAATTGCTGCTATTCGGAAAAACCCTTCTATCCGGAAAGTCTATGCGGAAACTTCTTCTATTCTGAATATTTGTCCTATTCGGAATGCCTATTCGGAATAAACTTTCTATACTGAAAATCTTCCTATTCGGAATCCCTATTCGGAAAGTTCTGGAAAAAATGTTTCCGAGACTTAAAAAACAGCTTTTAACTCCGATTTTTGATCCAAAACCACAAAAAGTTTTATGATTTTTACCAAAATAAGTTAAACCCAATCCTTATCAATCAATCCCAATAACAAACACCAAAAACAACAAGATTCAAGATTGATTTTTTCTAAAGATCACTAATTGATTCAAAAACTAAAAAAGCAACACAATCCTTACCTTAAATCACCCCATAGCTCTGATACCAAATGTAGAATATTGATAACCTATGAATCTATGAAGTGGGTTGATGTTTTCTAGTGAGAGAAACTAGAGAGAGAAAGTGAGAGAAAATGTGTGTGATTTTATTAATATGAAAGTGTAAAATGGAACAACAACCAACCCCTTTCCATGGTGGAAAGGGGTATTTATACTCCAAGCCTAACATTGGGCTTGGGCCGGTCCATGACAAGCCCATGGACCGGTTCTTACTTAACTTAATAAGTAACATTTAACTAATTGCTAACTACGAGCTATTACAACATAAATCATATTGTGGAGTGACCGATACTTCTAATATACGTTAAAACGTATTTCTAACATTGATCCTTAGAAATTTCGTGGCCCTATGACATGGTAACATACCCAAATCAAATTTTTACCAAAGAATAACATAAATTGACCATTAGAAAAGAATAATTACCCATAAAAACCAATGAAAAACCAATGATTTTTTTTTTGAAAATCAATCAAACTAAACCTCATGTAAAAACTTGTAGCATGTGTAATTGAATGCAAGAAATAGGTTTAGGAAGGGTTTAATTGTACCTTTAAAACAATGGTTTTGTTGGAAATCAAAAATCCATGGTGGAGGGGGAGGGTGTGTGTTGTGGGTATAGAGAAAAAAAAGAGAAACGTATTTTTTTTGTGTAATAATGGATTATGTGAAATTTAGTTTGACCCCATTTTATGTTAACTTGACTATTTGACCTCAAAATGGGCTTTATTCAGCTGATTTTATGATTACAAGCCCAAAATTTAGTTTTTACATATTACCCATTAGTCATGTTTAAAAGTTAGCGGGTTCCGTCCAAAACCCGAGACCCGTTCTCGTTTTAAACGAAAAACTTTCGAAATAACTCGTAAACACTTGTTTGAACTAAATTTCACTAAATTGGATCAAGGAATCAAGAATGACTAGTAATCATGTAAAAATAATTTTTCTTGCGGCGTTCGGACCCGAAAACTCAGTCCGACAACTGGAAAACGTAAAAATGCAAAAGTTCACCATTGCGTCCGTTATAGGTCTAGATATCATTTTTCATTGTTTTTGGAATAAAATAACATTATAAAGTCATATAAAACATGTCTAGACCTCGTAAATCGTGAAATACTGAAAAATCATAATAACCAATGAAAATCGAGTGAGCTGGAATAAATAGTATAAATAATTTACCAGAAAATACGAGTTCTCACACGAACATCGCCCGTATATTCTATAATCGTATCTTAAGTTCGTGTTACGTCGTGAATTCATATTTTATACTTTCGCTTTATATGTTGTCGTGATATATTAATTATACGTAAATAATTATCGTGCATTTAGTAATTATTCGAAATACTTGTCGTGAATTAAATATATATACTTTTCATGTCGTAAATGAAGTATACGTTATTACTTGTCTTGAATTCATGATCTTTTAATTCCATGTCATATCTTGTTGTGCCGTATTAAATATACGTAGTTACTTGTCATGATTATATTAAATAATAAAGTTTAATTTTAATGGTATTTTTAAACTGGTTTTACAAATGGAATCTTTTCGATATCAAAATGGTTACAGTTCTCCTCCTTGTGGTAGAGCTTGAGTGTATGTCCATTGACAATAAAAGTTGTGTTGTCTCTACCATACAGCTCAACACATCCGGATGGATACTGGTGTTTCACTGTGTAAGGTCCGGTCCATCTCAAAGTGAGTTTAGGATGTTTGAATTTGTATTTCAATATAAAGAGGAGTACTCTATTTCCATACTTGAATTCTTTTCTCATTCTTAACTTACGATCATGCCAAACTTTAGTTCGTGCTTTATATAAACGATAACTTTCATAAGCATGATGTCGAAATTCATCTAACTTATGAAGTTGGAATATTCGTTTTTCTCCAGCTACAATAAGATTGGGATTGCAGTTCTTTAGTGCCCAATATGCACGGTGTTTAATTTCAATCGGTAAATGGCATGTCTTTCCATACAAAAGCTTGTATGGGGTGGTTCAAGTTGGTGTTTTGAATGCGGTACGAAAGGCCCAAAAAGCATCTTCTAATTTTTTAGACCAACAAGCACGGTTGTTTTTTACGATATTTTCAAGTATTCGTTTAAGAGCTCTATTAGTATTTTTAACTTGGCCACTCATTTAAGGGTGGTAAGATGTGGAAAATTGGTGGTTAACTCCATATCTTTCATGTCTTTGTCCATGAGTTTGTTATAGAAATTAGTTCCTCTGTCGCTTATGAGTGCTTTTGGAATTCCAAAGCGACAAAATAGTTTCTTTAGGAATACTATAACAAATCTTGCATAATTTGTTTGCAAGGCTTGAGCTTCGGCCCATTTTGTTGGGTCTAAAAGTTGATGTGGCAGAAACTCAAAATGAAGAAACATCAAGACGTTTGTTCAAGCAGCTGACACGGCATGTCTAACCGCTGACAAACATCCAGGCGCTGATGGAATTATATTTAGAGGATATATTCAAGATATTGTGTGTTGGGAATAAAATATAGCCAGTCTACTTGAGCGCTGACAAGAGGAAAACAAGCGTTGATAGGAAGAAAACAAACGCTGACAGATCAAGCGTTGACAAGAAGAAGTCAAGCGTTGATAGGTTGAAGACAAGCACTGATGGAAAGATTTAGTCTACGCGTATATTGTTTCTAGTTTGTTTCTAGTAAAGATAAGTTCAACATTGTATTTTCTATAATTATCTTTACCTAGAATAGTTGATACGTAGACTCTTGTACAAGGCTTCTTATGTCTATAAAAGAAGACTTTTAGGTTATTGTTCAATACAATTTTTCATACGTTAAAACACTTTCATTGTAAGCAAGTTCGTCATATTCAATCAAGTGAAAGTTTGTTTACATCTTTGTGTGTTCTTGTTTAAGTGTTAATTCCGCATAACACTTAGATTACTTTATAAATATACAAATGTTTCTCTACGTGTATAACTTGATCTAATCTCGTATACATAAAGCTAAATCGATCTAAGTTTGGGATCAACATTGTGGACCGATATTTAGAATATAGTTTATCTAAATAAAATATATAGATGTTTATTCATTCTTATCTCTTGTAAAACCTATTCCTACACTACAAAAGGAACCAAGGGTATTAGGTTTTATACATATTATTCATTCACAATGTAAACCTAAAGCGTGTGTCGACTAGGCGTGGGATTAAATGTATACACACCTAGTCGTTGTCTATTATTAATATAATGAGCAATCGTTGGGAGAAATTCATCTTGTGTTCTTGTGTTTAAACACCTTGTTAAATGTTTTTCATTCTATTCCACCTTGATTCAAACAAGTGAATGAGAATCGTTCCTAGCAGCCTAAAGATCGGAATCTATTAGGTTTCATCGATTGGTATCAGAGCCTCGTGGCTCTCGATGCTAGGACCAACAAGGTGTTCATGTTAGTAAATAAGTAAGAAAATCCGTATTCGGGTTTTCTAGGCAGTTTTGTGTGCGTAACAGCAGTCAGAAGGCCATAAATTTTTATTGAACCATTGGATCGTCGTGAATTTTTTTTCTAGGAGTTCTTGACACACGTGTCTAGGATCTCACCGGAAGGATTTTCCTGATAAGTCTCCAATAAAAAATTATACACAGTCAAAGTAGGTTGTAGGGATGGTCCTCGTTTTTAGGGTTTGATCAAAAACCCTAGATCTGTTTGTTTGTTGTTACTCCATTAAGATTACATGCTGTTAGCCTTGGGGAATTATGGACCGGTGATGAACCCTAACAGCATGTTGGAACTCATGGTTGCAGCAGATCGAGTAGTAGGCAGCAAGACAAGGGTTTTTCACAAACCCTAGTTCTATAATTCGAGGATGAGTAGCAGCAAAACCTTAGGGTTTCTTAAACCCTCGATGTATGATGGAGTTGTGGATAATAAATCATGAATGAACACTAGACATTCATCATGAAGGGATGAAGGCAGCAGGTTTCGTTGAAGAACATGTATGTCTCTTTTATGATATGTGGTTGACAAACAGGAAGATTGACCAAGATTCATCTTGGCTGCTGATTTATTTGTTCGTTACTGTGATTATGTTGTCAACAACAGTTCACATGCCCACTCTTGATGACTCATGGACATGGAGAATCAGAGATATATGGTATGCGAATAATATTTTGCTATGCTATTATTCTAAGGTTCTGTTATGTGGACGCATGATATACTGCATGTATATCTTTATTAGGGGTTTATTCGTTTGACTGAGGAGATTGACACTCAGATATTACGTGGGATAACTCAGTTATGTTCCTAATTTATTGGGATCATGATTGATATTGTCTCTTGTTTATCCTCGATCCACATGTGGAAAATATGGAATAGATTTTTATAGTTTCATATTTTTGCTTAGCAGATTATAGCCTACGTTATTTAAGGAGATATTAGCATGGTTTTGACTTTCTATTGCATAATTTATTCTTTCCTAATTTATGTGATTGGGATAAAACGTGTGATGTGGGGAATTGTACTACTTTGGACGAAAATAAAGTGGTATGATTTAACTGAGAGTTTACAATCTAGCTGATGTCATATTTTTAAGCCGTGTCATGATAGCTATCTTTCAGCCGCTGGCGCTTGTAATTAAGCCACTGACAAAGCATTGTTCATCCTCTGACAAAAGACATAGAGTTGTCCGAGATATAAGGTTTCATTCACTGACAAGTGTTGTCCGATATTGGAAAACACATACTGTAGGGTTATTGGACAGTGAAGGATCTCAGATAAAGGAGGAAATGTTGTTTAAAAATTTGATTCGTTTTTGGCACACAAAACGAGGTGATTATACACATAAGTACATGGGATCTCTTTTTTTATTCAGAATATCATTATGATATTTATGGCTCAGATATTTTTCTTAGAAGAAGTATATGATTAAGGGGAATAATTCTTATGGTAAATTTGATGCTTGAAGTAGATTTTTGCGAGTTTATGTTTTATCATATCTTTAAAGTCAAACAGCCACTGACTTTGATGATAACTTGTTCGTACTTTAATGGTTGGTGACGAAGACTTGTCAATTCTAGCAATTGTTACCTTGCTATCACTTGAAGGAGTTACATTATCATGCTCAGTGTCTCACAAAAGGATGAGGATTTTGACAATGGGATCGAGGTCTACTTATATTTTCCTATCGGTATAAGTTCAACGTCACGTGGATAATACAAGACATGGAACATAGGTTTGGGTTATTCTATTTCTACATTAAGATTATTGTATTTATTTTTCTTCAAGGTCATTACACAGAGCCTACATTTAGAGAATATTCGATTGCATACATTGTTTCCTTCCCTATTTGATGTGACAAAAAGGGGAAGATATACATGCTAGACTTGAGGGGAAGCAATTTGAAGATGATGTACCACTTACAAGAGATACACAAAGAGTTTTGCCAACATCAACTAGGGGAAGATTGTTGGGTCTAAAAGTTGATGTGGTAGAAACTCAAAATGAATAAACATCAAGACGTTTGTTCAAGCCGCTGACACGGCATGTCTAGCCGCTGACAAACATAAAGACGCTGATGGAATTATATTTAGAGGATATATTCAAGATATTGTGGACCGATATTTAGAATATAGTTTATCTAAATAGAATATTTAGATGTTTATTCATTCTTATGTCTTGTAAACCCTATTCCTTACACTATAAAAGGAACCAAGGGTATTAGGTTTTATACATATTATTCATTCACAATGTAAACCTACAGCGTGTGTCGACTAGGCGTGGGATTAAATGTATACACGCCTAGTGGTTGTTTATTATTAATATAATGAGCAATCGTTGGGAGAAATTCATCTTGTGTTCTTGTGTTTAAACACCTTGTTAACCGTTTTTCATTCTACTTCGCCTTGATTGAATCAAGTGAATGAGAATCATTCCTAGCAGCCTAAAGATCTGAATCTATTAGGTTTCTCACATTTTGATACATAGTCGACGGCGACTAAAATGTATTCACATTTATAGGATTTAGGAAATGGTCCCATGAAGTCGATACCCCACACGTCAAATATTTCGTAGACTTGGAAGAGGCATTTCATCTCTTTTCGAAATGTTTCCAGTCCTTTGACATGCTTCACAGATGCGAACTAAGGTATGAGCTTCACGAACAATTGTAGGCCAGTAAAAACCTGCGTCGAACACTTTCTTAGCAGTTGTGTTCGCGGCGTAATGTCCTTCGGTCAGTCCGTAGTGACATTCATCGACATTTTTTGGTGATTCAGATCCAGAAATACAACGTTAGATCATTCCATCGGGACATACTTTGAATAGATGAGGGTCATCCCTTTCGTAAGATACCTACAGCCAAATAGTTCGCAAAGTCTGCGAACCATGGTGTATCACTAATATTTACTTGCATGATATGTTCGTCGGGAAAATAATCAATTTCCTCATCGCTTGAATCAACATTCACAATGTGAGATAAATGATCGGCTACAACATTCTTTGCTCCTTTTTATCTTTTATTTCTAAATCGAATTTTTGTAAAAGCAATATCCATCGTATGAGACGAGGCTTGGCATCTTGCTTTTTAAACACGTATTTTAAAGTTAAGTGATCGGTGTAAACTATTGTTTTGGACAAAATAAGGTATGCTCAAAATTTGTCAAACGCATAAACTACGGCCATGAGTTCTTTTTCCACGATGGTGTAATTTGTTGGGTTGCGTTTAGAGTTCTACTAGCAAAATAGATGGGGTGAAATTGTTTTCCATCCTTTTTTCCAAGGACGGCTCCAAGGCATGTTCACTTGCATCACACATAAGCACAAATGGAAGATTGTAATTAGGACTTGCGATAATCGGTGTGCATGTAAGCTTTGCTTTGAGAGTTTCAAATCCTAGAAGGCATTCGTCATTGAAATCGAATGTTCTTTCTTTTTCTAGAAGTTAGGTTAATGGTCTCGTGATTTTCGCGAAATCTTTAGTAAATCGACGGTAAAAACCGGCATGACCTAAAAAACTTCTAATGCCTTTAACATTAGTAGGTGGTGGGAGTTTCGAGATTACGTTTATTTTTAATTTGTCAACTTCTAAGCCTGCGCTAGAAACTTTGTGTCCAAGCACAATTCCTTCTTTGACCATAAAGGGACATTTTTCTCAGTTTAGCACACGATTTGCTTCTTCACAACATGCTAACATTTTTTGGAGATTAGTAGGACATGTGTCGAAAGAGTTTCCAAAGATGAAACAATCTTCCATAAAAAAATTGATGGATTCTTCGATCATATCATGAAAAATAGCAATCGTACACCTCTGAAAAGTAGCAGGGGCATTGCATAGGCCAAAAGGCATGCGCCTATACGCGTAAGTTCCAAATGGACAAGTAAATGTGGTTTTCTCTTGATCCTTAGGGTTGATTGGGATTTCAAAATATCCGGAGAAAACATCAAGGAAACAAAAGTATTCATTCCCTTCGAGTCTTTCTAACATTTAATCCATAAATGGTAAAGGAAACTGATCCTTCGCGGTTGCTTCGTTTAATTTCCGATAGACAATAAAACTCTCCATCCGGTGATGGTTCGTGTTGGTACTAACTTGTTGTTTTCGTTAGTCACTATAGTGATACCTCCCTTTTTAGGTACACAGTGGATAGGACTAACCCATGGGCTATTGGCGATTGGGTATTTTATTTCAGAATCGAGGAGTTTAACTATTTCCTTTTTGACAACATCTTTCATGTTAGGATTTAGTCTCCTTTGTTTTTGTACGACTGGTTTCTTGTCATGCAAAAGTTGGATTTTGTGTTTACAAAATGATGGACATATGCCATATATGTCTGAATTTTTCCAAGCAAAAGTTTGTTTATGCTTCTTTAGAACTTCGAATAGAACAATTTTATTTTCTTCCAAAAGTTGGGATGAGATAATTACAGGGAGTAATTTTTCTTCATGAAGAAATGCATATTCCAAGTGTTCAGGAAGAGGTTTGAGTTCCAAATCCGTAGGAGGTTCTCCCACAGATTTATTAACTTTGAAATCGGTTTCAAAAGTTACGGTTTCAAGGGGTGTTTCTTTTTCTTCCTAGGGGGTTTCGATTGGTTCGTCGATGTGAACGGCTATGAAGGCGTCATATTTAGCAAAAAGTTCTTTTTCAAGGATGGTTCCTTTGATAGAATATTAAATTCCGCTTCCTTTATCAAAAAGAGCGTCGAAATCGGCTTCAACAACTTCGTCAGTGACATCAATACTAAAGCAAGTATCGTCATTAGAATACGAGTGTTTCATTGCTTCGTCGATAAAAAAAATTGTATCTTCTCCAACTCCAAGGTTGAGTTGTTTTTGTTTTACTCAAATTACAGCATCAGTTGTATTCAAGAAGGGTCTACCAAGAATGAGTGGTACTTTGTTATCTTCTTCCATTTCTAGAATTACAAAGTTGACTGGAAAAAAAAAATTCCGACTTCTACGAGCATGTTCTTGACTATACCCATAGGATATTAAAAAGATTGGTCCGCAAGACGAACGCTCATTTTTGTGGGTTTGAGAATATCTTTTGAAATTTTAGCATACAAAGAGTATGGCATGATGTTGATGCTAGCGCCAAGATCGGCCAGGCGTTACATGAGTATGAGTGATTGAAAGTACATGGAATAAGAAAACTTCTAGGATCTCCCAGTTTTGGTGGTACTTTGTTTTGAACAATGGTAGAGCATTCATCATTAAGAAAGGCTGAATAAATCTCTTCAAACTTATGCTTGTTTTCAATTAGCTCTTTAAGAATTTTCCATAATTTGGCATTCCAGCTAGAACATCGACTAAAGGCATATTGAGTCGAACTTCTTGGATTAAGTCGAGGAATTCACCATACTTAGCTTGCATCGTTTGCTTGCGTACGCATTGAGGGTATGGTACTTTTGGTTTGTATGGTTTTGGTGATGGATTTGGTGATGGATTTAGTATAATGTATTCAGTGGTTGTGGTTTTTGTTGGTTGTGGTTCATCGTCCTCATCATCACTGAATGAGTTTTCGATGGGTATATCTTGGGTTGGTTTGGAAGGTGATTCGTGAGATAAACCACTCCGCGTGAATACGACATTCACATGCTCGTTATGAGCTTGCGGTGGTTGGTATTTGTTTTTGTTCTCTGGTTTAGGGTGGGTGTTGCTTGGTAAAGAACCAAAAGCATTATTTGATTGTTTGTCCGCAAAGCGAACAAACTTAGCTTCAAGGTTTTGAATGGAATCTTGGTGGTTTTTGTTTCAAGTCTCGAATTTTGTTTTGAGATCAGTGAATGTATCTCACACGAAAAGGTTGTTTTCCTTTAAGATTCAATGAAGTTATCGAGTTTGGTTTCGAGAGTAGGGTTGTCTTTGGTTTGAGTGGGTTTCTTTTCGTCTCTATTGTAACTTAGTCGATCGTTTGATCTCCAGTTATCTCGATCACGATTGCAATAATCGTTATAGAAATGAGTTCGACGAAAGGTGTTCATAAAATTGGCTTCTTCTTCTTTTGTCATAGGTGTATCATCGTCATCACATTCACTAGAAGGGTGGTTTCCTCCACACTGTTTGCATGATTCACGATATTTTTTTTCATCTCTTTATATGGGTATCAATTTTAAGAGACATGGCATCCATGCGAGCCATTAATTTTCGGTGTCGGTTGTGTTGTCGCTTTCTTCGCAAAAGCTACGGTTTTTCGAGGGTTTTTGGTTTTGTCGTTTTTGGACCAATCAAACTTGAGTAAGACTTTATCGTCCAAAAGTTGGTAAGCTTGTTTTGGGGTTTTATAGAGGAAAATACCGCCCGCTGCAGTGTTCAAGGCATCTTGGGTAGTATCATCAAGATCATGATATAAAATCTTGATTACACTTTCTTTCTTGAGTCCATGACCATGGCAGTTTATGAGGAGTTCTTTCATTCTTAAGCATGCGTCAGTGAGAGTTCTCGATCTTGTTGAGAAAAGCTTCGGATTTCTCTTAGGAGTTTTTCAAATAGGGCAGGAGGAAAGAATCGGCTAATGAAAGCAGTTCTAAGACCTTCCCATGTTCGAATGGTTCCTTCGTTAAGGTTGTCAAGCCATGACTTGGCTTCTCCAGTTAGAGATGATGGAAACATCATGAGTTATATGGCTTCGGCTTGTGCTTCTCCATAGTTGAACATTTTGCAAATTCCGCTGAATTCATGGATGTGTTTGTGAGGATCGGTTTTGATTCGACCATCGAATTGGTTGTTTTTGAAAAGTGTCAAATGGTTTCCCTTGATAGCAAATTCGTTTGCGACTTCAGGTAAAACGATTACGGAGCTAGGAGTTGGTGCGACAACTCTTTCGGCTAACCACATAGGTTCATCATCGGTCTCCGACATTAGATCGTAAGGTTTGATAATTCTAGTAAAGAATAGGAATTGAGAAAGGTTATCAAATGGTTGGTTGAATTCGAGGGTGTTGAGGTTGTTCGTGTCTCCTTTCTAAAGATACACGACGATGGCGTCGATGTAACCTACTGTTAAAGGTACGTTTAGGTTCAGATAATGGTGAAACGGGTTGAGTTTCGGATGAATGGGTGTGCATTCAACCACAATTTGTTGTTAACAGATGGAATGTGTGGCGTACTTAGAAAAAAGTACAACGTACTTTGGAACGCTACAGGAAGTGCGACGCACTTCTGAGTTGTGCGGCATACTTTCTGTACTGACATAAAACGGTTCAATCTTCGATGATTGATGTAGGATTTTCGTATACGTTTTAGGAAAAACGCGTATGAGTGGCAAGTATTAAGTCTTACGCTTTAGGAAAAACGTAAGATCGAATAAGTGCGAGTTCGTTCTCGAAGGAGGTGTGTGAATAAGAGTGCCAATATGTAATATCAAAGTTTGAATTAGTGTCGATTTTGGTTTAGAAGAGAGAAAAATTAAAGACGATCTACGGCTATGATTACACTACAACGTAATGACGTAAAACGCGAACGTAAATACGTAAAATGGGACAAAATTAAAAATTAAACCTAAACATCAATTAAAGTTAAAACAAAGTCTAAATAATATAAATAAGAATAAAAATTCAATAAATAAATTTTAAAACCTTTTATTAATTAAATATTCAATTTTAAATGCTAATTAAAGCCCTAAAATTAAATATAATTACGAAAAAGCCCAAAATATTATTTATTGAACAAATAACTCACTTATATTATTTAAAGACTAAAAAGTATTTTTCCTAATTTTTAAATACTATTTTTCTATTTTTAAAATGCTAAAAACAATTTTTAAACTAAAATAATGAATAAAAATATTAAAATAATGCTAAAATTAATTTGATTATTTGAAAATCCTAAATTATGTTACTTAACAGTAGAATTGAAAAAAATTGAAAACAAAACTTTTTTACACTAAAAGACAAAACAGATTTAAATAAATGCCTAATTAAACTTAAATTAAATCTAAAAATTACTTATAAAGGTGAACAATAAAATATTTTAAACTAAAAATCTTAAACTAATTTTCTGAATCTAAGAAAATTTTTCAAACAAAAAAATATGAAATTTTTGCACTAAAAAACAAAAACAAAAATAATTAAAACTAATTAAAAATACAATTAATTCTAAAAAATAATAAATGAACAGTGACTGAAAAATAAACTTTATAGAAAATTCAAAAATAAAATAAGAAAAGTAACAAAATTAAAATCAAGTAAAAACTCCTAAAAAACGTCACTAAAGACAAAATTTTAAAAAACTGAAAGGGACACTTGACTTCTTTTTGTCTGTATGTGTAGCAGTAGGAACTGGGACACTAGCAGTGGGAACTTGGTTCCCACTGCTTTCAATAAGAAACGGGTCTGGGCACTTATGTGCTTAGATCTTGCTTGTTTCTGGATGTTCTTGGAAAAGATTGGCACCCCCACAACCAGTTGGGTTGTGGGGAGTCAGGAAAATTACAAAAACAACACTTCAAACACAGAAATCACATGTACAAGCACATAATCAGTTACTGATGTGGACAATAGGGTCTGGTGGGACTTTGCTGGTGCAGTTGGCAATTTGGTGTGTTTTGGCTCACCAAATCTTGCTCAATTCAACGCCAAATCACAAATAAGCTACTTGCAGCCCTAAACCAACAGAAAACTTAACAACTAACCAAGATTTGAAATCATGAAAAACTAAAATCAGGCAGATTAAGGACTTACTGATTTTCCACCAATTTCAACACATGCAAACCTTGTTTTAAATCTGATTTCTCTTCTAACAACTACTTAAAACAATGTAGCACAACTATTGAAGCATGTTTAGACAGATTTCACCTGATTCTTGTGTCATTCAAGCCAAGAAAACCTCAAAACGAAACACCCCATTATATAGCTGTTAACAGATTTTGCAAAGGATTTTATACAAAAACAATCTAATCTGATAAAGATCTACTCACACATGTAAAATAAACATAAACAAGCATGCAACAACACTTAAACTAACATCATAACCAGAATCACTCAAAACACAATAGCATGCCAGATCACAAATCCAAAGCCAAATATTCAAACCAAGGGATGGTTTAAGCCTGAAAAGTACCTTGTGGGACCCACATCCGGGCCCTACTATGGCTGAAATGCCATCTCCATCAAGCAGGCGGCTTGAGCTAGGACTTGTGAGATGCTGTGTAGAGAGATGATGGTGTTGACTGCTCAGTCAACACCCTATATATCTTCAAAAAAAGGATTGTACCTGCTAAGAATACCAAACACAGTGGTGAAAGCAAATCAACAATAAGGAGCCTATAAGCCTAGCTTATGACTTAAGCTAGCTTATAGGGCTTATGTACTGGATGAAACAGAAAGTACAAGGATATCACTAAACTTTTTGAAAACCAAACTAAAAACCAAATTTTTTTTTGGAATCAACTTCTTTTTGAAAACAAACCAACACAAGTGAAAGCTACTAGCTTATACAAGTTTGCTCAACTTGTTTGATTGTCAGTCAAACAAGCTGTCAAACTCCTATTACTATCACCAAAGAGACAGAAGTCTTTGCCAATTGTCCTTGAACAAAGACCACGTTTGATTGACCTTAAACTATTGCAAGAAAATGAAGTTTAAATTACTAAAACAGGAAAATTAAAGGAACTCAGAATCAAATGCAAGCTTTTTAGAAAATACTTTAACTATTCATTGACATAAAAAAAAACTTTACAAGAAATTCTAGAACAAAAGGGGATACCACATATTGGTCCTCCTTATATACTACTACAAGAAGAATCTAGAATCAAGAATAAAAACGTAACCCTAGCTATTGAGTTTCCAAATCTTCCCCTTGAGTGGTTTGAAAATTCTTGGTCAAAAGCATCTTCATGTGATTTCTGAATGCCCATGTGAGTTGCCAGCTATTATGAGATGATGAGGGGCGTTGGATGAGAAGTAGAGGACAAGAAATCCATTTTAGCCGTTTGATTTATGCTAGGATTCCTTTGTTGCTAAAAATAGAGGTACATGGGAACATGGGTTGGGGACCAGGGGTGAGTGGGTGGAGAAAAAAGTGAGTGGGATTTGTTTAAAGGATGGTAAATTACTCATATGGAAGTGATTAGACAATAACCCTTTGATTTGGGTTTTTTTGGGTTTATGAGTTTAGGGAAAGCAGCAGGTGAGTGTTTAATCATGGTTTAGGGATTAATAACTTTAAAAATCTGTTTGCCACCAAAATTAAGTTTAATAAATCTGGTTTAAAAATAAAGGGTGAGTGGGGTTTGACGTGTAAGGGGTGGGTGATATGGAGGGTATTGATTGGTGGGTTGACCAGTCAAAGTGAGGTGGCGGGTTGGGATAGGTGGGGGAAGGTTTGCATGTTT
The DNA here is from genome assembly GCA_025667525.1 of Glebionis coronaria. Lineage (NCBI taxonomy): Eukaryota > Viridiplantae > Streptophyta > Magnoliopsida > Asterales > Asteraceae > Glebionis > Glebionis coronaria. The sequence continues at coordinate 521,757,112 of CM046879.1, forward strand.
GGACAGTTTTGGCCCCCCAATTCCCAATCTCTTGTCACTTTAAAGTAAACAACCCATAATGTGCTTTCCTTTGTTTATAAGTTTTGTTTTTCCCATTTTGGCCACCAAAGGTTTTATAAACTTGTTCCAAGGACATAATATGCAAATTCAACATTCTCCAAGGGTCTATCATGTATAATCTTCAATCATGGACGACTTTTCTTGCCAATGATGATTTCTTCAAGGTCTTTTCTTGCCAAATCTTCAAAGATGAGGGACCAATGTTGCTAATCTTCAAAACTTCAAGGACTTGAATGGAAATTCATGATTCGGGTCTGGTTCTTTGTGCGTCTTTGTTTCTCGTGTTCGTTTTTGCTTGATTCTTGTAATGTTTTGGTGAATTCACGATATCCGTACCTAAAATACACAATGAACAAACACAAGCATATATTTGGGTATTTTGATGATATTTTTAGCATTTTAAGCCCGATTTGGACGATGAGACTATGTATAATTACAGTATCATCACACCCTATTCTAAACCATTGTCGTGTCCCCACGCAATGCTAGAATTAAGTATCATAGAACTTTCAAAGTTCATTTTATGGTGACATTTATTGAAGACATAAATTTAAATAAACTACTACACGTGTTTTAGACATAATGTATTGTTTTCATCAAGATAAAGTGACTTTTGGGATCATAGAACAAGAACACGTGAATGCTTCGTTAGAAATAATTTCGTCGTCCTCGATTTTCACCCAATTCCATGCTAAGCGTGTAACGAGATCATTGTTATTATAAGTTAACAACACGATCATATCTCATGAGTGTTAATTACGAACCTAAACTCCCTTATTCCTACCAGGTATCTCTTATATTTTATTTTTGTCTTAATGATCACGAGGATACATCATTGACTTATGCGTGAATAGAGATTAAGTCTAAAAATAGAGTCTTAACGGTGTAACCAAAATCATCGAATTAATAATTCATCCTAATAGACAACGATGTCAAAAAATTAAGTCAACAAGAAGGATCGATAAACACGATTTTATAACGGTTTTGAACATGAGACTTATTACCAAGACTCTTATACGCCCCCTAACGGAAGGGCCTTATTATCATAGGTTTACCTTCATCTTTTATTCAACTCCGCCATGGAGCTTTTATTATGACTTCGGTCTTGCCTTGCCTTTTATTATCCGCCATCATCGGTGGTTTTATTATGGCCAAAGACGTATATCCTCACGCTAAGGAGAATGTTGGATCTTTAAAGCTTCAAAGATTAAGGCTTAATTCACTTTCAGTTTGGGCATAGATTTTTCGGCCTGTGAGCTTCAAATTTTTGCTTAATTTAGGTGAGCACTTGAAATCTTATTATTAGGTGAAGCTTTCGATTATTCGGGTACCAATACTTCAAAACCGTGACGCTGGCGATACCTTAATGTTTTCCCAATTTAATTACATGGAAGCTACTAAAACAAATTAGAAACCAACAATAGTGACTAAACCGCTAAATCAATATTTATTAACAATTTATTATATAAAAGCGTGGGGATAATAAGCTAATAATTACTACACATGAGATCATGAAAGATTACGAGACTTATAAATAACTCTATCATTTCTCGTCCTAATTTAAGAGACTTAGCATAAAAAGTTAAGGAATCGTAGCTAAGTGCTCAACACGCACGGTCGAGTAAAAAATTACTCTTATTCTCACCATCGGAAAACCTACATTCGTGTCTTAAACACTTATGAAAAATTCGAAAAAATTTAAAATTTGGCCATTTTTAGCCTTATTTTGCATAAAACGATAACAAAAAGATGAAATTTTGGATTGTGTGGTGACGTAAGCAAGGTGAAGTATCTACTCACCCCCCCATACTAAAACTAAACATTGTCCTTAATGTTTCGAGTCTAGGGGCGAAAACACCCCCATACTAGAGACGAAGTCGAATGCTTAATCTCGAGCATGGAAAGGGTAAAACGAATAACCTAAAAGCCGTTTATGAATTATTCTAATAAGATAAACGTCAGAACATCAAAAGGATATCATCGGATATCGGAACTCCAAAGGCAACGATCGAAGCTCGAGTGATCCGTAAAACGAACACGAGAGGCTTCAATGATGACGATGAACCTAATGAATCACAATCACAAACAACCACGGAACAAAGGTAGTAAGAGCACAAGTCCCCTCGTTAACTAATTAGAAAGCAATAATATTTACAAGGATAAGCATGAGAATCCCCCACGAGGCACCTTGTTTTTGATAACCGAGTCAAAATCTCGACTCGAATCCCCATAGATGTGATCATTTAGGGATAATCTTGGTATGGTCATTTTTGGTGGGGCTTACATGATAAACAATGCCCAAAAAGTACATGGAGTACTTTAAAAACCCGATATACGTATACCGGGGTCAAAGATAGCGTCCTCGTTTTTGGATGAAAGACGAAACAACGCTACTTCAACCGAAGCCGAAACCCCAAAGGGGTAGAAGAAAAGAGATGAGAAGTAGAAGGGTGGGGCAATTGGTAAGTCAAACTCATGAGCTACTCGAGGTAGACTCACACCAAGCAAATGAATAAGATTTCCATTTACTGCATCGATGGAAGACCGAGATTTCCCTTTACAAGAAATTCTGGGATCGTAAATCTCGTCCTCGGTGGAGAAATGTGAGGGAACATAAGGGGCTTCCCCCACACTAGATCCACACACACCATCGTCAAAAGGAGTAGACGAGGTGGTAGCACTCATATAACGATGTGATGACGGAGTTAAACATGTAGAAAATTCTTTTAAAACATTTTTAAAATCATTTCCTTTTTCATCGTTTAAAAACTATTTATGAAAACCAGATTTGATAATGTCGAAAATATTTGGCGTGTCAAATTCAAAATTAGTCGCGCTAAAAATCCTCACATTTAAGTCTTTGGTGGGAGGGGCTAGCGGATTATATAAGTTCTCAAAACGTTTATCAATAAAGAACACCGCCCCCTCGGGGTCAACATACTCGTCATCCTCATGAACGTCGATCTCATCGATTTCTTCATCAAAGATAGGCTTGTCAAACCAAGGTTTGTCATTCCCCTCCTTGAGTATCTTAGAAACTGTCTCGAAAAGATCACGATCAAGCACGAAACCATCATTCATTTGTGGGGATTGTTGATAAGTTAAATCCTCGCGAATGTGGTAAACGTAATTCTCATTTGAGGAGTGTTGATTAGGTAACTCCTCGAGAATTGGATTTTTGGTCACATGAGTTGGTTCGTCATCGAAAATAAGACGTTCCAACTCATTAAGTTCATCCTCGATTTTGGAAAGATCTACCTCACTTGTATGTGGAAGTGGAGGCAAAAGAGCTAGCTCTCGTTCAATGATTTCCTCAATCTCGGGATCAAACTCGTAATCATCGTACTTCACACATTTCTTTTAGGAGAATCAAAAATTGAATGTGGATTTCGAAGTACGTGATCAATCTCGGCAAAATCGCCATCGTCATCGTCAAAGAAAGAGTCGATGTGAGCACTCACAACCATGGTCTTACAAGTCGAATGACTATGCTTAGGTGACTTTTCTAAGACGAGAGGATCGATGTCGATAAAACCTTTCGCCTCAACGGGTGTTGGGCTAGGCAAAGGAGGCTGTAACACCCCATTTTGATAAATGGAATGTCACGCGTAATTATTGCGTGTCATCAAAGCATACAAGGATAAATGTCTAAAACATTACATGACCATAAAAGGAAATACCGGAATCAAACATCGGTAGTCCAAAAGTGAAGCTCATCACACACAAACATAAGTATTGTAAATGAAAGGACTAAACAATGTCCATGGAAAGACTATCAAAGTATAGATAATGCATAAAGTAAAGAAAGGCTAGAAAGCTTCCAGTCCATATGCACGTACGCTTAAAGTCTACGAGCGTCCCTGAGTACCTGTCGTTTTGGGAACATGAAAAGGAAAACGGCTGAGCAATACGCTCAGTGCACGGATGTACAATAAAGCATGAATAATATAAGCATATAAGCATATAACAGCAGAAGAAACTAAGTCCCGAATAACCCGGTTAAGTCTTAATAAAACTGGTTTTATAGTTTGAATAGCCTTATGTTTATCTTGTCAAAAACTGTTTAACATATTTTACCATTAGCCAATATAGGTCATGAAAATCCACCGTGCATGAATACTTAGAGGGGTGACCTCATCATGCAAATTAGAGGGGCTGTCTCTAATTTAATATACTGGATTTTGGGTAGGAGGGATCAGCTCCTTGTGAAGGATGCAAGGCACACACCATATTCACACTGAGTAATCTGCTGAAAAACATGTAACTAGGATGCACCCATACGCCCCACATGATAAATATAATAATATGGCCAAAAGCTGAAGGGACGCCACGAGCAATCACTCCGCCGTGGGGAAGTCATAACACCAGTGCCTCTGGTGTTATGGTTATGGTACCTCCATAACTAGGTGAAACTGGTCATGCATGTATATGGCTTTAGGTATTCTAAATTAAACATAAGCAATCAAACATATAAAGTTATACTATGGGAAAACAGTTGGCTGCATACGGGGAATCCTAATAAGGAAAGAATGTCCATACTGAAAGGACAGGAATCCGTACCTTATGTCCAATGAACGAAGAAGACGAATGGAAGAGAGTCCTACTTCGGTATCACTAATGCTACATAAATACATACGTGTATAAGTATCTGATTACTAAATACGTAACTGGTTTTATACCACGTCTTAGTTTGTTTTATATGTTCATGTCATGTTTTACTGTTTTAAGCTTAATACTGTGTTTATCTTATATTCTGTCTATTCTGATTAAGTATTACTTGTATCTCATGTATTATTATACTTGTTGTGTAATAATAAGTAACTTTCTAAAAATATCAGGTTTCCTAAAATAGAAAGTTTCCAAAAATAGAAAGTTACCAATTCCAAAGATAGAAAGTTTCCAAAAATAGAAAGTTTCCAAAAATAGAAAGTTTCCAAAAATAGAAAGTTTTCAAAAATAGAAAGTTTCCAAAAATAGAATTACTGCTTAAAACAGATAAGTTTCTAAAAATAGAAAGTTTCCATAAATAGATTAGCTGCCTTAATTAAATAAGTTTCTGAAAATAGAAAGTTTCCATAAATAGATATAAGCTTGTTAAATAAGCTAATTATATAAGGTTAAGTGTTTTCTGATTATTATCTTAAGTCATGTAGTTATGAAGTATAGTTTAGTAATTATTACATGTAAATTAAATAAACTATAGGTTAAAAGTATTTAATTAAATATATCATGATTTTAATTAAATAAAGATAAAATAATTAGGTTAAAACATGTATTATTAACTATTAATAATATAACCTAAGTCATGTTAATTAATTAATTATAGTCATGGTTTTAATAATTAATTAATTATAAAGTCTAATAATATATAAATACTTAGGTTAAAATTCATGAACTAATAATTAAATTTATAACCTAAGTCATGTACATTAAATTAATCATGTCATGTTTTTTTTAATTTAATTTAAGTCTAAAACATAAAAATCATAAACTGTTGGGAATCTAAACTTGTCATATTCCCTAATCATTGATTTAAACATAATTAGGCTGTTAGATAGTCCCTTGCCTGTGCCTAGGAGGCAGGCAAGTTTCGCAAGACTCACAGAGATCCAAGTCTCTGTGAGCAACCTCAGAGGAGTCCATGTCAGAGACATTGTCAGGGAAGTCGAAGATTACCTGAAGACATACTCATTGGCTGTGATGGATAACAGCCAAGATGTATCAGGGACTCTGAGGGGTTGAGAGTTAACAGGGGTGGCAATACCCTGATAACTCTCAGCACACTTTGGACATGCCATTTGTGTGTTCGAGACTATGAAGAAAAAGGAAACTGTTTTGACAACTGTTTCCTTAAAGCATAATGGAAGACTACCAAGAATAGAAGGACATCATGTGACTGATGTGGGAACTTGTAAAAGCTTGTGTAATCACCATCAAGTACTATTTAGGTCAATCTCGTAACACTATAAATAGGATGTGTATCCATGCATTAATGTTTAACACTTTGAGATATTCATAACATTATTGCATATAACTTAGTGAATCAAACAGCTATGACTGTATTCATAAGTTAGGGTTTATAGTTGTTCAAAGTGTGCACAACACATTGTCATCAAACTGTGTTATCCATAACACTTGTAATTCTTTATTATACAATAATAAGATTACATTTGAAAAGTAATACCTTGTGTTGATTAACTTAAGATTAGGGTTTCTTGCATTGATTAGGGACTTTCATAAACCTTTAACAAAAATAATTTATGAACCGGACCCGTGACCAAAAACCATGAACCGGACCCGTAACTAACACCATAACCCGAACCATGTCGGGTTTCCTCTTTGTGTTGCTGCTACCGTGGGACCACCATCACCATACCGAGACCATATAGTCTCGGTGGTGTTACATAAGTCAAGTCGAGACCCCTTAGGGGCTCGGTTAGGCGCCGGCCAACACAAAACACCCCTAAAAACCCTTGTTTGATTTACCCATGATCATTAACATGTTTTAATAATTTTTTTTAATTAGTTTTTAAAAACATCATGATTTTATGTGATTCATTAAATCAAAACATAAAAGAAAAGGTTAAAAAGGTTATACCGATTACGTGAAACAATTGAGGGTGAACACACGCGAATCCTTGCACAATATCCAAGATCAAAATCAACTCGAACACCCCTTTTGGTGTCCTTAAAACCGGCAGCCAAAGAGAGAAGGAAGAAAAGATTTAGGGTTTATGTTATTTTCTTGTTTTGTGATAAATGACACAAGTTTTACCCCTTAACCCCTTGTTAGTAAATGTTGCATGGGCTAAGCCCATGCTTCTATGTATGTTGCGGGTAGGGGGCCTCACATGGGGTAACCCGTACTTTTCTCGAGTCTAAATATTCTAGTGTGTTCTCGTGTTTTATCGTGTTCGTGTTTTACGTGTTCTAATTAATTATTAACCGCGACTTAATATATTTATTCGTGTTCGTAATAAATATATATACGTAAATAATATTATCTCGTTATTAAATTACGTTCATGATTTCATGATCGCATGTTCGTGATTATAATTATTATTTGAATAATTATCGCGTGTTCATACGTAATAAATACTTATCGTGTTCTAACACGTACGTAATACTTAAAATTCTTATATGTGAACGTAAACATGTTATAAAAGGAAAGTTCTAATCATGTACGTACGATCTAAAGGGTACTATTCATGGTAAAAGCATGCGGGTTTTACAACTCTTCCCCCCTAAAAAGAATAATTCGTCCCCGAATTATAGATAAAGTAAACTAGAAAAGAAGAACATACCCGAATTCAAAATGTGAAATGAGGGTAAGAAGCTCGGATAGACTCCTCTGTTTCCAAAGTGGCTTCCCGCTCGGTATGATCCCTCCAAAGGATTTTGACGAATGGAATCGTCTTCCTTCTCATGACTCGTTCTTGTCTGTCAAGAACTCGTTCGGGTTCTTCTATGAAAGTGAGATCTTCACGTATCTGTTCTAGTGGATACTGAACCATGTGAAGGGGGTGATACTGGTACTCTCTGAGTAAGGACACATGAAACACATTCTGTACATGCAAAAGCTGCGGAGGTAATGCTAAACGGTAAGATACTTCACCGACTCGTTCAATGATATCAAACGGTCCGATGAAACGAGGACTGAGCTTCCCCTTAATCCTGAAGCGTCTAACACCACGTGCCGGGGAAACCTTAAGAAAGACGTGATCTCCTACGTTAAAATGTATGTCCCTACGATGCTTATCGGCGTAACTCTTCTGACGTGACCGTGCTTCTTGAAGTTTCTGCTTAGCTACTGCGACCCTCTCATTAGTCATCTCTATGATCTCTGGTCCTTCAAGTGTTCGCTCGCCAACCTGATCCCAGCAGATTGGCGCGCGACACTTTCTGCCATACAACATCTCGAAAGGAGCACACTTGATACTTGCGTGCCAACTGTTGTATGAAAACTCCACCAAACAGATACAATCGTCCCAATCACCCGTCCATTCCAACGCACATGACCTCAACATGTCCTCCAGTGTCTGAATCGTTCGCTCCGACTGCCCATCTGTTTGAGGATGAAAAGCCGTGCTAAGCTTAAGTTGTGTACCCCAAGCTTTCTGCAGACTCTTCCAAAATCGCGAAGTGAAACGAGGATCTCTGTCTGAGACGATGCTGGATGGAGCACCGTGGATTCTCATGATCTCTCTTCTATACGTATCAGCGAGTTTACTGACCATCTTCCTTACGGATCGGTAAGAAATGAGCTGATTTGGTAAGTCGATCTACGATAACCCAAATTGCATCGTGCTTCCTCTTTGTTGGCGGAAGACCAGTAACAAAATCCATGGTGATTTTGTCCCATTTCCACTCTAGAATATCTAACGGTTGAAGAAGATCGCCAGATCGCTGATGCTCGATCTTAACCTGCTGGCAGGTAAGACATTTGGAGACGTAAGTGGCAACATCATGTTTCATACCACTCCACCAAAAGTACTGCTTGATGTCATGGTACATCTTAGTCGAACCAGGATGTATAGAGAATGGGGAGCTATAAGCTTCAGCTAATAAGGCTTCCAAGAGTTCTTGATCATCGAGAACACATAGTCTTGTGCCCTGCCATACGATACCATCTGCATCTACTCTGAATTCCGTCTACTTCTCCAAATTCTGAACTATCGCCCAGATTTCTCCATCATCTTTCTGAGCTTCCTTGATCTTAGAGAGTAACTCGGGTTCTACTCTAAGATTAGCCCAGTAACCGTGCTGTCCACGTACCATGATCTCTATGTCTAGTCGCTCCAAGTCTCTTATGATTTCCTCCTCAATCTTAATGTCGTTGATCATTCCGGACTTCCTGCTAAGTGCATCTGCTACTACATCCGCCTTTCCGGGATGATACTGCAGATTAATGTCATAATCCTTCAACAGCTCTAACCATCTCCTCTGCCTCATGTTCAATTCACGTTGAGTGAAGATATACTTCAAGCTCTCGTGGTCCGTGAAAATGTCACATGATTCTCCATATAAGTAGTGCCTCCATATCTTCAATGCAAACACGACTGCAGCAAGTTCCAAGTCATGCGTGGGGTAATTTTCTTCATAAGGCTTAAGCTGATGTGAAGCGTACACGATCACTTTCCCATGTTGCATGAGAACACAGCCACGTCCCTTCCCTGATGCATCACTGTAGATTTGAAATCCACCCGTACCAGATGGGAGAGTAAGAATAGGTGCAGATGCTAGCTTCTGCTTCAGGTCTTCAAAGCTCTTCTCTCGTTCTTCAGTCCAGACGAATTTCTCCCCTTTCCGCATCAGTTTGGTCAATGGTAGTGCTAAGCGGGAAAATTTCTCCACGAACCTACGGTAATAGCCAGCTAAGCCTAAGAAACTGCGGACTTCAGTCGCTGATGTTGGCCTCAGCCACTTAGTAATAGCCTCAACCTTCGTTGGATCCATAGTGATTCCTTCTGCTGATACAATGTGGCCTAAGAATGCCACCTTGTCTAACTAGAACTCACACTTGGAGAATTTAGCATACAACTGCTTCTGGCGAAGAATCTGTAGTACTGTACGAAGATGGTCTTCGTGTTCCTCCTTGGACTTTGAGAAAATCAGGATGTCATCGATGAAGACAATGACGAACTTGTCCAGAAATTCATGGAAGATTTTGTTCATCAAATCCATGAACACTGGTGGAGCATTGGTCAGGCCGATTGGCATGACTACAAATTCGTAGTGGCCATAGCGGGTACGAAAAGCAGTCTTGGCGATGTCCTACTCCTTAACCCGTAGTTGATGATAGCTTGACCTAAGATCAATCTTGGAGAAATGTTTGGCCCCTTGGAGTTGGTCAAACAGATCGTCTATACGCGGCAGTGGATACCTATTCCTGATAGTAATCTTGTTGAGCTCGCGATAGTCTATGCAAAGACGCATACTACCGTCCTTCTTCTTAACAAATAAGATCGATGCGCCCCATGGAGATGTGCTCGGTCGAATGAAAACTCGTTCTAGAAGTTCTTGCAGTTGATCCTTCAGCTCCTTTAACTCTATGGGAGCCATGCGATAAGGAGCCTTGGAAATCGGTTCAGCTCCTGGGATGAGCTCGTTATTGAATTCCACTTCTCGTGCAGGTGGTATGACCGGAAGTTCATCTGGAAATACATCTTGGAATTCCGACACTATTGGCTGATCCTGAATTGATGGGGATTCAACATCCATGTCATGAACCGTAGCTAGATAACCCTCGCAGCCATGTGACAGTAGTGCACGTGCTTGCAGGGTAGATATGATTTATACAGACCTTCCGGGTACGAACCCGTTGTGAGTGTACTCTGGTGCATTAACATCACCGAAGATGACTCGATATGAATGGCAGTCTATGGTAGCATGATGCTTGGATAGCCAATCTATGCCCAAAATCATGTCAAAGTCATTCATGTCCAGAGAACGTGCGTCAACAGGACGAACCTTATCATCAAACTCTAGGGGAAGACTCTTGTATACATGGGTGATTAATACAGAGTCCCTCAAAGGCGTAGAAATACTGAGTCTATTATCTAGTGGCATGGGGAGAATCCTAATGTTCTCGGCATAAGCCGTAGAAATGACCGAGTGAGTAGTACCCGTATCAAATAGAACACACGCAGCTTGACCATACATATACAAGATTCCAGTGATGGTACCTGTAGACTTGTTGGCCTGATCTCGAGATGCCGTGTAGACGCGTCTAGTGGTAGGAGGCGGCTTGGTATCAGCATGTCCCGATGTGCCCTCCATCTCGCCCTTACGGCAGTCCTTCATGTGATGGCCAGGAAGACCACACTTGAAGCATGCGTAGGTGTCGCGACGACATGGCCCTGGGTGTCTACGGTGGCAAGTAGATCAAAGAGGATGAGTATATCCTCCAGCAGGTGCTCTGGCTGGCTGAGGACCTGATAAAACATTTTACATGAGACATGATAATGGGTACAAAGGAAAATGCGAATAATAGTAAGATTGAATACCAGTGATAGCTGGACGGCTAGGTTGTGAACCTCTCTGGTTCTGGTCCCTACCGTTTCTATGGTTCCTGGTAGAAGATATGCTAAAGTGTCAGAATTATGAGTTATAACATGAAATCATAAGAAAATGCGCAAGTATTAGGACCTGCTGCTGTTGGAGTGTCCAACGTTGTTACGTTAATTATCATAACGCCACGCCTATCCGTAGCAGAACGGTCGTTAGTCTGACCGTTTCCCTTGGGCTGATTAGGCTGCTGCTGAGTAGCCGGCTGAGACCGGTCCCCAGTTTTCTGCCTGGAAGATAATATTTTAAGAGATGAATAGTTGACATATATAGAAAGAATACGGATTGGTCACCGCTTGAATACGAATGTTTACCTCTTGTCGGATTTCTCAGCTTCCCCGAACTCATCTCTCTCATGCAGCATCTCCAGCTTACGTGCCACATCGGCTACTTGTGCTACTGTGTTGAGCGTAGCACACACCAAGTTGTTTGCGACCGATGTGCGAAGAGCCCACCTAAAGTGGTGTGCCTGCTCTTCAGGAGTACCTGCCGCTGCACCAAGGAAACCAGCTAAGCGAAGAAAGCGCTGCATGAACTCGTTGTTATTCTCCCCAGCTCTCTGTCGGATCCCATGGTACTCCCTCTTAAGCTTGTCTTGCTCAGCCTTGGGAAAGAACTGCTCCATCACTCTATCTCTGAACTGATCCCATGTCAAACCAGCCACCCAGTTATCACCTCCCTCAGATTTCTTCAATGCTAACCACCAATTTAACACATCGCCTTCGAACCGGTAACATGCCAACCTCGCCTTGAACACGGGGTCACAACCCATAGCATCGAAGATCTTCTCGATGTGAGCCAACCAGCTTTCAGCTTCACTGGGGCTATCTGTTCTCTCGAAAGCTCGAGGACGGAGCTTGTTGAATCTCTCTAGCCATATTGCCAATGTCACTGGAGGAGGAGGAGGAGGAGGAGGTGCTTGGTTTTGCTGCTGATTGTTGGCAGCCTGAACCTCAGCCCTGATGTCATTCCTCAGTTGAGGAAGCAAAGATTGCATTGCAGCTTGGATCACTACATTGAGTTGTTCCTGCTCGCGTGTGAGAACCATCTGACAGTATAACATAAAACATATGAGTAAACAGATCAAAACATAAAATATATATACATGAAAAAAAAATTATACCAATAAATCAAGAGAAAAGTTTTATGCCAAAAAATTTGTATATGAATGCATGATGCAGTTTTATGAAAACTTTTGTATGCTCGAGAATGAACGCCTATGGTCAGTTCACCTAAAATAAAAGACATGGCGAGGGGACGCCCATGGGTCGGTCCCAAATTTAAAAGTTTCGATAAAACACATGCGACTAAATAGGGTCAGTCCTATACGAACCGTTACTTAGTCATAAACCTGCGACAATGACATATATATGTATGCATGAAAATGATGAATGCATGAATACCGACTGTCAATTCTAGGAAGACCATAGTGACTACCCACTAATCACAGGTCATGTTTTGAGAGCCTACAGGTCGAAGCCTTGGCTCTGATACCATAATAGTAACACCTCATTTTGATAAATGGAATGTCACGCGTAATTATGGTGTGTCATCAAAGCATACAAGGATAAATGTCTAAAACATTACATGACCATAAAAGGAAATACCGGAATCAAACATCGGTAGTCCAAAAGTAAAGCTCATCACACACAAACATAAGTATTGTAAATGAAAGGACTAAACAATGTCCATGGAAAGAGTATCAAAGTATAGATAATGCATAAAGTAAAGAAAGGCTAGAAAGCTTCCAGTCCATATGCACGTACGCTTAAAGTCTACGAGCGTCCCTGAGTACCTGCCGTTTTGGGAACATGAAAAGGAAAACGGCTGAGCAATACGCTCAGTGCACGGATGTACAATAAAGCATGAATAATATAAGCATATAACAGCGGAAGAAACTAAGTCCCGAATAACCCGGTTAAGTCTTAATAAAACTGGTTTTATAGTTTGAAAAGCCTTATGTTTATCTTGTAAAAAACTGTTTAACATACTTTACCATTACCCAATATAAGTCATGAAAATTCATCGTGCATGAATACCTGGAGGGGTGACCTCATCATGCAAATTAGAGGGGCTGCCTCTAATTTAATATACTGGTTTTTGGGTAGGAGGGATCAGCTCCTTGTGAAGGATGCAAGGCACACACCACATTCACACTGAGTAATCTGCTGAAAAATATGTAACTAGGATGCACCTATACGCCCCACATGATAAATATAATAATATGGCCAAAAGCTGAAGGGACGCCACGAGCAATCACTCCGTCGTAGGGAAGTCATAACACCAGTGCCTCTAGTGTTATGGTTATGGTACCTCCATAACTAGGTGAAACTGGCCATGCATGTATATGGCTTTAGGTATTCTAAATTAAACATAAGCAATCAAACATATAAACTTATACTATGGGAAAACAGTTGGCTGCATACTGGGAATCCTAATAAGGAAAGAATGTCCATACTGAAAGGACGGGAATCCGTACCTTATGTCCAGTGAACGAAGAAGACGAACGGAAGAGAGTCCTACTTCGGTATCACTAATGCTACATAAATACATACGTGTATAAGTATCTGATTACTAAATACGTAACTGGTTTTATATCACGTCTTAGCTTGTTTTATATGTTCATGTCATGTTTTACTGTTTTAAGCTTAATACTGTGTTTATCTTATATTCTGTCTATTCTGATTAAGTATTACTTGTATCTCATGTATTATTATACTTGTTGTGTAATAATAAGTAACTTTCTAAAAATAGCAGGTTTCCTAAAATAGAAAGTTTCCAAAAATAGAAAGTTACCAATTCCAAAAATAGAAAGTTTCCAAAAATAGAAAGTTTCCAAAAATAGAAAGTTTCCAAAAATAGAAAGTTTCCAAAAATAAAATTACTGCTTAAAATAGATAGGTTTCTAAAAATAGAAAGTTTCCAAAAATAGAAAGTTTCCAAAAATAAAATTACTGCTTAAAATAGATAGGTTTCTAAAAATAGAAAGTTTCCATAAATAGATATAAGTTGGTTAAATAAGCTAATTATATAAGCTTAAGTGTTTTCTGATTATTATTTTAAGTCATGTAGTTATGAAGTATAGTTTATTAATTATTACATGTAAATTAAATAAACTATAGGTTAAAAGTATTTAATTAAATATATCATGATTTTAATTAAATAAAGGTAAAATACTTAGGTTAAAACATGTATTATTAACTATTAATAATATAATATAAGTCATGTTAATTAATTAATTGTAGTCATGGTTTTAATAATTAATTAATTATAAAGTCTAATAATATATAAATACTTAGGTTAAAATTCATGATCTAATAATTAAATTTTAACCTAAGTCATGTACATTAAATTAATCATGTCATGTTTTTATTAATTTAATTTAAGTCTAAAACATAAAAATCATAAACCTTTAACAAAAATAATTTATGAACCTGACCCGTGACCAAAAACCATGAACCGGACCTGTAACTAACACCATAACCCGAACCATGTCGGGTTTCCTCTTTGTGTTGCTGCTGCCGTGGGAACACCATCACCATACCGAGACCATATGGTCTCGGTGGTGTTACATAAGCCAAGCCGAGACCCCTTAAGGGCTCGGTTAGGCGTCGGCCAACACAAAACACCCCTAAAAACCCTTGTTTGATTTACCCATGATCATTAACATGTTTTGATAATTGTTTTTAATTAGTCTTTAAAAACATCATGATTTTATGTGATTCATTAAATCAAAACATAAAAGAAAAGGTTAAAAAGGTTATACCAATTACGTGAAACAATTGAGGGTGAACACACACGAATCCTTGCACAATATCCAAGATCAAAATCAACTCGAACACCCCTTTTGGTGTCCTTAAAACCGGCGGCCAAAGAGAGAAGGAAGAAAAGATTTAGGGTTTATGTTATTTTCTTGTTTTGTGATAAATGACCCAAGTTTTACCCCTTAACCCCTTGTTAGTAAATTTTGCATGGGCTAAGCCCATGCTTCTATGTATGCCGCGGGTATGGGGCCCACATGGGGTAACCCGTACTTTTCTCGAGTCTAAATATTCTAGTGTGTTCTCGTGTTTTATCGTGTTCGTGTTTTACGTGTTCTAATTAATTATTAACCGTGACTTAATCTATTTATTCGTGTTCGTAATAAATATATATACGTAAATAATATTATCTCGTGATTAAATTACGTTCATGATTTCATGATCGCATGTTCGTGATTATAATTGTTATTTGAATAATTATCGTGTGTTCATACGTAATAAATACTTATCGTGTTATAACACGTACGTAATACTTAAAATTCTTATACGTGAACGTAAACATGTTATAAAAGGAAAGTTCTAATCATGTACGTACGATCAAAAGGGTACTATTTATGGTAAAAGCATGCGGGTTTTACAGAGGCACTACGATGGAGTTAGAAGTTGAAGCCTCGAAGACGTGGTCTTTCGAACGTGGTGCAGACGAGTCCATTTTGGTCATTGTCGTGATGGCACTAACGTCGCCCTTCGGAATTGGTGTTTCACTTGTTTCATCGAATACATCCCAAAGTGATTTTTCATTCATAAATTTACACATACCCTTTTGAATTAGGTACACGTATTCTTTATCATTAAAATCATCATCTTTAAAACCGTTCTTCTTAATTTTTTCAAAACATGCATTAAGCCTCATAGTTTCCGCTAAAGTAAACATTTTGAAATCATTAGAATTTGAAACATTAGGTTTTGAAACCTCGGTTTTTTCATTATCATAAGACACTTGGGATTTACACGTGAAAAAGTCCATTTTATCCTCCCCATATCTCATAGTAAGTCTCCCCTCGTGGACGTCGATTACGGTTCTAGCCATCGATAAAAATGGTCGGCCTAAAAAATGGGACATTTAGGGTCACACTCGTAATCGGATATGACGAAATCCGTGGGAAAAACAAACTTTCCTACTTTGACATAGACATCCTCGGCTATTCCAATTGGTATTAATGGTGTACAATTTGCAAGCTCGATTGCGATGTTCGTGGGGGTAAGGTTAGGCAATCTCATCAATTTCCAAAGAGAATGAGGCATGAGACTGATGTTAGCACCTAAATCGGCAAGGGGTAAACATCCCTCAATATCGGAAAAATCACAAGGTAATAGAAATTGGCCCGGATCCTCTTCCTTCGGCATATGCCTTTTCGGTTTTTTAAGAAGGATCGAAGCACAAGTTTCTTCAAGGGTTACTTTGGTAAGGTCGGTAAAGCTCTCTTTTTGAACCGTGGATGGAATTTGAGGTACACGAGGGTGTGCACTCTTTTCCTTGGTCGCCACGTTCACCCCATCGACTTTAGAACAATAAGACGTCTTAGAAGTCTAGGGTTGAGAAGAAGGAACAACTCGAAATCCATCAAGGGTAGGGGTAATCACACGACCTTTCTCACGAGACGAGGCGGCTTTACATTGTTCCTTCGGATTTGCAACGGTGTCACTAGGTAACGAACTCGATGAAGCACCCGAGGCTTTGTTCATAATAGCCGAAAACATCTTTTTTATGTCAATTTGTCCTTGCTCAATCTTCGTATTTTAAATTTTCAAAGTATTGGAAAAGTCGTTCTTCAAAGTACCAATTTCTCCCTCTAATCGTCTCATATTAGCCTCATTCGTTTCCATGTAATTTTGAAAATCGTTTGACGAACTATTTTGATTTGAATTAAAGTTCCCTTGGTTGTGATTACTTCTTTGAAAAATGTTTTGATTCCCACTTGAAAAATTGTTTCCTTGATTGTTGTTGTTATCTCGGTTTTGCTAATTCAAAAATCCGACCTTGATTATAACCTCCTTGATTTTGAAAATTTACTTGTTGATTATTTCCTTGAAAATTGCTTCGGTTTTGGTTTAAAAAGTTGTTGCCTTGATTATAATTGCCTTGTTGTGATGGACCCGCGTTATTTTGATTTTGATTAGAGAAATTGTTGTTTAACACGTTTACACTCGACGTTTGGCCATCCGTAGCCGCACACTCGTAATAATTATGAGGTCCACCGCAAAACGTACACGAAGTCTCAACCGCTTTCACCGTAGCGGGAGCGTCTTTCGTTTGCATTTCGACGAGAAAAGACGTAAACATATTCGTTAGCTTGTCGACTTTCGCATCAACTCTCTCAATGTCGCGATTAGAATTACTAACATTGGAGACATTGGCAACACTCGTGTGTTGCGGAGTTGGTAAACCTTGGATCGATTCTCGATAATCACTAATGCATCTTTCGGAGTCTTACACAAAAAGTTGCCACCGGCGGCGGAATTCAACGAATCTTGTTCTTGAAAACTAAGACCGTTGTAAAACGTATCAATTTGGTGCAACTGAGAAAATCCAT
Source organism: Glebionis coronaria (assembly GCA_025667525.1). Lineage (NCBI taxonomy): Eukaryota > Viridiplantae > Streptophyta > Magnoliopsida > Asterales > Asteraceae > Glebionis > Glebionis coronaria. The sequence continues at coordinate 521,774,594 of CM046879.1, forward strand.
GGTGAGGACATTGCCTAGGTAATTCCTTAAAACGATCCCATGCGTCTCTAAAAGATTCATTCGGTTTTTGCTCAAATCTCGTAATTTCATTTTTGAAAAATGTCGTCTTAGACGGTGGGAAAAAATGATTAACGAATTTAGAAACGAGATCCTTCCACGTAATTATTGAATTAGGTGGCTCTTTCTCGTACCAATCCTTGGCGGCACCATCGAGTGAGTACGGAAAAAGCATAAGCTTCACAACATCGGTGTCGACGTTCTTAAACTTGCTCGTGGCCAAAAGACGATCAAAATTCCGAATGTGGTCGTGAGGATTATCGGCTTCACGACCTCGAAACTTTGTAGCTTGGATTAACGAAAGGATTCCGCTCTTAATCTCAAAATTCTCCGCTTCGATAGCAGGAATTACAATCGCGTCTCCATAACCCTCGGTGGGCGCTTGGAGCAATTCCATCATCGAACGATTGTCGGCCATCTCTCTACGGTCTCTTCAACAACGATATTAGGAACATCGATTTCTAAATCTTGTCTACGTCGTCGATTCCTTCGATTACGATTGCGTCGATTCGAAGCGTCGCTAGAATTAGAATAATCCTTCGATCGAGTGCGCATGCACTAAACGTAGAATGGGGGTAGCAAAGAAGATTCTTTTTGGGGTTTTTCGATTTTTCAATTTTTTTTGTTTTTGATTGTTTTTTAATTTTTTTTGGATTTTTTGTGTACTACGTAGACTCAAATCTACAAATCTCTCCTTGAATCGATTTCTCGATTAAAGGAGCCTCAAAGAATAAAAACGATCACGTGGAGTGAACGCCTTCGATGACTTTAGAACGTTGGTGGAACACCAAAACGTTCAAGAGGGTTTAATCTTGAAAACAAGCAAATATATATGATACGTAGATAATACTTGGGCGGCAAACCCTCGATTAGCCCTCTTTCTCAAAACACGTACAAGCAAGCGGGGGAAACGAGGCGGCGCTAAGCACTTAAGAGCCTTTTTCCCTTAGGTCGTGAAATGCAACCGCCTTATACCCACCTTATAGTTTGTGTTAATTGAAATTAAGCCTCACGAAAGTATTTATCTATTTTGCCTTTAAACTTTTGCTTTAGATTCGAATACAATGATCGAGTGATGAAATCCCGAATCAAGGTTGCGTTTTCACGCTTTTGGAGTACTTGTATATTTATTGTTCTACGTAAGTACAATATAGTAATATATTCACAAGAAAAACAAAAACGATAATGGGATATCTACAATATAGTAAAATAATTGTTGTGTGTTTAATTTAGGAAAATTAAACACGTTTTATTTGGATACTATAATATAATAGAGAAAAATAACAAAAATAAGTATGTACGTTTATGTACGCTTTCCAAAATTTGAAAAGCAAAAACGCACTACTCACACAAACAGGATAATAATAATGGCTAAACACACCTCCCCGGCAGCGGTGCCAAAGTTTGATGTTGCATTTTCGTACACGTTTTAGGAAAAACGCGTATGAGAGGCAAGTATTAAGTCTTACGCTTTAGGAAAAACGTAAAACCGAATAAGTGCAAGTTCGTTCTCGAAGGAGGTGTGTGAATAAGAGTGCCAATATGTAAAATCAAAGTTTGGATTAGTGTCGTTTTTGGTTTAGAAGAGAGAAAAAATTAAAGACGAGCTACGGCTACGATTACACTACGACATAATGACGTAAAACGCGAACGTAAATACGTAAAACGTGACAAAATTAAAAATTAAACCTAAAAATTAATTAAAAGTTAAAACAAAGTCTAAAATAATATAAGTAAGAATAAAAATTCTAAATAAATTTTAAAACCTTTTATTAATTAAATATTCAGTTTTAAATGCTAATTAAAGCCCTAAAATTAAATATAATTAAGAAAAAGCCCAAAATATTATTTTACTGAACAAATAACTCACTTATACTATTTAAAGACTAAAAAGTATTTTTCCTAATTTTTAAATACTATTTTTTTATTTTTAAAATGCTAAAAACAATTTTTAAACTAAAATAATGATTAAAAATATTAAAATAATGCTGAAATTAATTTGATTATTTGAAAAATCCTAAATTATATTACTTAACAGTAGAATTGAAAAAAAAATGAAAACAAAACTTTTTTACACTAAAAGACAAAACAGATTTAAATAAAACCCTAATTAAACTTAAATTAAATCTAAAAATTACTTTAAAAGGTGAACAGTAAAATATTTTTAAACTAAAAATCTTAAACTAATTTTCTAAATCTAAGAAAATTTTTAAAACAAAAAAAATGAAAATTTTACACTAAAAGACAAAAACAAAAATAATTAAAACTAATTAAAAATGCAATTAATTCTAAAAAATAATAAATGAACAGTGACTGAAAAATAAACTTTATAGAAAATTCAGAAATAAAATAAGAAAAATAACAAAATTAAAATCAAGTAAAAACTCCTAAAAAGTTCACTAAAGACAAAATTTTAAAAAACTGAAAGGGACACTTGACTTCTTTTTGTCTGTATGTGTAGCAGCAGGAACTGGGACACTAGCAGTGGGAACTTAGTTCCCACTGCTTTCAATAAAAAATGGGTATGGGCACTTATGTGCTTAGATCTTGCTTGTTTGTGGATGTTCTAGGCAAAGATTGGCACCCCCACAACCAGTTGGGTTGTGGGGAGTCAGGAAAATTACAAAAACAACACTTCAAACACAGAAATCACATATACAAGCACATAATCAGTTACTAATGTGGACAATACGGTCTGGTGGGACTTTGCTGGTGCAGTTGGTAATTTGGTGAGTTTTGGCTCACCAAATCTTGCTCAATTCAACGCCAAATCACAAATAAGCTACTTGCAACCCTAAACCAACAGAAAACTTAACAACTAACCAAGATTTGAAATCATGAAAAACTAAAATCAGGCAGATTAAGGACTTACTGATTTTCTATAAATTTCAACACATGCAAACCTTGTTTTAAATCTGATTTCTCTTCTAACAACTACTTAAAACAATGTATCACAACTATTGAAGCATGTTTAGACAGATTTCACTTGATTCTTGTGTCATTCAAGCCAAGAAAACCTCAAAACCAAACACCCCTTTCTATAGTTGTTAACAGATTTTGCAAAGGATTTTATACAAAAACAATCTAATCTGATAAAGATCTACTCACACATGTAAAATAAACATAAACAAGCATGCAACAACACTTAAACTAACATCATAACCAGAATCACTCAAAACACAATAGCATGCCAGATCACAAATCCAAAGCCAAAGATTCAAACCAAGGGAGGGTCAAGCCTAAAAAGTACCTTGTGGGACCCACATCCAGGCCCCACTATGGCTGAAATGCCATCTCCATCAAGCAGGAGGCTTGAGCTAGGACTTGTGAGATGCTGTGTAGAGAGATGATGGTGTTGGCTGCTCAGTCAACACCCTATATATCTTCAAAAAAAAGGATTGTACTTGATAAGAATACCAAACACAGTGGTGAAAGCAAATCAACAATAAGGAGCCTATAAGCCTAGCTTATGACTTAAGCTAGCTTATAGGGCTTATGTACTGGATGAAACAGAAAGTCCAAGGATATCACTAAACTTTTTGAAAACCAAACTAAAAACCAAACTTTTTTTTGGAATCAACTTCTTTTTGAAAACAAACCAACATAAGTGAAAGCCACTAGCTTATACAAGTTTGCTCAACTTGTTTGATTGTCTGTCAAACAAGCTGTCAAACTCCTATAACTATCACCAAAGAAACAAAAGTCTTTGCCAAGTGTCCTTGAACAAAGACCACGTTTGATTGACCTTAAACTATTGCAAGAAAATGAAAGTTTAAATTACTAAAACAGGAAAATTAAAGGAACTCACAATCAAATGCAAGCTTTTTAGAAAATACTTTAACTATTCATTGACATAAAAAAACTTTACAAGAAATTATGGAACAAAAGGGGATACCACATATTGGTCCTCCTTATATACTACTACAAGAAGAATCTAGAATCAAGAATAAAAACGTAACCCTAGCTATTGAGTTTCCATATCTGCCCCTTGAGTGGTTTGAAAATTCTTGGTCAAAAGCATCTTCATGTGATTTCTGAATGCCCACGTGAGTTGCCACCTGTTATGAGATGATGAGGGGCGTTGGATGAGAAGTAGAGGACAAGAAATCCATTTTAGCCGTTTGATTTCTGCTAGGATTCCTTTGTTGCTAAAAATGGAGGTACAGGGGAACACGGGTTGGGGACCAGGGGTGAGTGGGTGGAGAAAAAAGTGAGTGGGATTTGTTTAAAGGATGGTAAATTACTCATTTGGAAGTGATTAGACAATAACCCTTTGATTTGGGTTTTGTTTTGGGGTTTATGAGTTTAGGGAAAGCAGCAGGTGAGTGTTTAATCATGGTTTAGGGATTAATAAGTTTAAAAATCTGTTTGCCACCAAAATTAAGTTTAATAAATCTGGTTTAAAAATAAAGGGTGAGTGGGGTTTGACGTGTAAGGGGTGGGTGATATGGAGGGTATTGATTGGTGGGTTGACCAGTCAAAGTGAGGTGGCGGGTTGGGATAGGTGGGGGAAGGTTTGCATGTTTGGACAGTTTTGGCCCCCCAATTCCCAATCCCTTGTCACTTTAAAGTAAACAGCCCATAATTTACTTTCCTTTGTTAGATAAGTTTTGTTTTTCCCATTTTGGCCACCAAAGGTTTTATAAACTTGTTCCAAGGACATAATATGCAAATTCAACATTCTCCAAGGGCCTATCATGTATAATCTTCAATCATGGAGGACTTTTCTTGCCAATGATGATTTCTTCAAGGTCTTTTCTTGCCAAATATTCAAAGATGAGGGACCAATGTTGCCAATCTTCAAAACTTCAAGGACTTGAATGGAAATTCATGATTTTGGTCCGGTTCTTTGTGCGGCTTCGTTTCCCGTGTTCGTTTTTGCTTGATTCTTGTAATCTTTTGGTGAATTCACGATATCCGTACCTAAAATACACAATGAACAAACACAAGCATATATTTGGGTATTTTGATGATATTTTTAGTATTTTAAGCCCGATTTGGACGATGAGACTATGTATAATTACAGTCTCATCAATGATTATGAAAGGTTTGGTTATAAAACAGGATTGTAAGTCCCCGGCAACGGCGTCAAAAACTTGATGTTTGTTTCGCAAGTCTTAAATTTATAACAAGGATTAGACAAAACAAGGGACTAAAAACACAAACACGGGTAAGTATACCCTTTTGTTTGTAGTATAGTTTTGTGGTGGTAAGCTAGGATCGTTCGCGAAGACTTAGTTTCGTTTTGGTAAACAAAAATCGAAGGTAAACATAATTAATTTAAATAATATAATGACAAAATGTAACTAAAATGAGATAGTTTCTATAATGTCGTGATGATGATAATAATGATCGAGATATGATTAGGTAGGTAAAGTGTGATAATCCTTTTTCGTCAAAATGGTGTTTTCACAATTCACTTGGTTTGATTCAAGACTTACGTCTTATTAAGCGATTAAGCTTTAAAATACAACAAGTTCAAAATTTTATCAAAATATCTACGCGGATCTCTCCAACCAAAGATTCAAAACCATAGACAAGTTCTTAAAAACTTATTATAACAACTTGACCCTCTCGGCGTCAAATTATCGTAACAAATCAATTTTTATAAAACATGGTGATAGAACTAAATGGCAAAATGGTTCTACAACGTTAGCTTGAAATCATTTTATAAAAGATAATATCATAGCATCATCACTAATTATAGTCACATACCCATATAGTCACAAATAACTTAGCCTAGCATAATGATTAAAGTAAAAAATGGAAAAGAGTAAGAGAACATCATACTTAGATTGAATGAATTGACGAGTACACAAGTGTCACGATTGTATCGCCTTTCCACAAGTCAAAGAGTAAATTACTCTCATTACAAGTATCTCCCAAAAGTGAAATATATTGAAAGCTGAGTATTAGAGAGATTGAGTTGAGATTGGTATATCAAAATAAGAAGAAATGGTCTCTATTTATAGTTTTGTCTGAGGGTAAAAGTGCGCCGCATTTCTCCAAATGTGCGCTGCACATTGGAGGTGGTGATTGTGAGCCGCACTTTTGACTTTGTGCGTCGCACATTCGTGCATCCAGAATGTTCTTCTCCTTTATTCTTTTATTATTGCAACCAAGGTCTCTACTTTGCTTTTCTTCACTTTGAGCCTTCAACCTTTTACCTGCATATCAAACGCAATGTATAAAGTATCAAAAATTCTTATTTATTAAACAAAGTGACATAATAGCAATGGATTATATATGTATATTTTGGGTGTTATCAGGACACTATTCCATATTTCCTTGCTTCTTCACACACAATGAAAAGTAAGAAAGATCTTTAGAGTCCTACGCAAAATCTTTATGATCTTGCCTAAACATCCGAGTAATACGTAAGTTTTTACATTGAAGATGGAGATCCTTCTTGAGCAAACATCAAAAAGCTCATGGTAGGTGACTTGTGCGATTCTTTATGAATCAAACTTGTGATAACTGGAAAGCAACAGTGGTTTAATTCTTAATTGAATTCAAACTCGTTCTAGGCTTCTATGCAATATCTTAATGATCTTGCCAGAACATTCAGAGTGATACTATATATTATTTATAGTGACGAATGGAAATCCTTCTAGTGTTACCATCAAACAACACTTGGTAGGTAACTTGCAAGATTCAATATGAATCAAGCTCGTAAAAACTGGAAAACATCGATGGTGCGATTCTTAAATGAATCAAACTTGTTCCAGGAATCCAGATTGACGGCTTCAATCATGCGGATAATTTTATCTAAATGATTCACTTTTTACGTTCGCAATCTACTTTGGGACGGTCGAGTAAAGAGAACGGGTTTACCCGCGAAATCTTGTAAAGGAGATTCTTAATTGAAACTACCCGCTACAAGTACGATATTTAATATCATCCAACGGGCTTCATCGACCGGAGGTAAAATGCTACCGAATTAGAATGAAATGTTCAAAGGCATTTCGTTCGTGTCTACTTATGTTGCTGCATTTGAAGACGGTGGCGTTGCGGTGTCTGAGAAGAAGTCGTCCTCACATGCTTATATTTTCTACATGGTATACTTCAACATATTCTAGAAAGTTCAACTTAAAGTCTTCCGCTGTATCAAACTCTGAAGCTTTCAAGAATTACAAAGGTATAAGTTTGTGAGACATCAAGTCGCGAGAAGGTGAATATCACAAGTGATGGATGCACAAAATCAAGGCAAGGGAAACATGCTCAAGATTAAAGATAAAGATCATGTCAACATATTCACCAAGAAAAAGTAAAGAAAATAAAGACAAAGATTACAAGCTCAAGACAAGCATAGTATGCTTGGTTTATTTTACTATTGTAACTTGGGTAACCCCCTTGTACTTTGAAGTGACCTCCCTTAGGGGGAGATTGTTGGAAGTACGTTTTACGTATTTAAGAAGGATCAGTCACTCCGGCAATATATCTAGTAGTAGCTCGTAATCATTACACTAGAAGTTAAGTAAACTAAGCCAAGCTCGGTCCATCTATGATGGTCGGCGGCCCATTGTAAGTCCAAGCCCATCTTGTGGGCTTGGATATATAAACCCTCTCCTTATTTGGAGAGGGGTTGGTTGCTCATTTTATTTTACACACATTATATGTGTTTCTCTCTCTAGTTTTTCTCTCTAAGTGTGTGTGTAACCCTCTCTCTCTATAATAGAAATATTTACATAATCTTATAGATCTAAAAAATACGATTTATTACAAATAATTTCGCATAGATAAGAAATAACTTTTACAAGTTTACTTATTATAAAGGCTTTTGTTTCCTTTTTGAAGTTTTTCATTATGTATACGTTTAACAAAAGCAGGAATCTTTATAAATAAAAGGGTATTTCGTTCATCGACTTTGCAAAAAAGATAATTTTGCCACCGAGTGCAAATTTCAATCAATTTTTCCACTATACTTGAATATATCATGCAAAACAGCCCCCGAGTTAACTTTTTTTACTTTTCACCATTTACCTCCGTAAACTCACACACGTGCCTGGCACGTGTGGGTATTTAATCATTTTCCATGCCACACCATCTCATCATCAAATCTCCAGCTTTCCTTTATGAAAATTCTGTCCCCGAAATCATTTACGTTTTATTCTACCTTTCATTTATGCAAAATGCATCCATGAAACCATTTTCCCGCAACAAAAGTTGATGGTCCACATTCTGACACATTTTGAAGGACGTAATTTGCACGACCCTTGAGATATTAAAACTTTTCAGGGACTTAAATTGCACTAACTTTGAAAGACTATATACTCTTACTATCGGTTGTTCATCGACATTTAATTATCTGTAAAAACTTTATCTCTTTCACAAACCCTTTATCTCAACTAAGCAATTTATCTCATCTAAAATGGCTTGAAGAATTCCCATCCTTAATAAAGTGAAGCAAGTACACGGAGATTCAGAACTCAACGCGTGTATGGGTCTGTACATAGGTCAAATGGTTGCGGATAAACAAGCTTATGTGGATGTGTTGCGCGGTCAATGCGACCAACTGAGGAATACCCTAGGAAATATTGGAATGTTGATCGACGAGATCAAGACTAAGCTTGATGAAGATGAAGATGGTTAGGTCGATTGTTTGAAAGAAATGCATGATAGCGACATGGAAAAGTTTGCTGATTTGACCAAGTTGATTGAGAAAGTTAAGGATGCTATTAGCCAGAAGCAAGCTTATGTGGATTACATGGAAGACAGTGAAAGTTATTAGGATGTGTACCATGTTTTTAATGTTTATGATGTTCTTCTTTTAATTACCCTACTTTGATCGGGGTGTGTTTTATACTCTTTTGTTTATCAATGAAAGCATCCAAAGTGCCCCCTTTATTTTAAGGACCAAAATTGCACAATGTTTCAACTTTCACGTCTATATAACACATGAGTCTATGCACAAACTTTCTCATTCGAAACAAACTTTCTTCTAGCATACAATGAGAAACATTCAATCTGAATCTACTTCCAAGTCCACTGAATTGGTTGCACGCCTAATTAGGTTCATGGAGGAGGAATAGGAGAATGAGCTGAAACTGGAGGAGAAATTCAGAAGTTTGTATTTTGAGGTGGAGGAGACTTTCAGAAAGAGATCATGGTTCATTGAGGAGATGGGTTATATACGGGTTGTGGATAATGACGGCGCTTACTAAACTGCACGAGCCTTGAAGCATGCTAAAAAGAGGGATTGGGGGAAGCCATATGATCTCCAAATGATGAAGGACCAATCCCATCTTGGTGCACGTGATATGGTCAACCGTATGAAGAAATTAAAGGACGAAATGGTAGGATAGTGTTTAGGCTTCAAATGATGTTTGACTCTAGAATGTCAAACATCCTAACAGTTTGATATGGAATTGCAAGAGCCAGTGACCAACATTGTAGTTTCACATAGATTTTAATCACTATTTAGAGAAACTGCAATTGTAAGTCAAATCTACAAATGATACCCAAAGCCTATGTTAAGCTCTTGCAAATTTATGTTTTAAATGGATTTTGTAGTGATTTTTTTGACAAATTGCAAAATAATTACAAACTGGTCATACAAGTCCACTATTTTTGTCAAATTAGTCAAACTGCCTTTTTCATAAATTGCCAATGTTAGGCTTCCTATTACATAACCAAAAGTTAGATTAAAACCTAACACCACTGTTGGAAATACGTTTTTTACGTATTTAGAAAGGATCGGTCACTCCAAAGATATATTCTAGTATCAGGCTCGTGATCCATTTGTAAACAGTATAGCCCATATAGCCCACATGTAGGGTGGGCTATATATACCCCCTCCTAGCATGTTAGGAGGGGTGGTTCTTTCATTTTCATATTTTTCATTTTATCAATTTACTTTCTCTCTCTACTTTTCTTTTCTCTCCTCTTTCTCTCTCTAGTTCATCTTTATTCATCCCCTTCTTCCATCTTTTCAATAGATTAAATCAACCTTTGCCAAATCCTAAGATAATCGTAGACCTTCAATTGGTATCAAGAGTCATGGTTAAATCTTAGGATTTGCATATTTTTATCTTTTGATTTGGTGGTAAAAATCTTTTCTTTTCTAATTTTTTCTCATCCTTTATCATTTTTTTTTGTTTATCAATTTTTATAAAAATTTTCAATTTTATAAAGTTATCTATTTTCTATCTATTTTATAAAGTTATTTATCAATTTTATCAATTTTATAAAGCTTTTTCCAATTTTACAAAGTTTCTTTTTGGCTCGTATTGAAATTTTGCAAATTAATCAGTCTTTTTTACATCATCAGTTACCATTTTTTTTAAATCATCAATTTTTATTTTAAATCATCAATTTTTATCAATCTTTTTAAATCATCAGTTTTGTAAATCTATTTTAATTAGTCAAATTAGTTTCTATTTTTCATCTATTGTTTTATCAGTTTTGTTTATATATATTTTTTTTGTTTTGTCTCATCTCTTGTCTAATATCAGTTTTATCAGTTTCTTCTATCTTCAGTGTTTTAATATTTTATTTTTTATTATTTTATTTTATTTTTTCTTTTGTTTTATCAGTTTTTCATCTCGTCTCTATCAATTTTTGTCCAATCTGTTCCAATCTGTCCAAACAGTCAATCTTCCGAATGAAAAGTTCCTTCAAAAATATTCAATAGACTGTTATTCCGTATAAACGTTTATTCCGGATAGTCGTTTATTCCGGATAGAGCTTTATTCCGTATAGAGCTTTATTTCGTATAGAGCTTTATTCCGTATAGAGTTGTATTCCGTATAGAGCTGTATTCCGTATAGAGCTTTATTCCGTATAGAGCTTTATTCCGTATAGAGCTTTATTCCGTATAGAGCTTTATTCCGTATAGAGCTTTATTCCGTATAAACGTTTATTCCGTATAGACACCACACAAAATCAAACCATTGACCCTCTATTAACCCTCCACTCGACTCACCTCTCATCCAACAACTCTCGTCAGTAACTCCCCTACAACCGCAAACAAACTAAACTCAACATTCAAAACCTCTCGTCTCACACCTACACCTCTCGACAACAAGACTCGAACACCCTCGACTTCATTTTGACTCCCTCACCCAAAACCCCCACGCCTCGACACAACATCACACTTAACTAACTCGACCCACACCCATACACTTACACCAACAGCCTCGAAACATCTATCATCACAGATTTGATCTCAGATTTATTCTACAACATAGGCGTCTTTACCAGACCTTGTTTGAACATCTAATCATCACTGATCTGTGCTTTTTATTCGAATATCAATGAAAAGTTTATAACAACTTTGTTATAACTTATCTTGATTTCGTTTTTTCTGAATCAAAGACGGCATGCATCATAGATCTAATGCATTAATTTTCTAATGATAAGAGTATGATTAATAACAACTTTGCTATCATCATCTCTTTGATTCGATTGACCAATTAAACAACAAAATATCACAAGAAAGACTCGACAGATGATAGACGACAGACTCGAAAAACATTTCAAGAAAACCTACCCGAGACCTTGTCTGATCAAGATCTTGAAGCCTTGTTTATTTAATTCGAATTGAAAGCAATCATTTGATTGTTCTTCGTGGGATGCTTCGGGTGTATAATGACGAGATATGTGGGGATTTGCGATGGAAAGGGTTTCACTTGATTAAATGCGGTTTGGTAGATAGTTGGACTTGGATTTGGGGAATTAAAAGATTATGAACAGATTGGATTTGGGGCGATTGATTCGTGCATGGGTGTTTATTTGAAGATGGTGGTTGTGTGAATTATCTTTGAGAGAGAAGAAACATATACTTGATATCTGAGAGTTTGATAGAGGAGAGAGAGAGAGATACAGGTTTATGTTAGTGTTATTATTTTTTTGGGCGGAGGATACAAGAAGCCACGTGTGTGGTTAATTTGGTGCTTTTTATTTGGTCCAGCCACGACTCTCCCTCCACATTTTTCTACACATTTTTGTTAAGTAAATGTTTTAGTTAACTTTTTATATTTAGGATTTTAAAAGTTAATTTTTTTAGTTAGTTAAATTAATTTTTGTATTTTTGTCACTTTAATATTTTTAGTTTAGTATATTTTGTTTATTAATTTTTGGCAAATCGTGTTGAGGCGGGTATTTTAAAAGTATTAACGTGAAAAAATATTTGACGGGTTAAAAGTTTTTGTGGCCGGATTTGACGACAAAGTGACGAGTCAACGTGACGGGATTTATTTTTAGCGACTACGGATTTTTGATCGGGTTTAATTCATAATCGTTTGAGCCGACAACAACTTTTGAGCCGAGTCGAATTGTAAAAACAACAACATCCACATCATTTTTCCTCGATTTTCAATGGAATCGTTAAATTCGACACTTAAAGAGGGAGACTTGCATCGAATGCAAGACAAAGCTAGAGAAAGTGGTATAAATTCATTTCAAATGCTTCAATATCATCTAGTTACTCTTTCACGGCTTCAAGGAGGGAGCGAATTTGTGACCATCTTTGGACAAGATCGTCATATATTCATCGACTCAATATTCACCACTTTGACCCAACTCGCCGAGCAACTCAACCATGAAAACTTTAATCACTCTGCATCGGCACTTGCATATCAGACTCTTGTGACACAACTCACGCCTTTCCTCCAATTCAATATCATCAAGCCTGAAAGTTCAGTGATTTGCCAATCATTTCTTCGAGATACACATACCGAGCTTCGAGTTTTCCGTGATACAATTTTGAAACTTATGTCATCGGTCTCGTCTTCGATTTATGAAAGATCTCGACTTCAGCAAGGGTATGATAATGGAATGCAAGACTCTTCGATTCAAGAGGAAACTGGTCATACGGTTGAAAACTTGGAGCCTATCGATGCCAAGAGCACGGAATCAGGAGGACAACATGATACCAGTGGCACGTCAGGGAATGTTCACGAGATCTCTTTTGCTGACACCTTACCCGTTCATGACAAAGCGCCTGCAAACATGGTACAATGTAATTCCGTTTATGATGTATATGTTGATGATATGCCGCATATTGAGAATTCTGAACCTAATTATGACAAACATGGGATGGAAACGAGTGATAGCAATACCACATCTGATTCATCCGATGTAAGTTATCATAGGGGAGAGATTGTTCAGAATGCTATAGTACATCATGATAATTGTATTATAACTGCTTCATTGACTGCTTCTGATTCCAAGATTAGAGAGCTCGAAACGATTGTAGCTCAACAATCAAAAGATCTTGAGGATGCCAAAATTGAATTTTCAAAGAAAACGAACAAATTTGAAACATATTTTGAAAAACTTGAAAAATCAAATGTTGTTCTTGAAAGAAAATTGGATCAAAAAGTTTTAGATTCTAAAGCTAAAAAGGATAATCTTTTGAAACAAATTCAACTGCTTGAATCTAAGTTAACATCCCAAGATAACTTGCTCAAAGAGAATGAGACTTTAAAGGCCCAAGTACAGGAAAAGGTTTTTGCTATAGCTGCGTTGAAAAACGAGTTAAGGAAAACTAGAAGACCTAGTGTGGACACTAAGCTTGAAAAACCATCAATCTTGGGGAAACCGCCTACAAATCAGTTCGTCAGACAACCTACTGCATTTAGATCCGAGCGACCACAATCCTCGAGACTGCGGTTTGCCTCCCAAGTTGATTTGGTTCATCTTCCTAGACCAGTCACTCCAGTAACTAGGCCCAATGCGATCAAAACAGCTTTGGCAAGACCTAATCACATGATTGCCTCTAGTTTCCCTAGAAATACCAAGACCACGTCTAGAACTAGTTCAAATGACGTTGGCCATAAATCTGGTATAAGGGAAGTTATGCAAAAGACACATGTAAGAGATAGCAATGTCAATCCTAGTCACATGCCTTCTAGATTACCCAACACTGCTAACCGTAGCATGTCATCTCCTAGGAGCATCGATCAATCATCTAGGAATTACTCAGACATTAAATATGCTACTTGTAAAACATGTAGAAAATGTGTCTTTAGAGCCAATCATGATTCCTGTATCAAAAAATTGCTTAATGAGGTGAACTCCCGTGCTAGACTTAAATCCTAATGGGTAGCTAAAATCAAACCCATTGGTAAAATGTGGCGCCCCACTGGTAGAACTTTCACTCTTGTAGAAAACGAGTGCCCTTTAACTAGGATAGTCTCCAATTCTACTAAGACTACTAGGGAGGAAATTGATAAAGATGATACGTCACTTAAGCCTAAACTTAAGGTTTTCTATAAAAGGAAACGTTTGGCAGCTAAGATAAGTGAATCATCTACTCAGGTCGCCTCTGACACAAGTAAAGTTAATTGTGAACCCCCATGTGCTTCTATAATTGATATCGCTAACCCACGTCAAAGCATGCAAATTCCTAATGAGATTGCAGGTACCAAAGTTGATGTTCCAAAAGAACGAAGCGGTCCAATCGTTGTGTACCGTTCAACTAAGGATACTCTTAGAGTTTGGTTGCTAAAGAACCAGATATCAGAGAAACAAGTGTCTCAGGGGATTCATGGTTAAGCTTAGTAAAAGGCTCACATTCAAATCACAGTCTGTGACCCGTTCTTCAAAGAAAGGAAAGTTTATCGCCGATGATAAACTTATCCTAAAAACGAAAAATTCATTTTTCTCGGGCATGAGCTTATATAAAAAACATTCCAAGTTTTTAAGCTCATGCATAAAGGCTCATCGTTAAATGTCAGACGATGACCCGATCTTCACATAAAGGAAAGTTTATCGCCGATGATAAACTTATCCTCATTAACGAGAGATTAAATTTTCTCGGACACGAGCTTACGTTAAAACCATTCAAAGGTTTTAAGCTCGTGTATATGGTTCATTGTTAAATGTCATACAATGACCCGAACTTCAAATAAAGGAAAGATTATCTTTTATGATAACTTATCCTCATAACGAGAAACTAACCTTTCTCGGTCATGAGCTTGTATTAAAACATTCGAAGTTTTAAGCTCAGAAAGGAAAGTGTATCTTTTAAATAAGAGAACTTTTCCTCATAACGAGAAATTAACCTTTCTCGGTCATGAGCTTTCCGTTAAAACAGTCAAAGTTTTCAAGCTCATGAAAACGACTTCTAAGTAAATGTCAGCTTAGAACTCGTCCTTCAGATAAAAGGAAAGTTTGTCGCCGATGGTAACTTATCCTTAACAACGAGAAGTTTACAACTTCTCGGACTTGAGCTTTCCTAAGATATTCCAAATCTTAAGCTCAAGTAATTGGTTTCCAAACTTTAAACACAATTTTTTCAAGAATTTTTCAAAAGTTTTTTCAAAATCTTTTAAAATTGTGTTTTTAAAATGTTTTGATAAAAAGAGCATGTCTTCTGGAATCGATAATATTTACGAACCTAGAAATGTCATTCAATAATGACACGGGGTTGTAAATAAAGTTCGAGCAGAAGTTTAAATGTTTTAAACATGCTCCATATGGTTTGCTATTATTTCCGATAGTAACCCGGTTTTCACTTTGAAGTCAAGATTTCACCGGAAAGCTTTGACTTCAGAATCCGAAGTTATCAACTCCACAATCCGAAGTTCGTTGCAATTGATATCTACATACTAGACGATGCGACTGCTCAAACGACGACTACGGCTCTTTAAGTAGAACACGGGTCAACAATTGAGGGGGAGCAATCGTCCAGCATTCAGAATCTTCGATGCCGAAAGTGCCATAGTTCACAAGTTGGTGTCAAGACAACGATATCAATTGTCCATGTGGTGTAAAGGGGAAGATAATTTTAGAAGTTACGAGGAAGACCAACATTCGTAAACAAGAACCATGTGCTTCTTTCATATGATGTTCTCCATCATTCAGGTCCAACCTCGTAAATTGCTAATATTGTGAATTCATTATCATATATGATCTTTGCACGTGATAAATACCTTACACTTGTGTTTAAAAGGTATTTAATTTACGTTTCAAGTACACCCTCATTAATTTGAGGGGGAGCTTGTGTAATTCATGAAGATAATTGGATTTGCATCTTTCTTCCCAAATTTTCTTAAAATGCTATTAAATCAATTGATATTAAAAACATCGATTGGGTTAATATTTTTAATATGGGGGAGAAAATGTGATTTAATATGGGAAATTATTAATCACAAATGGTTTGACTTAACGTGCTAGCTCATCCCGACATGTGCGAAATGTTTTCGGATATCGTGGCATATGTTAAGGGGAGCAAAATGGATTTGCACTTCAAAATGGATTTCATGGTGACATACAGTTACCCAAAACATCTCTATTCACGACGGTGAATATTGTGGTGATATAAGGATGGTAGGATAGGTTAAAGTCCAATGATTTCTCTAGAACCGGAGGAATCTTCCCAAGGACATTCCATAGCTAGAAATAATAGTCCTTAGGAAAGATGGAGAAAGATTGTGAACGTAGCTGAATGCCGACCAAGTACTTAAGTTAGCACTGGAACAATCACAACAAGGTGCTAGTGATGACGTATTGGTAAACATTGAAGGGGTTGAAGAATGAAAAAGAATTGTAAAGATAAAGGGTGTAAAGAAAGAAGCCCTCCTTACAACCTTAGGCAGAAACCGGGTCAATTCATATGCTATTGAGATCATTCTTAATGATTCTCGATATTGAAGATAGACATCATGGACCCAGTGATGCAAGGCTCAACCCATCCTAGCTAACTCAGATATCTCTCAAAATATATTTGTTTTAATCACACGGAGACAACACATTATCTATTGATTTATTCACTCCGAATTAATTGGTATTGAAAAGGTGGCACTCCTCTCCAGCCTCCGATCACTAAAATCTAAAATGTACGATCGAGTCTAGAGCCATTTAAGAGAATTTGGGAAGAAAAATGCAAATCCAGTTATCTTCATGGATTACACAAGCTCCTCCTCAAATTAATGAGGGTCTACTTGAAACGTAAATTAAATACCTTTTAAACACAAGTGTAAGGTATTTATCACGTGCAAAGATCATATATGATAATGAATTCACAATATTAGCAATTTACGAGGTTGGACCTGAATGATGGAGAACATCATATGAAAGAAGCACATGGTTCTTGTTCACGAATGTTGGTCTTCCTCGTAACTTCTGAAATTATCTTCCCCTTTACACCACATGGACAATTGATATCGATGTCTTGACACCAACTTGTGAACTATGGCACTTCCGGCATCGAAGATTCTGAATGCTGGACGATTGCTCCCCCTCAATTGTTGACCCGTGTTCTACTTAAAGAGCTGTAGTCGTCGTTTGAGCAGTCGCATCGTCTAGTATGTAGATATCAATTGCAACGAACTTTCGATTGTGGAGTTGATAACTTCGGATTCTAAAGTCAAAGCTTTCCGGTGAAATGCTTGACTTCAAAGTGAAAAGCGGGTTACTATCGGAAATAATAGCAAACCATATGGAGCATGTTTTAAATGTTTTAAACTTCTGCTCGAAATTTATTTACAACCCCGTGTCATTATTGAATGACATTTCTAGGTTCGTAAATATTATCGATTCCAGAAGACATGCTCTTTTTATCAAAACGTTTTTGAACACACAATTTTGAAAGATTTAGAAAAACCTTTTGAGAAATTCTTGAAAAATTATGTTCAAAGTTTTGAAAACCAATTACTTGAGCTTAAGATTTGGAATATCTTAGGAAAGCTCAAGTCCGAGAAGTTGTAAACTTCTCGTTGTAAGGATAAGTTACCATCGGCGATAACCTTTCCTTTTATCTGAAGAACGAGTCCTAAGCTGACATTTACTTAGAAGTCGTTTTCATGAGCTTGAAAACTTTGACTGTTTTAACGGAAAGCTCATGACCGAGAAAGGTTAATTTCTCGTTATGAGGAAAAATTCTCTTATTTAAAAGATACACTTTCCTTTCTGAGCTTAAAACTTCGAATGTTTTAAGACAAGCTCATGACCGAGAAAGGTGAATTTCTCGTTAAGAGGATAAGTTATCATAAAAGATAATCTTTCCTTTATTTGAAGTCAGGGTCATTGTCTGACATTTAACAATGAACCATTATGCATGAGCTTAAAAACTTCGAATGTTTTTAATATTAGCTCATGCCGGAGAAAACTTAATTTCTCGTTTTAAGGATAAGTTTATCATCGGCGATAAACTTTCTTGCCTTTGAAGAGCGGGTTATAGACTGTCATTTATCTATAAGCCTTTTACACGAGCTTAAAACCTTTGAATGGTTTTAACATAAGCTCGTGTCCGAGAAAATTTAATTTCTCGTTTTGAGGGTAAGTTATCGTTGCGTAGATAACTTCCCTTTCTTTGAAGTTCGGGTTACAGACTGTGATCTGACTGTAAGCCATGTGCATGAGCTTAAAAACTTGGAATGTTTTTTGATATAAGCTCATGCCCGAGAAAAATTAATTTCTCGTTGTTAGGATAAGTTTACCATCGGCGATAAACTTTCCTTTCTTTGAAGATCGAGTTATAGTCTGTGATGTGACTATAAATCCTGAGGTAAGCTTAACCATGAATCCCCTGAGACACTTGTTTCTCCGATATCTGCTTCTTCAGCAACCAAACTCTAAGAGTGTCCTTAGTTGAATGGTACACAATGATTGGACCGCTTCGTTCTTTTGGAACATCAACTTTGGTACCTGCAATCTCATTAGGAATTTGCATGCTTTGACGTGGGTTAGCGATATCAATTATAGAAGCACATGGGGGTTCACAGTTGGCTTTACTTGTGTCAGAGGCGACCTGAGTAGATGATTCACTTATCTTAGCTGGCAAACGTTTCCTTTTATAGAAAACCTTAAGTTTAGGCTTAAGTGACGTATCATCTTTATCAATTTCCTCCCTAGTAGACTTAGTAGAATCGGAGACTATCCTAGTTAAAGGGCACTCGTTTCCTACAAGATTGAAAGTTCTACCAGTGAGGCGCCAAACTTTACCCACGGGTTTGATTTTAGCTATCCACTGGGTTTTAAGTCTAGCACGGGAGTTCACCTCATCAAGTAATTTCTTGACACAAGAATCATGATTTGCCGTAAATACACATTTTCTACATGTTTTACAAGTAGCATATTTAATGTCTGAGTATTTCCTAGATGATTGATCGATGCTCCTAGGAGATGACATGCTACGGTTAGCAGTGTTGGGTAATCTAGAAGGCATCTGACTAGGTTGGACATTGCTATCTCTTACATGTGTCTTTTGAATAGCTTCCCTTTGACCAGATTTATGGCAAACGTCATTTGAAGTTCTAGACGTGGTCTTGGTATTTTTATAGAAACTAGAGGCAATCATGTTATTAGGTCTTGCTAAAGTTGTTTTGGTCACATAGGGCCTAGTTGCTGGAGTGACTGGTCTAGAGAGATGAACCAAATCAACTTGGGAGGCAAACCGCGGTCTCGAGGATTGTGATCGCTCGGATCTAAATGCAGTAGGTTGTCTGACAATTGATTGTCTGACGAACTGATTTGTAGGCGGTTTCCCCAAGATTGATGGGTTTTCAAGCTTAGTGTCCACACTAGGTCCTCTGTTTTTCCTTAATTCGTTTTTCAACGCAGCTATAGCAAAGACCTTTTCCTGAACTTGAGCTTTTAAGGTCTCATTTTCTTTGAACAATTCATCTCGGGATGCCAATTTAGACTCTAGTAACTGAATTTGTTTCAAAAGATTATCCTTTTCAGCTTTCGAATCTAAAACTTTTTGATCCAATTTTCTTTCAAGGACAACGTTTGACTTTTCAAGTTTTTCAAAGTATTCTTCAAATTTGTCTGTTTTTTTAGAAAATTCAAGTTCGACATCCTCAAGATCTTTTGATTGTTGAGCTACAATCATTTCGAGCTCTCTAATCATGGAATCAGAAGCAGTCAATGAAGCAGTTATAATACAATTATCATGATGTACTATAGCATTCTGAACAATCTCTCCCCCATTATGACTTACATCGGATGAATCAGAAGTGGTATTTCTAACACTCTTTTCCATCCCATGTTTGTCATAATTAGGTTCAGAATGCTCAATATGCGGCATGTCATCAGCATATACATCATAAACAACATTACATTGTACCATGTTTGCAGGCTCTGCGTCATAAATGGGTAAGGTGTCATCAAGAGAAATCTCGTGAACATTCCCTGACGTGCCACTGGTATCATGTTGTCCTCCTGATTCCGTGCTCTTGCCATCGTTAGGCTCCAAGTTGTCAACCGAATGACCATTCTCCTCTTGCATCTGCGTCATTGATTCTTGTACTCCATTATCATACGCTTGCTGAAGTCGTGATCTTTGATAAATCGAAGACGATACCGATGTCATGAGTTTCAATATTGTATCACGGAAAACTCGAAGCTCGGTATGTGTATCTCGAAGAAATGATTGGCAAATCAATGAACTTTCAAGCTTGACAATATTGAATTGGAGGAAAGGCGTGAGTTGTGTCACAAGAGTCTTATATGCAAGTGCTGATGCAGAGTGATTGAAGTTTTCATTGTTGAGTTGTTCGGCGAGTTGGGTCAAAGTGGTGAATATTGAATCGATGAATATATGACGATCTTGTCCAAAGATGGTCACAAATTCGCTCCCTCCTTGAATCCTCGAAAGAGTGACAAGATGAGACTGAAGCATTTGAAATGAAGTTATACCACTTTCTCTAGCTTTGACTTGCATTTGATGCAATTTTCCCTCTTGAAACGATTCCATTGAAGTTTGATGAAAAATTCTTGAACCCTTTGTTTGGTAATTTGCCTTTTTCTTGGCTCAATAATATTTGTTGGTTCAAACTTGATAAAACAAACCGGAGACCAAGTAAAATTCGGCTCACTCTAAAAATAAAGCCCGTCAACAAATAAATCCAAGCTACGGTTAATATAATGATCAGCCCGACAATTTATATCTAATTTTTCGTGGTCTCGTCAACTAATTTTTGTCACTTAATCCCGACTCGTTGTCACGTTAAAACTCGAACAATCAACCAATTTTAAAAGAAAAATCCCAATATGGAAAAATTTGAAATAAATTAGCTCCCAAAAACAATCCCAAATTAATTACTTCCCAATTTGAAAAAAATTGAAATTAATTAAACGTGAATATGAAAAAAACATTGATAAGAAAAATCCCACAAAAAACGTGGCAGAGAATCTGACCACCGCCCCACTTCCCAATCAATTTGACACACGTGTCCTCCTTTGTAAACTCCGTCCACTGCTCAAAATTTATATAAAAAATAAAATGTTTATCTCTGTTACTATATCTCTCTCTCTCTCAAAAACACAACCCTACCTTTTCTTTATCTCTCTCTCTAACCTAATCGCTATCAACACCAACACAAAACCAGTTTCAAGATCCGTTAATTATAACACATCTAATCAATCCACAAAACCCATCTAATCTTTAATCCTTGAAAGGATACTTGAGTTGATGAAAGTAGAAGACAAGGACTTCAAGATCTTGATCAATCAAGGTCGCGGGTAGGTTTTTCCTGATTGTTTGTCGAGTCTTTCTATCATCTGTCGAGTCTTTCTGTCTAGTGATGTTTTTCTTTGATTGATTGATCGAATTAAAGAAAGATTGTAACAAAGTTGTTATAAATCTTCTTTATTTTCGTAGATTAATGACAGATCTATGATGAAATGCTCGTTTTCGTGTTAGATCTTAATTGATCTATGCATGCATGTTGAATCACAACAAAAAAATGAATCTGAGATCTTGGTTTTGAGTTTGTTCGAGTCAAGAAGTGTATGTTTTGAAAGATATCGGGGGTGTTGGGGTGTCGAGTCTGTGAGAAAGAGTGTGAGTCGAGTAGATAAGACGAGGTGAGTGGTTCTGTTAAAGAGAGTGTGAGGGTGGGTGTTGGGTTTGTTTCGAGAGATTGTTGGTTTAGATATTGGAGTCGAGAGTAGAGGTTGGGTGTGAGTTCGAGAGTAGGTTTGTGTTGGAGTCGAGTCGAGTGGGGAGAGTCGTTTGGTGAAATCGAGTGGTGTTGAGTGTGGATTTGTTTGTGTCACAACTGAAAAAAAAATATGGGTTTGATGTCGAGAGTGTTGGACGAGAGGTGATGATTCTGGTGTGGTTGGTGTTCGGTTGTGGTAACACGAATCACTGATGATTTTGTTAAAAAAAATCAAGATCTACAAAAAAGGTTTATTAAATATAGAACTAATCTGAGATACTGATTTTCTGTTTGTTTCGAGTCTAAGTCTAGTTTCCCGTTTTGTTTGAATCACTCCTATACGGAATAAATCCTATACGGAATAAATCCTATACGGAATAAATCCTATACGGAATAAATCCTATACGGAATAAATCCTATACGGAATAAAAGCCTATACGGAATAAAAGCCTATACGGAATATCTTTGCTATACGGAATATCTTTGAAGGAATTTTTCATTCGGAAGATTGACAGTTTGGACAAGAAGACTATTACCAGAAACTCCCAAATGACTGGACAAAAAGGACAGATTGGACTTAATTGGACAAAAATTGATAGAAACAGAAATAAAAACTGATAAAACAAAAGAAAAAAATAAAATAAAATAAAATAATAAAAATAAAATATTAAAACACTGATGATTGTGGAAACTGATAAAATTGATAGATTTTAAAAAGAAACTGATTAATTTAAAAAGTTTGATAAAAACTGATTATTTAAAAAAATTGATAGATCTAAAAAAATGTTGCTAAAAAATCCGTGAAAACTCAATCACCAAAAAGATTATAGAAAAGAAGAAAAAAACTGATGATATATGAAAGATTGATCTAAACAAGACGAAACATCAAAAAATTTATAAAACAATTTAGAAAGAAAGGATATTTAATCAAATCAAGGACTTCTATCGATGTGTTAAGTGGACTTTTCCATGAAAATGCCTTCATTTAACCGGAAAATCATCTTTTTCAACATTTTTCAAATTTTTAATTAACTTTGGCCATTTAGTCGTAATTTTTAAATTTTTATCGTTGCTTTCATATGTATATATCTAGCAATAAAGTCAAAAATATTAATAAAGTGGTGTAGCTAGTTTAGAAGTCTTTGACACATTAGGCCCGTTGCGATTATTTTGACTCAACCCGAATAGACTTATCTAAGTTTATTCTAGCTAGTATCCTTAACCATGTAGACCTTAATTGGTTTATTAGGCTAAGCATCCATGAGTCTCATTACTTGAGATTTTAAATTGTGGAGAACGAGAAATGATAGAGTCAATTATAAGTCGGTATTCTTGCGCAAAGCTCACTTGGTGTAATTATCTGCCTATTCTCCCATCACTTGCTAATAATTTATCTGCTATAAGTAAGGTCGAACGATTTGAAAAGTTACTTAGCTTCTAGCCCAAGATCGTTTAAAAGTTGCTCGGTAATGATAAGAGTTCATATCCAAGGCATAACTTATGAAGCGGGGCGCGAAGATTGGTGAGTCCGGAAAGGCCCTAACAAGGCATGAGGATTCAATTTTATTGCTGAAGATCCAAAGTGATGTGAAAAGCATTATTCCCAAAATCAATATGAAGGATCAAGATTCACGACGAAAAACAATCAACTCCCATAAAGATCATGGAGAAGTCTATCCGAAAAGACCCTAACAAGGTATGAGGATAAATAGATCCAAGTCCGAAAAGGAGGCGGATCGTTGTATCTCAAAATCCCAATTAGAGATTGAAGAATAATCATGAAGTCGTGGTCAACAAAGTTGGAGTACCCCTTAAAAGTCTCCAAGTGAAGAAACTCTATTAACGATGAGAAGACCATTATCTCAAGAACGTCTCTCAAGATATGAAGTATGAAGTACATGCCAAATATCGGCCCGAGAAAGGTCTCAAATCGTGAACCAAGTTATGCCAAGATATGAACTTTTTGATATCCCGAGAAGCAGTTTTAAGAGATTTTGTCCTTTATCTAACTATTGATCAAATCGTCCTACTTTGCTTTCAGCATAAATAAACTATCGAAATAAGTCCAAAAATGCATCTTCATGATCATTCTAAGACAAAAATAAAATATAAGAGATACACCTAGGAATAAGGGAGTTTAAGCATATAATTAAGCCATGTGTGTAAGTGTTTGAATTGCTAACTTATAATAACAATGATCTCGTTTTTAAGCTTAGTTTGGGGAACGTGAAACTTGAGGGTGATAAATCTTCGCAGCACCGAAGCCCTAATGTAAGTCCTTGATCTCTTTGCAAGTTATTTCCATCCTTTTGTTTACTTTAAAGTTTTGATTTCTCTTAGTACTATAATTTTGGTTTAGTAGTATAATTAATAAGGCCAAGGTTGATTGATTATGAGAAAAATGTAAATTTGCTTTATCACTAAGCATTGCATGAGGGCATGGCAATGGTTAAGTGTAGGGGTTTGATAGGTGTGAAGACACCCATCCTTTTACCACTTAATTCTAGCTAAAATGAGACCAAAACACGTATTTAATATCATTTGTTTGGAATTATGCGTGGTTTTTGTGTTTATTGTGTTTTCAGAGTCAACCGGATGAATATTGAAGAAAACATGGGATTGCACGGGTTTTATCGAGGAAAAAGACTCAAGACGAAGTCTATTGTCCAAGAGACGCAAAAGATTTGAAGTCATTGTGCCTATTTGAAGATTTATCGAAGAATAGAGCCAAAGACGGAAGATTCATATATGTCAAAGAACTCGAGTCTATTAAACAAAAGATTATAAGACGAGTTGGAATTATTCACCGACACTTCTCAAAATCCAAAGTCGGAAACGTTTATTTAAAAGAAACGTAAAGACTAAAGAAGGAAGAAGAAAAGAAGCCCAAAACCAAGCCCATTCACAAAGCCCACAAGACATGCCTATAAATAGGACTTTACTTCACAAATTTGGGACACTTAGTCCTTAGTTTAGTTTTTAGTTTTCATTTGATACAAGTGATTTTGCTAGTTGAAAGTTCGTTTCTCGATATCTCCTCGAATTGATCACGTTTCTAAGTGGAATGATTTGTTCTTGGTTAATAAAAAGGTTTTGGTTTGTTTATCTATTTTGAACTAATGACAAATAAGTAAGTGTCGAAGAGTAAAATATAAGCTTTAAAAGATTAAAATTAATTGACGAGTTAAAAATAAAAGCTTGAAAACGTAAAGGAAGGATTAGAAAAATACTTTGAAAACTCAATTAAACTAACACTTAAAAACATTGCTAAAACTTTAAAACTTTAAAATCTTAAGCTATCGGAATATAATTAAAACTGGTCCATCGGAATCCTAGATCGGAATATGCCATCGGAATAAATGCCAAAACAATCCATCAGAATACAAAATGCAAGCTGTCGGAATGTTAAAGTCAGTTCTGTCGCAATGTGCATCTATCTAAAAGATCTAGATCGGAATGTATGAAATCTAAGCACACCTATCGGAATATTGTTCAGATCGGAATGTTGCTGTCGAGAATTGGGCAAAGTTTCGTCTAAAAAGGAACCTTAATCCCGTCGGAATGTGCGATCGCAATAAGCGATCGCGATCCAGATCGGAATAAGGGGGAATGACACCCGATCGCAAAGTAGAACCCTTGAGGGTTATTGCGATCAAAATAAGTACCCGTCGGAATGTGTGTAAACCCTGATATTGCGATGGAAGGAATGTAATTCCGAAATTGGTGGCAACTTAAAAACTCAATAAGCAAAATCAATAAGCAAAGTAATCCAAAACTCAAACGACTCAAAAAGCTTAAATTTGACAACTTTTGAAAACGTAAAATCTAAACTTTATGAAAGGAACTTTTAAATGACTAAAACTTTGATGAAATCCGAAAACAATAAGCTTAAACAAGAAATAGGCCAATAAGCATGGAGAGCTTATAGCCTATTCGCGTAAGACCTTAAAAAGGAACAAAAAAGATTAACTTTTGATCACGAACTCATCCAATAATCCAAACCGTATGAGATGAAACAATCGGACCAAGGATTTAGGCAAACTAAGAAAAGTAGAAGAAGATTAAAGAACTTAAAAGCTTAACTTGAATATGATTAATGAAATCCAAAGTACAAAGATTAAAGAAAGCTTAAATTTAAAAGATGAAAACAAAGAAAAATTTTAGTGAGAGAAAGTTTGGAACTTTCTGTCTCTAAAACTTGAGAAAAAAATGAAAACTAAAAACTAAACTAAAGACTAAGTGTCCCAAATTAGTGAAGTAAAGTCCTATTTATAGGCATGTCTTGTGGGCTTTGTGAATGGGCTTGGTTTTGGGCTTCTTTTCTTCTTCCTTCTTTAGTCTTTACGTTTCTTTTAAATAAACGTTTCTGACTTTAGATTTTGAGAAGTGTCGGTAAATAATTCCAACTCGTCTTATAATCTTTTGTTTAATAGACTCGAGTTCTTCGACATATATGAATCTTCCGTCTTTGGCTCTATTCTTCGATAAATCTTCAAATAGGCACAATGACTTCAAATCTTTTGCATCTCTTGGACAATAGACTTCGTCTTGAGTCTTTTTCCTTGATAAAACCCGTGCAATCCCATGTTTTCTTCAACATTCATCCGGTTGACTCTGAAAACACAATAAACACAAAAACCACGCATAATTCCAAACAAATGATATTAAATACGTGTTTTGGTCTCGTTTTAGCCAGAATTAAGTGGTAAAAGGATGGGTGTTTTCACACCTATCAAATCCCCTACACTTAACCATTGCCATGCCCTCATGCAATGCTTAGTGATAAAGCAAATTTACATTTTTCTCATAATCAATCAACCTTGCCCTTATTAATTATACTACTAAACCAAAATTATAGTACTAAGAGAAATCAAAACTTTAAAGTAAACAAAAGGATGGAAATAACTTGCAAAGAGATCAAGGACTTACATTAGGGCTTCGGTGCTGCGAAGATTTATCACCCTCAAGTTTCACGTTCCCCAAACTAAGCTTAAAAACGAGATCATTGTTATTATGAGTTAGCAATTCAAACACTTACACACATGGCTTAATTATATGCTTAAACTCCCTTATTCCTAGGTGTATCTCTTATATTTTATTTTTGTCTTAGAATGATCATGAAGATGCATTTTTGGACTTATTTCGATAGTTTATTTATGCTGAAAGCAAAGTAGGACGATTTGATCAATAGTTAGCTAAAGGACAAAATCTCTTAAAACTGTTTCTCAGGATATCAAAAAGTTCATATCTTGGCATAACTTGGTTCACGATTTGAGACCTTTCTCGGGCCGATATTTGGCATGTACTTCATACTTCATATCTTGAGAGACGTTCTTGAGATAATGGTCTTCTCATCGTTAATAGAGTTTCTTCACTTGGAGACTTTTAAGGGGTACTCCAACTTTGTTGACCACGACTTAATGATTATTCTTCAATCTCTAATTGGGATTTTGAGATACAACGATCCGCCTCCTTTTCGGACATGGATCTACTTATCCTCATACCTTGTTAGGGTCTTTTCGGATAGACTTCTCCATGATCTTTATAGGAGTTGATTGCTTTTCGTCGTGAGTCTTGATCCTTCATATTGATTTTGGGAATAATGCTTTTCACATCACTTTGGATCTTCAGCAATAAAATTGAATCCTCATGCCTTGTTAGGGCCTTTTCGGACTCGCCAATCTTCGCGCCCCGCTTCATAAGTTATTCCTTGGCTATGAACTCTTATCATTACCGAGCAACTTTTAAACGATCTTGGGCTAGAAGCTAAGTAACTTTTCAAATCGTTCGACCTTACTTATTGCAGATAAATTATTAGCAAGTGATGGGAGAATAGGCAGATAATTACACCAAGTGAGCTTTGCGCAAGAATACCGACTTATAATTGACTCTATCATTTCTCGTTCTCCACAATTTAAAATCTCAAGTAATGAGACTCGTGGATGCTTAGCCTAATAAACCAATTAAGGTCTACATGGTTAAGGATACTAGCTAGAATAAACTTAGATAAGTCTATTCGAGTTGAGTCAAAATAATCGCAACAGGCCTAATGTGTCAAAGACTTCTAAACTAGCTACACCACTTTATTAATATTTTTGACTGCGGGATATATACATATGAAAGCAACGATAAAAATTTAAAAGTTACGACTAAATGGCCAAAGTTAATTAAAAATTTGAAAAATGTTGAAAAAGATGATTTTCCGGTTAAATGAAGGCATTTTCATGGAAAAGTCCACTTAACACATCGATAGAAGTCCCCCTACACTTAAAATAAACATTGTCCTCAATGTTTAAGCATGTGGGAAAAGTCTCCCCTACACTTATGACATTGTGCACGTTGGTTAACTCAAGTTAAGGAAGAGACGACTAAAGTGATCAATTTCAAATGTGAGTATGAAGAAAATTGAATCACGATAGTTGAGAGATAGAACCGGATTTCGGATAACACGGGAGCATGGTTCTTCAGAGATTCCAAGAGTGCCCTTATCACTGTAATCACATCACCACACAAATACAAACACCTATATAGGTCCTCCTACACTAAGGAGATTAAAACAGAAAAGGATAGATACTCGGGTTGCCTCCCGAGGAGCGCTTGTTTTTGATAACCGAGTCACGAGCCTGACTCGACCCAAAATTAGTTCATGGGGAACGTGGTGAGGGATGGAATCATCTCGTGAGAGATGTCCTCACCAAAGTACAACTTCACTCGTTGGCCATTCACCTTAAAATTTGGTCCATTAGGTTGAGCGAGCTCGAGAGTACCATATGGAAAAATTTGGGCAATGGTGAATGGGCCGGACCAAGGAGATTTCAGCTTGCCCGAAAAGATTTTCAACCGAGAGTTAAAGAGTAAAACTTTGTCTCCAACTTGGAACTCTCGGTTTTTAATCTTGGAGTCGTGAATGAGCTTAGTCTTTTCCTTGTAGATCAAAGAATTTTCATAAGCCTCATTACGGAGTTCATTCAGCTCATTGAGTTGGATCTTGCGTAGGTCACCGGCTTTGTTGATATCGAAATTAGCCCACTTCAAGGCCCAGTAAGCCTTGTGCTCCAACTCAATGGGGAGGTGGCATGCTTTTCCGTACACGAGACGATATGGTGTACAACCAATCGGAGTCTTGTATGCGGTACGAAAAGCCCACAAAGCATCAAGTTTATCAGCCCATGAGGCACGATGCTCTCCCACGGTTCTTTCGAGAATTCGCTTTAATCCTCGGTTGGATATTTCAGCCTGGCCATTAGTTTGTGGGTGGTAAGCGGTGGAAAGACGATGATTTACACCGTACTTAGCCATAACTCTAGCAAATTGGTCATTGCAAAAATGAGTCCCACGGTCACTAATAATGGCACGAGGCACACCGAATCTAGCGAATAGCGATTTTAAAAAGTTACAAACCACCCTTGCGTCATTAGTGGGTAAAGCTTTGGCTTCAACCCACTTTGAAACGCAGTCAACGGCTACAAGGATGTATTTGTTTCCTTTAGATGAAGGGAATGGCCCCATAAAGTCGATACCCCAAACATCAAAGATTTCACATTCTTGAATGAAATTCTGAGGCATCTCGTCTTTATGTGTGATCTTGCCTTGTTTTTGGCAAGCATCACAATGTTTAACCATCTCGTGAGCGTCACGATAGATGGTGGGCCAATAAAATTCCCGATTCAAACACTTTTTTGGCGGTGTAGTTGGGACCAAAGTGACCACCGGTGGGTCCTTTGTGGCAAGCGTCAAGGATTTCTAAAGCTGCCGGTCCATCAACACATCGGTGAATAATCAAGTCAGCACATTGCTTGAATAGATACGGGTCATCCCAAAAGTAAGTCTTAATGTCGTTAAAGAACTTCTTCTTTTTCTGGGATGTTAACCCGTCAACGAGAATTCCACCCGCCAAGTAGTTTGCAATGTCCGCAAACCACGGGATTTCATCAGCAGTCGAGTTGATAGACATTAAGGTCTCCAAGGGAAACGAATCATTGATTTCTTTGTTCGGATGATCCCCTTGGTAAGGATCCTCAAGTCTACTGAGATGATCCGCGGCTAGGTTTTCAGCTCCTTTTTTATCGTGAATTTCGATTTTAAATTCTTGGAGTAGCAAAACCCAGCGAAGAAGTCTTGGTTTAGAATCTTGTTTAGTCAACAAGTACTTCAACGCGGAATGATCGGTGTAAACGATTGTGGTTGAAAGGACAAGATAGGGGCGGAACTTTTCAAAAGCATAGACAACAGCTAAAAGCTCTTTCTCGGTTGTCGTTTAATGCAATTGAGCCCCCGTCATTGTCTTGCTAGCGTAATGGATTGGTTGGAAGTGTTTGTTCACTCTTTGGCCCAAAACCGCACCAATAGCATAGTCACTAGCATCGCACATCAACTCAAAGGGAAGCTCCCAATTAGGGGTAACCAAGACGGGTGCCTTAGTTATCTTATCCTTAAGCGAGTTGAAGGCTTCAAGACACTCGTTGGAAAAGATAAAACGAGTATCTTTTTCCAAGAGGTGGGTCATCGGGCGAGCGATTTGAGAAAAATCTTTGATGAATCGACGGTAATAGCCCGCATGACCGAGAAAACTTCTCACACCCTTCACGGTTGAAGGTGGAGGCAACTTAGCGATAACATCGACTTTAGCACGGTCTACTTCAAGACCGGCTTTAGAGATCTTGTGTCCTAGCACGATGCCCTCTTTTACCATGAAATGGCATTTTTCCCAATTAAGAACAAGGCGAGTGTCTTCACACCGCTTAAGCATACGTTCTAAAATGGCAAGGCAAGCAGAGAAAGAATTGCCATAAACCGAGAAATCATCTATGAATACTTCCATAGTGTCTTCTACCATGTCATGGAAGATAGCCATCATACACCTTTGGAACGTCCCAGGAGCATTACATAAACCAAAAGGCATGCGTTTGTAAGCAAATGTTCCATAGGGACAAGTAAATGTGGTCTTTTCTTGGTCCTTGGGATCGATGGGAATTTGAAAATACCCGGAGAAACCGTCTAAGAAGCAGTAATAGTCATTACCAGCTAGACGCTCGAGCATTTGATCCATGAAGGGAAAAGGAAAGTGATCTTTTCTCGTGGCATCATTGAGCTTGCGATAATCAATACAAACTCTCCACCCAGTAACGAGACGAGTGGGAATCAACTCGTTGTGTTCGTTGGAAACAATGGTTATTCCGCCCTTCTTGGGCACACAATGGACGGGACTTACCCACGGCGAATCCGAAATAGGGTAGATCAAGCCGGCATCTAGAAGTTTGATAACCTCTTGTTTGATGACGTCATGAATTCGAGGATTAACCCTTCTTTGGCTCTGGATTGCGGGTTTAAAGTCATCTTCCATGAGAATCTTGTGAGTACAAAAGTTCGGATCAATTCCGCGGATGTCGGAAATTTTCCAAGCGATTGCCTTCTTATGATCTTTAAGCACGGCGATTAGGAGAGATTTCTCTTCTTCTTTCAAGTCCTTCGCGATGATGACAGGCGACTTCTTGTTTTCTTCAAGGAACACGTACTCGAGATGGGGTGGCAACTCCTTAAGTTCTAAATCCGGAGGATTTTCGATGGGAGGCGTTTTCAAAGTCGGAGCATCGATAGCAATAACCGTGGGAGATGGTGGAGAAAGATTGTCTTCTTTGAGAAGGTTTTCAAAGAAACGCATGTCGTCATCCCAATCGGTGGGAGAATCGTCATTTGTTAAGTTCACATCTCCCATGGTGGCTTCAAGATCTTTCCAAAAGAAATCACTGTCTCCAAATAGAGACAATGATGAATCAATAGAGGAAACGGTCTCAACATTGGGAAGAGAGGTAGGAATACTTTTACAAGCATCTTTGAAGTGTTCTTCACAAGCCTCATCAAGAACGTCAATACAATTAACACTCTCGTTGGAATAAAGTTGTTTAGACAACTTTCCCATGTTGAAGACAATTTTATCGTCACCCACTCTCATGATAAGCTCACCGGCTTCAACATCGATGAGAGTGTGACCGGTCCTCAGGAATGGACGACCAACAATTAATGGCACACGAGGGTCCATCTCGTAGTCGACGACGACAAAATCGGCAGGAAAAGTGAATTTGTCGACTCTTACAAAGACGTCTACGGATATCCCCACTGGATAAGCAACCGTACGGTTAGCTAATTCCAAAGTCATTTTGGTGGGGACTAGCTCAGGGAGAGATAATTGCTTCCAAACGCTTAGAGGCATTAAATTAATACTGGCACCTAGATCAGCTAGGGCCATGCAATTCTCTACTCCCGGGAAGTTAAAAGGGATTAAGAAACGACCCAGATCACCAAGCTTGGTTGGCAATTTCCTTAAGAGCACTGCAGAGCAATTCTCATTAATTTGGGTGTTAGCAATATCAAGAAGCTTCTCCTTGTCGCTAAGAATACCTTTGAACATTTTCGCGTACTTAGGCATGTGAGCGAGAGCCTCAGCGAAGGAGATGTTGAAATTCAATTGTTTAAACATTTTGAGAAAGTTCGAAACCTGAATATCATCCTTGCTTTTGAGCTTCTCTTTCCTCAACCTAGATGGATAAGGTATATCGGAAGAAGAGGAAGGCTTTGGGAGAATAGGATCACTCACATCCTTGGGTGGAGGAGGGGTAGAAGTAAGAGGTGGAGAAATTAGGGAAGGAGAAGGATGAGGAATAGGAGCAGGTGACTCGTTTTCCTTAGTCACAATCACCGGTGGAGGTATAGGAAGCTCGGGTTCCTTAGTACCTTTGCCACTGCGAGTGGTGATTGCTTTCATCTCCCCTCTTGGATTCGCAACGGTGTTACTCAGAAAAGTACTCGAATAAGAGGGTTGATTACCTTGGAAGAAACTAGCCATCATGTTTTTTAAGTCATTCGTTTGACTATCCAAAGTGTTTCTCATATCAGCTCTCAGATCGTTCCCTTGTTTTACCAGGTCGGCTTTCAAGTTGCGCACTTCCTGTTGGAGATTGTCCATGATCACATCATTAGTCCTCATGTAGGTTCCAATGTCTTGGTGTAATGCGGTGGGTTGGTTGGGAGGAGCATTGTATGCGGGTGGTTGATAAGCAGGTTGTTGGTAAACTTGGTTGTTTCTTTGAGGTGGATTTTGTTGTTTGTGAGGTGGTATGTATGGTCCACGAGATTGTTGTTGTTGTTTAGGAGGGCGGTTGAGGTTTTGTTGTTGGTTTGGGTTGTTAGGAGTAAAACCGGGTGGTGAGAGATAGTTGTTGGAGCGGTAGCTAAGCAGGTTGCGGTCACCTTGAGGACGAGCTTGATAAGCGGGTTGAGGATAGGTACCGTATGCTGCATTCACATTTTCAGAAGGGTAGTCTTGGGTAGCGGTACAAGTGGTGTAAGAGTGAGGACCCCCGCATATCTCACATGGTTGGGTAACAACATTGACTTGAGCGTCTTTAGCGTTTTTAGCGTTGATGCTGTTGGTGTTGCTGGCGGTTTGGGTAGCAAGCGATTCAAGAAGCGCAGTGATTTTGTCAAGTCGCTTATCGCTGTCACTATTACTAGCACTAGCGACATTGGTCCGAACACTCTTGGTTTGCACACGAGACTTATTCTCGATGATATCCCAAGCAGCATTGGCAGTCTTAGCCAAAAGATTACCCCCCCCGAGGCACTGTTTAGTGAATCTTGGTCATTCATGCTTAAAGCATTATAAAAAGTGTTAATTTGGTGCACTTTGGTAAAACCATGTTGTGGCATTTTCTTAAAAGATCTTTGAAACGATCCCAAGATTCACTAAAAGACTCATCGTACTTTTGTTCAAAATTGATAATTTCATTCCGCAAAGCGGTAGTACGAGAGGGTGGGAAAAAGTAGTTGATAAATTTGGTCTCCAAATCCGTCCACGTAAGAATACTCTGTGGCGGTTCCTTAGCAAGCCAATGCCGGGCTTGTCCCTCTAAAGAAAAGGGAAAAAGTTGTAAACGGATTACCTCTTGTGTAACACCATTGAATTTGACCGTATTGATGAGTTGCAAGAATCTCTTGATGTGGTCATGTGGATCATCAATGGTACGCCCCAAGAATGGTTGAGCAGAGACCATCTGGATAAAGCCGGATTTGAGCTCAAAATTGTTGGCTGCAATCGCGGGTATGACAATTGGATCATTGTTACCATCTACATGTGCTTGCAGAAGTTCAATCATCGGGCGATTATCTGGTAGAGGCTCATTGTTGTTGTTATTATTGTTGTTGAAAGGATGGGTGTTTTCACACCTATCAAATCCCCTTGATTCTGGCTAAAACGAGACTAAAACACGTATTTAATATCATTTGTTTGGAATTATGCGCTGTTTTTGTGTTTATTATGTTTTCAGAGTCAACCGGATGAATATTGAAGAAAACATGGGATTGCACGGGTTTTATCGAGGAAAAAGACTCAAGACGAAGTCTATTGTCCAAGAGATGCAAAAGATTTGAAGTCATTGTGCCTATTTGAAGATTTATTAAAGAATAGAGCCAAAGACGGAAGATTCATATATGTCGAAGAACTCGAGTCTATTAAACAAAAGATTATAAGACGAGTTGGAATTATTCACCGACACTTCTCAAAATCCAAAGTCGGAAACGTTTATTTAAAAGAAACGTAAAGACTAAAGAAGGAAGAAGAAAAGAAGCCCAAAACCAAGCCCATTCACAAAGCCCACAAGACATGCCTATAAATAGGACTTTACTTCACAAATTTGGGACACTTAGTCTTTAGTTTAGTTTTTAGTTTTCATTTTTTTCTCAAGTTTTAGAGAGAGAAAGTTCCAAACTTTCTCTCACTAAACTTTTTCTTTGTTTTCATCTTTTAAATTTAAGCTTTCTTTAATCTTTGTACTTTGGATTTCATTAATCTTATTCAAGTTAAGCTTTTAAGTTCTTTAATCTTCTTCTACTTTTCTTAGTTTGCCTAAATCCTTGGTCCGATTGTTTCATCTCATACGGTTTGGATTATTGGATGAGTTCGTGATCAAAAGTTAATCTTTTTTGTTCCTTTTTAAGGTCTTACGCGAATAGGCTATAAGCTCTCCATGCTTATTGGCCTATTTCTTGTTTAAGCTTATTGTTTTCGGATTTCATCAAAGTTTTAGTCATTTAAAAGTTCCTTTCATAAAGTTTAAGATTTTATGTTTTCAAAAGTTGTCAAATTTAAGCTTTTTGAGTCGTTTGAGTTTTGGATTACTTAGCTTATTGATTTTGCTTATTGAGTTTTTAAGTTGCCACCAATTTCGGAATTACATTCCTTCCATCGCAATATCAGGGTTTACACACATTCCGACAGGTACTTATTTTGATCGCAATAACCCTCAAGGGTTCTACTTTACGATCGGGTGTCATTCCCCCTTATTCCAATCTGGATCGCGATCGTTTATTGCGATCGCACATTCCGACGGGATTAAGGTTCCTTTTTAGACGAAACTCTGCCCAATTCTCGACAGCAACATTCCGATCTGAACAATATTCTGATAAGTATGCTTAGATTTCATACATTCCGATCTAGATCTTTCCGATAGATGCACATTGCGACAGAACTGACTTCAACATTCCGACAGCTTGCATTTTGTATTCCGATGGATTGTTTTGGCATTTATTCCGATGGCATATTCCGATCTAGGATTCCGATGGACCAGTTTTAATTATATTCCGATAGCTTAAGATTTTAAAGTTTTAAAGTTTTAGCAAAGTTTTTAAGTGTTAGTTTAATTGAGTTTTCAAAGTATTTTTCTAATCCTTCCTTTACGTTTTCAAGCTTTTATTTTTAACTCGTCAATTAATTTTAATCTTTTAAAGCTTATATTTTACTCTTCGACACTTACTTATTTGTCATTAGTTCAAAATAGATAAACAAACCAAAACCTTTTTATTAACCAAGAACAAATCATTCCACTTAGAACCGTGATCAATTCGAGGAGATATCGAGAAACGAACTTTCAACTAGCAAAATCACTTGTATCAAATGGCGCCGTTGCCGGCTCTTCTCGTTAAGATCAACAGTTTTTTGTGAGAACTTGGATTTTGGGATCCGTTCACCGTGAACGTTACTTTTTCATAAAAACTTTCAAAAACCCTAAAAAATATAAAAAATATAAAATTTTCAAAAAATCCTAAAAAGTAAAAAACATAAAAAAGACAAAAACATTTCTTGTTTGCCTTGTTAGTTCTTTTGCAGGTGCATGCGTAAACGATCAACGTCTTATCAAGAGCGCGAGCCTCTCGAAGACTTAGACATGGCCGGTGTACAAAACAACAACAATAACCCACCTCAAAACAATAATAATAACAATAACAATCCACCTTTCAACAACAATAATAACAACAACAATGAGCCTCTACCGGATAATCGCCCGATGATTGAACTTCTGCAAGCACATGTAGATGGTAACAATGATCCAATTGTCATACCCGTGAGTGCAGCCAACAATTTTGAGCTCAAATCCGGCTTTATCCAGATGGTCTCTGTTCAACCATTCTTGGGGCGTACCTTTGATGATCCATATGACCACATCAAGAGATTCTTGCAACTCACCAATACGGTCAAATTCAATGGTGTTCCACAAGAGGTAATCCGTTTACAACTTTTTCCCTTTTCTTTAGAGGGACAAGCCCGGCATTGGCTTGCTAAGGAACCGCCACAGAGTATTCTTACGTGGACGGATTTGGAGACCAAATTTATCAACTACTTTTTCCCACCCTCTCGTACTACCGCTTTGCGGAATGAAATTATCAATTTTGAACAAAAGTACGATGAGTCTTTTAGTGAATCTTGGGATCGTTTCAAATATCTTTTAAGAAAATGCCGACAACATGATTTTACCAAAGTGCACCAAACTAACACTTTTTATAATGCTTTAAGCATGAATGACCAAGATTCACTAAACAGTGCCTCGGGGGGTAATCTTTTGGCTAAGACTGCCAATGCTGCTTGGGATATCATCGAGAATAAGTCTCGTGTGCAAACCAAGAGTGTTCGGACCAATGTCGCTAGTGCTAGTAATAGTGACAGTGATAAGCGACTTGACAAAATCACTGCGCTTCTTGAATCGCTTGCTACCTAAACCGCCAGCCACACCAACAACATCAACGCTAAAAACGCTAAAGACGCTCAAGTCAATGCTGTTAGCCAACCATGTGAGATATGCGGGGGTCCTCACTCTTACACCACTTGTACCGCTACCCAAGACTACCCTTCTGAAAATGTGAATGCAGCATACGGTACCTATCCTCAACCCGCTTATCAAGCTCGTCCTCAAGGTGACCGCAACCTGCTTAGCTACCGCTCCAACAACTATCTCTCACCACCCGGTTTTACTCCTAACAACCCAAACCAACAACAAAACCTCAACCGCCCTACTCAACAACAACAACAATCTCGTGGACCATACATACCACCTCATAAACAACAAAATCCACCTCAAAGAAACAACCAAGTTTACCCAGCAACCTGCTTATCAACCACCCGCATACAATGCTCCTCCCAACCAACCCACCGCATTACACCAAGACATTGGAACCTACATGAGGACTAATGATGTGATCGTGGACAATCTCCAACAGGAAGTGCGCGACTTGAAAGCCGACCTGGTAAAACAAGGGAACGATCTGAGAGCTGATATGAGAAACACTTTGGATAGTCAAACGAATGACTTAAAAAACTTGATGGCTAGTTTCTTCCAAGGTAATCAACCCTCTTCTTCGGGTACTCTTCCGAGTAACACCGTTGCGAATCCAAGAGGGGAGATGAAAGCAATCACCACTCACAGTGGCAAAGGTACTAAGGAACCCGAGCTTCCTATACCTCCACCGGTGATTGTGACTAAGGAAAACGAGTCACCTGCTCCTATTCCTCATCCTTCTCCTTCCCCAATTTCTCCACCTCTTACTTCTACCCCTCCTCCACCCAAGGATGTGAGTGATCCTATTCTCCCAAAGCCTTCCTCTTCTTCCGATATACCTTATCCATCTAGGTTGAGGAAAGAGAAGCTCAAAAGCAAGGATGATATTCAGGTTTCGAACTTTCTCAAAATGTTTAAACAATTGAATTTCAACATCTCCTTCGCTGAGGCTCTCGCTCACATGCCTAAGTACCCAAAAATGTTCAAAGATCTTCTTAGCGACAAGGAGAAGCTTCTTGATATTGCTAACACCCAACTTAATGAGAATTGCTCTGCAGTGCTCTTAAGGAAATTGCCAACCAAGCTTGGTGATCCGGGTCGTTTCTTAATCCCTTGTAACTTCCCGGGAGTAGAGAATTGCATGGCCCTAGCTGATCTAGGTGCCAGTATTAATTTAATGCCTCTAAGCGTTTAGAAGCAATTATCTCTCCCTGAGCTAGTCCCCACCAAAATGACTTTGGAATTAGCTAACCGTACGGTTGCTTATCCAGTGGGGATAGCCGAAGACGTCTTTGTAAGAGTCGACAAATTCACTTTTCCTGCCGATTTCGTCGTCGTCGACTACGAGATGGACCCTCGTGTGCCATTAATTGTTGGTCGTCCATTCCTGAGGACCGGTCGCACTCTCATCGATGTTGAAGCCGGTGAGCTTATCATGAGAGTGGGTGACGATAAAATTGTCTTCAACATGGGAAAGTTGTCTAAACAACCTTATTCCAACGAGAGTGTTAATTGTATTGACGTTCTTGATGAGGCTTGTGAAGAACACTTCAAAGATGCTTGTAAAAGTATTCCTACCTCTCTTCCCAATGTTGAGACCGTTTCCTCTATTGATTCATCACTGTCTCTATTTATAGACAGTGATTTCTTTTGGAAAGATCTTGAAGCCACCATGGGAGATGTGAACTTAACAAATGACGATTCTCCCACCGATTGGGATGACGACATGCGTTTCTTTGAAAACCTTCTCAAAGAAGACAATCTTTCTACACCATCTCCCACGGTTATTGCTATCGATGCTCCGACTTTGAAAACGCCTCCCATCGAAAATCCTCCGGATTTAGAACTTAAGGAGTTGCCACCCCATCTCGAGTACGTGTTCCTTGAAGAAAACAAGAAGTCGCCTGTCATCATCGCGAAGGACTTGAAAGAAGAAGAGAAATCTCGCCTAATCGCCGTGCTTAAAGATCATAAGAAGGCAATCGCTTGGAAAATTTCCGACATCCGCGGAATTGATCCGAACTTTTGTACTCACAAGATTCTCATGGAAGATGACTTTAAACCCGCAATCCAGAGCCAAAGAAGGGTTAATCCTCGAATTCATGACGTCATCAAACAAGAGGTTATCAAACTTCTAGATGCCGGCTTGATCTACCCTATTTCGGATTCGCCGTGGGTAAGTCCCGTCCATTGTGTGCCCAAGAAGGGCGGAATAACCGTTGTTTCCAATGAACACAACGAGTTGATTCCCACTCATCTCGTTACTGGGTGGAGAGTTTGTATTGATTATCGCAAGCTCAATGATGCCACGAGAAAAGATCACTTTCCTCTTCCCTTCATGGATCAAATGCTCGAGCGTCTAGCTGGTAATGACTTACTGCTTCTTAGACGGTTTCTCCGGGTATTTTCAAATTCCCATCGATCCCAAGGACCAAGAAAAGACCACATTCACTTGTCCTTATGGAACATTTGCTTACAAACGCATGCCTTTTAGTTTATGTAATGCTCCTGGGACGTTCCAAAGGTGTATGATGGCTATCTTCCATGACATGGTAGAAGACACTATAGAAGTATTCATGGATGATTTCTCGGTTTATGGCGATTCTTTCTCTGCTTGCCTTGCCAATTTAGAACGTATGCTTAAGCGGTGTGAAGACACTCGCCTTGTTCTTAATTGGGAAAAATGCCATTTCATGGTAAAAGAGGGCATCGTGCTAGGACACAAGATCTCCAAAGCCGGTCTTGAAGTAGACCGTGCTAAAGTCGATGTTATCGCTAAGTTGCCTCCACCTTCAACCGTGAAGGGTGTGAGAAGTTTTCTCGGTCATGCGGGCTTTTACCGTCGATTCATCAAATATTTTTCTCAAATCGCTCGCCCGATGACCCACCTCTTGGAAAAAGATACTCCTTTTATCTTTTCCAACGAGTGTCTTGAAGCCTTCAACTCGCTTAAGGATAAGCTAACTAAGGCACCCGTCTTGGTTACCCCTAATTGGGAGCTTCCCTTTGAGTTGATGTGCGAAGCTAGTGACTATGCTATTGGTGCGGTTTTGGGCCAAAGAGTGAACAAACACTTCCAACCAATCCATTACGCTAGCAAGACAATGACGGGGGCTCAATTGCATTACACAACAACCAAGAAAGAGCTTTTAGCTGTTGTCTATGCTTTTGAAAAGTTCCGCCCCTATCTTGTCCTTTCTACCAAAATCGTTTACACCGATCATTCTGCGTTGAAGTACTTGTTGACTAAACAAGATTCTAAACCAAGACTTCTTCGCTGGGTGTTGCTACTCCAAGAATTTAAAATCGAAATTCGCGATAAAAAGGAGCTGAAAACCTAGCCGTGGATCATCTCAGTAGACTTGAGGATCCTTACCAAGGGGATCATCCGAACAAAGAAATCAATGATTCTTTTCCCTTGGAGACCTTAATGTCTATCAACTCGACTGCTGATGAAATCCCGTGGTTTGCGGACATTGCAAACTACTTGGCGGGTGGAATTCTCGTTGACGGGTTAACATCCCAGAAAAAGAAGAAGTTCTTTAACGACATTAAGACTTACTTTTGGGATGACCCGTATCTATTCAAGCAATGTGCTGACTTGATTATTCGCTGATGTGTTGATGGACCGGCAGCTTTAGAAATCCTTGACGCTTGCCACAAAGGACCCACCGGTGGTCACTTTGGTCCCAACTACACCGCCAAAAAAGTGTTTGAATCGGGATTTTATTGGCCCACCATCTATCGTGACGCTCACGAGATGGTTAAACATTGTGATGCTTGCCAAAAACAAGGCAAGATCACACATAAAGACGAGATGCCTCAGAATTTCATTCAAGAATGTGAAATCTTTGATGTTTGGGTATCGACTTTATGGGGCCATTCCCTTCATCTAAAGGAAACAAATACATCCTTGTAGCCGTTGACTGTGTTTCAAAGTGGGTTGAAGCCAAAGCTTTACCCACTAATGAGGCAAGGGTGGTTTGTAACTTTTTAAAATCGCTATTCGCTAGATTCGGTGTGCCTCGTGCCATTATTAGTGACCGCGGGACTCATTTTTTGCAATGACCAATTTGCTAGAGTCATGGCTAAGTACGGTGTAAATCATCGTCTTTCCACCGCTTACCACCCACAAACTAATGGCCAGGCTGAAATATCCAACCGAGGATTAAAGCGAATTCTCGAAAGAACCGTGGGAGAGCATCGTGCCTCATGGGCTGATAAACTTGATGCTTTGTGGGCTTTT
Organism: Glebionis coronaria; assembly: GCA_025667525.1. Classification (NCBI taxonomy): domain Eukaryota; kingdom Viridiplantae; phylum Streptophyta; class Magnoliopsida; order Asterales; family Asteraceae; genus Glebionis; species Glebionis coronaria. Next base: position 521,815,837 of record CM046879.1, read on the forward strand.
CGTACCGCATACAAGACTCCGATTGGTTGTACACCATATCGTCTCGTGTACGGAAAAGCATGCCACCTCCCCATTGAGTTGGAGCACAAGGCTTACTGGGCCTTGAAGTGGGCTAATTTCGATATCAACAAAGCCGGTGACCTACGCAAGATACAACTCAATGAGCTGAATGAACTCCGTAATGAGGCTTATGAAAATTCTTTGATCTACGAGGAAAAGACTAAGCTCATTCACGACTCCAAGATTAAAAACCGAGAGTTCCAAGTTGGAGACAAAGTTTTACTCTTTAACTCTCGGTTGAAAATCTTTTCGGGCAAGCTGAAATCTCGTTGGTCCAGCCCATTCACCATTGCCCAAATTTTTCCATATGGTACTCTCGAGCTCGCTCAACCTAATGGACCAAATTTTAAGGTGAATGGCCAACGAGTGAAGTTGTACTTTGGTGAGAACATCTCTCACGAGATGATTCCACCCCTCACCACGTTCCCCATGAACTAATTTTGGGTCGAGTCAGGCTCATGACTCGGTTATCAAAAACAAGCGCTCCTCGGGAGGCAACCCGAGTATCTATCATTTTCTGTTTTAACCTCCTAAGTGTAGGAGGACCTATATAGGTGTTTGTATTTGTGTAGTGATGTGATTACAGTGATAAGTGCACTCTTGGAATCTCTAAAGAATCATGCTCCCGTGTTATCCGAAATCCGGTTCTATCTCTCAACTATCGTGATTCAATTTTCTTCATACTCACATTTGAAATTGATCACTTTAGTCGTCTCTTCCTTAACTTGAGTTAACCAACGTGCACGATGTCATAAGTGTAGGGGAGACTTTTTCCACATACTTAAACATTGAGGACAATGTTTATCTTAAGTGTAGGGGGGACTTCTATCGATGTGTTAAGTGGACTTTTCCATGAAAATGCCTTCATTTAACCAGAAAATCATCTTTTTCAATATTTTTCAAATTTTTAATTAACTTTGGCCATTTAGTCGTAATTTTTAAATTTTTATCGTTGCTTTCATATGTATATATCTCGCAATAAAGTCAAAAATATTAATAAAGTGGTGTAGCTAGTTTAGAAGTCTTTGACACATTAGGCCCGTTGCGATTATTTTGACTCAACCCGAATAGACTTATCTAAGTTTATTCTAGCTAGTATCCTTAACCATGTAGACCTTAATTGGTTTATTAGGCTAAGCATCCACGAGTCTCATTACTTGAGATTTTAAATTGTGGAGAACGAGAAATGATAGAGTCAATTATAAGTCGGTATTCTTGCGCAAAGCTCACTTGGTGTAATTATCTGCCTATTCTCCCATCACTTGCTAATAATTTATCTGCAATAAGTAAGGTCGAACGATTTGAAAAGTTACTTAGCTTCTAGCCCAAGATCGTTTAAAAGTTGCTCGGTAATGATAAGAGTTCATAGCTAAGGCATAACTTATGAAGCGGGGCGCGAAGATTGGCGAGTCCGAAAAGGCCCTAACAAGGCATGAGGATTCAATTTTATTGCTGAAGATCCAAAGTGATGTGAAAAGCATTATTCCCAAAATCAATATGAAGGATCAAGACTCACGACGAAAAGCAATCAACTCCCATAAAGATCATGGAGAAGTCTATCCGAAAAGACCCTAACAAGGTATGAGGATAAATATATCCAAGTCCGAAAAGGAGGCGGATCGTTGTATCTCAAAATCCCAGTTAGATATTGAAGAATAATCATGAAGTCGTGGTCAACAAAGTTGGAGTACCCCTTAAAAGTCTCCAAGTGAAGAAACTCTATTAACGATGAGAAGACCATTATCTCAAGAACGTCTCTCAAGATATGAAGTATGAAGTACATGCCAAATATCGGCCCGAGAAAGGTCTCAAATCGTGAACCAAGTTATGCCAAGATATGAACTTTTTGATATCCCGAGAAGCAGTTTTAAGAGATTTTGTCCTTTATCTAACTATTGATCAAATCGTCCTACTTTGCTTTCAGCATAAATAAACTATCGAAATAAGTCCAAAAATGCATCTTCATGATCATTCTAAGACAAAAATAAAATATAAGAGATACACCTAGGAATAAGGGAGTTTAAGCATATAATTAAGCCATGTGTGTAAGTGTTTGAATTGCTAACTTATAATAACAATGATCTCGTTTTTAAGCTTAGTTTGGGGAACGTGAAACTTGAGGGTGATAAATCTTCGCAGCACCGAAGCCCTAATGTAACTCCTTGATCTCTTTGCAAGTTATTTCCATCCTTTTGTTTACTTTAAAGTTTTGATTTCTCTTAGTACTATAATTTTGGTTTAGTAGTATAATTAATAAGGCCAAGGTTGATTGATTATGAGAAAAATGTAAATTTGCTTTATCACTAAGCATTGCATGAGGGCATGGCAATGGTTAAGTGTAGGGGATTTGATAGGTGTGAAAACACCCATCCTTTTACCACTTAATTCTGGCTAAAACGAGACCAAAACACGTATTTAATATCATTTGTTTTGAATTATGCGTGGTTTTTGTGTTTATTGTGTTTTCAGAGTCAACCGGATGAATATTGAAGAAAACATGGGATTGCACGGGTTTTATCGAGGAAAAAGACTCAAGACGAAGTCTATTGTCCAAGAGATGCAAAAGATTTGAAGTCATTGTGCCTATTTGAAGATTTATCAAAGAATAGAGCCAAAGACGGAAGATTCATATATGTCGAAGAACTCGAGTCTATTAAACAAAAGATTATAAGACGAGTTGGAATTATTCACCGACACTTCTCAAAATCCAAAGTCGGAAACGTTTATTTAAAAGAAACGTAAAGACTAAAGAAGGAAGAAGAAAAGAAGCCCAAAACCAAGCCCATTCACAAAGCCCACAAGACATGCCTATAAATAGGACTTTACTTCACAAATTTGGGACACTTAGTCTTTAGTTTAGTTTTTAGTTTTCATTTTTTTCTCAAGTTTTAGAGAGAGAAAGTTCCAAACTTTCTCTCACTAAACTTTTTCTTTGTTTTCATCTTTTAAATTTAAGCTTTCTTTCATCTTTGTACTTTGGATTTCATTAATCTTATTCAAGTTAAGCTTTTAAGTTCTTTAATCTTCTTCTACTTTTCTTAGTTTGCCTAAATCCTTGGTCCGATTGTTTCATCTCATACGGTTTGGATTATTGGATGAGTTCGTGATCAAAAGTTAATCTTTTTTGTTCCTTTTTAAGGTCTTACGCGAATAGGCTATAAGCTCTCCATGCTTATTGGCCTATTTCTTGTTTAAGCTTATTGTTTTCGGATTTCATTAAAGTTTTAGTCATTTAAAAGTTCCTTTCATAAAGTTTAAGATTTTATGTTTTCAAAAGTTGTCAAATTTAAGCTTTTTGAGTCGTTTGAGTTTTGGATTACTTAGCTTATTGATTTTGCTTATTGAGTTTTTAAGTTGCCACCAATTTCGGAATTACATTCCTTCCATCGCAATATCAGGGTTTACACACATTCCGACGGGTACTTATTTTGATCGCAATAACCCACAAGGGTTCTACTTTGTGATCGGGTGTCATTCCCCCTTATTCCGATCTGGATCGCGATCGCTTATTGCGATCGCACATTCCGACGGGATTAAGGTTCCTTTTTAGACGAAACTCTGCCCAATTCTCGACAGCAACATTCCGATCTGAACAATATTCCGATAGGTGTGCTTAGATTTCATACATTCCGATCTAGATCTTTCCGATAGATGCACATTGCGACAGAACTGACTTTAACATTCCGACAGCTTGCATTTTGTATTCCGATGGATTGTTTTGGCATTTATTCCGATGGCATATTCCGATCTAGGATTCCGATGGACCAGTTTTAATTATATTCCGATAGCTTAAGATTTTAATGTTTTAAAGTTTTAGCAAAGTTTTTAAGTGTTAGTTTAATTGAGTTTTTAAAGTATTTTTCTAATCCTTCCTTTACGTTTTCAAGCTTTTATTTTTAAAGTCGTCAATTAATTTTAATCTTTTAAAGCTTATATTTTACTCTTCGACACTTACTTATTTGTCATTAGTTCAAAATAGATAAACAAACCAAAACCTTTTTATTAACAAAGAACAAATCATTCCACTTAGAACCGTGATCAATTCGAGGAGATATCGAGAAACGGACTTTCAACTAGCAAAATCACTTGTATCAAATGGCGCCGTTGCCGGCTCTTCTCGTTAAGATCAACAGTTTTTTCATGATTCCCATTAGTTATCATAGTCACACACGCTTAGACTAGACTAGGAACGTTGTATAGTTTAAGCAGCGTGTGTGACTATATATACCCCTCCTTAGCTTCCAAGGAGGGGTGTTGCTTGTCATTTTTCTCATTTGAATACATTTTCATTTCTCACATTCAACCTCTCTTCTCTCTCTCTAAACCAACAATGGCTACCACCACCATCTTCCACCACATTAGACCACCGGATCACATTTAGCAAATCTACAACCACATTAACATAACCTTCTACAACTTAGCCATACTAAAAGATTAAGGGTGCTTAAAACCATTCATTTAGCTTTGTTTTTATCTTGCTTGTTTGTCATCAATGTCATCACTCTTATCCTCTCGAGGTCTTCCACCAACTCTTGCAGCAACAACATCATCACCATCATTTGCCTCTGCTTTGACCTCAACAACCTCTTTCTCGACCTCAACAGCCTCTACTTTGACCACAACATCCTCTGGTTTCACCTCAACAACGTCTTCTTTCACTTCTTCATCTAGAATCACAAAGTCAACATATACTTCATCCATTTGTTGCTAATAATAAGCAAAAATGTCATCCACATCTTCAATTTGAGTTATTGCTGAAGCTCATCCAATGCTTGATCAATGTTAGCAAACATATCACTAATATCTTTAGGCTCATCATCAATATGGTAATGATCATCATTCTAGTCAACATTCATGGCTTCATCCAAATCTGCATCGTTGTCCCATGTAGGAAAATTCCCCGATTTCCCACTGATGCTATTACTATTAGCAGTCTTATATTGATGAATCTCCATCCCCATATCAAAATAAACCTCACCAAAAGAGACATCATCACAAGTGACATCGTTTGAAACTTATTGTTCTTCCTGGCTTGAATCATCAAACCAAAACACGATGTCAAGCTCTTCCGATATTCTCTTGAACTCATACTCAACACTCATCCTTCTACTCATATCTTCAAACATTTTTTCTGTTGACCATGATCGTGGGAACTCAATGTCATCATCATAGACAGGAAAATCATTAGCCACGACTGTTCCGTCCCTCCCAACAAAGCTTGTTTGACAAAATGTCACCATCTTCTCACTGCTGACACTTTCTGTAGTCAACTCTTTCACAACATCATCACCAACATTTTCTTCTACCACCATAGCCTTACCCTTACGTGCCTTTTGTTCCATCAGGTTCTGTTGTACCAACGAAACACCTGATTCATTATACACCTCCATTTCCTTAAACCTAACAACATACTCCAAAAATCTGTTAACGTCTTCTTCAGACGATAATGGTAGCCTATCATCGTCCATTGACTGACCAAGTATCCTAAAATGCGGGAACAAAATCATACCTTCTATGTACCCTAAATCCTTAAACATTTATGTGAGTGTGTACATACCAAACTTGTCATAGTAAACTAAGTCAAACCAACCTATAGTGCCAAAGCGATAAATTCTTTTTGATGGTGAGGTAAATCCACTATTGCGATGGATTTGCACAATAAACAAGTTTTGATTCGATTATGTGAAACAAAAAAAAAGAGAAACAAAGATCAATTATAATCTTGGCCATGTGTATAAGAATAACAACATATCCAAACTAAGCTTACCATATAGAAGACCTAAAGGAGACCGAAGCTTACCATAAATGAGACCCAAATCAAGGATGGTGGTACCGCGAGAGCTATTTTGTCAAAACTTATTCATTTTCTAATTGGTGTAGATTGGTGTTCTTGTGGTGAGATACAGACTGATGGAAGGAAATGAGATGATGTATTTATAACATAAATGACGGATACTTTAGATTGCAAATTCAAAGCTCGAAGTGACTTTTTAACCAGGAAAAAAATCGTGTCGTGTGGGAAAATGCTTTCGGGGACGCATTTTTCATGGACGAAACATGTATTTAATGGCTTCGTGTGAGAACCCGTACTTTCTGAGCATATTTTATTCTTTTTATTCGTGCTTCTTGAATTTTCCAACGTATTACGTTTTTCTTGAATTCTTATATGTAAATCCTGAGATCATGATAATTTTAATAAAGTATACTTTTCATGTATTTTCCGAGCATTGATAAATACTTTATCAGGAATTATAAAATTCTTATTTTATTTTTCCATATTTATTTAAATCAAAGTTTTTTATTTAAAATCACCCGCGTGCGTTTTACAAACGAGTTTATTCAAATCAATGAACAACGAGAATTCCTAGTGATCGCGATACTGACGGATGCCCAAAAGTTTACGTTTATTTATCGATTGTTTCGATAATTAATACTTTCGACGATTTCGTTTTAATTAAGTATTAAGTCGTGTCGGGAAATCATATAATCATTTTTATGATGCATTGTAACTTTTGAAAAGTATTTTTACGAAACCCGAGCCCCGTAAATATTTTCAATATTTACTAATTGTCATTTTCTACCCTTTAAAGTATTTTATTGCTTTTAAGTACAAAACTATTCAATATTTGTAATTTCTACCCTAACCACACTATATAAACAAAAATTCACAAACTTCACTTCATTTTCATCACTAAAAAAACACACACGAATAAATTTTCTTCTCACCTCACCCTCCCCTTTGATTTCCTCCACCCTAAGAACCACACAACACCCCTAAAATTTGATTTTTAGCTTGACTCAATCAAAACAAAAAAAAGTCCCATTCTTAAAATCTTCTTGCCATTCTTTTGATACTAAATTTTCACACATGCATCAACTTTTGAAGATTTTATGATTCCATGGTTGGATGATGTTTAAAACCTCATGCATGTGATGATCTTGGTAAGATCATCACTTTTTGATCATAAAAAGTTGTATTTTTTATCTTGGGTTTTTGTTAGATTTTGCATGCAAGTGTTTTTAGGAGTGTTTGGTTGATGGGAATGATGGTATAGTGATCCTAGAGGTATGGGAATGAGTGATTTTGCTTGTAAAAATTGATTTGTCATATTTTCTAAAAGGGTATTTTGAGACAGCAACTTATAACAGATTTTCCGAGACGCTCGTTTTGGTATAAGATAGAGCTTCTAATTCTTTACGAGTCAAAATTTATACTAGTTTTAGTATTCGTGTACCGGGAGACGCAAGTTGGCACAATCCGAAATTGTGTTGATTTTGGGTCGACTCTCGGGGACTTTAGGCTTGGTTAGATAGTTGATACTACTGGTTTTCAAAGTTTACAAACTTAATTAGATGAGTCTAGTAGTGGTTTCAAAAGACAGATTGTCGAGTTAGTACTTTTAAAGTGGTCCAAACGATTTTATAAAATAAGTATACAATTATGTCCCAAATTTTAGGGTCGAGTATAGTGTCGAGCTGATGGGTTTTAAAGTGTGAACTTTGGCTCAAACTTTGGTGAGGTTTTATACATGTTATAAGTGACATTGACACCAGTTTTCATCTAAATCGGACAAGTCTAGATAGGGTAGATCGGTGTGTACATTCGGGGTGTACTTGCTGATTTTAATTTTGGACACATAGTTCAATGCTTGTGTTGCGTGAGTTTGATTATTCACCATCGGATGTGGACTTACTCAAGTGCTTAGTCATTATATAAATGACTTAGCTACTGGTCCAAGTAAGGTTAAAGGATAGTTTGACTTGCGTTAACTTAGCATCGTATAACGGGTCAATTTCAAGTGTACAAGTGTTTTAACGTGTAGTGTTGGAATAAATGGTTAGTACGAATTCATTTGGTTCGTGTCATTGGTATTGAAACATGAATACTTTCAAAACATTTTAGTCATATTATATTTGGTATATATATCGATATTGAGTTCGAGTCTTAACGCGCGCCTTATTTTGATAGGTTGCGGTTTTCGTGTTTTCCTAGGCATCCATATCGTCGGTGATCGTCTCACTGCCATTGTTTATGCTCAGTTGCTGAGTACCGTGATTGGCTTACCTCATGGCTAAGGTGAGTTCATAGCCCCTTTTTACTTGTACATGGTTTCTAAACACGGGGTGAGATTTTACATGGTGGAACACAACCATTTAAGAACTGTATGCTATCCAGAACTTGTATGCTATCCAGAACTTGTATGCTTTCCAGACTTTCATTATTATTATTGCTTTTTAGTCTCTAGCCTTATGTTTCCTCTCCTGATCATGAACCGTTAATTTTGAGTACTAAGCGCGAATGTTGTGGGTGGATCCATCGGGATTGACTATCCCCGTCTCAAGTACCTTGACGCACTGATATTTGTTTATACTTGAGTATTTAGGCTGAATACTCCCTAGAGGAACTTACATTGAGTTAAGCTTCGGTTCATGAACTGAACAGCAATAATAATGGTTTCGGACTATGGTTAATGATCATAACCATACTCCCTATTTACTTGTTTTACAAATAAATGCTTGTGTTCCACACCTTTACTGCTAAACCTATGAATATCACTCAACTTTATGTTGACGATTTTACATGTTTAATCTCATGTATTATTACTTAGCTTTGCTTGGATGGGAGCCCGCAGGAGATTATCGCAGCTTGGAGATTTCTGTGATGCTTTTAAAAGATTGGTTTTAGTATAAACTGTGAGAATTTATTATATCTTTTGGGCAACTTTATGTTATAAATCATGATGAAATAATATATCTTTCCGCATATAAAACTCTGGAACGTATGTTTAAAACTCTGATCATTTATGATGTGATATATATGATTTTATTACGTCAGTTTTGTGTCAACTGTAATTCATTGTTTCTTGTACTATGACGTGTTATCACCTTGTTGCCTAGTTGTTCCATGTCAGATTCTGGGGGTCTCACATAGTGGTATCAGAGTGATGGTTATAGGGAACTGAGTCGTTTTTCAAAACTTAGTCTATAACCGAAAGTTCAAATATTTTATGTTCCTAAGTGTCAACCACAGAATCTACCAACGTTGTTCGATATCTACGCGGGTAGCTCTCTGATCCTTATTATTTACTTTTGATTTTCATTGTAGTATTTCATCTCTTGATTACATGTTGAAATATTACATTACCCTAATGACGATAATTACTATGTCTTTTCAAAGCCTTTGTGCTTCATGAACTATCCTTGGATATTACTTGATTACATCTGCTCTTACTGTATTTCTGGAATTCTTGTTCTTTTGAACTGATTTGGTCAAGATGATATTATATTGTTATGACGTTACATACTTGTATTCGGAGCACGTATGTTGCTAACAATTCATAATCATTCTTCTGAGTACTATTGCTATTTCGTCTATGCGTGATACGACTGATCTTGTATACTCGTTCATTTTGAACCGGCTGTTTTTCTCGACTCACTATTACGTGTTGTGCATACTCTCGTGATACCATTGTTCGGAATTGAATAAGTGTTGTTTTCGATAAAACTCCTAATTTTCATTCTTACTACCGTGCTTGTTGCTTTCATTGTTTATTCCCTTTAAAATATCTATTTAGATACGCATATTTTCTTTCCGACCATTCGTAATTGAATGTCTAGTCTATAGACCATTGTGTAGCTCAATGTTTCTCCGGAAAAGACTAAAGGACACCATGTGAGTCACACATCTCGAAGCATTCATTGAATCAGTACCTGAATAATATTGTGGGTTTTCATAATCTTGATTTACCTTACGCCACCGTTTTACACGACACTTGTACATGGATTACATCTTATTTCATTGACCATTCTACGTTTCGACTTCGACTTACAACATCCGTTGTACCTTGAACACATGATCGTCATTTATTACGTGACGATTGTTTGGAATAAGATCCTACTTGTATCCTCCCTTTTCATTAAACCTACTCGCCTCAGGAGTGTGACTTGTTAATATTTTGTTTCTTTCTCGGTATGTCTTGTGATTTTGGAAAATCACGCCGCCAGGAGACCTTCCAGCATTGCATCTTGCAGCCGAAGACACGGATGATATGCTTCGTTTTTTATCTCTCAGATTATCGTTAGCATTCTTGAACCATTTCCATACTGTGTTTTTTTTACATGATTAATTATACAGTTTATCTTCTTTCGTCTTTATGAATCCACAAGTCTTGTGTGTACATTAATTATGGGTTATTATGAAATTGGATTTAATTTCAAGCTGTGTCGAAAAATATACTTTGTACAGAAACTTTACAGGGAATTTAACAGTGTCGAGAAAATATTTTTATAACTTAGACATAAAAATATATTTTTACCCGTTGAGATGTTCGTTTAGGACATAATATTTTGCCAATAAACTTTAAAATCGAGCAAGTTACGCTCATTTGAGATTGTAAAATTTTAGAACTTATTTTTGCGTAGCTCTAAAATATCATTTTGTTGACAGATTTAATGCAAGGGCATTTTCGTCCATTTTTATCCGTTTCAAGTCTTGAGTAAAACTAGAAAGTTGTTCAAAACATCATTTTACACCAAATTACTCTAGACTTCGAGTCTTAAAATGTCATTTAGTGAATCAATTGGTCTAGTCAAACCCAAAAGTCAAAGTTGACAAAAAAAAGGGTCAAAACTTATAGAATTTAAAAATATGTTTTGAAGCATTTTGAGTTCGTTTGAGCTCGTAAAATTGTAACTAATAATATTTTACAACCATGAAACATTAATTGTGTTTGAAAACGTTTACAAACAGTAACTTGAGCTCGGTCATACATAAATCCTGAACTTTTAGGAACCAAGCGACTTGACAAACTGATGTTCTACTTTCTTAAAAGTGTATTTTTGTCAAATAAATTACGAAGTGAACACATATGGATTCCTTTACCTTTTCCTATATGCATGACTTATTTGTCATTTTATTTTATCTTTCTCCTGCTTCTATCGTACCACTGATTTGAGCCTAGATTTGGAGATCTTGCTTTCGCCTCATTCGTTATCATCGCGATACGTGTCTCATGACGATTTCGGTTAAACCTCTTGAAACCTTATCACCTTGTAACCATTTCGTTGACTGTCTTGAACTACTCCTTATTTTCCTCTTGTAACCCACTCGCTACTTTATAAACTATTGTCATGTTACCATATAAACTCAAACTGGTCTTGTTTGCGAATCATTTTACAAAAGGTTTCATTTGGGTTTTCTTAAATAATTGAATGCTATCTTATAAAATTAATTTATATTATTTTTACGATGAATTTTCATAAATTATTTTGATTCCTGTTTTACAAATGACATTATATGGAATTTTCATAAATTATTTTGATTCTTGTTTTACAAATGGCATTATATGCATATTTTAAATAATATGACCTGTAATACTGGTTTGACGAAGCTGAGCATCGCATTGCTAGTCCTAAATTAGCCATGGCCTGATCACCTATGCTTAATTTAGAAGGAGCCATGCAAGGCCGAATAGTAGTCACCTTAAATATTTAACCAAGAATCAACTTTTTAATTATATTCCTTAAAAAGTTTGATAAAATAAAGTTTAGAAAACTTTTACTTCTTATGCGAGTATCAACAGTTCGCGACATACACTTATGAACCCTTATCTTTTCTTGAACAAATTACATGCCTCAAACACATATTTCCTTACTCAAAAACCTTTGTTATACTTGTTGCCTCATGTTCCTTCATGATACCATTCTTGTTACTGCTTGTCTAATTTCTTACCATTGATACCAGACTTGAAAGTTTCAACGTTGTTATGCTTCTACACCAATCGATCTTTTTTATCTATCTTGGTAGAACTACGAAACGTCTCTGGACGCGATTAATGATTTATGACTGTACGTGAACGATGATTTCGTGTATCCGTCATTATGTGTGTTAGACTTCATCGTCTTGAAATTCATTCGTGTGAACCGCGTATTGATTTCGCCTCTCATTTCTAATGTTGTTCATTTTACTGGAATTACTATCAATAAACTTCTTAAAAAATTTCTTTGATTCGAAAATTTGTTGTGTGGCTTTTCTCTTTCGATTGTGTATCGACCACCGAGAACTTAATAAGCCGTAATTGGTGACGCCAACCGCACTCGTGAATTAATCTTGCTGAATCCTTTGTTTCTTATTATTTTTATCATTGATGCGACTATTTTATCATGTTTGTTAAGAATTGATACGATTTTTGTTTTATTCCCCTTGTGTTATCGCTCGCATACAGATTGTTGACATTTATATGATTCATATTCGTTGCCGTCTTGTCACCTTTTGAAACCAAAAAATGTTACGTGTTTATCATTTGATACCTTAAACACATTCTTGGATTTCTAAAAATTATTATTAATTTTTAGAACGTTTAAATTACCAAAATAACTGTTTCAAGTTAAGTACCGAATCTATACATCCTCTTTGGTAAATTTATAACTAGTGTTTCAAAGGATATCAGGCTGTATCTTTTAAAATAATTGATTTTATCATACTTTACCTTCAATATAATGAAATTATTAAATAAACTTATAATATTTTAACAATGATTCTAAATAACTTGGAAAATCTGATTTTCTCTAATGATAACGATAAACCTGAACTTCTAACGGAAATTTCATGCAGTCATTCAAAAGTTCTTAAGCCGATCAGGATCACTATTTTGAACTGTTCTACTTTTGCTTTGAAAATCCTGGTCAAGAAAAAAAAAGATATAGCAACATCATACTCACTAAATACAGATAGTTTGATTTATATCACTACACCTTATAAAATTTTCTTTTAATCAAGAAAATATTTAAACTGAGTTTTAAAATATTACCAAAATACTAGACAACTGATTGTGACAGCTTGTATTTTAAATGATCATATATAATTCATTTTTCCCTTCTATTTCTTTTGTAACTATATTGTTACGTTTTAAGATTGTCATGTTTTATAGTTGCACGGTTTGCGACTCCTTGTGATTAACAATTTTGATTCATCTTAACGCACTTTGTCCGTTTAAGCGATTCTTTTGTTCATTCTATCTTTTGAATATTTCTCCGTACTAAAAGGTCATTATTCAAATCTGAGTTCGAAAAATTTATCCGAAATGGAGCTAAGAAACTGAAGCGTAGTGAGTTCCAATTGTTAAGGTTCGCCGTGATGCAGAAATTACCTGGGAAGCAATGTATTTGTTCTACACTTTGTACCTCCTCTTGTTTGGAGGAGAACTCTGGGGACCATAGTTCCTTTAGTGGGGAAGACTGTGAGAACCCGTACTTTCTGAGCATTATTTTATTCTTTTTATTCGTGCTTCTTGAATTTTCCAACGTATTACGTTTTTCTTGTATTCTTATATGTAAATCCTGAGATCATGATAATTTTAAAAAAGTATACTTTTCAAGTATTTTCCGGGCATTGATAAATACTTTATCAGGAATTATAACATTCTTATTTTACTTTTCCATATTTATTTAAATCAAAATTTTTGATTTAAAATCACCCGCGTGCGTTTTACAAACGAGTTTATTCAAATCAATGAACAACGAGAATTCCTAGTGATCGTGATACCGACGGATGCCCAAAAGTTTACGTTTATTTATCGATTGTTTCGATAATTAATACTTTCGCCAATTTCGTTTTAATTACGTATTAAGTCGTGTCGGGAAATCATATAATCATTTTTATGATGCATTGTAACTTTAAAAAGTATTTTTACGAAACCCGAGCCCCCATAAATATTTTCAATATTTACTAATAGTCGTTTTCTACCCTTTAAAGTATTTTATTGCTTTTAAGTACAAAGCTATTCAATATTTGCAATTTCTACCCTAACCACACTATATAAACAAAAATTCACAAACTTCACTTCATTTTCATCACTAAAAAAACACACACAAAGAAATTTTCTTTCTCTCCTCACCCTCCCCTTTGATTTCCGCCACCCTAAGAACCACAAAAAATCCCTAAAATTTGATTTTTAGCTTGAATCAATCAAAACAAAAACAAGTCCCATTCTTAAAATCTTCTTGCCATTCTTTTTCACACATGCATCAATTTTTGAAGATTTTATGATTCCATGGTTGGATGATGTTTAAAACCTCATGCATGTGATGATCTTGGTAAGATCATCACTTTTTGATCATAAAAAGTTGTATTTTTTATCTTAGATTTTTGTTAGATTTTGCATGCAAGTGTTTTTCGGAGTGTTTGGTTGATGGGAATGATGGTATAGTGATCCTAGAGGTATGGGAATGAGTGGTTTTGCTTGGAAAAATTGATTTGTCATGTTTTCTAAAAGGGTATTTTGGGACAGCATCTTATAACAGATTTTTAGAGGGTTTAAGGTCTGAGAAAGGCTGAGATTATTTGATATTGTTGTAGATTTTTCCGAGACGCTCGTTTTGTTATAAGATAGAGCTTCTAATTCTTTACGAGTCAAAAGTTATGCTAGTTTTAGTATTCGTGTACCAGGAGACGCAAGTCGGCACAATCCGAAATTGTGGCTGATTTAGGGTCGACTCTCGGAGACTTTAGGCTTGGTTAGATAGTTGATACTACTGGTTTTCAAAGTTTACAAACTTAACTTGATGAGTCTAGTAGTGGTTTCAAAAGACGGATTGTCGAGTTAGTACATTTAAAGTGGTCCAAACGATTTTATAAAATAAGTATACAATTATGTCCCAAATTTTAGGGTCGAGTATAGTGTCGAGCTGATGGGTTTTAAAGTGTGAACTTTGGCTCAAACTCTGGTGAGGTCTTATACAGGTTATAAGTGACCTTGACACCAATTTTCATCTAAATCGGATACGTCTAGATAGGATAGATCGGTGTGCACATTCGTGGTGTACTTGCTGATTTTAATTTTGGGCACATAGTTCAATGCTTGTGTTGCGTGAGTTTGAGTATTCACCATCGGACATGGTGACTTACTCAAGTGCTTAGTCATTATATAAATGACTTAGCTACTGGTCCAAGTAAGGTTAAAGGATAGTTTTACTTGCGTTAACTTGGCGTCGTATAACGGGTCAATTTCAAGTGTACAAGTGTTTTAACATGTAGTGTTGGAATAAATGGTTAGTATGAATTCATTTGGTTCGTGTCATTGGTTTTGAAACATGAATACTTTGAAAACATTTGAGTCATATTATATTTGGTATATATATCGATATTGAGTTCGAGTCTTAACGTGCGCCTTATTTTGATAGGTTGCGGTTTTCGTGTTTTCCTGGGCATCCATATCGTCGGTGATCGTCTCACTACCATTGTTTCTACTAATTGCTGAGTACCGTGATTGGCTTACCTCATGGCTAAGGTGAGTTCATAGCCCCTTTTTACTTGTACATGGTTTCTAAACACGGGGTGAGATTTTACATGGTGGAACACAACCATTTAAGAACTGTATGCTATCCAGAACTTGTATGCTATCCAGAACTTGTATGCTTTCCAGACTTTCATTATTATTATTGCTTTTTAGTCTCTAGCCTTATGTTTCCTCTCCTGATCATGAACCGTTAATTTCGAGTACTAAGCGCGAATGTTGTGGGTGGATCCATCGGGATTGACTATCCCCGTCTTAAGTACCTTGACGCACTGATATTTGTTTATACTTGAGTATTTAGGCTGAATACTCCCTAGAGGAACTTACATTGAGTTAAGCTTCGGTTCATGAACTGAACAACAATAATAATGGTTTCGGACTATGGTCAATGATCATAACCATACTCCCTATTTACTTGTTTTACAAATGAATGTTTGTGTTCCACACCTTTACTTCTAAACCTATGAATATCACTCAACTTTATGTGGAAGATTTTACATGTTTAATCTCATGTATTATTACTTAGCTTTGCTTGGATGGCCCGCAGGAGATTATCGCAGCTTGGAGATTTCTGTGATGCTTTTAAAAGATTGGTTTTAGTATAAACTGTCAGAAATTTATTATATCTTTTGGGCAACTTTATGCTATAAATCATGATGAAATAATATATCTTTCCGCATATAAAACTCTCGGACCTATGTTTAAAACTCTGATCATTTATGATGTGATATATATGCTTTTATTACGTCAGTTTTGTGTCAACTGTAATTCATTGTTTCTTGTACTATGACGTGTTACCTCCTCGTTGCCTAGTTGTTCCATGTCAGATTCTGGGGGTCTCACTCTTCGGGGATGAAAATTACATAAAGGAAAGCTGGGGATTTGATGACGAGATGGTGAAGAACGGGAAATGACTAAAATACCTTCACGTGCCAGTCACGTGAGGTAGTTAACAAAGAAAAATAGGCGAAAATTAAGAAAAATTAACTCGGGGACTATTTTGCATGATATTTTCAAATATACTGAGAAAATTGATTGAAGTTTACATTCGGTGGCAAAATTACCGTTTTTACAAAGTCGATAAACAAAATTTGTAGTTTACCCTAATTAAAATCAAGGGGAAAAAAAGATAAACAAGATAAAAATCGACAAAAAAATGTTTGAGTATGCATTCCCTTCGCAAAGTGCAAAAATGACTCTACAGGTGTACGTGCACCATGTCTTCACAAAGTGCAAAAATGACTAAAACTGTACATGCCCCATGTGACATGAATCATCTCCAAACTCATATGATGTAAAAACGTTAGGCTGATCACTAAAAAAAATATATTTCATTATATTTTTTGTTAGATATTTTTGAATAATGTAGAAAATATTTTGAGTTTGTTAACTAATATACATGTATAAAAAGTTAATTATATAAATAAATGTGAACAATTTTTGAAAAACCACACATAATAATTGAAAAAAAAACACTAAAAAATGTAAAACATTCATAATTTCTTCAGACTTTCAAATGTGCACTTTATCTTGTTACACCAATATTTCTCACACTTCTTATTTTTTGGAAGTTTACGGAATATGAGTGTAACAATACCAGGTTCACACTTAAAAGTGTAAAGAAGTTATATATTTTTCACACTAAAATTTTTGGACTTTTATTTAAAACTATTATATGAGTGGTTTTCTAAAATTTGTTTACACTTATTTGTGTAACTAATTTTTTATATAATTATATTTATTAACAAACTCAAAATATTTTAATATCGTCTAAAAAAGTGTAAGGCTACCCACAATGGTTGTCACAATCGGTCGATCGTAGTCGGTCGCGACTCGGTCGCACCGTTGTGGCTAGTCGGTCGCGATGTTCGATCGTGCACAAATGGGTCTTACCTACGACCGTTTGAAATTTTGGGGAACGAAAAAAACTAGCCGTTGTGCTAGTTAACGGTATAAAATTTTTTTAATTAAAATTAAAACCTATATATATACTACCCTTCTTCCATTTTATCATACATCTCACACTCAAATTTCTACAATAACATAGCCAAAATGTGTAGCAAGAGAACCCCAAAAACAAAAACCCTAAGACCCCAAGTTCATGAAGAAAACGTTCCACATGTTACACCGGATTCAGCTTTTCGATTATCCGGCGTGTCTCCTCAATTCCGGTTTAGACCCGCCGGATTTGAATACCATTCACCGCAACCATCGCACCAAAACTATTCGAACCGTCCGTTCTATCCCCCACAACGTGGTTATCAACAACAACCTTTCTATGAATCATCGACGGGTGTGTATCGTCCTGCTATGGGTTCTACCACTTCTTCCTATCCTAACCAGTAGTATTCTCCGATTAATCATTGTCAAGTTGATGCCGAGTTTGATGAGATGATGTATAACCAAGACAACTATGTCGTTGAACGTGCGGCTGAGGGTCCTAGCCAAGATCAATCTATGGGCCACGGCTCGGGACAAGGGTCATTTCACGGTGCATATAACCTTAAAGACGAGGAAGAGATGTCACCAATCAAACATAAGAAGCCCTCTAGACGTGTTATGAAAGCCAAGCAGGTTGTGTCGAATGAGGCACCAAAAGAATGGACAAGTGATGAAGAGGCTGCGTTGTGCAAAGGTTGGTGTCATGTTTCCGAGAATAGCGTTGTAGGAAACAGTAAAAAAACAAAGGGATTTTGGCTAAAAGTATTGAAATACTATGAAGCCGAGACGGGTTCTACTAGAGGGTATGACGCGCTTGTGAGCAAATGGAAAAACAGGTTGCGTCCCAGCGTTGGTGCTTTTTGTGGTATAATGGATAACATTGAGCGTACTCATGATAGTGGTGCCAATGATTCGACTGATTACCAAAAAGCTTGTGCTGAGTACAAGGTGACTTACAAAGAGTTTCAATAGCAGGAGGCGTGGAATGTGCTCAAAGATCACCCGAGTTGGATACAGATTGAGATGCCAAAGTTTTCACAGAAAAAAGTAACAAGAAATCCAGGACTTCTGAAACCACTTCTGGTTCTGGACACGCTAGTTACATGGATGTGATCGATGATTCTGAAGATGAGGTGGAAGACACTCAAGAATACCGTCCAATAGGTCGTGATAAAGCTAAAAAGAAGTCATCAACATCTTTGTCAACAGGGAAGTCTTCATTTGTTGATGTTGTGACTACCAAATGGGAAAAGATGAAAGACATCGGGTGGGGAAAAAAGAAGCAGCAACAAGATGAGTACTTTCTCATCAAACAACAGGAGCTGAATTTGAAAAAAGAAAAGCTCAAATTACAGCGTCGGGCAATCGATCTTGCTGAATCAAAGAAACGCGATAAAGACTTGTTGTTTTACAACGCCGAAATCAACCCCAATTTGCCGGAAGTCAAACAATAAGCCTTGCAAGAAATGAAGGACAAGATCA
Source organism: Glebionis coronaria (assembly GCA_025667525.1). Classification (NCBI taxonomy): domain Eukaryota; kingdom Viridiplantae; phylum Streptophyta; class Magnoliopsida; order Asterales; family Asteraceae; genus Glebionis; species Glebionis coronaria. The sequence continues at coordinate 521,834,613 of CM046879.1, forward strand.
AGGAACGCTATAATTTAAATTATTAGGATTATTGTACTGTTTTTTAAATAAATGTAATGTTTTTTTAAAATAAATGTAATGTTTTTCTTATGAAGTTTATTGTGTTAAAAAAAGTAATTTTTTTTTGAATTGGGTCGCACTAGGTCGTCTTGTTGTTGCAAATAGGTCGAACTAGGTCGTAAGAGAGAGAAAGCTGACGTGTTTAGGTCGCGACCTAAACACCGTTGTGAGTAGCTTAATAAAAGGTGTTAAAATATACGTGGATATAGAAAACGGGCCACACATACATAAGAAAAAAAAATGTTATACAATGTAGCTATTCGAAAAGGATTTTTACTGGTACAAAATCATTCGCCGTTACTATTATTTTTAAAAATCGAGTTGGCTCGGTCGATTCAACCGGTTAGAAACCAGTTCAGATGTTAACGGGTTTTTGACGTATATTTGAAACCGGATTAAATTAGCGGGTTTTTAACGACCCGGGTCGACCCAGTTAAAAAAACCCGGCTGAGTTAAAAAACTGTGGTTTTATTTTTTGGGGCATTTACATATATATCCTTTCAAAACTTGTAAATTACGTCAATATCCTTATGAATTTAATAATTACGTCAATATCTTTTGAAAAAAAAAACACAAACTTATCCAAAAACATAGTTTTATCATATTAAATAAATTTTGTAATAAAGAAATTTAATATAAATACTATTTAATATGCGATATTACTTTTCTATCCTTCATATTACTTTTCTAAGGAACATGCATCCAAAAAAGAAAAAAAGAAACAATCTCCACCATCCATTTAAATTCAATTGTGTATATTAATCTTTTAACTTTAATTAAAAAAACACCTTTCATCTTATTTCTTAAAAATTAAATATCTCTCAAACCGTTAATCGTTATGAAAAAATAAGTATACCGTCACGACAGGAATTAAATTATCTTTCTATAGATATGCACTTCTATATACTTTCGGCGTACTTTTTTTAAAAATTTTCGTAAAAAAAATCACATGTGATTCTCGAAAAATTACATGTGATTCTCGAAAACTCATGTTTAATTTATTATTTTAAAAATCACATTTGAATTTGTAATGTCACATGCGATTTGTGAAAATCACGTTTTTTTTTTGACGAGAATTTCAACATTATAAAATCGTTAAAAGTATATGAAAATAACCGTCTATTAAATGACAAAAATATTTTTGTTATTACTTTAAAATCACATGTCATTTATGTGAATTACACTAAAATGTTTGAATCAAATGTAATTTGTCAATATATTAAAATGTTTATTGCCATTTATATAAAATATGTTCATTTTACCGTGGTGGAGTCCCCTTTACCCAAGAAAAATATATGTAAAACAAATTGGCTTCTGAATTACATGTGATTCGCTGATAATTACATGTGATTTTGCTTGCATTACATGTGATTCAAGCATTCTGAAACCGTAACTTTTCTAACAAACCCACATTAGATGAATCACATGTGATTTTTTTAATCATGTATTATCTGTTTTCATTTATGTAAAATATGTAGAACAAATTGACTTCTAAATTATAATGTGATTTTGTTTGAATCACATGTAATTCTGCTTGAATTGCATGTGATTCGTTGATAATTACATATGATTTTGATTGCATTACATGTGATTTAAACATTTCGAAACCTTAACTTTTTCTAACAAACCCACTTTAGATGAATCATATGTGATTTTTTTAATTATGTATTATCTGTTTTCATTTATATAAAATATATAGAACAAATTGGCTTCTAAATTACATGTGATTTTGTTTGAATCACATGTAATTCTCCTTGAATTGCATGCGATTCTGTGATAATTACATATAATTTTGCTTGTATTACATGTGATTCAAGCATTCTCAAACCTTAACTTCTTCTAACAAACCCACTTTATATGAATCACATGTGATTTTTTTAATCACATGTAATCTTGTTAATATATTAAATTATCTGCTTGAATTACATGTAATTCGATAGTAATTACATGTGATTTTACTTGCATTGCATCACATGTAATTCGATGATAATTACATGTAATTTTGCTTGCATTACATGTGATTCAAACATTTCTAAACCTTAACTTTTTCTAACAATTCCACTTTAGATGAATCACATGTGATTTTGTTTGAATCACATGTGATTCTGTCAATATATAAAAATGTTTTGTTGTCATTCATATAAAATATAGAAAGTAAACTGGCTTCTGAATTACATGTGATTTTGTTTTGATCACATGTAATTTTACTTGAATCTCTATGTGTTTTTACATATGATTCACGTAAAATATATAAAGCAAATTTTCTTTTGAATTAGTTATAAGTTTATTTTAATCACATGTAATTCTGCTTAAATTACATGTGATTTAATGATAATTACATGTGATTGATCCGAATAACAAGTTACTTATACTAAATCTAAAATCATAATTTTCGCAAAACCGTAAGTAATTTTTTCAAACACTTGTGATTTGTGTCATGATTTTTACCAAATCACATGTGATTTGTGATAAATTTTCTTTTTAATGATACGTACTTCTATATACTTTCGACGATTTTATAGTTTTCGTACTCACGAATCACATGTGATTTATTACTTTATAAAGCACACGTGAATTTGTAAAATCATTTACAATTTAAGGATTTCTGAAATCACACGTAATTTGTTACTTTAATATCACATGTAAATTTATGAAATCACATGCGATATATGGAATCACACATGCATTTTAGAAATACAAATCACAAGTGATTTTATAAATTACTAGTGATTTTACAAATTATGTGTAATTTTTTTGACGAAAATTTCAACAAAAAATCATCGAAACTAATATGAAAAAGCTAGTGGCGTAACTTGTTACGTGTTTACATTCGACTATGTAAATAGTTACACTAATAAATAATAATAAAAGTTATTTATTTATTCTGTAAAAAAATTAGTTTTTTTTATAAAAAAACACAAGTAATTTTTTCGAATCACATGTGATTTTTATAGTCGAAAATCGCAATAATAAAAAATCGTCAAAAATATATCAAAGTGCCTATCTACTGAAAGATAAGAATTTTTTCGTCGCAACGGTGTATTTTTTATAATCTAACGATTTATCGTTTGAAAGATATGATGTTTTTAAGAAAAAGGTGAAAAATGAGTTTTTATTTTTTGATGGAAAAATGAATGGTTGAGATTGCTTCCTTCCTTCTTTTTTAGATGCACATTCTATGAGGATCTCACCTCATACAAGTATTTGACTTTTTTTTTCATCAGATGAGACTAAATTAATCAGACCAAGAATCTTTCAAATTGATACAAAAGCCTTATAATATTGATTTGTACATAATGAATCACGTAGTGATTTGTAGAAGCAATGTATGCAAGTATAAAAGTGAACCGGAAACATATACGATTTCTCATGATCTCATATTCTGATGCTATATTTTCTTTTGACGATCGGATTGATAAGAAAAGTAATTACAAAATACAGAGTTTGATGATATTCAATTTCTCCAACGAAATGCTCAGGTAAGGTTTTAATACTTTTTAGTTTTTTTTCAAACTATTAAAAAGAAGGGCAAAGAGGTAATTAAACATGTTAGAAAATATTTAAAGAAAACTTTTTAAAACAAAATTTCATTAAAAATGCTAAATTGTGTTTCTTGGACATATATGTGAATTTTTATGTTCTGAAAGGATATTGAAGTAATACTAAAATTTGTAAAGATATTAATGTAATTTGAAAGTTTGGTAAGGATATTGGTATATATCTCCCTTATTTTTTTGTTTTGGGAAGTACTACGTAATTTACTACTTTTGTTTGGTAAAAGTTCATTAAAGTCCATCTTTTTATCAAAGTCTTGATGAACCCATCAACACCATCCAATCCATTATGATCCAGTGGCCCAAATTAAAAATAAAAATAAACAAAACCTCCCTAATTTACTCCAGTCGTTATTCATTACCCACCCACCCACACACACAGTAACTGCCATTGATTCTGATCAATTATCAAGCGTATATTCTGATCAATAACCTTCAATTAACCACCATAAATTCTGATCAGTAACCTTCAATTAACCCTAACCCTAATTAACTAACCGGTTGTTTGAACCCTAAGCTTAATTATTTACTTCGAATCGTTTGGTTTGAACTTGCTGCTTCGAATTAACCACCATGGATATCCGTCACGAACTTGCTGCTTCGAATGATTTGGCTTGAGCCCTACTCTAGGTAGAACACATGTTTTGATTGTTGATGCACACCATGTGTTTGATGAAATGACACAATGATAATCACATATGATTTAACAAAGCCTAATTTATGAATGACTATTTTTATTGAAGTTTGATCGATTTTTGTAGTTGAGAAGCTGATTACAGAAGTATGACTTATCATTGCATAACTGGGACTATGACTCGTACATGAGTCGCTATGACTCATATATGAGTCATGGTGACTCATATATGAGTCACTGTGAGGAACCATACATGAGTTTTATGCTTATGAAGGCCTACGATTTCTAAGGATTTGGTAAATGATGGATTAGATCTATGGATTTGGTGGAAGAGATGGGGAAGAAGGAGATTAGGTGTAGAGAGAGAAAGGAGAGGGAAGAAAAGTAGAGAGAGAAAGTGATTAGATTAAATGATTAAGTTGAATGAATGAACTAACCAACCCCCTCCTAACATGCTAGGAGGGGTATATATATAGCCCACCCTACATGTGGGCTATATGGACTATACAATTACAAAGTGGATCACGAGCCTATTACATAATTGTCGTTGGAGCGACCGATCCTTCATAAATACGTAAAAACGTATTTCCAACAATCTCCCCCTAAGGGAGGTCGCTCCAAGTTACAAAGTTCTAAATATTCTATAGCTCGTGATCAATGCTAATAATGATGTGACCGAGACTTTCTTTGGGAAAACACATTTCCAACAATCTCCCCCTAAGGGAGGTCACACCATTTTACAAAATCTTAAACCTAGCATCTATGCTTGAGTCTTCGATCTTGTTCTTGTGAATATGCTTGATGTGATCTTTGACTTTAGTCTTGAGCATGTTTCCTTGCCTTGACCTTGTGCATTCATCACTTGTTTGGTGAGAGACGTGCCTTGTAACAACACCTTTAGACGTTCCCACAAATCTTTGGCAACAATATATTGACTAACCATACGATAAATATCATGGGGAAGAGCTTGGAGAATTGTTTGAAGAGCTTTTTCATCTGCATCTGCAACAAGTTGTTGAGCTGGAGTGAGTTCTTCAAATTCTCGTGGTCGAGTCACGTCGTCAACCACAATGGTACCATAGTCGAGTGGACCATTCAAAATCGATTTGACCATCAGCCTTCCGTATGTTGGTTTGCCCTTCAAATATTGCATCATTCGACCTTGCCATGCCTCAAACACCTCTTTAATAAGCATCGGTGGACGACTATCAGTCCCCGTTATGATTGAGATATCCGTAAGAGATGTCATCTGAGGCATTAATGAACTTGGATTCATTGCGATCACTTAACAGACTCAAAGATTATCGGTTGATCGAGCAGTGAAGAAAGGTTGAGAATTTGTGTTGTGTTGGTTGAACTCAAGATTAAATCCACTAAAGATCGTCGAAAAAACTCAAATACCCCTTGAACTTGCTTATACGGAATAACCCAAACTCAGAATAAACCCTTATTCGGAATAATGCCTATTCGGAATAATCCTATGCTGAAAATACCCTATTCGGAATAAACTCTATGCAGAATAACCCTTATGCGGAAAAACCCCTATTCGGAATGTTTTCTTCAATTCGGAATATCTTGGCAATTTGGCTTATTCGGTAAAACACATCCTATTCGGAATGATGGGCAATTCGGAATATTTCTCCTATTCGGAAAAATTTGGCTATTCGGAAAAAATGGTGTCTATTCGGAAAGAATTTTGGCTATTCGGAAAATTGGTGTCTATTCGGAAAAATTGGCTATTCGGAAAGATTTTGCTATTCGGAAAAAACGGCTATTCGGAAAAAATCTTCTATTCGGAAAAAATTCTTCTATTCGGAAACTTCTGCTATTCGGAATATTCTCCTATTCGGAATCCCTATTCGGAATAAACCTTCTATACTGAAAATCCTCCCTATTCGGAATCCCTATTCGGAAAATTCTGGAAAAATTGTTTCCGAGACTTAAAAAGTAGCTATTAACTCCGATTTTTGATCCAAAACCACAAAAAGTTTTATGATTTTTACCAAAATAAGCTAAACCCAATCCTTATCAATCAATCCCAATGACAAAAACACCAAAAATAACAAGATTCAAGATTGATTTTTTCTAAAGATCACTAATTGATTCAAAAACTAAAAAAGCAACACAATCCTTACCTTAAATCACCCCATAGCTCTTGATACCAAATGAAGGCCTACGATTTCTAAGGATTTGGTAAATGATGGATTAGATCTATGGATTTGGTGGAAGAGATAGGGAAGAAGGAGATTAGGTGTAGAGAGAGAAAGGAGAGGGAAGAAAAGTAGAGAGAGAAAGTGATTAGATTAAATGATTAAGTTGAATGAATGAACTAACCAACCCCCTCCTAACATGCTAGGAGGGGTATATATATAGCCCACCCTACATGTGGGCTATATGGACTATACAATTACAAAGTGGATCACGAGCCTATTACATAATTGTCGTTGGAGCGACCGATCCTTCATAAATACGTAAAAACGTATTTCCAACAGCTTATTAGTGTTTTTCCTTCAAACAAAGCAGTCATGTTAAAAGAGGTTGAGGAACCATCAACTGAGAAACCAGCAACTGAGGACCAAGCAGACGAGGAACCAACAGCTGAGGAACGAGCAGTCGAGAAACCAGCAGCCGCGAAACCAGTAGCTGAGAAACCAACAGCCGAGAAAGCAGCTAAGAAGAAGAAACCAGAGAAAGTAGAGGCAAAGAAAATAGTTACTGAGAAGGATATCAAAGAGTATAAACAACATGAGTCACTTTGACTCATGTATGAGTCACACTTACTCATGTATGAGTCAGACTGACTCATGTATGAGTCACACTAACTCATGTATGAGTCATGTGTTAAAAAGAGGTAGGTAGTTTCTGAAACTTTCAAGCATGTCCCAATGTCCATATTGGCTTTTGTTGTCACTGATACAAAAGAAGTAGCCAAGATAGCATCAACCGAAAAACAAGCAGTTGAGAAAGAAGAAACCAACAGCTGCCAAGAAACCATCTGCCAAGAAGAAACAAACAAAGCCTACAGAAAGAAAGTGCTATATTATAATAGAACTAATATTAGTACTTAATTCTGTTGATAGTTTTTCAGTGTTTGAGAATCATACTTATGATTTTAAGTAGTATGTTTTAAAAATTATAGTAGTAATCATAAGTGCCTTTGACTCATACTTGAGTCATGTGACTCATACATGAGTCAGGTGACTCATACATGAGTCATGTGACTCGTGTATGAATTTGTATGACTCATACATGAGTCATAATGAGAGAATATGTATTATAATGACTCAGAATATGTATTAACTGTAAAAAAACAATTTTACGTATTAAGTGTAGAAATGACAACAATCAAATGTACAAGTGTTTATAAACACTTGCAAAATTATATGACTCAGAATATGTTTTAATTGTTAAAAACACTTTTACATATTTATAAAACCGTATTAAGTGTAGAAATGACAACAATCAAATGTACAAGTGTTTATAAACATAGTATTCAAATCACATATTCAAGACATGTTTTCAACACTTCAATAAAAGAAATCATAAATTTAAATCAAATATTCAAGACATGTATTCACTTTTACATATTTATAAAAGAAAAAGCAGAAAATTAAATCAGATATTCAACACATGTTTTCAACACTTGAAGTAGTTGTTGTAATTGATTCTCCTACTTTTCTGCATCTTCACTCAACCAAAACAAACACTCTTCTATGTGGAAGTTAGCCTCATTTGTTAGTCTCTGAATTGTTTCGTTCTTTTCTCCGTATCTGCTTGTGTTTCTTCTTAATGAAAGCGGTATCAAATCCCTTCTCCAACGCCTTAAAATATACTTCTCTGGCATCTCTTCAATATCACGGTTCTTCAAAACACAAAATATGTGGCCAAAGAAAACCATAACGCATAAAATGCCTACACGTACACTCAACTGGTCCATCTCCAAGATCACGGAGAACCTTGAACATAAACATGAAACAAGTTAATAAGTGAGCATAAGTCATGTATGAGTCACATTGACTCATGCATGAGTCACACTAACTCATACATGAGTCACCAACTAAATCTACCACAAAACTATGATTTTGTTACAAAGATATTACCTGCATTGACAACTACATTTTCAAAAACATCGGCATCGGCAACTACATCTTCATTAACATCGCCATCAATTCGACTCATATATGAGTCACAGTGACTCACACATGAGTCACTGTGACTTATATATTAGTCACCATGATTTTGTTACAAATGAAGCTATATTATTACCCGTATTACAAAAGAGACTTACATATGTATAGTTTCATATATGAGTCACTGTGACTCATATATGAGTCATAACGACTCATATATGAGTCACCGTGACTCATATATGAGTCATATCGACTCATATACGAGTCATAGTCCCAATTCTAAAATCATAAATCCCACTTCTGTAATCAGCTTATCAATTACAAAAATCGACCAGACTTCAATAAAAATGCTCATTCATAAATTAGAACTTGTTAAATCACATGTGATTATCATTGTGTCGTTTTATCAAACACATGGTGTGCATCAAGTATCATAACATGTGTTTTACTTATATTATTACCTGTTTACAAACAACTACATCTTCATCTTTAATAACATCGAGATCGGCATCAGCATCAGCTTCATTTATGGCATTAGTATCCATATGTACGGAAAATGGTGTTTTGTTATGGAGGTCGCCGAAAAAACGTGGGTTTGTTGTTATGGTCACTGGAAAACAGTGGGATTGTTGTGGTGGTCGCCGGAAAATGGTTGGGATTGTTGTGGTGGTCGCTGGAACGGGTTTGTTGTGGTGGTTTGAAAACGGTTGGATGCTGATCTATTCTTTTTTTTTTGTAAAAAGTATAAGATTAAGGGGGAGATTAATCATGACCATTAGATTAATGTAAGATCTAATGGATATAAAATGTCCATGAGGACTTTGATAAATAAAAGGATGTTAGGGATCTCTTCCCACTTTTGTTTTCCAACGACTAACACAAAGTTATAGACTTATAGGTCTTCCGTTTCCCATGTAAAATCTCTTTTATATTCCCTATTAATATGTTACCTTTTTTTCACACATTTACCAAAATCTTACAATTCATAACCTTCACGTTTTCCTTTTTTTACTTTGCATTAATTTTGTTACCTTTAAGTATTGTTAGTTTTTTTTAGGGAAATCGTAGTTATTAGGGGTGAGAAAAAAAACCGAAAAAACAGAAATCGAATTAAAAACTAAAAAAATCGAACCGAAAAAACCAACTAAATATAAAAATCAATGGTTCGGTTTTTACGTTTTCAAAAACCGAAAAGTTTCGATTCGATTTCGGTTTCTATCAAAAAACCAAATAGTAAAAATCAAACCGAGCCGAACCATTCTATTATATAAAAATATAAATAAAATATAATATATAAATAAATAATATATAAAAATTATAAAAGTTATTCATTTTTAGGGAAACAAAACTAATATATTGATCTTATTATTTATACGCGTGTTTGATATGTACATGTGCTTATTTCATAATATATCATTACAGAGTTAAGATCAAATAAGAAGATTAAGTAAAATGAGAAGAATGAGAAGAAACCACAACCACACATTTCAGATGCACCTACAAAGTCAGATGCATCTCCCTTTGAAATTCTCATTCCTTTGTGGAATTTGTGGTCAGGATCATTACATATGTATGATAATCGTTTATATGTATGTTTATACTTGTATATGTGTTTATCTTATTAATATGTGTATAGTTATAGAAATTTGAGATAAACATTATTAGGTTTAGATTGACAAAAAAAATAATTATTTTTTCACGCAAAACAAGTTTTTAATCTAAATATGACGTACTTAAATATAAACGGTTTTAAAAACCGAAAAAACCGACAAATCGAACCAATACCGATTACAAACCGAAAAAACCGAACCGCCCAAAACCAAACAGTTTCGGTTTTTAGTTTTTTAAAAACTGAATATGTCGGTCCAGTTTTAGTTTTAGCCAAAAACCGACCCAAATCGAACCGTACATCCTAGTAGTTATGGCAGGTATGAATTTTCTTTTGGGTATTATGTTTATGTTTTAATAACATACGTAGTACAGTAGTATTTTGAAATCTTTTCACTGATTTGATTGTTGTGTCTTAGAGTTATTTTCACAGTAGATGCATATTAATCTTTTTTTTTATGAGATTGGTTTGATTCAGCGGTTGAACTAGTGACTCGGTGAATCGATAACTTAACCGGACCGATTAAAAAACCGGGTTTTAAAACATTGTTATTATCATTTTATCACTTTAATATCGTTGATTTGTACTGTGAAACAGTTTATTATCGTTAAAAAAAATTTCTATTAAAAATTATCGTCATTTCTGAAATTATTATCAAAAAATTTGTATAATCATAAAGCGTTGCATACGAAGAATTTTATTTTTGAAAGTACCCGTCGTCGTAACGTGCTTACTAGTTAGTACGGAATACTTGTTAATGGAGAAGATTAAAATATAAAAATAAATACAGTAAACAAAAAACATTTTTGTAATTTGAACAACATACTTTTTTTACGTTTTGCAAAAGTAGGTCAATCCAATGTATTTAGACCCGGGTCGAGTCAATTGGTTGTTCCGGTTTTGAACAAAAAATGGGTTATATTGACCCGAATTTCATATTTTCGAAACCCGTCTAGACCCGCCGGGTTTGGAGTGACATGGGTCAACCCGATTCTCGAGACCTGGCCAGGTTTCGATTTTTTCAAGTTTTTTTAAAAAATATGTAAATTTTACGTATTTGTGAAAAAAAAAATTTATTTACATATTATATTGTTGGTAAACCATTTATATATTTAATATACAGAAATTTTTATGGTTTTTATATATAATGTTTACAAATTATTAAAATTATGAATTTTTGTCTTTTTTTTAAAATCAGGTTAACTCGGGTTGACTTGAACCTGATGACTTAACCGTATCGATTTAAAAACCGGGTTTCAAAACATATAGGGGTCTATCTGTTTTTTCATTTTACCGCTTTGACCTTTCCCATAAGTTAAAGGATTCGCACTGAAACATCCCAAAACCTTGAGGGAACCATTTAACAAATTAAAAAAAAAAAAAAAAAACAATAAATATCCAAAACCCATTTCACACAGTCAAAAAACACTCATTATCATCACCGTCACCGTCACAAGATATTCAGTTAACTTCCACGACTGCCACGTCATCAAAAATGGGCGGTGACACAGTTTCATCTCCATCTTCCTCTGACGATGATATAAAGTAAGTTTTACTTCTTTCATAAATGATAAATTCAAAATTTCATTTGGATTTTAAGAATAACTTGGTTGGTTTGTTTGTTTACAGATGGGGTGGTTTTAGTGATTCAGAATTATCATCAGATGATTGTAGGAGTTTCGAAGTCGAAAAGAATGAAAGACGAAAAAAAGCTAGTTATGAACAAGTTGCTAAAAGTTATCATGAGTTGAAGGATAGAGTTGCCAGTTTGGAGCTTGCTAAAACTAAGATTTTGAGGTACTTATTTGTTTAAGCTTGTTTTGTGATTATTATATGGTAAACCATTTAGAGGCATAACAATAGAGTTGGCAAAATGGGCGGATCGGGCGGGCACCGGGACGGGCTAAACTGACGCATGCTAAAACGAAAAAAAAACATATAAAAACATAAAAATAAAAGAAAAATAATACTTGTTTAAAAGATGGGAAAAAAATATATTAAATCCTACATAAGAGCCGTTGAGTGATTAATTTGGTGTTTTACGTACGCCCATTATAGCCTATTTATATTTGCCCATTGAGCCATCAATAATAAAAGATGGGCAAAAAGTCTTAAAATTTGCCCATAATTAGCAAAATGGACCATTTAGGTACCATGTTACCAAAACAGCCCGGAGCACAAAAGAATTACAAAACTGAACTTTGGTTCAACTAATCACAAAAGAATTACAAAACTGAACTTTGGTTCAACTAATCGTTAGATATGAGACATTTGGCAAGATTTACGGAAATTTTTGAAGGCGCGTTTATAGAGTTTGTTAAAGTGTGTTTGAGTTTTTCATATAAAATGGCAAGGAGCACTCTAAATGATGAAGTGTTCCCGAGTTTTCTAGTGCGCCTCAAATAAGACAAAAAATTTAAAGTTATATGTTGAGGAGCATTTTAGAAGAAAGAGTGCTCCTGTTTGTGCACCTCAAATAAGACAGAACAAAATTTTAATTGCTCCCCTTCTCTTGTTGCGCCTCACATAAAGACAAACAGAGGCTTGAAAGTGCCCCTGGTTCGTTTTTGTAAAGAAGGACATTATGGTTCATTCTCGTAAACACAACACACTAGTATTATAGTTCACTTTGGTAATTTTCTTTCGGATATATCCCTTTCTCTTCACACAAACCTTACATCTGTGTCTCTCCTTTTCACATCCTACCACCACCCGATCTCAAGAGCACAAAACGGCAGTTTCTTTGCACATGAAGACTTTAGATGTACATGTTCTTCCGCTTGTAGATGAAGACATAAAATATCTGAAAAACCAAATGAGTTGGTCATCGATAAATGCCTCTTTCATAGGCGAAACTAATTTTAGATTGCTATGATTGCTATATCTAACTTGTACTATTAGTTAGGAGTATATTAACAGTGACGAAACGAGGGTGGGTCTCTGGGGCGGGGCCACTCATTGATTTTTGCGGCGTAGGGCTAATTCCTGTAAAAAATCTAAAATTCAGTGAAATGCACCTCGTCTCACGAAAGGTTAATTGCACTACGGCTGAAAGCATATTTTCAAAATATGAATCATTGTCTACTTTGTTTTTTCTCATTACGTGTATCATACTTAATTCTTGATTTGTTTTTATGTAATTTAAGTTGCATAAACAAAAAAATAATGTGCAATTGTTTTGTCTTGCAATTTTAGTGTGTTACATAATTAAAATGGAATAAAGTACTATGTTTAATGAAATGACATCATGGTGAATATATGTTGCATTTTGGTATAATTATTTCTTGAGACGGAGGCGGATTTCCTTTACGAAATGGTTATTGCTTTTGGTTAGTAAATTTATTAGTTTTCATTGTTTGCGCACATGGATTCATAGTCTACGGTAATTGGCGGGAATTTCTCTGATTTCCAGTTTTTTGAGCAATATTTGTGGTTTTCCAGTTATACCCCTGGATCATGGGTTGAAAACGTAGGTGGCATGACCGTGAATGACTACAACGTGCCAAAAACGACAACACTTCTACTAATCGGCCCAAAAGGATCTGGAAAAAGCAGCCTTGTTAACAGGATTTCACGTGTGTTTGAAAATGACAAATTTGCACCAGAAAGAGCCCAAGTTACATGTACTCTTCTATCTATTATCCTGGGCATACTTGCATAATTTTCAATTATTGGGACGAAGTTAACATTATTGATTGTTTCAGATAACTCATCAGCAGGGGATGGGACCTGCTTCCTTCGTGAGTACATGATACCAAGAGATTCAACTTCTTTCTGCTTATATGACACTCGCAGCTTTTCAAATGATTTATATGAAAATTTGCAAATGATCAGAAGATGGATGACAAAAGGTGTTCGTCATGGAAAATTCGCGAAAAGGTTGGGCTTAAATCTTCAGCTCTTGGTGTTTGGGTACAGTGAAATTGATTTATCTGATAGATTATTCTGCATTACATAAGCACTTACAAAATGCAATGCCAAACACCCCTAAAACATGCTCATTCAAAAGTGTATTTTCTTTTGTTAGTGCCTCAGATAATCCAAATTTTCAAGCGAAAATGAAGCACAAATGTGGCCGAGATAAACTCTTGTCGTCTGAAAGCAGAACAATTAACTTTGTTATATTCGTGGTAAACGGGCTTTCTGTTCTGAAATGTATGAACAGTGATAGATCAGACACACTGTATACACAAACGGTTGCTAATACATTCAGTTCACGATTTTTGTCTTTCAAAGGTACTACAAATGAGATACTTTTCATATATGTTTTAATGTTATTATTATATCTGTTCATTTTTAATATATTTCATCCTTCATATATCAGATCATAAACCTGCTATCGCAATTACACACGGAGATTTACTTTCAATCTCTGAACGTGCACGTGTGCGTGTTTATCTGGGAGAGCTTCTTGGTGTACATCCAAGTAAACAAACATTTGACATTCCAGGTGAGTCCTCTGTTTTCATAAATTAGCATAAGAGTGAGTTGACTATTGTTGACTGGTCAATGTTGATATGCTTTTAGATGACTGTGAACCAGCAACCGAGCTGACTATCATTGACATGGTACGCTATGCTCTCGAGCATGCAGATAGGAATCTGCCCCGCAAAACCCGACCCAAGATTCGTAAGGCGAGAAAGATATATGTATGTTCATTTTGTGCATACCAGCGTGTTTATGTTTTTGTAATTTTGCTTCGGCATTTATGGCAATAATAAATAAATGTTGCAGGGTTCTAATATTCAGCTATGGACGTGTTTGCTACTTCTACTAGTTGCGGGAATGTTCATCTTTACAGCCCATCATCAGGGATTCTGTTCTTTGAAAGCTCATCCAGAAAAAGTCCCTGAACCGAGACCTGAAATAAAGAGAAGTGTGAAAATTCAACCAGATGTTGTTCTTGAACCAAACCCGGTAACAAATAAAGTTATGGAAGTTCATCATGAAAGCGTTCTTAATCCGACACTGGAAATACGGGAAACTATGGAAGTTCATCCAGAAATTGTTCTTGAACCGAGCCCGGAAGTAAAGAAAGCTGTGGAAGTTCATCAGGAATGCATTCTTAACCCGACCCCCAAAAGAAACAAAAGTATGGAATTTCAACCAGAAATGGTTCTTGAACCGATCTCGGAAATAAAGAAAGTTCTGGAAGTTCATCAGGAAACCATTCTTAAACCAACCACGAATATAAAGGAACGTGTGAAAGTTCAACCAGAAATTGTTCTCGAACGGAGCTTTGGTAACAAAGAAAGTGATGGAAGTCGATCAAGAAAGCATTCTAAAACCAAGCCCGAAAGTAAAAAAAGTTCATCAAGAAAGTATTCGGGAACCGATCCTGGAAAAAAAGAGATCAAGCCTGGAAATGAAGAAATTTATGAAAGTCCCAGAAGTGTTCCCGAACCAAGCCTAGAAAAAAAGGAAAAACCTGCAGAAAGGGTTCATAGACGAGGCCAAAAAACTAAGAAAGGACGAGCAGGACGCGTTCCGGAACCAGCCATGGAAATAGATTGGAAGAAAATTCGACATCTCTGGTACAAGTAATCTTGTGAGCCAACAGCTAGGTTTGCGTAAATAAAGATTTGGTCATTCCCGACAATGTATAAACCGCATGAAACAACTATGTGCATAAATAAGTTTTGGTTTGTTTCAAACCTTCAGAAGGTGTGAACTATATGTAAATATCACGTGGTTAAAAGAAGATCCTTGTGAAGACTTCTGCATGTTTGTCCTTTTTCAATAAAAGCATATGCAATGCTTCAACCTATAATAACTTTTTGTAATAACTAATATTAATGTTTTCATAAATTTTGTGTTCTAAGAAGTCATTCACATAAATATCTCTAATGCATAAAAAGCTTTCTAAAGGCTTTTTAGCTCTTCATTAAATGAAAACTATTTTATAAATTTTGTGTCAAACCTTTAGTAGACACCAAACTATTCACTTCAAAGCTTTTGTTCTAAGAGCAACTGCAATGCTTGTTTTTCAAGTGACTTTTCACTCTTAGACCAAGTCATTTGAATGACTATTACTATTGTGATAACAACTTGATGAAATACTTTTTAAAGAATACCTTGATACATACCAAGCGTTTGACAAATATGTAACAAGTGATTCTCAATTAATGCAGGAGCTAAAAAAAGCTTTTAAAAAACTTTTATGCATTAGACTTTGTTTTTTAGAATGACTTTTTAAAAGATGAAATTAATGAAAAAATTAATGCTATTTAACAGAAAAAGACATTATGACTTTGAGCATTGCATATACTCTAATGAAAAAAGTCATTCAAATAACTTGGTTGAATAATAAAAAGTCTTTCACAAACTTACCATTGCATATGTTGTGCCCCCTTATTTTGCTATTCATTAATCTATAAAACTACGAACAGTTTCAATGCAAGTGTGGCGACACATATGCATAAACAGATAGAGATAGAGAAGAGTTCAAACCAAATACCCTATACTAGAAATTTTCTAGTGCCATGGGAGACGCTCTTACCACACATATGATAAACATCAATTTATCTATTATAGCTAATTTGGCACGTGGGGTGCATTTGAGCAGCTTAAAGCTGAACACGTGAGTTACAAGTGACTTTCTCCCATTTGGCTATAATAGACATGTAACAAACTTTTCCGCCCATCTATTCCTTTAAATGGTTTGTAACTCTCATTTGTTCATTAGCTTTGAAATTGTAATTCTTTTCTCTCTCATTAAATAATCTTATAAACGTTTCGTTTCAAGTAATCAAAGCCCAAGAGCATAGTTCAATCTTGTTTCTCAAATTCCTAAGATTCTGTTATGTTCTTGAACAACTTCGAGTCTATTCTGGTTGTTCAATCTATTTGTGATACTTTTCTAGTTGTTATCATTTAGGTACTTAACAATTGGTATCATAAAACTTTCCATGTGAAAGATCTCATTATTCTTTGTTCTTGATTCAGTTTTGGGGTTTTGTGAAAGAAGAAATTTGGTAGCAAATTCTGTTACAATTTTGTTTCAAGCATGGCACCAATAACAAGACTCACAAGTACCAACGCCAATGAAGAAGACAAGGTGGATTCAATATTAGAGGCTATGAATGCTCGTATGGTTCAAATGACAGAGCAGATGGAAAGATTGATTCTACAAAATGAAGGTGGTGGAAGGAGTAACAACCAATTCACAAGAATGACTAAGTTTGAATTCCCAATATTCGCAAGTGAGGATGTCAAATGATGGATCTACAAGTGTGAGAAATTTTTTTCTTCTTGATAACACTGCAAAAAATCAAAAAGTTAGATTAGTTGCTGTTCATTTGACTGATACACCATTATTGTGGCACAAGCAATACATTATGCTTTATGGGGAAAATGTGGGGTGTGAAGCGTACAAGTCTGCAATCTTGCAAAGATTTGGTATAGTTTTTTATGATCCCATAAGTCAAATAAGAAACATCAAGTATGAAACTAGTGCCAAAGAATACCAAGATCGTTTTGAAACATTATTGTGTAGATGTGATATTGTGGAAGAATATGTTGGGAGTTTTTACTTGGAAGGATTACCAACTAAGCTTGAAATGGGTGTTAGAATGTTTGACCCCAAGTCTTTGGCTGAGGCTTATAATTTCACAAATTTTCAAGAAGCTACATTCCAAGCCATTAAAAAAAGCAAGTCATATGGGGGAAATTTTGCTAATGGGTCAAGAGTTGGAAATTCGTTATAAACAAGTCATCTTTGTTGGCTTTGTCTGCTCTAAATAGCGCTTGAAAAAGTAAACCTACCACCCTAGTTAATGCTCCTTTGATGGAATAGCTTACACAGAAGAAGTACTTGGAAAAAAGGGCTCAAAATTTATGTTTCTATTGTGATCAGAAGTTTACTCCAGGGCATAAGTGTAGTGATCAATTTTTTTCCTTAGTTTTGTTGGCTGAGGAAGATGAAGATTGTGAAGAGGAGTATCAGGAGTGTTTGGATGAAGAAATGGTGGAACCACAATGATTAACTCAGGTGTCTCTTAATGCTTTGAATGGTGTAAATTTTTTTCAAACAATGATGGTCACTAGAAATGGATTGAGTGCACATATTGGTTGATTATGGGGCTACTCATAATTTTTTGGATGTGAATGTAGCCAAACAGGTGGGGGTGTAAGATGAAAAGTACTTACCCATTATCTATAACTGTAGGAGGAGGGAAGAAATTGATAAGTGATACTAAGTGCAAGGGTTTTGAATGGCAATTGCAAAGAGAAACATTTTACACTGATGTCATGATTTTTCCATTGGGTGGGTGTGAAATGGTGCTTCACATACAATGGTTAGCAACCTTGGGTGATATCAAATGCAACTTTAGTCAGTTAAGAATGAAGTTCATGTATAATAATAAAAGGATGACCTTAAGGGGTTATCCTAAGCCTGAGATGCAATGGTTGAATGGGAAAAATCAGGGCAGACAGTTTGTAGAATCATCTAAAGCCGAGTTATTGATGTTTTGTGTTTACCCAAGCAGTAACACCCCATTTGTTAAGATGGAATGCTACAGTAAATTATGGCGTGTCATCAAAGCATGCAAGGTAAACGTCTAGACATTCATGACCATAAATAGAAATACCGGAAATAAACATCGGTAGTCTAGTAACTCACAAACAAGCAATATTAAGTACTGTAAATGGAAGGACTAAACAATGTCCAAAAGATGTAAAGTATGATAAAGTAGGAATAAATGCATAAGGTAAAATAGGCCGAATAGCTTCCAATCCGAATGCACATACTCTGGAGTTCCTACTTGCGACCTTGGTTACCTGCCGTTTGGGAACATGGAAAAGTAGACGGCTGAGCATAACGCTCAGTGCACGGATATACAATAAAGCATGGAAAGCATAGAAAATGGAAGCATATAAAGAGCATAAAGCATGAATAGCATCGGAAATGAATAAGTCCTGGAAAACCTAGTTGTCTTTCATGTTAACTTATTTTAGTTCTTAAAACATAGCTTATGTTACTTATGAAAATCTGTATTAGTTAATGTACCAAAAGCCGATATAGGTCATGAAGTCAACAACGTGCATGAATACTTGGAGGGGTGATCTCGTCATGCAAATTAGAGGGGATGCCTCTAATTAACTGGTAATGGGTAGGAGGGATCAGCTCCTTGTGAAGGATGCAAGGCACACACCACATTCACCATGAAATCCTGACTGAAACATGTAACTAGGATGCACCCATACGTCCCACATGATAATATAATAAATATAATGGCCAAATAACTGAAATGGACGCCACGAGCTATCACTCCGCCGTGGTGAAGTCATAACACTAGTGCCTCTAGTGTTATGGTTATGGTACCTCCATAACTAGGTGAAACTGGTCATGCATATATATGGCTAAGGTAACTAATAAACATAAGCATTTAATCTGTAACTACTGGGGAAAACAGTTGGCTGCATACGGGAAATCGTAATGAAGGAAGAGATTGTCCTTACTGAAGGATGGGAAATCCGTACCTTATGTCTAGTAGAAGCTAATGCAAACGATGAACACTAATCCGCCTCGACGGATAACACTACATAAGAAATATGGACGTGTATGAGTTATCTGATTTACATGTGTTTTACTGGTTCCGTGTGTTATTAGCTTGTTATACATATTCTGTCATGTTTTATAGTTTACTGTGTTAACTGTAGTTATTTCGATGTTCTGTTGTGTATTATTCATGTATTAGTGTATTATAATACTTGTATTGTAATACTAAGTAACTTTCTAAAAATTGCAGGTTTCCATAAATAGTAAGTTTCTAAAAATAGAAGTTTCCAAAAATAGTAATTTTCCATAATTAGAAATACGTTCGATTATAAATAATGATTAAAGTTTAAATAGTATAATACAAGTCATGGTTATAGCTCATTAATTAAATAACTGGTTAATTAATTAAACTATACGTTATAAGGAATTTAATTAAAATACATGTTTTAATTAAATTAATTTAAGTTAATACTTAGGTTATACATGTAATATTAATTTTAATATTTAACCTAAGTCATGAAATTAATTAAATTAAAAAGTATAGTAATTAATTTAATTAACATGTTTTTTTTCTGATTTTAATATTTAACCCGAGACCCGGACCCGTGTTTTAAAAATTAACCCGAGCCCGAAACCCGGTCCCATACATAAGCCGAAACCAACAACCCTACCAGTGGCTAGACCGGCTAGCCGGTTGCCACTGGTGGCTTGCGGTACCCACTGCCGAGCCCCGGTTGACACCGGTGGTTCAGCCGGTTCACACCGGTTCATACCGGTTGTGGACCGGTTCCCCCTGCTAGTGTTCGGTTCCCACTATCAGCCCAAAAGAACCCCACCGAGACCCTAAGGTCTCGGTTGGCTCTCGGTCCAAACCAAAACACACCCCCGACATGCGGTCGGGGTTTCCTTGTGTCGTTCGAGCCAAAACCAACCAAGCTGAGCCCCTTGTGGGTCTCGGTGGTGGTGTTGAACGCAAGCCAAGAGCCTCTTGGCTCTCGGTGGTGTCTCGGCTGGAACACAACCACAAACAAACACCCCCTTTACCATGATTTAATTAATCTACATGTTTTTAATTACTTGTTTTTAAGATTAATTAATAAATCATGAATTCAATAAAGAATTAAAAGAAAAGGAAGTGTTTAATTTACCTAACACGTGGAAAGGAAAAAGGTTATGATCACGATCACGTACACGTAAATAATCAACAAGAAAATTCTTCCGGTTTGTCCTTGTGGTCTATGGTGGCCGGCGGCAAGAGCAAGAAGGTGGCAAGAGACAAACTTTTTCCTGTAACCTAAATTATGTTTTAGGTTTCCTGTGTTTTATTATTTACATGGGTTTAATATGGGTTATGTGCTAAAGCCCATCTTCTCCTTTGTCTCTTGTGTAGCCGCGACCTAACGGAAGCCCACGGGAAAACCCGTAGCTTTTCCCGAGTTAATAAATTATGTGACGTTTATGTTTTAAATGTCGTGATTTTTATACGTGGTGTACCTAACACATTTATAATATTTACGTAACTACATGTTATTAAATACCGTGACACGCGAATTATATTATAAATGGAAAGTTTTAATTTACCGTATTTTCATGTGTGTACTGTTCATGGTATTTTAATGCGGGTTTTACACCAAACACTGGTGTTCAGTTGTCTAGTGCGGAGGGGGGGGGGGGGGAGGGGGGGATGGCTTCTGAATTAGCTAAGGTGGTTAGTGAGTTTGAAGATGTGTTTATAGTTCCCTCTGAGTTGTCTCCTCAGAGAAATCATGACCACAAAATACCACTAGTTTCAGGTGCTCTACTAGTCAACATTAGGCCTTATAGACATCCCTTAATGCTAAAAGATGCTATAGAGGCCATGGTAAAAGAGTTGTTGGAGTCAGAGCGATTAATCTTAGTAATAGTCCTTTTGCTTATCCTTTAGTAATGGTAAAGAAAACGGACAATACTTAGAGGATGTGTGTGGATTACATGTAACTCAATAACCACACCATTAAGGACAAGTTCCCCATTCCCATCATAAAAGATTTAATAGAAGAATTACATGGTGCTACCATATTTTCTAAGTTGGATTTAAGGTCTGAATATCATCAAATCAGGATACATAAGGATGACATTCCCAAGACAGCTTTTAAAACTCACCAAGGTCAATATGAGTTTCTGGTCACACCCTTTGGATTGACTAATGCACCATCTACATTTCAAGCACTGCTGAATGAGGTATTCGAACCCTATTTGAGGAAGTTCACACTAGTTTTCTTTGATGATATACTAGTTTATAGCAAGATTTTGGAGGAACATGCTCAACATATGTTTTTTGTCTTAGTAACTATGAGGCAGAATAACCTGTTTGCAAAACAATCCAAATGTGTGTTTGGCACAAGTTAAGTAGAATATTTGGGTCATGTGATCTTTGAACAATGGGTAGCTATAAATCCTAATAAAGTTAAAGCTATGCAAGATTGGCCTATTCCAACAACTGTCAAGCAATTAAGAGGATTCCTTGGTCTCACATGTTACTACAGAAGGTTCATTCAAGGTTTTGCCAGTATTAGTAGACCTTTGAATCAGTTACTCAAGAAAGGTGGTGACAAATGGACAATTGAAGCCCAAAAAGCTTTTGAGATACTTAAAGTTGATATGATCAAAGCTCTAGTATTAGCTCTTCCTGACTTTAATATCCTTTTTATAGTAGAGACTAATTCTTTTAAGATAGGAATTAGGGCAGTGTTGCAACAAAATGGCCATCCAATTGCTTATCTGAGCAAGAACTTGTCTACTAAACATTAAAGCTTGTCCACATATGAAAAGGAATTTTTAGTTGTATTATTTACCCTTGAGAAATAGAGGGATTACTTGTTGGACAGATACTTTATTGTCAAGACAGATCATTTTAGCTTGAAATACTTACTGGATCAAAGAATCACAACCCCTACTCAAATGAAGTGGTTGCCCAAATTCATGGGTTTTGACTATGAGGTAGTGTACAAAAAAGGTGTGACAATGCTGCAGCTGATGCTCTTTCAAGATTACATACTTCTGAGTTGTTTAGTATGGTAACTACTGATTTGGCAAAGGAAATTGAGGGAACTTGGGTCACTAATGAGAAGCTTAGAAGACTGCTAGAATAATTGCAGACACAACCAGGAAGTAAGAAACACTATGTGTGGGCTAACAATAAGTTGTTGAGAAAAGGTAAAGTGGTAGTAGGTGATAATGCTCAACTCAGGACTGATCTATTGCAACATTTCCATGGAGGGTCTATTGGTGATCATTCAGGAGTCAAAGTCACTACCTACAAGATTTGTTCCACAGTCTATTGGAAGGGACTCAGAAAAGAAGTCAAGAAATTTGTGAAAGAGTGTTTGGTTTGTCAGAAGAATAAACTAGATCTTTCAGCTTATCTTGGTCTTTTGTAGCCATTACCAATACTCCAAAGTATATGGACAATTGTGTCTATGGATTTCATTGAGGGACTACCAAGGTCTAAAGGGAAGAATGTGATTATGGTCATAGTGGACAGACTAAACAAATATGCTCATTTTGTGTCTTTATCTCATCCTTTTAATGCCAATCAAGTGGCGCAGGCTTTCACTGACAATGTTTACAAACTTCATGGTATGCCTCAGTCAATTGTGTCAGACAGAGATAAGATTTTTTTTAAGTGCCTTTTGGAGGGAGCTCTTCAAGTTGTGGCTGAAAGTTTCTGGACGTAAATTTAATAGTCGCGTGTTAGAATCGAACTCGAGATTACGGGATTGCACACAATACGTAAAGAGTTAATTATTTATTAATAAATATATTTATATTTTTATTAATTTAAACGAGCTATAAACATTTAACCTTCGTTAAGTTTAAGAGTTAAGAATTAACGATCATTATGGAATTAAAAAGAAGAGGAAAAGAAGGTTCCGGAACACCCCATAGGGGTGTTCGACCGTCGGTTATAGAGGACAAGGGGAGAAGGATTTTGCCTTAAATAGTTTACCTTGGGCTACAAGTATACTAGGCATATATAAACACCCCTAGGCCCCTCATTATTTTTCACTCCATATTTCCCTCTCCTCTCTTGTGATCGACCGACCAAACACACCCTTAGGGTTTCGTTTGGTTTGTTTGGTTTTTCTTGAATCAAGTCCTAGACCCTCTCTAGGGTTGTTGGGTTGATTTTCCATAATACGTTTAAGCTCGGTTTTAACGTACTACTATTACGGTTAACTGTTATTATAAGTGTGTACAAGAGCGTAATATAGTCTTACTTTAGACTATATCTTAGTGATTTGATATAAACCCTAATTCAGTGAATTTGTTCTTGTTCGTGGGAATTGCATTGAAAAAGGTATGTAACCCTAACTCGATTAATTATGAATGTGTTATTATGATCTTATTAAATCGCTTCCGCTATATGTGCTTTGATCTATGTTTAGGGTTTTAATAATTGTTATGAACTATATAATCCTACAGTGGTATCAGAGACAGGTTTTAACATGTCATAATTATCAAAATCTAAAAGTTTTTTAACTAATAATTGTTTTGAGTTAAAACTACATGTTTTTTTAGGTTTTCTTAATTTTTTTTAGGGTTTTGTGTTAAAATCGTTTTAGGCCGATTTTATAAAAAAACCTTTTTTTGAAACCCTAAAATTGCATGTTGGATAATCTTTAGATAAATTACATGATTAATTGTTATGTCATGTAGATTATGGTTACGATCCGTAGAGATTTAATTGTTAAGTGATGTGGGTGGATCCATGATGAACATGCATGTTTTTTCCTGGATTGCATGTGCGTCAAATTGGAATTACCTACAATTACCTTACTTTAAGGTTGATTTACCGTAAATTCACATCTGAAACACAATGAATAAGGTTATTGCTTTGTTCTTAGCCGAGTTCTAGAAAAAATACATTGTGAATTTTGTTGTGGGTAATTCTTAAATTGGTTTAACCAATGCCTCAACAATAGTTTATGTATATTTAGTCTTGCCAAAAATTTTACTAAATGTTTTATTAAATTTATGATATGGAGATGTATGCATGTTTCTCCATACATTGATTTTGACATCAAAAATTTATCCCTTAAAATTTAAGTCGAATGCCATCTAATTGACGAACACTTGAAGTTACAATGTCATCATATGAGATTTTGGACGATGTTGTGATGGAAAGAAAAATTTTCATAGAATGAGAATTCGTATGATTAGTTTTACGTTCTTTAGATTAGACGACTTAATTAAGTTACTCAGTGAGATCTGGAAACTTGAGGTATTTAGAGGGGAAATGCAAAACGTTCTTTTGGAAATGTAAGTCCCTAAAATATCTAGAAATTAGAAATTGTTTTCCAATAGATTGTTCGACAAGTTACTATGTTGAATACATTCATTACTAGCAGATCAACTGATGTAATGGATTTATGTCAATATAGGTTCTAGTTTCAAGGAAAATACTATGGTTAATTTATTTACCGGGGTAATTTTATTTTCTTGAAAGTACTATTGAAAATACTAATATTTGAACTTATTTGTGTTGAAATGGCTCAACCCGACAACAACGCTTTAAGTGCGGCGCTCAAAACATTTTTTGATTGTCCAGAACTTACTGGCCCAAACTTCAATGATTGGTATCGCTCCCTGAGAATTATCTTAAGAGTAGCGGGTACTATTGATTAATTGTCCATAGCCGTATCGGCTGACCTTGCTGAAGGGGCTTCTGGGGCTGAAAGGCTCATTTACAATACTTAAATTAAGAAGCACACTGATGTGGTTTGCTTAATGCTTGGAAAAATGTCACCTTCTCTTCAAAATAAGTTTGAGATTTATCCTCTGATGTTGCGGTTTTTAGTCGTTTTACTTACCTTTAGGAAAAAGTAAGCAAACACTAAGTCGCGGTAAGTATTAGTACGTACGTTTTGTGAAAAACGCAAATACCGACAATCGAGTTCGTTCTCGAGGAGGTATGGTGTTTGAGCCAACAATATAGACGTTATTTATTTGAGTTATTACGTTTTTGGAAAGAAGGAAAGAAAAGAAAACGGAGACCGATTATGCTAAAATGAAATACGTCGTAAAACGCGTTACGCGCGAATCGAGACGTAAAATTCAATGAAATTTAAACTTTACTTTTTTTTTAAGTAATAAAAGAGAGATAAATAAAACCTAAACTAAGAGAAAACATAAATAGGCATTGAAAAACCTAAAACGTCTACGGGGACAAAGCAAATGCAAAAATTAATTAACGATAAAACGCGACCTAAAAGGAAAATAAACAAATTTAGAGTCTACAAAAGAAAATCTAATTTTTCTTAGGTCCTAAATGACGAAATAAAATTTTAGAAAAAAAAAAGAATTACATTTTTTCGACTTTTAAATTAATTATTATGAATTAAAAACGTTTTAAAATAATTAAATGCTTTAAAAATAACAAATGATTTTACTAAAATTCCAAAAATTCACATAAAGTGCCTAATACTGTTCTACATCTAAGAAAAATAAAAGTCCCAAAAATAAGCTAAACATAAGCAGTGAATTAAACTAATTAAGTTAACAAGCTAAAAATCTAAAAAAAACAAAAGCATATAGAACTAGTAAGTTGTAAAGGTTTACATAAAAGATGCACCAGCTCAGTTGGTTTTCATATGGAATGGTGAGGTGCTGTGTTGACTACCTGGAAGTCTGGAGTTTGAATCCCATTCTGCCCCATTTTTTTCGTAAACGATTTTTTTTTCTTCATTCATATTTTGGACCAAATTTTCATGTTACTGTTTTATGTTCAAGCTGGGCTTTAGAACCCATTTGGTTATCCACTTCTCTAAACTAAACAAACTAAAGAAACAATTCAAACTAAACAAAAATTTAGCTTGATAAACAACAAAAACATTCAACAGCTAACTAAATTATAACATGATACTAAGAACATAATCTGATTTTAAAACAAAAGACAATAGAGTATAAGACTTACAATCCCGAATCGATTCGCAAGAAATCAAAACAACAAATATGAAACTCATACCAAAACTTTTCCGAATCAACTAAGCTAGACATCCAAATCTTTTTCCCTTCTTGTTGATTCGTACAGTAACATCACAATATCCCTTGTTTTCTTGCATTCCAACCATACAGCAACATTAAAAATATCATAACTCCCCTTTTTTTTTCTTTCTTTATTGTGAACAAAGAGTAACTCAAACACTTTTTTTTCTTCTTTCTCAATCAACAGTAGCAAAAAAAATAAAAAATAAAAAAACACTCTTTTTTTTTTTCTTCGAAACTCAGTAAACCAAACACACAAATAAATTCAACTTTTCTTTTTTATCCGAACAATAAAAAGAAACCTTTTTTTTAGAATCACACAGTACTAAACACAAATTGATTTCAAAAATTAAAACAAGAATTAAATCAATGGAACTCAGAATTTTTTTTCAACTAAATACCAACTTTTAATAATGCAAAGGAATTATATTTTCAGAAAAATACAACTTTCATTCATTAAAAAAGAATTACATTACATTAAAAAAAAATCTGGAACAAAGAAAAAAAACTAAAGCCCTATGCCTTTATATATGGGTCACAAGAATCTACTAGAAAGAAAAAGAATACTAAACCCTAATGTTTGATTACCCGAATTGCCCATGGATATTCTTGAAGCATATTCTGATTTTGAACTTGGTCTTGGGCAGTATCACGTGGGCATGTCTTCATAAGTCTTGAAAGGTCCCTTTCTCTCTTTGGTCTTCACGTGATTGTTGAAGGAGTGGGGTATTGGGATAGTGACTGGTGATTAAATTTGGAATTAGGGTTTGGTTAACTTTGAGATGGTGATTAGGGAGGGTGGCTGCCATAGATAAGAACCCTGGTATATATTTCTTGTAAATATCGAATGACCAAACTCTTTTTTTTTTTTGTTCTTTTATGAAACGTTGCAACAAAAATGGTGGAATTTTGATTTTGGGCTGAGGTTACAATGAGGCCCAATAGAAAATGAATGAACGTTGGTGATGTTTTGTTTTTTTGTTATCCAAAAAAAACACATTGCCACTAAAATGGTAGTAGTGGCTAGGGATGTCATTATTACTTTAACGGGCCGACTCGGCCCGTAAAACGGGTGCGGGTTGGTCCGTAAAATATTATCTTTGGATTTGGTATCGGTTTTTCATGCCCATTTCATTGACGGGTCTCGGGTTGACTTTTACTTGAAAAATCTTCAATTGTTGAGTCGATCTGAATATATCCGTTTTTGCTTCGCTAAGTAAAATTTCAGTTTTGATCTTGTGCACATCTTCAAATCTTCAAGGACTAGAGTTGTATAAGCTTGATTCTTCAAGGGTATAAAGTGACAACTTGTGAAACTTGAGAGACCAAACTTGACAAATCTTCAAACTTCAAGGCTATTTTTGGAAAATCAACATTCGGGTCCGGTTCATTGTGCGGATTCTTTTCCCGTCTTCGTTTTTCTTTGTTTCTTGTGATCTTTCTCGATATCCATACCTAAAACATACAACAAACGAATACAAGTATATTTTCTGGTATTTTATGATATATTTAAGCGTTTTAAGCCCGATTTGGACGATGAGACTATGTATAAAAGCAGTCTCATCACTCCCCCATACTAAACCATTGCCGTGTCCCCACGCAATGCTAGAATTAAGTATCATAGCACTTCCAAAATTCATTTTATGATGACTTTTATTGATGACATAAATTTAAATAAACTACTACACGCGTTTTAGACATAATGTATTGCTTTCATCACGAGAACGTGACTTTTAGGATCATAG
The DNA here is from genome assembly GCA_025667525.1 of Glebionis coronaria. Lineage (NCBI taxonomy): Eukaryota > Viridiplantae > Streptophyta > Magnoliopsida > Asterales > Asteraceae > Glebionis > Glebionis coronaria. Next base: position 521,862,873 of record CM046879.1, read on the forward strand.
AACAAGAACACGTGAATACTTCGTTAGAAATAATTTCGTCGTCCTCGATTTTCACCCCAATTCCATGCTAAGCGTGTAACGAGATCATTGTTATTATAAGTTAGCAACACGAACACATCTCATGAGTGTTAATTACACGCCTAAACTCCCTTATTCCTACTTGGTATCTCTTATATTTTATTTTGTCTTAATGATCACGAGGATACATCATTGACTTATGCGTGAATAGAGATTAGGTCTAAAAATAGAGACTTAACGGTGTAACCAAAATCATTAAATCAATAATTCATCCTAATAGACAACGATGTCAAAAAATTAAGTCAACAAGAAGGATCGATAAACACGGTTTTATAACGGTTTTGAACATGAGACTTATTACCATGACTTTTATTATCCGCCATCATCGGTGGTTTTATTATCATGGTTTACCTCCATCTTTTATTCAACTTCGCCATGAAGCTTTTATTATGACTTCGGTCTTGCCTTGCCTTTTATTATCCGCCTCATCGGTGGTTTTATTAGCCAAAGACGTATATCCTCACGCTAAAGCGAATTTTGGATCTTTAAAGCTTCGAAGATTAAGGCTTGATTCACTTTCAATTTGGGCATAGATTTTTCGGCCTTGTGAGCTTCAAATTTTTGCTTAATTTAGGTGAGCACTTGAAATCTTATTATTAGGTGAAGCTTTCGATTATTCGGGTGCCAATACTTCAAAACCGTGACGCTGGCGATACCTTAATGTTTTCCCAATTTAATTACATGGAAGCTACCAAAACAAATTAGAAACCCAACAATAGTGACTAAACCGCCAAATCAATATTTATTAACAATTTATTATGCAAAAGCGTTGGGAGAATAAGCTAATAATTACTACACTTAAGATCGTGACGATTACGAGACTTATAAATAACTCTATCATTTCTCGTCCTCATTTAAGAGACTTAGCCTAAAAAGTTAAGGAATTGAAGCTAAGTGCTCAACACGCACGGTCGAGTCAAAAATTACTCTTATTCTCGCCATCGGAAAACCTACATTCGTGTCTTAAACACTTATGAAAAATACGAAAATTTTTAAAATTTGGCCATTTTTAGCCTTATTTTGCAACAAAACGATAACAAAAAGATGAAATTTTGGATTGCGTGTTGACGTAAGCAAGGTGAAGTATCTACTCACCCCCCCATACTAAAACTAAACATTGTCCTCAATGTTTCGAGTCTAGGGGTACAAACACCCCCATACTAGAGACGTAGTCGAATGCTTAATCTAGCATGGAAAGGGTGTAACCATTAAATTAATAGCCGTTTATGAAGTGTGCTAAAAACCTAAGGTTAGAACATCAAAGGATATATCATGTGGATATCGAGAAAGCAAACGATCGAGTGCTCCCATAAAACGAACACGAGAGGCTCCAATCGTGAAGATGATCATCTAAAAACCACAATTCACAAACAACTACGGAACAAAGGTTGGAAGGGCACAATTCCCCTCACATTAAACTACATTAGAAAGCAATAATATGTACATGGATAAGCATGGGTCTCCCCCACGAGGCACCTTGTTTTTGATAACCGAGTCAAAAGCTCGACTCGAATCCCCATAAATGTGATCATTTAGGGATATCCTTGGTTCGGTCATTTTTGGTGGGACTTACATGTAATCAAGGCCCAAAAGCAACCGTGTATAAAGGCAAAACCCCTATACCGGGATCAAAGATCGTGTCTTCGTTTTCGGATGTTAAACGAAACAACACGACTTTCAACATCAACGTCCCAAAGGGACACAAGAAAATAGCATAAGAAGAGAAGGGTGGGACAATGGTTGGGCATAAAAATCGAGTTACTCGAGGTAAACTCTCACCGTAAGTGTAGAAAGGATTTCTAGTGACTACTTCGGTAAAAGACCGAGATTTTATCTTAAACGTGATACCGGGGTCAAAAATCTCGTCCTCGGTGGAGAAGTGTGAGGGAACAAATGCGGCTTCCCCCATACTAGATCCACACAAAACGTCGTCAAAAGAAGTAGACGCGTTTGTAGCAAGCTCAATTAATCGAGGTGATGACGGAGTTATCTTTGGAAAAAATTTCAAATCACTTGTAAAATCTTTTCCTTTTTCATTTTTTAACTCTTTGTTACGAAAACCCAAGTTGATTAAATTGAAAATATTTGGTGTTTCTAAAACAATTCTAGGCACACTTAAAATTTTCACATTTATCTTGAAGGCGGGAGGAGGATTTGAATTTTTAAAACGTGAATCGATCAATAAAACATCCACCTCCGGGCTAACGCAACGGTCCTCATCAAACTCAAAAATAGAAGGCGGATCATCAAGAATACGTTTGATCTCGGAAAAGTCTCCATCGGGATCAAAAACGTCTTCTCTTCCTCGTGGAAGAGGTCGAGCAATAAAGTCGTCGATAATCGAGTTGCTAGCTTCAACCGTCGTGAAACTAGGAAAAGAAGGCTCTTCGATTGAAGATTTTGCCTTTGTCGTTTCGACCTCGACATCGAAAAACGTATCGATGTGAGCAAGGCCATCGGCGGACTTCTCACACGATAAATCCAAAATCTCACACGGTGTGGGATTAGGAGTAAAAGGCTCGTCTCGTGACGATTTTGCCTTGACGGTTTCAACCTTGTCCTTCGAAGGGATCGAACGTGGGTTTTCAAACATTTTAGCAAAATTACTAACACGTCCCTTCGGAATTAATTTCCGTTCATCTTGTAAAAACGAGGGTTTAATGATTTCCTTTAAAACCTTTTCACATTTTTCTTTTTTAAAATCATTTGATGGAATTTCTTCGTCAAAATTAAGTGTATATTGATTTAGAAAATCCTCAATAATTTCATCCTCATTAGAAAAATTAGGTTTAGAAGGTACAAGATTTAAATATCCCAAGTATCCTACGAGTTTTTCCTTTGGTTTACTTTCAAAAACATTTTTCAAAACTTCGTTGGATGACGTTTTTGTTTCCTCAAAGTTTTTGCAAGACGACGAAGGTTGCACGACTCTAAAATTCGAGAGATTGGGATCAATACGAGACGTACGAGTCTTAGGAGTCGAAATAACTTGAACCTCTCCCTCGAGATTAGGATTGGTGACGTTCGATGAAGAACTCGACTCGTATGAAGCTATTTTTTTCTCTAAGGTCTCAATCGTTGAAAGAAGTTCATTTTGCTTAATAGTGTAAGCCTCCACAATTTTGTCAACAATTTTATCCCATCTCTCGACAACTTGGTCAGATAAACGTTCATGTTCTTTAAAAGCGGCATCATATTCGTTTTCCAACTCGGTTCTCATGGAGGCCATTTCTTTTAAGTAAAATTCCTTTTGAGTTTCCAATTGTTTTTCGTGATATTCCTTAAGGTTCCCAACTTGTTCTTGAATCATCATTAAGTTTGCATTATTACGTCTCACATAGTCATAAAAAGCGTTTTGATTCATCTCATCATTTTGATTTTGATCACAATTAAAAGACGAATCATGTGACGAGTAGAACGAAGACGATGGGTGATCTTGGTCGTAAGATTGAAAATTATCACCATGATCACGTGGAGCGGAGTTATAGATATAGCCCTCTCGACCTCCAATAACCTTACAATTAAAACAATTGGCGCCATCGGGCGGGCCTCCACAATATGGACACGAGTAATAACCACCATGGTTCGACATGATGCAACGAGAACGGTGTTACGAGAATTAAACGTTATAGAGGGTGAAAGAAGAGAATTATGAAAATAGAGGAAAAAATCGAAGAATCTTTTTGTTGTTTTTGGTTTTTTAATTTTTTGGAATTTTGGTGTATTACGTAGAAATTAATCTACAAAAACTATCCACTAATCAAAGGTCTCGATTAATGAATCCAAGAGGAGTGAAGGCAATTACGTGAAGTAAAAACCCTCGTCGACTTTGAAACGTTGGCGGAACGCCAAAACGTTTCGAGGTTCAATAATTAAAACTCACAAAAATAGATTAATAATACTTGATGTGGCAAACCCCTAATTAATCGTCACTTTCAAAATACGCACAAGCGAGCGGAGAAAACGAGGCGGCGCGAAGCACTTAAGAGCCTTTTTTCCTTAGGTCGTGAAATACAACCGCCTTATACCCACCTTATAGTTTGTATTTATCGAGATTAAACCAATTAAGAGTATTTATCTATTTTGCCTTTGATTTCGTTTGAATTCGATACAACAATAGTGACCGGAACGCTCAACTATTGAGGTGCGATTTCTCGCGTATTTGGATAATTATTGTGTGTTAATTGTTCTACGTAAATACAATATATTATGCACAATAAAAACGAGAAAACAATTTTGTGTTAATAGAGTTCTATTTAACACTTTTTATTTGTATGGCTAATAGTATAGAAAAATAAAAAGAAGTATTTACGATAAAAACGTAAACACTCAAATAAACACGATAAGTAAATATGGCTAAACACACCTCCCCGGCAGCGGCGCCATTTTTGATGTTGCGGTTTTTAGTCGTTTTACTTACCTTTAGGAAAAAGTAAGCAAACACTAAGTCGCGGTAAGTATTAGTACGTACGTTTTGTGAAAAACGCAAATACCGACAATCGAGTTCGTTCTCGAGGAGGTATGGTGTTTGAGCCAACAATATAGACGTTATTTATTTAAGTTATTACGTTTTTGGAAAGAAGGAAAGAAAAGAAAACGGAGACCGATTATGCTAAAATGAAATACGTCGTAAAACGCGTTACGCGCGAATCGAGACGTAAAATTCAATGAAATTTAAACTTTACTTTTTTTTTAAGTAATAAAAGAGAGATAAATAAAACCTAAACTAAGAGAAAACATAAATAGGCATTGAAAAACCTAAAACGTCTACGGGGACAAAGCAAAGGCAAAAATTAATTAACGATAAAACGCGACCTAAAAGGAAAATAAACAAATTTAGAGTCTACAAAAGAAAATCTAATTTTTCTTAGGTCCTAAATGACGAAATAAAATTTTAGAAAAAAAAAAGAATTACATTTTTTCGACTTTTAAATTAATTATTATGAATTAAAAACGTTTTAAAATAATTAAATGCTTTAAAAATAACAAATGATTTTACTAAAATTCCAAAAATTCACATAAAGTTCCTAATACTGTTCTACATCTAAGAAAAATAAAAGTCCCAAAAATAAGCTAAACATAAGCAGTGAATTAAACTAATTAAGTTAACAAGCTAAAAATCTAAAAAAAACAAAAGCATATAGAACTAGTAAGTTGTAAAGGTTTACATAAAAGATGCACCAGCTCAGTTGGTTTTCATATGGAATGGTGAGGTGCTGTGTTGACTACCTGGAAGTCTGGAGTTCGAATCCCATTCTGCCCCATTTTTTTCGTAAACGATTTTTTTTTCTTCATTCATATTTTGGACCAAATTTTCATGTTACTGTTTTATGTTCAAGCTGGGCTTTAGAACCCATTTGGTTATCCACTTCTCTAAACTAAACAAACTAAAGAAACAATTCAAACTAAACAAAAATTTAGCTTGATAAACAACAAAAACATTCAACAGCTAACTAAATTATAACATGATACTAAGAACATAATCTGATTTTAAAACAAAAGACAATAGAGTATAAGACTTACAATCCCGAATCGATTCGCAAGAAATCAAAACAACAAATATGAAACTCATACCAAAACTTTTCCGAATCAACTAAGCTAGACATCCAAATCTTTTTCCCTTCTTGTTGATTCGTACAGTAACATCACAATATCCCTTGTTTTCTTGCATTCCAACCATACAGCAACATTAAAAATATCATAACTCCCCTTTTTTTTTCTTTCTTTATTGTGAACAAAGAGTAACTCAAACACTTTTTTTTCTTCTTTCTCAATCAACAGTAGCAAAAAAAATAAAAAATAAAAAAACACTCTTTTTTTTTTTCTTCGAAACTCAGTAAACCAAACACACAAATAAATTCAACTTTTCTTTTTTATCCGAACAATAAAAAGAAACCTTTTTTTTAGAATCACACAGTACTAAACACAAATTGATTTCAAAAATTAAAACAAGAATTAAATCAATGGAACTCAGAATTTTTTTTCAACTAAATACCAACTTTTAATAATGCAAAGGAATTATATTTTCAGAAAAATACAACTTTCATTCATTAAAAAAGAATTACATTACATTAAAAAAAATCTGGAACAAAGAAAAAAAACTAAAGCCCTATGCCTTTATATATGGGTCACAAGAATCTACTAGAAAGAAAAAGAATACTAAACCCTAATGTTTGATTACCCGAATTGCCCATGGATATTCTTGAAGCATATTCTGATTTTGAACTTGGTCTTGGGCAGTATCACGTGGGCATGTCTTCATAAGTCTTGAAAGGTCCCTTTCTCTCTTTGGTCTTCACGTGATTGTTGAAGGAGTGGGGTATTGGGATAGTGACTGGTGATTAAATTTGGAATTAGGGTTTGGTTAACTTTGAGATGGTGATTAGGGAGGGTGGCTGCCATAGATAAGAACCCTGGTATATATTTCTTGTAAATATCGAATGACCAAACTCTTTTTTTTTTGTTCTTTTATGAAACGTTGCAACAAAAATGGTGGAATTTTGATTTTGGGCTGAGGTTACAATGAGGCCCAATAGAAAATGAATGAACGTTGGTGATGTTTTGTTTTTTTGTTATCCAAAAAAAACACATTGCCACTAAAATGGTAGTAGTGGCTAGGGATGTCATTATTACTTTAACGGGCCGACTCGGCCCGTAAAACGGGTGCGGGTTGGTCCGTAAAATATTATCTTTGGATTTGGTATCGGTTTTTCATGCCCATTTCATTGACGGGTCTCGGGTTGACTTTTACTTGAAAAATCTTCAATTGTTGAGTCGATCTGAATATATCCGTTTTTGCTTCGCTAAGTAAAATTTCAGTTTTGATCTTGTGCACATCTTCAAATCTTCAAGGACTAGAGTTGTATAAGCTTGATTCTTCAAGGGTATAAAGTGACAACTTGTGAAACTTGAGAGACCAAACTTGACAAATCTTCAAACTTCAAGGCTATTTTTGGAAAATCAACATTCGGGTCCGGTTCATTGTGCGGATTCTTTTCCCGTCTTCGTTTTTCTTTGTTTCTTGTGATCTTTCTCGATATCCATACCTAAAACATACAACAAACGAATACAAGTATATTTTCTGGTATTTTATGATATATTTAAGCGTTTTAAGCCCGATTTGGACGATGAGACTATGTATAAAAGCAGTCTCATCATCCTCCCACGCGCATGCTTAAAGAGCTCAAGGCAATGTTTGAGAAGCCTCAAGCTATGGAGATGCACGATTTAGTAGATGCTTGATAACGCCCAAATCCAACATGTTTTTGGGAGCGTTATCCGTACTTTTTTACATGTATATTGGTTATATCTATAATACTTTTGTGCATATTTGTGCTAAATTGTGTTTGCAAGTCTTTGTGTAGCCAATTGCAGGGATGAAGTGTAAAACAACGCAAATGTGAAGATTAGTACGAGTACGAAGAATCCTAGTCAAGTTCAAGACCCGTGTACAAGTTACAATCCTTTAAAGATAATTTTCGGGTGCAAGAACAACTATTTCCAAGGAGCATACAAGTCACTCAGCATGAAGATGCCACCAGCACCATCAAGTTGCCACTTGCAAAAATCATCAAAGATGCCACCAGCAGGATGAAGATGCCACCAAAATTTGTGTTGGCAGAAATTGTGTCTACATTCATGCAAGCTCATACAAGAAGCTTCTAGACTCTCTTTGGCTCCAAGCACTTGTCTTTGGCTCCAAGTATTTGTCTTTGGCTCCAAGCCATGCATTCACTCCATGCCATCAACTTTGCCTATAAATAAGACCCTTGGGGTCATGTAATCATATATCTTTTCACAACTCAAATATCTCTTCATATCATCTCATAAATAACTCTCTCAACCTTGTCCAAACCTCCATTCCCGGATTTGAGCAAGGTGGTGCAAGAAAAGTCACTTTTGGAGTCCGATAAGCAAAGTTAACATCAGGAAACTCTTAGGGATCATTATCCTAATCATTAGCAACATATTTTTACTTTGTAAGGCTCTTGATTATGACTTGTAAGACTATTATTTCGGATTTTATTTCATCATTTGTTATGAGTAGCTAAATCTCATTCTACACTTGGTAGGATGATGTTTGTGGTATGAAGTAGTGGTTGTGATTTTGATTTATGTTTATTTCAATGTCAAGCTTTCCTTTGAAACATTAGTACTTATGTTTCATGTGACAATTATTATCAAAACTTAATTTGTTGGTAAAGATTTCATAGGTCCAGAAGGGTTATTTTCTATCAACAAGTCATAGCCGATTTGTCTATGATTGGCTATCTTTTGTATTGATCATTTCTTAAGAAGTTTTGATTATCAAGAAATGTAATTATAAATGTTAGCAAATTCCTGAAACGACCGTGAATCGAATGTGTTGAAATTGGATTAAGTCTTGAATTGAGTGATTGAGTCTAATGCTTGTTTTCTTTGACCAAAGTCTTGACGAGTATTAAAGCTTTTGAAAACAATAGATTGGATTATCCATCTAATTATCATAATCATATTTGTTAAACTTGTCATCACAATCATACCACTATGCCTAAACTAGTCTTTACCAAAAACCAAAAACTCACTGTTTGATAATCTCTTAGACGCATTTGTCGTCTATAACCCATTTAACGATCTACCATTCCCATGGCCGACGATCAATCTATGTGGGCAGCCAACCGAGTAGTAGAACCTACCCCCGAGGCTGCTATTGTTCAAGTTAAGCTTGGAGAAAACTTCACCGTGAAAGGTCATCACCTTTCAATGATTAAAGACCGCCAATTTGACGGCCGTATGCGGGCGGATCCACATAAGCACATATCCGAATTTATAGAAATATGTGGCATGTTCCGATATGGAGCCGACGTCGATGGAGACGCTATAAAACTCAAACTCTTCCCATCATCTCTATCCGGAGATGCAAGAGTTTGGTATAATGAGTTGACGCCGGGTACCATTGAAACAAGGGAACAAATGAGAATCGCTTTTGTTAGCCGTCTCTTTCCACCCGTCATGTACGAAAGACTCATGGGAGAAATCCGAGGTTTCGTCCAACTTCCACAAGAAACACTCATTGATGCGTGGAACCGAATGAAAGACCTACTCCGTAGTTGTCATGGACATGGTTTATTAAAAGGAACCATCATCCAATCTTTTATCATGGTCTTAATGAACCGACGAAAGCAATCCTTGACGCCGGTGAACTCTTTCTTTATAAGACTCCCAACAAATCATATCAATTGCTCGAGGACCGAGTTCTCTTAAAACTCGATTAGTCCAAATATAACCGTTCCAAGCCTTTCAAGAAAACCGTTGCTTTCGTTGAAAGTAGCGAACATTCTAAACTCATGGAAAAGATGGACGCTCTCACATCTAAATTCGACTCGCAATTCAAAACTATCAAAGACGAAATGAAAGAGATGCGAGGCGAATGTACTCTTTGTGGAGGACCACACCCATCTACGGAGTGTGATGACAGACCAATAAGAGAAGCACCACAAGAAGCAAACTACGCCCAAGGATACCGAGTAGGTGGTTATCGAGGTAACTACTATGGTAGAAACCCCGGCACTTGGCGTGAGTACCATAAAAACGAAAATCGTAACTCACAACCTCGTGAGAACGATAATTCCGCTCTATCAAACGAGAAGAAACCCGAAGGATCGAACTTAGAAAAAACGTTGTTAGCTTTCATAGAATCTCAAAAATCAACAAACACGTTCATTAAGAACCAATTCTTCGATCTCAAAGCCAACGTTGAAAGAGGACAAAGACACCACACCGCCACTATTTGTAACACCCCATTTTGGAAATGGAAATATCACAGTAATTATGGCGTGTCATCAAAGCATACAAGGTAAAATGTCTAAACATTACTTGACCATATAAAGGAAAATATCGGAATCAAACAACGGTAGTCCAAAAGTAAAGCTCATCACACACAAACATAGTATAGTAAAGGAAAAGGACGAAACAATGTCCAAAGCATAAGTATCATAAGGAAAGGAAATGCATAAGGTAAAGAAGGCTAGACAGCTTCCAGTCCATATGCACGTACTCTTAGTGTCTACGAGCGTCCCTGAGTACCTGCCGTTTTGGGAACATAGAAAAGGAAAACGGCTGAGCAATACGCTCAGTGCACGGATGTACAATAAAGCATGAATAGGATAAGCATATAACATAATAACAGCGGAAGAAACTAAGTCCCGAGTAACCTGGTTAAGTCTTAATAAAACTGGTTTTATAGTTTGAAAGTCTTATGTTTATCTTATAAAAACTGTTTGTCATATTTTACCATTTAGCCAATATAGGTCATGAATATCCACCGTACATGAATAATTGGAGGGGTGACCTCATCATGCAAATTAGAGGGGCTGCCTCTAATTTAATATACTAGTTTTATGGGTAGGAGGGATCAGCTCCTTGTGAAGGATGCAAGGCACACACCACATTCACCATGTAATCCTGAATAAAATGTGTAACTAGGATGCACCCATACACCCCACATGATAAATACAAATAAATGGCCAAAAGCTGAAGGGACGCCACGAGCAATCACTCCGCCGTGGTGAAGTCATAACATCAGTGCCTCTAATGTTATGGTTATGGTACCTCCATAACTAGGTGAAACTGGTCATGCATGTATATGGCTATAGGTAATCATATTAAACATAAGCAATCAAACTCATATTTATACTACGGGAAAACAGTTGGCTGTATACGGGGAAATCCTAATAAGGAAAGAATGTCCATACTGAAAGGACGGGAATCCGTACCTTATGTCTAGTGAACGAGAACGATGAACTGCGAGAATCCTACTTCTGAATCACTAACGCTACATAAATACGTACATGAAATAAGTATCTGCTTACTACATACATAGCTGGTTTTATATCATGTCTTAGCTTATTTATGTGTTCTTACCATTTACACTGTTTAAAGCCTTAAACTGTGTTAAATCCTATATTCTGTTCATTCTGATTAAGTATTTCTAATATTTCATGTGTTATAATACTTACTGTGTAATATTAAGTAACTTTCCAAAAATAGCAGGTTTCCTTAAATAGAAAGTTTTCAAAAATAGAAAGTTTCCAAAAATAGAAAGTTACCAAAAATAGAAAGTTTCCAAAAATAGAAAGTTTCCAAAAATAGATTTACTGCATAAAATAGATAAGTTTCTAAAAATAGAAAGTTTCCATAAATAGATTAGCTGTCTTAATTAAATAAGTTTCCATAAATAGATTAGCTGCCTTAAATAAATAAGTTTCTAAAAATAGCTGGTTTCCATAAATAAAATAGCTGCCTTATTTAATTAAGTTTCTAAAAAAATAGAAAGTTTCCATAATTAGAAATAAGCTGGTTAAATAAGCTAAGTAAATAAGCCTACATATTTTCATGATTATTTTCTAAGTCATATGATATATTATATAGTTTAATAATTATTTCATGTAATTTAATTAAACTATAGGTTATAATATTTAATTAAAGTATGACATGTTTTTAATTAAATATATTAAATACTTAGGTTAAAATATGTATTATTAAATACTAATAATATAACCTAAGTCATGTTTAATTAATTAATTATATCCATGGTTTTAAAATAATTAATTAATTATAAGTCTTAATAATAAAAATACTTAGGTTAAAATAATTCATGTTTATAATTAATTAGTTAACCTAAGTCATGTTATTAAATTAATTACATCTTATTAATTTAATTCTTAACCTAAGTTTATAACATAAACATTTAACATAATCATGATCCGGATCTACGCTTAAAAACATGCACCGGATCTTAACAAACACCGTACCCCGAACCAAATCGGGGTACCCCCTTGCTGCCGTGCGACCCACACGCACCAACCAAGACCCAAAAAGGTCTTGGTGGTGGTCGGTTAGAACAAACCGAACCCCCTTGGGGTCGGTTGTTCCTGCGGCCCAAAACAAACACCCCTTAGATCGATCCCATTGATTAATTAATGACCATAACATGTTAGATCTAGGTTTAATTAATATGTTTTTTATGAAAAACAACACGTGTTCTTAATTAATAAAAGATTAATTAAAAAGAAAACAAGTAAAAAGGTTTTACCGTATTCGTGGATCAAAAGGGTGAAGAACAAACACGAACAATTACTAGATCCACAAGATTCAAGATCAAAATCACCCCCTTATGGTGATTTGTAGGTGGCGGCACAAAAGGAAGAAGGAGGAAGGGTTTCTAGGTTTTTCTTGAAATTCTTCTGTAAAAATAATCTAAGTAGTGAAAATTAATTAACCCCCCTTAAGTAAAATTAACAATGGGCTTGGCCCATTGTTTCTTGTTTGGCCGCGGGTAGGGACTCCCTTGTGGGGGTCCCGTACCTCGTTTCGTGTCTTGTAATTTCGTACACGTTTACGTTTAATTTAGTTCGTGTTTAAAAAGTTCTCGTTACGTAAATATCCTACACCTATATATTTAATTACGCTCGTATTAAATATATATACGTAATTAATAATATCTCGTGTTTTAATTACGCTCGTGATTTCGTGATCGTATGTTCGTGATTAATTATTACTAAATAATTATTACGTGATCGTGTAAATAAAATACTTATCGTGTTCTAACACGTACGTAATACATACACTCCTAATACGTAATCGTAATCATGCTATATTAGGAAAGTTTTTAACTAGTACGTACGAACTTAAGGTAATATGCATGGTAAAAGCATGCGGGTTTTACACTATTAGTGATCTCAAAACCAAGATCGGTCGAATCAACGACCAATTAGTCAATCGACCAAGTGGTTCGTTGCCAAGCAACACTCAAACAAACCCAAAACCATCTACGGATAAACCATACCGCCCACCCTCCTCCCGTAATGAACATGTGAATGTCGTATTCACAAGGAGTGGGCCGAGTTATGATCCACCACAAAACCCAAACACCAATGCTCCCACTTTCGCTGATGAAAGTGAAGCTGAAGCCGATGAGCCCGAGAAGGAAGAAACCGTTCCTCCTACCAAACTAAAACCAAAACAAACCAAACCCATTCCAACACCAACAACAAAGGCGTATACACCCAAAATTCCATATCCTCAACGCCTACGAAAGGAAAAGATGGAGGCTCGTAATGCCAAATTCCTTAAGATGATCAAAGAAGTTAAGATCAACGTTCCCCTTGTTGATATCTTAACCGGCATGCCCAACTATGGGAAATTCCTCAAAGATCTTGTGAGCAACCATAGTAAGACGGAGAAAATCTCTGCTACGTTTCTAAATGAAGAATGTTCTGCAGCCTTGCAAAGCAAACTTCCACCAAAGCTCGGAGATCCGGGAAGCTTTCTCATACCATGTACCCTTGCCAACAATGTTGAATGTCACGCCTTGGCCGATATAGGCGCGAGTATCAATCTTATGCCATACTCATTATACAAGAATCTTTCAAACAATACTTTGAAACCTACAAGTATGAGTATACGTTTGGCTAACCACACCTACCAATATCCCATTGGGATAACCGAGAACATGCTTGTTCAAGTTGGCAAATTCATATTTCCTGCCGACTTCGTAATCCTTGAAATGGAGGAAGACCATCACGTCCCTCTCATTTTAGGACGACCATTCTTGCACACCGCCGATGATATCATTCGTGTAAAGAATAAAGAACTCAACCTTGGAGTTGGTGACGATCGAGTCACATTCTTAGTCGATAAATCTATGCAACATTCTCATTTTAATGATGACACGTGCTTCTGCGCGGATGTTATCGACGAAGTAACGGAAGAAGAGTTGGATGCATTGCTTGATGACAACGCACGATTATAAACAACTTCGAAAAAGATTAGCGATACCGATCGTGATCGTAAATTCGAAGAATTCATGGCCCTTGATTCCGAAATAACTCTCGAAGAAGAGGAAAACAAACCCTTCGATGTTTTTCCTTCGAAGTCGAACTTTATAGTTCACAAATCTATTCATGATCCACCGACGGATCTTGAATTGAAACCTCTTCCCGAACATCTCGAGTACGCTTATCTAGAGAAGGATTCACTCTTTCCGGTGATTATCTCAGCCTCACTCGAGGAAGATCAGAAGAAACGCCTTGTTTCTATGATCAAAAACCACAAAGAAGCGTTTGCATGGAAAACGTCCGATATACCGGGAATTGATTCGTAATTTTGCAAACATAAGATCAATCTTGAAGACGATGCCAAACCCGTTATTGAGAGGCAACGTCGACTTAACCCAAACATGAAGGAGATTGTAAAAGCCGAAGTAATCAAACTCCTTGAGGCAGGAATCATCTTTGCCATAGAAGATAGTCCTTGGGTTAGTCCTCTTCACTACGTTCCTAAGAAAGGAGGAATGATTGTTGTGACCAACGAACATAACGAACTTGTTCCTACAAGAACCATTACCGGTTGGCGTGTCTGTATTGATTACCGTAAATTAAATGATGTCACACGAAAAGATCATTTTCCTCTACCGTTCATGGACCAAATGTTGGAAAGACTAGCGGGGAACAAATTCTTTTGTTTTCTCGATGGCTTTTCCGGATATTTCCAAATACCTATCGAACCATCCGATCATGACAAGACCACTTTCACGTGTCCTTTTGGAACGTTTGCTTATAGGCGTATGCCTTTTGGTCTTTGCAATACACCTGCGACTTTTCAAAGGTGTATGATCGCGATCTTTCAAGACATGATCGAAGTATCCATGGAAGTTTTCATGGATGATTTCTCAGTCTTCGGAAACTCATTCGAGTCTTGCTTTCTTAATCTAGAGCACATGCTCATCCGATGCAAAGCTAATCTCGTGCTCAATTGGGAGAAATGTCACTTTATGGTGACTGAAGGAATTGTGCCCTTGGACACAAAGTCTCCGGAGCCGGATTGGAAGTAGACAAATCCAAGATCGAAGTGATATCCAAATTACCACCACCCACTAACGTTAAAGCCATTAGAAGTTTTCTAGGTCATGCGGGTTTCTACTGCTGATTGATAAAAGACTTTTCCAAAATCGCTAGACCGATGACCAAACTCCTTAAAAAAGACATAGTCTTTGATTCAATGAAGAATGCATAAAGGCATTTGAAAATCTTAAAGACAAGTTAACAAATGCACCAATCATGGTTTCACCCGATTGGTCGCGACCGTTTGAACTTATGTGTGATGCAAGCGATTTTGCTGTAGGAGTCGTATTAGGACAACACGAAGGAAAACATTTGTGTCCTATACATTTTGCGAGCAAAACTATAAATAGTGTGCAGCTCAACTACACAATCACCGAGAAAGAACTACTTGTCGTAGTTTTTGCTTTTGACAAATTTTGATCCTATCTCGTGTTGTCAAAAACGATTGTACTCACCGATCATTCCGCGTTGAAATACCTATTCTCTAAACAAGATGCTAAGCCGCGTCTTATTAGATGGATTTTACTACTCCAAGAATTTGACATCGAAATTCAAAATAAGAAAGGAGCTGAAAACGTCGCAACCGATCATTTGTCGCGACTTGAAAATCCAAACATGGAAGAGTTAAGGGACGAAGATATCGATGACTATTTTCCCGATGAAACTCTTATGCAAATTTCTACGGATGAATCTCCGTGGTGTGTAGATCTTGCAAATTACCTCGTTGGAAGAATTCTAAGAAAAGGTTTAACCTATCACCAACGATGTAAATTCTTTTCCGACCTAAAACACTACTTCTGGGAAGATCCCTACCTTTTCAAGGCATAACCCGAGGGCATGATTAGGAGATGTGTTTATGGTGCGGAAACAAGAAAGATCCTTGATGAATGTCATCATGGCCCTACTGGGGGACATTATGGTACTTCCACCGCCACGAAAAAAGTATTTGATGCTGGTTTCTATTGGCCAACAATTTTTAAAGAGGCCTATACTCTAGTCAAAAATTGTGATGCTTGCCAACGCACTGGTAGCCTCTCACGAAGAGATGAGATGCCACAAAATAGCATCCAAGTTAGCGAAATATTTGACGTATGGGGAATTGATTTCATGGGACCCTTTCCTAAATTCCATAAGTTCGAATCTTAGTCGCTATTGATTACGTGTCCAAATGGGTCGAAGCCGAAGCTTTATCCACGAATGATTCACGAGCCGTAATCAGTTTTCTGAAAAATCTTTTCTCTCGTCATGGAATGCCGAAAGCTTTAATTAGCGATCGAGGTTCCCATTTTTGTAACAAATAAATGGAGAAAATCTTAAAGCGTTATGGAGTCACCCATCGCTTTGCCATCGCATACCATCCACAAACGAGTGAACAAGTTGAGAATACCAACACAGCCTTAAAACGAATACTCGAAAAAACGGTTAAGGACAATCCTTCCATTTGGTCAAGGAAACTTGACGACGCTCTGTGGGCATTCCGAACAGCTTATAAGACACCAATTGGCACAACACCTTATCGTTTATTGTAACGGTAAAACGTGTCACTTTCCCTTCGAAATTGAGCACTGTGCTTATTGGGCATTGAGAAGCTGTAATCTCGATCTCTAAATCGCTGGAGAAAACCGATTCTTGCAATTGCATGAACTCGATGAATTAAGACTCCAAGCTTATGAGAATTCCAAATTATACAAAGCACGTACCAAAGCTTATCATGACAAGAAACTTCGAATCCGAAAAGAATTCAAGAAAGGAGACAAAGTTCTCTTGTTTAATATGCGATATAAATTCAAAGCTCCAAAGCTTAAACAAAAGTGGTACAGTCCTTTTATAGTAAAACATAGATACCCGTCCGATTATGTTGAATTGTATGAAAAGAATGGAGGAAGCTTCATTGTTAATGGACACCGTGTTAAACTATACCATGATGAGTGGAGTGAACATTTTCCACTCGACAAAAATGAAGAAAAAAAAGTACGAGTCAGGCTGATGACTCGATAATAAAATAAGCGCTTCTCGGGAGGCAACCTGTGTGTTTTGAAGTTTTTAAGTGTGATTTTCCTTTTTAAAATAAATTCATGCTTACACCCCACGATTTTTAACCAATGTTTTGCTTAAGTGTGAGGGGGTGTAGCATGTGTCGCTTTTATAAAAACCTATAAAAAAATAAAAATAGAGTGTTTTCGTATTTTTGTGTGTTTTATCTTTTTTGTAGGTACCGCAAGTTGAAGGCGAAGACAAGACTCTTGTATGATACATGATATGCCCGTGATTTTGGTTTTTCTCTTATTCCCTATACTTTTGTTCAGTTTCATCACTTTGAGGACAATGTTAAACTTAAGTGTAAGGGGGTTGTAGGAAAATCGAGAAAAAGTTGCTTAATTTCCATATTTTTGGGCTATTTTTAAAATTTTGTTCTGTTTTGCCCTCGTAAATAAAAAGTTTCGAGCAAATGTATATAAATAATCAAGAAATTATCCAATCGGTAATTTTTGAAAATTTGAGATATATTTTTGTGTCAAACTTACCCAAGTCAAAGTCTCATATAATAGTAGAAGAAAAATCCAAAAAATTAGGAGAAAGTTGCAAGTTCCATGTTTGTCAATACAACATGAACTTTGTAAGTATGTTGATCCATAACTAGGAGTTTTAGCCAAGAAAAAAAGAGAAAAAGAAAGAAAAAAGTCAAAAAGACAAATAAATAGCCAAATGAGCTATAATGTTATGAAGTTGAAGGAAGAAGAAGAAATAAAATGTATCGATTAGCCGATGTGCTAAGTCGTGATACATGTTGCTTCAATTCATATGTTATTAGTATAGTTAGAAATAAAACACTTTCTAGATTTTTATGGGTTATATCTCAATTTTTCAACCTTAAAAACTTAAGTCGATGAGTTGTATCTTGTACTTGTACTTGGTAGACTTGCATCAAAATTTTATAAAATACATGTACCTTTGGATTTAATTTTTTTTTCTTCTTGCTTGAGGGCAAGCAAAACTTAAGTGTGAGAGGATTTGATAACGCCCAAATCCAACATGTTTTTGGGAGCGTTATCCGTACTTTTGTACATGTATATTGGTTATATCTATAATACTTTTGTGCATATTTGTGTCCAATTGTGTTTGCAAGTCTTTGTGTAGCCAATTGCAGGGATGAAGTGTAAAACAACGCAAATGTAAAGATTAGTACGAGTATGAAGAATCCTAGTCAAGTTCAAGACCCGTGTACAAGTTACAAGCCATTGAAAATCAATTTCGGGTGCAAGAACAACTATTTCTAAGGAGCATACAAGTCACTCAGCATGAAGATGCCACCAGCACCATCAAGTTGCCACTTGCAAAAATCATCAAAGATGCCACCAGCAGGATGAAGATGCCACCCACATTTGTGTGGTAGAAATTGTGTCTACATTCATGCAATCTCATACAAGAAGCTTCTAGACTCTCTTTGGCTCCAAGCACTTGTCTTTGGCTCCAAGTATTTGTCTTTGGCTCCAAGCCATGCATTCACACCATGCCATCAACTTTTCCTATAAATAAGACCCTTGGGGTCATGTAATCATATATCTTTTCACAACTCAAATATCTCTTCATATCATATCATAAATAACTCTCTCCACCTTGTCCAAACCTCCATTCCCAGATTTGAGCAAGGTGGTGCAAGAAAAGTCACTTTTGGAGTCCGAAAAGCAAAGTTAACATCACGAAACTCTTAGGGATCATTACCCTAATCATTAGCAACATATTTTCACTTTGTAAGGCTCTTGATTATGACTAGTAAGACTATTATTTTAGAGTTTATTTCATCATTTTTATGAGTAGCTAAATCTCATTCTACACTTGGTAGGATGATGTTTGTGGTATGAAGTAGTGGTTGTGATTGTGATTTATGTTTATTTCAATGTCAAGCTTTCCTTTGAACCATTAGTCCTTATGTTTCATGTGACAGTTGTTATCAAAACTTAATTTGTTGGTAAAGATTTCATAGGTCGAAAGGGTTATTTTCTATCAACAAGTCATAGCCGGGTTGTCTATAATTGGCTATCTTTTGTATTGATCATTTCTTATGAAGTTTTGATTATCAAGAAACATAATTATAAATGTTAGAAAATTCGTGAAACGACCGTGAATCGAATGTGTTGAAATTGGATTAAGTCTTGAATTGAGTGATTGAGTCTAATGCTTGTTTTCTTTAACCAAAGTCTTGACGAGGATTGAAGCTTTTGAAAACAATAGATTGGATTATCCATCTAATTATCATAATCATATTTGTTAAACTTGTCATCACAATCATACCACTACGGATGCCTAAACTAGTCTTTACCAAGTGTTGCCTTTAATCTTATTATTAATCTCATCATTTTACTTGTTACTTGTTTGTCAACAATTGCTACAATCAACGATTCTAGTTTTTTTTAATGATCATAGGTTTTCCAATCCCCGTGAACGATCTCGGTATTACCACATAAAAGCTATACACAAACGAAAGGGTTATACTTGCCCGTGCGTTTTTAGTCAATCTGGTAATTCATGTTTATAAATTTAAAACTTGTTCTACAAATCCATCACACGACGGACGCATCAATGCTTTACATAGCTGTAAGCAATCCCCTGGGAAACCCGTATGTGCACACTATATGGAAATGAGAGGTTACATGGATCAACTCATTGCACTTGGGAAACCCTATGACAATGATATGGCGATTAACTTAATCAATAGGGCCCTTAATAAGGACTTCAATGATTTTGTTAGGAACTTCAATATGCATTGCGTGGGGAAGACAGTTAATGATTTTCACGCAGTGCTCATTGACTATGAAAAATGTTTTAAGGACAACGCATCAACCTCTACTCCTTCAGCACTTAACATACAAAAGGGTAGAGTGAGTAAGCCAAAAACGCAAGCGAACAAAAAGATGAAAGGCAAAGGCAAAGGTGATAAAGGCAAGCAAGTTGCGATTTATCAAAAGCCTAAGAAAAACTTTGCTAAGAAGAATCAATCTCAAAAGGATGAGACTTATCACCATTGCGGTACCAATGGTCACTGGTAGAGGAACTGCCCTATGTACCTCGATGAGTTGCGAGAAATTAAGAAAAATAAGTCTAAGCAAAGTGTTGTAGCTTGAAGTAACTTATTTATGATTGAATTATTTAATCTAACATACAAGTTAAATTCCTGGGTATATGATACGAGATGCGGTATTAACATTTGTAATACGCTTCAGGGGTTTAAGCTAGAAAGGAAGTTATCCTATGGAGAGCAATATCTAAAAGTGGGCAATGGAGCACAAGAAGCTGTTGAAGCTATAGGAACGCTTAATTTAGTTTTACCTTCGGTTTTAGTACTGATCTTAAACAATTGTCATTATGAACCTTCTATAGTTAGAGGTGTTATTTCCTTTTCTTGTTTGTTGGATCTTGGATTTATTCACATAATTTATAATAATGGAATTTCTGTTTCCAAATATGGTATTTTTATTTTAATACAATTGTTGTGAATGGTGTGTTTGAAATTGACATGCATGATAATGATTCCAATTTTGTCTTTAGCATGAATAAGAAGAGAAAGTTAGACTCGAACTCTTCTTATCTTTGGCATTGTAGACTTGCCCATATTGGGAAGACACACATACAAAAGCTTCAACGTTAAGGTCTTTTGGAAAATATCAATGATGAATCATTTGATAAATGTGAGTCTTGTGTCTCTAGGAAGATGAGCAAAAAAACCTTTTTAATAATAATGTTGAAAGGGTTGCTGATCTACTTGGTTTAATACACATTGATGTGTGTGCACCTCTTAGACATGTGTCAAGGAAAGGTGCTAGCTACTTCTTAACATTTACGGATGATTATAGCCGTTATGGTTATGTTTATTTACTTAAGCATAAACATGAGGTGTTTGAAACATTCAAAGTGTTTAATGCGGAAGTAGAATTGCAACTAGGAAAGAAGATTAAAGCTTTTCCTTCTTATAGAGGTGGCGAGTACTTAAGCCAAGAGTTTAAAGATTATCTAAGTGAGAATGGAATTGTTCAGAATCTTACTTATCCTTATACTCCACAACAAAATGGTGTATCTGAAAGGAGAAATCGTACATTACTGGATATGGTGCGATCTATGTTTAATCTTACAACTTTACTATTATCCTTTTGGGACTATGCCTTAGAATCTGATGTTCGTATTCTAAATATGGTTCCCACGAAGAAGGTAAATAAGACACCATATGAAATATGGCATGTCAAAAGCCATATTTTTCTTATTTAAAGGTTTGGGTTTGTGAGGCGTATGTGAAACTTGACTCAACTGATTTACTCCAACAATGATCTATGAAATGTATCTTTGTAGGATACCCTAAGGAAACTATGGGTTACTAATTTTATTTTTTACATGAAAACAAAGTTATTGTTGTAAGGTATGGAGACTTCCTTGAAAGTGATCTTGTAAATCAAGAACTCAGTGGGAGAAATTATGATCTTGAAGAGAGTCATATAGATACATTACCTTCTGAAAATACTAGTGAAATAATTCCTGTAGAACCAGAAAGTCTGGCGGTTCCATCGGAAATAATTCCTCTACCCAGGTCTGAAAGGACTGTACGTGCACCAAGCAAACTATGTCTTAACATAAAAGATGATGACAATGAAGTAGGGGGATCTTGGTGAACCTGCTAATTATAAATCCGCCATGCTTGATCCTGAAAAGGATAAGTGGATGGTTACAATGGACGAGGAAATGAAATCCATGAAAATTAATGATGTTTGGATTCTTGTAGATCCACAACCAAATGCTAAAGTAATGAACCATAAGTGTATATACAAGAAGAAAACTGACATGGATGGTGAAGTACAATCTTATAAAGCTCGTTTAGTAGCTAAAGGTTTTACATAAACTTTTGGTGTAGACTACGAGGAGACGTTTTCTCTTGTAGCAGAATTAAGAGCTATCCGGATTCTCATAGCTATAGCAGCATACTATGACTATGAGATATGGAAAATGGATGTTAAAACTGTCTTCTTGAATAGTCACTTAGATGAAAACATATGCAGCAACCTGAAGGATATGTTGATCCTAAATATCCAAAACGCGTGTGCAAACTTCAAAGATCTATTTATGGTTTAAAGCAAGCATCACGTCAATGGAATAAACAATTTGATGAAGAAATCAAGAAGTTTGGATTTATACAAAATCGTGATGAGCCATGTGTATATCACAAAGTTAGTGGGAGTGATGTAGTGTTCCTAATTCTATATGTTGATAACATATTAATCATGGGAAGTAAAATTCCAAGACTAAAAGTTGTTAAGGATTATCTTGGTAAATTCTTTTCTATGAAGGATTTAGGAGAAGCTACATACATTCTGGGAATTAAAATCTATCGAGATGGGAGTAGACGGTTAATTGGTCTTAGTCAAGATTCTTATATTGACAAGATGTTGAAGAAGTATAATATGCATAATTCCAAGAAAGGTTTTCAACCTATGGAAGTTAAGCATGAATTAAGTCATGAGAAAGATGCATCAACACTCAAAGAGGTGGCTTACACGAAGAAGGTGCCTTATGCTTTGGCTGTAGGATCTATTATGTATGTTGTAAGATGCACAAGGCCTGATGTGGCGTTTGCTCAGAACTTGGTCAGTCGTTACCAGCAGAAGCCAGGGAAGCTCTACTGGGTTGCTGTTAAACATATTCTAAAGTATTTGAGGAGTGCGAAAGATATGTTTTTGGTGTTCGGAGGTAAACTAGACACAAAACTGAATGTAACAAGTTTCTGTGATGCGTCCTGACAATGTGATAAAGACAATACGAAGTCTAATACGGGTTACGTGTTTGTTATCAATAGAGGAGCAGTTGACTAGAAGAGCAAGAAGCAGACAACTATTGCAATGCGCGCAACTCAAGCTGAGTACATGGCTGCTTCAGAAGCTGCAATGTAAGCTGTTTGGATTAGGAAGATTATTAAAGATCTTGGAGTGATGCCTTTAATTAAAGAAATTATTTATATGTATTGTGATAATTCTGCTGCAATCATATTTGTCAATGATTATGGAGTCATGAAGAGCGCCAGACACTTTAAACGTAGATATCACTACGTCCGAGAACAAGTTGAAGCTCGTGAAATCAAATTAATAAAAGTTCACACAGATGATAACATATCTGATCCTTTTGCTAAGGCTTTGCCTAGAGGAAAGGTTATTGAACATGCCAAAAGAATTGGACTTCAATTCACTAGTGATTTCATGTAAATCTGTTATTAGTATTTGGATAAAGGATGTTAAAACATTATTATATAATGTAATAAAGTTTGGGTAACGTTTATTCTTGTTATCTAATTTTGTATCATATTTTACATGTTTTAATCCATGAATATTAGTATATTTTAAATATCTGTTGTCGAATAATAATATGAGAGTATTATTAAATTAAGACAAATCTAAATTGTGATTGAATATACTTGAAAGTATATTGATATGTTTACTTATCAAATTTAGATGATATTCGATGAATTGAATATAGGACTTATCCCTACTATATGATTATACTTTATTGGTCTTTGTCGTGAAGTGTATCATAAATAGTTATCCTCAGACCTGAGATACCATGAAACTGTCATGGATCTAGTGTATTTTTGTGAAATAATCTAACGTTAAACGTAACTGGTAGCTATAAGGGTTATTTTCAGAAGTGTTGCAAAATTCCTAAGTTTTGCTTGTACTCAATATGGAATTTGTTTCCTCCAACTTTATTTTGAAAATTAATACAGCTGGGCCCCTCATGGGATTAGTAAGATGTTTGTGTGGCCGCACCTAAATTTGTTTTGGTAATCTTGCTGAATCTATGAACGAAACAGAATGGTTAATGAAAGGAATGACTAAGATCCATATCCTTATTAACGTTGTATTTGAAACAAAAGGATAATAATAATAATGAATCGTGAAAAAGGTTTTATCCAGAAGACCTTACTCGAGTCGTACTAGAGGCATCGGCGTGTAACTAGACGCTAACCGATGTGACCATACTATTTTAAATATGTCCAAGTGTGAGCTGAAAGATTATGGACGTAAATTTAATAGTCGTGTGTTAGGATCGAACTCGAGATTACGGGATTGCACACAATACATAAAGAGTTAATTATTCATTAATAAATATATTTATATGTTTATTAATTAAACGAGCTATAAAAATTTAACCTTCGTTAAGTTTAAGAGTTAAGAATTAACGATCGTTGTGGAATTAAAAAGAATAGGAAAAGAAGGTTCCAGAACACCCCATAGGGGTGTTCGACCGTCGGTTATAGAGGGACAAGGGGAAGAAGGCTTTTTTCCTTAAATAGTTTACCTTGGGCTACAAGTATACTAGGCATATATAAACACCCCTAAGCCCTCATTATTTTTCACTCCATCTTTCCCTCTCTTCTCTTGTGATCGACCGGCCAAACACACCCTTAGGGTTTCGTTTGGTTTGTTTGGTTTTTCTTGAATCAAGTCCTAGCCCCTCTCTAGGGTTGTTGGGTTGATTTTACACAATATTTTAAGCTCGGTTTTAACGTACTAGTATTACGGTTAACTCGTTATTATACGTGTGTACAAGAGCGTAATATAGTCTTACTTTAGACTATATCTTGGTGATTCGATATAATTCCTAATTCGGTGAATTTGTTCTTGTTCGTGGGAATTGCATTGCAAAAGGTATGTAACCCTAACTCGATTAATTATGAATGTGTTATTATGATCTTGTTAAATCGCTTCCGCTATATGTGCTTTGATCTATGTTTAGGGTTTTAACAATTGTTATGAACTATATAATCCTATCGTTGCAAGTCAAATTGTTGATATCCACGGTCTATCACTCTCAGACTGATGGCTAAACTAAGGTGGTGAATAGGTGTTTGGGAGGGTAATCGAGGTGTATGACAAGAGAACACCAAAAAGAATGGTGCAAATGGTTGTCCCCAGTTGAGTTGTGGTAAAATTCTAATTTTCATACATCCACACAGATAACTCCATTTGAGTTAGTATATGGTATTGTTCCAAGAGTACATGTGCCATATTTGGGGGATTTAAGTAAGGCGGAATCTGTAGACAGAAGTTTGAAGGACATAGAAGAAGTGTTACAAACAGTGAAGTTTCATTTATCAAGTGCTTAGAATAGGATGAAACAACAAGCTGACAAAGGAAGATCAGATGTAACACCCCATTTTGGTAAATGGAATGTCACACGTGATTATAGCGTGTCATCAAAGCATACAAGGATAAATGTCTTAAACATTACATGACCACAAAGGAAATACCAGAAACAAACATCAGTACCCCAAAGTATAAGCTCATCACACACAAACATAAGTACTGTAAAGGAAAAGGACTAAACAATGTCCATAGAAATAAGTAGCAAAATGTATGATGAAATGCATAAAGTAATGAAGGCTAGAAAGCTTCCAATCCATATACACGTACGCTTAGAGTCTACGAGCGCCGTTAAGTACCTGCCGTTTTGGGAACATGAAAGGAAAATGACTGAGCATAACGCTCAGTGCACGGATATACAAGCATAGAATGAATAACATAAGCATATACAACATATAGCAGCGGAATTGATTAAGTCCTTGAAAAACCTGGTATAACTTAGTAAAACTGGTTTTATAGTTTGAAAAGACTTATGTTTATCTTATAAAAACTGTTTAACATGTTAACCATTAAGCCAATATAGGTCATGAAATATCAACGTGCATGAATACTTGAAGGGGTGACCTCATCATGCAATTAGAGGGGTTGCCTCTAATTAATATAAGTTTGGGTAGGAGGGATCAGCTCCTTGTGAAGGATGCAAGACACACACCACATTCACCTGAATAATCTGTTAAAAACATGTAACCTAGGATGCAACCATACACCCCACATAATAACATAATAATATGGCCAAAAGCTGAAAGGGACGCCACGAGCTATCACTCCGCCGTGGTGAAGTCATAACACTGGTGCCTCCAGTGTTATGGTTATGGTACCTCCATAACTAGGTGAAACTAGTCATGCATGTATATGGCTTAGGCATTTAAATTAAACATAAGCAAATCAAAACATATAAAACATATACTGGGAAAACAGTTGGCTGAATACGGGGAATCCTAATAAGGAAAGAATGTCCATACTGAAAGGACGGAGAATCTATACCTTATGTCCAGTTAAAGAAGAAGACGAACGGAAGAGATTCCTACTTCGATCTCACTAATGCTACATAAATAGTACGTGTATAAGTATTCTTATTACTGAGTACGTAACTGGTTTTATATCGTGTCTTAGCTTGTTTTATATGTTCATGTCTTGTTTTACTGATTTTAACGTTTTACTGTGTTTATCATATATTCTGGATATTCTGATTAAGTATTACTTGTATTCCTTGTACTATTATACTTGTTGTGTAATAATAAGTAACTTCCTAAAAATAGCAGGTTTCATAAAATAAAAAGTTTCCAAAAATAGAAAGTTTCCAAAAATAGAAAGTTTCCAAAAATAGATTAACTGCTTAAAATAGATAAGTTTTTAAAAAATAGAACGTTTCTAAAAATAGTAAGTTTCCTGAAATAGAAAGATTCCATAACTAGAAATAAGCTGGATTAATAAGCTAATAAGATAAGCTTAAGTTTTACTGATTAAATATATACAATGTCATGTGATTGATAGTATAGTCTATTAATTATTACATGTTTATTAAATAAACTATATGTTATACGATTTAATTAAATATAATCATGATTTAATTAAATTAAAGTGTATATAATACTTAGGTTAAAACATGTATTAATATTTATATTAATATAACACAAGTCATGAAAATTAATTAATTATATGTCATGTTTTTAATAATTAATCAATTACTATAATCTAATTTACATAAATAAATACTTAAGTTAAAATCATGTATTATTAAATATTAATAATAAACCTAAGTCCATATTTTAATTAAATTAATTATATGCCATGTTAAATTAATTTAATTAACTTGTAAATAAATATACTTGTAAACTATTAAACTTGTAAAAATAATAAACCGAACCCATGTATTATTTTTATTAAAACATGTCGTGAACCGGCTCGTGAACCCGTGAACCGGTTGAACCAAAACCCCACCGAAAACAGCGGCAAACCGGCCTAATCCGGTTGCCCCTGCTCTCGGCAAAACTGCCACCGGCTGCTGCCGGTGGTTTTGTCCTTCCCTCGGCCAGCCGCGGACACCACAAGGGCTCCCACCGACAGTACGTCGGTGGCCCCCTACTGCCTGCGCGTGTTCCCCCTGATTAGCAAAAATAGCCACCGGCTATAGCCGGTGGTTGGGGCTGTGTGGCTGCCGAGACCAAGCGAACCACAAGACACCCCCGACGCATGTCGGGGTGTCTTGTTCCCTGCTGTTGACCGAAACCCACCACCACCGAGACACGGGTCTCGGTTG
This sequence comes from Glebionis coronaria, assembly GCA_025667525.1. Lineage (NCBI taxonomy): Eukaryota > Viridiplantae > Streptophyta > Magnoliopsida > Asterales > Asteraceae > Glebionis > Glebionis coronaria. Next base: position 521,890,271 of record CM046879.1, read on the forward strand.
GGGTGGAACCAACGACGCCGAGAGCCTCGTGGATCTCAGTCTGTGTGGCGGCCGAACACCAAACCCAAAAACACCCTAATGAATTTTCCCCACCATGATTATTAGCATGTTTTAATCTTGTTATTAAAACCCCCATGATCACATGTTCATAAAAACATAAAAAGAATTAAAAAGAAAGGTTTTCGGATTACCAAAACACATAGAATGAATAGAGGATGAATACACGAACATGTTCTTATGATTTGTTAAATCAAAATCAACCAATCACCCTTGTGTGGTGATGTAGCCGCCGGCCTAAGGGAGCAAGGAGAAGGATTAGGGTTTTTGTTTTTCTAAAAATTATATGTGAATGAATAATGTTTTCATTATTTGTTTATTTAGTAAAATTAAACATGGGTTGTGCCCCTCCTTCTCTTGTTGTTGCGGCTAGTAGGGCCCACCAAGGGAAAACCGTAGTTTTTCCGTGTTCTAATTATTTACGTGTTCGTGTGCTCGTAATTACGTTACGTTATTATTAAATATTCGTGTTATTATAAATACTTGTATGTAATCGTAATAATAATACATGTAAGTACATAATTATATGTTCGTGATTCTACGTTCATGATTTTATGTTCGTGATTTAATTATTATTGATAATAATAATAGTGCCTTAATACATACTTAATACTTATCGTGTAATAACACGTACGTAGTTCTTGTAATTAATGTTCGTGAAACGTATTCATGTTATAAAAGGAAAGTTTTAATCATGTACGTACGATAATAAGTGTACTTTTCATGGTAAAAGCATGCGGGTTTTACATCAGAAAAGACTTTTGATGTTGGTTATTGGGTGTTATTGAAGTTACATCCTCTTAGGCAAGTCACGGTAAGGATGGGAAAACAACGAAAGCTCTCACCTAAGTATTTTGGTCCTTCCTAGTCAGTGCTAAGATTGGAAAAATGGCCTATCAGCTGGAACTTAATCTCCAAGCTTAGATACACAATGTGTTCCATGTTTCTTAGTTGAAGAAGTATAAGGGAGTACCACGTTGAAGTTCCAGTGTGCAATACAGAGGGAAGATTGGCAGATCAACCATTAGCTTTGTTGGATAAGAAGATTTTCAAGAAGAATAATGCAGTCAGGGCAGGTCCTGAGATTTCGGATGCCCTAGACGAGTCGAGTGAAATATGCCCCTTGTGCAGAAACAACACATTTTTAAGGGCAACATTTACTAGGTTTCATTATTTACTAGACTTTCATTATCTATATTAACGTTAAACTTATCGTTATTTTCTTGAACACTTAGTATTTACTTCTTTCTAACTACAAACCTATCCATAAAACCATGTCGATGTCGCTCATATCTTGTTCATTTTGTTTTTGTTTTCTATTTTGGCCACTTGATAGTGAACGCAAAAACTCTAAAGTATATACTAATATTGTGTCAAGACAAGAGTTGTAAGTATGGAACAATATGACCCGATCAAATTGATGAAAAGAAGAAAAGATGGTCGGTTGATTTGTTTACTGCCCTAATAGCTTCCGACTCAATTTTTGTTTTGACGTAACCACAACGTTATAACCTGAACATGAGAACATGTTACACTATTTTATTGTTTAGAGGAATACTAACATTGATGTATTGTATAAGCACAAAATTAGACAAATATGAACGCATCAAGACAGTGATTGAATTACTTAAGGAAAATTATATAATAAACATAAAACTAAACATATATGAAAGAGTTATACTATTATATAGACTAAAACAAAAATGAATGAACTAAGTTTGTAACTTCAGATATAGCTCTACGCTTACCAGCACAATATGAATTAACCAAGTTCGTAACTTCACAAGTCATAACCTCTTGTTAGTTTCTGGCGTGTTAGGCTGCTACTGCGTTACCAGTTTACCACTTACGGCACAACTTATATATCTCAACGCAACACGGCTTATATATCTCGACACGAATGTTGTAACAGATTGATCTAATAGAATCACTATCAAGTGTTTGATGGACATATTGTGATCTACTAATCTTTTATTTAAACCTGTAAAACTACCACTCCTATTGTTTCGTTGTCTTTTAGAACCGTTATATTGAATGAGTCAATAACTCAATATGCAGTAGTACATAGACTTTAATTTCTAAATTCTTGAGGACAAGAAATTTGTAAGGAGGGTGGATTGATAAACATCAGTTTATCTGTTATAGCTAATGTGGCACGTGGGGTGCATGTGAGTAGAAGCTGAACAAGTGAGTTATACATGACTTTCTCCCATTTGGTTATAACAGACATGCAACAATCTTCCCGCCCATCTCTTCCTTTAAATAGTTTGCAACTCTCATTTGTTCATTTAGCTTTGAAATTGTAATTCCTTTCTCTCTCATTACATAACCTTGTAAACGTTCCGTTAGTAATAAAAGCCAAGAGCATAGTTTAGTATTGTTTCTCAAATTCCCAAGATTCTGTTATGTTCTCGAACAACTTGGAGTCTATCCTGGTTGTTTAATCCATTTGCGATACTTTTCTAGTTGTTATCATTTAGGTACTTAACAACATAACCCACCAAAACACAAATAATAATAATAAAACATCGTTTGGGATGGTGTGTACGACATGAAACCGCCACCAGCCATGGCCCGGTGTCATGTTGGAGCCATTGTTTTGGCGTTGTGGTACCAGCTCAAGCTAAAACGCTTGTGTACAATGCCCTCTTAGTGATGATCCACAAGTACACAAGAATGCAATGCAATATAAATATACTTGTTTAAGACAGCTGAAGATCCCAAGTTCTCATCATCTCCTCCCCGTTAAGATATCATGACAAAGGCAAAGGTATACTCAATGAGGATGATCACATTAAAAAAATCATGCCTCCCATGGAGGAAGGAGGGTCTAACACATGATATCTCAAGCAATTTAGAGGGTACCGGTGAAAAGCAATGATTTTTTACGATGTAATATGTGGCTTTATCCTTTCCTTCATCACAAATCCTTATTCTATTGATTATCGTATAATCACTTGCAAGAACACACGGTGAAGGTTTTGTTTGCGTTTTCTTCAAGAGACTGTTTCTAAACCTTTCATATATTGCTATTAGTGGCATTGCTCCAGTACCATGTTATGGAATTTTTATTGCTATCGAAATGGATCTAAACAAGTATTTGTTATGATATTCTTGAATCTTTTAGCCCGTTTACCACTAGTATACTTTCCATAAAAGGAAAGTCCTCTTTCTAAAGACGAACGACGACGTGCATTTCTAATACTTAGCGATTTAGGTGCACGGATTGTTCGAAACCTAAACAATTGAGACCCCGTCTATAATGTTTAGCAGCGTTTAACATTATTTATGTATTCTAACATTAATTAACGTAATATGGCTATGTAATTAATAAATTTAAATAACATTAACTAGATAATTTGCTATTTGTTACTGTATTTAATAGATAATAATACATCATTAAGAGATTTAGAAAAAATTCGTGCTTGTACGGGTATTATAACTAATACAATATTAATATAAACTTAATTAACACCCATTCTTTTTTAAGATTCAATAGTTATAGGCTTAATATAATAGAAGAACTAAACTATAATTAATATTATTATTAAAACACTTCATTACCACAATTTACAAATAAACAATATATTGTACAAATATCATTTAATTCTATTTTTTTAATTAATCAATATCAATTAATATATAATTAATACATCTAATTATTTAAATATATATATTTTATATTATATAAGAATTTAAAATATATATCAAAAAGCATATATATATATATATATGTTGTTTACAAAAAATGATGGTACATATAGTATTGAATACATAACTAGATCAACGGGTTCAACTGGAAATCGGAGTCACCATCAGTTAAGCTAGACAATTAGATAAATTTACTTAAATTTTCAATTGTCATTTTTTGAGATATCGTTGTAATAAAGAAATAAATTTAAAATATTATTTACTAAAACTTATGTTAAAAAATATCTGTAGCCGCCACGTGAGTAACCGGTAGCCTATATTAAGAAGAAAAAGAAATATAAGGTTTAGGCCATCGAATCAATTACATTTGTAACTTTGTCAGAACTTATTTTGATACAAGTTAATAGAAAAACTCATGTTCTATAGCATATGTGGTGAAAGTTAACAGGAAATCCGATGTCGTCCAGCGGTTAGGATATCTGGCTTTCACCCAGGCGACCCGGGTTCGATTCCCGGCATCGGAACTACTTTTTTACACAAAACTTGTTACCTGCTGTCCTCAGGCCAGCTGTATGTAAGTCTTCTCTAATACTACCTCGTATCTCGCATATGCCAACTAAAACATCAAATCTCATGTGTCAAACTCAGAAGCATAAATAACGTGAAAATCATGTTACACAAAATGGGTTGTTTCTGTCGGAAATAAAGCCTTTGGTCAGAATGTGTAAAAACAACTAAATTGTCTTTTTTTCAATTTGTTAGGTACCCCTTGTTTGCTTCCCATTCTTTTTTTTTTTTTTTTTTGAACAGAACAGTTAAAATGCAAGTCTTATACTGTACTTAGGATATCAACAACATGGGTGATAAGTACCTAAGTATGTATACACATTAGAGACATTGTCTTTACCAAAACTTTTTTATTAAGTCATGTTTAATAAATAGATGTCTTAATTCAGACCGTCTTTGTTTTATAGCTTAATATTTTAAGTCATATTGGTCCATTAAGTCACAAACAAACATTTTTTATATGACTTAATAAATTCAGTTTTTTTTCTATTAAGTCAATTAATACCTTATCAAACACCACCTTAGCTTATTAAAATCTAACTTTAAGCAGATTAAAACCGGAAGTAACCGAGCAAGTGTCAAGTGATACATACACCACTTAAGAAGCAAATGAACTCGCAGGACATTCTTCCTGCCTATTCTAGTGCTGACCGCTGAACATAATTTTTGTGGTTATATGTTGTGGCATTACTTCACATATGCATGAAAACTGTATAAATAAGAAAAGTATTAGTTGATTAAAAATCGTTTGATGATCATTTTAGTGATGATCCAAATAGGTAAAACAGAGGATCGCAAGCATAAATACACAACAATGCAATGAAGATCATTTCTTTTTTAGCCGTTAAATATTGATTGAACTGAATAATGACATATTACGTGACTGATTATGTATAGCCTAACACGTGGGCTATATCGATTGAAATGAGAACCGAAAAAAAAAGCTTTAGGTTTTAGCATCTTACGCTTGATACCATGTAAGACATGATACACATATTGATTGCATATAATACTTTGGCTACCCTGTTGATACAGATCTAACACATTCAACATGGAGAATGATCCATAACTGTGAAAAATGATCCTTTGTTATATTTTTAGAGTTTGTAGCCATCCTTTTGTTAACACCTAGCATAAATTCTAGACACAAAACTATATTGACGAATTGCTTATAGCTTTGTTTGAGACTTGTTTAACTTACACCTTTCTTTAGGCTTTTCTGATCAGGGTTCAACGTTGTCGTTAGGATAATGTTTCCCGAAAGATGGATTGTATCATGACCCGCCTACATTATGAATAGTGTAACACCCTACTTGGATAAGTGGACCGTTACATGTATTTATGGCGTGTCATCAAAGCATAAGGTAAATGTCCTAAAACATTAAATGACCATAACGGAAATACCGGAATCAAACATCGGTAATCCAACCCAAGCTCAAAACATGAAAAATAAAATACTGAAGGAAAGGACTAAACAATGTCCAAATAAGCAGAATAATGTAAGTACATAAAGTAAGAAGTCTGGATAGCTTCCATCCAAATGCACATGCTCTCAGAATCCTAAGAGCGTCCTGGGGTACCTGCCGTTAGAACATGAAAGAGAACTACGGCTGAGCATAACGCTCAGTGAACGGATATAGAGCATGATAAGGAACTAATAAAATGAAACAGATGGTAAAATACTGGAGCTGTAAGACTGATAAGTAAAGTTGCAGCGGAAATCTGTGCATAATCTGTAAAGTCTGATTCGTAAATAATAAAGCTGAACTAATATCTGATAAATCTGAAAACATGCATTTACTGTATTTTAATTTTCCAGAGCTTATATAGGTCACGTGCTGTAACAACCGTGCATGAATAACTGGAGGGGTGACCTCGTCATGCTGTAGAGGGGTGACCTCTTGATAACTAGATTTTACTCAGGTTAAAAAGATTTGTTCGTTGTGTTGGTCTAATCGAATTGATCTTAGTTTTCTATGTGACTCAGTTTTATTTTGGTGAAAACACGTAATTTTGGTTGGTTTTAAATTTAAATGTGCAAGACTTAAAAGTAAATGTCGTTGAAAGTAAAGTGGCGTTAAGGTAAAGTGCGTGAAAATAAATCTAAGTCTAATTAAAAAGAAGGGTGCAATATTTAAAAAAACGTGACGAAAAGTAACTTAATTAAAATGACTAAAAATTAGAGCGTGATGGAAATTAAAGTTAGGCAAGTATTAAAAACTTAAGCTAAAAATTAAACAAGTCAAAAACAAGAGAAATATACCCCCCAATCGGAATATATTCCGATTGAACCAATCGGAATGTCTATAGAAACCCAATCGGAATACTGTCACTTGCCAATCGGAATAACCAACACCTTCCAATCGGAATGTTCAACTTACCTGATCGGAATATAACTGGATGCTGGTCGGAATGCTTATCGGAACTCCAATCGGAATATCTGTCACCTGTTACGATCGGAATAACCAAGTTGCACCTCAATCGGAATGAATCAAGGGAACCAATCGGAATGTTTGTCACCCACACACCAATCGGAATACTCAAAAACACTCACCAATCGGAATACCAAGACACCCTCAATCAGAATATTAAACCCTTTTCAGATTGAACCAATCTGAATGTAAAACCCCTTTCCGATTGGACCCCAATCGGAATACAGAAAGGAAAACTAAAAATAAGCTAAGTAAATAAGCTATAATCCTAATAAGCACTAGACGAAAAACTTAGCTAAAATCGTGTAAAAATAAGCTGTAAAACTGAAAATTAAAAACTTTTAAGACATGAAATTAATGAACTTTAAGAAAAACAACTTTTTATATAAGAATAACTTGTGTAAAAACTATATAAACTTGAAAATAAATCAAATAAGCTATGAAAACAAATGGTTTAAAACAATCAAAAGCATAAAAATCAAAGCTTTAAACGAATCAACAAGAGAAAAACGCGTGTAAATCAAAGATCAAAGAAAGGTAGAAGAAGATGAACAAGATAAAGTAAAGGTGCAAGTAATTAAAAAGAAACACTTACTTGAAATTAAAAGTAATTAAAGGTGCAAAACATGTATTTAAATGTGCAAGTAATTAAATGTGCATAAATGAAAGTGGAAGAATGGTTTGTCAAGCCACCAACAAAACTTAATGAATGAAAATGAGGGGTTTATATAGGTGATTAGGGAGTGGTTAGAGGAAGCTTCCTCTCTCCTTCCTTTCTTGTTAATTGCACCATCAAGTCCTTCCTTCTTAATCTTTTTGTTAATCTTGGAATGTGATGACTTTTGGCTCGGGATTTCTTTGGACTCGTCTTTTAATTCTTCGATAAATAAGACTTGAGTTCCTTGGCTTTAAGTAAACTTCCGCCTTTTGACTTTTTCTTCGATAAATCTTCAGAATTGGTCTTGGACTTCCGTTCTTTTTGCACTCTCGACTTCTTGACTTCGTCTTTCATCCTTTTCTTCAATAAAAGTCCGTAAATGCCCGTGAATGTCCGTGTTTTCTCCACTTTTCACCTTTTCGTCCTAATTTACAACAAAAACACAAACCACGCATAATTCCGACATAAAAGACATAAAATACACGTTTTGGTCCGGTTATTATTGTAATTAAGTGGTAGAAAAGATGGGTGTTTTCACACCTATCAAATCCCCTACACTTGACCATTGCAATGTCCTCATGCAATGTATTAGTTACAAAGCGAGTTTACATTTTTCATCACAATCAATCCATGTTGGCCTTTATTAAAGAGATAGAAACTACGAACATTCAAAGTAAAGAAATCAAAAGCATACCTTGGGTTTTGAAAATGTCATGAATAATCATCATCCTCAACTTTTCACTTTCTCCAAACCAAGCTTAAAAACGAGATCATTGTTATTATAAGTTAGTAGACTAACATGAATTCATGTGGGCCAATTATTTACTTAGACTCCCTTATTCCTACGAGTTTCTCTTATATTTTATTATTTGTCTTGAATGATCACGAGGATGCATTGTTCGACTTATTTAGATAGTTATTTAGTCTGAAAATAAGGTGCACGATTTAGTCAATAGTTAGCTAAAGGACCAAATCTTTTAAAACTGCTTCTCGGGATATCAAAAAGTTCATATCTTGGCATAACTTGGTTCGCGATTTGAGACCTTTCTCGGGCCGATATTTGGCAGCGACTTCATACTTCAAATCTTGAGAGACGTTCATGAAATAATGGTCTTCTCTTCATAAATGGAATTTCTTCACTTGGAATTTTTGAGAGATTCTTCATATATGGACCACGACTTCTTCATTTTTTCTCCAATCTTTATTTTGGATTTTGATATACAACGATCCGCCTCCTTTATTGACTTGGATCTATTTATCCTCATACCTTGTTAGGGTCTTTTCGGATACACTTCTCCATGACTTTTTGGGAGTTTTTGCTTTTCGTCGTGTGTCTCGATCCTTCATATTGATTTTCGATAAATGATTATTCACATCACTTTTGGATCTTTAGCAACAAAACATAGCCCTCATGCCTTGTTAGGGCCTTTTCGGACTTGCCAATCTTCGCGCCCCGCTTCATAAGTTATGCCTTGGCTATGAACTCTCGTCATTACCGAGCAACTTTTAAACGATCTGGGGCTAGAGGCTAAGTAACTTTTCAAATCGTACAACCTTATTTATTAGCAGATAAATTTATTAGCAAGCGATGGGAGAATAGGCTTATAATTAACTCACATAAATTCACGAAAGAATATCGAACTTATAATTGGCTCTATCATCTCTCGTTCTCCACAATTTAAAATCTCAAGTAATGAGACTCGTGGATACTTAGCCTATTAAATCAAAATTTTGGGTTTTCGAGTCGCCTATAGGATCTTGCAAATTCTTAGACTCTTTCAAGTTTAGAAGTCGCATCTTAAAGTTCCCTTGATAAACGACTCTCTAGGATCAATTATAGGAACTTGCGAAAAGTTCTTGTTCTTAACCCGTGAGAGTCAAGACTTTCGCGTTTTATAGCTCCCTATATAAAAGCCTAGCAAAACTTGACTTAAACACGTTAAGGATACTAGCTAGAGTGAACTCGGATTGAGTCAAAAGATTCACAACGTTTGAAAATTAAAACCACTTATTCAAAGATTTATTCTAGCAAAGAAAGAAAATAACTATACACAGGAAAAACTACTAGGCCAAAATAGATCAAAAATTTTGAAAAATGTCGAAAAATTGATTTTCCGGTTAAAATGAGGACAAATACAAGGAAAAGACCACTTAACTTCGATAGAAGTCCCCCCTACACTTAAGATAAACATTGTCCTCAATGTTTAAGCATGTGGGAGTAAACTCCCCTACACTTAGGACATTGTGCACGTTGTTTAAATTTCGCTAAGGAAAAGACAACTAAAGAGATTGCTAGTTTAATATTGAGAAAATATAAAATAGTGAATCGAAAAGAGTTTAGGATAGAACCGGGAAGAAGTAGAACACGGAATCACGGGTCGTCAAGAATCATCAAGAGTGGGGCATTGAAGCTCGAATCCCTGATTAAGAAGTGAGGAGAGGAAATAGCAATCCAAAGGGTCCCCCCTACACTTATGATAAAGAAAGCGGAAAGATAGATGCATGGGTTGCCTCCCAAGAAGCGCTTGGTTTTTGTTAACCGAGTCGTGAGCCTGACTCGACCTTGATCATCAACGGAAGTAGCATGAAACAAATCCACCAGGATCAAAGACATAGTTTTCATCCATCAATAAGAACGAGCTTAAGGCGAACAAGGCAAGCCAAAAGAGAAATGGCAAGGTTCCCTTAAGCAGTGATGGAGCATGGTTGAAGCAAGTATGAAGCGGTGCAAGCATGTCTTCAATGGTTCCAAAGATTTTTCCGTTTATTTCATCAGATGGATACTGAGATGGCTGCAGAATTTCAATACCAGGGTCGAACACCTTTTCCTTTAGGGGAAAATAGCACTCAGGCGCAGCCGAGTGTGAAGAAGATCCGCAAAGAAGCACAACCTCGTCCTCAGAAGTGGGACAAAGAGGTGTCAAATCATACGTGCAACGGATTTCGGTGTCGAACGGTTTCTTCTCCTTTGACAAAATGCTCTTCAAATCCAAAGTAGGATCAAGACGATAATCTTCAAAGTCAAAAGGAGGTGCATCACTCTCATGAGGGAAGTATGTGTTGAGAAATTCAGAGAAATCTTCCTCAAATGAGTAATCGTCCAAGGTAGGATCGAGTGATGGCGGAGGATCTTCATCATGTGAAGAATCGCTCGATAGAGTATCAGCCTCATCAAAATCATCGAAAGTAGGCAGCTCGGGATACTCAGAAGTACAATCAAAATCATCCGAGTCTGAGCTAGAATCATCCTCATCATAAGCATCGAAGACCGGTGGAGAATCATAAATGGGAGAAGCTTCGAAAGTGGAGTGAGAATCATCCATATTATCTTCAAAGAGTGGATTATCGATGGAAGAATCGAATAGAGGATTGTCATAGACGGTAAAGTCATCGAGCACATTAATCATATTCACTGATTCTCGGCCTCCAAATGATTTGCCTGTAAGCTTCCCCATTTTGAAAATTTGTGCATCATCCCCGACTCTTAAGATTAACTCACCTTCGGCCACATCAACTAAAGCTCGTCCGGTTCTCAAGAATGGCCGACCAAGTATTAAAGGGATACGAGGGTCCATTTCATAATCAACTACGACAAAATCGACCGGGAAAGTAAATGTGCCAACTTTGATAAACACGTCTTCGGCTATACCAACGGGGTAAGCGAGAGTGCGATTTGCAAGTTCAAGAGTCATCTTTGTTGGAGTGAGGTCGGGCAATGATAGTGTTTTCCAAACACTCAATGGCATCAAGTTAATACTAGCCCCGAGATCAGCAAGGGCAGTAAATTCTTCAGTTTTGTTGAACACGCAAGGCAACACAAAACGACCGGGATCTCCAAGCTTTTCCGGAAGTTCTCTAAGAAGGACTGCAGAGCAGTTTTCATTTAAGCGTGTGTTGGCGAGTTCAATCAGCTTCTCCTTCTTGTTAAGCAATTCCTTAAATGCTTTAACAAATTTGGGCATGTGGACAAGTGCTTCAAGAAAGCTAATGTTGAAGTTCATTTGAGAAATCATCTTGATATAGCTAGTTACTTGAGCGTCCTCCTTGTTTAGCATTTTGTTCTTGCCCAAGCGAGAGGGATAAGGGATATTAGGTTTGGGTGGTGAGGGTGCAGATGTGGTAGATAACGGTTGAGATGTTGAAGGGTCATTGGCGGGAACTTCAGCACGTCGAGGCGGAGACGGTAATGGTGCACTAATACTAGGTGTAGGAGTAGTAGGGATACATGGTGGTGGAGGAGGTGTAGATGATGGTGGTGGGTTTGGTGGTCCTACGATGGTGACTCCACTACGAGTAGTGATAGCACTCACATTGGCTCGCGGATTGGTGACGGTGTTTGAAGGTAGAGAACTTGAAGTAGAAGGTTGAGCGGCTGGCAAGAAACTAGCAAGCATATTCTTCAAATCATTGGTTTGACTGCTGAAGGAGGATTGAATGTTATCTCGAAGCTCGGATCTTATCTCATTTCCTTGCTTTGTGATATCTCCTTTCAGATTGATAATTTGGCTCTGCAAGTTCTTGATTTGCTCACCTTGGGTTCTCATGATGGCCTCAACATCAGGATTAATGGGTGGGGTTTGTTGGGTGGGTGGGTGATAAGGATTAGAAGCTCTTGGTGGGATTTGGTTGCTTCTATTGTAGTTGTTGGCGGGATTTTGGTTTTGAGGAGAAAAACCGGGTGAAAGGTAGTTGTTGGAACGGTAGCTCAGCAGATTTCTATCCCCTTGTTGTCTAGCTTGGTAATTTTCCGGTGAATAATTACCATAAGCTGCATACACATTTTCCGGATTTCCTTGTGTCGAAGGACAATCGGTGTATGAGTGAGGACCACCACATGTTTCACAAAGATTAGCAACCGCTTTAACTTGTTGTTGTTGTTGATTTGAAGCGAGAAGCGTAATACTTTTGCTCATTTCAGTCATCATGCGGGTGAGTTCGGTCATCTCAGGGTTTGCTGAGGTAGAAGAAACATTGACTCTCGGGTTGTTCCTAGAAGAAGCAGAGGAATCCCAGTTTTTGTGGTGAGTAGTCATGTTCTCAATAAGCTCTCTACACTCCTCGGGTCTCCTTTTCATGAATGTGCCACCGGCGGCTGCATTGATCGTATCAGGATCTCGAAAAGTCAATCCGTTGTAGAAAGTATCGATCAAGGTGACCGGAAGCATATTGTGGTTTGGACATCGGTCGATCAAGACATTATATCTCTCCCAAGCGTCAAAAAGAGATTCATCGGGATCTTGCATGGAACCGCTGATCTGATTGCGAAGGCTTGTGACCATGGATGGTGGAAAGTAGCGCGACAAAAAGCGTTGAGTCATGTCATCCCAAGTGTGAATAGAATTCTTCGGGAGACGATCAAACCATTTCTCGGCATGATGTAATAGAGTGTGTGGAAAGAGTTGTAGGCGAAGTTCATCCATTGTGGCACCAGCCAACTTCATGCTCTGGGTGATAGTAATGGACTTATCGAGGTGTTTGTTGGCATCATCATCAGGCAATCCTCTAAATGGGTTTGTTTGTACTTGCTGAATCATGTGGTGCTTCAACGAAAACTCAGGAGCGTTGATTTGCATCGGCGCAATCGGTCCTCCTCGTCCAAACATTGTTGGTTGACAAAGTTCCTCCATGGTCCGAAGATCGGGCTGTGGAAGAGCATTGTTGTTATTATTATTATTATTGAGGTGCGGTGGCATGTTGTTGTTGTTGACACCTGCCATATCTAAATCTTCTTGAGGCTCGGGCTCTTGATAATTAGAAGATCTAGTACGCATGCACCTGAATATGCAAAAGAAAACAAAACCAAACACAAAGACAATATATATACACAATAAAGATAAAAAATTTTTGGATGTTTGAAATTTTTAATTTTTATGATTTTTGAATTTTTTTGGCAAGAAAATAACGTTCACAAGTGAACGGATCCCAAAAAGCAACGTGTCTAGCACAGAAAACTGTTGATCTTAACGAAAAGAGCCGGCAGCGGCGCCATTTTGATAACTAGATTTTACTCAGGTTAAAAAGATTTGTTCGTTGTGTTGGTCTAATCGAATTGATCTTAGTTTTCTATGTGACTCAGTTTTATTTTGGTGAAAACACGTAATTTTGGTTGGTTTTAAATTTAAATGTGCAAGACTTAAAAGTAAATGTCGTTGAAAGTAAAGTGGCGTTAAGGTAAAGTGCGTGAAAATAAATCTAAGTCTAATTAAAAAGAAGGGTGCAATATTTAAAAAAACGTGACGAAAAGTAACTTAATTAAAATGACTAAAAATTAGAGCGTGATGGAAATTAAAGTTAGGCAAGTATTAAAAACTTAAGCTAAAAATTAAACAAGTCAAAAACAAGAGAAATATACCCCCCAATCGGAATATATTCCGATTGAACCAATCGGAATGTCAAACGTGACCAATCGGAATGTCTATAGAAACCCAATCGGAATACTGTCACTTGCCAATCGGAATAACCAACACCTTCCAATCGGAATGTTCAACTTACCTGATCGGAATATAACTGGATGCTGGTCGGAATGCTTATCGGAACTCCAATCAGAATATCTGTCACCTGTTACGATCGGAATAACCAAGTTGCACCTCAATCGGAATGAATCAAGGGAACCAATCGGAATGTTTGTCACCCACACACCAATCGGAATACTCAAAAACACTCACCAATCGGAATACCAAGACACCCTCAATCGGAATATTAAACCCTTTTCAGATTGAACCAATCTGAATGTAAAACCCCTTTCCGATTGGACCCCAATCGGAATACAGAAAGGAAAACTAAAAATAAGCTAAGTAAATAAGCTATAATCCTAATAAGCACTAGACGAAAAACTTAGCTAAAATCGTGTAAAAATAAGCTGTAAAACTGAAAATTAAAAACTTTTAAGACATGAAATTAATGAACTTTAAGAAAAACAACTTTTTATATAAGAATAACTTGTGTAAAAACTATATAAACTTGAAAATAAATCAAATAAGCTATGAAAACAAATGGTTTAAAACAATCAAAAGCATAAAAATCAAAGCTTTAAACGAATCAACAAGAGAAAAACGCGTGTAAATCAAAGATCAAAGAAAGGTAGAAGAAGATGAACAAGATAAAGTAAAGGTGCAAGTAATTAAAAAGAAACACTTACTTGAAATTAAAAGTAATTAAAGGTGCAAAACATGTATTTAAATGTGCAAGTAATTAAATGTGCATAAATGAAAGTGGAAGAATGGTTTGTCAAGCCACCAACAAAACTTAATGAATGAAAATGAGGGGTTTATATAGGTGATTAGGGAGTGGTTAGAGGAAGCTTCCTCTCTCCTTCCTTTCTTGTTAATTGCACCATCAAGTCCTTCCTTCTTAATCTTTTTGTTAATCTTGGAATGTGATGACTTTTGGCTCGGGATTTCTTTGGACTCGTCTTTTAATTCTTCGATAAATAAGACTTGAGTTCCTTGGCTTTAAGTAAACTTCCGCCTTTTGACTTTTTCTTCGATAAATCTTCAGAATTGGTCTTGGACTTCCGTTCTTTTTGCACTCTCGACTTCTTGACTTCGTCTTTCATCCTTTTCTTCAATAAAAGTCCGTAAATGCCCGTGAATGTCCGTGTATTCTCCACTTTTCACCTTTTCGTCCTAATTTACAACAAAAACACAAACCACGCATAATTCCGACATAAAAGACATAAAATACACGTTTTGGTCCGGTTATTATTGTAATTAAGTGGTAGAAAAGATGGGTGTTTTCACACCTATCACCTCTAAATAACTGTGCTGGGTGAAGGGATCAGCTCCAATGTGAATGATGTAGAGCACACACCACATTCACCCTGATAACTTGTAACACTTATAAGCCTAGGATGCATCCATACGCCCCACTAATAATACTGATAAAATGGCCAAGCTGAGCTGAGTGGGACGATGCAGGATATCACTCTCCTGCATGTGAGTCACGACACCGGTGCCTCTAGTGCCGTGGTTACGGTACCTCCGTAACTAGTACATAAACTGGTCGTGCTTGTATATAATGCTCAGGCAATTTATTTAGTTATTAACATGATTACTGATAAACTTAAACATATACTGGGGAAAAATATTTGGCTGAAGACGGGGAATCCTAATCATGCATAGAAAGGAAGTCCTTACTGAAAGGACGAAAATCCGTACCTCGTGTCCAGTCATGAAATCAGAATGAAAGCTGAAGGATCGACTCTGACTTTACGGATACTACATAAATAACGGACGCGAATGAGTTAACTGATTACTGTTTACTATTACTGAGTCTCATCTGCTCTTAATTTAATTTATTTTATTCTTGTATTACTGTTTATGTATAATCTGACTAATCTGATTGTCCGGCGTAATTATGATAAGTCTGACTGTTCTTAAAATGTTTACTGATTAGTATATATCCTGTATTTCATGGTTACTGTGTATTATACTGTGTTCCGATATTTACGATATTACTATATATATAGCAACCTGCCATAAATAGAAAGTTTCCTAAAATAGCACGTTCTTAAATAGAGAGGTTATCCAAAATAGTTTCATAAATAATTGAGTCGTTTTATTATAATCAAGTATTAAATAAGCAATTTCATATAACGTGATTAACTTTAATAAACGCTAATTAAACTAAAATGAAAAGGTTTATACTTGATTAATTCATTCAAAACAATTTAATAAAAAAAATATACTTTTAGAATCGTTAAAATGTACGTGTCTTGTTAAATTTTTCGTGTCACCCAAACCCAACCAAAACTAAAACAAACCCCGAGACGCCCATGTCTCGGGTTAACCAAACTGGCCCACTACGTGGTCCCCTTGTTGTTCTTCTAGTTCCCACTGCTTTGTTATTATAGTTTCCACTGTTAGTGCAGTGGTTCCCACTGCTAGTGCAGTGGTTCCCACTGCTCGCAGTCCCAAACGCCCTCTTTCTGAAATTTAATCCCAAACACCCCCTTGCTGGGACAGCAGCCCCAAACACACCTTGTTGTGACAACTCTAAAACCCAAAACACCCCTTTAATTCCATGATTTAATATTTTATAACCAAGTGTTCATATGTTTGATAAATCAATCGTGAATCAAGAAAGCAATAAAAGATTGAAGGTCTTTAATAATTACCAATGCGTGACGATTTAAGGATTAAAACACGAATCCCCGTTCCCTTTTGTTTGCTGCCAACGGCTAAAATAAGAACACCAAACGTTCTCTTTTTGCTTGGTGCCGACGGCTAAACAAGAACACATATCGTTCCCTTTTTGCTTACTACCGACAGCTAAATAAGAACACCAAACGTTCCCTTTTTGCTTGGTGCCGACGGCTAAACAAGAACACAGAGCGTTCCCTTTTTGCTTGCTTCCGACAGCTAAATAAGAACACAACCCGTTCCGTTTTTGCTTGCTGTCGACGGCTAAATAAGAACACAAACCGTTCTGTTTTTGCTTGCTAACTGGCGGCTAAATAAGAACACCTATTAGGGTTTTTTGTTGTTTTTGGTTAAAAGTGTAAATGAGAAAATACTACATTCCCTGATGGTTTAATGTGTACATGGGCCGGGCTAAAACCCCTTGTTTTCTTTCTTGTTTTTTTTTTTTTTAAGCCGGCCCAAAACCCTTTTCTTTTATTTTTTTTCGCATCGAATAAAATTATTTAACTTGCGTGTTCATTTTAAAAAAAACCCGTCATATAAATATTTATCTGACTGAGATGAATACGAACGTAATATGGAATAATTATTTTCTGAATAAATAATTTCTTTACGGTCTTAATTAAACTGAGGCTGTGTAATCACTGTTAACGTTTTAATTATTTTATGTATAAAAATAATACATACGTAATATTTTCTGAACTTAATAACTATTTTCTGAATAATTATTTTATTGTAGTATTTAAATAGACTGAGACTGCGTGATTTACTGTTTACGTTTAAATAAGGTTAGAGCTGATACTACGCGTATTTAATATTCATGTATTTTAAATACGAGTTTTACAATTCTTCCCCTCTAAAAAAATAATTCATCCTCGAATTAAGGATGCGTTATGTCGTGGTTTTACAATTCTTCCCCTCTAAATAAAGGAGAAATTCGTCCTCGAATTAAAGGTAATAAGCTGATGGAGTTTTAAAAGCTAAAGGGACATATGTGTTGAAAGAACATGAAGGCTGAAAAGACATATAAGCTGAAGGATCATTCTTCCCTTGATTTAGAACATGATGTTGCTGAAAGTATATAAACGTGACATGACTGAAGTAAACATTAAACGTGACATGGCTGAAGAGGACATGGAACGTAACATGACTGAAAGAACTTAACTGAATTTATTGAAGGAAACAAATGAGAGGTCCGGATGGACTCCTCCGTTTCGAGTGGCCTCCCTCTCGAAACGATTCCTTCAAAGGTCTAAACATAATAAAGGAATCTTGGTCCTGATGACATTGTCCTGATGATGCTGAATAGTTTCTGGTTCCATACTTAAAATGGATTTTCTGAATCTGATAGAATGAATAAGTTATAGAATGTAAGGTACATGAAACGGTACGTACAATTATCCTGAAAAGATAACATTTATATTTCTGGGCAAGCTGCTGAAAATATATAGGGATGAACTACGTGAACAATTGTGAACGTGCTACGTGAGCAATTGTGAACGTGGTTCGCGATTATATAAGGAACGTTATGCATGAAGTATATCGTGAATGTGATACGTGAAGCATACTGTGGACGTGCTACCCGAACATATCATGAACGTATGTTGACTGAGGAAGGAATGCCAAACGATAAGGCCTGAGATGTGAAACGTCTGTCTGGTTATGGAATAGTTGTGCTATACTTGAGTCTAGTTTCTCAAGCTTCCTGTAACCGTATTAGGTAATAAACTGTGAAACGTGTATTGCGGAATGAAATACGGACTTGAACGTGAACAATGTTATGAATGCGAACGTGAGCTTAAATCATGAGATAGCATAAAACATAAACTGAAACAGATCATATTGCGAATGAGATGTAAAAGTGAACGTGAAAATAAACGTGAACGTGAATGTGAACGTACACGTGATCGTGAACATGAACGTGAGCGCGATTCGCGAACGCTAATTTCCATCTTACAAGATTGTGGATGGAATACCTTGGAATCATACGATCTATTTCTAAATTTCCTGTAGATTTGTTACTGCGTAATCATCTCGGATAAAAGAAGACGTGTGGGTTGGTTTAACTGGTTAACCACGACTTAGATAGCATCATGCTTCGTCTGAGTCTGTGGTAAGTGATAATAACCTCCATGGAATCTTATCTCATTTATGCTTAGAAATTTCTAATGGTTGTAATAACTCATTAGCATGTCGGTGTCCTATCTTAATCCTGCTGGGATGACAGGCATTAGATATGAACATAGCTGCATCAATGTGTGATACTGCTTCTATCAACCTCCTGCCTGGGATTATGGAACATTCTGATGGAAATCTGTTTGAATAGCCATGGAAGAAATTTTTAGGGAGGACTGTCGTCAATTTCTGCGGTAACAGTCAATCGAGTTCTAGAAAGTTTTGTACGTCGTTCACAGGCGTCGGTCGGGATCATCAGGTGATGGCCTTCACCTTCGCAGGATTGTCTGAAATTTCGTTCTGCTGAAATAGGGTGGTTCAGAAATGCCACTTCTTCAACTGGAATTCACATATGGGGAGTTGCTTATATAATTTTCTCCTATCGGGGATTCTGTACAACTGCGAGAAGGTGATTCTTTTGTACTTCTCTAGAATTTAGGGGATCATGATACAGACCTTCTTCCTGATAGACAGAAACGGTGTACCTTCTGGTGGTGCACCAGGGCGAATAAAGCCTCGTTTCAGTAACTCTTGCAGCAATTGCTTTAACTGTTTTAACTTACCTGCAGTCCGCAACATGGAGTTTTTAAAACAGGTTCTATTCTTGAGACAAGCTTGACGTTAAATTTTGTCTGGTGGTTAGGAAGGAATTTCTGGAACACCTTCTTAATTACTATGGAAATGCTGAAATATCTGCTGATCATAAATTTTTAAGAACTTCAGAAGTGGATTTTAACTGATGGCTAGAAAGTCTTTGCAGCTATAGGATAATAATTCACGTGCTCGTAAAGCTAGAGCAATTGTACTGATTTTTCTGGCAGGAGTAAAATGAATATGCTTAGGGTCGGTAGGACGGATCTCGTCGTTAACTGAAAATAAAACTTAATAAATATGGTGATAATGTTGAGTCATTTCTGGCTGAGAGACAGGTAACTACCTGATTTAAGATAAAGTTGACATAGGAACACGTGAAGTAAACATGGAGACTTTTCACTGAATGTGTTCGTCTGTAACCTCACAGAATGAATATTGTGTGTTTAACCTAAATAATACTCTAGTGGTGGTGACTGAATTTTAATGATCTGATTCATGCGTGGCATAATAGAACGGGTATACCCCTTTCTGAAGGGTACCCTGAATTTCTGAGGGCCTGGTTTAGAAACATACTGGAGTTATGAGTTCTGACTCGTATTTTGAGGAAAGGTTCGTATGACGTGTACCATGACTGGTGTCCTAATATGTGTCTTCCGAAAAGATACCTGAGGCCTATGCCTTGACTGATGTCTTGACACGTGTTTTAGTAGATGAATCTGAACAAGGTTAAAAATTTTGGTAACTACTAGGATTGGGGGACCGGTTAGACTACTGACCTCTGTATTTCTGGTCACGTCCGTTCCGGGGTTCCGATGGTTACTGACTGATAAATTATAAGCACGATGGTTGTCACTACTGCTTTTTCTGTCAATTTATGACGGTCATTTTCATGACCGTGATTCTTGTAACTATTTTGCTAAGTAGTCGGCTGGTTTACGGCTCCCACTCTTCTGAATTAACGGTTAGCTGAGTAACGTGTGACAACTAACTGAGGAAGTAAGGCATGGACTAGAATGGTAGTGTCCGATGGTTGAAATTTACTCTTGTCAGAAATTTCAAATTTATAGTTTTCGTCCTTGCTCTGCAGTGTCTTTATAGTATAACAACATCACCATCAGCATCTTGAGAAATCTCCAAAGTATCAGCAGCATCAGCAATTGTGAGGTCTTCAAAGTGTTAGCGGCATCAGCATCTAGCAAAATCTTCAACTCACGAGCAGCATCAGCACCTGGTAGAATATCGACAAGTGGAAACATCTGAGATGATTGAGGATCGATTAGCAATATCCATGGAGTAGGGTACCTGGAGTACACTTGGACTACTGTACATGAAGTACAAAATGAATATTGCACATGGAGCAAATCTGAGACATTGTACGTAGAGTATACGTGAAATACTGTACATGGAGCTGGTGGAAATTTTATGGGATGATCGATACTGGTGTCGCTTGTTTGACATTATCAAAGGAATAAATTGATTTAAACGGTAGTAAACTGAACTGAAACGATTAACATGATAGGCTGATAATTTCTGCGTAGACTTAATGCTGGTTGTATAGAGGCTAAAAAGTATGACTAAACGGAGTTTCATCAACATTTAGTATAAAGACATGATTGTTAAAGACCAGAACATGATTTATCATGAAATAGTATTTTACTGTAATCCTTCTGTATCTTAGCATGAAACATTATCATTCTGTTGAAAACATAATACTTGTAAGGAAACATGAAACTAAATCATCATGTAGACGACATCAACGTGAGGGTATGAAAATTTGACTGTTACAAGGAACATAAAAAGTCAAATCAACTGAGGTGTAATATCAACTGATGTGGACGGCTATGGTTCAATCCACAGAATTCAGAGAAGAAAACATGAGACTAAGTATGGGCTATTCTGGTTCGATCCATACTGGTCAAAATTTTCTGAGAACTGTCATGTATAGAAATTTATAATCTCGGACTAAATATGGATGGCTGTAGTTCAATCCATACTTGTCAAAATTTATGAAATGTCCTGATATGACAAAGGTGAACAACTGTGGATCGGTTCACAAAACATCATTTGACTGAAAAGCATGAAATTTGACTTGAGAAATGGTGAACGTTTATGGATGGTTCACCAAGTGATATTTGACTGAAAACATGAATCTGTCATGAGTAAGGGTAAACGCCTATGGTCGGTTTACCAATACAAAATCTGAACGGCAAGGGTGAACGCCTATGGTCAGCTCACCAAAACGAAAATATGCTAAAAAGCACATGCGACTAAATATGGCTAGTTATGTACCAACCATTTACTTAGTCAAAACTTTAAGAAAACTGACTGATAAATGAAGAAAAACTGACTGAATAATCCATGAGAAACATGAAAGATAACAACGCCAAAATCTGGGAAGTTCCTGGTGACTACCCACTAGTCACAGGTGAAGTTTTAGAGCCTACAGGTCGAACCTATAGCTCTGATACCATAATTGTAACACCCCACTTGGATAAGTGGACCGTTACATGTATTTATGGCGTGTCATCAAAGCATAAGGTAAATGTCCTAAAACATTAAATGACCATAACGGAAATACCGGAATCAAACATCGGTAATCCAACCCAAGCTCAAAACATGAAAAATAAAATACTGAAGGAAAGGACTAAACAATGTCCAAATAAGCAGAATAATGTAAGTACATAAAGTAAGAAGTCTGGATAGCTTCCATCCAAATGCACATGCTCTCAGAATCCTAAGAGCGTCCTGGGGTACCTACCGTTAGAACATGAAAGGGAACTACGGCTGAGCATAACGCTTAGTGAACGGATATATAGCATGATAAGGAACTACTGAAATGAAACAGATGGTAAAATACTGGAGCTGTAAGACTGATAAGTAAAGTTGCAGCGGAAATCTGTGCATAATCTGTAAAGTCTGATTCGTAAATAATAAAGCTGAACTAATATCTGATAAATCTGAAAACATGCATTTACTGTATTTTAATTTGCCAGAGCTTATATAGGTCACGTGCTGTAACAACCGTGCATGAATAACTGGAGGGGTGACCTCGTCATGCTGTAGAGGGGTGACCTCTAAATAACTGTGCTGGGTGGAGGGATCAGCTCCAATGTGAAGGATGTAGAGCACACACCACATTCACCCTGATAACTTGTAACACTTATAAGCCTAGGATGCATCCATACGCCCCACTAATAATACTGATAAAATGGCCAAGCTGAGCTGAGTGGGACGATGCAGGATATCACTCTCCTGCATGTGAGTCACGACACCGGTGCCTCTAGTGCCGTGGTTACGGTACCTCCGTAACTAGTACATAAACTGGTCGTGCTTGTATATAATGCTCAGGCAATTTATTTAGTTATTAATATGATTACTGATAAACTTAAACATATACTAGGGAAAAACATTTGGCTGAAGACTGGGAATCCTAATCATGCATAGAAAGGAAGTCCTTACTGAAAGGACGGAAATCCGTACCTCGTGTCTAGTCATGAAATCAGAATGAAAGCTGAAGGATCGACTCTGACTTTACGGATACTACATAAATAACGGACGCGAATGAGTTAACTGATTACTGTTTACTATTACTGAGTCTCATCTGCTCTTAGTTTAATTTTTTTTATTCTTGTATTACTGTTTATGTATAATCTGACTAATCTGATTGTCCGGCGTAATTATGATAAGTCTGACTGTTCTTAACATGTTTACTGATTAGTATATATCCTGTATTTCATGGTTACTGTGTATTATACTGTGTTCCGATATTTACGATATTACTATATATATAGCAACCTGCCATAAATAGAAAGTTTCCTAAAATAGCACGTTCTTAAATAGAGAGGTTATCCAAAATAGTTTCATAAATAATTGAGTCGTTTTATTATAATCAAGTATTAAATAAGCAATCTCATATAACGTGATTAACTTTAATAAACGCTAATTAAATTAAAATGAAAAGGTTTATACTTGATTAATTCATTCAAAACAATTTAATAAAAAAATATACTTTTAGAATCGTTAAAATGTACGTGTCTTGTTAAATTTTTCGTGTCACCCGAACCCGAACCAAAACTAAAACAAACCCCGAGACGCCCATGTCTCGGGTTAACCAAACTGGCCCACTACGTGGTCCCCTTGTTGTTCTTCTAGTTCCCACTGCTTTGTTATTATAGTTCCCACTGTTAGTGCAGTGGTTCCCACTGCTCGCAGTCCCAAACGCCCTCTTTCTGAAATTTAATCCCAAACGCCCTCTTTCTGAAATTTAATCTCAAACACCCCCTTGCTGGGACTGCAGCCCCAAACGCACCCTGTTGTGACAACTCTAAAACCCAAAACACCCCTTTAATTCCATGATTTAATATTTTATAACCAAGTGTTCATATGTTTGATAAATCAATCGTGAATCAAGAAAGCAATAAAAGATTGAAGGTCTTTAATAATTACCAATGCGTGACGATTTAAGGATTAAAACATGAATCCCCGTTCCCTTTTGCTTGCTGCCAACGGCTAAAATAAGAACACCAAACATTCTCTTTTAGCTTGGTGCCGACGGCTAAACAAGAACACAGATCGTTCCCTTTTTGCTTACTGCCGACAGCTAAATAAGAACACCAAACGTTCTCTTTTTGCTTGGTGCCGACGGCTAAACAAGAACACAGATCGTTCCCTTTTTGCTTGCTGCCGACATACTAAATAAGAACACAACCCGTTCCGTTTTTGCTTGCTGTCGACGGCTAAATAAGAACACAAACCGTTCTGTTTTTGCTTGCTAACTGGCGGCTAAATAAGAACACCTATTAGGGTTTGTGTTGTTTTTGGTTAAAAGTGTAAATGGGAAAATACTACACTCCCTGATGGTTTAATGTGTACATGGGCCGGGCTAAAAGCCCTTGTTTTCTTTCTTGTTTTTTTTTTTAAGCCGGCCCAAAACCCTTTTCTTTTATTTTTTTTTCGCCTCGAATAAAATTATTTAACTTGCGTGTTCATTTTAAAAAAAAACCCGTCATATAAATATTTATCTGACTGAGATGAATACGAATGTAATATGGAATAATTATTTTCTGAATAAATAATTTCTTTACGGTCTTAATTAAGCTGAGGCTGTGTAATCACTGTTAACGTTTTAATTATTTTATGTATAAAAATAATACATACGTAATATTTTCTGAACTTAATAACTATTTTCTGAATAATTATTTTATTGTAGTATTTAAATAGACTGAGACTGCGTGATTTACTGTTTACGTTTAAATAAGGTTAGAGCTGATACTACGCGTATTTAATATTCATGTATTTTAAATACGGGTTTTACAAATAGTGTCTAGATAAACTTTTTTTTTTTTTGGAAAGGCAGTGTCCAGTGTTGTAAAAAGCGGGCTAGGCGGCCGTCTAGGCGGAGCCTAGGCGCTAGGCGGTCATACTCCGCTTCGATTTATGGCTAGGCGGTCAAGCAAGGCGGAAAAGTCAAAAGGCGGTCAAACATCCGCCTAGGCGGAGCTAGGCGGCCTAGACGGTCAAAAAGTCAACAAATAGTCAATATTGTTTTACAAAAAATTAAGAATTTTCTTTCTCATATATAATTTCCATATTTATTGGAACCAACTGAACTGTATGTCACGTTTGAAGTTTTAATTCTTTAAATTGTTATGTTTATTTGTCTACTTTGCAACTTCAAGCTATGTGAACTTTTGAATTATTAGAAATTAGAAGCATTTTGTCATGTTATACGTATTATTTATAATTTTTTATGCATAAAATTCTAATCCGCCTAGGCGCCGCCTAGACGAATTCCGCCTCGAAAGTGGCCAACCGCCTCACTAACGTCTAGCGATTTCTGTAACCTTGGCAGTGTCTAGTTAACTATATATACATATGAAGTGTGAGCAACATTTCCCAAGTAAGAACACAAATACTCATCATGGTATCTCTACCCCAATATCTAGTACTTTTGGGGATAGGGATTTTTGTGCTAACATATACTTACAAAAGCATAAGAAATTATACAAGAAAAGGTGCTAAATTGTTAGCTCCGGAACCATCAGGGGCCTACCCTTTTATTGGTCACCTTCATCTTCTACAAAGTAAAGCTCCTGTTGCAAGGATTCTTGGGAAGATAGCCGATGACTACGGGCCAGTTTACTCTCTACGACTAGGTAGTCGTCGAGCATTGGTTGTAAGCGATTGGCAGATGGTAAAGGAGTGTTTCGGTACCAATGACAAATTTTTTGTATCAAGACCGGATATGGCAGTGAGCCGGTACATGGTCTATGACCATGCTAGTTTTGGGCTCGCGCCGTATGGACCATTGTGGCGAGAGATCCGAAAGCCGGTGACTTCTGAGCTCTTTACAAGCCAGCGTCTTGAAAAGTTCAAGAATATACGTAACTCAGAATTGAAGGACGCCATTAAGGAGCTCTCTATTATGTCCACAGAAAATAAGGAGGGAATAGCCGTTGTGAAAATGAACAAGTGGTTCGAGAATATGACTTTTAACATAAATATAAGAATGTTAGTTGGTAAAAGAAGTTTTTCTAATGCAGGTAGCTCCGAAGGTAAGAATGAAAACCTACAATTAGAGGAAGCAGTAAAAAAAGGGCTGTATCTTATTGGCGTTTTTGTTTTGTCTGATGTCATTCCGTATCTGGAATGGTTGGACATTGGAGGGCATTTGAAAGCTATGAAACAATTGGGAAAAGATCTTGATAGTGTTATCAGTAAGTGGCTTGATGAACATGTTGAAAAGAGAAAGGAACATAACGGAGATAAAGAAGCCGATTTGATGGATGTGATGCTTTCAACCCTATCAAAAGATGCTGAAATGTTTGGACATGGGCGTGAAACCATCATCAAGGCGACAGCGCTGGTTTGTGGCTTGGCTCTGCTATCTATACATCAAAACTTTTCATCTCTTGAGATAACTGTTATTTAATCGTTGAGCATATTGATTTTGTAGATTCTCATGTTGACGGGTTCAGAAAGCACCGCCGAGACAATGACATGGGGTCTTTCTTTACTTCTGAACCATCCCCACATCCTACAAGCGGCTCAGAAGGAGCTTGACATCGAGGTAGGAAGAGAAAAATGGGTTGAAGAATCGGATATAAAAAACCTAATGTATCTGCAAGCTATAGTGAAGGAAACGCTTCGAATGTATCCACCAGGCCCCTTAGGAGCACCTCGTGAGGCCATTGAGAACTGTGATATCGGGGGATATCATGTGTCCAAAGGGACTCGTCTGATTGTCAACATATGGAAGCTGCATCGTGATCCCCGAATTTGGTCAAATCCTAATGAATTTAGGCCAGACAGGTTTCTCGAGGAAAACTCGCATAAGAATTATCAGGGTCGTAATTTTGAATACATTCCATTCAGCTCAGGAAGAAGAATGTGTCCTGCGACTACATTTGCTTTGCGTATAGTTCACTTGACACTTGCTCGTTTACTTCAAGGGTTTGACTTGTCAACACCAATGGGGAAGCCTGTGGACATGACCGAGGGGTTTGGCCAATCGTTGCCAAAGGTCAAACCCATTGAAGTGATCATCACTCCACGCCTTGCTCCGGAGCTCTACCAAAACGCTCAAAGCCAAGATCATCTGACAACAAATACATGAATCTGCTATGAACTATTTTCACTAAATATTCTGTACTGTTTGAATTTGATACTCTTTTACTTTTGGGTTAATTACTTGAAAAATGTATTTAACTTGTCACTTTTTGTTATTGTGTGTATCGAACTTTTATTTTGTTATTGTATGTGTTGAACTTTCAAATTTCGACTTTTATGTGTACTTTTGTCACTATTCAGCCATGTATAATGACCATTTTACGCTTTAAAAATTGAAAAAAGTAAGGATAAAATAAACATAAATACACACAAAGATCGGAATTTAAAAGTTTATTACATACAGTCATACAATAAGAAAAAGAAAAGTTTGATACACACAATAACAAAAATTGTCAAGTATAATACATTTTGAAGTAATTAACCCTTTACTTTTTGTTGTAGCCTACTTATACAAATTACAATATTAATATGAACTTAATTATCAGCCTTTTTTAAGATTACTTAGTTATAGGCCTAATATAACATAAGAACTAAAGATGATAAATTGGATGCTCCTGTAGACGAAGACCTGAACCATCTGGAGCATTGCCTTCTGTAGGTCACCATCTTCTACACGGTCAAGTTCCTATGGCAAAATTATTGCGAAAAAAGCTGATGACTACGGGCCGGTTATTGGTTATAAGCAATTGGCAGATGGTGAAAGAGTGCTACACTACCAATGACAAAATTTTTGCAACTAGGCCTAATATGGCTGTGAGCCGCTACATGATCGACCTATAAGGCTATGACCATGCCGGTTTGGACTTAATTGCGGCATATGGACTATATTGGCAGAATGGAAGTAGATATGGAAGGTGGTCACTTCTGAGATTGTTGTGAGCCAACGTCTGAAAAGCTCAAGAATGTATGCAACTCAGAAGTCAGAAGGGGCTAGATGAACATGTTGAGAAGGAAAAAGAGTCTCATGGCTAAAGAAGTTGATTTTATGGATGTAATGCATTCAGCTTTGTCCTCAAAAGTTGCTCAAAGGTTTGGATATACTCGCGAAACCATCATCAAGGCAACAACTCTGGTTTGTAAAATTCTATCTATATTTAGAAGAAAAGAGAAATAAGGTCTAGGCCCTCAATTCAATTACATTTGTATTTCTTTCAACTTTTTCAAAAATTCAATATCTATTTGATATCTGGTGAAGCTCAACAAACATTTCGATGTCTTCCAGCGGTTAGGATATTTGGCTTTCACCCAGGGGACCCTGGTTCGATTCCCTGCATCGGAATTCTAATTTTTTTTACACAAACTCGTGGGCCACAGCTTTAGCAAACTCTTCTTCTCCAGCCGTATCTCTCTGTGAGTTTCTAGCCTATCATGTTCTAACGGGCCATAGCTTGTTAGATCATAAACTTGATTTGGTCTTTGAAGGACGTTGAAATCCCGAGCTCAAATAAGAAGATTCTATAATGTCGAAGAAGGGACCATAGAAAATATCTATGGAAATGTCTAGAAGCATATAGATACGTATGGAAAGATATTTAATAAGAAATATCTAGAGACTAGATAAGTATGTAGTAAGAATAATCTAGAATATCATGGAAAATATCTTGTATCCAGAATCTTCCATGGTATAATATAAATAGGGGTGATGTAAGCATTTGTAACTAGAACTAACTTGCACCAAGAAAATTTCAAGCAATAAACTCACATTCCAAAACTTATCTCTTCCTCTAGTATTAGCCTAAAAGGCCCCGTGTGTTTCCCAACAAACTGGTATCAGAGCTAGAGCGCCAGTAGATCAAGATGTCGAGTTCAATGAACTTGTTCTAATTTCCTCGTCTCATCAAAGATAACTATGGTAGTTGGTGCATTCGGATGATGGCGTTACTCGGTTCACATGATGTGTGGGAGATAGTGGAGAAAGGCATCGAGAAAGTCGAAGATGAAAACTTGTTGAGTGCTGCCCAAAGGGTAGATCTACAGAAGGCGATAAAGAAAGATCAAAGTGCTCTTACTCTCATCTATCAATGACTTGATGATGCGATGTTTGAGAAAGTTGTAAATGCAACCACTTCTAAGGAAGCGTGGGAGATTCTTCAAAATGCTTTCAAAGGAATCGATGAAGTAAAGAAGGTACGTCTTCAAACTCTTAGAGGAGAGTTTGAAAAACTCCAAATGGAGGAATTCGAAACCATTTCAGATTATTTCAATCGTGTCTTGACCATTTCAAATGAGATGAAAAGAAATGGTGAAAGCTTGACTAACACAAGGGTGATAGAAAAGATTCCTCGCACTTTGCCACCAAGCTTTGATTACATTGTTATGGCCATAGAGGAGTCAAAAGACATCGACTCTATGAGCGTCGATCAACTCATGGGATCTTTACAAGCCCATGAAGAGAAGTTGAAGAAAAGAAGGGGGAAATAACCCATGCACCAAGCTCTATACTCAAAGTTCTCTTTCAAAGAAAGAGAAAGTATATTTTTACATGGACGCGAGCAAGGACAAGCACGTGGTACTTTTCGAGGTCATGAAGGATTTTGAGGACGAGGAAGAAGAAGAGAAGATGTTCAGAAAGAAGACGAGATCTATTGGTCTCCAAATAGGAGAGGTCTTGGAAGAGGCTACCAATCTCAAAAAGGAAGTAAGTCTCAAATACAATGTTATAATTGTCGAAAATTTGGTCATTATGCTAGCGAGTGTACTAGCTCAAGACAAGTGGAAAAAAAGGACAATTTTGTGGAGGTAGAAGACGAAGATGATCTTACTTTGCTAATGGCGAGACATGGCGAACAAGAAGAGAGGACAAAGCCATGGCATATATATTCCGTTGCCAGTAACCATATGAGGGGCGAAGAAGACTTGTTCGTGGAGATGGAGCAAAGTAAAGGCAATGTCACGTTCGGAGATGAGTCAAAGGCACCGGTGAAAGGAAAAGGTAAAATACTTATCCGAGCTAAAGATGGAAGCCACCAATATATTTCGAACGTATACAATGTGCCCAACCTTAAAAGTAACATTTTAAGTGTGGGACAACTATTGGAGAAAAACTACGATATTCATTTCAAAGATCGTAGTGCCACGATAAGAAATCCTGAAGGAAAGCTCATAGAAAAAGTGCCTATGACTAAAAACCCAATGTTCATCTTAAACATTCAACATGATGGAGCTAAGTGCTTTTAGAGTTGTTTGAAGGACCATTTGTGGCTTTGGCACATGAGGTACGGGCACTTATACTTTGGTGACTTAAAGTTGTTATCTTCAAAGGGAATGGTGAAAGGGTTAGATCAGATCGATCATCCAATCAAGTGTGTGAAGGATGTCTTTTTGAGAAGCATGCAAGAATTCCGTTTCCAAAGGAAGCGACGTCAAGAGCTAAGGAGCCTCTACAACTAATTCACACGGATTTGTGCGGTCCCATTACTCCACCTTCTCATGGTATGAATCTCTACTTTATGCTCTTTATTGATGATTATTCTAGAAAGACTTGGGTCTATTTTATAAAAGAAAAATCCCAAGCCTTTGAAGCTTTTAAGAAATTTAAAGCTATGGTTGAAAAGGAGAAAGGTTTAAAAATTAAATCCATGAGATCGGATAGAGGTGGAGAATTTGTATCAAAGGAATTTAATAAATTCTGTGAGGATAATGGGATCCGGAGATTTCTAACGGCTCCTTACTCCCCACAACAAAATGGAGTGGTGGAGAGAAAGAATAAAATCATTCTCAACATGGTCCGAAGCATGTTGAAAAGTAAGAAGATGCCAAAGGAGTTTTGGGCTGAAGAAGTTGATTGCGCGGTGTATCTATTGAACCGGTGTCCGTCAAAGAGTTTGGACAACAAGATCCCGCAAGAAGCATGGAATGGGATGAAGCCTACCGTGTCTCATCTAAGGATATTTAGGAGCATAGCGTATGTACACGTTCCGAGCCAAAGGCGAATTAAGCTTGATGATAGAAGCGAGAAGCATGTGTTCGTGGGTTATGACAAGTAGTCCAAATGATACAAGCTCTATAACCCGACCACAAGGAAGGTGGTAATAAGCAGAGACGTTGAGTTCGATGAAGAAGGATCATGGGATTGGAGTATTAAGGAAAATGAAAGATATCATTTTCTTCCCATGTCTGACGACGAAGAGGAGACAGGTGAATCAAGAGAAGAAGTCGAACAACCTAAAAGTCCAACTCCAACTCCAACTCTAACCCAAGTTCAAGTGAAAGAGAACCAAAGACTAGAAGTCTGTTGGAGCTTTACGAGATAACTGACGAGATACCCCTACTTTGTTTATATGGTGATTGTGAACCTTTAGCTTTTTTGGAGGCTATAAAAGAAAAGAAACGCAGACAAGCCATGGACAAGGAGATACAGTCAAAGAAGAATACGCGAGAGTAGAGGAACCTTCTAAAATGCCAAAATTCTAATGGAGTCAAGTGGGTATACAAGGAAAATAGAAACACCATAGGCGTAGTGGAGAAGCACAAGGCAAGACATGTGACAAAAGGCTACAAGAAGAAGCATGGGATCGAATTAATGAATAATCGAGTCTACCATAATCTAAGTAAGCATATCAACACTCGTTATCATTTTATTCGGGATTGCATCGCAAGGAAGGATGGCCGAGTGAGACATACGAGGTCCAAAGATAAAGTTGCAGATATCTTCACTAAGTCGCTCGACAAGCGAGATTTCTCAAGATAAAGGATGATGCTTGGAGTCGGAAAATCAAGTTTAAAGGGGGGTGTTAGATCATAAACTTGATTTGGTCTTTGAAGGACGTTGAAATCCCGAGCTCAAATAAGAAGATTCTAGAATGTCGAAGAAGGGACCATAGAAAATATCTATGGAAATGTCTAGAAGCATATAGATACGTATGGAAAGATATTTAATAAGAAATATCTAGAGACTAGATAAGTATGTAGTAAGAATAATCTAAAATATCATGGAAAATATCTTGTATCCAGAATCTTCCATGATCTAATATAAATAGGGGTGATGTAAGCATTTGTAACTAGAACTAACTTGCACCAAGAAAATTTCAAGCAATAAACTCACATTCCAAAACTTATATCTTCCTCTAGTATTAGCCTAAAAGGCCCCGTGTGTTTCCCAACATAGCTAACCATGACCTTAGAACAAAAAAACAAAAACATCAAATCTCATCATGTGTCAAACTCAGAAGCATAAAAAACGTGTTACACAAAATGGTTTGTTTCTGTCGGCGGACTCAGAATATATAATAGGGTGTTGCACAATTTTTTTATGATTATTAGTATTAAAGTTACCTTACGTTACGTAGAAATGGGTGTTGCACGTATCGTAAAAAACTCTATTTTTTTAACAAATTTACCTTTCGTGACCTAAAATCGGGTGTAGCCCGTGCTACACCTGACTCCCATGTGATGACTCCCATGTGGGTACGCCCCTGTCTGTCGTCTGTCGTAAATAAAGCTTTGGTCATTCTGACAATGTGTAAACCGCCTGAAACAACTAAATGTGCATAAATAAGTTTTTGGTTTGTTTCAAACGTTCAGAACGTGTGAGCTATATGTAAACATCACGTGTTTTAAAACAAGTTCCATAAAGACTTGCGCTAGTACAGTAGTAGCGAAGTACATTAGATCCAGGTTTGTCTTTTTTCAGTTTGTTAGAGGGAAGGGTATGGTGGCTAGCCACAACTTCTTCGTTTGGACCTCAAGGGAGCCGGCCACTAGTAGCGGAGCGAGAATTTTAATTCTGGGAAAGTCAAAAGCATACATTTTATATTTTGGGATAAAAGCTAATATATTTTTTCTACCCTCTTTCGTCTCTACTACCCTCCGCCCATGCCACCTCAACGACACCTCATTTCAACACAATACATAAGGTGTGGTGGCGAACATTCGGCGATGGTCAAGGAATGCTTCGGAACCAATGACAAAATCTGTGCATTAAGACCGGATATATATAGCAGTGAGCCAGTACATGGTCTTTGACCATGCTAGTTATGCGCTCACGCCATATGGACCATTTTGGCGAGAGATCCAAAAGCTGGTCACTTCCGATCTCTTTACAAGCCAGCTTCTTGAAAAGTTCAAGAATGTAAGTAACTCAGAATTGAATGACGCCATTAATGAGCTCTCTATTACGTCCACAGAAAATAAGGAGGGAATAGCCGTTGTGGAAATGAACAAGTGTCTGAAAAATGACTAACATGTTATGATTGAGAATACTAATTAAGTTACAAAATTAAACAAGGTTGTATGATTGAGAAACGGGTTGAAGAATCAGATATAAGAAACCTAACCTATCTACAGCTTAGTCCGAAACCATCATCAAGGCAACATATCAATTACATTTGTATTTCCTTCAACTGTCAAACTTGTGTTGTAACAGTTAATAAAAAAACTCATGTTCTATTTCATATATGGTGAAAGTTAACAAGAAATCCGATGTCGTCCAGCGGTTAGGATATCTGGCTTTCACCCAGGGGACCCGGGTTCGATTCCCGGCATCGGAACAATTTTTTATTTTTACACAAACTCGTGACCTGTGCTTCTCGGGCTACAGCTGTAGCAAACTCTTCTCAATCGTATCTCTCTTCTCAGATGTTTATGGCAGAAGATGATGGGCCGTAATAAGAACTTAGCAAGGCATTTCTAGCCTATCATATTCATGTTCAAATATCAAAATGACTTTCAGCATAATTGTCTAGATAGATATGTGCATTTGCCATTAAAAGTTAAAACACGCTGAAAGAACAATGTAAGTCTAACGGGCCATAGCTGGATAAAAATGTACTAGTAACAATTATGTGGTTGGTGTAATATTGTGTGGTTGTAATTTTTCTTGATTTTTAGTAGGGAAAATCACCTAAAAATGTAGTAAACTTACCACTTTTTATGGTTGTATGTATTAAACTATTTTTTTTCTTATTGTGTGTATTAAATTTTTTAACTTCGATCATTATGTGTATTTTGAGACGATTTTGCGTTGTAAAATTACCATTTTACCCTTAAAATTTTGAAAAAAGTAAGGGTAAAATGGTCACAAAATACACACAATGATATGAATTTGAAAGTTTAATGCACACAATCAAAAAAAAAATAGTTTAATACACACAACCATAAAAAGTGATAAATTTAATACATTTTTAAATGATTTTTCCTTTTTAGTACTCCGTACTATTTAAAGGAAGAAACTAACAATACATGTTCGCAATAATTGATGAGCACATGATGTTGCTTTTTCATATGATGTTGCTTATCATATATAAAGAATTTATATATGATTTTTGGAAAAGTAAAAGTTGAAATGAAAAACGGATGAAACTTAATTCCTAACTTTGCAATATACTCGGTAAGTAAAGCAAGTATATTTGGAGTTGCGATATACTCGGTAAGTTTAAAACTGAATTATCCATTTCAACTCTATAAGTAAGGGATGTAAAAAATTTCAGCTTTGATAAGTAAGACAAGTAAGTAAAGTATTATGTTTGTCCGGTTATTTTGGAAACTTGTTTTTTTGGTGGAAATGTAAGTGACAAATTCTGGCCATGAATAAATTTATTTTGTAATCTTGTTTTTTTGTTGGAAACCAAGAGACAAATCCTCACCCTTCATTTAACTTTGTGGGGATTAATCTAAGATTTAATTCAATTAAACATTTTTTATTGCCACTATATAAACTCTTTTCCCCCAAATTTTTTCTTACTTCGCTCTTTTTTTCACACACAGTTCGTGTGTGTTGCTCTCAACCGTTTCAGTTACAAAAAAAAACATTTTTTTCTCATTTTGTTATACCGATCCACAAATTCCGTTGCATTATTGATCATCGTTATCATTTTACTCCTTTTTTAGATCAATTGTCGATCAATTAATTGATTTATGTTATGGCTTTTGATTTGAATGAACCTGCAGTTCCAGATTCAGATGCTGATTTAGTAGGTTTTGATGTTAATAACGGTTCTAGTGTATCCAGATGCGGTTCTACTTCTGTTCTGGCTGATCATGAAAACTGTGATTGTAAGTTTGTAGATTATCTTTTTGATTAGCTTATTTTGCTTATTTTCATTAACTTATTGCTTATTTTTTGTGTGTCATTGCTTATTATAGTTTTTTTTGGATTAATTTTGTTTTTGCTTCGAATTATCATCAACGAGTTATCCTATTATATTTTTTTTGCGTTTTACTCTATTTGTTGATAATGCTTATTAACAACTTATTTTTTATCATGTTTTGTATCAATAGTGATATGTTGATGTTTTGTTACTAGTTAAGCTGTTTTTGTTGATGTTTTTTATGTGTCATCATTAGTGATATGTTGATTTTTTTTACTATAAGCTTTTTTTGTTGATGTTTTGTATGTTGTATCACTAGTGATATTTAGTTTAAAAGTTTTTTGTTTTTGCTGTCCTTTTATGATGTTTTTTTTATCAATAGTGATATATCATGTGTTTTATCATTTTATGAATGTTTTTTATTCCAAACAAGAAAAGCTATTTAAATGTGTTTTTGTATGTTTTATCACTATTGATATTTAATGTAAACTGCTTTTGTTTTTTTGTTTTGTCTTTTATCGTGTGTTAACTAGTGATATATCATGTGTTGTGTTATATTATTTATGATATATGTCCATGTTTTATTTTTTCTTTATATTATATTCATTTTTCTTTGTTTTATTTTCTACAACTGGTAATAGTGATAAAACATCTTCATCGTTTGATCATGATGAGATACTCGACGGTCCGGATGGTTCATTTATAGTTGTTCCTAGGGTTTATGCTAGTGATTTACCAGTTTTGGGTACTGAATATGATAGTGTTGATGAATGTATTAGTGTTTATAAGAAATACGCTTCAGTTGCGGGGTTTGGCATTAGACTATCTACTCAGAAACGATTACGTGGTGGGTTTGTGAAACAAAAGACGTTAGTTTGTAATCGATATGGTTGTCCGAAGAATATATGCTTGAATAATTTAGAGCCTAAGAAGACTGATAAACAAGTAAGGACTTCAAATATTAGGATATGTGGTTGCAAAGCGCGTGCTGTCTTTGATTTGGTTCCCGGTACAATAAAGTATTCGTTGACAACTTTTGATGTTGAACATAATCATGAACTTGATAAGCCTGAGCATAAACACTTGTCCAAATCTGAGAGGAAGTTAACATACGTCGAGCAGCTGTTTATTATCAAAGCTATGAGTTCAAATATTGGTGCTGTTAAAGCGCATAAGTTTTATACTGGGTTGAAAGGGTTTGTATCTCTAGTTCATGGTACTCAGGTGGATTTTAAGAAATTTGTTTATGGCTTGAACTTGTTCATAGGAGATGGTGATGCTCAGATGTTGATTAATCGTATGGAGGACAGGAAAGAGTATACAAAACTATTTTCTTTTGAATTTTTTGTTGAGAATGTGGAGTTGTGCGGTTTGCTCTGGGCTGATGAAGTTACGAAGTGTAATTACAAGGAATTTGATGATATTATATCATTTGATGCCACGTACAGAACCAACAAGTATGTTTCATTATTATGGTTTCTTCATTTTATTTTTTTATTACTTGTTAAAGTTATTCTATTTTTTAGGTACAAAATGGTGTTTGTGCCATTAACGGCTATAGACAACCATAGAAGGTTTGTTAATGTTGGTTCGGGGTTGTTGAAGAAAGAAACAACTCCATATTATGGATGGTTACTTCGATCGTTTAAGAAGGCAGTTGGTCGAGCGCCACATATTATTGTTACTGATCAAGACGGTGCTATGCGTATCGCTGTTGCCGAGGAGTTGCATGAATCTAAGCATAGGCTTTGTATGTGGCACATCATGCATAAAGTCCCAAAAACGGTACCTTCGTATTTTTTCATTTTTCTTTCTTTTTATATCACTTGTGATAAAGTATTAATGTTTTATATAAAAACCAAAAAATTATACAGTTCTCTTATTTGGCATTTTTCTTATCACTAGTGATAATGCATTAAGATAAAAAAAAAGTTATTGTGTATATAAACTTTATTGTTATATCACTATTGATATTGCATTCTTTTCCCATATTGTTTCTGAAATTTATGATAACACAAAGTTCAAAGAAAAGTTCGGCAAAATTTTTTGGAATATGTATATCCAACCTGATGAGTTTGAGCTTAGATGGAACAGTCTTATGAAGGAGTTTAATCTTGTTGGACACAAGTGGCTAACGAAGATGTATAATATTAGACATCATGGATCCCTGCTTTTTTTGTTGATTCGCCACTTTGTGGATTAATGAGGACTACTTCCAGGTCAGAGAGCGAGAACTCGTTCTTTAATTATTTCTTGAGCTCCCGTGCGACCCTTGTAAAATTTATGCTTAGTTACGAGTATGCAATGGATAGGCAGAGATACCTTCAAGAACAGTTGGATCATCAGTCTTTTGACTCGTTCCCTACTTTGTTGACTCCCTTACCGATCGAAAAACATGCTGCTGCAGTTTACACCCGTAATATTTTTAATCGTGTTCAAAAAGAGATTGTTGCAGGTTCTTGGTTGTGTTCGGTATATGGTATGAGTTCAGAAGAGGGTGTTTTTGTTATTCTTATTGAAGAGGAAATATCTCAAAAGGTTGTTCCAGAAGTTATTGATAAAGAAAGTAATTCGGGAATCTTGAAGAAGAGATTGAGTTGTATAAAAAAATTTCACGGAAGTATGAGGTATATTTTGTTACTTTTAATTTCTAAAGATTCATATGTTTTATCACTATTGATAGTTTATACAATAATTTTTTTATAGCTATTTTAATATAAATTATCTCTTGTTTGATATGTGATTGCTTTAATATTTTTTTAGGTGATATATAACAGTCAAGATTCTTTAGTTTCCTGCTGTTGTCAGCTTTTTGTTCGTGTTGGGATTTTATGTCGTCATGTTTTGTGCTTTCAAGAACTGTAAAGTGTCTCGTATCCCATATCAGTATATACTTAGGCGCTGGACAAAAGATTTGATTCCAGCTGATTTGTGGAACAAAAAAACCGATATGGCGAGAAGAATGATGCAATTGAGAAGCTTTCTATTGAGGAAGCAAATGTGTTTGAATCATGTATACATATTTTGAGTAATAATGAGCCTAAGCTAACTTCTTTTGTGGGCAAGATGAAAGCATTAAAGTCTGAATTCGAAGCTGGTTTGCCTACTGTTCCAACACGTACAACTGCTCAGATTGTTGAAAAGTTTATGGGTGTTAAGGAGCCTAAGAAGAAGCTTGTGAATAATCCAACAGATGTTCGGACAAAGGGGCGTGAGAAGCAGCCACAGAAGCAGCCGCAGAAGCAGCCACAAAAGCGTATTAAGAGTGGAAGAGAGATATCAATGGCTAAAAGCAATAAGAGAAGGAAGATGGGTTGTACTCTTTGTTCAAGTATTGACCACACCTATAGTACTTTTCCAATGAAGGATAAAGCTGATTTTTCATATTCTGCATCAGTTTCTTCTGCTGGCCGTGATGATAGAGACGGTTGTCATGTTTCTTAATTTGTTCAAGTTGTATATTCTGGAATCCAATGTCGAGTTTATCTAGTATCAATTGTTTTTTTGATTATCACAAGTGATACTTTTATTTTGAATAATTGTTGAGAACTTATGTTCATTTGTTTTATCACTAGTGATACTTTCCTTGTGTATCTACTATCAATTGTTTTTTCCATTATCACAAGTGATACTTTTATTTTGAATAATTGTTGAGGAACTTATTTGTTTTATCACTAGTGATACTTTCCTTGGATTTATCTACTATCAATTGTTCTTTTGATGATCAGAAGTGTTATTTTGAATAATTGTTGAGAACTTATGTTCGGTTTGTTTTATCACTAGTGATTCAATGTTTAAAGTTGATATATTTGAATATTATACTGTTTGTTTTATCACTAGTGATTCAATGTTTAAAATATCCTGTTTGTGATTTGTTTGTGTTATGTTATGTTGTTTGTGTTATTATTTCATGTAATTTGACTATTTTTCAAGGTCTTCATGTAAAATATTTTTTCGATTCAATGAATGTGTTTCTTTCTTTTGAAAATTTATAGTGTTTAATTTTACTTGAAATATCACAAGTGATAATTAATTTATTTTTCTAGTGATAAATTTTAGTATGTTTTTTTGGATTTTAACTATGAAATTAAATTTGAAAATATCATCGTGGATAATGTATTTAGAATGTCATGTGTTTTTAATCACAGGTGATAGATAAAGCTTTGATGTAAAATGTTCATTTGTACTTAAAAAAGTGTAGGGATGATTTTTGTAAATAAATTTAAGTTTTATTTATTTCCCCCAAACACACACACCCTTATATGACGAACACTTCCTAAATGTTTAATATCAAAATTATTTTAAACAAGTTTCTCCTACCATTAAAATCAAAAAGACTAACCAAAGATAAATCAAATTTAACAAAAATTAAAAAAAACATGGAAGGATCATCGAGTATACCTCCGATTACAACATATTCAGTAGTTCAAAGCGAATCTACTGCAACTGATAAAGGTATTTCATTTTGAAAAGAAAAAAAAACATTTGTAGTGTTCTATTGTTTTGCATTTAATTTATGTATTGTTCTATTTTATGATGTTTTGTGATTCTATATTTGTTATATTTATATGTGCGTTTAAAATGTTTGTTAAAGTGCCTGAACCAATTATATGTCATTTTAATTTTCAGTTAATCAAAAAACTGTTAGAAGAAAACAATTGCCTAGACGTAATTGTAAGAAACGAACCAGCAGTATAAGTTTTAGGGAAAAAGAAGAGAAACGTAAAAGAGAATTTGATGAAGAAGAGATAAAATTGAAAGAATACACTTCTTTTGTTGATGATAAAAGAAGGCGAGAAGAAAGGGGAAAGGAAAAAATTATTAAAGAAAATGATGATTTTGTAATGAATGATTCATAAAATAAGAGCCAGCAAAGGGGTAGAAAAAAAGAATATAGGTCATTGATATCACGTGCGTCAGTTAGGCCTCTTTACGAAGTAATGCGTTGTTTAACAGCCCAAAGAAATAAGGTAATCAAAGATATGGGGTTTGGAGCTTTGATTGATTTTCTGATATTTGATATCCCAACCAAACTTGCATTCTTTGTGGTTGATATTCTTGATACTACATCAATGCTATTAAAGTGTCCATCCGTAGACATATTACTTACTCCAAAAACAGATAATCAAAATTTTGGACTTCCGATGGGTAACAGGAACTTGCAACGAGAAGGAGAACGACAATATGGTGATCCATGTATTAAAAAATGGAAAAGTCAGTTCAAGAATGTCAACATGGTTACAATCAAAGAATTATCAGATGTTATATTGGAGACTAAAAATGATTATTATATGTTTAGGATGAACGTCTTGACTTTGATTTCAAACACTTTAGGAAGTTGTGATGTATCATTAACTATCAAATTCACAGTCCTGAAGAATTTTTTCAAAGGTGACGACGTTAATGATATAAACTGGTGCGAGCACATCCTTGATTGTGCTAGTTTATCGAAGCTTGCATGGGAATCAAGGTTGAATCATAGGAAGAGTGTTGTGGATTACGGACCAACTATGTTCCTGATGGTAATTTACGTACATTAATATTTTTTATACCAACTTTTTTGTCTTATATAAAATTTGATATTAATATTATAATACATTATATGATACAGCTTGCATATGTTCATTACACAAAGTTTGACCAGATGAAAGTAACGAGACGAGTACCATTGATTAAAAGCTGGGATTCAAGTCTGTTGAACCAATGAGAAACAATTGAAGTCAAGAACAATTCTATGGGAACATCCGAAATTCTTCCAGATTTGGATGAAGTGGAGCAAAATGTACAAAGAAAGGTTAGTTAAGTTAACATTTTATCACTCGTTATAAAACAAATTCTTTTTTAAGTCTAAAATTGTGTGTATTTTTTACTTTAATCAACGTTAATAGATTATCATTAGTGATTTATCAATAGTGATTAAATTAAGTTTAATAGATTATCAATAGTGATATATATGATCAGGGATACTATTATATGTAATCATAAGTAACTAACAGATTCTCAATAGTGATTATCATTAGTTATAAAAATTTTAATGTATTCTCACAACTGATAATATAGTGATTATCA
Source organism: Glebionis coronaria (assembly GCA_025667525.1). Lineage (NCBI taxonomy): Eukaryota > Viridiplantae > Streptophyta > Magnoliopsida > Asterales > Asteraceae > Glebionis > Glebionis coronaria. Next base: position 521,931,210 of record CM046879.1, read on the forward strand.
TTAGTTATAAAAATTTTAATGTATTATCACAATTGATAATATATTAAAGTTAATTTTTCTTAGTTATCAGTATTTATTAAAAAAATTAATGTTTTATCAATAGTGATTATCAATAAGTTTATTTTTCTTCTTCTACATTACAGGAATTGTATGATTTGATTCGTCAGAGTATTGAGAACATTTTAATAGATAAATCAGAAATAGAAGAAACAATCAATGAGAATTTGTTGAAGTTCCAAGATGATTCTAAGCTGATTGAATTTAGGGCAAGACTAAAAGAAATTTTCAAAGAACCCGACATTCTAGAGTACCACACTTCTTCCTCAGAATCTGGCGATGAGAACGATAATCTTTCAGGTGGTGATCAAGATATGAAAATCATTAGTCAAGATGATGACGGATTTAATGATAGAAATCTTGGTTCTGAAGTACAAGATGTAGGCACGAAAACAGAAGCTGGGTGTAGTAAGAAATTGGAATCCGGACAAGAAAATGTTCAAAGTGTCGATGAAAGCATTTTTAGAGGTGGCACATACTCTGTTGGTGATCAATATGTGAATATGTGTAATCAAGATGAGCAAGGATTGAATGATCAGAATGTTGTTTCTGAAGGACAAGATGGAGGCACCAAAACAGAAGAAGTTGGAAGTAGTAGGAAAATGAAATCTGGGCAGAAAATGTTCAAGATGAGGAAGGATTGAATGATCAGAATCTTGTTTCTGAAGGACAAGATGCAGACACCAAAACAGAAGAAGTTGAAAGTAGTAAGATAATGGAATCTGGGCAAGAAAATGTTCAAGATGAGGAAGTATTGAATGATCAAAATTTTGTTTCTGAAGGACAAGATGGAGGCACCAAAACAGAAGAAGTTGGAAGTAGTAAGAAAATGGAATCTGGGTAAGAAAATGTTCAAAGTGTTGATGAAAGAATTTGTAGAAATGATTCATATTCAGTTTCCGAACAAGAAACGAAAATTGTTAATCAAGATGAGGTACTATTGAATGATAAAAAATTTGTTTCTCAAGTGCTCGATGGAGGCACTAAAACAGAACACGATGGAAGTAGTAAGAAAGTACAAACTGGGCTAGAAAAGGCTAGAAACAAAAACTGCGTTGCAGACTCTGATGATTTTAATTATGATGATCCTGGATTTTTGAAGCAATCAGTTGAAGCAATAGATCGTGTTTGCCAAAGTCAATATGTTGAAGGATTAAATGGTCAAAATCTTGCTTCTGAAGGACAATATGGATCCGCAAAAACAGTAGAAGCTGGAAGTAGTAAGATAATGGAATCTGGACAAGACAACGTTCAAAGTTTCCATGAAAGCATTTTTACAAGTGATTCATATTCAGTTACTGAACAAGACATGGAAATAGAAAGTCGAGATGGGGTACTATTGAATGATCAAGCTGGAAGTTTAAAAAAAACAGATCAAGATGGAAGTATTAAGAAAGTAGTTATTGGGCAAGAAAATGCAACAAACCAAAAAATTAATATAGATATTGATGATCCGCAATTTTTAAAGCAACAAGTTGAAGCAACAGGTAAATTTTACCAAAGGTCAAACAAGTAGTTTATTCGTTCATGATTTGGATTCAGAAGAATCTATGAATTATTGGTTTGAATTTGTAGAGCCAAAACTTTTAGCTGAGCTTGCCGCGAAACATAAAGCCGAAGAAGAAAAAAATCAGAAAGGAGATAATGTACAAGTTAGTGATTCGGACACATTATCTCTGTAACACCCCATTTTGACAATGGAATGTGACGCGTAATTATGGCGTGTCATCAAAGCATACAAGGAAAAATGTCTAAACATTACATGACCATAAAAGGAAAATACCAGAATCAAACATCGATAGTCCAAAAGTAAAGCTCATCACACACAAACATAAGTACTGTAAAGGAAAGGACTAAACAATGTCCATAGCAAGTGTATCAAAGTAAAGATAATGCATAAAGTAAAGAAAGGCTAGAAAGCTTCCAGTCCATATGCACGTACGCTTAAAGTCTACGAGCGTCCCTGAGTACCTGCCGTTTTGGGAACATAGAAAAGGAAAACGGCTGAGCAATACGCTCAGTGCACGGATGTACAATAAAGCATGAATAGGATAAGCATATAACATATAACAGCGAAAGAAACTAAGTCCCAAATAATCTGGTTAAGTCTTGGTAAAACTGGTTTTTATAGTTTGAAAAGCCTTATGTTTATCTTATAAAAACTGTTTAGCATATTCTACCATTAGCCAATATAGGTCATGAAAATCCAGGGTGCATGAATACTTGGAGGGGTGACCTCATCATGCAAATTAGAGGGGCTGCCTCTAATTTAATATATTGGTTTGGGTAGGAGGGATCAGCTCCTTGTGAAGGATGCAAGGCACACACCACATTCACACTGAGTAATCTGCTGAAAAACATGTAACTAGGATGCACCCATACGCCCCACATGATAAAGATAATAATATGGCCAAAAGCTGAAGGGACGCCACGAGCAATCACTCCGCCGTGGTGAAGTCATAACACCAGTGCCTCTAGTGTTATGGTTATGGTACCTCCATAACTAGGTGAAATTGACCATGCATGTATATGGCTATAGGTATTCTAAATTAAACATAAGCAAGTCAAACATATAAACTTATACTACGAGAAAACATTTGGCTGCATACGGGGAATCCTGATAAGGAAAGAATGTCCATACTGAAAGGACGGGAATCCGTACCTTATGTCCAGTGAACGAAGAAGACGAACTGAGAGGATCCTACTTCGGTATCACTAATGCTACATAAATACATACGTGAATAAGTATCTGATTACTAAATACGTAACTGGTTTTATATCATGTCTTAGCTTATTTTATACGTTCATGTCATGTTTTACTGTTTTAAGCCTTAAACTGTGTTTATCTTATATTCTGTCAATTCTGATTAAGTATTAGTTGTATTTCATGTATTATTATACTTACTGTGTAATAATAAGTAACTTTCTAAAAATAGCAGGTTTCCTAAAATAGAAAGTTTCCAAAAATAGAAAGTTACCAAAAATAGAAAGTTTTTAAAAATAGAATTACTGCTTAAAATAGATAAGTTTCTAAAAATAGAAAGTTTCCATAAATAGATTAGCTGCCTTAATTAAATAAGTTTCTAAATATAGAAAGTTTCCATAAATAGATTAGCCGCCTGAATTAAATAAGTTTCTAAAAATAGAAAGTTTCCATAATTAGATATAAGCTGGTTAAATAAGCTAAGTATATAAGCTTAAGTGTTTTCTGATTATTTTTCTAAGTCATAATGATATAAGGTATAGTTTATTAATTATTACATGTAATTTAAATAAAATATAGGTTAAAAGTATTTAATTAAATATATCATGTTTTTAATTAAATAAAGTTAAAATACTTAGGTTAAAACATGTATTATTAATTATTAATAAAATAACCTAAGTCATGTTAATTAATTAATTATAACCATGGTTTTTAATAATTAATTAATTATAAGGTTTAGAAAATATAATTACTTAGGTTAAAAATTCCTTGATCTAATAATTAAATTATAACCTAAGTCATGTTTTATTAAATTAATCATGTCATATTTTATTAATTTAATTTATAATATATGATTATTAAAAACATCACATTAACATAAACCATGAACCAGATCGTGACTAAAAACCATGAACCGGACCTGAAATCGACACCATACCCCAAACCACTTCGGGGTTCCCTTTTGTTTGCTGCTTCCGTGGGACCACACCACCAAACCGAGACCTTGTGGTCTCGGTGGTGGTCTATAAGCTAAACCGAGACCCCCTTGGGGTTCGGTTTAGGCGCCGGCCACACACAAACACCCCTAAAACCTCCTTTTTGATTTATCCCATATCCTTTTTCATGTTTAGTTTATGTTTTTAATTAGGTTTTTAAAAACATCATGTTCTTAATTAATTTTATTAAATCAAATCAAAAAGAAAAAGGATTAAAAAGGTATACCGAATGCGTGGATCTAACGAGGATGAACACACACGAACACACGTAGAAAATTCAAGATCAAAATCAAACGAACACCCCCTTTTCTTGTATTATATGCGGCGGCCAAAGAGGAGAGCAAAAAGGAAAGGAGAAAATCTTTTTAGGTTTTTGTTTAGTTTACTGTAAAGTGAAAAATGAAAACAATATTTTACCTTTACCCCTTCTTAGTAAAATTTGATGTGCTTGGCCCATCTTTCTTGATGTAGCCGCGGGTAGGGGGCCCCACATGGGGTACCCGTACCGTTTTCCGTGTCTCGTTATTTAAGTGTTCGTTCGTGTTTATTTGTGTTCGTGTTTAATGTGTTCTCGTTAATTATCAACCGTGACTTAATATATTTATTCGTGCTCGTAATAAATATATATACATAATTAATATTAGTTTATGATTTAATTACGTTCATGATTTCATGATCGCATGTTCGTGATTAATAATTGTTAAATAATTATTGTGTGTTCGTACGTAATAAATACTTATCGTGTTCTAACACGTACGTAATACGTAAAATTATAACACGTGAACGTAATCATACTATAATAGGAAAGTTTTAATCTAGTACGTACGATCTTAAGGGTACTATTCATGGTAAAAGCATGCGGGTTTTACAACTCTTCCCCCCTAAAAAGAATAATTCGTCCCTGAATTATAGATAAAGTAAACTGGAAAAGAAGAACATACCCGAATTCAAAATATGAAATGAGGGTAAGAAGCCCGGATAGAATCCTCTGTTTCCCAAGTGGATTCCCGCTCGGTATGATCCCTCCAAAGGATTTTGACGAATGGAATCGTCTTCCTTCTCATGATTCGTTCTTGTCTGTCAAGAACTCATTCAGGTTCTTCTATGAAAGTGAGATCTTCACATATCTGTTCCAGTGGATACTGAACCATGTGAAGGGGATGATACTGGTACCCTCTGAGTGAGGAAACATGAAACACATTGTGTACATGCGAAAGCTGCGGAGGTAACGCTAACCGGTAAGATACTTCACCGACTCGTTCAATGATATCAAACGGTCCGATGAAACGAGGACTGAGCTTCACTTTAATCCTGAAGCGTCTAACACCACGTGCCGACGAAACCTTAAGGAAGACGTGATCTCCTACGTTAAAATGTATGTCCCTACGATGCTTATCGGCGTAACTCTTCTGACGTGACCGTGCCTCCTGAAGTTTCTGCTTAGCTACTGCGATCTTTTCATTGGTCATCTCTATGATTTCTGGTCCTTCAAGTGTTCGCTCGCCAACCTGATCCCAGCAGATTGGGGCGCGACACTTTCTGCCATACAACATCTCGAAAGGAGCACACTTGATACTTGCGTGCCAACTGTTGTTGTATGCAAACTCCACCAAACAGATATAATCATCCCAATCACCCGTCCATTCCAACGCACATGACCTCAACATGTCTTCCAATGTCTGAATCGTTCGCTCCGACTGTCCGTCTGTTTGAGGATGAAAAGCCGTGCTTAGCTTAAGTTGTATACCCCAAGCTTTCTGCAGACTCTTCCAAAATCGTGAAGTGAAACGAGGATCTCTGTCTGAGAAGATGCTGGATGGTGCACCATGGAGTCTCATGATCTCTCTTCTATACGTATCGCGAGTTTACTTACCGGATCTTCCTTGCGGATCGGTAAGAAATGAGCTGATTTGGTAAGTCGATCTACGATAACCCAAATTGCATCGTGTTTCCTCCTGGTAGGCGGAAGACCAGTAACAAAATCCATGGTGATTTTGTCCCACTTCCACTCTGGAATATCTAACGGTTGAAGGAGACCGCCAGATCGCTGATGCTCGATCTTAACCTGCTAACAGGTAAGACATTTGGAGACGTAAGTGGCCACATCCTGTTTCATACCACTCCACCAAAAATACTGCTTGATGTCATGGTACATCTTAGTCGAACCAGGATGTATGGAGAATGGGGAGCTATGAGCTTCAGCTAACAAGGCTTCCCGGAGTTCTTGGTCATCAGGAACACAAAGTCTCGTTCCCTGCCATACGATACCATCTGCATCTACTCTGAATTCCGTCTGTTTCTCCAAATTCTGTACTATCGCCCAGATTTCTCCATCATCTTTCTGAGCTTCCTTGATCTTAGAGAGTAACTCGGGTTCTACTCTAGGATTAGCCCAGTAACCGTGCTGTCCTCTTACCATGATCTCGATGTCTAGTCGCTCCAAGTCTCTTATGATTTCCTCCTTAATTTTAATGTCGTTGATCATTCCGGACTTCCTGCTGAGAGCATCTACTACTACATTTGCCTTCCCGGGATGATACTGTAGATTAATGTCATAATCCTTCAACAGCTCTAACCATCTCCTCTGCCTCATGTTCAATTCACGTTGAGTGAATATATAATTCAAGCTCTTGTGGTCCGTGAAAATATCACATGATTCTCCATATAAGTAGTGCCTCCATATCTTCCATGCAAACACGACTGTAGCAAGTTCCAAGTCATGCGTGGGGTAATTTTCTTCATAAGGCTTAAGCTGCCGTGAAGTGTACGCGATCACTTTCCCATGTTGCATGAGAACACAGCCAAGTCCCTTCCCCGATGCATCACTGTAGATTTGAAATCCACCCGTACCAGATGGGAGAGTAAGAATAGGTGCAGATACTAGCTTCTGCTTCAGGTCTTCAAAGCTCTTCTCTCGTTCTTCAGTCCAGACGAATTTCTCACCTTTCCGCATCAGTTTGGTCAATGGTAGTGCTAAGCGGGAAAAGTTCTCCACGAGCCTACGGTAAAAGCCAGCTAAGCCTAAGAAACTGCGGACTTCCGTCGCTGATGTCGGCCTTGGCCACTTAGTAATGGCCTCAACCTTCGCTGGATCCATAGTGATTCCTTCTGTTGATACAATGTGACCTAGGAATGCCACCTTGGCTAACCAGAACTCACATTTGGAGAATTTAGCATACAACTGCTTCTGGCGAAGAATCTGTAGTACAGTACGAAGATGGTCTTCGTGTTCCTCCTTGGACTTTGAGAAAATCAGGATGTCATCGATGAAGACAATGACGAACTTGTCCAGAAATTCATGGAAGATTGTGTTCATCAAGTCCATGAACACTGCTGGAGCATTTGTCAGGCCGAATGGCATAACTACAAACTCGTAGTGGCCATAGCGGGTTAGAAAAGCAGTCTTGGCGATGTCCTGCTCCTTAACCCGTAGCTGATGGTAGCCTGACCTAAGATCAATCTTGGAGAAGTGTTTGGCCCCTTGGAGTTGGTCAAACAGATCGTCTATACGCGACAATGGATACCTATTCCGGATAGTAATCTTGTTGAGCTCCCGATAGTCTATGCAAAGACGCATATTACCGTCCTTCTTCTTAACAAATAGAACCGGTGCGCCCCATGGAGATGCGCTCGGTCGAATGAAACCTCGTTCAGGAAGTTGTTGCAGTTGATCCTTCAGCTCCTTCAGCTCTATGGGAGCCATGCGATAAGGAGCCTTGGAGATTGGTTCAGCTCCTGGAATAAGCTCGATATTGAATTCCACTTCTCGTGCAGGTGGTATGCCCGGAAGTTCTGTTGGAAATACATCTTGGAATTTCCGACACTATTGGTTGATCCTGGATTGATGTAGATTCAGCATCCATGTCGTGAAACGTAGCTAGATAACCGTCGCAGCCATGTGACAGTAGTGCACGCGCTTGCAGGGTAGATATGATTTGTACCGACCGTCCGGGTACGAACCCGTTATGAATGTACTCTGGTGAATTAACATCACCGAAGATAACTCGATATGAATGGCAATCTATGGTAGCATGATGCGTGGATAGCCAATCCATGCCCAAAATCATGTCTAAGTCATTCATGTCCAGCGGAAGTGCGTCAACAGGTCGAACCTTATCGTCAAATTCTAGGGGAAGACTCTTGTATACATGGGTGATTAATACAGAGTCCCTCAAAGGCGTGGAAATAGTAAGCCTATTTTCTAGTGGAATGGGGAGCATCCTAATGTTCTTAGCATAAGCAGTAGAAATGACCGAGTGAGTAGCACCCGTATCGAAAAGAGCACACGCAGCTTGACCATACATATACAAGATTCCAGTGATGGTACCTGTAGACTTATTGGCCTGGTCTCGAGATGTCGTGTAGACACGCCCGGTGGTAGGAGGCGACTTGGAATCAGCATGTCCCGATGTGCCCTCCATATCGCCCTTACGGCAATCCTTCATGATATGGCCAGGAAGACCACACGTGAAGCATGCGTCAGTGTTACAACGACATGGCCCTGGGTGCCTACGGTGGCAAGTAGAGCAAAGAGGATGAGTATATCCTCCATCAGGCGCTCTGGCTGGCTGAGAACCTGATAAAACATTGTACATAAGACATGATAATAGGGTACAAAGGACAATGCGGATAATCGTAAGATTGAATACCAGTGATAGCTGGATGGCTAGGCTGTGAACCTCTCTGGTTCTGGTCCCTACAGTTTCCATGGTTCCTGGTAGAAGTTTTGCTAAAGTGTCAGAATATGAGTTATAACATGAAATCATAAGAAAATGCGTAAGTATTAGGACCTGCTGCTGTTGAAATGTCCAGTGTTGTTACAGTAATTATCATTACCGCCACGCCTTTCCGTAGCAGAACGGTCGTTAGTCTGACCGTTTCCCTTGGGCTGATGAGGATGCTGCTGAGTAGCCGACTGAGACCGGTCCCCAGTTTTCTGCCTGGAAGATACATTTTAAAGAGATGAATGATTGACATATATGGAAATAATACCGATTGATCACCGCTTGAATACGAATGTTTACCTCTTGTAGGGTCTCTCAGCTTCCCTGAACTCATCTCTCTCTTGCAGCATCTCCAGCTTACGTGTTACATCGGCCACTTGTGCTACAGTGTTGAACGTAGCACACACCAGATTGTTTGCGACCGATGTGCGAAGAGCCCACCTAAAGTGGTGTGCCTGCTCTTCAGGAGTACCTGCTGCTGCACCAAGGAAACCAGCTAAGCGAAGAAAGCGCTGCATAGACTCGTTGCTATTCTCCCCAGCTCTCTGTCGGATCCCATGGTACTCCCTCTTGAGCTTGTCTTGCTCAGCCTTGGGAAAGAACTGCTCCATCACCCTGTCCTTGAACTGAGCCCATGTCAAACCAGCAACCCAATCGTCACCTCCCTCAGACTGCATCAACGCTAACCACCAATTTAGTACATCGCCTTCGAACCGATAGCATGCCAACCTCGCCTTGTACGCGGGGACACAACCCATAGCATTGAAAATCTTCTCGATGTGAGCCAACCAGCTTTCAGCATCACTGGGGCTATCTGTTTTCTCAAAAGCTCGAGGACGGAGCTTGTTGAATCTCTCCAGCCATACTGCTAATGTCACTGGAGGAGGAGGAGGAGGTGCATGGTTATGCTGCTGATTGTTGGCAGCTTAAACCTCAGCCCTGATGTCGTTCCTCAGTTGAGGAAGCAAAGCTTGCATTGCATCATTGAGTTGTTCCTGTTCGCGTGTGAGAACCATCTGACAGTATAACATAAAACATATGATTAAACAAATCAAAACATAAAATATATATACATGAAAAAAATTTATACCAAACTTCAAGAGAAAAATATTATTGAAGAAAACTTTGTGTATGAATGCATGATGCAGTTTTATGAAAACTTTTGTATGCTCGAGAGTGAACGCCTATGGTCAATTCACCCAAAATAAAAGACATGGCGAGGGGACGCCTATGGGTCGGTCCCAAATTTAAAGGTTTCGATAATACACATGCGACTAAATAGGGCCAGTCCTGTACCAACCATTACTTAGTCATAAACATGTGACAATGACATATATGTGTATGCATAAAAATGATGAATGCATGAAAACGACTGTCAGTTCTAGGAAGACCATAGTGACTACCCACTAATCACAGGTCATATTTTGAGAGCCTACAGGTCGAAGCCTTGGCTCTAATACCATAATTGTAACACCCCATTTTGACAATGGAATGCCAGGCGTAATTATGGCGTGTCATCAAAGCATACAAGGAAAAATGTCTAAACATTACATGACCATAAAAGGAAAATACCAGAATCAAACATCGGTAGTCCAAAAGTAAAGCTCATCACACACAAACATAAGTACTGTAAAGGAAAGGACTAAACAATGTCCATAACAAGTGTATCAAAGTAAAGATAATGCATAAAGTAAAGAAAGGCTAGAAAGCTTCCAGTCCATATGCACGTACGCTTAAAGTCTACGAGCGTCCCTGAGTACCTGCCGTTTTGGGAACATAGAAAAGGAAAACGGCTGAGCAATACGCTCAGCGCACGGATGTACAATAAAGCATGAATAGGATAAGCATATAACATATAACAGCGGAAGAAACTAAGTCTCGAATAACCTGGTTAAGTCTTGGTAAAACTGGTTTTTATAGTTTGAAAAGCCTTATGTTTATCTTATAAAAACTGTTTAGCATATTCTACCATTAGCCAATATAGGTCATGAAAATCCACCGTGCATGAATATTGGAGGAGTGACCTCATCATGCAAATTAGAGGGACTGCCTCTAATTTAATATACTGGTTTGGGTAGGAGGGATCAGCTCCTTGTGAAGGATGCAAGGCACACACCACATTCACACTGAGTAATCTGCTGAAAAACATGTAACTAGGATGCACCCATACGCCCCACATGATAAATATAATAATATGGCCAAAAGCTGAAGGGACGCCACGAGCAATCACTCCGCCGTGGTGAAGTCATAACACCAGTGCCTCTAGTGTTATGGTTATGGTACCTCCATAACTAGGTGAAACTGGTCATGCATGTATATGGCTATAGGTATTCTAAATTAAATATAATCAAGTCAAACATATAAACTTAAACTATGGGAAAACATTTGGCTGCATACGGGGAATCCTAATAAGGAAAGAATGTCCATACTGAAAGGACGCGAATCCGTACCTTATGTCCAATGAACGAAGAAGACGAACTGAGGAGGATCCTACTTCGGTATCACTAATGCTACATAAATACATACATGAATAAGTATCTGATTACTAAATACGTAACTGGTTTTATATCATGTTTTAGCTTATTTTATACGTTCATGTCATGTTTTACTGTTTTAAGCCTTAAACTATGTTTATCTTATATTATGTCTATTCTGATTAAGTATTACTTGTATTTCATGTATTATTATACTTACTGTGTAATAATAAGTAACTTTCTAAAAATAGCAGGTTTCCTAAAATAGAAAGTTTCCAAAAATAGAAAGTTACCAAAAATAGAAAGTTTCTAAAAATAGAAAGTTTCCAAAAATAGAATTACTGCTTAAAATAGATAAGTTTCTAAAAATAGATTAGCTGCCTTAATTAAATAATTTTCTAAAAATAGAAAGTTTCCATAAATAGATTAGCTGCCTGAATTAAGTAAGTTTCTAAAAATAGAAAGTTTCCATAATTAGATATAAGCTGGTTAATTAAGTGTTTTCTGATTATTTTTCTAAGTCATAATGACATAAGGTATAGTTTATTAATTATTACATGTAATTAAAATAAACTATAGGTTAAAAGTATTTAATTAAATATATCATGTTTTTAATTAAATAAAGTTAAATACTTAGGTTAAAACATGTATTATTAATTATTTATAAAATAACCTAAGTCATGTTAATTAATTAATTATAACCATGGTTTTTAATAATTAATTAATTATAAGGTTTAGAAAATATAATTACTTAGATTAAAAATTCCATGATCTAATAATTAAATTATAACCTAAGTCATGTTTTATTAAATTAATCATGTCATATGTTATTAATTTAATTTATAACATATGATTATTAAAAACATCACATTAACATAAACCATGAACCGGATCGTGACTAGAAACCATGAACCGGACCTGAAATCGACACCATACCCCGAGCCACTTCAGGGTTCCCTTTTGTTTGCTGCTACCGTGGGACCCACACCACCAAACCGAGACCTTGTGGTCTCGGTGGTGGTCTATAAGCCAAACCGAGACCCCCTTGGGGTTCGGTTTAGGCGCCGGCCACACACAAACACCCCTAAAACCTCCTTTTGATTTACCCCATATCCTTTTTCATGTTTAGTTTATGTTTTTAATTAGGTTTTTAAAAACATCATGTTCTTAATTAATTTTATTAAATCAAATCAAAAAGAAAAAGGATTAAAAAGGTATACCGAATGCGTGGATCTAACGAGGATGAACACACACGAACACAGGTAGAAAATTCAAGATCAAAATCAAACGAACACCCCCTTTTCTTGTATTATATGCGGCAGCCAAAGAGGAGAGCAAGAAGGAAAGGAGCAAATCTTTTTAGGTTTTTGTTTAGTTTAGTGTAAAGTGAAAAATGAAAACAAGAATTTACCTTTACCCCTTCTTAGTAAAATTTGATGGGCTTGGCCCATCTTTCTTGATGTAGCCGCGGGTAGGGGGCCCCACATGGGGTACCCGTACCGTTTTCCGTGTCTCGTTATTTAAGTGTTCGTTCGTGTTTATTTGTGTTCGTGTTTAATGTGTTCTCGTTAATTATCAACCGTGACTTAATATATTTATTCGTGCTCGTAATAAATATATATACGTAATTAATATTAGTTCGTGATTTAATTACGTTCATGATTTCATGATCGCATGTTCGTGATTAATTATTGTTAAATAATTATTGTGTGTTCGTACGTAATAAATACTTATCGTGTTCTAACACGTACGTAATACGTAAAATTCTAACACGTGAACGTAATCATACTATAATAGGAAAGTTTTAATCTAGTACGTACGATCTTAAGGGTACTATTCATGGTAAAAGCATGCGGGTTTTACAATCTCCTACATCACAATATGAGTGTGGTAGCCCTTGGATTCCTGGTTCCCATCCAAGTTTTGATTTGCATATAACACCAAAAATTGATAGACAGAAACTCAGGGCAGAAAGAAAAAGAAAAAGGGAAGAACAGAGAAGTCGACGCAAGAACAAGTATGAAAAAGCAGCAGTGGAAGAAGGAAGCAATCAACCATGATGATTTATTTATTTTATGTTTTAAAAAATATATCTACAATCCAGATTGATGTTTTGAATGATTTTTTTTCTAGCTTCTCATATTGTACCTTTAATAAAATTTGATAATCGTATTCAATGATTTTTTTTGTTAAAGGGTTACCCTAGTAAACATTGTATTTATCACATAAACATATAAGTACAATAGAATGTTGCTGCATGCTACATTAAACAATTTTTAATATTTATGTTTTATAGTATATATTCATTTTCTATATTTTATCACCAGTGATATCACACGTAAACAATTTTTAATATTCATGTTTTATAAGTATATTCATTTTTTATATTTTATCACCAGTGATATCACACGTAAACAATTTTTAATATTCATGTTTTATAAGTATATATTCATTTTCTATATTTTATCACCAGTGATATCACACGTAAACAATTATTAATATTCATGTTTTATAAGTATTTGTTAAGTGATTTCTTATTTATAATGATGTCTCATATATTTTTAAGTTGGTTTTCAATGTTTTTTTATATCTCACATATTTTATTTAATAAAGTTTTATACATAGTATTTTTTTTTATCTTTTTTATAGTTAGTGATAATACAGGTAGTTATATTTTCAATATTGCAATGTGTTCTACCATCTTGTGTTTGAAATCTTATTTTTGAAGTTAAAGTTGACATCATCTAAGTTTAATCAGCAAAGAAGGTTCAACAATTGTTTAAGATACATCATTTGTATATCACCAGTAATATACTACAGAATCTTTGTTCTAATAAAAAGTACCAATTGTTTTGTTAACATAAGACTTGGGGCTTATCATTCATTTGCTATCTTTTTGTTTATAGCATCTTCAACGATTTCTTGGACTATTTTTTCGTCTTTGTCCTTGTTATCATCTTCAAACTTCTTTGAATAGTCCGTCATCACTCATCTCTTTGTGTTTACTTCATGCATTAAAATCTTTGTCACATACCTCTTCCTCATGATGTTTATTTGTAGTTGATCATCTTTGTTTGTTTCTGGAACAATTTGAGGATTCCATTTAGATGCCATCTCACTTTGATAAAGCTCCATATGCATCATTGTGTACAAGCCACTGTCGATTTTTTTTCCAGAGTTTGCCATTTGAATTTCATCACTTTTGGTGGTTTGTCGTTGCTTAGCTTCTTAACACACGTGTTTCCATGCTTCGTCAAGTAGTTGATCAACAAATTTTTCTGCAGAAACTAAAATTTAAGAAATTAGTTACTCTGCATAGCCATGTAATTTATCTGCATTCATATAATTCTACATTCAAGTAACATTATATATTTACATATTATTTTGCCAAAGGCGTCTTGGTACATTTTGTTTTATTCCACATTTGAGTCGTTGTCCAGTATCATAGCATTTGCTTTCTCAAGGTTGAAGACGATCACAAAATAATCACCTCCAACTATTGTTGGGAAAAACACAAGTCTCACATCTTTCATCTTCTTCTTAGCTTGTGAAGAAATCATGTATTTGTGCAGCAACTTTTCAAACTTCTCATCATCGATCTCATTCAAACTCTTATTTTCCATCTGTTCCACGTCCTATAGATAAAAGATTTTTTAAAAATAAATTTAGTTCTTATATTTTTCAAGTGATAGAACATTTTTTTTCGTTATAAATTTTAAATGAACTTACGAAGTTAGTTGTTGCAAAGTATTGCCTTCTTAACCCTTCACCTCCTGTGTGTATCCTTTCCTCGTAATTTACACTTTAAAAAAAGTGTCAATTACTTTTTATGTATCTTGAATCCAGGTGCAAGAATTTGTATTTCTTCTCTATTTGCAATAGTTCCATTTCCATCATCGAATACTTTTTCACTGTAAAACATTTATTATGTATTAGATTTATCACTAGTTTCTAATGATATTTATCCATGACTAAATAGTAAATATTAAACTTGTTTACCTGATCTGTCCTTGCATACAAAAGATGCGGTTTGCTGAAATTATTTCATCATAGTGCAACTTATCTTGTGTTTTGGACATCTCGTTCATGTATGGCGGTTTATAATACATCGATGGTTTCATGATCCTTTTTCCTCTGCGTTGTGCTTTCTCCTGTGCAATGCTTTCTATTTTGCTTACTTTTTCTGTACCAAATGCATTCTCTTGGACTTCCGGGCTTTCATAATTTTATCATCTGTTGCATAATTTTTAGAAGGTTTTTTGTTTTTTATATAATCTATAAGTGTAAAAACTGATACGTTTTTTGATAAAAATCTATGTTTTTACCTTTTGTTTTTTCTGCTTCCTGTTTTGCTTGTTGCCTTGTATTTTTCTTTGGTGTTGTTTCTGCTGCTGCTTCCTTTGTCGCTTTTTTTGTTGCAACTTCTTTTTTGTTTTTTTTCTTTTGATGTCTCTTTGTTTTCTTCTGTTTGTGCTCTTGGTTATTCTGCAACAGCAGCTTCATGTTTGTCCTCTGCATGTTCCTTCATTTCTGTTGCAGCTTCATGTTTGTCCTCTGCATGTTCCTTCTTTTCTGGTGTTGCTTCCTTTGTGGGCTCTATTGTTGCAGCTCATTCTTTGTTTGTTTCTGTTTGAGCAGATGTTTTTTCTCCGTCTTTATCTGCTTTTGTTTTTTCTGAACTTTTTTTTTTGGTGTTTCCTTTCCTGCAACTTTTTTTGCTGGTTTTTGAGCATCTTCTTTTGCAGTTGCATCCTTTTATGTATTTGTAGCTTCCTCTTCCGCCTGTTTTTTCTTTGCATCTTCTTCCTCTTTCTTCTTATTTTCAGCATCAGCTTTCCTTCTTCTTTCAGCCTCCTCTTTCGCAGCTTCTTGCTGCTTTTTCTTTACATCTGCTTCTAAAAAGGATTTTTTTCAACTTTAGCATTTATACATCTAGTTACATATCACTAGTATTTGTTAAAGCATCATTATATTTTGTTGTTTTTGATAGCCATAGTTTGGTAAAAGTATCATTTTACATTAGTAGTCATTTATCATTTATCATTGATGAATAGTGATTTAACACTAGTTATTTAACACTAGTTTATTTTATGACTAGTGGTTAATCACTAGTTATTTTTCAATAACATGAACATGTTAATTTATTTGATTTTACTGACCTCTTTGAGCTTTAATTTTCTTTGCATCTTCTTCCTTTTTCTTCTTATCTTCAGCACCAGCTTTCTTTTTTCTTTTAGCCTCGTCTTTCGCAGCTTGTTGCTGTTTGTTTTTTAAGTGCTTCGAAGTATATTTGATCAGCTTCATGAAGTCTGTTTTGTTGTTGTTGCTCTCCTCGTAGACATCATCAATAAACCCAGCAGGACTATGAATATCATTTGTTGTTGCAGCTTTGCTAGTTGATGCACCAGCACAGTAATATGAATAATCCTTGGGTTCATCTGTTTCCATTTCATTTCCAAACTCTCTTTTGAATCTTTGTACAAACAAGTTTAATCTTTCATTACCTTTAAAGACCTCTTGCATCTGCAAGTTTTCATTAATCATATCTTGAAGCTCTCTTCTCTCTTTCATAGCTCTTTCAAACTATTCTTCTATTGTCTCGTATATAAGCTGTGTTGAAAAAAACACGTGTTAGGAATTTTACATCACTATTGATAATCTATTATAAGTATTTTTAGTATGACTTGATTAAATATTATGTTATTTTTTAAACTTTAATGTATTATCACTATTGATAATCTATTTAAAATCAACTTTAATGGATTATCAATAGTGATAAAACTAACAAAGAAAAATTATCTTAACAGATTATCAATAGTGATAAGATTACAATAGTGATAATCAGTATTTTAAGTAACTATTGATCAAATAATGTTAATTTTTCAACTTTAATGTATTATCACTTTTGATAATCTATTAAAATTAACTTTAATGGATTATCAGTAGTGATAAAACTAACAAAAAAAATTCTAGATATAAGATTCAATAGTCATAATCACTATTGATAAACTATTATCACTATTTTAGTTTTCACTATTGATTAATTATTATGTTAATTTTTTTCATCTTTAATGTATTATCACTATTGATAACCTATTAAAATCAACTTTATTGGATTATCAATAGTAATAAAATATATTTGATTTAACTGACCTCTTTGAGTTTTTGCTTCTCATTTTCCTGTTCATCAACATTATTTTCTTCATCATCTTCTAGCACTGAAACCAATCCAAACCGTCCATTCTTGATCTCCAAGTTTTCTCTTTCTTCTAAATGATCAAAAGTCCAGTTTCTGATGCCAGGCCATTTTCGTGGTACATTCATCTCAGCAAAGTTTGTGTGATGCAAGTAAACCAGCTGTTTCCATTATAATATTAAATAAAAAGTGTCACGCATTAATAATATGATATTAGACATAAATAAATAAAAAATTAAAGTGTAGATTAAAATTACCATTAGCACAACGTTTGGGCCGTTGTACCAGTTTTCCAATGTCGTGTCTTTCTAGTTGACCTTGCTTACTTGAATACATTCCCAAATATAAGTGCACCAGTCAAAATCGCTAATAACGTCATCATGTTGTATGTTCTTCAACACATAATAGTTTAACCTCGAACTTTTATCACATTTTATCATGCAGTTTCCAAAGAGCATGAGGTAATTCATTTTGAACATGAAGTCTGTATCGGTTGTGTTTTGAATAACCTTTGAAATATCTGATGTTGTTGGATATGGCTTCTCTCCAAACTGTGCTTTGAAAGAATTTAAGAACACATCATGGTTCTCTCTTTCATGCTCAGATCCTAGTTTTCTTTTTCCCATTGGGATTCCTGTTGCTTCTCTGATTTTCTTTGGTGTGAACTTAATTTTATCGCCATTTAGTAGTGGCAGCTCCATGTTCTGTGTGTCTAGGTTTTTAAGTACAAAATATGTGAGCCGTGCCGGTACTTTTCTGAATCGAAGTTCCAACAAACTTCCAAAGCCCATTTGTCTAATCACCCTTTTCCTTTCTGACGATAGATTCCGATTAGCATTGAAGAGAGGCTGAACAGTTTTTTTAGCCCTCAATAGCTTGAAAATATCTTCATTTTTTTAGTTTCATTATTTATTTTCCCGTCATTAGTGCATCTCTTCTTCATCAGATTCTTCTTTCTTTTTTCCTTTTCCTTTTATAGTTCTTTTTTTCCTTTCCTCAGCTTGATTTTCTTTTCCGTCTCTTTTCCCTTTTTTATATTCTCTTGCTTTTCCTCTTGTTTTTTTCCCCCAGGAACTCTTGTTGGCTTTTTTCCAGGTTCTATGTCAATGGTTTTTCTTTTTCTTTCTGCAACTTCCTTTGAAGCAAACGCGACTACTTCTGTTGTTGTTGTTTGTTGCTCAACTAAATCTAGTCCCTGTCTTTTAGCATCATGTTTTCGTCTGTATGTTTGTGTTTTCGATGTCGAAGATGGTGTTTTGTTTCCTTCAGTGTTGCTTTGTGTGTTCAAATCTGCACAAATATAGATGTATTATGTTAGTCATTCATATTTTTTTTTAAATATAGTAAATGTGATACATAAAAAATTTATAAGTATGCATCATACATTCTATGATATTTTATTTTTTAGTTTTATCAATATTGATAATCCATTTAAGTTAATTTTAATAGATTATCAATAGTGATAATACATTAAAATATCAAAACAAGTATGTCGCATTCTCACATATTTGATCACATTTATATATTTATAAAGAATATTTTTTTTTATTTTCTTTAAATGTACCTAGTGTTTTACCAATCCGCGGAGAAAGGTTTAGAATCGGGCATGTTTTCAGAACTGCAATTACAAACAATTTTTTATGTAAGTTTTTGTCTGAGTTATGAATTTTGTAATTTTTTTTAATAGATACTAACCCGATAAAGCATCTTCTATTTGAATTTCAGTACCTGAAAAATCTTCGACTGGTGTTAAATCGAGAAAAATATCTTCATCTACATTTTTTTAAAAGGAAAATAATAAATTTCATTTTATTTGGAAACATTTTTGATAAATTTTGTTATATAATTTATCAATCCTTTCAAGTTTCTTATTCTGAAGACTCTTATCAATGTTGATATACATATACCAAAACTAACATTAAGTGTGCTTTTTTGTTTATATTGATTACACTAATCTTATATAAGCCCATAAGCGATCGAATAATTTAAGAAAATTGGGGCTTATAGTTTTTAAATTTATATGAACTTAAAAAAACCCTAATAAACTTTACATAAATCTTTCTAAAAAGTTTTATATTATTAAAAAGTTTATAAAATAATAAAAGAAATCAATACAATATGACATTAATTGATGATTAGAATCTAAAATTAATAATACATAACAAATCATCACAAGAACCTCGATATACCCAATTTAAACTCAGAATTAGGTTATTATAATCAATATATCAATTAAAGCATCAAATTAACAGATTAAATTAATTAAAATTAGAATAAATGTTATAATCATCATCAAAAGTAAGAAATCATGAGTTAGAAAAACCATACTTTCTTCCTGACTTGGTGTTTGTTCGTTTTCCATCATTTTTTAGGTATTAGATCCGCCTTGTTCCGATTCATCCATTTCTTTTGATTTGTCTTTGTGATTGAAGGTTTTGATTAGGTTTGTTTTTTATTTTAGAGATGGTTAGGGTTTGTTTGTTTCTAAAGAGAGAAATGATTGCGATTTATGTTTTGTAGAATGAGAATGAAAGTGGGTGGGATGCATTATGAATGGGCGGGTTTTTTTATTTTTATAAATTCTAACTTCCGCCTTTTTTAGTGTAATATCAATGGAGATAGTATCATAGTGATTAATGATAAAGTTTTTAACTTTTTTAGTTAAAAACAGTTTATTTTTTTATTGACAGTTATGTTTTTTGATTTATCTATAGTGATTAATGATAACTTTTGCATTTTTTTCTAATGCAATATCACTGTTGATGTAGTATATATCTTTTTGTTATTCAATATCACTGCTAATAAATATATATATTTTTGTTATTCATTATTAGTGTTGATACAAGTATATCACCAATATGTGTAATATCAATGGTGATAGTATCCTTATTTTCAGTTTTTTACTTTTTTAGTTAAAAAGTGTTTTTTATATTGTTTTTTGATTTATCTATAGTGATTAATGATAAATTTGGGGACTTTTAAACTAATGCAATATCACTGTTGATAAATATCACTAGTATGTGTGTTTTGTTATTCAATGTCAACATTGATAAATATATATATTTTTGTTATTCCTTATCACTGTTGATATAAGTATATACAATATCACACTATATGCAATATCGCAGTTGATAAAGTCAATATCATTATTGATAATGTAACACCCCATTTAATAGGATAGAGTGCTATAGTAAATTATGACGTATCATCAAAGCATGCAAGGTAAATGTCTAAACATTCATGACCATAAATAGAAATACCGGAATCAAACATCGGTAGTCTAGTAACTCACAAACAAGCAATATAAGTACTGTAAATGGAAAGGACTAAACAATGTCCAAAAGATGTCAAGTATGATAAATTAGGAATAAATGCATAAGGTAAAAGAGGCCGGATAGCTTTCAATCCGAATGCACATACTCTGGAGTTCCTACTTGCGTCCTTGGGTACCTGCCGTTTTGTAACATGGAAAAGTAGACGGCTGAGCATGACGCTCAGGGCACGGATATAGAATAAAGCATGGAAAACATAGAGTATGGAATCATATAAAGAATATAAAGCATGAATGGCAGGGGAAATGAATAAGTCCTAGAAAACCTAGTTGTCTGCCATGTTAACTGGTTTTAGTTCTGAAAACATAGCTTATGTTAATTATGAAAATTTGTATTAGTTAATGTACCATAATAGCCAATATAGGTTATGAGGTCAACAACGTGCATGAATACTTGGAGGGGAGACCTCATCATGCATTTAGAGGGGTTGCCTCTAATTAACTGGTTAGTGGGTAGGATGGATCAACTCCTTGTGAAGGATGCAAGGCACACACCACATTCACCATGAAATACTGACTAAAACATGTAACTAGGATGCACCTATATGCCCACATGATAATATAATAATATAATGGCCAAATAACTGAAAAGGGACGCCACGAGCTATCACTCCGCCGTGGTGAAGTCATAACACTAGTACCTCTAGTGTTATGGTTATGGTACCTCCATAACTAGGTGAAACTGGTCATGCATGTATATGGCTAAGGTAACTAATAAAACATAAGCATTTAATCTGTAACTACTGGGAAAACAGTTGGCTGCATACGGGAAATCCTAATGAAGGAAGAGATTGTCCTTACTGAAGGACGGGAAATCCGTATCTTATGTCCAATAGAAGCTAACGAAATGATGAAGACTAATCCGCCTTGACGGATAACACTACATAAGAAATATGGACGTGTATGAGTTGTCTGAATTACATGTGTTTTACTAGTTCCGTGTGTTATTCGCTTGTTATATGTATTCTGTCACATTTTACAGTTGTACTGAGTATTCTGTAGTTATTCTGATGTTCTGTGTTGTATTATTCTTGTATTTGTGTATTATAATACTTGTATTGTAATACTAAGTAACTTTCTAAAAAAAGCAGGTTTCCAAAAACAGAAAGTTTCCAAAAATAGAAAGTTCCCAAAAATAGTAAGTTTCCATAATTAGAATTAAGCTGAATTATAAATAATAAATGAAGTTAAATTAGTACAATATAAGTCATGGTCATAGTTGATTAATTAAATAACTGGTTGATTTAATTAAACTATACGTTATATGATTTTAATTAAAATACATGTTAAGTATAAATACCTTAGGTTATACATGAATTAATTTTCATAAATTAATTAACCTGAAGTTTAATATGACATGATTTATAAAAATAGTTTTTATAAAAACCCGAATCTCGAGCCCGTGTTTTAATATAAGCCGAATCAATAAGCTATAAACAAATCCAACCGAGACCTTGAAAAGGATCTCGGTTGACACTACTTAACACCTAAACATGCAATCATACCCCGACTCGAAGTCGGGGTCCCTTGGTCCCGGGTCCGAACAAACAACGCCAACCGAGCACCCCTTGGGGTCTTGGTGGTGTCTTGGCTCCACCAAAAACCGAAAACAAACACACCCCGACCCATGGTCGGGGTTTCCTTGCTGCGCCGACCGAAGACCAACCAAGCCGAGACCTAAATGGTCTCGGTGGTGGTGATCAACAACAAACCGGACACCCCCTTTGGGGGTTTCGGTGCCTCGGCCGAACCACAAACCACAACCAAACTTACCCTTGACCAAAATTAATTATTCCTAGTTATTAGTTTACATGTTCATGTGATTAATTAATTTTTTTAAACATGGAATCATAAGAAAATAGAATAAAATAAAAGGTTTTTGAATATACCAATGCGTGTAGAATGTAACGGTGATCACGAATAATTAAACAAACACAAAAATTCGTCTGGTTTTCCCTTTGTTCTTTGTGTGGCCGGCGGCTATGGTGGAAACAAGGAGGAAGAGGACAATTTTCTGTAACCTAAAAATATGAGAGAAAATAACTATCCAGAGGTTTTAATAAAATTGATTTTGGGCCAAAAGGCCCACTTGGCCTCTTTTCTTTGTCTTGCGGCGGCTATGGGGCCCACATGGGGTAAACCCGTAGTTTTTCGTGTGTTTAATAATTTACGTGCATGTTCGTGATTTATTATTCGAGATTTCGGTATTCGTGATCGTGTCACATTTATAATATTCATGATTGTTCGTTATTTATTGTCGTGACACGTGTATTAATATTATAAATGGAAAGTTTAAATTTTACCGTGCTTTCGTATGTTACTGTTCACGTGTACTGTTCATAGGTTTTTAATGCGGGTTTTACAACTCTTCCCCTCTAAAAGAACAATTCGTCCTCGAATTGAAGAAACGTAAACTGAAAGAAAACATACACGAATTAGAATTGGAAATGAGGGTAAGAAGTCCGTATAGACTCCTCCGTCTCCCAAGTGGCTTCCCGCTCAGGATGATCCCTCCAGAGGATTTTGACGAAAGGAATCGTCTTCCTCCGCATGACACGATTTTGTCGCTCAAGAACTCTCTCGGGTTCTTTGACATATGAAAGATCCTCTCGAATCTGATCAAGTGGATACTGGACAACATGAACTGGATGATAGTTGTATCCTATGAGTAAGGACACATGGAACACGTTATGAACGTGTGATAGCTGAGGCGGTAACGCTAAACGATATGACACCTCACCAACGCGTTCTATGATGTCGAACGGTCCGATGAAGCGAGGACGGAGCTTCCCTCTGATTCCAAAACGTCTAACTCCTCGTGCAGGTGATACCTTGAGGAAGACATGGTCACCTACGTTGAAAGACACATCTCTACGACGTTTAACAGCATAGCTCTTTTGACGAGTACGAGCTTCCTAAAGTTTTGCCTTGGCGACATCGACCTTCTCATTGGTCACTTCAATCATCTCTGGACCTTCAAGCAGTCGTTCGCCCACTTGATCCCAGCATATCGGGGCGCGACACTTTCTGCCATACAACATCTCAAATGGAGCAAACTTGATGCTAGCGTGCCAGCTGTTGTTGTATGCAAATTCTACTAGGAATATATAATCATCCCAGCTTCCTGACCATTCTGGAGCACACGATCGCAACATGTCCTCCAATGTCTGAATAGTACGTTTCGATTGTCCGTCGGTCTGAGGATGAAAGGCAGTGCTGAGCTTAGGTCTGGTGCCCCAAGCTTTCTACAGACTCTACCAGAAACGTGATGTGAAACGGGGATCTCTGTCAGAGATGATTTCTGATGGAGTACCAAAACTCAATATCAGTCATCTCCAGGTCACGAATGATCTTCTTTGCAATCCATATGCCAGCAATCATACCCGACCTTCTGCTTAGAGCATCTGCCACCACATTCGCCTTACCAGGATGATACTGAATGTTGGTGTCGTAGTCCTTCAATAGCTCTGACCATCTCCTCTGTCTCATGTTCAGTTCCTTCTGGGTGAAGATGTACTTGAGACTCTTGTGGTCGGTGAATATGTCACATGATTCACCATACAAATAATGTCTCCAGATCTTCAACGCGAAAACAACTGCTGCAAGCTCTAAATCGTGAGTAGGATAGTTTTCTTTATAAGGTTTCAGCTGTCGTGATGCGTATGCAATAACCTTCCCATGTTGCATGAGAACGCAGCCTAATCCCTTTCCTGAAGCGTCACTATATATCTGAAATCCACCTGAGCCAGATGGGAGAGTAAGAATAGGTGCAGTAACTAAATTCTGCTTAAGATCTTCAAAGCTCTTCTCTCGCTCTTCCGTCCAGACGAATTTCTCTCCTTTCCTCGTCAGCTTAGTCAAAGGTAAGGCTAACCGTGAAAAGTTCTCTACAAACTTGCGGTAGTAGCCAACTAAACCCAGAAAACTTCTAACTTATGTTGCAGATGTAGGTCTCGGCCATTTAGTGATAGCTTCAACCTTGGTAGGATCCATGGTGATCCCCTCGGCATATACAATATGGCCCAGAAATGCCACCTTCGTTAACTAGAACTCACACTTAGAGAACTTGGCGTACAGTTGCTTCTGACGAAGAATCTGTAAGACTGTACGAAGGTGTTCCTCATGTTCCTCCTTAGATTTGGAGAAAATCAGGATGTCATCAATGAACACAATAACGAACTTGTCCAGAAACTCATGGAATACACGGTTCATCAAATCCATGAAGACAGCTGGAGCATTAGTGAGTCCGAATGGCACGACTACGAACTCGTAGTGCCCATAACGCGTACGGAAAGCAGTCTTAGAGATATCCTGCTCTTTAACCCGTAACTGATGGTAGCCGGACCTTAGATCGATCTTGGAAAAATGCATGGCACCTTGAAGTTGATCGAATAGGTCTTCAATACTCGGCAAAGGATAACGATTCCTGATCGTGATCTTGTTCAGCTCACGATAGTCTAAACATAAACGCATGCTGTCGTCTTTCTTCTTCACGAACAGTACCGGTGCACCCAATGACGATGCACTAGGACAGATGAAACCTCGTTCCAGAAGTTCCTGCAGCTGATCTTTTAGCTCCTTAAGCTCTATAGGAGCCATACGGTAATGAGCTTTGGAAATTGGCTCTGCACCTGGTATGAGCTCGATTCCAAACTCAACCTCACGAACAGGTGGTATGCCCAGAAGTTCATCTGTAAATACGTCAGGAAACTCTGACACAATAGGCTGATCTTGGATCGATGGAGACTTGGCGGAAGTGTCATGAATATTGGCTATGAAGCCCTGACAACCGTGTGAGAGCAATGCACGCGCCTCCATGGATGAAATAATCTATACTGACCTCCCTGGCAGGAAACCATGGTGTATGTACTCTGGGGATTTAACATCACCGAAGATAACCCGATAAGTGTGGCAGTCAATCGTGGCCTGGTGTTTGGATAACCAGTCCATGCCCAAAATTAAGTCAAAGTCGCACATGTCCAAAGGAAGTGCGTCAACTCTACGGATCTTGTCGTCAAACTCTAGGGGAAGATCTCTGTACACTTGAGTGATTCGTATAGAGTCCTTAAGTGGCGTGGAAATGCATAAGGCATTATCTAATGGCATCGGGGAAATCCTAACACGTACAACAAAAGTAGTGGACACGACTGAATGCGTCGCTCCAGTATTAAATAGAACACATGCTGCCAAACCATTCATAAAGAGAATTCCGGTGATGGTACCTGAAGTCTTATTCGCTTGATCTCGAGTAGTAGTGAACACGCGACCAGAAGTAGGAGGTGGCTTGGTGTGGGCGTGTCCAGAGGTGCCTTCTATCTCACCCTGACGACAGTCCTTCTGCTGATGGCCTTGTTGACCACACTTGAAGCAACCACCAGTACCTCTGCGACAAATACCCGATTGTCTGCGCGAACAAGTAGGATAGACAAGATGCGTGAATCCTCCAATAGACGTCCTAGTTATTTGAGTGCCTGTTCAAGGATTACATGCATGAGACATGATCGTGGTACATAAACATGATTACATAGAATGTCTAAAATTACCAGATGAGGTAGAACGGTTAGGCTGTGAACCCCTACGGTCCTGATCCCTGTCGTTACCATTGTTCCTGCATTTACAATTGTTGGAGTGTCAAAATACCATAACATAAAATAGTTGAACATGAAAGAAGGTTAATGTAGGGACATGCTGTTGTTCGAGTTGTTAGCGTTGTTACGGTAACTATCGTTACCGCCACGTATCTCAGAACCGGAACGGTCGTTAGTCTGACCGTTTCCCTTGGATGCTTGCTGTTGAGCGGCCGCTGACTTACGGTCATCAGTCTTCTACCTGGAATATATATATTGTTGAACTGAGGTTTATATGAAATGAATAATACTGATGGAAATGAATTGTTTACAATTGGTGATTGACGATACCTCTTCACCGCTCTGTTATCACCGAACTCCTCTCGTTCCTGAAGCATCTCGAGCTTACGGTCTGCATCGACCACCTGTGCCACTGTAGTGAAAGTAGCACATACTTGGTTGTTGGAAACCGAAGTGCGAAGTTCCCAGCAAAACTTCTCAGCCTGCTCCGCAGCAGTTCCTGCGGCTGGACCCAGGAAACCTGCTAACCGGATAAACCTTTGCATGAATTCATTGCTGTTTTCACCAGCAATCTGCCGAATGTTGTGGTAGTTCCTCTTGAGCTTCTCTTGCTCAGCATGTGGAAAGTACTGATTAAGGAAGAGCTCCTTAAACCGGTCTCATGTCAGCTGTGAAACCCAATTGTCACCACTGTTGGACTGCTTGACCGTTTTCCACCACTACAGCACATCACCTTCAAACTTATCACAACCCATTGCATCGAAAATCTTCTCGATGTGAGAAATCCAAGCTTCAGCCTCGTTGGGGTTGTCAGTCTGTTCAAACGAACGGGGCCGCTGTTTGTTAAATCTCTCCAACCAAGTCATAAGAGTAACCGATGGAGGAGGAGGAGGGTTGTTGTGATTACCATGAGCTTGGAATTCCGCCTGAAGTTCATCCCTGATTTCATTGCGAAGTTGGGGAAGTAGGGCTTGCAGAGCTGCATTGACAGCTGCTGTCAAATCTAGAGTATTGTGATTGTTCACCATCTGACAGTTTAAACAACAAATGCAACATAAATTATAAATCTGAAATGAGGTAACATAAGAATGCATGAACAATGTATAAATCAAAGAAGCAGTTTATAATGCATGAAACAATGTAAAAATGCATGATGCAGTTTATAAAACTTTCATATGAACGGGAGTGAACGCCTATGGTCAGTTCACCCAAAAATAAAAACATGGCGCGGTGACGCCAATGGGTCGGTACCAAAGTTAAAAGTTTCAATAAAAGCACATGCGACTAAATAGGGCCAGTCCTGTACCAACCATTACTTAGTCATAAACATGCTACAATGATATGAAGGCATGAACTAAGATGAAAATGAATGAATGCATGAAAACCAACTGTCAGTTCTAGGAAGACACTGGTGACTACCCATAAGTCACAAGTCATTTTTACAGAGCTACAGGTCGAAACCTGGCTCTGATACCATAATTGTAACACCCCATTTAATAGGATAGAGTGCTATAGTAAATTACGGCGTATCATCAAAGCATGCAAGGTAAATGTCTAAACATTCATGACCATAAATAGAAATACCGGAATCAAACATCGGTAGTCTAATAACTCACAAACAAGCAATATAAATACTGTAAATGGAAAGGACTAAACAATGTCCAAAATATGTCAAGTATGATAAAGTAGGAATAAATGCATAAGGTAAAAGAGGCCGGATAGCTTCCAATCCGAATGTACATACTCTAGAGTTCCTACTTCCGTCCTTGGGTACCTGCCGTTTGGGAACATGGAAAAGTTAACGGCTGATCATAACGCTCAGTGCATGGATATACAATAAAGCATGAAAAAACATAGAGTATGGAAGCATATAAAGAATATAAAGCATGAATGGCAGCAGAAATGAATAAGTCCTGGAAAACCTAGTTGTCTGTCATGTTAACTGGTTTTAGTTTTGAAAACATAGCTTATGTTACTTATGAAAATCTGTATTAGTTAATGTACCATAATAGGCAATATAGGTCATGAGGTCAACAACGTGCATGAATACTTGGAGGGGAGACCTCATCATGCAATTAGAGGGGTTGCCTCTAATTAACTGGTCAGTGGGTAGGGGGATCAGCTCCTTGTGAAGGATGCGAGGCACACACCAAATTCACCATGAAATCCTGACTGAAACATGTAACTATGATGCACCCATACGCCCCACATGATAATATAATAATATAGTGGCCAAATAACTGAAAAGGGACGCCACGAGCTATCACTCCGCCGTGGTGAAGTCATAACACTAGTGCCTCTAGTGTTATGGTTATGATACCTCCATAACTGGGTGAAACTAGTCATGCATGTATATGGCTAAGGTAACTAATAAAACATAAGCATTTAATATGTAACTACTGGGGAAAACAGTTGGCGGCATACGAGAAATCCTAATGAAGGAAGAGAATGTCCTTACTGAAGGACGGGAAATCCGTACCTTATGTCCAGTAGAAGCTAACGAAATGATGAAGACTAATCCTCCTTGAGGGATAACACTACATAAGAAATATGGACGTGTATGAGTTGTCTGAATTACATGTGTTTTACTAGTTCCGTGTGTTATTCGCTTGTTATATGTATTCTGTCATGTTTTACAGTTGTACTGAGTATTCTGTAGTTATTCTGATTTTCTGTTGTGTATTATTCATGTATTTGTGTATTATAATACTTGTATTGTAATACTAAGTAACTTTCTAAAAATAACAGGTTTTCATAAATAGTAAGTTTCCAAAAATAGAAAGTTTCCAAAAATAGAAAGTTTCCAAAAATAGAAAGTTCCCAAAAATAGTAAGTTTCCATAATTAGAATTAAGCTGAATTATAAATAATAAATGAAGTTAAATTTGTTCAATACAAGTCATGGTTATAGTTGATTATTTAAATAACTGGTTGATTTAATTAAACTATACGTTATATGATTTTAATTAAAATACATGTTTAATTAAAATGGCTAATTATAAATACCTTTGGTTATACTTGAACTAATTTTAATAAATTAATTAACCTAAATTTTAATATGACATGATTTATAAAAATAGTTTTTATAAAAACCCGAATCCCGAGCCTGTGTTTTAATATAAGCCGAATCAATAAGCTATAAACAAGTCCCACCGAGACCTTGAAAAGGATCTCGGTTGACACTACTTAACAACTAAATATGCAATTATACCCCGACTCAAAGTCGGGGTTCCTTGGTCTCGGGTCCGAACAAACAACACCAACCGAGCACCCCTTGGGGTCTCGGTGGTGTCTCGGCTCCACCAAAAACCGGAAACAAACACACCCCGACCCATGGTCGGGGTTCCCTTGCTGCGCCAACCGAAGACCAACCAAGCCGAGACCTAAATGGTCTCGGTGGTGGTGATCAACAACAAACCGAACACCCTCTTTGGGGGTTTCGGTGCCTCGGCCGAACCACAAACGACAACCAAACTTACCCTTGCCCAAAATTAATTAATCCTAGTTATGAGTTTACATGTTCATGTGATTAATTAAATTTTTTAAACATAGAATCATAAGAAAATAAAATAAAATAAAAGGTTTTTGAAGATACCAATGCGTGTAGAATGCAACGGTGATCACGAATAATTAAACAAACATAAAAATTCGTCCGGTTTGCCCTTTGTTCTTTTTGTGGCCGGCGGCTATGGTGGAAACAATGAGGAAGAGGACAATTTTTTGTAACCTAAAAATATGAGAGAAAATAACTCTCCAGAGTTTTTAATAAAATTGATTTTGGGCCAAAAGGCCCACTTGGCCTCTTTCCTTTTTCTTACGACGGCTATGGGGCCCACATGGGGTAAACCCGTAGTTTTTCGTGTGTTCAATAATTTTCGTGCATGTTCGTGATTTATTATTCGAGATTTTGGTATTCATGATCGTGTCACATTTATAATATTTATGATTGTTTGTTATTTATTGTCGTGACACATGTATTAATTTTATAAATGGAAAGTTTAAATTTTACCGTGTTTTCGTATGTTACTTTTCACGTGTACTGTTCATAGGTTTTTAATTCGGGTTTTACAGATAAAGTATAAAAATGATTCTAGTTTTAACTTTTATAAATATTCTAGTCAATATCACTATTGATAAAGTATAAGCTGAACAAAACATTATGATAAATATTGTCTTAATAATTTTAAGATGCATTTTCAAACCAAAAGTACCAAGTTTTGATACAGATCATACTGTTTTAGAATACGTAACCAAATTATTCAATGTGTTAAAGTTACACACATTCAAAATAAAAGTATCAAGTTTGTTACGCAGAATGACACTTATGACAAATTATTTTTGTTCACTTGGTCCTGCTTCTGTTCCTTCTTCTTGCATGTTTATTGCTTTATCAGACATCAACTTCCTGTGGTTGTTCATTTCATGGAGCAATATTTTTGTTACAATTCTTGCTCTCAAGGTATCAATCCGCTTTCAGTGATCTTTATGATTTTCGTTGTAGATCCCTGTTTGCCATTTACTAGCAGTCTCTCCTTGATACAGCTCCATATGTATCATCATGTATACAGCACAGTCTACTTTCTCTTCTTTTGTCTTCCACTTCATTTGCATCACTGTTGCTTTCTTAATTTTCTTCCGTAAATCTTCTGCTATTAGATGTTGATACGCCATCAGGTGGTTGACAAACATTTCCTTCTGAAACCATAAATATATAAAGATCGTTAGATATGTTTTTATTTTTGCTGATTAGACAAATTTTTCAAAGGTTACTTATCACAAAATCATAATTTTCCTTGTATTTCCTTTCGTATGTTGCATCTGAATCGCTGTTGTCTAGTATCACAGCCTTGAGTTTATCCAGGTCAAAAACTATGACGTAGTAATGCCCATGTGCTATGATTGGAAAGAAGACCTGTTATTTTATCATAAATTTCTTAGAGTATGCCTATTTTAGGATAATATAATAATCATATGAATAGAATCTAATAGACTGTTTTTTTACCAGTCCGACATCCATCATTTGCATGTCTTTGACATTGTGATCCATCTGAATCTCAATCAACTTGCTAAACAATTGGTATTGGGCGTCTAACTTCAAGTCTTTGTCTTTTTTCTTGTCTTGTAGTACTACAGGAACCTGTTCCAATTTTTTTTTTTCAAAATCAAATGTGAGTGCAATATTTAGATGTTATTTTTTTAATTTTATTTAATGTCTTACCGTCATTCCTGTATAAAAGAAGTGGCGTCTCAAATTTTTTTCTTTGAAAGTTTCTTCATAATTCTGGAGTGACACATATGTGTCGATCACTAAAGTTTTAACTTTCATTCTTGGCTCTAGCATCTAGAGACTTCTTTTCATCAGTAGATTATTTGTTCCATCATTGAAAACTACATCCATATGTAATATATCACAAGTAATAATCATAACCTTAATAATGATAAAGTTTTCAAAGTTAAAAGCATCATTTAGATGATTACCATTCATTTTCCTTGTTTCCAAAGATGGTTGATGACAAAAGCTTTTCGTCTACTGTTATTTCAGCCGTTGTGTCTATATTCTTGTTGATGTAGTTTGACCTGAGTAATCTGTACTCTTTTTCAGGTTGCTTCCTGTCGTTTTCGTTTTCTTGGTTTTGAATTTCGTTAATTATCAAGCTATTGCCAGCAGTTCTGCTGGGAAGCTTCTGGCTGGTTTTCCTTCACTCTCTTTCATTTTCTTTCGATTTCTTCTTCAGCTTTTCGTTTTCCTTCATTTTCGTTTTCAGCATCATCTTTTTCTTAATGTTTTGATTCATCATCATCATCATATTCACTATTCAGATTCATCTCTTGTCTTTCCATCATCTCTGTATCATGATAATCTTCAGGTTGATGATTGTCATTATTTTCTTTTTGATTTGTTGGCTTTTCATTTGATCTTTCTTGTTGCCTGCTTGATCCAGCTTCTTCTCTTTTTTTCATCTTGTGTTTGCTGGTTTTCATCATCCAAGACACATTCTTCATCATTGTGCTCATCGGTGTAGTGTGCGTCGTTCTTTCTTCTGCATGAGCTTCTCGTACCAATTCAAGGAAATCTTCATCACCAGAATCTGTTTCACTCTCATCTTTTGGAGGTTTTGGACCATCCTCATCTCCATGATTGCCTTCATCATCGTCATCATTGAAATTGTTGTCTTCAGATTCTGTCGATGATGATGAGTAGTATGGTTCCCGTTCCTCCTCTTTGAAGATTTTTTTCAATTTTTCTTGAATTTCTTTTAGTTTCTCATCAGATCCAACCTTGAATAAATTCTCGTTGATCTTCTCTTCTATCTCCGTTTTTTCTATCAAGATGCTTTCAATGCTCTCTTCAAGCATCTCATAGAGTTCCTGCAATTAATATTAATATACATATTTTAGCATGTCATAAACTTTTTATATATTATATCAATACTGTATATCAGTATTGATAATGTATTAAAATTAACTTGCTTCTATAATATAGTTATTATTGATAATCTATTAAAAAATTTAATATATTATCAATAGTGATAAATTTATCTTAAAGAAAAGTCAACTCTGATGTATTATCAATAGCCATAAAATTAACAAAACAAAAATGAACTTTAATAGATTATCGATAGTGATAATCACTATTGATAATCTATTCACATTTTAACTATCACTATTGATTAAATATTATCTTGATTTTTTCAACTTTAATGTATTATCACTATTGATAAACTATTAAAATCAACTTTAATGGATTATCAATAGTGATAAAACAAACTTAAAAGAAGAATTCTCTAATAGATAATCAATAGTGATAAATTTAACTTAAAGAAAAATGAACTAATAGATTTATGAATAGTTAATATCACTATTGATAATCTATTATCACTATTTGAAATATTACTAGATTAAATATTATGTTAATTTTTTCATCTTTAATGTATTATCAGTATTGATAATATATTAAAATAAACAGTTTTTTAACTTACTTGTTTCTATGCTTCTTCTTCTGCTTCATCCATATCGTCAAGTATTTCTACTTCTCCCATCGATTTGTTTTGAAGTTCTTCTGTTTCTCTTCTTTTTAGGAGACTTGAGTTCCAGCTTCTGAATGTTGGTGTTCGTCTCATCACATTGAAATTCTCTAGGTTTGTATAATGCAAGTATGCTAGCTGTTTCATAAAATATAGAACATATTAATAGTGTGAAAGATAAAATTTAATTAAAAAAATTATAATTTTTTACTTACCATCAAGAAAATCATTGGATCGTCGTAAACAACAATCTTCTTGTTTTTTTCCTCTTATCCCATCCAAGCTTTGATGTACTCACACCGTTTAGTACATGTGTGCACCAGTCTATTTCAGTCACATCATCCCCTTCAAAGACATTATTCAAGACTGTAAATCTGACAGTCGAACTGTTGTCACCACCTGCAAATGTGTTTGAGATCAACGACAAAATGTTCAACCTGAACATGTAGTCCGTGTTTTTTGACTCAATTATGACATCAGATAAAGCTTTCAATGTTAGCTTGTTTACATTGCTGAATTACTATTTCTACGTCTGTATGATTGGGTCATTGTATCCTCTATGTCCTTTTCTTTCCAGCTTCCTGTGTCCCATTGGAATTCCCAGAGTTTGATTCACCGATTTTGGAGTAAACAATATGTCTCCTGTTGGACACTCTATCGTCATTGTGCTTGTGTTCAGTTTGTCCACCACAAAAAATGCCAGTTTTGTTGGGATTTCATATATTGGAAAGTCAATTAGGCATCCAAATCCCATGTCTCTTATAACCTTTTTTCTCTATGCTGTCAATCCCCGCATTGCTTCGAATAAAGGTCTCACGGTTGCACGTGATGTCAATACAGGATGATCTTTTTCTGTTTTCTTTTTGTTCTGTTTCTTATCTTTCTCCTCTTCTTCTTCTTCACTTTCATCATTTTCTTCAACTTCATCACCTCCTCTGCATCTTGATGTTGATGGTGTGTCCTCATTTGTTCTCATGTTTTTCTCAAGTCTTTTATTCAGCACTTCAATATGTCGTTCCCTTCTCTCCAGCCACTCTTTACTTTTCCCAGCTACATCTCTTCCAAATATTTTCTTATAGGTACTTCTTTCTTTCAGTTTTTTTCTTCCACCACTTTGCGTATCTGCGATTAGATTGCAAGTTATTTAAATTTTGTTAGTAATGCCATTATAAGATCCAAATATCAGTGATACATTAAATAAACATAACATTTCACAAACAAATAGGATGCGGTAGTTACTTTGGCTTGTGATTAATGATTATAGATTCAAATAACTAACACATCTAGTATTTGAATAGAAGATGGACGAGAAGATGTTCGTTTTGAATAGTGATTCACTAGTTGTATTAATATACTAGTAACTAGGTATCTAAAGTAAAGACACACTTTGATACATAATAACTTAACATACAAACACCTAATTGCTTTTAATATAATCTA
This sequence comes from Glebionis coronaria, assembly GCA_025667525.1. Lineage (NCBI taxonomy): Eukaryota > Viridiplantae > Streptophyta > Magnoliopsida > Asterales > Asteraceae > Glebionis > Glebionis coronaria. Next base: position 521,965,743 of record CM046879.1, read on the forward strand.
ATCTTTGCATAATTCAATATTATACGCAACAAATGGACATTCACTGCATCATAGCTCAAATTTAGGTGCATCAAACTAACAACGTAACATACAAAATTTTTTAGGAGAGTTGCGTTTTTTCAATGATATGGTAATTTCCGAATCTTGAAGCAAGTAATCATGAACCAAATAATCATAATCTCGCATCAGAATCCCATATCACTTCATTACACATACATAATTTCAAAAAGTAAATATATAAATATAATTACTCACTAGCTTCGGTATTACATGTCTGCTCTTTACAGCTCCACATAAACGATATCTTAAGCCTGTTTTACTCTTCAAGGTAGCTATCGCCAGGATTTCTCTTTCTTTTGAACGCCATCTTCTTGCCAAATAATTGAATCCAATATGGACCAACTTCTTTTCGTTTAGTCTTTTTTATGTAAGTAGCTCAAAATTTTATCTTCGCATCAGTCTGTGATAGATATCAATATCATCAATATCTATCAAAAAGCGAATACGAATGCCAAAGTAAGAGGTCCTTTACTAAAAAGGCTAAACAAAAAAGATTTTGATGCATATTATATTCAATTATTGGGCAAGAAGATGACGTTCACAAGAAAGAGGAATCCTGGTGATACCTACTTTAAAGAGCAAACAGGCTTAAGATGTCGTTTATTAGGAGTTATAAAGAGCATATATGTGATACCGAAGCTAGTGAGTAACTATATTTATGATCCAATTTTTTTAAAACACATAGTAAAAAAGGCAAGTATAATCCTATTTATCAAAAGCTCAAGCCACATCTAACCTAAATGTATATAATATGTTTCATTAATGTGTTCAAATCAACTAGCATTCCTAATTTATTAAAATTACCCAAATCAAAATGCTAGTTTAAGAAGCAATTTTTAAGCAATTAGTGGCAAATAAAAGGAGCATGTTACTTTTTGTCATTATTACATATTTTTCACCGTCTAATGCTTTATCAATAGTGATAAAGCACTTATCACTGTTTTATAAACCACATATTCTAGTGATAACCCTCTAATCACTATTGATAATCCTCTTAAAATTGTTGTTAAGTTGCTATTTTAAATATGTTTAAACCTACTTATCATTGTTGATAAACCAAAGTTTTATCAATATTTTTTTAGATTTTTTTTCTGTAATGCTGTATCACTAGTGATAAACCACTTCTCCTTGATAATCACAACTATTTTTTTAAAACCTTTTTCTGTAATGTTATATCACTATTGATAAACCACTTCTCGTTGATAATCACAGTTTTGTCTATTTTTTAAAAACCCTTTTTCTATAATTCTATATCACTAGTGATAAACAACTTCTCGTTGATAATCACAGTTTTAACTGTTTTTTTAAAACCTTTTTTGTAATGCTATATCACTATTGATAAAGCTCTTATCACTGTTGATAAACCAAAGTAACAATAATTTTTACTCTTTAATTGTATATCAATAGTGATAAACCACTTATCTCTCGTTATAAGCTACAATTTCTAGTTGCAAGCCTTATTATTGGTTTTAAGCCAAAAATCATCATTTAAGTTGATTAAATCAATTATAATCAAAATAAGCATGTTAATCTTCTCAAAAATCATCAAAATATCATATAAATCATCAATTTAACAGATTTAATCATGAAAAATTTAAATAAGCATTTTAATCTTCATAAAAATCGTATAAATATCATATAATCAAACTCATAAGCATGCATGTAATCATCTTAATATCTTCTAAATCAATTAAATCATAATAATCATAATTAAAACTCAAAATCATCAAATTAAAACTATAAAATGTTGTATAAATTGAACAAATATGTTTTACCCTCTACTTTTGTTTTTCTCTCGTCGATTTTCACCGTATTTTTGCTTGAATCAGATGCAACGTTCTTCTGTTCTTTCATTTTTGTGAGATTTTGAAGGTTTTTTTATGGTTTTTTTTGATGATTTTTAGATGATTTTAGTCAGAGAAAGTATGGGGGAGACAATTTGTTTCTAGAGAGAGAGAGAGAGAGAAGTGTGTGTTTTTTATTTCGAAAAATGAGCGGAGTGGTTACGTTTTAATTATTGTTACATTTTCACTCTTTCACTCAAGTTTGCAAAGTTAACAGTTTTGGTCCCTCCGAGTTTTTTATCATTTTATCTGGTCCCTCCCAATGGATGACCCAGATTGAGCCCTTGGTTTCCACCAAAATATAGGTTTCTTTAATAACCGGACTCTTCTAGCCATCCATTACCTAAGATTAAAAAAACACGGATGGACCATTTTTGCCAAAATGTTCAAAATTTGCAAATAAGCGGCGGAAGGACTAAATTATAAATATGACGAAAATTGGTTATCACAAGTGATATTTCGTTACTGATAAAAACAATAAAATATCACTAGAGATAAATCAATGAAACATCACTAGTGATATTTCATTAGGATATTTACTGCGTAATATCCCAGTGATATTTCATTGATTTTCGCTAGTGAAATATCACTAGTGATAAATCATTACTCCGTCATATTTACAACTTTGGTACCTCCGTGTTTTTTTTTAAATCTTAGGTTAATTTTCACTATTAAATCAAAAATAAATGAAGGGTGAAAATTTGTCCCTTAGTTTCTATCAAAAAACAATGATGCAAAATAACTTTTCTCGTGAATATATAATTATCACATTGATAAAAAAAATGACTTTGTCGAAAATGTCTTTTTTTTTCTTTTTTTTTTCCTCTTTTGTAATTACAATTTGATAATTTCACGTTATATTTTTAACGTTATATATTTAAAATACTTATCTTAATATTCCCACATCATTTATTATCTGCTGTTAAATAATTTCCACCGTTATACGCATATTTAAGAAGAAAATAGAAATAAAGTCGCCCTCAAATCAATTACATTTGTATTTCTTTCAACTTTGTCAAAAACTTGATACAGGTTAATGGAAAAGGTCAAGTTCTGTTCTATATGTAGTGAAAATTAAACAAGTAATCCGATGTCGTCCAGCGGTTAGGATATCTGGCTTTCACCCAGGCGACCCGGGTTCGATTCCCGGCATCGGAACAATTTTTTTATTGTTACACAAAACTTGCGGTCCTCGGGCCACAGCTGTAGCAAACTCATGTTTATGGCAGAAGATGATGGGTCATAGCTGAACCATGACCTTGGAAAAAAAAACCCAAAAGCATCAAATCTCATGTGTCAAACTCAGAAGCATAAAAAACGTGAAAATGGTGTTACACAAAGTGGTTTGTTTCTGTCTTAAACATATTGTGTGGTGTTCTGCAATGGAAAGTTGTGATTCAATTTCAACCTTGCATTCTCTTTTTATAGTTTTTATCTCATTTTTCTTCTTAATTGAAAAAGTATTTGATATCATACGACCTTCATTCCCATGCATTCCACATGTTACCGAACCTCTAGAGCTAGTCGTAGTAATTACCGTAAGCTAACCAAACGCCACTACGCTAAATCCTTAGTAACAATATTTGTTGAATACTCGACCAAATGAAATATTGCAAGTTCAGACAATAAAATCATATCCAACTGTATTCAGCATCCTCTTTTCTTCCGATTATGTGATTTCCATCATTTCATATCGAATATTCAGTTGTGAAATGCAATACAAAATACAATCCTTAGATTCTACCGTCTGACGGACAATGAGTTACATATACACAGTCGTCGTTGAGGGTGGGCGGCCGCCCATGGTCCAAAAAATTTTATATGCCCGTTAATATGTCCCGTGAACAGTCATATACCACACATATGTACATATTTACTCGGGGATGGCCCTGTACATATACTTCACATCTTGACTAACAAAATTAGACCCATGGGATATAACAAAAAATAAACGATATAAATACTAAATCCATTTATTGTGTCGTGATTTATACTTGATATTAGCACTGATACGACTTATCAGCCTAATAGTGTCAAGAAGTACTAGGATTCATCATAGATGTGTCATGGGATATTAGCGGTGTAAAATATATATCATGTCTGATTCGACAAGAGTTTGTTCCTAGTAACCATCATGCTAGATTTTAAGTATAAGAGTAAGTAACAATGTACTGCAAGTCTGCAATATATCACGATGGATACTTACGGAGATACTAGCCGATTGAATGGTTGAAATCTTCTTGCATTATGAGCCACAAGATCCATTATCCCTGATAAGAAAGGACGTCATGTTTGTCGAGATAGCTATATTCGTAGACTGAATTCATTATAAATACAAGTAAAGTGTTTGTTATCTTTACAAGCAAAGAAATTAGATTTAAAGATAAAAAAAAACATGGAGAGTTTTCAATTTTTACATGTATTGGGGCTGCTTCTTTTTTTTATAACCTGTAGTTACAAAATAAGAAAAAGTAACAACACAAAAAAAGGTAACAAGCTTATAGCTCCTGAACCATTGGGGGCACTGCCTTTTATAGGTCACCTGCATTTTCTAAGAGGTCAAGCTCCTATAGCAAGGATACTGGGAAAAATTGCTGATGACTACGGCCCGGTGTACTCTTTACGGCTGGGTAGTCGTCGAGCATTGGTGGTGAGCAGTTGGCAAGAGATCAGAGAATGCTTCACCTCCAATGATAGAAACTTTGCAAATAGACCAAATATGGCAATTAGCCGGCACATGGTCTATGACAATGCTGGTTTTGCACTAGCACCATACGGACCGTATTGGCGAGAGATTCGAAAGCTAGTCACTTCTGAGCTCTTTACAAGCCAAAGTGTTGAAAAGTTCAAGAACGTTCGTGATTCAGAAGTCAAGAGTTCCATTAGCGAGATCAAGTTACTGTCCATGAAGAGCGGGGACCAAGCCTTTGTAACGGACATGTACAAATGGTTTGAGAACATAACGTTCAATATAATTATACGAATCTTAGCAGGGAAAAGATTTTCTAACGGGTGTAATGATGAAGGGAATAATGAAGACTCGCATGTAAAACAAGCTATAACGAAAGGGTTATACATTAGTGGCCTTTTTGTTGCCTCTGATTTTTTTCCATATATGGAATGGATGGACATTGGAGGGCATGTGAAATCGATGAAGCAAGTGGCGAAAGAGGTTGATACTGTCATTGGAAAGTGGCTGGACGAACATATTGAGAAGAGAAAAGTGTGTGATAGCCATAAAGAAGACGATTTCATGGATGTGATGCTGTCAAACTTGCCTAAAGATGCTAAGCTCTTTGGTAAAGGTCGTGAAACCGTCATCAAGGCGACAACAATGGTTGGTAACCTACTTTTTGCTATCACATTTTCAAGTTACAGTCATGTCCGGATTGCATAAACAGATTAGTATTGCACTTTTAGATCACAAATAATCAGATAACTGGTGTAAGTTACAACCAAGTATTTGCTATAAATAATTTCAAAATTGTAATGCTAAATACCTCTGACAGTAATTTCAAAATTGTAATGTCCGGTTTCTTCGACCAAGTATTTCTATTACAATAATTTCAAAATTGTAATGTGCGGTTTCTTCGACCCATTTCTTAATCGTTCTTAACTACGTTAAACTAATGATTTTTGTAGATTCTCATGTTGACGGGTTCAGAAAGTACTGCTCTGACAATGACATGGGCACTCTCTTTACTATTGAACCACCCCAGCATTCTAAAAGCAGCCCACAAAGAACTTGACATCCATGTAGGAAGAAAGAAATGGGTCGAAGAATCAGATATAAAAAACCTAACGTATCTGCAAGCTATAGTCAAAGAAACACTCCGAATGTACCCACCAGGTCCTTTAGCAGGGCCTCATGAAGCCATTGATGACTGCCATATTGGGGGCTATCATGTCCCCAAAGGGACTCGTCTAATTATGAACGTATGGAAGCTACATCGTGACCCACAAGTATGGTCGGATCCTGATGAGTTTAGACCAGAGAGGTTCCTAGAAAAACACTCAGACATAAATTATCAGGGTCAGAACTTTGAATACATTCCATTCAGCACTGGAAGGAGAATGTGCCCTGCTACTTCATTTGCTTTGCAAGTGGTTCACTTGACACTTGCTCGGTTACTTCAAGGGTTTGATTTGTCAACACCAATGTGGAAACCCGTAGATATGACCGAGGGATTAGGCATTGCCTTGCCGAAGGTCAAACCACTTGAAGTTAACCTCATTCCACGCCTTTCACCAGAGCTCTATCAAGACTTATAGACATGATCATACCGATCAGATGCATATGAAATTATAAGAAATAAGAACCCAGTTACTTCTGCTTTGATGTAATTTTATTATATAATTGTTGAAAGTTCAGTTCTGATGCACTTTTAAACTAGGGTAAATCCTATGCATAGAATTGCAGTATAAACTCAATGTGGTTGTAGTATTTCTTTAGATATCCAATATATATGTTAATAGAAATCCCCAACTCTACAAATGACAAGAAATAACTTGGTTGATCCACAAGCTCAAGGTGTCAATGAATTAGGAAGAGCGAAACGAATCAAAACCAAATGATACTTACATAACTCTTGATATTGTTTAATGGGTAAACTGCAATTTTTGTCTGTATAGTGGCTCAAAATTGCGAGAAAACCACTTAGACGAAAAGTCATGAAAAAGCGCTCATAAACTTCCTATTTTGGTGCGGAAAATACCCTGAGACGTTAAATCTAACAATTTAGTCGTTATCTCTCTCGCATGCCATGCACGTGAAGGCATATTCGTCCTTTCCCCTCATCCCCTTAACGACTTACGACTAAACTTATATCCCCACTTTGATTTCCCAAGAACACCACCACCGCCACCCATCTCACACTGGAAGTGGCAAACGAGCAAAAGGTAATCAGTCATCGTGTATTCATAATCGATGATGTTGTAGGCACTGAACTGTGAAAAAATTTGCTTTCTCAGAAAGGATACTTACCTTTTAAACTGTCATCTACTCTAAATTTGATTGAATTTATACAACGAAGCCCCTTTGCTATGCGCTCGACATGAAGTGTCATCTTTGTGTTGCTATGTTGTTGGAGTATGTTTGTTTATACAGTGTTTGCAAATTCTGTTAGAAATATATTCATTATCGAAAATATTGGATCATATTGTGCTAGGTCAAACGTAATAATAAATCCGGATTAAGCTTTACGTTTTTTGTGGATCAATTTATAGCGCAATGAACTTTGAAGTTAAATCAAGTCAGTGGTGAAAGTACTTATTCAATATTTTGAGATAGGTAAATTTTGATGATCGGAAAAACACGAGCTTGCGTGGCAAGTAGTTATCGATGTACGAGCTAGAATATTTTAGGGCTTAGAAGGTGTTTTCTTCAGCTTGTTTTTTCATAACCCTTCTTCATTTGGCTTATTTTACAGTTATGACCTTATTTTTCTGTTTTAGTTTGTAGTATGCTCATTAGCTGAACAAAATAAGCTCATACCTATATTTGTATTGAAATTTCAGAGTAGTGACGGTTAAGGGATTTGTTGACTACTCTACTTGTTACCCCATATTTTGGATATTGCACAACTAATTTGATTTGAAATCTTAGTTGTCACAAAGTTACAAATAGTACCTGATTATGCTATTTGTTTCTCTTTATGGTATTGCAGCGCGTGAAATTGAAGTTACATCAAGTCAGTTCGTGGTGAAAGTACCTATTCGAATTCTGAACTGAAGTTTAAGGCCTATCGAACTGATCATGGTTTAACCTTTTGTAAAAACGATTCCTTCAAGCCCTCGATAAACTGGGAACAGTCTGCCATCTTTACCTAACCAAAGACCACGCCATTTTCCTTTCCAAGCCATTGCTCAGTTTAAGAAAGAAGCTCTCTTTTGAAGACCATCGTATCTTTAGCCAAAATGATGACAGGATCTTCTTCAGTTGACCTTTTACTTCTCCACCCAGCACTTCGCAGCATTGTTACCATTCATATACAATTCGGTGGCTCCCTTAGTGACACTGGTGGCCCCTCCCACTGTCAATCGCCTACAAATTAAGCTGGTTAAGAAACTCCCACCTCATTCTAATCAAGGAATGTCGTTTTTTACTTTTGAAACCAAATGCTATAGATCTGCTGTCATTCAAGATGTCCCTATTTCGAAACCGTTGTCACGGGCATATGTTCTTGAACTTCAAGCTGCATTAGATATGGCTCAGGATTTGCCTCAGACTTTAGTACGAGTTCCGGATATGAATCAGTTACAGAACTTTGTGGACCTTATGAAACATGTTGGTGATGTGCTGAATGTTTCTATAAGTGAATATGGTGACCTACATGGCTACATCTGCAAATTTCGACTAGTTTGATCACACTTGGAGCAGAGTTTGGAAACTGAAGGTTATTGGAGAACAAGCACAGTTTCCATCTTGTGATGATAATTTGAGTGGTCAGACTCGAACACGAAGACCTATTGATAGGGGTGATGCAATGACTTTTGCAGGTGAGTGTGAATCATTTTTTTAAGTCGCTGCATGTAACAGTGCTAAACCGGGTTATGCTTTTTATGGGATTGTGCAACAGGGTGTCTTTTTTAACTGTGGTGTTTCAGTTTTATGTACCTAGAGCTTGCCAAACTGCTAAGTCTATTAGTCTGCATTGCCGTCTTCCTGTACTTGACTCTGTTGCTGACTGAAAGTTAATGCAGACCGGTTTTATTACTTTTTTTAGATTGATGCATGATAGGTTCTGAGTATTGATCAACTTCTGTTTTTGGTATTCTGGTTGCTAATGTTTAATCGTGGGATGTATTAAATCACGAGTTTTCTTGCAATGTTAGACTGTGTACACTTATATGTCTAAATTTCCAAAATATTGTCGACCCTGGCTTCGGCATTTATTCTCAATTCCTAAAGAGGACAAAGGTTTTTAACAGTAATTATCTCCAAGTCCTGGTGAGAAAAAAGTGTGTATCTTCTCAAGTAAGCTGCAAGAAGAAAGTAAGTTATGAAGTGTCCTTCACTTATATGCACTCATTTCGCAACTCAATTAAGTACTCGTAGGAATGAACACTTGATCTAAAATGTTTATTGCTAAAGTAAGAAGATTCTACATCAGCAAACCGTTATATATGCTAAAACTACCCTGAACAAGAATTATGAGACAAGAACTGTTGAAAAGTTGTGTTGTGTTATGGCAAGTCCGTAAGTCTTAAGGGGCTTAATGTGTAACTAATTCTATTGTTTATAGCCATTAGGCCATGTTTGCTTCTTTGTGCATTGTGTAGGGACCAAAGGTGGCTTCTTGGAATCTCATTGTTGACTGACCATCTACACACAATGATCTCATCACTCTCTCTCTTATCTCTCTCTCAAAACCTTTTCCTCTCAAATCTTCATTCCTGCTACTCATCAAATCATCACATAAAGTAGAACCAAACGTTAAAGATGTAAACGTTTGGTTCTTAGATTAGCTTAGATTAGTGTAATTTGTTTGATCTTGATGTATTTCAGATAGCATCCGTTTTGGGGACTATCTTCTCTTTTGTATGTAGAACAGCATCCATTTGGGGACTGTTCAGGTTGTTTGTTTATTAAAAAGGTTTGAGAAAGTTTCTGGTGTTTGATTTCATATTTTTTACATGGTATCAGAGCTATTGGCTCTGTTCTTGGGATAAATCTTTCTAAATATAGTGGTTTTTGGTCATTATATCACAGATCTTTACTTAATTTGTTTTTTAAAATTTTAGGGTTTCAAACTTTTTTGGGGATTTCTCAAATCTTGGCTTGGGTACTACTTTTCTGGTGGTTAATCGTTGATTGACGGTACTAATTTTACAAATCTTTGATTTATTTCGAAAAACCCTAAAATCAGAAATTAGGGTTTCTCGATTGGTAAGCTTTAATTCTTTATTTACTTGTTTTTCTAACCTATTGCAGCGGTTCTTTGCTCTTTGGAGGTGGATTTGTTGTTATCTAAAATTTTAAATTAGGGTTTGTGAAACCCTAATTTATAATTTTTGGGGCTTTTTGTTTTGGTGACTCTATTGGTGTTAGTTGCCTTAAATTAGGGTTTGTGAAATCCTAATTGCTGATTATTGAGGTTCTTTTGATTCTTGGTGGTTTCTGTAGAAACTAGAAGGGGGGGGTGAATAGTTTCTTATATTTACTTGTTAAAATGTGGTTTCCAAAAATCTTTTTTCAAAAACTTAGGCTTGAGGAAATATGTGAAATCTTCTTATGCACAATATGAACAATGATAGTGTAACTAAACTAATACTAACAAAAATATATCCACAAAGAATAAAGAATGATAGTGTAACTAATCTAATACTAACACATGTATATGCATAAAGAATAAAGAATGTAAAGAGTTAAGGGTAAAGAAAGATCAAACCGAACACCAAGGATTTATAGTGGTTCGGCAACGAAGCTCACTCCTCGTTCTTACTCCACTCCTCGAGTACTCCTTACTCGAGAGTTCACTACACAACAAGCTCCTTATGGTGGAGAAAACCGTACACGTCGCTTAACCAATTTTCGACTCTAAGCTAAAAGTCGAGCCCTAATCGTAGATAGGACCAATCTACACAACTATACTTAGTACATACACAACTTCCAAATAGACACAACTATTTGGATCTTCACAACTATGACACAACTACAAATGTATAAAATTAGATCTTCAATGGATCTTTGGTGGTGGACTCAACACTTCACAAGGATAGTGTTCTTCTCTTTGCACTTGGAGAGGAAGGGATGGAAGAACAAGATTCACTTCTTAAACAAGTAATAATCAAACAAATGATCAAAGATTTGAGTGATTAAAGAAGGGGTTTGAATCTGGAAATAAATGTGCAAAAGAGGTGAGATGAAAAGCTGAGAATGGTCCACTATTTATAGGACAAAGGAGCCAACGGCTAGTTCTGCCCGCGGTACCTTATCTTAGCCCGCGGTACCTTATCGATAAGGTACCGCCTAGGTGCTAAGGTACCGCCGGACTAGACTTCGCTCCTTTTTGTCCTTTAGTGGTGGAGGTCTTATCTGGATATAAAAAATATCCTGAAAGGATATTCTTAACCAAATAAGAATATGCCATTTTCAAATTTCAAATAATTAATTTAATAAAACATTTTCTTAAAAAGAAAGTTTAATAAAAACTTGTCACACTTAATAAAAAGTGAGTTTTAAGAAAAGATTAAATCACTTGATCACTTGATTAAGGTTAGTACTTGTTTATCCATACCTTAAGTGAAAATGGGTAAAATGAAAAATACTTGAACTCAAGAATTCATTTTTCGTTGTTTTCGTAAATGCTTGTTTTTACATATTGTCGTAATCAAAACAAGGCGAGACCGAAAAATGCAAGTAACGTTTTTAGGCATTTATTGCATTAACAGTTTCTTTTCGTGTCCTCTATACTATCTGTGTCTCTTGACTAAGTGCATCAAGAGCACAAGTAGTTTTCATTGGTTCCGCTCTTTAAGCACTGTAAGTTGCTTGTTCTCTCTTTATCATTGATCTAGTTAAGTCGGTGCAAACGGGTTCGGTGAACACCTTGGCCCTCCAGCTTGACTTGTGTGGATACCTGCTCTGGCCAACCCCAGTCCACTAGCTAGTATTGGTGTGTTGAGGTTCAAGTCTTTTCTTTCATCTCTTACCTTTTTGTTGAGTTTTTTGTTGTTGTTTGTGCTTATCTGCTTTGTGTTTATCTGTTTGCTATCATGACTACTCCTAGTCCTGATTTAATTAGTTCTTTAGATGCTGGTAACCCTTTATGTTGATGCAAAAGTTGGTTGATCCTTGCTAGACCCGAATTAGGCTTAATTCGGGTTGGCTGGGCTCCGACTCCTGCACCAAGTGAATCGTTTGGTTGGGATCCTGCACACTAAACATCACGCGTTAGGCTTACCGTGGGAATGTTTCCCACGATTAGACTCCGGCGTGAGAGTAAGTAATCGATTTAGGGTTTATGTGAGTTTAGAGTATAAGTCGTAATACCTTTGTGGAACCCTTGAGGGTTCCTTTTATAGGCAGTGGAACCCTAATGGGCTTTCACTGATGCTTCGGCCCCAAGGAAGAGATAACCACCAGAATTAGAATGATTGTTATCTTCTAATTCTGGTAGTGAATATCCTCTTCCATTGGGATAAAGATATTCCTAGACAGAATATTATTCTGTCTAACCCTATGTCGTCCATGTCGGCCGCACCGGGCCGTGGGCCGCACACATGTGTGCGGTTACTGTTCATCCAAGCCCATACGCCTGAATGACATTATTCCACCCATCTGTGATGGGCCGGATACGGGTAGTACCCATGGGCCGGGTTCGTGACCCGGTTGGGGACTATACGTCATCATGTCCCCCCAGTCTAGTTGTTACAACCAGAGGTGTAACCTCTAGACTACCAAGATGCTCCCCGGACGTACCAAGGAAACAATAGGGAGTGATAAGTTGTCCAAGAATTTGTATTGGCCGCACGTGGCAACCTGGCTTAGAAAATTATTTCACCAATACCTCAACCGCATATAGCGACCGAGACAAATTAAATATACCATTAAATGTCTGGTCTTACGTAAGAGCCGCATAACCCGACATTAATAACTGTTCATCTGACTTGTTTGACTGACAAAAGTGCAAACAGTCAGAACCTTGAGCAGTGCAAACATTTGAGTCAGAAGTGACCTGTGGGTCCCGCCTGACGTTTCACTTGCCACTTGCCCCCTAGCCACACGATTAAGAATAGTGGCAGACACGTGTCACACATCCAACGAGTCGTGACCCACGAGGCAACCCTATAAATAAGCCACCCCCACGGTTGTGTGAAACACACAGTTATAACCTCCATTTCTGCCATTAAAGCTTTCCTCTTAGCTTGAACCAAATACGCACGGATCCCTTCACACGTAGGTTAGAACACCACGTCCTTACACTTTTTTTAGTAATGGCTCATAGAAACAACCCTACCATTGGATCCGTGCTGAATGTCATGACCCAAGACCAATTAAACCACTTTTGTACAAACTATTTCATCCCTACCAACCTACACCCCTCACTTCCTGGCGCTGGAGACCTCATAACTGAGGCTCCGGAAGGTAAGATTGGCCTGTACACTCGACTCTTTGATGCGGCTAATTACCGCATCCCCTTCACCCATTTCCTTGTAGATCTGTTAGGATACTATGATGTACATATTAGTCAGCTCCACTGCATAGGTGCCTGTAAGATTAGTCAATTCGAGATCCTCTGCCGTGCTAGGAGAATCCCCCCAACAGTAGAATTATTCCGGCTCTTTTATGTTCCCAACATAGTAAACGGTTGGGTATCTTTCAAGAAACGATCCTCTAACAGTCCCCAATCACACAACAAACCAATAGATTCATTGAAAAACTGGTACGACCACTACTTTTTCATTGACGCCGTGGTATGGCCGGGCGATTACACCTTCAGAACTAGGATACCCCACGACCCCAAGCCGCACACAAGTACATACAACCCCCGACATTCCCAAGAATTAGATCTGAATAGGACCGGGTTCCATAGAAGCCTTCCCGAGTCATTCCTATGTTTACTAGGGATTAGTCGTAATTACTTTGGTCCATCCAATAGGTATCCCGTATTTTGGAGAAGGCAGGGTGAAGGTAGGCTAACATCCGTACGTAAAAATGTATTCCATTATTTGATAAATAGCTAACATATGTTGTTTTGTGCTGGGCAGAAATGAACTTCTTTGGACTTTTACGTCAGGGCGACCCAAAGCTTGTACCGGAGGGTTCCCGTCCTCTCCGTGAGAATGAACGACCCCTTCTTGAGCATACCCGAAACGTGACAGTTGCTCTCGAAGCCGTGCCAGATCCCCACTCCGACGAGGAAGAGCATGGAGATAATGGTGGTGGTGGTAACCACATGCATGAAGGAGGAGCCGGGCCCTCCTCGCCGCATAGGGAACAACAGGGAGATAATATTGAGTTAACCACCTCCAGCCTTCGCCGGATGATGGGTGATGATGATGAAGAAGTACAACAAGTCAACCTGGAAGAAGAGGAAGAAGAAGCGGAAGAAGAGGTCGAGGAGGAGATCGACGAAGCAACAGCTCAGCCCGTCGCCAGGCGTACCCGAAAAAGAAGCAACCGAGCGAGGATAACTGCTTCAGTTGAGATTGGCGAACACAACGCTCCTGCCAAGAGACTTCGCGAAGACCACCCCTTGTACCAATCTGTCGGGAGTGCTACTCAGGGTTCCGAGACTATCCGGGCCTCACATGTCGATCCCGTCACTCAGATTGCCCCAACCGCCTCCGAAGTAGCAAGAAACGACATGTAAGACTTCATCCTAATATGTAAGAATGGCAAATTTCCTTGTAGGCAATACTTAATATATTTCTCAATACTTGTTACACATGGACAACCAGACTGGTGTCGCGCCTCCCTCTGACACCCAAATTGATAAGGGGAAAGGAAAAGAAGTGGAAAGAAACCCTACGACCCCCACAAAGTCCGGCCCTGTATTTGAAAAAGGTTCACCCACAGCCTCCCAAGACCTCCCAGCGTCCGGCCCCCCTCAACCGTTCAATCCTGTATGGAATATCACAACGGCCTCACGACTGAGGGACGCCGATGAGTGCCGGGAGTACCTCAACAATTGCATACCACCAAGCTTGGTGCGAGAGGTAAATGCGCTCAGTCATGCAGACTTGGCGGATGAGTATAATGGTGCCTTGGTACACCAAATGGCGATGGGTACCTCGATGAAGGTAAGGTTTGAAGCCGCACTTGGGCATGTTGACTCTCTCAAGAGGAAAGTTGGACGGAGGGAGAAGATGATTGTAGATAATGAAGCTCAAATTGCCGACCTCCAATCCCAACTGGCCAGCGCCGAGGCAACCATTAAAAGGCAGGCAGCCTGCGCGAATGAATACGACCAACAAGTGGCCAATCTTGAGTCACAACTAGATGTTGCAACCACCAAGGTACATATCCGTGCCGCACCACCCATATTCTAAAAGAAATATATGCTAACACTTTATTGCTTATAGGTAGCTACGGCGGAATCTTCTGCCCACTCGTACTCCAGCCAGGTAGACGTGTTTAACAAGAAACTAGAAGACGCGCACCTGGCCGTCCAAAGCATGGAAAAAGTACAGGGGGAACTTGCTGATGAGAGGGCTGTCATCCAAGAGCTGAAAGAGGCATTTGCCCAAAAAGAGTTGATGATTGATGCCCTCACCGCTGAGCGTGACAATGTGTTATGCCCCCAACTGCTAACAGCTATTGCCGGCCGTAGGTGGATGGTCGGACATGGAGCACGCCTGGCCGTCATGAAGGTCCTAGAGGCCCCGGATTTTGTGCAACAATTTGCAAGCCTTGTGTCCGATGGTATTGACCACGGACGTCACGAGGGGATGGTTGAGGCCGTTGAGCTGATTAAGAAAGGAGAAAACTTTACCAATCATGCCTTCTTTAAGCCTGAAGCTGCTAACAAGATGACTGCTTCCATGGCCGCGATGCGGGATCTGCACTATCCATTCTTAGATGAGCTGGAGGCCACCAAAGATGCGTCAAATATAGAAATCATGGAAAGGCTAAGTCTTAGTGCGTCCTCCCGTGCTTCCTTCACTCCATCGCCCAGCCACCTGACGCTCCCAATATACGAGGACGTAACCAGGATCGTGCTTCATGAAGAACCCTTAAGTGTGGTGCTGGAGAGGAATGCGGCTCAAGCCCAGAAGCGGAAAGAAAGTGATGAGTGGTTGTCGTGTCTGGTCGAGGAACAAGAGGAAATGGGTAAGTTTTTCCCCCCTATGTAGGATGCTCCTACTTTATGATCCCTTTCAGACACTTTGGTTTGTAACCTCTGAATATTGTTTCTATTCGTCCGTGTATGTACACGGCTAACAACATTTGTTGTTTTTTTTTTGTATAAGTCCGTGAGTGACCACGGCAATTTTGTTATTTATTTTGGAAACTTGTGTATTTTGACTGTGTTAAATATTGTACCTCAATACCGCATGATATATCACGTCTTACACACAAAGAAAATACATACAAGTCTATATTTTACTAGACATGCGACGTGTGTCTTTACTATGCGGAGCGCTGTGCGACTATGGCATATGAAACTTACCCCAACGTCTTGTGAGTAAGGTGTCTAGTAAGGATACATGATCCGTGCGGCTGGGGTTGCATCCCTCTTACGCGGCAAGTTGAATTAGTAGGTTCACTTAATCCTCTTACCCCGCCTGGAGGCGTATAGTACATGTACAGTAATTTGAAAGAATGCATATGAATGAAACATGGCATATTATAATACAAGTAAAATTCATACGACTAACAAAAAATCTAAAAAATAATTTGCACGAAACAGGCCGTGGAGCTAGCTAGGCACCACGGCATTTTATTAGAACATTTACACTTTTGTTTGAACAATGATGACAAGTCCTAGAAAACAAGAAAGGAAACTAAACAGACATAAGAAAAAACAAAAACAGATAGACCGCATGGTTCTTTATTAAGACCGCATATAGCGAAGTACCCATGCGGAAGCCGTAGCTTTCAAAGATAGCACCTTTTGAGATTGGAGATGTTCCATGTGCGCTCTAGGTCGCGGCCATCCATGTCACGTAACTTGTACACGTCTCGTCCCAAGGCTTCAGTGACTTCATACGGTCCTTCCCATTTAGGGCCCAGCTTTCCTGTATTCTCCGCTCGACTTGCTTCGTTAGCACGATAGACGTAGTCTCCCGGTCGAAAAGAAACACCCTTGACCTTGGCGTCATAATAAGCCTTCATCTTAGCCTTGGACTTAGCCTCATTGATGGCTGCTATTTCCCTCTTTTCTTCCAACAGATCCAGGTTGATTCGCAGCTGTTCATCATTTGTGACGACATTAACCTCCGCCGTGCGGATGGTAGGCATCCCTATTTCTGCTGGTATAACGGCTTCAATGCCGTAAGCCAATGCAAATGGAGTATCTCCGTTGGCTGTTTTGATCATAGTTCTATGCGCCCATAGTACATGTGATAACTCATCGACCCATTTGCCACTTCGTTCATCCAGACGCGCCTTGATGCCATTCCCCAAGCTTCTATTTGCCCGTTCGACAAGGCCATTTGTCTGCGGATGCTTAACAGATGCGAAGCGCCGCTTGATGTTCAATGATGCACACCAATCTTTGAATGGGTTGTCTGTGAACTGCTTGCCGTTGTCTGAGATGATTTCTCCTGGTATACCAAAACGCCACACAATATGTTCCCAAACAAACTTCTTAACCTGTTTGCCTGTGATAGACTTGACTGCCTTGGCCTCTATCCATCGTGTGAAGTAGTCCATCGCAACAATCAAGAATTTAACTCCCCCCGCAGCTACAGGAAATGGTCCTGCAATGTCGATTCCCCACTTATAGAATGGCCATGGGGACGTGATAGGTGTAAGTTCCTGTTGCGGGTGCCGCGGCACTGGCCTATGCACCTGACAATCACTGCACTTGCGAATCATGTCGCGCGCGTCTCTGTGCATGGTAGGCCAATAGTATCCTGTCCGTAAGGCTCTAGCTACCACGGACCGTGGACCTGCATGCATGCCGCACAATCCTTCATGTATGTCACTGATTACGTATGCGGCTTGCCGTGGTCCCATACACCGCAGCCATGGCTGCAAGAAGGAGCGCTTGTAAAGGATGCCTTCTCGAAGTTCGAAATGCTGCGACTTCCTTCTGATGCGCCGTGTTGCTTTTTCCTCGTCTGGAAGGGCTTCACTAGTCAGATAGTTGATAATTGGGGTCATCCATGTAGGTCCATCCTCGTCAACTATAGCAGCAACCTCCCCTTCCGTTATAGATTTCTCCTTGATTATTTCCACCAGGACTTGTTTGGACAAGTGAGCGAAGCTTGTGGATGCGATCTTGCTGAGGGCATCCGCCTTTTTGTTCTCGCCCCTTGGGACCTGCTTGATGGAAAACTTACTGAAAGTCGCGATTAGCGACTTGACCTTTTCCAAGTACCTGACCATGTTGTCCTCTTTAGCCACATATCCACCTAGAATATGGTTCGCGACAAGCCGTGAGTCCACGTAGGCCTCAAGGTTGTGGACTCCCATTCTAGCGGCGATTTTCAAACCCGCAATTAATGCTTCATATTCAGCTTCGTTGTTGGTGGCCGTGAACTCAAAACGGAGAGCGTACGTGAATTCCATTCCTTCTGGATTTGTGAGGATGAGACCTGCTCCGGACCCGTCCGTACACAAAGATCCGTCAGTGAATAACACCCATGGTTCTGTTGGGATCTCGTCTTGTTTAACGATTGGTCCTTCCTCATCCGGCTTCTCGATCAGGAAATCTGCCAAGATCTGGCCTTTAACAGCCGTCCTTGGCCTGTAAGATATATTGTGCTCCCCCAATAGGATGCTCCATTTTTGTAACCTCCCTGCTACGTCCGGTCTAGAAATAACCTGCTTAATTGGCTGATCCGTAATGACCACAATTGGGTGTGCCTGAAAGTATCGGCGCAGCCGCTTCGTAGCAAACACTAGTGCTAGCACCAGTTTTTCCATGGAAGAGTAATTCAGCTCCGACCCTTGTAGTGTTCTACTTATAAAGTAGACCGGAGTTTGCACTGTATCTCTATCTGTCATAAGTACCGCGCTTATTGCGCCATGAGTGGCTGAGAGATACATAATGAGTTCTTCCTTTGGCCGGGGAGCCACTAGCATAGGGAGGGATGCAAGATGCTGCTTTAGTTGGCCGAAGGCTTCCTCGGCTTCCTTCGTCCATCGGAAGTCTCCCTTTCTAATGCACTTCTTGAGCGTCTTAAATAGGGGTAATGACTTCTCTGCGGATTTAGATAGGAACCTATTCAGCCCGGCTAGCTTCCCATTTAAGGATTGCACCTCCTTCCGTGTCTGAGGGGACGGCAGCTGTATCACTGCGTCCGTCTTCTCTGGGCAAGGTTTGATGCCGTTTGGATCAATCAAGTATCCGAGGAACATTCCCTCCGTTGCCCCAAATGTACATTTCTTTGGATTTAACTTCATGTTAATCCTTCTTAGCGTGTCGAATGTCTCTTGGACATCCCGGAGAAGTGCCTCCTCCGTGTGACTTTTTATCACCAAGTCATCAACATAGACTTCCAAGTTGCGTCCTATTTGTGATTCAAAAGCTTTGTCCACCAATCGCTGATACGTAGCACCGGCGTTCTTCAGTCCAAATGGCATTTTCGTATAGCAATATACGCCCTGGCTCGTATGGAACGCCGTTTTTTCTGCATCCTCCTCCGCCATCTGGATTTGGTGATACCCTTTATATGCGTCCAAGAAGCATTTAAAAGGATACCCACATAGGGACTCCACCTTCCAGTCGATTTCCGGTAACGGGTAACAGTCCTGTGGGCAGGCCTTGTTTAGATCCGTAAAATCCACACACATGCACCAACTTCCGTCATGTTTCTTGACCATGACCGGATTGGACAACCACTCGTGGTAGTATACCTCGCGCATGATGCCTGCATCCACTAGTTTCCGTACTTCATCCAATATCACTTGGTTGCGCTCAGGCGCCTGGCCGCGCTTCTTTTGCTTGATGGGTTGGTACCCTTGGCGGATCTGGAGCTTATGCTCTGCTATCGCACGTGACACGCCTGTCATATGCTTTGGCTCCCATGCGAATATATCTAGGTTTGCACTTAAAAGAGAGCACATGGCCCTTTTGCCGCTATCCGAGAGCGCCCCTCCTATGGATACCTCCTGTTCCGGATAGTCAGGGTGAATGGCTACCTTCCAATTGGGAGGTGGTGATCCATCCTTGGGTGGAACAGGTGGAGCCGGCGTTGTCACGGTGTGACACTCGGATGCTGGTACGACTGTGTTGTAAATGGTAACGATTCCCCCCTCAACGGGGAATTTGATCATTCCGTGCGCCGTAGAGGGTACTGCCCGTATAGCCAAAATGCCTGGTCTGCCTATGATCCCATTATACGGAGAGTGTGAGCGTATCACCATGAAGTTCATCCACGCCGTAGTGGAATATTCCTCATTCCCAATGGTTACAAGCAAACGTAATTGCCCTATCAGCCAGATAGTGTCTCCACTAAAGCCAGTAAGCGGCGACGTGGCCGGTACTAATTGGCTTCTTATTTCTGGGCATAACTGCACGAAACAGTGTTCATACAGTACCTCTGCTGACGATCCTCCATCCACATACATGCGACGAACGTTGTGTGTTCCAATGCTTATCTCAATAGTGAGAGGCGCATCAATCACATCGCTTGCTGTGCTGGGAGGGAATGAGATTTCCCTGCCGCGTGAAAATTTTTGGCCAACTTTCTGCCTCGTGCGGCGCTGTCTGGATTGGATCATGTATATAGTCGAAGGTTTGTCCTTTTGGGGATCCTTCTTATCATACTTCTTGTTGTTGTCTTTTCCATCCTTCCAATCCTTAACTAGGTGCTTGAGTTTACCTGATTTGATCAGTGACTCGATATGCTTCTTGAGCTGGATACATTCCTCCGTGCCGTGGCCTTTGTCATTATGGAACTCGCAGAAGCGATTTCCTTGCCGACGTTCCGGTGGAGTGGTCATTGGGGGAGGCCTTGGGAAGTTCGCCCCTTCCGTCAGCAAGATCTCCCGGTAGGACATCTTTAGGGGGTGAACTTATCGTCCTGCCGTCCTCCTTTGCTTTGGCTCTTATAGTCTGTGCCCTTGTTAATGTTCTGATTGCCTTGACCGCCCGACTGTCTCCGAGACTGATCATTTGACCGGTACCCATTTCCTCGGGATGGGTAGGCCGCGGCAACAGCTGTTTCTCCTTCTATGAAATTTCTGACCCTTTCCATGAGGTCATCATATCTCTCTGGACGCTTGTCATTGAGGCGCCTGATCAGTTCTCTGTCTGTTATGGCGTGCATGTAGTCAGAGATTTTTAGGAGCTCCGGCATGGTTCTTGTGCGTGTGCACTCATCATTGAAGCGTTCAGTGAAGGCTTCTATGGACTCCCCCGGCCGTTGCTTGACAGTTGCCAATGAGACTGGATCCCTATTATACTTCTTCCTTTGAGTATAATTGTTCTCAAACGCAGTGCGTAGTTCCGTGAAACTATCAATGCTCCGTGGAGGGAGTGCCTCAAACCAGTCATGGGCATTTCCGATCAAGGTCGAATTGAACATTTGGCACCATATAGGCATGGGCCATCGCTCAATTTTAGCCTGCGTATCAAATATTTTAAGGTGATCCACCGGATCACCGGACCCATCATAAGTCTTGATACACGCCAACATGCGACGTTTGGTGTCCTCAGAATAGTTCCGTATGCGGAGGGTGAACGGGTCTTCCCTGGGATCCGCCCATGGCCGGGTGAGCCTAGGGTCATCCCATGGTTCACACCATGGACGCAAGAGATCCTCCGCTTCCGCATCTCGATAGTAAGGGCCACCATAATACTCATCATTGTTTGGTGGTGGTGGAGGGGTGCGCCTAGGCCGGCGACGCTTAGGCGGATGGTCATCTGAGTCCTCTCCGGACGGGTCCGGGGACGGCGGTGGTGCCCCATCCTTTGAATAGGGACCACTTTTTTGGGACGCACTAGGAGCCTTTTTCCCAGTGTTCATCCTGTCCCACACACTCGGGCGACGTACGGTTCTGGCCAGCTCTCGATCTGGTCGTTCGGGTGAGCCATCCGACTTTTCTCCCTCTCGTGACTGCATTAGTTCCTGCATGAGGCGATCTCCTATGCGCTCAAACACATTCCGAGGTTGAGGAGTTTCCTCAAAGGTGCCCTGTTCCTGAGGCCGAGCTCTCCTTTTTCTCTGATTTTTAGAGGGGGTGATTGGTCCGGTGTCACCAAAGTTGAGTCTGGACTGGAGGTTCCTCCCCAGATTCAACCTTGATGCGATCCCCGGGACGATCCTATCGAAGTTCTGCGTGAGAACTCGGGTAAGATCCTCCTCACTGAGTGGTAGGACTTCCACTTCTTCCTCCGTCGAGGGTCTGCGCGGTTCCTTGTTAGGAGGGTTTGGCGCACTCCCTGGGTCAGGGTTATCCAGGGTTGAGGTAGGTGGGGGTGTCATGGAGATCGTGCTCGTCGCCCCCAGGGACTGAAAAACGCCACGGTTACCAGGCCCGCCTGCAAGGCGGCTAGGTGATTGATTGGGGATGAGAATTCCTTCCCCTTGGGACTTCCGGTTCCTGGGATTCTCATTCCTGGGGTTAGCTTGCGAGTGCCCCTTCGTCATTGGAAATTCAAGATGAGGTTTTGTTCTAGCTTAGTGTAAGGGTCCCACGGATGGCGCCAACTTGTTGATGCAAAAGTTGGTTGATCCTTGCTAGACCCGAATTAGGCTTAATTCGGGTTGGCTGGGCTCCGGCTCCTGCACCAAGTGAATCGTTTGGTTGGGATCCTGCACACTAAACAACACGCGTTAGGCTTACCGTGGGAATGTTTCCCACGATTAGACTCCGGCGTGAAAGTAAGTAATCGATTTAGGGTTTATGTGAGTTTAGAGTATAAGTCGTAATACCTTTGTGGAACCCTTGAGGGTTCTTTTTATAGGCAGTGGAACCCTAATGGGCTTTCACTGATGCTTCGGCCCCAAGGAAGAGATAACCACCAGAATTAGAATGATTGTTATCTTCTAATTCTGGTAGTGAATATCCTCTTCCATTGGGATAAAGATATTCCTAGACAGAATATTATTCTGTCTAACCCTATGTCGGCCATGTCGGCCGCACCGGGCCGTGGGCCGCACACATGTGTGCGGTTACTGTTCATCCAAGCCCATAAGCCCGAATGACATTATTCCACCCATCTGTGATGGGCCGGATACGGGTAGTACCCGTGGGCCGGGTTCGTGACCCGGTTGGGGACTATACGTCATCACTTTACACTTGCAACCTAATGATAACAATATCATTGCTTTAGTTAATATCAAACTTACTGGTTGTGAAAATTATAGACTCTGGGCTAATGCTGTTAAGATTTCTCTGCAAGCTAGAAATAAAATGGGATTTGTTGATGGTACTTGTGTTAAGGCCACTTATGCTAGTAGTGCACCTCTTTCCAATCAATGGGCAATGCTGTTGTGTTATCTTGGTTGTTAGGTTGTATATCTGAGGATCTTTATTTAAGTCAAGTGTATTATGAAAATGCTGCTGAAGTTTGGAATGAACTTAAGGACACCTATGACAAACTTGATGGATCTATTTTGTTTAACCTAATACAAAAGATCAACAATTTCAAGAAAAATGGTTTGTCTGTGTCTGAATACTATCACAAGTTGAATTCTCTATGGAGAGAATTTGACATTCTCACTAAATTTTCACCTTCTACTTGCGATGCTAGAGCTGAGTCTAGTAAACATCAACAATTAATGAAATTAATGCAGTTTTTGATGGGTTTGGATGAAGTTTATCAACCTATTAGAAGTTCTTTGCTGACTCAACCTACTTTGCCTGATGTTAAGGATGCGTTTTTCATTGTGTGTAGAGAAGAGTCTTATATGGGTCTTGGTTCCACTCCTGGGGTGTCAAAACCCCAGGTTAGCTCTTTTGTTGCTAAAACTAATGATTTTCCAAAAGGTCAAAACAGAAGTTTTAACAATAACAACAACAGTGCTTTTAACAATAACAACAACAGGAATCAAAACTCTGGTTTTAATGGCTACAATGGTGGAAACAGATGTCAATCAAACCAGCTTTCTAATAACAACAATGGGGGTGGAAACAAAAATCAATATAATTCCTTGATTTGTACTAATTGCAATATGCAAGGCCACACCATTGATAGATGTTTTGAGTTGATTGGTTACCCTCCGGGTTATAAAAAGAACTCCAATACTGGTAACAGTAGAGTTCCTTTTAAAGCTACCAATAGGGTTGGTTCCAGTAATAGTGCTGATGTTCAGACTTCAAATGTTCAGACTTCTAACACCACTTTACCTTTTTCAAATGATCAAATTGTTAAACTCATGAGTTTAATTGGTAAAAAAGAAAATTTTGGTGCTCAAGATAATATGACAGGTAATCACTTCAGTTTTTTTAATGGAAATGTTTTTTTCAACAATCATTTCTATAAGTTTTGTGTTGCCAAAGTAAAAGTTGATGGGTCCAACTTTAACTATCGGTTTCAAAAAGTGGTGATCTTTGCATAGATTGCCCTTCTAGGTATTTGTTGGAATCCATAGATCGATTCAAGTTTTAAAATACAATATACTTTAAAAATTCTTGAGCAACCCGCTCTGATACCAATTTTAGAAACTAGAAGGGGGGGGGGGTTAATAGTTTCTTATATTTACTTGTTAAAATGTGGTTTCCAAAAATCCTTTTTCAAAAACTTAGGCTTGAGGAAATATGTGAAATCTTCTTATGCACAATATGAACAATGATAGTGTAACTAAACTAATACTAACAAAAATATATCCACAAAGAATAAAGAATGATAGTGTAACTAATCTAATACTAACACATGTATATGCATAAAGAATAAAGAATGTAAAGAGTTAAGGGTAAAGAAAGATCAAACCGAACACCAAGGATTTATAGTGGTTCGGCAACGAAGCTCACTCCTCGTTCCTACTCCACTCCTCGAGTACTCTTTACTCGAGAGTTCACTACACAACAAGCTCCTTATGGTGGAGAAAACCGTACACGTCGCTTAACCAATTTCCGACTCTAAGCTAAAAGTCGAGCCCTAATCGTAGATAGGACAAATCTACACAACTATACTTAGTACATACACAACTTCCAAATAGACACAACTACTTGGATCTTCACAACTATGACACAACTACAAATGTATAAAATTAGATCTTCAATGGATCTTTGGTGGTGGACTCAACACTTCACAAGGATAGTGTTCTTCTCTTTGCACTTGGAGAGGAAGGGATAGAAGAACAAGATTCACTTCTTAAACAAGTAATAATCAAACAAATGATCAAAGATTTGAGTGATTAAAGAAGGGGTTTGAATCTGGAAACAAATGTGCAAAAGAGGTGAGATGAAAAGCTGAGAATGGTCCACTATTTATAGGACAAAGGAGCCAACGGCTAGTTCTGCCCGCGGTACCTTATCTTAGCCCGCGGTACCTTATCGATAAGGTACCGCCTAGGTGCTAAGGTACCGCCGGACTAGACTCCGCTCCTTTTTGTCCTTTAGTGGTGGAGGTCTTATCTGGATATAAAAATATCCTGAAAGGATATTCTTAACCAAATAAGAATATGCCATTTTCAAATTTCAAATAATTAATTTAATAAAACATTTTCTTAAAAAGAAAGTTTAATAAAAACTTGTCACACTTAATAAAAAGTGAGTTTTAAGAAAAGATTAAATCACTTGATCACTTGATTAAGGTTAGTACTTGTTTATCCATACCTTAAGTGAAAATGGGTAAAATAAAAAATACTTGAACTCAAGAATTCATTTTTCGTTGTTTTCGTAAATGCTTGTTTTTACATATTATCGTAATCAAAACAAGGCGAGACCGAAAAATGCAAGTAACGTTTTTAGGCATTTATTGCATTAACAATGTCCCCCTTTTTGATTCCGACAATACATAAACTCAATCACACAAAAACAAGATTTTCAAAGACGAGTTTATTCATTTCTCCCCCTTTGTCGAAGCAAAAAGGTTGCGTAAGCCGGTGTTGAAGAAACGGACTTTGCAAAGACTCCCCCTTGGTGCTTACTCCCCTTTGCTTGGGGCACCGAGGAATCGAGATATGGTGACAAGCTACATAGAAGGGTTAGTTGAACAAAAGAAACAACCAACAATATATAGCAATAGGTCACATAAAAAATAAAAGAGAAGAAAACACAAAGACAAAGATCCAAGATAGGTTACTAAAAGAACATCATACAAAGAAGTATGGAAAAAGAAACAAGCCAAAAGCATAAATCTAATCCTAGTTATTCTAGAATTGTAAGATTTGCTAGAGTTTGGTGTCTTGTGGATAAGCAACCAATGCTTATAAGAAAGACAAGGTAATTGCGGAGGGTGGTGGTGGTGGCTTGTTGGAGATCTCATAATCAAAGTGAAGAGAAGGCTTGATTAAGAGACTCTTGATGTAGCTCAACTCCTCATAGATGTGTGCCATAGCAAGGTGTTGATATTGACAACATTGACAATATGTTCCGTGATGAATGACATTATCATGAGAAGGAGGAAGAACACTAAAGGGTGGTGGTGGAAGAAAAGATGTTCCACAATCAACATTCTTGGTAGGAGACATGTGATTAAGAGTGTTCTTGGGTGGGTTTGGATTGAAAGCAATTGGAGAAAATGGAGGAGATTCAAGGCTTTCATTGGGAGAATAAGACATTTTGGATGTGAAGTAATGCAAAATGCTTATGGTTTAAATAGGGAAGGCTTAGGGTATTTTGGGGTGGTCAAAGGGTTTGAAACAAAGATTCTCAAAAATGTTGGAGCAAATCTGGAGTTTCAGACAAAAACCCGAAAAAGGAAGGCCACTGTAGGCGGTTCCTTATCTAGGGTGGCGGTACCTTATCAATAAGGTACCGCGGTTCACATATGGAACCGCCTGTAGAGGCAGGGTTTGGTGTTTGGAGGAAGATTTTTCAGCAAATCTTATTTTTCTAGTCTAACTTATCATAGGGATATGCTTAAAAGCAAAGATAGAAAAAGAAAACATATGCAAACTTACCAAATAGAGATTTGACCAAAATACATGGATTAAAAAATCGATGTAGGAGGTGTGTAAGACAAGACCTTAAGTCATGACACAATGATCCTCTATGATTCTATCTTGTTCTTGCTATGTTTGAGAGAATCATACATATGAATTATGTAAGCTCTAGATTAATAGCGAGAATCTATGAAAAATCATTTTTAGATTGAATTAACAATGTCAAACGAATTTCTCAACTCATTTTTGAAAGAGACTTTGAGAATTTTGAAAAGGATAGGAGAAGATTTTTCAAAAGGAGTTTAAAGGACTCAAAGACTCAAAGTGATAAACTATACAAAGAAGGAAATCAAGGAAGATGTTCCATTAATCCTAGACCTAGACGCAAGTAATTAAAAGGTTCCCTCTTAAGTGGCTTAGTGAAGATATCGGCTAAGTTGTCCTCGAAGGGCACCTTTTCAATAGAAATGTTCCCCTTTTGAACATTATCCCTAAGGAAATGGTTTCTAATTTCTATGTGTTTGGTTCGCGAATGTTGCACGGGATTCTTGCTTAGGTCCTATAGCGCCTTTATTATCGCACATGATGGGAAAATCATCAAGAGAAATCCCGTAATCAACAAGCGCTTGCTTCATCCATAGAGCTTGTTGGCATGCTTTTCCGGCACTCACATACTCGGCTTCCGTGGTGGATATTGCAAGAGCGGTTTGTTTCTTGGAGAACCAAGAAGTTAAACAACAACCCATGAAGGTACAAACTCCACTAGTGCTTTTCCGGTCCACATAGTCTCCCGCATGATCCGAGTCCGCGTAGACAATCGTTTCTACGCCGGTCCCTTTAGGATACCATAATCCTAAATGTATAGTGCCTTTAATGTATCGGAAGATACGCTTAACCGCTTCAAGGTGAGAGGTTTTGGGAGCCTCTTGGAAGCGAGCACAAAGGCAAACACTAAACATGATATTCGGTCGACTTGCCGTTAGGTACAACAAACAACCAATCATACCTCTATATTTGGTGTTGTCTACCGACTCACAATCATCATCTACGGTGAGTTTAGTATCCGAGGCCATAGGGGTCTTCATTGGTCTAGATTCTTCTAATCCAAATTTCTTTAGCATTTCTTTAGCGTACTTAGATTGACTAAAGAAAATACCATCGTCCATTTGTTTAATTTGGAGTCCTAAAAAGAAGTTAAGTTCTTCCATCATACTCATTTCAAACTCATCATGCATGATTTTGGCAAAGTCATCACACAATTCTTGACAAGTTGAGCCAAATATAATGTCATCAACATATATTTTTACGATTATGAGGTGAGGACCTTTCTTCTTTGTAAAGAGTGTATTGTCTACCATTCCCATGGTATACTCATGTTTAACAAGAAACGCTTTAAGTCTATCATACCAAGCATTGGGTGCTTGTTTGAGTCCATAAAGTGCTTTCTTAAGCTTGTAAACATGGTCCGGTTTCTCAAAATCAATGAAGCCGGGAGGTTGAGCCACATATACCTCCTCATTGATCAAACCGTTAAGAAATGCACTCTTTACATCCATTTGTTGAAGCTTAAAATCTAAGGCACAAGCGTAGGCTAAAAGGATTCTAATTGATTCTAATCTAGCTACCGGTGCATATGTCTCGTCATAATCAATCCCTTCTTGTTGATTATAGCCTTGAGCCACAAGTCTAGCCTTGTTACGAGACACAACACCATTCTCATCTAGCTTATTCCTAAATACCCATTTGGTTCCTATAATGGTAGAACTTCTAGGTGGAGAAACAAGTTCCCAAACATCATTGGCAACGAATTGATTCAATTCTTCTTGCATCACAATGACCCAACTCTCATCCGTCAAAGCTTCTTTAACATTCTTTGGTTCAATCAAGGAGACAAAACAAAAGAAGTTGCTTTAGTTTTGGACTTGAGATCTTAGGGTCCTTTGATTTAAGTCACCAATGACATTATTGAGAGTATGATCCCTAGACTCCTTAATGTTTACTTCCTTTTCAACACTAAGGTCTTCAACTCCTATTATTCTAACCTCTTTGGCTTTAACTACTTCTAATTCATCCAAGTCATCATCAACCAATGGTGGTGTCTTGGGTGAAGGAGGGGTTTCATCAAAGGTTACGTTGAGTGATTCTTCAATAACCCCCGAGGTTCTATTTAGGACTATGTAGGCTTTACTAGTTTGGGAATAACCTAAAAGGATACCTTCGTAAGACTTTGGGTCAAACTTGGTAAGGTAGTCTTTGGTGTTGAGGATAAAGCACTTGCTTCCAAACACCCTAAAGTATTCTAATGAGGGTTTCTTACCTTTAAGAATCTCATAGGGGGTCTTTCCTAGGAAAGGTCGAATAAGAATTCAGTTGAGAATATAAGTCGATGTGTCCACGGTATTGCACCAAAACTTTTGAGGCAAAGATTGCTCGTTTAACATCGTCCTACTCATCTCTTGGAGAGTCCTATTCTTCCTTTCAACTACCCCATTTGATTGTGGAGTGCGAGGAGTCGAGAATTTATGGGTAATACCATGAGCTTCACAAAAGGCACAAAATTGCACTTCATTATCAAATTCCCTACCATGATCCGTCCTAATAGAAACAATTGAACATCCTAGTTGATTTTGAATTCTTCGACTAAAGATTTTAAAGTGATCGAAAGCTTAATTCTTAGATGCCAAAAATCTAGTCCAAGTGAATCTAGAATAGTCATCAACAGTAACTAGGGTATAAAGGTTACCTCCATAACTCCGTATGGCGGAAGGTCCAAAAAGATCCATATGTAGGAGCTCTAAGCACCGAGAGGTCGAAACCAAATTCTTGGCTTTGTGACTTGAGTGAACTTGCTTTCCAACTTTGCAAGCATCACAAAAGTGACTATCAAACTTAATCTTGGGGAGGTGTCTTACCAACTCCTTAGAGACTAAATATTGAATTAAACGCATATTAGCGTGAACTAATCTCCTATGCCAAAGAGTAGAACTATCATCTATAGTCGCAAGACATATGTTGTCTTTTGTCTTCTTATTAACCTTCATGACATAAAGCCCATGCTTTCTAACACTTTTTCCAATGACTTTTCCATCTTTTACGATTTCACTGTCATGTTCCGAAAAGATGACCTTACACTTATTATCACAAATTTGACCTATACTTAAAAGGTTAAATCCTAAGTTATCTACGTGCTCAACATTTTCAATGGTCATGGAGTCAAGAGAAACCGTACCTTTGCCAATGATATTACCACGTAGACTACTAGTGAATGTGACGTTACCTCCATCATATGCTTTGTAATGCGAGAACAAACTTCGATTACCCGTCATGTGTTTAGAACATCCACTATCCTTAATCCACTCATCGGGCTCCAAATCAATTCCCAAGCATATTTAGGTAACAACACACAAGATCAAACATTTGGTCCCCAATATCTCATGGGTCCAAAATTGTTAGTTCCAAACATCCCTTGCATTTGGTTGGGATGCAAGAATGAGGAAGGGGTTCCCCATGGAGAACAAAATGGAGGAGGGTAGTAATTCATGTAACCATTTTGTTGTTCATTATTTCTCCTAGGTGTATTTGATCTAGGTTTAGAGTTATGATTATTCCTTCTAGGTGTTGGAGTTTTACTACTAGATCGTGAATTGTTTTGATTATCTCTTCTAGGCGTTGTCGTTCTACTTCTAGGCTTAGACTCATTCCGTACTCTAGGTGGAGTAGAAGATAGTCTAGATAAACTTCTATTTCCCATGAGAGGTTTACTTAATGGCTTGTAGAACTTACCAATAGCATTGTCGTCAAGTATGGGTAATTTTACATTATTAACACTAAGATGCTTTAGTTTTTCATCTAACTTAGACTTTTCAGAAAGTTCAGGATTTTCACCAAAATCATCCTCTGCCCGCGGTACCTTATCTATGGCGGCGGTTCCATAGTGATAAGGAACCGCGCCATACAATTTAGAACCGCGCACAGTGGGCGTTTTTGTGAAAACCTAACTTGTTTTGGTTCACTAGTTGAGGCTTCATTTGAGTTAAAACCTAGACCAAGTCTTTCCTTAGAATGAACTTGTTTGTTTAACATATCATCAAGAGCACTAGTACCTTTCATGAACTTTTCCAATTTAATGGAGGTGCTCTTGAGATCTTCATTCTCTAATCTAAGTTTCTCACAACTTAAGCAACTTAAATCAACCTCTTTATTTTTCTCAAGTTTAGCCAATTTCTACCTAAGTTCATTGATCTCATTTTCAAGCTTAGTTTTGGTTGATTTTAAGGTTTTATTCTTTTCTATGAATTTAAGACTAAGTTTGTGTAAGCTATCATATTTGCCTTCAAATTCAATATCATCTAAAGTGGAACTATCATTGCTATAATATTCGGTTTCAGAATGTACCTCTTTAGAAGTGTGAGCCATAAGACATTTGTCCTCTTTGGGGTTGTCATCATCATCTTCACCGCTATCGCTCCAAGCGCCACTAACGAATGCCGTGTGGTTCTTATCACGAGCGGGCTTTGGACAATCACCAATGAAGTGATTTGGATCACCACATCTAGAGAAATTCCTATCACCTTTTTCGTTCTTGACAAACCGATTCTTTGACAATGGTTTCTTGTCATAGTTGGGTTGCCTAACGTGTTGACCTCGTCTCTTGAAGAACTTCTTGAAATCTCTCACCGCCATTGCATACTCCTCGTCATCGCTTTCCGAGGAACTATCATGGTGACTTTGTGCCTTCTTGGCTTTAAGTGCAAGAGATTTCCTTTCACTCTTGGTTTTCACTAATTCCGAGTCCTTCAAAATTATCATCTCATGAACCTTCAAGTTTCCTATGAGTTCATCGAGTGATAAAGTTGAGAGATCTTTCGACTCTTCAATCGCCGTGACTTTTGCTCTCCACTTTGGATGTAAGGCCCTTAGAGACTTCCTAACATTGTTATTGCTAGAAAAATCTTCATCAAGTGCTTTTAGACTAGTAATAATAGTGTTAAACCTAGCAAATGCACTATCAATAGTTTCATCTTCTAAGATGACAAATTGTTCATATTGTTGGACAAGAAGATCGATTTTGCTTTCTTTGACTTGGCTATTACCTTGGTGGGTTACTAAAAGAGTGTTCCAAATATCTTTAGCGGTTTCACACATAAAAATTCTTTCATACTCTTTCTTAGGCAAAGCATTATAAATCACCATTTTAGCCTCATTATTTTTTGAAAGTTTCTTTTTAGTATCGTCATTAGCTTTGTCAAAAGTGACCAATTCTTTTGTTTTAGAAACTTCATTAAATTGAAAGGGTAAAAAATCACCATTGGTAATAACATGCCAAAGATCTAAATCTTTTGATTTCACATAAGTTTCAAATCTATTTTTCCAATAAATAAAACTATCGGTTTCAACAAGTGGTGGTCTTTGCATAGATTGCCCTTCTAGGTATTTGTTGGAATCCATAGATCGATTCAAGTTTTAAAATACAATATACTTTAAAAATTCTTGAGCAACCCGCTCTGATACCAATTGTAGAAACTAGAAGGGGGGGGGGGGTTTGAATAGTTTCTTATTTACTTGTTAAAATGTGGTTTCCAATTTTGGTATATTACAAAAACAAAATTTGCAGTTTAGCCTTGTTCAATTAAAGTGAACCAATGTTTATCACAACTATAGGAGATAAAAATGAATGCATGATATATAGTATCACAACTAGGGGCTGTAACGTTTTCTTTTTTAATATTTTGTAAATGTTAGTACAGATTCTGGATCGAGTGAATTGGATGTGCCTCTTCAAGATATTTTGAATTGAGCTTGATCTGATACTAATAAGAAGTAGAGATGATTAATTCCTGCATAAATAAAAGAAAAGAGTTAGCTTTATCGTGGGGCAGACCTCACAATTAAACACCAGCTTAAGAGCAGAGGCGGAGCCATGCCTATGGTAGGTGGTTCCCGGGAACCACTTTAGAAACCAAAATCGTTTTTAAGTTATACATTAAACTTTTCAGGACCTACCTTATAAAAATCATAGGAACCACCTTAGAATGAAATTGAGTGACAAATGGATGAAAATCAGTGATAAATTCTGGTGTTGAGATGTATAGATGAAGCAAATATGGAGAAGAATAAGTTTAAATGAAGATGACAATGATTAAAGAAGAAAGAGAAGAGAGAAGAAAGTAAAAGCAGATGAAAGTAAAAGTAAATAATGTTTTGAAAGTTTATGTTTCCAATGAGATTTGTTTAAATTGAAATGTTACTCTAGTCACTTGACTCATTTCTCTCAAAAAAGAAATGTTTTCCAAATAAATGTGTAGTTTTATCACTTTTTTGTTATTGAAATCTCTTTCACTTGCTATAAAGTTAATACTATGTTCTTAATTTTCAACGTTATTTTAGTACATTTGTTATCATATACTCCGTATGAAAAAGAAGCATTAGTGAGTGATGTCTGGATTAGCGCATACACTTTGTATTAAGTTTAGAGGCGCATTCAAGATTTATAATAGAGTGTTGCACAATATTTTGTTTATAATTATTAGCATTAGAATTATCTCACATTAGATAAAAAGGTAAAAACAGGTGTTGCACATATAAAAAAACCTATTTTATAAAAAATCATCTTTCCTGACTTAAAATACGGTGTAGCCCAACTCCTATGTGAGTTCAACCCTGAGTACAACCCTAACTAAATTGTATTTAACCCGACCCGACTGATTTGATATGCTGATTTTTACATATCGGCAATACAAAGGAACCACCTTGGTTTAGTTCCTGGCTCCGCCACTGCCTAAGAGTAACATTTTATGTTGTGAGAGATATGTGTGTATTAAGATGTGAGAGTAACATTTTATGTTGTCAGAGATATGTATGTATTAAGATGTGTGAGAAAATTATACCTTGTGAAAGGGTCAGATTTTACCTTTTATAGATGAGTCGAATATTAGGCTTTCTAAGTATTTCGGATAATGCTCGGAGTGAGTCTTTTTCGATTAAAAGCCTTTGTTCTTATTTGTTAATCGTCGCTTGCGGATTTGCTCTCGAAAAGCTGATCCGTTAGTAATTTGCGGATCTGCTGAGTTGATCCGCTATTTGTTTGCAGACCTGCTCTTGAGGATCCGATCCATTAGTGCATTGCTACCATACTGCACTTACGTTTATCTGGGTTGTGGCGTAATGTGTATAGTTTTAGGCTATAAATTGTATTAAAAAATCTTTTACAATTTAAAAAGGCAAGAAAAAAAATATATTGTCAGCTAAAAAATCTGACATGAACCACATTCAGCCACAAGGTCTTACTATCCATACCGCCTTGGCCCATTAAAAAAGGACAGAAAGTACATTGTTTGTGTACTTTTTGTCCCCTGGTCATAATCTAAATAGTGTTTTTATCAGTTTTTTTCCGTATTTTTATCAGTTTAACAGTTTTAACCTGTTAAACTTTATTTTAACATTCCGTATTTTTCGTTTCACAGTTTTATAACAAAACCAAAATTATAAAAAAAAAAGTTAAAAAAATCCAAAATTCAAGAATATGTATAAAGTTTTAAGAGAGGTCTATATAACCTTGCCCCACATATGTAGTTAGATGGTCAAAATCACTCAATATCTTATCATGACATGGCATACGACTATCATGTCATAACACAAACAATGACCAAAACTAATACGAGTAATACACTACATTAGGGGTGAGCATATGGACCGATAACCGAACCGGAACCGAGAACCGAACCGAAACCGACTTAAACCGAACCGCATTTTAGAACCGCGGTTCGATTCTCGGTTCCAAAATTTATAGAATTGTGGTTCTCGGTTCGGTTCGGTTCCGCGGTTCTCGGTTCCGGACCCGAAGAACCGTTCAAATTTTAAGTATATAGGAATTTTACGTTTTTTTACGTAATATTTCACATATCGAAAATTCTAATATATAAGTTTATCGTTATAGCAACATGATATTTTTATTTATACATAATAAATTCTATAACATTTTGTAATCTATAAACAATAAAAAAAAGTCGTTGAATATATACAATTTGAAGTAGAATTGAATTTTTTGAAGTAGTTTTATATTAAAACTATTACTTTTTTTATCTTCTTATAGTATAGTTGCTACAATTTTTTTGTTTTAGAAATAAATATGCGTAAACAAATAAAAAATATTGAATAATTAGGTGTTTTTTAAATTTTGCGGTTCCAATCGGGTAAGACCCGAAATACCCGAACCGGACCCGAGAACCGAGCGAAACCGAAACATGGTATTCGGTTCGGTTCTCGGTTCCTATATTTTACGTTTTGCGGTTCTCGGTTCTTGCGGTTCCGGTTCGATCCGGTGCAGTTCCGGAACCACGCTCACCCCTACACTACATGGCTTCAAATAATCTTCAGACTATTACATTTATCAACAACTTATAACAATTCAATTTTTTTATTAAATGTTACTTCTTTCGTCTTAAAATAAATGTCCGTTTTTAACTTTTAAAATCAGTTTTTCGTAACTTTGATCACAAATATATTTATTTGTGTTATATAATACTTGGTAAAAATTGTATCAATGAAAAATATATTTGAAACTCTATCCATTCATATATAGCATCAGTTGTTATATAATACATTTAAAAATAATTACGATTAAAGTTACAAAAAAAAAACTTCAAAAATAAAATGTGAACACTTATTTTGAAACGAAAGAAGTATTTTTATTCTTTCATGTATATACAATTAACATGTATAATTAATTTTAACTTTTAGCTTAACTCAACTCAACTTAACTTAACATATAACTTTTTTTTTATTCAACGTAAATACTTAAAATCTTTTCATATAAATTTATACATTAACTAAAGTAACTACTTAGAGAAGAGATTTCAAAAACCCATTAGGTATAATAGGATGCTCGATGGATTATACAAGAGGGGCAAAATGATTGAAGCACAGGTTTTTCGGTTACTCATTTTGTCTAGTTTTTATTGTTATTTTTTTTTTAAAATGTCTCAAATTAATTATTCACTATTAAAAATTAAAAATATATAAGAAAGTTTGATCAAGTTTAAATTATTATCTTTATTGAAAATTATTATTACAAGCTAAAAAAAATAAAGATAAAACTATCATTCGGTGAAAAAGTAATAAAAATAAAGTTATAATAAATGCAATTTGTTTTTTTGAAGAAGGAGTAGATAACTGGATCAGTTATTCCATTAGATAGAGTCACGTATAACATACTTTCTCAGTTGTTATTGTAAATGAATTGTGTTATTAATATATGAGGGTTAAAAGTAGAGGTGGCAATTTCAACTTATTCCACAAAAAATAGGTTAATTGGGTTAAATTTCATAACTTTATTAGTTGAAATGGGTTGAGCAAAAATAAAGTAATAGGTCAAATGGGTCAACCCTTTACTTTGTGTAAAATGAAATTTGGGTCAAATGGGTTTGAAAATAAATCAAATGGGTTAAAAAATATGTCAGATGGTTCTTATTATTGTACCAAAAGCCTAATAGTATAAAAAGTTAGTTTTTATTATTAAGTCACTGAATTTACGTTTTTATCACTAAATATACATTTTCGTCAGTAAATTTACGTTTTTCTCAATAAATTTACGTTTTCGTCAGAAAATTTACGTTTTCGTCAGTAAATTTACGTATTCGTCAGAAAATTTACGTTTTCGTCAGTAAATTTACGTTTTCGTCAGTAAATTTACGTATTCGTCAGAAAATTTACGTTTTCGTCAGAAAATTTACGTTTTCGTCAGAAAAATTTACGTTTTCGTCAGTAAATTTACGTTTTCGTCAGTACATTTACGTTTTCGTCCGAAAATTCACATTTTCGTCAGTAGATTTACGTTTTCATCAGTAAATTTACGTATTCGTAAAAAAACTTACGTTTTCGTCAGTAAATTTACGTATTCGTCAGTAAATTTACGTTTTCGTCAGGAAATTTACGTTTTCGTTAGTAAATTTACGTTTTTGTCAGAAAGTTTACGTTTTCGTCAGTAAATTTACGTTTTCGCCAAAAAATTTACGTTTTCGTCAGAAAATTTAAGTTTTCATCAGTAAATTCACGTATTCGTCAGAAAATTCACGTTTTCGTCAGAAAAATTTTTACGTTTTCGTGAGTAAATTTACGTTTTCGTCCGAAAATTTACGTTTTCGTCAGTAAATTTACGTTTTCGTCAGTATATTTACGTTTTCGTCAGTAATTTTAAGTTTTCGACAGTAAATTTACGTTTTCGTCAGCAAATTTACGTTTTCGACGGTAAATTTTCGTTTTTATCAGATAATTTATGTTTTCGTCAGTAAATTTACGTAAACGTAAATTTAAAGACGAAAACGTAAATTTTCTGACGAAAACGTAATTTTTTTGACGAAAACGTAAATTTACTGACGATTATGAAAACGTAAATTTACTGACTAAAACGTAAGTTTTCTGACGAAAACGTAAATTTACTGACGAAAACGTAAATTTACTGACTAAAACGTAAAAATAATGATGAAAACGTAAATTTACTGGCGAAAACGTAAAGTTTCTGACGAAAACGTAAATTTACTGACGATTATGAAAACGTTAATTTACTGACTAAAACGTAATTTTTCTGACGAAAACGTAAATTTACTGACGAAAACGTAAATTTACTGACGAAAATGTAAAAGTACTGATGAAAACGTAAATTTACTGACGAAAACATAAAGTTTCTGACGAAAACGTAAATTTACTGACGAAAACGTAAATTTTCTGACGAAAACGTGAATTTTCTGACGAATACGTGATTTACTGACTAAAACGTAAATTTTTTGACGAAAACGTAAATTTACTGACGAAAACGTAAACTTTCTGACAAAAACGTAAATTTACTGACGAAAACGTAAATTTACTGACGAAAACATAAATTTACTGACGAAAATGTATATTTACTGACGAATACGTAAATTTACTGTCAAAAACGTAAATTAAAAACGTAAATTTTCTGACGAATACGTAAATTTACTGAAGAAAAAAGTAAATATCCTGACGAATACGTAAATTTCCTGACGAAAACGTAAATTTTCTGACGAATACGTAAATTTACTGACGAAAACGTAAATTTTCTGACAAAAACGTAAATTTTCTGACGAAAACGTAAATTTTCTGACGAAGACGTAAATTTACTGACGAAAACGTAAATTTACTGACGAAAACGTATATTTTCTGACGAAAACGTAAATTTACTGACGAATACGTAAAATTTTCTGACGAAAACTTAAATTTACTGACGAAAACGTAAATTTACTGACGAAAACGTAAATTTTCTGATGAAAACGTAAATTTACTGACGAAAACGTAAAATTTTCTGACGAAAACGTGAATTTTCTGACTAAAACGTATATTTACAGATGAAAACGTAAATTTACTGACGAAAACGTAAAAATACTGATGAAAACGTAAAAAAATCGATGAAATAAAACACAGCACGCCATCACTTTGATTTTATAAACCAATGGTCGTAAATCGGGTTGTTTTCGTGGTGGGGATTGCGGGCTGTTCCGGTGATGCGGATGGCGTGCTGTGTTTTATGACAGCGGCGGCGGGTTTGGTGGCTGTTAAAATGGTAGCGATGGCGGTTGTTATGGTGGTATGGGTGGTGGGGCTATTGTTTATGATAGTGATGGCCTGGTGAGTGACGAAATGCGGCTGCCTCCACCAAACATAAATCGCCGCCACCGAACCTAAATGGTGGCGATGGCGGTTTTAGGTTTCTTTAGAAAGATATTAAGTAATGCACAATGGAAACAGAAAAATAAAATACAGATCAAAGAACTATAAGAAGTACAAAAATTGCATTTCGTGGAGGAATGGAAAAAAAAGATGAAACTGGTTGATTTGTGAATTAACAAATAAAGATAATATGCAGTATTTTTATATTTACTTTTTAAAAAGACAATAGGTTTTTGAGGTTTTCTATGTAACTAGGATTAGTACCCGCGCTTCGCCGCGGTGCTTTTATTGATGTTTGTAACGGGGTGCGGTGGGTCGAATTTAACTATTTAAACTAAAAAGCGACTTTCAAACAAACTTAGATCATGAAGCTTGTTTACTTGCTGAAATAAGCAGTTTCAAATAAGCAACCCCCACATTTTTCAAACTATGAACGCAATGTGTAGTACTCTGTATGGTCAAATATACTTTCACACACATCATTTAGGCCGTGCAAATATAATAAAACTGAGATGATGAGAACGTATATTTAATTTCACTATCACAATAAGTTAGGCAAGCATGGTTGAAGCTATAGTAACAATCATAACCCGACATACGACAATAGACTCATATATAAAATGCCATATCCATTTTGTAGAGGTAACACTCGTTCTGATACATTTCATCTAAACCTTTCAAAGTACCTACCAAATCATGATGAATAAGAATAACAAATAATTCTCATACGAACTCTTTATATCTTGTTTCGCCAAAAACCTATCACATCACAAATCAATCTGTCTATTTGTCTATTTGCGTAAAACATCTTTCTAATGTATACACCTCTTATATAATGTGATTGTAATAGTAACTAACCAACTTAAAAAAACCATGAATAATCAAACACGTACCATCAACTTGCTAACTAAAGTAATATTCTTTTGTTCCATGACAACAAACTTCGGACGAACCGTCGTAACCAAAGGCATAACCATAACTGTATCCTTAACCTTATTACTCTTCTTCTTCATAAAAATGTTACTGTACATAAAAAAATCACATAAAGAAAAGAAAAGAGGAAATAAAACCACGTCTAACTTCTCGAGTTATGACATGCTTTTTTTGTTACTCAAACAATATAGCACAGTTTTACCATTTTAAATCTCACACTTTCATAAATTTACAGTTTCTTTAAAATTTACCCACTCTACTAAAACTCACTGGTTCTTAAAAATTGTTTGTATAAAACCATGGGATTTTTTTTATCCAAACAGTCACATAAACATGTATTTTTCCAAACAACCCCTTAACCATCTATGTGTCCAAACAGCCCTATAAATAGTATCTATAGCAAACAATAAGGAAAATGGAGAGGTGGGTCGAGAGATAAGGTTGAGAGACATAATCGGGGGATGGTTTGTTTGATATGAGAATCAAGAAATGAAAACACACCCCATGACCTGTATGTAACACATGTGTGGGCTGGTGAAGTGTTGCCGCTAGAAAAGAATCATTTACCTGAAACAAAGCTTCATCCCCTTCCTTTCCACATTTTGTTATAAGAACATCTACCTGAAACAAACCATTGCAGCAGGTTAAGCATCAATAAAGTCAGCGTTGGCAATTCTTGCACAAATTCCTAGACTTAAATTTATGGTTGCTGGTTCGGTTTCGTTGTGCTTAGTTGCCTTTTGGTTTGTTGGAGTCGGTAGATGAGGTTTCAATAAGTGGCCTGTTGGCGGATTTCAGTTTTTCCTTTTGGCTTTCAATTTTTTCTCTTGTCATTTATTGTTTTACAATGTGTACTTATATACCTTTAGTGTACAAAAAATATGTCATCTCATAACATGCAGCACAAACCTGTTTAACAAAGGATCTCGAGTCCATAAAACGACACAACTTCATAGATTTATCTTGAGCAACATTGTTTGTAAATTTCCTCTTTTTCTGCCCGTAAATTCAAATATAAATTAAGATACAAACAGAAAATAAAAAACTGGTTCGAGCACATTTAAGAGGGGGTCTCAAGAGTTCTATTCACTTTGAGAAAGCACTCCACTTTCCAAGATAAAAGTTCTACTTTCACGCGCTTACTTTAAGACATCAGTTCCAATGGCAAACGTTACTTAATCTTATATACTAATAATAATATGTATAAAAAGTAAGCGCATTCACTAACCTCAGCAAGGTATGATAGTCATCATGTCTCTACTGCTCGTTATTTCCTTTCATCGACACATTCCCATCACCCGTAAATGCTCTCGTCCCATCTCCATTCTATATTAAATACTCTCGTCTCACTTCCCCGATATGGTGGCGTCTTTTTTTACCACTTGTATCTCGAACAATGTTTAAAAAATACGCCCAAAAGAGGGTAACCGGTTTATGTATGAGGCTATCACAACAGGCCTAACAACAATTTATAATTAAGCTCATAAAAACAAAAATAAGTATAAATAATCAAAGAAGTACTTGCATATGTATGCTCACCGATTGTAAATGTATGAAATTCATTATATGTGGCATATAAAAAACCAACACTAATAAACCCTTTTTTTCATATGTGGTTGGGTTTGTCTGCTATGATGAGTTTCATCATCATCCTCAAAAAACTATGAAACAAAAAGAGATAACTTTCATATTAAACGAAGCAACATCAAAACAATCAAAATTAAACGAAACAAAAGACTCTAAATTTCGTGTTCATATAATATTCAATCGAAACTCTAATAGAATGAAAATAAATAGTATTCAAAATTAATAAATAAAAACTTACATCAGTATTTTCCTTTTCCATATTGTATCTTATTTGAGAAAGAGAGATCAGATGGGAGAGGTTGGATTGGATTAATCATTTTTTTATCTTGATGTGTTTTTTTTAGTCGCTGATGTATTGAGATATTCATGAAAATATGGGAGGGTAGCGCTTGATTGATCACTGGGAAACGATTATTGGTTTATGAAGAAAAATGAAGGATCGAGATGAATGATGAAGGATCCAGAGACGAATTATTGATAAAATAAGGTTTGTGAGAGATCAACGGTGAGGGAGAAGAGTGCTACAGAGATGGAAGCAAAATCAACGGCCATTTTTTTCGCTCAAAGCACTGTGGATTGGAACAGTATGGTTTGTGAGTGAGGGGATACTGTTTTTTAGAACAGTATTCTCCTCTTTTATTATAGTTATAATATGTTGACTCAAGTGAAACGAAAATATTATAATGGGTAAGTTTAGTGGTTTTAGTGTAGGTTTAGTAGGACCCAAGTGAAACGAAAATAATATTAAGTAGATGCATGATGAATATGGCCTAACTCCCGAACCTCTTCATGTCTTCGTGATTATTGGGCCACTGCAGTACTCACATCACGACAAAACAAGTACAATAAAATGATATTTAATAATATTTTTTTTTCAAAGGATATTTAATAATAATTCGACTTAGAGTAATGCTATGCTCACTCATATATGAGGAGTGATACATCCACACAATATTTACAAAAACAAATCCACACATACACATGTCAATTAGTTATGGTTTATAAATATAAGAAAGAGAAAATACAAAACATTATAATTGGTGCAACACATTTGACACATCATTG
The DNA here is from genome assembly GCA_025667525.1 of Glebionis coronaria. NCBI lineage: Eukaryota > Viridiplantae > Streptophyta > Magnoliopsida > Asterales > Asteraceae > Glebionis > Glebionis coronaria. The sequence continues at coordinate 522,007,529 of CM046879.1, forward strand.
TGTGGGATATTTTTTGTAAAATTTGTGTGGATGTAACAAAACTCCTCATATTTTACATAAACTTTCCCACATAACGACGTGTCAACTGCCACGTGTTATTTATTCTATTTTCAATTAACCTTTTTCCTTAAGAAAAAATAAAAAAGAAACACATTATCATTTAAATATAAATAAAAAGGTAAACATTTATATTCTTCAACAATCTGGAAAAATGGTTCATCAGCATCTATAATTCATCAGCTCTATCATCTTCTTTATCACCTAACTACATCAATTATCAATAAAGTTCTTCCACTATTAAAACTTAAAACCTGAAAAAAAATTACACCCACTTAGAAAAAAAAAATACACAAATGGGTTACACATACCTATAAAGTACAAACCAACACACATACATATACACATCACCAGATTTGACTCTGATGGTGGTTTGGATTTTCGGCGACACAACACCCTATTGCAGATCCGACATTAAAAAACAAACCCAAATTCAATACCATCAGCAGTAGGTGTTCTTATGCTTATATTCTTTTTTCGAATTAAATATTACAAACAAATTTACTGGATCTTTCAAGTAAAAAAAAGACTACCTGGGATTTTTAGGAATAAACATGTGCAGGGATAATTGATAAAGGGAGATAAAAAAAAGAATTTCAAAAATAGATGAAGTGGATGAAGATCTTGTGAGGCTGTTGTGAAGATAATAACTTGTCCTCTGTATTTTGTGAGAAAATAGATTAATTGGAAGAAAAAAAAGGAAAAACACGTGGTGTTGTCCACGTCATTACGTGGAAAAAGTTTTGTAACATATGAGTGAGTGTAGCATTACTCTTCGACTCAACAGAATAAAAACTGCATATGGTATTTGATAAAAATTTAACTGATCTTAAAAAATATGTAACTTCATTAAGTTAACTAGGCGAATATAGGGCTGAGCATAACCGACCGAAATTGACTCAACCCGACCGAAATTGACTCAACCTGATGATACGACCCGGTTAGGGTGTATCGGGATAGATAGCACCACTTCAAGCGTGTGCTTGCTCCATAAGAACTTGAGATTGAGTTTATTTAACTTTTAACTTGATTGACTGATAAATGATTACAATATGAAACCTTAAATACTAGTTATTAGATAAACACTAAGATAAATTATAAATATAAAAGACACTAAGCATATATCCTAAACAAATAGAATATATCCATGCGTAACATTCCTCACTCCTTCGAATTCACCTTGCCCTCAAGGTGACGTCTTGAAAAACGCTCTTGATTCCCGGGTCCCAAATTTTGATATGTTTCCTAAGCATTTGCAGAGTCTGTTCCAACTTGTTCTTTGGCTCGGGAAGTAACAATTCTTGGATTTCAGCTCTACACTCCTTCCATTCAGATGTAACAGACCATATGCCCTTGTTAGGTCGCGATTCATCGATAGATTGCAATTCACCAACAACAACAGGTTGTGATTCACTAACCATAAGATGTAATGCGCCAACCATTCACGATTCACCAACCATTTGCGATTCACTAAGATCAGGCTGCGATTCGTCATCCACAAGTTGTGTTTGAACAACAACGGCCCGCTCTTTTTCTTTTTCCTTTTCTGCAATTGCTTCAAAACGAGCCTCAGAGATACGGGCTAAATAGAAAGCGTCTCCTAAAGTTGTAGGCCTTAACCTCAACAATTCCCGTTGCAACGACACTTTAAGGCCAGAGATATAAAAACATTTAAGCAAGTTTGTAGAGATCCCCGTTACCCGATTTGCAAGTATCACAAACTCACTTTGATATTCGGCCACGGTACCCATCTGCAGAAGTTTAGAAAGTGCGTCTCGATCGCTGCTACTCGATGCCATAGCAAATTGAAAAACAATACAAAAAATATTTTTTTTATTTTTTTCGGGATGAACAGTACCCGATGAACAGTAACGCCAGATGAACAGTAGCGCGATGAACAGTACCCTCGTCCGATGAACAGTGCGTCAGATGAACAGTACTTTCGGATGAACTGTAACAGTTTTTTTTCCAATGGGAAACCTTGATCAAAATCCCTCAACGAATTGAGGGCTCTCAATGAAAGCACCAATTGATACGACCCTCTCGGGTAGTATCGGGATAAGGCACCACTATAGCGTGTGCTGGCTCCTTAAGAATTAGAGATGAGAAGAACTAGACATTTGTTGTTGAACTTTAACTTTATTGATTATGATAATATGATTACAGGAAACCCTAAATACTAGTTAAGGGATAAACACTAGAATAAACGATAAACATAAAAGATACTAAACATATATCCTAAATAAATAAAAGATATCTTGGTTGTATCATTCCTCACTCCTTCGAATTCACCTTGCCCTCAAGGTAATATCTTGAAAAGCTCGTGATTCCGGGATCCCATAATCTTCTTTGAACCACATTGCACTCCATTCTTTCACTCAAGTAGTTCTTCACCCATATAGTTCCCCAACCTAGATAATTCTCCAACACATTTAGTACTCGAACATAAATAGTTTTCCAAGACAATTTATTCTCCACCAAAATTTGTTCTCCATCATCCATGAGTTCGTGAAAATAAACATCATTAACAACCTCATTAACATTCGATTCTGTCGCCGACTCCTCAAACACACTAAACCCTTTTGTCCCATTATCATCGTCATCATTCACATTAGGATTTTTCATAACTTCTTGATGACAAACAATATTAACGACTTCCTCCTCTTTAATGGCCTGTACATTCTCCTCGATTGACTCAAAACGAGCCTCCATTATACGGGCACGAAAGAAGGTTTCTCCTAAAGTGGCAGGATTCGACCTCAATAGTTCTGAGAGTTCTAGGTTCGTGAATCGTGCTTCTGCTTCACGGGCTAATGAAAAAGCTTCGTCTAGTGTTGTGGGATTTGACCTCAAGAGTAAACATTGTAGAGCCGGTTTAAGTCCAGAAATATAGTAACATTTAAGTAAACTTTCTGAGATCCCCGTTATTCGATTTGAATGTGTTATAAAGTCACTTTCATACTCGGCCACCGTACCCTTGTGCAAGAGCTTAGATAGCGCGTATCGATCATAGTCGCTAGATACCATAGCAAATCGAAAATAAAAAAAAAAAAAAAAAAAATTTAATTTTTATTCGGATGAACAGTGTTTTCGATGAACAGTAACTTCCGATGAACATTAACTGGATGAACAGTAGTCTCGAACAGTGTTGGATGAACAGTAACTGGATGAACAGTAGTCTCGAACAGTGTTGGATGAACAGTAACTGGATGAACAGTAGTCTCGATGAACAGTGTTGGTGAACAGTAACTCCTCCTGATGAACAGTAACTTCCGATATGAACAGTAACACGTTTTTTTTAATGATTGGAATCTTAGATCAAAAATCCTCCAACGAATTGAGGGCTCTCAATGAAAGCACCAATTGATACGACCCGGTTAGGGTGTATCGGGATAGATAGCACCACTCCAAGCGTGTAACTTGAGATTGAGTTTATTTAACTTTTAACTTGATTGACTGATAAATGATTACAATATGAAACCTTAAATACTAGTTATTAGATAAACACTAAGATAAATTATAAATATAAAAGATACTAAGCATATATCCTAAACAAATAGAATATATCCATGCGTAACACCTGACCGAACCGAGTAAACCGATCGAACCGATCCCGATACCGAGTTAATCGGGTCGGTAATTGGATCTTAAAAATCCTGATTTTCGGTATCGGGTCGGTTCGGTACAAAACCCTATCTAAGCCCGAGTAGCCCGACATAGCCCGAAAAAATCCTGATTTTTGGTAGATGGGTGTGTTTTATCAGCAGCATATCTCCTAATATCTCTTTTTCTCATCTCTCAGTGAAGAAAAATAAAAAAACCCAAATCAATCTCTCTTTATCTGTATATACTCTGATTTTTAGTTATTGATTTTATGTTATTAATTTTATGTAATTGATTTTAATTATCAATTAAATTGATAAAATCAATGATAATAAAATCAATAACTAAAAATCAAAGTATATACAGATTAGACATATACGAATCAATATATAAGAATCTTACCTTGGCATCAATGATAATTAAAATCAAGGTAAAAACTAAAAAATACCATCTTACTTATTGATTTGTGCCGACTTTAAACACTTACTATTTTATCTCGTGACTTTACCAACGAACTTGTTTGTTTTGTGACAATATTACCTATATGACCAGCTATATTTCCATGTTATTATCATTTTTATTTTAAATGACACCTCATCTTTTTAGTTTAGTTTCTTTTGCATAACTGACGCTTATCTTTTTCATAAACATCAACTTTCATCAATTTTTATTTCTTTTTCATCTTTCTCTTAGCCACAATGGGGGAGTTCAGTAGAAAAATAAAAAAGCATATTATCATCTAAATCTTAGCCCATATGAGCGCATTTATCCATATAGAAATCAACAAAAAAAAGAAACGACCCTAGATTATAAATAATGGAGTACATAGAGCTTAGTTAGTTCTGAATAACTTAAGGTTTATGTCTCGTGGGTTTTAATAAAAACAATAAGTGTTCTTAAGCTCCTGGATTACTCGATTCGTAACAAGAGGTTAGTAACTGTCATTTATTTGTTAATCTATGTGTACCATATGAGATCCCTTTTGGCCATTATCTAGTAAATAGTTATTTAGATAAATCAACATTGGTACGGAGTACATAATTTTAGCAAACACAAATCAAAAACCAATCACTTGGACCCGCAGCAGCCGCCGACCAAATTGATAAAATATTGATGGAAAAGAGCCCGCTGATGATGGCTGCATGGTGACGGTTTCACCATGACGTTGGTTGCGTTGTGGTGGTGGTGGTTTCCACTATATCAGATCTTGAGCTTTTATTGTTGGATCTGGGTTTTTTTCTGATAAAGATCTGGGTTTTATTCATATGTATATGATAAACAAATTAAACAAAAATAATTCTCAAAAAATTGTAGGAGAAGAAAGCAAAGGGTATTTTAGTCAAACTATCCAAGTCACCATGTATACATAATGGAAATCAGAGGTGGACGTATTAAAACAAAATTAAATAATGACGTGCATATTACTTTGCCAGCGTGTCGGTAACAAGTTACCATATTGGTAATATCAAAACGATTTTGAAAGTAGAATGGTAAAGTCACGAGATAAAATAGTAAGTGTTTAAAGTCGGCACAAATCAATAAGTAAGATGGTATTTTATACCTTTTACCCTTAAAATCAACTAAAAAGTTATAAATGGGTATATATACAGATTAGACATATTGGTGAAGGTGAACACAGTGTTTCAAAGGAAAGTGAGGTGAGAGGATGGGTGATATTAAATGTGAGGTGAGAGGGGTGAGGACATATTAAATGTGTTTCTATGTCACACGTTTTTACATTTTGTATGAGCATATATTCGGTTTCGGTATTAACCGAGTTTTGGCCCGATTAAACCTGACTGCAACCGAACCGAACCGAATTATTTCGGTTTCAGTTTCGGTTCAGCTTTTTGCCTTGTGTCGGTTTCGGTTTAACTCGGTTCTGTTCGGGTCGGGTCGGTTTTGGCCCGATGCTCAGCCCTAGGCGAATACTCGCGTATAGCGGCGGAATTGCATAGCGTCAACTAAGCAACGATAAGCTTTGTAATTGTAAGATAAAATTGTAGTAGAAAACTGTCGTAACATGCGGTAATTCAATTTAAAATAAAATCCCATATACAATGTATCAAATAACTTATAAAAAACAAAAAGCAAAACTGAAAGTGAAAAATTGCATCAAGTATAAGATATAATACAGGAACTGATGTTACTCGTTGCGTAAAACTTCTTGATACATGACATTTAAGGTGTAATACAAGAGAATTTGTATGTAAAAAGTTATCGTCTCGACTCGATTCGAATTGAAAAAGGGTAAATTGTGCGACTCAGTCGTCTTTTGGTGGAAAACAAATAGTTTGGTCGTTGTAGACAAGTAAATGTGCAAGACGTTAAACTAAATAACGGGTAATTAAAACTAAAACTAATTAAACGTAAATGTGCAAAATTAAAAACTTTAAAAGTAAATAATTAAATGACAAAACTTAAATTTAAAAACTTTAAAATAAAATACTCTGAAAATAAACTAAGACAAACAAGTAAAAATAAAGCCAAGTAAATTGGCGGGAAAAATAAATTTAAAAATTAGATTTAAAATAAAAACAATTAATTTCGCAAATAATAAAAAAAACTTGAAATAATTTCGCAATTGCAAACAATAAATCCGCAATGTGCAAATTGGAATGATTTCGCAACAAAAGTCACAATTACGCAATAATTGCGAAATCTATGACTTAAATCCGCAATAAACACACCAGATTCCGCAATTCCAGAATTGCACTAATTCCGCAATTAAGAAGTGAAGATTTCGCAATTGATGTGTAACAAATTCGCAATAATTGCGAAATCTAAGATTTCGCAATTATCCAAAGTGAAGAATCCGCAATGTTTAGAGAAGAATTCCGCAATGTTATTGCGGAATTAATGAATCTGCAATTACCAATGATGAACAAATCCGCAATAGTCAGGAATGTCACAATTTCGCAATTTTTGGGTAAAGTTGCGAATTCTTAACAGTTTTTCCTAAAAACTAGGAAAACGAAAAAGTACGAAAATAAGCACTAAAATATTAACTTTTAAAGGACAAAAAGCAAAATAAAACACCAATAAGCTAACTAAAAAGCCTAGATTAAAGATAAAACTTATAAAAACTTTAAAAACAAGCCACGAAAATTAAAAAGATTTAAACTTTATGTAAAAAGTAGATGAAAAAGATTTAGATTGAAAACACAAAATCAACACAAACAAAGATTATGAAAAAGATTAAGAATAAGCAAGAAGAAAAGTAGAACAAGATGATTAAAAAGCTTAAAGATAAAAGATTAAACAACACAAAATTAAAACTTACTTGAAAATTAAAGACTTGAATTTAAATGACTTGAATTTAAATGACAATGAATTAAAAGTGCATGTAATGAAAAGATGGAAGAGCTAATTTGTCAAGTTAGCCAACAACAACTAAATAATGAGGTTAAGCCTCTATTTATAGGGAAGGAGGGGAGGTGTGGAAGCTTCCTATCTCTTTCTTTCTTTCTCTTTTAGTCCTTAGTCTTCTAAATTCTTCGACTTTTTAGCCTTTGTCTCGGGATTTGTTGGTGAATAAATTGAACTCGTCATATATTTTCTTCATAAATTAGACTTGAGTTCTCGGCTTTATTAAACTTCCGTCTTTAGACTTTTTCTTCGATAAATCTTCAGAATAGGCCTTGGACTTCCGTTCTTTTTGCACTCTTGATTTCTTGACTTCGTCTTTTGTCTTTTTCTTCCATAAAAGCCCGTGAAAGCCCATGTTTTCTTCGCTTTTCACACTTTGATCCTAAATCACAAGAAAAACACAAACCACGCATAATTCTGACATTTACGACAAAAAATACACGTTATGGTCTTGTTTTCATTATAATTAAGTGGTAAAAGGCTGTGTGTTTTCACACCTATTAAATCCCCTACACTTGACCATTGCAATGACCTCATGCAATGCTTAGTGACAAAGCAAGATTTACATTCTCCATCATAATCAACCTACCTTGGCCTTTATTAAACAATAGAAACTAAGGAAAAGTTAAAAGATAGAAAATAACATAATGCTAGAAGGAAGAAACTTGTAAAGAAATCTAAGACTTACATTAGGGCTTTGGTGTCATGAATGTTTATCACCCTCAAGTTTCACGTTCCCCATGTCAAGCTTAAAAACGAGATCATTGTTAGTACAAGTTAGCACAACTAACACCTACTCATGCGGTTCAATTAATCACTTAGACTCCCTTATTCCTACGGGTAACTCTTATATTTTAATGATGTCTTGAATGATCACGAGGATGCATTGTTGACTTATTTTGATAGTTTATTAAGGCTGAAAATAAAGTAGGACGATATAATCCATAGTTAGCTAAAGGACAAAATCTTTTAAAACTGCTTCTCGAAACCTCATAAAGTTCATATCTTGGCATAGCTCGCTTCACGATTTGAGACCTTTCTCGGACCGATATTTGTCATTTACTTCATACTTCAAATCTTGAGAAGACGATCTTGAAATTATGGTCTTCTCTTCATATATGGTGTATATCTTCACTTGGGGTAGTTGAGATATTTTCTTCAAATGTTGACCACGACTTCTTCATTATTTCTTCAATCCTTATTTGGGATTTCGATATACAACGATCCGCCTCCTTTTCGGACTTGGATCTATTTATCCTCATACCTTGTTAGGGTCTTTTCGGATAGATTTCTCCATGATCTTTAAGGGAGTAATTTCTTTTCGTCGTGTGTCTTGATCCTTCATATTGATTTTGGAATAATGCTTTTCACATCATCTTGGATCTTTAGCAACAAAATGGAATCCTCATGCCTTGTTAGGGCCTTTTCGGACTCGCCAATCTTTGCGTCCCGTTTCAATAAGTTATGCCTTGGCTATGAACTCTAATTAATACCGAGCAACTTTTAAACGATCTTGGGCTAGAAGCTAAGTAATTTTTCAGACCGTACGACCTTACTTATTGCATTTATTTATTTACAAGCGATGGGAGAAAAAGATCATAATTAACTCACATAAGTTAATTAAAGAATACCAAACTTATAACTAACTCTATCATTTCTCGTTCTTCACAATTTAAAATCTCAAGGAATGAGACTCGTGGATACTTAGCCTAATAAACCAATTAAGGTCTACATGGTTAAGGATACTAGCTAGAGTAAACTTGGATAAGTAAACTCGGGTTGAGTCAAAATATTCACGACGGGCCTAATATATCAAAGATATCTAAACTTGCTAAAACCATTTTATTTTAATAAGAGAAAATAACAAAAAATAAAGGAAACTACAACTAGGCCAAAATAGATTAAAAATTTTGAAAAATGTCGAAAAATCGAATTTCCGGTTAAGATGAGGTCAAATTCATGGAAAAGTCCACTTAACTTCGATAGAAATCCCCCTACACTTGATATAAACATTGACCTCAATGTTTAAGCATGTGGGATTAAACTCCCCCACACTTAGGACATTGTGCACGTTGTTTAAATCTCGCTAAGGGAAAGACAACTAAAGGGATTCCTATTTTAATATTGGAAAATATAAAATATTGAATCGAAAAGAGTTTAGGATAGAACCGGGAAGACGGGAACACGGAATCACGGGTCGTCAAAAATCATCAAGAGTGGATCGTTGAACGCTCGAATCCCTGAGTATGAGAAGAGAGAAAATAGCAAACACCAACGGGTCTCCCCTACACTTAGGATAAAAGATAGAAACTTGGGTTGCCTCCCAAGAAGCGCTTATTTTTTATCAACGAGTCGTGAGCCTGAATCGACCTTGATTAGCATAGTAAGAACCTTGAAGAACATCCACCGGGATCAAACACATGGTTTTCGTCCATCAAGTAACACAAGCTTAAGGCGAACAAGGCAAGCCAAAGAAGAGTAGGCAAGGTTCCCTTAAGCAAAGATAGAGCACGGTGCTGGGAGGTATGGTGAAGTGATAGCATGGCTCCAACAGTTCCAAAAGTCTTTCCTTTTATTGCATCAGATGGATACTGAGATGGCTGAAAAATTTCTATACCGGGATCGAACACCTTTTCCTTTTGGGGAAAATAGCACTCAGGCTCAACAGAATTTGAAGAAGATCCGCTAATAAAATGCACAACCTCGTCCTCAGAAGGTGGACAGAGAGGTGTTAAAACATACGTGCTGCGGATGTGGGTGTCTACCGGCGTCTTCTCCTTTGAAAGAAGCTTCTTCATATCCGTAGAAGGATAAAGACCATAATCATCAAAGTCCAAAAGAGGAGCATCACTCTCATATGGGAAGTAAGTGTTGAGAAAAGTAGCAAAGCTTCCTCAAATGAGTAGTCATCCAAAGTAGGATCAAGTGTTGTTGGCGGAGGATCTTCATCATGTGAAGAATCACTCGAGAGAGTATCAGCCTCATCAAAATCATCATAAGTGGGCATGTCTGGATACTCAGAAGTAAAATCATCATAATCATCTCCATCAAAACTAGAATCGTCATCATAAGCATCAAAGATCGATGGAGAATCGTAAATTGGTGGAGGATCAGAATTGGAGAGAGAATCATCCACATCATCTTCGAACAGTGGATTATCATAGCAAGAATCGAACAGAGGATTGTTGTAGACGACAAAATCATCAAGCACATTAATCATATTCGCTGATTCTCTTCCATTTGATTTGGTTGTGATCTTCCCCATTTTGAACACTTGTGCATCATTCCCGACCCTTAAGATTAACTCACCTTCGACGACATCGACTAGAGCTTTTCCGGTTCTCAAGAATGGCCGACCAAGTATTAAAGGAATACGAGGGTCCATTTCATAATCTACAACAACAAAGTCGACCGGAAAAGTGAAGGTGCCCACTTTAATAAACACATCTTTGGCAATACCAAGAGGGTAAGCGAGAGTGCGATTTGCAAACTCAAGAGTCATCTTCGTTGGAGTAAGATCGGGTAATGATAACTTTTTCCAAACAATTAAAGGCATCAGATTTATACTTGCCCCGAGATCGGCTAAGGCAGTAAATTATTTGGTTTGGTGAAAAGTACATGGTAGCACAAAACGACCGGGATCTCCAAGTTTCTCCGGAAGTTCTTTAAGAAGGACGGCAGAACAATTTTCATTCAATCGATTATTAACAAACTCGGCCATCTTCTCCTTCTTGCTAAGCAATTCCTTAAACATCTTAACAAATTTAGGCATTTGTGCTAGAGCTTCCACAAGGCTAAAAGTGATGGTCATTTCTGAAACTTTCTTCAAATAGTTTGACACTTGAATGTCATCCTTGGTTTGCAGTTTGGCCTTGTCTAAGCGAGATGGATAAGGAATATTGGGTTTATAAGTGGAAGGTGTAGGTGTAGCAAGTTTAGGTTGAGATGTTGAGGGTTTAGAGGTGGAAGGTGGGGTTGGTGAAGGGTTCTTCTTGGGTACTTCTTCATGACGAGGCGGAGACGGTAATGGTGAACTAATACTAGGTGTGGGAGTAGTAGGGATAAATGGTGGTGGAGGAGGTGTAGATGGTGTAACTGGGGGTGGGATAGATGGTCCTATTAAAGTTGTTCCACTACGGGTAGTAATAGCACTTACATTCGCTCTCGGGTTGGTAATAGTATTTGAAGGAAGTGAGCCCGAAGTAGAAGGTTGATTACCTTGAAAGAAACTAGCCATCATGTTCTTCAAATCATTCGTCTGAGTGCTGATAGAAGTTTGCATATCTTGACGAAGCTCGGTTCTAATATCATTTCCTTGTTTAGTGATGTCACTTTTCAAGGTGATGATTTGGCTTTGAAGATTGTTAACTAGCTCTCTTTGGGTTTTCATGAAAGTTTCAACATCGTGATTGATGGGTGGAGGTTGGGGGCGGGTGGGTGATATGGAGTAGAAGCTCGAGGTGGGTTTTGAGTGCTTCTATTGTAATTGTTGGGGTTGTGGTTTTGAGGAGAAAAACCAGGTGAAAGATAATTGTTCGACCGGTAACTTAGCAAATTTCGATCACCGTGAGGTCGGGCTTGGTAATTTTCCGGTGAATAGTTACCGTAAGCCGCATACACGTTTTCCGGATTGCCTTGAGTAGAAGGACAATCGGTGTATGAATGAGAACCGCCATAGGTCTCACAAGAAATTGCTACAGCTTTAACTTGTTGTTGTTGGTTTGTAGCGATGAGCAAGATATTTTTGTTCATTTCGGCCATCATACGGGTGAATTCGGTCATATCGGGGTTTGCTGAAGTAGAAGAAACATTGACTCTCGGGTTATTCCTTGAAGATGCGGAGGAATCCCAATTTTTGTGATGAGTAGTCATGTTCTCAATAAGCTCCCTACACTCCTCGGGTCTTCTTTTCATAAATGTGCCACTGACGGCTGCATTAATAGTATCACGATCACGAAAAGTTAAACCATTGTAGAAAGTGTCAATTAAGGTAACGGGGAGCATATTGTGGTTTGGACATCGATCGATCAAAACATTATATCTTTCCCAAGCATCAAAGAGAGATTCATCGGGTTCTTGCATGAAACCGTTGATTTGATATCGAAGGCTCGTGACCATGGATGGTGGAAATTAGCGCGACAAAAATCGTTGAGTCATGTTGTCCCAAGTATGAATGGAATTCTTCGGGAGACGATCAAACCATTTTTCGGCGTGGTGGGATAAAGTATGTGGAAAGAGCTGAAGGCGAAGGACATCCATAGTAACAGCGGGCAACTTCATGCTTCGAGTAATAGTAATGAATTTGTCGAGGTGCTTGTTGGCATCATCATCCGGCAATCCGCGAAATGGATTAGTTTGCACTTGTTGGATCATATGATGCTTCAACAAAAACTCCGGAGCCGTGATTTGCATCGGCGCAATCGGTCCTCCTCGTCCAGACATTGTGGGTTGACAAAGCTCCTCCATTGTTCTAAGGTCGGGTGGGGGAACATTGTTGTTATTGATGTTGGGGGGTACACCAGCCATATCTAAATCTTCATGAGTCTCGGGCTCTGAATAAGTTGAAGATCTAGTACGCATGCACCTGCAAAAGCAAAAGAAAAAGATACCAAAGAAACAGAGAATATATATGTACGGTAAAAATAAAAATAAAATCTTTTTGGTGCAAAACTTTGAAAAAGAAATGCTTTTTATGATTTTTAGATGTTTTTGTATTTTTGAAAATTTTTAATTTTTATGGATTTTTAAAAATTTTTGACACGAAAAATAACGCTCACGAATGAACGGATCCCAAAAATCAACGCGTCTCTCACAGAAAACCGTTCATCTTTACGAAAAGAGCCGGCAGCGGCGCCATTTAGTACAAGAGAATTTGTATGTAAAATGTTATCGTCTCGACTCGATTCGAATTGAAAAAGTGTAAATTGTGCGACTCAGTCGTCTTTTGGTGGAAAACAAATAGTTTGGTCGTTGTAGTAAAGTAAATGTGCAAGACGTTAAAATAAATGACGGGTAATTAAAACTAAAACTAATTAAACGTAAATGTGCAAAATTAAAAACTTTAAAAGTAAATAATTAAATGACAAAACTTAAATTTAACAACTTTAAAATAAAATACTCTGAAAATAAACTAAGACAAACAAGTAAAAATAAACCTAAGTAAATTGGCGGAAAAAATAAATTTAAAAATTAGATTTAAAATAAAAACAATTAATTTCGCAAATAATGAAAAAAAAAAACTTGAAATAATTTCGCAATTGCAAACAATAAATCCGCAATGTGCAAATTGGAATGATTTCGCAACAAAAGTCACAATTTCGCAATAATTGCAAAATCTATGACTTAAATCCGCAATAAACACACCAGATTCCGCAATTCCAGAATTGCACTAATTCCGCAATTAAGAAGTGAAGATTTCGCAATTGATGTGTAACAAATTCGCAATAATTGCGAAATCTAAGATTTCGCAATTATCCAAAGTGAAGAATCCGCAATGTTTAGAGAAGAATTCCGCAATGTTATTGCGGAATTAATGAATCCGCAATTACCAATGATGAACAAATCCGCAATAGTCAGGAATGTCACAATTTCGCAATTTTTGGGTAAAGTTGCGAATTCATAACAGTTTTTCCTAAAAACTAGGAAAACGAAAAAGTACGAAAATAAGCACCAAAATCTTAACTTTTAAAGGACAAAAAGCAAAATAAAACACCAATAAGCTAACTAAAAAGCCTAGATTAAAGATAAAACTTATAAAAACTTTAAAAACAAACCACGAAAATTAAAAGATTTAAACTTTATGTAAAAAGTAGATGAAAAAGATTTAGATTGAAAACACAAAATCAACACAAACAAAGATTATGAAAAAGATTAAGAATAAGCAAGAAGAAAAGTAGAACAAAATGATTAAAAAGCTTAAAGATAAAAGATTAAACAACACAAAATTAAAACTTACTTGAAAATTAAAGACTTGAATTTAAATGACAATGAATTAAAAGTGCATGTAATGAAAAGATGGAAGAGCTAATTTGTCAAGTTAGCCAACAACAACTAAATAATGAGGTTAAGCCTCTATTTATAGGGAAGAAGGGGAGGTGTGGAAGCTTCCTCTCTCTTTTTCTTTCTTTCTCTTTTAGTCCTTAGTCTTCTAAATTCTTCGACTTTTTAGACTTTGTCTCGGGATTTGTTGATGAATAAATTGAACTCGTCTTATATTTTCTTCATAAATTAGACTTGAGTTCTTCGGCTTTACTAAACTTCCGTCTTTAGACTTTTTCTTCGATAAATCATCAGAATAGGCCTTGGACTTCCGTTCTTTTTGCACTCTTGATTTCTTGACTTCGTCTTTTGTCTTTTTCTTCGATAAAAGCCCGTGAAAGCCCATGTTTTCTTCCCTTTTCACACTTTGATCCTAAATCACAACAAAAACACAAACCACGCATAATTCCGACATTTACGACATAAAATACACGTTATGGTCTTGTTTTCATTATAATTAAGTGGTAAAAGGATGGGTGTTTTCACACCTATTAAGGTGTATACTCCTTCTTCACCAAAATCTTTGACTGGTTTCACCAGTACCTTGGTAGTTGCACGTGAGATCCCTCTAGACAACGCAACATAAAGCTGGCCATGTGAGAAAACAGAGTCAGGCAAATAGACACCTACATTTGGAATAGTTTGCCCCTGAGCTTTATTGATAGTCATGGCAAATCAAAGGCAGACAGGAAATTGTGTTCTCTTTAGCTTGAAAATAAACATGTCTTCTTCAGATGGAGCAAGAGGAATTCTTGGCAAGAGAACTCTAACTCCGGCGTGCTGCCCGACAACAACTTCAACATTTATGACATTTGGATCAAATCGTTTGCATATCAGCCTCGTGCCATTGCATAATCCATTTGCCGGATCGAGATTCCTCAAAAGAATAATCAGGCATCCAATTTTCAAGCGCAAGTAATGTGGTGTCAATCCGCTCACATTGAGGGAGTTTAAGAATTCAAGAGGATACATGTTGTGTGTGTCATCTTCCGCTTCATCAAAACTATAGTAAACCCGCTCTTCACCAGGAAATCTGCCAATCAACATTTCATTAATACTGTCAACGTGTTCATTTTTAGTTGATAATATTGCTCTTGAAACTATATCAGCTGATGTATGAACTTTAGTATCAAAGGAAGGAAATATTTCATGGATCAACGCATCTTTTGAGGCAGCATCGGTAGTGTATGGAATGGTCATGTCATCGGGTATTCTTATATAGTCTTCATCAATGACCTCTTCAACTCCATCACCGACACGTAACAGAAAATTTGAAAACCATGGATCTGTTCGCGCCCTCATGTTTATGGGTAACCGCATTTTTTAAATTCCAGGCCAAAGCGGTGACATACGGAGACTTGAATCCACAATCTGCGCTCGCGTTCCACGTCTTACGACTAGTAAAACCTGTCTAAAGTCCCCTCCTAAAACCATTATCTTACCACCAAAAGGAAGTTTCACCCCGGTAATGTCTTTCATAGTTCGATCTACCGCCTCCACAGCTTGTCTTTTAGCCATCGAGGCTTCATCCCATATTATCAACTTGAATTGACAAAGCAGTTTAGCAAGCCCACTTTGTTTTTTGACAGTTCATATTGAGTTTGTAGTAAGGTTGATTGGAATCTTAAAGCGCGAGTGAGCAGTTCTTCCCCCTGTCATGTTATTTGCCGCAGCCACTGATGAAGCGGTGGCAAGTGCAATAAGTCCACGAGAACGAACAGTGGCAAGCAAAGCTTTATATAAGAACGTTATCCCAGTTTCTCCTGGACCATCAATAAAAAACAGACATGGGAGTCATCATCAACATGTTTCATGATGGTATCATATGCTATTTGTTGATCAGCGTTTAGTGAATGTCGAGCTAGTATATCTTCACGCAGTACAACTATCGAGCATTCCTCGTGTACTTCACGACATCCATATGCATATGAACGCACATCTGCAGTAATGTTTGGAAGATCAAAATCACTAAGACTCTTACCCATAGATTGTAGAATTGTTGATATGTCTGTTAGAACCATATTTTGAACCCGTTCAGCACTCATCCCTTCTAAGTTTTAGTCTTCTAAAAGAGATTCGTAGTGGTCATCCCATAACTTTCAAACATCTCCTGGTGCACAAAATATTAAAATAGTAGCAAATAGTCTTCTAAGAGGGTCGAGCATCTCGTGTGTAGAGGACTCACGTAGACAATCATTTATGTGATTATCACCCTTTATTTACCCTCTTTCTAGTGCCGATTTATGAAACGTACCATAAAATACGTTATTCGCCTTGTAAAGAAAATCAAATCCTGTAGGCCCTTTAACATGTTGCAATAGTACACGTAGACAGAATCGTTCTCCCTCAGCAGGATTAGCGGAAACCATTCTACCTCTCATTTTCCCTTTCTTTCGAAGGTTCCACTTGCGTGTACTCTTATTCCACGTATAGTACCTTGGGATGTCTTTATACAAATACTGCCTCGCATTGACGTCTATTTTGTTCAATTCAAAGTATGCAGTCAACATCGATCTCTTATCCCTTTCTCTCTCAAGAATGTCTGTCAGTACCTCGTCTTCTTTAAACCTAACCAACTGGTTATTTGGCAGATGAACTTGCAATGACATGCCAAACGGATGGATATTAGATAGAGGGAAGCCATAAATTCGCCACATAGCTTCAGGTGGTGATACATAACGCGCATCCTGAAATCTCTTTATCTCGTTAAGATCTTGTTGTCCATTTTGATCTATATTAATAACTTTTTTGTCATGACCCTTGTAAACGTACTTGAAGACATATTTAACGGATTTAATACTTGAGCACACCTCCACATTGATGTGACAATTGAACATCATTAACAATTTAGGGTTATATGGAACAACCCATCTATTGTCCAGGACACTATTCCGCACGTTTACCTCAATGCCATTTTCTCTACGTCGATACAACGGGTACGAGTCGTCTCCTTGTTTTGTTGTTTCTTGGAATTGCCTAGGATAATTCCAACGACATTTCTTTGGTTCACCCTCCATACAAGCACACTAAGTATTTAAGTGACCACAAGGACCATGAAGCATGTGTTTTACGACAAGTTGGTGCAATTCAGGATGCTTATTTGGGTCTTGAATTTCAGCACAAACAACTTTATCATAATGATCAGGATTTAATAGCTTGTCTATTGATCTCATAATCAAGAGAAAATGTACATGCGGTAAACCACGTTTTTGGAACTCGATAACATATATATGCGACGTAACAACCCCAAGGATATGTTTTGTGAATATTTGGTACTTGAGATCCTCTAGTTTTGCACAAAAAAACTCTTATAACCAAGTCCGGTCGATCCTGAGCAGTTTGTCCTTCATAAAGGTTCTCTACAATTTCCGGCCAACTTGGATTGCATGTCGTTGTTAGAAAAATGTCAGGTTTCCCAGCATCCTGTACTAACGTCATGGCATCCAAAAATCGTCTCCGCATGTTACGTGGCCCTCTAATAAAAGTGGCAGGCAAGACAATAATTAGCCCAAGTATATTCGATTGAACCTCCCATGCATTCAAAGAATCAACGATTCCTTGATACAAATCTGCTCTAATTGTGGATTGGTTGTTTTGAAAAAATTGCAATCGAGAAGTCTCAATCTTTATGTATGTATCTACCACAAAATTGTTGAAACAATCACCCTCCAAACAGAAGTTATGATACGGGAATTTGGAAATAATATTCTTGCATAGTAACAGTTTTTCTACCGGGCGTTGTGTTAATCCCTGCATAGTTATGTTAAAAATATTGTATAAGGACCACATTTACTATCTGGTACTATTATAACATATTATGATTACTTTACTACCTTCGTCGTCTTCAACAACTTCATCATCGTCATCATCGAGTTCTCTTATGTCCACACCATCCCTTGGTATTCGCTTATGCCATCCCGCCTCACCGTTTGGAAAGAACATTGGATAAGCCAAAGGATCATATGAAGCGAAATAAGGTTGTATCTGCGTGGGGTATTCAGACCTTCCATAGACAACAATACTTCTCTTAAATGCACTGATGTTGTTATTACCTTCCACTCAAATACCATCGACCTATGTGATAATATATTTAAGGTAGAAGTATAAGTTATATATAAATATTGCCAATTCACTAAGAATAAGGATCATTAAAAATCATATTCATACCTCAGACGTGGTCGGACGATTGTAAAGTCTTTGATCGACCTTAACTGATGCATTTAATTCGACCCTATACTTGTCAAGAGTACCAAGGTTACCAAGTGATCAAAATGTCTGAACATATGGGTTTGGTGTAAGAACACGTGATAATATCGTAACAATGTGTTTATCAAGATTAGGCCATTTTAACCTGTGCTCAAAATCAGATTCCACATCATAAAAGTACAACTGCAAATACCTTGGTTCTCCGTCTGTAGGAACCAACTGATCAATTTTATGATATATTCCTCCTTGCACACGAAAATTATATATTCCAGTTCCCCTAGCGTTATATGTTTTATCCAACTTTACCCCCATCGATGCGAAGGAAAAATTTGTGTTGTATGCACGTATGTTTTTCCTAAACATTTTTCCTAACTGACATTGAGACGTGAATAAGTTGTATAGTTCTGGATGAATGTCTAAGGGCCGCAAAGTCGTTCTCCCGTTCATGCAACAAAAAGTAGGATACTCGTACCGTAATTTTTTTGCTCCACAATTGATACATGGTGGTTGCTCCTTCAATAAACTATGCTCTTTAGGAAGGTAATTGTACACAAATTCGTATAGGTCGGTTCTTGAATGGAGCCAAGAACACAAAATCGTTTTTTAAGAACCTTACTTAAGTAAAAAATAAAAAAATATATTAATTAAAAGATATAAAACTATGCGTAAAATGACATAAGCAAACAATTTCTTTGTACCTATGTTAGCGTTTGCGTCTGATGTGTTCTTTTCTTTACGTTGTTGGTAACGACTTTTGTCGTATTGTTTTTTTTTCTGAATGGTCGAGTCTACAACAACATTGGTTACTACATAGTTATATACACATATAACGTAAGTAGATGCAGTCAATAGCCAAAAATAATTTCTTTGATGAGACTTATCAGCCATAATTTGATTGTACTCTTGATCAAATAGAGGTAACAATATGTTACTACCATTTCGATCATCTGGGTTGCAATTAAAATTTGTATAAATAATATATCAAAAAAAATCTACGTAAAATAACAAAAGCGCATAGTTTTTTACCTATGTTGGATGTATATGTCAAAGCTGAAAGATTTTGTGTCATTCCTTCCATTAGGCATGCTTCTTTGTTAGCATTTGCATCCGCTATGTTATTTTCTTTTTGTCGTTGGTAACGAACTTTGGTTGGGTCTACAACAACATTGGTTCCTACATCAATATATACAGGTATAATGTAACTAATGCAGCCAATTAGCAAAATGAGTTTCTATAATGAGACTTACCATTCATAGTTTGATTGTACTCTTGATCAAATAAGGATAACAATACGTTACTACCATGTCGATCATCTAGTTTGCAATTTAAAAGGTATATTAGTTGTAGATAAAAATTATGTATAAAATAAAATAAGCAAACATTATTTTTGTACCTATGTTGGTTTCATATGTCAAAGCCGAAAGATTTTGTGTCATTCCTTCCATTAGGCATGCTTCTATGTTAGCATTTGCATTCGCTATTTTATTTTCTTTTTGTCGTTGGTAACGACTTCTGTCGTATTGTTTCTTTTTTTAAATGGTTGGATCTACAACCGCACTGGTTCCTACATACGTAATAGGTATAATGTAAATAAGTTGTACTATTGATCAAATAGAGACAAGAACATATTACTACCATGTTGATAATATTTTTTGCATATGAAAATATCGATTAGTATATATGACATAAAATTCCGCAAATAACATAATAATAAAAATACCTGTGATCGTTTCACTTGTCATGCCCGAAAGATATTGTGTAGCTCTGATTGGTGTCCGTGACTGCATCTTTGCATTTATTTCCGCTATTTTCTTTTCTTTACATCGTTGGTAATAAAGCCTGTTGTAATCTTTTTTTTAATAGTTGGGTCTAAACTGACACTGCCTCATAGAGATGTTGACCCATAGGAACATAGTGTTTGTAATAGTGTTATATTTTCTTTATTTGTTGACAGGTTTTGAGGCGATGTTATTTTTAATGACATGATATTTGGAGCACAGTTAGTATTTACGATATTTTGCAATGTTCCGAACGGTACCTTATTTGGAGCAATATTTTGGTGGGCTGAACTTTCTTCAAAGTATACAGAGTTTGTCTTTCCTTTTTTTCCCGTTTGCACTTCCCGGACATCTTTGTTAAAGCTTGCTTTACGTTTTTCTAACATTATATTGAACCAAATGAAAGGTTTGTAAGAAGTTACTTTTTTGGAAACTAATTTATGGATATTAGAACGAGGAATGAATCATACCTTTGTTTAAAACATATTGAGTGGGTGTCGAAATCATGGTGGTAAACTGTTGAACTCCAGTCATATGAAAGTGTTGCAGGTCTAGAAAAAATAACGTTTGTGCACAAGTGACATAGATATTGCTAAATCAATACATGGAATTTGTACAACGATTTTTTGAAACTATGAAGGATTTTTCTAAAGATCATGAAAGCTAAAAGGTTGAAACATTGCATATAAACTAGTCATAGTTATAATTACTTAATGAGAAAAAGTTGGCGGTGGTTATCCGATGGTGTGATGTTGTTATTTGATGTTTATCCCCGAATGCTGAAGTACAGTATATTTTAAGACCAATAATTACACAATATATCTTTTATTATTTTCACAAGACAGAATGTTGGTGTGTGTGCATCGTCTTGTGTAGAAGCAACAAAAGTTACGTCCGTTTCATATGGTTAAAGTGTCCTAAAGAAAATTCAAATCATTGTTTTTCATAGTACATAAATCTTTATCGTAGCATATTAGTAGTTGAAGGAGTTTTTTTATATGACCATTGTGTTTGGAAAATAAATTTAACAAAATGAGTCTTCAATTTATAATGATATATTTTTATGTGCATCCTCCTTCAACAGTGGCGGACCGAGAAGCAAAACCAAAGTGGTTCCCTTATGTAAACGAGGAATTAAGATAACACGTCAACAAGTCGGGTCATTTGGGTGTGTCGGGTCAACAAGTCAGGTCATTTGAGTGGGTCGGGCACAGTCCACATAAATGTATCGTTAGTATATAACTTCAGAACATGTATACCTTGTTTAAGCTAACATTAAATACAGGTTTATTCAATAAAATATTGATACCAAAGACCATAAAATACAAATTATTTATGTCGATCACTACGTAGTAGGTAATGAAAATAAAAATGCTACGTTGCCCCTCCTGAATTTAAGTTTTTAATATTTAAAATAAGTTTTCATTTACACAGTTGCTTTTAAAATATTGTGACAAAAGTTTCCATAAAAAGCAACTGCAATTTAATATAAAATCAATTTTCTGTTTCTTCTAACATTATCTTCCCCATCTTTTTTTTCATGTTCATCCTCCATTTTTTTTCTTCTTCATTTACAGTATTTCTTTATCTATCATTCTCCTCCATACTAACATCAGCACTGATTTCACTTAGACAGTCAGTTATGGACGGTTACTATATAAGCCATCATATCTTTGCATATGGGCAGACGGGAATAAGGGAAAACACATACTATGGCGAGGAAACACATGGACGTATATATTTTTCAGTTTTTGGAGTAAATTTTTTTGTTATTAATATCATTCTGGTTGTGATAATAGTGTGGATCTTCTGGCACATCTAAAATATAACTGAAATATGAATGATTTAAATCTATAACGAGCATGTCAGAGATCTTATTCTACCCAATGATTTTTCATCCACCAATAAGTTGAAGGACCGTACCTCCACATGTGAGAATGTATTGATTCTTAAAGATGCAAATGTGTGCCCCGTGAAGTCAACCGCTAATGTTTTGAACTTGATTACATTGGATCGGACTCATCGATCTCCTGCCGTGAGTCCTTAAAGGCGGGAGATGCAAATGTGTGCCCCATGAAGTCAACCACTAATGTTTTGAACTTGATTACACGATGAACATGAACCGCGATGTTAGAGTAACATCACTGGGTCGACTCTGAATCAACAAATTAGCTGATCTCACCCCACATGTATGCAAACCATAAATGTGAATCAGCAAAGTAGCTGATCTCACCTCACAGGTACCACAAATCTAAAGTTGCAGTTTCGTTTTTATGTAGTTAAAAGGTGTACATCTTGTGCTTAGCTTGAGTGAAGGGTTTTGTGTTGTTGTGCTTAGGTCCAATGTAATTATTCCTCATGGCAACTACTAACATGTATATACCCACAAAACATTATACTATATAAATGCAGGAAAAGTGGACAGCGTATAGAGTTACCTCAACGTTAGTATCCACAGCAGTCGAGTTGAAATCAGTATCAACATCCATAGGACCAAAAGCGTTAATCATTTTTTAGTCATCCTAAAATTAATACAAGGCATGTTAGAATGATGTAGGAACGTACATGTTAGAAAAAAACATAAAGTGATGTACGAAGTAAACCTCGGGCGTTAGCAATTTACTAACATCGTCCTGAGTTGGTGTGTATCCCATCTTTTAAGAACAGGTTCATCAATTTTTCATTTTGGTTTTTTATGTTTATATAGACATAGAGAAGAGAAGTAGAGATCTAAGTTTCATTTGAAATTCAAATTTTAAATTGTTTGAAGACATTTATTATAAAATCATGTCCAGTTGTATTAGCAAATCGTATCTTTAAAATGTTGCTAAAATTACCATTGTTTCCAAATTGGTATGTCAAATTAGTTAGTCAACCAATTCATTATATACAACTTGTGACAACAAGATCAGAATATTTGTGTTTGTGATTGAAATATGTATTTAAGGAATTTAAGTTTTCATTTTTTAAAGTTTTCACTTTTGCTATAGCTCTATTATAGATAGTAGAGAAGAGATAGAGATAGAGATAGAGATAGAGAAGTAGAGAAGTAGAGATAGAGAAGAGATAGAGATTAAGGTGATTATTGGTTTGGTGGCTGGAATCACAATGATTATGTGTTTCATTAAATGGTAGAATGAGAATGTATATGATTGTTTCAAAAGTATTGTTTGGTATAAAATCTAAATATTAATATTTTTCGATTTAAATAAAAAAACAATTATCATAAAAGGAAAAAGATCAAATTAAAATTCAAACAAGAGAAATACGAACATTTTTCCTCATCAAAATCAATTTTGCTAAAAAAATGAAAAATAAGACCAAATCCACGATACTTAAATTCAGAATAATATATTTATGAACTTTTGATTTATTTATACTTAAGCAACTATGATGATCACATGATACAATTTTGTGATACTAGTAACAAAGATCAAAGAAGGAAATGTCATTTTATACATATATATTATGATAGATGGGAATGATTTTCATAGTTACCTAACTTGACTCCTATGAAATAAGACAATATCTTGGAATGCATATTTACTATGACTATCAATTAGCGGAAACCAAACAAGCATTTTTACCTATCATTCCATTACTTTATTCCGATAGCGACTAACCAAACACACCCGATTTGTTTGTTTTGCATTTAAAAAAACATTAAAAAAGAAAGTGTATTTAATCACATTTTTTACACTCTTAAATAATGTAAGAAATTATTTTGAGTTTATATATAAATGTGTGAAAAAATAGTTACAAATATAAGTGTGAAAAAATCTTTAAAAACCGACACTTATATTTATTACAAATAAAAGTGACACCGATTAACAAGAGATGATCACAAGGAGTTAGAAAACACAACACCTACACACACTTGGAAGAATAAACATTCAACTCACAAATCACAAACACTATTGTTTACTATCTTTCTTTCCTTTCTGCCATACGATGGTAATCTTGGCCCCTTATATAGGCTCAAAAGCATTCATTACAAGCACTTATTCATCTACCCATTCTATAATTATTATTGAAACACCCAACCTTTTAAAGACAAAAAAATGATCTGTTGGACCAGAATTTAATAATGTAGCACATACTGTGCATTCTCCCCTGGTTGAAAAGAACTCGCCCTCGAGGTTAAATCATTTTCGCCATGATACGGAGAAAGATCTTTGACATTAAAATTTAAAAGTAGCAGAGACTTTGTGACGTCTAGGAAAATCAACTTTATAAGCGTTTTCCCCGATGCATTGGATAATTTTAAACGTACCATCACCTCGCTGCTCGAGTTTAGCATGTCGGCCAGGTGGGAAAGGCTCCTTGCACATGTGGATCCAAACAAAGTCACCTTCTTTGAAAATTGCGGCCTTTTCATTCTTTTTAGCTTGTATTACATACTTCTGATTTTACCTTTCAATTTTCAACTTTCAATTTCACCTTTTCATGTATCTCTTTGATAGCTCTCGCACATTCATCTCCATCACCACTATAACTCGAGTTTATGGGTAGAAAAGGTCTAGAGGACTCAACGGGCTGCACCCATACGCAACCTCAAATGGACTTCTGCCGGTGGTTTGGCTACAAGATCGGCTGTAAGCGAACTCTGCTTGTGGTAGTACAAGATCCTATTGTCATATATTTTCCCTTACTTGGATTCTTAGTAAAGTCCCCAAACTACAATTCATCGTCTCAGTTTTCCCATCCGTTTGAGGGTGATAGGATGATTGAATTAGTTTTGTACCTAGATTTCGCCAAATCATTTGCCAAAAATGCCCCACAAACTTTGGATCTCGATCACTTGTAGCGATCCTGGGGATTCCATGTAACTTAACAACCTCTCTGAAGTTAAGATCAGTGAAATTAGTAGCATCCATTGTCTTAGAACATGGCACAAAGTGTGTCATTTTTGAGGATCGATCAACAACAACCATTATCGAGTCCTTTTTTCGTTGAGTTTGTGGCAGCCCAATTACAAGTCCATGCTTACATCTTCCCATGGTGCACTAAGAACATAAAGCGAAGTATAAAGCCCCGTATTCTGGAAAGTTGACTTTGTAAAATGACATGTTCGACACCTTAAGATATAATGATTAACATCATTCATCAATTTTGGCCAAAAGAAATGATCCTTGAGCAAAGCAACAATTTTTTCTCTCCTAAAATTTCCACCAAGCCCACCCTTATGAGATTCCCTGACTATCTCAAACCGAAGTGAACAATCGGGAATGTACAAATAGTTTCCATGGAAGAGAAAACCTTCTTGAAAAATAAATTCTTTATAGGTCCCGTAGGTGCATATATTAATCACTTTACTAAAGAAACCATCTTCTTGATACAACTCTGTTAATGCAAAGCAATGCCTAAAACATTGTTAGTATTAATTAATCTTTCTTAGTTTTGATCACGACAAATTACAAAGACATTTATCGTCAAAAACAATCATAAAAGGAATTATATAACAAACACTATCATCAAGGTAATAATCATTACACTAACATATCTTAATTCATGCTTAATGATCATAAAAGTGAGTAGCCTTAAAACTCACTTTTGTCAAATGTAACAAAAGATTTTTAATAAACTTTATCTTTAAGAAAATGTTTTATTAAAACGAAAATATAAAATTTGAATATGGAATATTCCAAATGCCATAAGAATATTCTTTGAAGGTTTAAACATCCTCAAATATTTCAAATTCACTAAAAGACAAAAAGGAGCGAATTCTACTCTCCGCGGTTCCTTAAGTGCCTACGCGGTTCCCTATCGATAAGGAACTGCCTGGGTAGCTAAGGAACCGCCCCCGGATAGCCGTTGGCATTTGTCTTCTATAAATAGTGGATCAAATCTGCATTTTTATTAACCCGGACATCTCTTTCAGCCTTCTTTCTTCTATCTAATCCTAGTCATTTGTAAATGATCACTTAATGTGTTAAGTATGTTTACTCATGATTATCCTCTTGATCTCCTTCTTTACCTTGTCCAAAAAGAAGATCACTCACACACTTATGATGTGATTAAAGATGAAGCATTGATGAAGATCACCTTCTCCTAAAGATCTAGTCATGTTCATCATTTGTTTATTTGTGTCTTGTGTAGATCCAATGTATTTGTGAATACTTGGACTAGTTGTGTTCATCCAAGCTATTTGTGAATACTTGGTTTAGAGTTGTGTAAATCCTTTGCACATGTGTGTGCTTGGATTTGTGTTGTGTAGATCCAAGCTACATGTGTGTACTTGGATATGTTTAGTTGAGTTGTAATTAGTTGTGTTAGTTCTCACTAAACTATAAAGTGATGTGGTTGTGTCTTGTGAGTTCTAGCTAAACTATAAAGTGATATGTAGTCATGTTGTGTGAAGTCCTCACTTAGCTTCAAAGTGAAGAGTCGTGAAGATTGGTTCTAGCTTTGGATTAGAACTCGACATCTAGCCTTGTGTCGGAAATGGTGAAGTAGGCAACGTTGTGAAGATTGGTTCTAACTTTGGATTAAAACTCGACATCTAGCCTTGTGTCGTAAAATGGTGAAGTGGGCGATGTTGTGTAGATTGGTCCTAGCTAAGATTAGGTCTCAACATTTATCTTAGTGTCGGAAAATAATGTAAGCGACGTTGTAAGGTTTTCTCCGCCAAGAAGGGAGCTTGTGGACATAGTGTAAATCTTGAGTAAGGTGTACTCGAGGAGTGGAGTAGGAACGAGGATAGAGCCTCGTTGCCGAACCACTATAAATCTTGGTGTCTTCCTACTAGGTTGTGTCTTTCCTTACTCATTACTTACATTCATTATCATTATACTTACTACACATTGTTAATGCATTAGAATTGAACCTAATCATTATGCAACTAGCTTTCAAGTAAAAGATAGTTTTTGCACTCACCTAACTAAAAGGAATTTAAATTAGGATATAAACCGATGAGAAACTATTCAACCCCCTTTCTAGTTTCTACAAACTCTTCTACCTTGTCAAAACCAAGAACACTAAATTGCATCGTGGACAACAAGGAACGTCTGCGACTCAAGGCATCAACCACTCGATTGGTAACACTACTTTTGTGCTTGATGTGAAACGTATAAGCTTGCAAAAATTGCACCAACGTGCATGTCGAGGTTTGAGTTTATGCTGACCATTAATGCACTTTAATGCTTCATTGTCAGAATATAAAACGAACTCCTTTGAGATGAGATAATGCCTCCAATGTTCGAGAGCACGTACAATAGCATAAAATTCCTTTTCATATGTTGTGTACTTCCTTCCAGCATCTGATAATTTCTCACTAAAGAATGAGATAGGCTGACCATCTTGACTTAGGACATCACTTGTGCCAACACCTGATGCATCACAATCTAACTCAAAAACCTTCTCAAAATTAGGCAAAGCAAGAACCGGAGCCTCGATCATATTAACCTTTATTAGTTCAAAAATCGATTGATCTTCCATGGCCTTTTTAAAAACACCACCATCTAAGCATTCGGTGATTGGTGAGACAATTAAGCTAAAGTTTCGAATAAAAACATTCAATAAAATGAAGCAAGCCCATGAAAACTTTGCACCTCCTATATTGTTGTTGGAGTCGACCAAGAGGTAATTGTGTTTATTTCGTTGGTATCAACATGAATTCCTTCATTCGAAATAACATAGCTGAGGAACACCAAGCAATGGGTCATGAATTCACACTTCTTCAAGTTAACATATAGCTTCTGATTGGACAACACCTCACAAATTTGCCGAAGGTGTCTCAAGTGATCGGTTGTTCCTTGTTAAACACGATGACATCATCAAAATATATTATGACAAACCTGCCAATAAAAGGCTTTAAGAAAAGATTCATTAGTCTCATAAAAGTACTAGGAGCGTTAGAAAACCCCGAATGGCATTCCCAACCACTCGTACAACCCATCATGAGTTTTAAAAGCTGTTTTCCACTCGTCACCAGACCATATACGAATTTGGTGATACACACTTCGGAGGTCAATTTTGAGAACACACAAGCGCCATGAAGTTGGTCCAACATATCATCGAGGCGAGGAATAGGAAACCGGTACTTAATGGTTATCTTGTTAACCGCTCTACTATCCACACACATACGAAAAGACCCATCTTTCTTTGGAATAAGGAGGACTGGTACGACACACGGACTCATGCTTTCTCGCACCATTCCCTTCTTCGACAAATCACCAACCTCGTTTTGGAGCTCAACATTTTATGTCGGGTTCATTCGATAAGCTGCTTTGTTTGGTAAAGTTGTTCCTAGGACAAAATCTATGCAATGTTGAACATCCTCATGCGAGAGAGACCTGCTGGAATTTCATGAGGAAAAATACAATGAAATTGGTAAAGTAAAGGGAGAAATACATCAGGGAGTTTCGTGTTTCCGTCTCCTACATCTTTTATCTCCAAAGCATAAGCTACCTTGGATTGTTGCAAAGCTTCGTTAAACTGAGATTTTGATAAAAATAAATTACCTTCTCCTTGTTATCATTTACATCGGTCTTTAATTTAGAATGAGCCAATAAAATCTTGACCTAGTTCATAAAAAACGTATATGTGTTTTTCAGCACCTCGTGAACGGTTTGTCTATCAAATTGACAAAGTCTTCCCAAAAGTAAGTAACATGCATTCATTGGCACAACATCACACCACACCTCTAATCTTGATACTTCCCGCCAATGGAGAAGTTCACCAAACATCGTTGGTCCACCTGAATTGACTTACCCTTACTTAACTATGAAAGTTTATAAAGGTGCGGATGTTTTTCTGTCTTGTGGGATAATTTTTTCACAATGCTTTTAGAAACCACATTTTCACAACTACCACTATCAATAATAACATCGCGAACCTTTCCATTTGAGGTGAATCGGCTATGGAAAATGTTGTTGCGAAGCCACACTTCATCTTGGTTTGACTCGACAGATAATGCTCTTCAAATCACTAATAACTCGCCCGTGTCCCCATAAATAATATTGTCCTGTTCATCTTCTTGTAGTTCATCAAATCTTGGAGGAACTTTATATTTGTCATCTACATTTTCCTCTACAAGAGTGAAAACCCGTTTGTTTGGACACTCTGAAGCAATATGCCCAAATCCTTTACACTTGAAACATTGCACCGATTTTGATTTTGTACGAGAAAGACCAAGCCCTTCATCATAGGCATGTGGAGTTTGGGATGCTTTTGGCATTATTAATTATATGTTTCTGATCTTCGTCCCTCTTTCTCCTTGAGTTGTTTCTCGACTTTAGTTGCAAGTTTATAAAAATCACTATAATAGATAAAAGGTTGTAGATTAACAACATCATGAATATCTTTTCGTAGCCCTCAAAGATAGCGTGCATAAGTTTGTTCATCGGCTTCCACAATACCGCACTTTAACTGTAACACCCCATTTGGATAAATGGACCATTATGTAGTAATTATGGCGTGTCATCAAAGCATGCAAGGCAATGTCCTAGAACATAAATGACCAAAAAAGGAAAAGCAGAATCAACCATCGGTTCCCATACATAAGCCCAATACATAAATAAAGTAAATGGAATAGGAAGGACAAAACAAGTGTTCAAGCAAGCATAAGTATATGAGGCAAAAGGAGAAGAAGGCTAAGGCAGCTTCCATCCTATGCACGTCATCCAAATGCTCTAGGTTGTCCCTGGGTACCTGCCTTTTGGGTTATGGAAAGAAAATATACGACTGAGAAATACGCTCAGTGAACGGATATATGACAAGGAAATGAATAGCATAAACATAAGCAAAGTATGAAATGAAAGTCTGAGTGATAGTGCAGTGGAATAATGTAAGTCCTGGAAAACCTGGTGTTGTTTTATAAACTGGTTTATATTTTGAAAAGACTTATGTTTATTTTTATACTGACACTGTATTTTAAAATATGCCCAAGAGCCCATATAGATCATGAGGTATCACCGTGCATGATTAAAGGAGTTGCCTCAAATTATAATAGTATGAGTGGAGGAATCAGCTCCTGTAACGGATGCAAGGCACACACCGCAATTACCATGAAATCTTACTAAACTTGTCCTAGGATGCACCCATTCGCCCCATATGATAATAATAACATAGGCCAAATACTGTAAAGGGATGCTGCGAGCAATCACTCTCATCGTAGAAGAGTCATAACACTGGTGCCTCCAGTGCCATGGTTATGGAACCCCCGTAACTAGGTGAAACTGGCATGCATGTATATAGCTCATGCAATCTAATATATACATAACATATACTGAAAGTGTTTAAGACACGTAAACTACTGGGGAAAACAGATGGCTGCAAACGGGGAATTCTAATATAGGAAAGAAGTGTCCTTAGCGAAGGACGGAATATCCGTACCTTATGTCCAGTAATGAAGATGGAAACGAAAGTGGAAATCACTCCGACTTCACAATAGCTACATAATAAAAGGGACGTGTATGAGTTGTCTGTGTAACTTATACTTACTGGTTATTAGTTTACTTGACGTGTTCTTAACTTATTTTACTGGTTCTTGTCTTGTTTTAAGTGTTCTTAACATATGTTACTGATCCATGTTTAATAATGTGTTTTCTTAATGTTTCACGTATTCTGATTAGTGCATTTCATGTTCTCATGTGTTATTATACTTGTTATATCATAATGAGTAACTTTCTAAAAATAGAACGTTTTCCAAAAATATTAAGTTTCCAAAATAGAAAGTTTTCATATTCAGAAATAAGCTTGATTAACAAGTATATAAAATATATATAGTTTTAATAAGCTATATAAGTCATGATTATATAGTAAGTTTATTAAATAAATACTTTAGGCTAAAATAATAATCATTAGTTAATAATATAATGCCTGGTTTTATTTCGGATTATTAATTAATAATAGGACATGATTAATTTAATAAAACTTTACCTTAGCTTGATAATCATATAATAAATTAAAGTATGGTTAATAATTTAACTACGTAAATAAACAAATACTTAGGCTAAATTCATGATTAATTATATTAATTAATTATAACCTAAGTTGCATGGTTAATTAAACTATAACTTGTATTTTATAATAATTTAACTAACAAACATAAACTAGCAAACATATTCATGCGTACCCGAGCCTACCGAGACTCCCATGTCTCGATCACCCTAACAACAACACAAATAAGCCAAACAATCCAATAACAGTTCTGTCCAATATATATATATATATATATACGTGTTCTGTCCAATATACATTTTCAGTTCTGTCCAACATCCATTATACTAGTTATGTCCAACATAACTAATGCAGTGTCGTCCAATATATGTCCCTTTGCCCCTGTTTAACAAAACCTTACCCCCCGACTGTGAAGAGTTCCTGCTGCCGTTTAGTTTTACCCACCGAGAGTCTGGGGACTCACGGTTGTCACTGATTACAACCAAGCGCACCCACTGGGGTGTTTGGGCTTGCGGCTGACACACCAAAACACACGTCGCCCCATAGTGGGTTGTGGCTGTGTGCTCCGAAACACCACCGAGACCATGATTGGTCTCGGTTTGCATGAACCCGACACCAAAAGCAACATAAAACCCAAACCCCATGATTATAACCTTTTTAATTAACATGTTTTAACAATGGTTTTTATGATTCTTGATTAATGAACATAATTAATAATAAAAATATTATAGATTAGAAGATACCGAATACGTATTACACAGGAACAATGAACATGAACACAAACCCGTACCCAAATCAAAATCAGCATGTTTTCTTTCTTCTTTTTGTGTGAGCCGTTGGCAGAGGGATAGAGAGCCCTGGAGTTTTGTTAATTAACTAGTAATGCTTAGTGGGCTGGGCCAAAATCCCTTCCCTTCTTCTTTTGCCGACCAAACATACACACCCTCACATAATTTCGTTTTGCTTTATCGTGCATAATTACTAATCACGTGTGTGTTCATATTTTAATGTCGTGTTTTATTTCTTGTTACATTTTAAGTATTATACGTAAATACTTATCATGTATTAATAATAATAATAATAATATACGTAATACTTGTCGTAATTAATTAATATACGTAAAGATTATATTAAATGTTCAGGATTCGTGTCGTATATTAATTAATCGTAAAGTTTTAATTTGACCGGATTTTCATGCATTTGATGATCTAAGGTATTTTAAAGCGGGTCTTACAACTCTTCCCCTCTAAAAGAATAATTCGTCCTCAAATTAGAGATACGATATGGCTGAAAGGGACATGGACGTGACGCGACTGATAAGAGCCTGGAACGTGACGTGACTGAAGGGAACATGGAACGTGACGTGGCTGAAAAGACATATCTGAGTTATGGAAGTAACAAAGGATAAGAAGTCCAGATGGACTCCTCCGTTCCCCATTGGATTCCCACTTAGGATGACTCCTCCAAAAGTCCTTGACGAACAGAATAATCTTGGTCATAACGCAAAATAGATCTTCATGAATCTGATCGAATGGATAAGGCATAACATGTAAAGATACATGAAACGATACGATACGGAATAAACTGAAGTAGTGGTATTAACAACCTCTGAGTAATGATACGTGAGACATACTGGAACGTAGTACGTGAACAATTGTGAACGTGATACGTGAAAAATTATGAACATGATACGTAGCGATATGGTGAAAGAAAAAATGTACAACATATAGTGAACGTGACACGTGCAACATATCGTGAATGTGATATGAAAGACGTAAGGTGAACATGATATGTGAAACATATCGTGAACTTGGAATAACCGAGGAGGTAACGCCAAACGATACGAGATGAGACGTAAAGTGTGACGTGAAACGTTTGTCTAGAGGATGGAACTGTGAAACGTAAGTCGTAAGATAGAATACGATCATGAATGTGAACAATGTCTTGAACGTGAGTGCGGAACGCAAATCGTGAAATGGAATAAGGACGTGAACGCGTACAAGCTCGTGAACGCGAACATGAGATGGAATCATGAACGTCAACGTAAATGCGAACGTGAACGTAAATTCCTAGCCGATATGATTGTTGATGGAATACCGTGAAATCGTATGATTTCATGTTAAAATATCTCTGTCAACTGGTAACTGCATAATCCTTTCGAATAAGACGAAATTATGTAGACCTGCCTATGATTGACATGACTCAGTAGCGTCATGCTTCCTCTGAGTCCGTGGTAGTCGGACAACAAAATCCACGGAGGTCTTGTCCCATTTCCATTCGGAGATTTCTAATGGTTGAAATAACTATGCATGTTGGCGTTCTATCTTAATTTGCTGGTAAGTCAAGCATTTAGATATGAACGTAACTGCATCTTGTTTCATGTCGCTCCACCAAAATGGGGTTTGAGATCATGATACATTTGTAGAAATTGGATACATAGAAGTTTAGGAAAACTATGAGTGTCGGTAAATTAGACCTTTCTTAGCGTCAGATCCTTTGGAACATATAATTTAGTGTAGGATTTTCTCCTTTACGCGTAAGCTTAGTCATGATAAGACTTCACCGTGAGGAGCAATGCGATTCAGCACGTCACTGAAATCAATCCAAAATTCGTACAGGGAAAATTTTAGATTGAACTTTCTTCTGTCGTAGAATTGGTAACATAAAGCAAATATGGTCTTCATGCTCTTCTCTAGACTTAGAGAAGGTCAGAATGTTAATGATGAACAAAATAACGAACTTGTCCAGAATTCATGTAATTCGATTTATCAAATCCATAATAACAGATGGGCACTCGTGAGACCGAAAAGCACGAACATGAGTTCATAATGACCATACGTGTGCGAAGAGAAATCATGGAAATGTCCTTCTCTTTCCCTCGTAACTGTTGGTATTTTGATCGTAACCCGGTCTTGGAAAATGTCGAGAGTCTGGTAGTTGATTGAACGCGTCATCAATGCGTGGAGTAGGATAACGGTAATGAATGGTGATTTGTTTAGATTTTTTACGGTGATCAATATATAAATCTCATGCTACCGTTTTTCTTCTTTGATGTACAGAGCTGGTACACCCTAAGGTGATACACTCAGCGAATAAAACCTCGTTCCAGCACATCTTGTAGTTGTTCTTACAACTCCTTGAGCTCGATGTCAAGCTTCACTTCATGAATGGGTGGTATATCTGGTAGTTCTTCTGGGAATGCATCTAGAAATACTGAAACAATTGACTGGTTATGAATAGAGGGAACTTCAGAAGTGGCGTCATCAATGATAGCTAGAAGGTCTTCTTAGCCATGAAAAAAATAAGGCACGCGTTTGTAAGGCAAAAAACAATTTGTACAGATTTTCCTGGTAATAAATCCATGATGAATGCATTCAGGAGCCTGAACATTGCTGAATAATCCGATAGGCACGGAAATTAATCATAGCGTGACGTGCTGCTAATCAGTCCATAATCAGAATCATATCGAATTCACATCTGTCCAAGGGAGCGCGTTAGCAGAAAGGATATTTTCGTAAATTAATGAAAGCCTTTATATACATGGGTGATATAACGACGTATTTTCTGGGCATGGATATGCGTAATACGTGATTGAGAAATGAGGGTGCCATGTTAATACATAGAGAAAAAGTGGCAGATGTCATTGAATGTGTTTCATCTCTCTCACACAAGATGAACATTTCGTGTCCAAACATGAACAATACACCAGAGATGGTACTGAAATTTTTGCGGCCTGATTAGTACATGGCACACTAGGGTGGGTATACCCCTTGGAGGGTACCCTGAATTACTGAGGCCTAGTTCAGCATTTATACGCGAGTCATGTGTCTTGACTCATGTTTTGAGAAATATACGCATGACATGTGTCTTAACTGGTGCCTTGACATGTGTCTTCAGAAAATACACGTGAGACATGTGTCTTGACGGATGTCTTGACATGTGTCTCTAGATGTGAAGATGACTAAAATCAAAAATTTTGGTCATATGCCAGAATTGGCGGATCGGTTGGACCGCTGACCTTTGTATTCTTGGTCACGTCCGTTACCAGAGTTTCTGTTGTGATTACCAGAATGGTTGTTGTCACCATAGTGGTCACTATCGTCTCGTCTGTCAGTTCTATGACGGTCATTCTCATGACTGTGATTCATGTAACTATTTAGCTGAGTGGCCGGCTGGTACCGGTTCTCACTCATATGACTGAAAAGAAAATCTGAATGACGTGTGTCATTTAACTAACAGGTAAGGACATGGATTGTGATGGACATCGTCTGGTGGTGAAGCATCTTTCTCGTCCGACCGCTTTGATCTAACGCCTTTGTCTTCGTCTTGTAAGATCTCCAGGTTGTGAACAAAATTAGCATCTCGTAGCGTCTCTAAATAATAAGCAACATCAACATTTAGTAACATCTCCAAGTTATGAGCGGCATCAGCATCTTGTAGAATATCATCAAGTGGGATACGCCTGAAATGATTTAGAATTGACTAGCGAATACTCGTGGAGTATTGTAAGTGAAATACACATGGATTACTGACGTACATGTAACATGGGATACGGTACATGGAGTACATGTGGAATACAATACATGGAGTACACGTGGAATACACATGGTGTAACACCCCATTTTGATAAATGGAATGTCACGCGTGAATATGGCGTGTCATCAAAGCATACAAGGATAAATGTATAAAACATCACATGACCATAAAGGAAATACCGGAATCAAACATCGGTACCCCAAAAGTAGAACTCATCACACACAAACATAAGTACTGTAAATGAAAGGACTAAACAATGTCCATGGAAATGAGTATCAAAGTATAAAGAAATGCATAAAGTAAAGAAGGCTAGGAAGCTTCCAATCCATATGCATGTACGCTTAAAGTCTATGAGCGTCCCTGAGTACCTGCCGTTTTGGGAAATGAAAGGAAAACGGCTGAGCATAACGCTCAGCGTACGGATAAACAAGTAAAGCATGAACAATATAAACATATAAGCATGAAGCAGCGGAAAAGACTAAGTCCTGTATAACCTGGTTATATCATAGTAAAACTGGTTTTATAGTTTAAAAAGACTTATGTTTATCTTGTAAAAACTGTTTAACATGTTTACCATTAGCCAATATAGGTCATGAATTATTAACGTGCATGAATACTTGGAGGGGTGACCTCGTCATGCAAATTAGAGGGGCTGCCTCTAATTTATATACTGGTTTGGGTAGGAGGGATCAACTCCTTGTGAAGGATGCAAGGCACACACCACATTCACACTGAATAATCTGCTGAAAACATGTAAACTAGGATGCACCCATACGCCCCACCTGATAATAATAATATGGCCAAAAGCTGAAAGGAACGCCACAAGCTATCACTCCGCCGTGGTGAAGTCATAACACTGGTGCCTCCAGTGTTATGGTTATGGTACCTCCATAACTATGTGAAACTAGTCATGCATGTATATGGCTTTAGGTATTCTAATTAAACATAAGCAATTCAAAGACATATAAAACATATACTGGGGAAAACAGTTGGCTGCATACGGGGAAATCCTAATAAGGAAGAATGTCCATACTGAAAGGACGGAGAATCCGTACCTTGTGTCCAGTGAACGAAAAATACCAACGGAAGAGAGTCCTACTTCGGTATCATTAATGCTACATAAATACATACGTGTATAAGTATCTGATTACTGAATACGTAACTGGTTTTATATCATGTCTTAGCTTATTTTATATGTTCATGTCATGTTTTACTGATCTAAGCTTTATACTGTGTTTATCATGTATTCTGTCTATTCTGTTTAAGTATTCCTTGTATTTCATGTATTATTATACTTGTTGTGTAATAATAAGTAACTTTTAAAAAATAGAAGGTTTCCTAAAATAGAAAGTTTCCAAAAATAGAAAGTTTCCAAAAATAGAAAGTTTCCAAAAATAGAAAGTTTCCAAAAATAGAAACTTTCCAAAAATAGATTTACTGCTTAAAATAGATAAGTTTCTAAAAATAGAAAGTTTCCATAAATAGATTAGCTGCCTTAATTAAATAAGTTTAAAAAAAATAGAAAGTTTCCTTAAATAGAAATAAGTTGGATTATTAAGCTAATTATATAAGCTTACGTGTTTACTGATTAATATTCTAAGTCATGTAATTAAATAGTATAGTTTATTAGTTATTTCATGTGAATTAAATAAACTATAGGTTAAAGTATTTAATTAAATATAACATGGTTTAATTAAATAAAGGTAAAATACTTAGGTTAAAACATGTGTTATTAGCTATTAATAATATAACCTAAGTCATGTAAATTAATTAATTATAAGTCATGATTTTAATAATTAATTAATTATAAAGTCTAATTAAATAATAATTACTTAGGTTAAAATTAATGTATTAAAATTAATAACCTAAGTCATGTATAAATTAAATTAATCATGTACATGTTTAATTAATTTAATTTAAGTCTTGTAAAAATAAATTTGTAAATATAATTAATCTTGTAAAAAGTAACCCATGAACCGAACCGTGTTTTAATCTAAACATGTGTGAACTGGACCCATGAACCGGTCACAAACGCACCCTTGGTCAATCTAGCCGCCGGCTAGCCAAAAGTTCCCACCGGCTAGCCGGTGGTTACCCTTGCTGCCGCGACATGTGGTTCCTCCTGCTTGCCTTATTTAGCCACCGGCATAAGCCGGTGGTGGTTTTTGGTTCTAGCCGAGACCCACCCGACACAACATACCTCGACCGAGGTCGGGGTTTCCCTTGGTTCCTGCTACCGTGACACAAACCACCTCACCGAGACCTTGAGGTCTCGGTGGTGCGAAACAAATGAAACCGAGACCCCCTTGGGGCTCGGTTCATGCGTCGGCCACAAAACAAACACCCTTAAATATTAATTAATCTTACCCCATGTTTAATTAACATATGTTTACTTGTTTTTAAAACATTCATGTGATCTTGATTTAAATAAAAAACATAAAAAGAAAAAGGTTTAGGGTTATACCGATCACGTGAATCAATAGGATGAACACACTAACAATCCTTGCAATAATCAAACACCAAAAATCAACCAAACACACCCTTGGTGTGTATTAAACCCGACGACCAAAGGAGAGGAAGAAAAAGGGATTTAGGGTTTCTTGTATTTTCTAAATTTTGTTATTATGAAAATAACTTCCTCCTTAATTCTTGTTTAGTAAAAATTAAATGGGCTTGGCCTTTGTTTCTTGTTGTAGCCACGGGTAAGGGGGCCCACATGGGGGTAACCCGTACTTTTCTCGTGACTAATATTTAGTGTGTTATCGTGTTCGTGTTTTACGTGAGTTAATATAGTTTTCGTTTGTGTCTTATTATATTTATTCGTGATCGTAATAAATATATATATATATATGTATATACGTAATACTAAGCTCGTGATTATTTACGTTCATGATTTCATGTTCGTATGTTCGTGATCATAATTATTATTGAAATAATTATCGTGTCTTAATACGTAATAAATACTTATTGTGTTATAACACGTACGTAATGCTTGTAATTCTTGTTCGTGAAACGTAAACATGCTATAAAAGGAAAGTTCTAATCATGTACGTACGATCGTAAGGGTACTACTCATGGTAAAAGCATGCGGGTTTTACAACTCTTCCCCCCCTAAAAAGAATAATTCGTCCCCGAATTAGATAAAGTAATCTGGAAAAGAAGAACATACCCGAATTCAAAATATGAAATGAGGGTAAGAAGCACGGATAGACTCATCTGTTTCCCAAGTGGCTTCTCGCTCGGTATGATCCCTCCAAAGGATTTTGATGAATGGAATCGTCTTCCTTCTCATGACTCGTTCTTGTCTGTCAAGAACTCGTTCGGGTTCTTCTATGAAAGTGAGATCTTCACGAATCTGTTCCAGTGGATATTGAACCATGTGAAGGGGATGATACTGGTACCCTCTGAGTAAGGACACATGAAACACATTGTGAACATGAGAAAGCTGCTGAGGTAACGCTAAACGGTAAGATACTTCACCGATTCGTTCAATGACATCAAACGGTCCGATAAATCAAGGACTGAGCTTCCCTTTTATTCCAAAATATCTAACACCACGTGCCGGTGAAACCTTAAGGAAAACGTGATCTCCTACGTTAAAATGTAAGTCCCTACGATGCTTGTCTGCGTAACTCTTCTGACGTGACCGTGCTTCTTGCAGTTTCTGTTTAGCTACTGCGACCTTCTCATTCGTCAGCTCTATCATTTCTGGTCCTTCAAATGTTCGCTCACCAACCTGATCCCAGCAGATTGGGGCGCGACACTTTCTGCCATACAACATCTCGAAAGGAGCACACTGGATACTTGCGTGCCAACTGTTGTTGTATGCAAACTTCACTAAACAGATATAATCGTCCCAATCACCCGTCCATTCCAACACACATGACCTCAACATGTCTTCCAATGTCTGAATCGTTCGTTCTGACTGCCCGTCTGTTTGAGGATGAAAAGCCGTGCTAAGCTTAAGTTGTGTACCCCAAGCTTTCTGCAGACTTCTCAAGAATCGCGAAGTGAAACGAGGATCTCTGTCTGAGACGATGCTGGATAGAGCACCGTGAAGTCTCATGATCTCCCTTCTATAAGTATCGGCGAGTTTACTAACCGAATCTTCCTTGCGGATCGGTAAGAAATGAGCTGATTTGATAAGTCGATCAACGATAACCCAAATTGCATCGTGCTTCTTCTTTGTCGGCG
Source organism: Glebionis coronaria (assembly GCA_025667525.1). Classification (NCBI taxonomy): domain Eukaryota; kingdom Viridiplantae; phylum Streptophyta; class Magnoliopsida; order Asterales; family Asteraceae; genus Glebionis; species Glebionis coronaria. The sequence goes on from CM046879.1 coordinate 522,047,212, forward strand.
GAAGGCTAGTAACAAAATCCATGGTGATTTTGTCCCACTTCCACTCTGGAATATCTAACGGTTGAAGAAGACCGCCAGATCGCTGATGCTCGATCTTAACCTGCTGGCAGGTAAGACATTTGGAGACGTAAGTAGCAACATCATGCTTCATACCACTCCACCAAAAGTACTGCTTGATGTCATGGTACATCTTGGTCGAACCAGGATGAATAGAGAATGGGGAGCTATGAGCCTCAGCTAACAATGCTTCCCGGAGTTCTTGATCATCAGGAACACAAAGTCTCGTGCCCTGCCATAAGATACCATCTGCATCTACTCGAAATTCTATCTGCTTCTCAAATTCTGAATTATTGCCCAGATTTCTCCATCATCTTTCTGAGCTTCCTCGATCTTAGAGAGTAACTCGGGTTCCACTCTAAGATTAGCCCAGTAACCGTGCTGTCCACGTACCATGATCTCTATGTCTAGTCGCTCCAAGTCTCTTATGATCTCCTCAATTTTAATGTCGTTTATCATTCCGGACTTTCTGCTAAGTGCATCTGCCACTACATTCGCCTTGCCAGGATGATACTGCAGATTAATGTCATAATCCTTCAACAGCTCTAACCATCTCCTTTGTCTCATGTTCAATTCACGCTGAGTGAAGATATACTTCAAGGTCTTGTGGTCCGTTAAAATGTCACATGATTCTCTATACAAGTAGTGCCTCCATATCTTCAATGCAAACACGACTGCTACAAGTTCCAAGTCATGCGTAGGGTAATTTTCCTCATAAGGCTTAAGCTGCCGTGAAGCGTACGCGATCACTTTCCCATGTTGCATGAGAACACAGACAAGTCCCTTCCCCGATGCATCACTGTAGATCTGAAATCCACCTGTACCAGATAGGAGAGTAAGAATCGGTGCAGATACTAACTTTTGCTTCAGGTCTTCAAAGCTCTTCTCTCGTTCTTCAGTCCAGATGAATTTCTCCCCTTTCCGCATCAGTTTGGTCAATGGTAGTGCTAAGCGGGAAAAGTTCTCCACGAACCTACGGTAATAACCAGCTAAGCCTAAGAAACTGCGGACTTCAGTCGCTGATGTCGGTCTTGGCCACTTGGTAATAGCCTCAACCTTTGCTGGATCCATCGTGATTCCTTCTGCTAACATAATGTGACCTAAGAATGCCACCTTGTCTAACCAGAACTCACACTTGGAGAATTTAGCATACAGGTGCTTCTGTCGAAGAATCTGTAGTACTGTACGAAGATGGTCTTCGTGTTCCTCCTTGGACTTAGAGAAAATCAGGATGTCGTCAATGAAGACAATGACGAACTTGTCCAGAAATTCATGGAAGATTCTGTTCATCAAATCCATGAACACTGCTGGAGCATTGGTAAGGCCAAATTGCATGACTACAAATTCGTAGTGGCCATAGCGTGTACGGAAAGCAGTCTTGGCGATGTCCTACTCCTTAACCCGTAGCTGATGATAGCCCGACCTAAGATCAGTCTTGGAGAAATGTTTGGCCCATTGTAGTTGTTCAAACAGATCAACTATACATGGTAGTGGATACCTATTCCTGATGGTAATCTTGTTGAGCTCGCGATAGTCTATGCAAAGACACATACTGCCGTCCTTCTTCTTAACGAATAAGACCGGTGCGCCCCATGGAGATGCACTCGGTCGAATAAAGCCTCGTTCCAGAAGTTCTTGCAGTTGATCCTTCAGCTCCTTCAACTCTATGGGAGCCATGCGATAAGGAGCCTTGTAAATCGGCTCAGCTCCTGGGATGAGCTCGATATTAAATTCTACTTCACCTGCAGGTGGTATGCCCGGAAGTTCTTCTAGAAATACATCTGGAAATTATGACACTATCGGCTGATCCTGAATTGAGGATTCAGCATCCATGTCATGAACAGTAGCTAGATAACCCTCACAACCATGTGAAAGTAATGCACGTGCTTGCAGGGTTGATATGATTTGTACAGACCTCCCGGGTACGAACCCGTTGTGAATGTACTCTGGCGTATTAACATCACCAAAGATGACTCGATATGAATGGCAGTCTATGGTAGCATGATGCTTAGATAGCCAATCCATGCCCAAAATCATGTCAAAATCATTCATGTCCAGCGGAAGTGCGTCAACAGGACGAACCTTGTCGTCAAACTCTAGAGGAAGGCTCTTGTACACATAGGTTATATGTACAGAGTCTCTCAAAGGCGTGGAAATACTTAGTATATTCTCTAGTGGCATGGGGATTATCCTAACATTTTTGGCATAAGCAGTAGAAATGACCGATTGAGTAGCACCCGTATCAAACAGAACACATGCGGCTTGACCATACATATACAAGATTCCAGTGATGGTACCTGTAGAATTTTTGGCCTGATCGTGAGATGTCGTGTAAACGCGTCTACTAGTAGGAGGTGGCTTGGTAACAACATGTCCCGATGTACCCTCCATCTCGCCCTTGCGGCAATCCTTCATGCGATGGCCAGGAAGACCACACTTGTAACATGCGTCGCTGTCGCGGCGACATGGCCCTAGGTGCCTACGGTGTCAAGTAGAGCAAAGAGGATGAGTATATCCTCCAGCAGGTGTCCTGGATGGCCGAGAGCCTAATAAAAACAATATACATGAGACATGATAATAGGTACAAAGGACAATGCGGATAATCGTAAGATTGAATACCAGTGATAGCTGGACGGTTAGGCTGTGAACCTCTCTGGTTCTGGTCCCTCCCGTTACCATGATTCCTGGTAGAAGATTTGCTAATGTGTTAGAATTAAGAATTATAACATGAAATCATAAGAAAAATGAGTAAGTATAAGGACCTGCTGCTGTTGGAGTGTCCAACGTTGTTACGGTAATTATCATTACCGCCGCGCTTATCCGTAGCAGAACGGTCGTGAGTCTGACCGTTTCCCTTGGGCTAGGTTGCTGCTGAGTAGCCGGCTGAGACCGGTCCCCAGTCTTCTGCCTGGAAGATACAATTTAAGAGATGAAATATTGACATATACTGAAAGAATACGGATTGACCACCGTTTGAACATGAATTTTTACCTCTTATCGGGTCTCTCTGCTTCCCTGAACTCATCTCTTTCCTACAGCATTTCCAGCTTACGTGCTGCATCGGCCACTTGTGCCACCGTGTTGAACATAGCACACACCAAGTTGTTTGCGACCGATGTACGAAGATCCCACCTGAAGTGGTGTGCCTGCTCTTCAGGAGTACCTGCTGCTGCACCAAGGAAACCAACCAAGCGAAGAAAGCACTACATGAACTCGTTGCTATTCTTCCCAGCTCTCTGTCGGATCCCATGGTACTCTCTCTTCAGCTTGTCCTGCTCAGCCTTGGGAAAGAACTGTTCCATTACCCTATCCCTGAACTGAGCCCATGTCAAACCAGCCACCCAATCATCACCTCCCTTAGACTGCTTCAGTGCGATCCACCATGCTAACACATCACCTTCTAACCGGTAGCATGCCAACCTCGACTTGAAGACGGGGTCACAACCCATAGCATCGAAGATCTTCTCAATGTGAGCCAACCAGCTTTCAGCTTCACTGGGGCTATATGTTCTCTCGAAAGCTCGAGGGCGGAGCTTATTGAATCTCTCCAGCCATGTGGCCAATGTTGCTGGAGGAGGAGGAGGAGGTACTGGGTGCTGTTGCTGGTTGTTGGCAGCCTGAACCTCAACCCTAATTTCGTTCCTCATCTGAGGAAGCATAGCTTGCATTGCAGCTTGGATTGCTGCATTGAGTTGTTCCTGCTCGCATGTGAGAACCATATGACAGTATAACATAAAACACATGATTAAACTGATTTAAACATAAACTATATACATGAAAAAAAATTATACCAATAAATCATGAAAAATTTTATGCAGGAAAACTAGTACATGAATGCATGATGTAGTTTTATGAAAACTTTTGTATGCTCGAGAGTGAACGCCTATGGTCATTTCACTCAAAACAAAAGACATGGCGAGGGGACGCCAGTGGTTCGGTCCCAAATTTAAAAGTTTCGATACAACACATGCGACTAAATAGGGCCAGTCCTGTACCAACCATTACTTAGTCATAAACCTGCGACAATGACATATATATGTATGCATGAAAATGATGAATGCATGAAAACCGACTGTCAGTTCTAGGAAGACCATAGTGACTACCCACTAATCACAGGTCGTGTTTTGAGAGCCTACAGGTCGAAGCCTTGGCTCTGCTACCATAATTGTATCACCCCATTTTGATAAATGGAATGTCACGCGTGATTATGGTGTGTCATCAAAGCATACAAGGATAAATGTATAAAACATCACATGACCATAAAGGAAATACCGGAATCAAACATTGGTACCCCAAAAGTAGAACTCATCACACACAAACATAAGTACTGTATTTGAAAGGACTAAACAATGTCCATGGAAATGAGTATCAAAGTATAAAGAAATGCATAAAGTAAAGAAGGCCAGGAAGCTTCCAATCCATATGCACGTACGCTTAAAGTCTACGAGCGTCCCTGAGTACCTGCCGTCTTGGGAACATGAAAGGAAAACGGCTGAGCATAACGCTCAGTGCACGGATAAACAAGTAAAGCATGAACAATATAAAGATATAAGCATGAAGCAGCGAAAAAGACTAAGTCCTGGATAACCTGGTTATATCATAGTAAAACTGGTTTTATAGTTTGAAAAGCCTTATGTTTATCTTGTAAAAACTGTTTAACATGTTTACCATTAGCCAATATAGGTCATGAATTATCAACGTGCATGAATACTTGGAGGGGTGACCTCGTCATGCAAATTAGAGGGGCTGCCTCTAATTTAATATACTGGTTTGGGTAGGAGGGATCAGCTCCTTGTGAAGGATGCAAGGCACATACCACATTCACACTGAATAATCTGCTGAAAACATGTAAACTAGGATGCACCCATATGCCCCACCTGATAATAGTAATATGGCCAAAAGCTGAAAAGGACGCCACGAGCTATCACTCCGCCGTGGTGAAGTCATAACACTGGTGCCTCCAGTGTTATGGTTATGGTACCTCCATAACTAGGTGAAACTGGTCATGCATGTATATGGGTTTAGGTATTCTAATTAAACATAAGCAATTCAAAAACATATAAAACATATACTGGGGAAAACATTTGGCTGCATACGGGGAAATCCTAATAAGGAAGAATGTCCATACTGAAAGGACGGAGAATCCGTACCTTGTGTCCAGTGAACGAAGAAGACGAACGGAAGAGAGTCCTACTTCGGTATCACTAATGCTACATAAATACATACGTGTATAAGTATCTGATTACTGAATATGTAACTAGTTTTATATCATGTCTTAGCTTGTTTTATATGTTCATGTCATGTTTTACTGATTTAAGCTTTATACTGTGTTTATCATGTATTCTGTCTATTCTGTTTAAGTATTCCTTGTATTTCATGTATTATTATACTTTTGTGTAATAATAAGTAACTTTTTAAAAATAGCAGGTTTCCTAAAATAGAAAGTTTCCATAAATAGAAAGTTTCCAAAAATAGAAAGTTTCCAAAAATAGAAAGTTTCCAAAAATAGATTTACTGCTTAAGATAGATAAGTTTCCAAAAATAGAAAGTTTCCATGAATAGATTAGCTGCCTTAATTAAATAAGTTAAAAAACAGAAAGTTTCCATAAATAGAAATAAGTTGGATTATTAAGCTAATTATATAAGCTTAAGTGTTTACTGATTAATATTCTAAGTCATGTAATTAAATAGTATAGTTTATTAATTATTTCATGTGAATTAAATAAACTATAGGTTAAAGTATTTAATTAAATATAACATGGTTTACTTAAATAAAGGTAAAATACTTAGGTTAAAACATGTATATTAACTATTAATAATATAACCTAAGTCATGTAAATTAATTAATTATAAGTCAAGATTTTAATAATTAATTAATTATATAGTCTAATTAAATAATAATTACTTAGGTTAAAATTCATGTATTAAAATTAATAACCTAAGTCATGTATAAATTAAATTAACCATGTACATGTTTAATTAATTTAATTTAAGTCTTGTAAAAATAAACTTATAAATATAATTAATCTTGTAAAAAGTAACCCATGAACCGAACTATGTTTTAATCTAAACATGTGTGAACCGGACCCATGAACCTGTCACAAACGCACCCTTGGTCAATCTAGCCGTCGGCTAGCCAAAAGTTCCCACCGGCTAGCCGGTGGTTACCCTTGCTGCCACGGCATGTGGTTCCTCCTGCTTGCCTTATTTAGCCACCGGCATAAGCCGGTGGTTGTTTTTGGTTCTAGCCGAGACCCACCCGACACAACATACCCCGACCGAGGTCGGGGTTTCCCTTGGTTCCTGCTGCCGTGACACAAACCATCTCACCAAGACCTTGAGGTCTCGGTGGTGCGAAACAAATCAAACCGAGACCCCCTTGGGGCTCGGTTCATCTGTCGGCCACAAAACAAACACCCCTTAACCATTAATTAATCTTACCCCATGTTTAATTAACATATGTTTACTTATTTTTAAAACATTCATGATTTCATGTGATCTTGATTAAAATAAAAACCTAAAAAGAAAAAGGTTTAGGGTTATACCGATCACGTGAATCAAGAAGGTTGAACACTCTAACAATCCTTGCAATAATCAAACACCAAAAATCAACCAAACACACCCTTGGTGTGTGTTAAACCCGGCGGCCAAAGGAGAGGAAGAAAAAGGGATTTAGGATTTCTTGTAGTTTCTAAATTTTGTTATTATGAAAATAACTTCCTCCTTAATTCTTGTTTAGTAAAAATTAAATGGGCTTGGCCCTTGTTTCTTGTTGTAGCCGCGGGTAAGGGGGCCCACATGGGGGTAACCCGTACTTTTCTCGTGACTAAATTTAGTGTGTTCTCGTGTTCGTGTTTTACGTGATTTAATATAGTTATCGTTCGTGTCTTATTATGATTATTTACGTTCATGATTTCCTGTTCGTATGTTCGTGATCATAATTATTATTGAAACAATTATCGTGTCTTAATACGTAATAAATACTTATCGTGTTATAACACGTACGTAATACTTGTAATTCTTGTTCGTGAAACATAAACATGCTATAAAAGGAAAGTTCTAATCATGTACGTATGATCGTAAGGGTACTATTCATGGTAAAAGCATGCGGGTTTTACACATGGGATGAATTGGTATGGGTGTCGATCATCTGTCATGATTTAAAGGATATAATTAGTTAAGCGGTTAGAAAACCGAATTGAAATGAGCATCATGATAGCCTAGAAATTCCAGCATAGACATCATTCTGGTTGCATAGAGGAAACACCAAAAGTGTGGTTAAACAAAATTCAATGATGATTAGCATGAAAGCATGATTAATGAAAACCAACCATGACTATTATGAAAGCAGGATTAAATAAAATCCATCAATGTCTAGTATGAAAGCATAATCAGCATGATGAAAACAGATTCAACATAGGGAGACATAAAACATAATCAGCATGAAGACGAAATCAACGTGAGAGTATGAAAACATCGTCGTCATAAAGAACATAAATGCGTAATCACAGACATTTGACATTGGCTGGTGTGGGCTGCTATGGTTCAGTCCACAAAATTCTAAGAAAAGACATGTGACTAAGTATGGATGATTATGGTTCAATCCATACTTGTCAAAACTTCATTGGGAATATGGCTATTATACAGCCATTTAATAGTTTAAAATAGGAACAAAGTAAAATGACTACTCTGTTAAAAACATAGGATCAACATTAGAGATGCATGGAATAGTTCATGAAGGCATAGCCAACTGAAATTGACATGAGCAAGGGTGAACGCCTATGGGTCGGTTCACAAAACAAAATTGACTTGAGCAAGGGTGAACGCCTATGTGTCGGTTCACAAAACAAAATTCGAATGAAAAGCACATGCGACTAAATATGGCCAGTCCTGTCCCAACCATTACTTAATCAAAAACTTAACATAAAACAATGATACATGAAATAAACAAATGAAAATCAACTGTCAGTTTAGGAAGCCCTAGTGACTACCCACTAGTCATAAGTCAAATTTTAGAGCCTACAGATCGAAACCTTGAGCTCTGATACCATAATTGTAACACACTATTTGGATAAATGGAACGTTACATAGTAATTATGGCGTGTCATCAAAGCTTGCAAGGTAATGTCCTAAAACATAAATGACCAAAAAGGAAAACCGGAATCAACCATCGGTTCCCATACATAAGCCCAATACATAAATAAAGTAAATGGAATAGGTTGGAGAAAACAAGTGTCCAAGCAAGTATAAGTATATGAGGCAAAAGGAGAAGAAGTCTAAGGTAGCTTCCATCCTATGCATGTCATCCAAATGCTCCAGGCTGTCCTTGGGTACCTGCCGTTTGGGTCATGGAAAGAAAATATACGGCTGAGCAATACACTCATTGAACGGATATATGACAAGGAAATGAATAGCATAAACATAATCAAAGTTTGAAATGAATGTCTGAATGATAGTGCATCGGAATAATGTAAGTCCTAGAAAACCTGGCGTTGTTTTATAAACTGGTTTATATTCTGAAAAGACTTATGTTTATTTTTATACTGAAAACAGTATTTTAAAATATGCCCAAGAGCCCATATAGATCATGAGATATCACCGTGCATGAATACATAAAAGGGTGACCTCATCATGCAATTAGAGGGGTTGCCTCACATTATAATAGTATGAGTGGAGGGATCAGCTCCTGTAATGGATGCAAGGCACACACCGCAATTACCATGAAATATTACTAAACTTGTCCTAGGATGCACCCATTCGCCCCACATGATAATAATAACATAGGCCAAATACTGTAAAGGGACGCTGCGAGCAATTACTCTCACCACAGAAGAGTTATAACACCGGTGCCTTCAGTGCTATGGTTATGGAACCCCCATAACTAGGTGAAACTGGCATGCATGTATATAGCTCAGGCAATCTAAAATAAACATAACATATATTGAAAGCGTTTAAGACATGTAAACTACTGTGAAAAACATACGGCTGCAAACGGGGAATCCTAATATAGGAAAGAAGTGTCCTTACTAAAGGACGGAATATCCATACCTTATGTCCAGTAATGAAGATGGAAACGAAAGTGGAAGATCACTCCGACTTCACGATAGCCACATAATAAAAGGGACGTGTATGAGTTGTCCATGTAACTTATACTTACTGGTTATTAATTTACTTGACATGTTCTTAACTTATTTTACTGGTTCTTGTCTTGTTTTAAGTGTTCTTAACTTATGTTAGTGATCCATGTTTAATCATGTGTTTTCCTAATGTTTCATGTATTCTAATTAGTGTATTTCATGTTCTCATGTGTTATTATACTTGTTATATCATAATGAGTAACTTTCTAAAAATAGCAGGTTTCCAAAAATAGAACGGTTTCCAAAAATAGAACGGTTTCTAAAAATAGAAAGTTTTCATATTCAGAATAAGCTTGATTAACAAGTATATAAAATATAATCTATAGTTTTAATAAGCATAAAATATATAAGTCTTGATTATATAGTAAAGTTTATTAAATAGATACATTAGGCTAAAATAATAATTATTAATTAATAATATAATGCATGGTTTTATTTAGAATTATTAATTAATAATATAATGCATGGTTTTATTTAGGATTATTAATTAATAATATGACATGATTAATTTAATAAAACTTTACCTTAGCTTGATAATTATATATTTAAATTAAAGTATGGTTATTATTTTAATTACGTAAATAAACAAATATTTAGGCTAAATTCATGATTAATTATATTAATTAATTATAACCTAAGTTACATGGTTAATTAATTATAACTTGTATTTTATAATAATTTAACTAACAAACATAAACTAGCAAACATATTCATGTGTACCCGAGCCTACCGAGACTCTCATGTCTCGGTCGCCCTAAAAAACAACGCAAATAAGCAAAACAATCCAATAATAGTTCTGTACAATATATATATATACAGTTCTATCCAATATACGTTTTCAGTTCTGTCCAACATCCATTATACTGGTTCTGTCCAACATAACTAATGTAGTGTCGTCCAATATATGTCCCTTTGCCCATGTTTAACAAAACCTTAACCCCCGAATGTGAAGAGTTCCTGCTGCCGGTTAGTTTTTACCCACCGAGAGTCTGGGGACTCTCGGTTTCCACTGGTTACAACCAAACACACCCACGGGGGGTGTTTGGGCTTGCAGCTGACACACCAAAACACACGCCGCCCCATTGTGGGTTGCGGTTGTGTGCTCCGAAACACCACTAAGACCATGATTGGTTTCGGTTTGCGTGAACCCGACACCAAAACAACATAAAATCCGAACCCCATGATTATAACCTTTTTAATTAACATGTTTTAACAATGGTTTTTATGATTCTTGATTAATAAACATAATTAGAAATAAAATATTATAGATTAGAAGATACCGAATATGTATTACACTGGAACAATGAACATGAACACAAATCCCTACCCAAATCAAAATCAACATGTTTTCCTTCTTCTTTTTGTGTGAGTCGTCGACAGAGGGAGATATAGAAGATGGAGCTAGGGTTTTTAATATTTTCTTGAAAAGTGATTTATGATAAATCCCTTGGAGTTTTGTTAATTAACTAGTAATGCTTAGTGGGCTGGGCCAAAAGCCCTTCCCTTCCTCTTTTGCCGACCAAACACACACACCCTCACATATTTTCGTTTTTCTTTATCGTGCATAATTATTAATCACGTGTGTGTTCATGTTTTAATGTCGTGTTTTATTTTTTGTTACGTTTTAAGTATTATACGTAAATACTTATCATGTATTAATAATAATATTAATATACGTAATACTTGTCGTAATTAATTAATATACGTAAAGATTTTATTAAATGTTCATGATTCGTGTCGTATATTAATTAATCGTAAAATTTTAATTTGACCAGGTTTTCATGCATTTAATGCTCTAAGGTATTTTAAAGCGGGTTTTACATTAACATTAGATGATCAAATTCTTCTGTGTAATCTACCACGGATAGATCACGTTATGAAAAATCAAGTAACTATAGAAATGCTTCTTGTAAATACCCATCAGGCAAAAACTTTTTTCGCAATTCCGGCTTCATTTTCTCCCATATTCTGATTCTTGGTTTGTTCGCATGAGCTCTTTTTAACTTCAATTGTTCGCACCAAACAGATGCATGTTTCCTGAGCTTGATAGTAACGATTTTCACCTTTAAATCATCACGGACATCTTGATAGTAAAAAACACGCTCGACTGTGTGAATCCAGTCAATGAACTCATCAGGTTGAATTCTACCTTCAAAAACTGGAATATCTACCCTCATGTTAGCACCACGTTGATAACGGTTGTTCCTCCAATCATTGTTCTGATATTGAGCTTCTTCATCACTAGACTCCGAGTTATGATTAACATGGAATAGGTTGTATTCCTCATCCTTGGAATAATTATTTTCTGGTTCATGGTGGTTTTGTCTTGGAGCCTCCACGCGCTCGAGACACAAAAGGAATTGTTATACCAGCTGTCTCAACTCATGCACCTCAATGTCTCGCGGGTCATGTAACTGGTTGACGTTACGGGTACGAAGTCGGCAACCATATTCAACCTTGGCTCTGACACCAAATGACACCGATTAACAGAGATATCACAAGGAGTTAGCCAACACAACACCTACACACACTTGGAGAAATAAACATTCAACTCACAAATAGCAAACACTATTGTTATTATCTTTCTTTCTTTTCTGCCATATAATGAATATCTTGGCCTCATATAACCTCAAAAGCATTCATTACAAGTACTTATTCATTTACCCATGTTATAATTATTATTGAAACTTCCAACCTTTTTAAAGATAAGAAAATGATTAAGCTCTTGAAAGTAAATGCCAACAAAAGGGAAGTCGAAAAGAGTTATGGACTCCAACTCGGAACTGATCTGCTAGACCAAAACCTAATAATGTAGCACATACTGTGACATTTAGCACTTAAAATAAACATTTTCTACATTTATTTACAAACAAATGGCATATATATATTAAAACATCCATTTTGATTTTATAAAACTTAATGAAAAAAAATCAAACAAACAAGCTATAAGTTTATTAAGTAGTATAAAAAATTACTTGTTTGTGACTTAATAAAAAAATATAATTTAAAACATTAAGTAATAAAATTAAGAATTTCTGAATTAAATCTGTTGAGTGTACAAACTCAATATTTCATATTGAAAGAAACATAACATTAAAGTCAACATATAAGTTTAGTGAGCTACTATTTCTATCACTCAATAGACTTATATATTATACTTGGTAAGATATTAAGGCAAGAATTTCTACACAATCATCTCTTAATTAAACATGATTTAATTAAAAAATAAAGAAACAAACCCTGAAACTACAGACTTCATCACTCAAACATAATAAATTAAAGACAAATATACTTCACAAAATACACATACAACCATAACCAACATCGCAACTCGTTCTTGGCCAACACCAACATCTGAACCAAGACCATGGAAGACGCATGTTATGATGGTAGTTCTTTAACCACGACGCATGGTGGGGGTTACATTTTAGGAAAAAATAGACAAAAACATTTTAAATTGATAATGGGTTACGAGGTGACAGACTTAAAAAACTTTTAGTATTGTGAATGCCATTGGCTACTACTAAAAATCAGAATTTGCGGTGATCCAAATAGCTATAGGTTAGAGCACCTGGAGTGGTGGCGCCGTGGGGTGCCAAACCCACGGCGTTGGCCGCGTGATGAGTCCGACGAAGCCCAAAACCCACGACGTGGGTGGTGGAAGTGAGTCAACCAATGGGGCGTGGTGGTGATTTTGTGAGTGTGAGTTGGCTGTTTTTTCCAAGTGACCCCCAAGTGATGACTCCCCTGTTTTTCCAAGTGAATGTGAGTGTCGGTTTCGCTGACGTGTCACCCAAAAAACCCATCACTTGAAGTGATGGTTCCTAGCCCTCTTACGTATATAAAACAGAATGTGTGGTGATCCAAAGACATAGGTAAACGTCAAGAAATTAGGGGCGGAGCTACATAGGTGCCGGGTGTGGCACGGGCAAGACCCATTTTGATGTCACGAAGTGGAAAAAATCTTCAAAAATGTTGTTTTTTGTGGTTTGTGCAACCCCCAAAAAATTTTGTACTACCTTAATATCTTGCCGTATAAATTCAATTAGCCTAAACAAAAATTTGTGCAACACCCTGTTAAAATTTCTGGCTCCGCCCCTGCAAGAAATAATAAATATTTGTGGACATATACCAACTTTTCATCCTCACACCGTCGTGTTTCATGCTTTCATACCAAACCAAAAGAAGCAGATGTCGAAGTACAATTATATTTACACCAAAAGTAAACATCGAAATAGATGTCGGAGTACGGTAAAACAATCTTGCACATGTTACAAGTACTATGGTTCCAAAGTCGTCAATGAACATTATGTTTGTTACCAAAAACTGAAAAACTTAGATATTCTGAATAATTACTTGCAGCATAATTGGTGATGCATGCATTAACTCGTCAACAAAACAAATCGAAGAGAGGACTAATGAATGAACATTGACTATTTCACCCATGGGCGAAACATGTTTGATGCAAACATAACGTACGAATGAATGAATGATTAACGTTTAGTCTGACTTTGGACCTCCTATGGTAACTTGGTATCAATCCAAAGAATTGTTCTCACAAGATCTTGGATCTATTTTGTGAATGTATGACATCCAGTAAATAAAAAAACAATAAAACATGCCCACATGTGAACCAAGTAAATTCAGAAGCTAGTTTCACCAGGATGCATAAAACCTTGTAAAAGATTCTTGACGTTAAACGCTTCGAAATAGATAGTACATTATAGCACCCCCAAACGAGAGGTCCATATTTTCTTTGCATTACGTGTTTCTATGAGCCACAAGATCATCGGGCCCATGACACCAAAAAGATTGAAAATTGATTTCCGCAATTTTAGAATTGATTAAAACAGTATATGCCTGCACAAATGAAAATTGTAAAGCGTTGACATTTTACGTACATTCGAATTTACAGGTAATTTATTAGTGTATGTGAATCGATCATTTCATAAAAAGATATGTGTAGTCTGCCTTTGCTCTCAATATAACCGAAGTTGTGGTTACCAATGATATAACAAAACAAAAAATTACTCCTTTCAGCATTTAGGGTAAACTGTAAATTTCGTCTTTAGACTTTGCAAAAATGATAATTTTGTCACCGAGTCCAAACTTCAATCAGTTTGTCTCTATATTTGAAAATATCGTGCAAAATAGCCCTCGAGTTATTTTTTTTTACTTTTCGCCGTTTGTCTCCGTTAACTTCCACATGTGTCTCGCACATGAGGGTATTTTCATCATTTTCACTTGTACCAGTCACGCTAGCACTCTTCTACCTTTACCTTCATGCAAACAACGTCCCCGAAACAAATGACCCACCTTTCCTTGTCGTCATTACTAAACCTTATTTTCACTGTAGCTTTCCGCCAAAACTTTTACGGACTAAATTTACAATATCAACATTGAAACTTTCACTAGTATCTCGACATTAAATACCCTAAATGTAACACCCCATTTTGGTAAATGAAATGTCACGCGTGATTATGGCGTGTCATCAAAGCATACAAGGTAAATGTCTTAAAAACATTAAATGACCATGAATGGAAATACCGGAAACAAACATCGGTAGTCCAAGTATAAGCTCATCACACACAAACATAAGTACTGTAAATGAAAATGACTAAACAATGTCCAAAGAAATAAGTAGCAAAATGTATGATAAAATGCATAAAGTAGAGAAGGCTAGATAGCTTCCAATCCATATGCACGTACGCTTAAAGTCTACGAGCGCCCTTGAGTACCTGCCGTTTGGAAACATGAAAGGAAAACGACTGAGCATAACGCTCATTGCACGGATATACAAGTATAGCATGGAATAACATATAAGCATAAAAGACTAATAGCAACGGAGAAATATAAGTCCTAAGTAACCTGGAATCATGTTCATGAAACTGGTTTTATAGTTTGAAAAGACTTATGTTTTTATGTAAAATATGTATTAATTAGCCAATAGCCCATATAAGTCATGAGGTTCTACCGTGCATGAATACTTGGAGGGGAGGCATCGTCATGCAATTAGAGGGGTTGCCTCTAATTAAATAGTCTGGGTAGGAGGGATCAACTCCTAGTGAAGGATGCAAGGCACACATCGCATTCACTCTGGTATTACTGGTAAACATGTAACTTTGATGCACCCATACGTACCACATGATAATATAATATAATGGCCAAAACATGTAACTTGGATGCACCATGGGGAAGTCATAACACTAGTGCCTCCAGTGTTATGGTTATGGTACCTCCATGACTAGGTGACACTAGTCATGCATGTATATGGCTCAGGCAATTATTCTAACATAAGTATCAAACATATAAAACAATATTGGGAAAACAGTTGGCTGCAAACGGGGAATCCTAATAAGGAAAGAATGTCCATACTGATGGGACGGGAAATCCGTACCTTATGTCCAGTGAACGAAGAAGACGAGAGAATGAAAGTCCTACTTCGATCTCACTAATGCTACATAAAATAGGGTACATGTATAAGTATTCTGTTTACTAAGTACTTAACTGATTGTATCGTGTCTTAACTTGTTTTATATGTTCTTGTCTTGTTTTACTGATTTTAAGGTTATGCTGTGTTTATCATGTATTCTATGTATTCTGGTTAAGTATTACTTGTATTCTTGTATTCTTATACTTGTTGTGTAATAATAAGTAACTTTCTAAAAATAACAGGTTTCCTAAAATAGAAAGTTTCCAAAAATAGAAACTTTCCAAAAATAGATTAACTTCTAAAAATATATTTGTTTCTAAAAATAGAAAGTTTCCAAAAATAGTAAGTTTCCTGAAATAGAAAGTTTCCATATTTAGAAATAAACTGAATTAATAAGCCACTAATATAAGCATAACTTTACTCGTTAAATAACATAAGTCATGTGATTATTAGTATTTATTAATAATATCATGTTAATTAAATAAACAATAGACTATATGATTTAATTAAATATAAGCATGATTTAATTAAATTAAGGTGTACAAAATACTTAGGTTAAACAAATATTAATATTATATTAACTATAACCTAAGTCATGTTTATTAATTAATTATATTCCATGTATTAAATAATTAATTAATACTATAGTCTAAATTAAATAAATAAAATACTTAGATTAAAATATGTATTATTTCATAAATAATAATTAACCTAAGTCCATGTTAAATTAAATTAATTATTTGTCATGTCTTAATTAATTTAATTCTCTTGTTAAAATAATATACTTGTAAAAATAAATACTTGTAAAAGTTAGTCATGAACCGGACCCGTGTTTTTAATTTAGACATAATGTGAACCGGACCGAAAATCCCATGAACCTACCAAAACAACCATACCCTTAACAGTGGCTAACCGGCTCAGCCGGTTGCCACTGCCCATGTGAATACATCACCGACTGCAGCCGGTGGTTCCCACTGGTTAGCCTCGGCTAGCCGTTGCCTAAACAAAGTTCCCACCAGCGGTTAGACGGTGGTTCCCCCTGTCGAGGCCTACGTTCCCCCTGCTAGACCAAAACCGCCACCGACTTAAGTCGGTGGTGGTGGCTGCTGCTGCCAAGACCCCAAACAACCAAACGGTACCCCGACTCACCTCGGGGTCCCTTGGTTTCCTGCTGACGAGACCACGCAGCCCCCCACCGAGACCATGGACTTGTTTGGTGGTGATTCGAGGACCACCGAGAGCTTCGGCTCTCAGTTCCTTGCGTCGGCCGAACCAAACCAACCCCAAAACACCTTTTAATTTTACCCCCATGATTAATCTAACATGTTTTAATTACTTGTGTTAATGCAAGTAATGCCTAAAAACATTATTAGTGTTAACTAATCTTTCTTAGTTTTGATCACAACAAACCATACAACACATTTAGTGTAGAAACACAAAATGAATTATTTAACTAACACTATCATCAAGGTAATAATCATATCACTAACCTTTCTTAATCATACTTAGTGATCATCAAAATGATTATCCTTAAAACTTACTTTTGTTAATAAGACAAAAGACTTTTTAATAAACTTTCTTTTTTAGAAAATGTTTTATTAAAATGGAAAATGAAAATTTGAAAATGGCATATTCCAAATGTTGTTAGAATATCCTTTGAAGGGTTCAAATACCTCAGATATTCCCACCCCACTAAAAGACAAAAAACGGAGCGGAGTCTAGTGGCGGTACCTTAAGTACCTACGCGGTACCTTAGCGATATGGTACCGCGGGGTGAGATAAGGTACCGCGCACAGTAGCCATTATAGATCCGTTGTAACTTTGTCTCCCTTAAATAGTGGGTCAAATCTCATTTTCCAGCAAGCCTCTTGGACGTTTTTCTCAGCCCTTTTTCTATTTTCTATAGCATAATCATTAGTAAATGATCACTTAATTTGTTAAGGATGTTTACATATGATTATCCTCTTGATCCCCTCCTTTACCATGTCCAATGAGAAGATCACTCACTCACTAGTGTAGTGATAAAGATGAATTTATGAACTAGTCATATTCATCATGATACCTTTTTGTTTTAGGTCAATCCAATGTATTTATGAATACTTGGACTAGTTGTGTTCATCCAAGTTATTTGTGAATACTTGGATTTGTTGTGTACATCCATTGCATATGTGTTTGCTTGGATTTGTGTTGTGTAAATCCAAGCTACATGTGTGTACTTGGATAAGTTTAGTTGAGTTGTAATAGATTTGATTAGGAGTTTTCACTAAACTATAAAGTGATGTGGTTGTGTCTTGTGAGTTCTCACTAAACTTTAATGTGATTAGTAGTTGTGTTGTGTGAATTTCTCACTTAGCTTCAAAGTGAAGAGTCGTGAAGATTGGTTCTAGCTTTCGATTAGAACTCGACATCTAGCCTTGTGTCATAAAATCGTGAAGTAGGGAACGTCGTGAAGATTGGTTCTACCTTAAGATTAGAACTCGACATCTAGCCTTGTGTCGTTAAATTGTGAAGTAGGCAACGTCGTGTAGATTGGTCCTAGCTAAAGATTAGGTCTCGACATTTAGCTTAGTGTCGGAAAATAATGTAAGCAACGATGTAAGGTTTTCTCCGCCGAGAAGGGAGCTTGTGGATATAGTGGAAATCTCGAGTAGGTGTACTCGAGGAGTGGAGTAGAAACGAGGATAGAGCCTCGTTGTCGAACCACTATAAATCTTGGTGTCTTCCCACTAGGTTGTCTCATTCCTTGCTCTTTACTTATTTCATTATCATTATACTTGCTTATTATTCTTGCTAGTGCATTTCAATTGAACCTAATCATTATGCAACTTAGCTTTAAGTAAAAGATAGTTTTGATACAAACCAAATTGAAAGCAATTTTAATTTGTTCACCAATCGAAGAGAAACTATTCAACCCCCCTTCTAGTTTCTACAATTGGTATCAGAGCGATGGTCATTCAAGATCTTTGAAGTATATTGTACTTTAAAACTTGGATCGATCCATTGTCTCCTCAAATTAGAAGGTCTAGTTGTACTAAAGTTTCTCTTTGGTCAAAACTATGTTTTCTTTGAAAAATAGGTCTTTTAATTGATAATATTGCATCCCACTTAAGATTAGTAGCCTTTATGCATTTTAGATATACTCTTGAAATGTATCTACTAGTTTGCATCTTTCTTTGTGTAGGTACTCATGAAGATCAATCACTTAATTGGTTGTGGATTGAGTTACTTGCACTTGTAGAAGAATCATCTTCATTGATCTTTAACATCTTTGAATGATGATACCTAGATGATTGGGAATGATACTAGTCCTTGAAGACTTAGTACTCATCATAGTCATTGATTGGGCATAGCACTTATTCCTTCATGGATTGCTCTTTGTGGCCAAGGTACGCTTTCGTTCTTCCACACGCCCTTTGATCATTCTTTTGATCATTACTTGACTATGTGCTTGTTCTCGGCATCCTTGCCTTGACATTTATTTGTGGTTTGTGCTTCTTTTCCTTTATCCTCTCAAACCTTCATTGCTTGGATACTTGACTCACTATGGTGATGTAGAGTGAGTTAGTAGAAGCTTAAAGTATCAAGCATGATTTCTATGGTTTGCACCCATACGGTTAGTAGGCCCTTTGTGGGAGAGAAAGTGAATTAATACCTTGCTCATATTTTTGTTTAGACTAAGACTATTATTGAAAGTGATCTTAGTCTATACTTGAATAATTGCTTTGTTCTTATTCATTACCAAAGCCGTTTAACGTTTCGCCAGAAAGGCACGTCTTAAACCACTATATATGACACAAGCTCCTCATTACCATTATTTGAAGATTGTCATTAATCCCTTGAGCATTGATCCTAGTCTTGATTCACTTCCCTTGATTTCTCTCCACTTAGTCGTATTGCTACGAGTAGTCGTTTGTCCGTTTTGGTTCTTTTCGATCTTGATTTAACTCGTAATCTTTCGTTAAGGCATATTGCTTAGTGTTATGATGATCCAATGATATTCTAAAAGGCTCATGATTTAATTTTAAGTATTTTAGAAAAACTGGATTTTCAAAATTTGGCGTTTTTCAGAGATAGAAACCTGCCTCTGTAGGCGGTTCCTTATCTCCACGGCTCAAACCCGCGGTTCCTTATCGATAAGGTACCGCGGGCAGTAACTTTTGTCAGAGCGCCAGTTTGTGTTTTTTATTCTTTTTCAAACCAAACTCTCTCTCCCAAAAACACACAGCCGACGGGTTTTACTTTTTCCACCATTGTTGAAGCTTCCAAAACCTTCAATCACTCAAATTAATTGATCCAAGTTGTGGGTTTCACTCATCCTTCATCTAACATCAATTAATTGTAAGTATTTTCTTTCAATTTCATCTATTTTGTTCTAGGGTTCATCCTTTCATAATTGGGGATTTTTAAAATTGAAATTGAATTAAAACCTTAATATGAATGTGGGTTGACAAGGTAATCTTACTATGATTCCTTAGGTTGATATTCATTAAGATTTCACTAAAACCCACTTGTAGAACAAATCCGTATTTAGGCTAAATGATTTTGGTTGAATGATGGATTTGAGATGAACCCATGAACAAGTAGGTAATGACATTGTTAATGCTTACCTAAAAACCTTGTTTTAAAAAAAACCAATGTTCTAATCTATTGTTGATCTAATATAGATCATGCGTTCTTGGTTAATGATGGAATAGACACATTGTGAACATGAAAATGATATGGATTCAATCCTATGTTTGTCAAGAGATATAACACATTTTCATTTTTCGTTTTCCTTTTTGATTTTCATATGAGTGATTGGAGAAATATTGTCTTTTGTATTTAGGTACTTAATCATGCCTTCTCAATATAAAAAAGATCATCAATTCACTAGAGATTATATGCCCGACATCTCCCAAACCTATGCTTCCCCCCAACTTCAAAACGCGTTTCCATCCCTTTCCACTCGTTGTTTCCATGAGGGTAGAGTCGTTGACAAGGAAATAACGGGTTATGTCTATATCTTTTCTATGTTTGAGCTTTCGGGGTTTGATTGCTTGCTCAATATAGAAGAAGATATTTACCCCTTATTCCTTCTTGAATTCTTTAGCACCTACTCCGTGATTGAATACAATGGAGAAATCTTCATTCGTTTCGTATTGAATGATCAATTAATTCAATACTCTCTTGAAGACTTTGGTCAAATTCTCGGTGTGCCTTATGAAGGCACTTGTCGTTTTACGGATAAATGGAGACTTGATGCTCTCTCGGAATCCTTCGATAAACCTCCAAATGACCACACCGAAATTGATCTAGATTTCCTTCTTGAAATCGTCACAAAAGAGCGTGATGGTAACGTTGTGAGAAGCCTTCATTCAAATGTACGAAATGTGAATCAATATGAAGTGCTCTCTAGCGACCTTAAGGATTTTATGGTTCAATGGGCCAATATCCTTAGGGAGAATGTCTTTTGTCTTGGTGGAAACCGAGATCATATCCCGGCGTGTATGGTGCATATGTTGAGTTGCATCTTTACATCCACCAAGTACAACTTGGCATTCTATATCGCTCGGCGAATCAATTATGCCCTTTTGAAGCCCAAGACAAACCTTCCCTATGCTATGCTTCTAACTCGCCTTTTCAAAAGGGTTGCTCATGATTTTCCCCACCTTGATCTTTCTCGCTTCTACCCGGTTCATCGGGTTATGTTGCCCATTAAAGAGGCATATGCTAGAAAGACAAGAAGTGATCGAGGATCGAGAAAATCTGTTCATCAAGAGATGGATGATGAGGACATGGACATTCCTGTAGAATCTTGATAAACTATGAATCTATGAAGTGGGTTGAAGATTTCTAGAGAGAGAAACTAGTGAGAGAAAGTGAGAGATAACTATGTGATTTTTATTCAAATGAAAAATGTAGAATGATCAACAACCAACCCCTTTCCATGGTGGAAAGGGGTATTTATATCCAAGGCCTATATTGGGCTTGGGCCGACCCATGACAAGCCCATGGGTCGGTTTCTTACTTAACTTAATAAGTAACACTAACTACAAGCTATTACAACATTAATAATATTGTGGAGTGACCGATACTTCTAATATACGTAAAAAGGTATTTCTAACAATCTCCCCCTAAGGGAGGTCACTCCACGTTTACAAAGTTCTAAACCTAGCATACTATACTAAGTCTTTGTTCTTCAGCTCGTAGTCTTTTCTTCTTTCTTTTTGTTGTGAATATTTTGATTTGATCTTTTAGGCTTTGGCTTGAGAGCATTGTTCTTTTGACCAATCACGTACGATCTTTGCCTTCTTGTGAAACTTGCCTCCTCGTGACTCCATGTTCCACACACTTATGGCTTTTTGTTGAATTCTCGAAAGCTTCAGAGTTTGGTACAACGGAAGACTTCATTTTGCACTTTCTTGAATTTTGCTGAACTTTGATGCAGAAAAACATAAGCATGTGGGAACGACTTCTACAGGTACACCGCAACACCACCGTCTTTAACTGGTACACAGCAACGCCACCGTCTTCAACAGGTACACAGCAACGCCACCGTCTTTAACAGGTACACAGCAACGACACGAATAAAATGGCTTTGACATTTTATTCTAATTCGGTAGCATTTTACCTCCGGTCGGTGAAGACCGTTGGACGATATCAGATATCGTACCCGTGACGGATAATTTCAATTAAGTAACTTCCTGACAGGATTTCGCGGGTAAACCCGTTCTCTTTATTCGACCGTCCAAAGCTGACTGCGAACATAAAGAGTGAATCACTTGGATAAATTATCCTTGTGATTTGAAGCCGTCAATTCATGAAACCTGGAACAAGTGAATTTCAATTAAGATTTTCACCATCGTTGCTTTCCAGTTATCACGAGCTCAATTCATAAAGAATCTTGCACGTCACCTACCAAGTGCTGTTTGATGTTAACACTAGAAGGATTTCCACTCGTCACTGTGATCAATAAAGAGTCACTCTGAGTGTTCTGGCAAGATCATATGATAATGCGTAGAGGCCTGGAACGAGTTTAAGTTCAATTAAGAATTAAACCACTGTTTCTTTCCAGTTTTTCACAAGATTGGTTCTAAAAGAACCGCACGTGTAACCTACCATGAGCTTGTTTGATGTTGGCTCAAGCAGGATTTCCATCTTCATTGTAATACTTGCGTATTACTCGGATGTTCTGGCAATATTACAAGAATACTGCGTAGGACTCATAAAAATCTCTTACTTTTCACAGTGTGTGAGAAAGCAAGGAATAAATGGAAAGTGTCCTAATGAGACTTTTGATGATCTCTTGGCTCTAGACTCGATAGTGTGTTTTAATTTAGTGAGCGATGGCTGGAGAGGAGTGCCACCTTTTCAATATCAGTCTATTCGGAGTGAATATACCAATAGATAACGTGTTGATCTCCGTGTGATTAAAACAAATACCTTTTGAGAGATATTTGAGTTAGCTGGGAAGGGTTGTGCATTGCATCACTGGGTCCATGATGTCTTTCTTCAATATCGAGAATCATTAATAAAAATGATCTCAATAGCATATGTATTGACCCGGTTTCTGCCTAAAGTTGTAAGGAAGGCTTCTTTCTTTACACCCTTTATCTTTACAATTCTTTTTCATTCTTCAACCCCTTCAATGCTTACCAATACGTCATAACTAGCACCTTGTTGTGATTGTTCCAGTGCTAGCTTAAGTACTTGGTCGGCATTCAGCTACGTTCACAATCTTTCTCCAACTTTCCTAGGACTTCTAATTCTATCTAGGGAATTGTCCTTGGGAAGATTCCATCGGCTCTGATGAATCATTGGACTAAACCTATTCCTACCACCCTTTTGTCACCACATTCGTCGTGAGTTAAGCGTGTTTTGGGAAAGTATAGCCACCATGAAAAATCATTGAAAATCACCTAAGGTACTTGTGATATTGAAATCAAAAGTTTTGTACCTTAGGTGTTTTGTTCATCAAAAACGCTCCCCCTTAACACGTGCTTTACACATATTAAGTTGGATAATCGTTAAGTCTTTTTCATCTTTTAGCCAAGTATCATTTAAGTCTCTTTAATCCCATTTTCTCCCCTTATCCAAAATGTTAACCATTAATATTTGGGATATTGAATGGATTAACCGGTCTTTGGGTAAAAATGAAATCGATGTTTGGCCATAGAACATGTTAATGCTCCCCCTTAAATTAATAAGGGATAGTTGTAGTGCTTTAGTATGATATATTTTGAAAGATTTAGAATCTCGTGAGAAATTCTTGAAAAATTATCATACCTTAACACTACATCAAGCCGTTGAAGCACAATATTCACAAATTTACATATTCACAATTAAAAACCAATATAGAGTAGACCTGAAATGTACGAACCATTAGATGGATCGTTGCAGTAACTTGTGGTGCACTCCATATGGTCTACCACCAACGAATCTTTCTAAGCTCCTCATCAATCTACGTTCACGGAGCTTTTGATCAATCTTCTTGATCACATACTTCGCCATTTGCCGATAACCCTGATGCCAATCCTCAGTCATCTCTGGTAAAGACCCACCCGAATTAAGATGCTCCAATTTTCCTCTAACGTAAATGAGAGTCCTATCACTGTACTTATAAAGCTCACCTACCCTCATAAACTTCATTATCCCACGACTGTTCAAGTAGAAAATCCCGTAACTCGGAACAGAAATGCCGGTATAGGGACATCTTGTGACATGTTGAGGTAGAACTTGGTTCACTGGACGGGTGAGGTTAAGCTTCCTTTGGTAGCTTTCGACTCCCAATTGAAGATCTTCAACTCGTTTCTTGATAACAACGCTTCGTGTGAACATACGAAGTGCTGTATTCAAAGCAATGATGTCTTCACGAGCAATATGGGTGAGTTGATCCCGGGTCATCATAAGCAACATGTCTTCGATATCCTCAAGGCGAATGATAGAAAAATCTCCCTGCTGGATTTTGTATTCTCTGTCATCCTCCCTTTTTAGACGAATCTCCGTCACATGATAATAGCCATTCTTGGCTTCAGTTTTCAGTCCCAAAATGCTGGAGATGCGAATATCGGATCTAACGTTGCTTCCTGAATTGGCTAAGCAGCGACCTCTGTACGCCCTTCGGACTCGTTCGTCCTAATGAGATGCACCTATAACAGCATACATATCATAATTACGAGTTACCTTTGGGACCCAGAGTCGGTTTACCTTTTCCTCGATCCAGGGTATTGTCCCCCAGTTGGCAGCTTTCAGCAAGGTCAGGGAGGTTGCGTACTTTGATGAACCCTTGAGGAGATAATCAAGATCATAGGTGACGAAGAAGTCGAGAGCAATTTGATTATCTTGAGAAGGATCAAGTGGAGGTGGAGCTCTTTCTGATTCATGGAGGCCTGGCCTTTGAACGGTGTTAAGAGCTTTCAGGACCTCGTCAGCATAATACTCGAACTCCATTCGGGTTAACCTGGTTTTGGCGCGAATTCTCTTATCCTTTAGCGCTCTCTTAACCAACGACGGAGTGACCGAAGATTTATACTCATGAGCCAGAAATGCGCACAAGTCAATCGGACTACGGATACGGAGATATAGAACATCTCTGTCAGCGTCTGTGATTGGATCATATTGAGTCGCTGCCGTGATCCAAGCTTGTGGCGGTGCAGTCTCGTCAATCTCTAATGTGTCTGCCCAGTCCCGTGTGCTTGACTCAGGAACAGTAGATTGTGGTTCTTGTTGTAGAGGAGTAGAGACATGAACACGTGCTGGTTCTGATTCAGGCATCTCGGCGGTGTCATGAACAGGAGAGTGTTGTGCTGCTTCAGGTTCAGTTACTGACTCTGCAATCACAGGAGCAACAACAGAACTAACAGGGTTAGTGGTAACATGTATAGACACAGCAATAGATGTACCGGGAATCGATGACGCTGTAGTAGCATTCACATCGTGGCGCCACTTGGATCGTCTTGATTCCGTTGAGGTGGATTTTTCCTTCTGCGCATTATCTTTTTGAGACTTGGTACCAGACTTAGATGGTTTCTTTGTGCTGACTACCTTGTCCCCCTTTTTAGGCTGTTTACCATCATCATCCTCATCGTCACCCTCGTTGCTTCCCTTAGCACTCTCCTCATTTCCATCACCACCATCATCACCATCATCATCATCATCATCCTCATCATCATCACCACCATCGTCATCATCCTCATCATCATCACCAGCATCGTCACCATCATCATCATCATCTTCTCCTTCTTCTTCTTCTCCTTCTTCTTCCTCTTCTTCTTCACCAGTACCCTCTTCCTGTTCACTATCATCTTTTTCCTCCTCAGGCAGAATGTGGTAAGGTACCACACTTCCAAACATTTTGAACAACCGATCATCCTCCATAATTTCTTCATTCAGTGATTTGTAGAGTGTCCGTTGAATCTTAGATTTATCAAAAGATCCAAGTTCCCTCATACGAGCTTTGAGGATCTTCTTTAATTCAAAATCCGTTAAATCATAGGCAATGTTGTAGGCGGATTCAGAAGGATTGGATGACTTGATCATCAAGTTATCAGCCGCGAGTGTCTTCAACTCATCACGCAGTTTTGGCATAATGGACTCAACGGATTCTTTCACTCTCTCTTCAACAGAAGCTTCAAGTGTTTCTTTCTGCTCCTTGTATTTATCCCTCATAGCTTGAAGTGTCGTGATTCGTGCATCATACTTATCAGCTTCAGCCTACTTAACCTGAGCTAGTTCTTCTTCATGAGCTTTACGTGTCAACTCCATCTCTACATCGAACTTAGCAAGCATCTCTTCTTGGGCTTTCTTAGATGCTTCTTCACTTTGAACTCGTCTAAGTAGCTCTTGGCGAAGTTCATTCATCTCTCTTTTTTGATTATCCGTATGTTTATCCAACATTTCTGCCATTACAAATGCAGCCATTGAAGATGATGCAGAGCTACTCTGGGTTGGTTGAAGAGGCTCGGTTGTGACCACAGTACTGAGGATGGGAGTTGTTGGTGGTGGAAGGAATGGTGTTGGAACCGGTCGGGTTGGTAAGGGCTGTATTAGTGGAGGTTGAATTACTAAAGGTTGAGTAGGTACCATGATTGTAGGAGCACCGGACTCCTTTTCAACACTTGCTGAAACGGGGATGGATGTCTCCTTCGAAGTAGAATACCGTTCAGGTGATCCAAACTCATCAATATCCTCTAGCTCCTCGTACTCTTCTTCAATATTTATCTGTGCACCCGAACCACTACCTCCCGTGTCTTTCCTACTCCTTTCAATAGCTATCTTCATTAATTTTCTCTCAGCCTTATCAAGAGTAGGATCATCAACATCTTCTTCGTCACGTAGAACAAACTCATCAGCAGTACCTTTTCCCTTCTTAGCCTCAGTCTTCTTCTTCTTGGTTTCAGGTTCAGGTAAAGCAGCTGGTTGCTTGCGTTTACCTTTACTCTTGACCGTAGTAGACGAGTCTTCTACTGTCTGAAGGCTTGCTTTTAGCTTCTTGATTTCTAGTAGCAGTAGTTTGTAATCAGTAGAAGCTTTGATTTTATCCGTCAGAAGATAATCGGGAATAGGACTAGGAATGACAGCACCAGATGGTCCTTCATGCCTTAGATCCACAGTGTGATCAGCCTCTTCAGTGTGATGACGACTTGCTGCACGCCTATCAATAGTAACATCATTCTTCATAAAATAGTTAATGATAAGCTTGATAAACCGAGGGTAAGGAAAGAAATTAGTCTTCAGCTTCTTGTTTTGGAAGAGTTGAAAGTTAAATTCTTCCCACAACAATAATGCATAACCTGCATTTGAGCCTTTGTACATTCCGTGGAAGATGTTCATAATTGGACCGCGCAAAGCATCATGCCCACTTGTTTTAGGTGTAAGACATCTACTGAGAATACCCAAGATTTCTCTCCACGGTTGACCTACTTTAGCGGTGGTAAACTCAGACACAACTCGTATGTCAGGACATCCAAGAGCCTCGAACATCTCCATGAGTTCTTCTTTAGTGGGATCCCTCAAAAATGACATACCTTTGGGTGTATCCCGTATTCCAAATATCTTACGGAAGTCTGAAACTGTGAGTGTCTGCTGCTTGTTGTCGAGAGTGAAGGTGATCTTGTTTGAAGTACTTTCCTTGGTAGCCCAGAACTCATACATGTAATCATATGGCACCGAGGCAGTACTCCTTAAAGCATTCTTGAAGTGAGAGTGATCAAGGATTGCTATGGCTACTTTAAATCCATGGTGAGTGGATTTTGAGACTTGCTTCAGCCAGTAATTGTTTGGTATGAACTTGAGTGTTCTTGCTTCGGCAATTGCGGCTGTTCTAGCATCTTGGAGTGCTTGTACTGTTGGATTAGTCATCGTATCTGCTTAAGATAAGACATAAAAGGTTGATGCACAAAAAATATATAGATATACATCATTATGACTTCTAAGCATAATACATTTCAACAAGTACTTATAACAGGCAAACAACTATCAATCAAATAACCCTTCATTCAGAACTCTTCATTCGGAAGTCCTTCATTCGAAACTCTTCATTCGGAAGTCCTTCATTCGGAACTCTTCATTCGGAAGTCCTTTATTCGGAAGTCCTTCATTCGGAACTCTTCATTCGGAAGTCCTTCATTCGGAACTCTTCATTCGGAAGTCCTTCATTCGGAACTCTTCATTCGGAAGTTCACTCGGAACTTCTTCATTCGGAAGTTCACTCGGAACTTCTTCATTCGGAAGTTCACTCGGAACTTCTTCATTCGGAAGTTCACTCGGAACTTCTTCATTCGGAAGTTCATTCGGAGCTTCTTCATTCGGAAGTTCATTCGGAACTTCTTCATTCGGAAGTTCATTCGGAACTTCTTCATTCGGAAGTTCATCCGGAACTTCTTCATTCGGAAGTTCATCCGGAACTTCTTCATTCGGAAGTTCACTCGGAACTTCTTCATTCGGAAGTTCATTCGGAAATTCTTCATTCGGAAGTTCATCCGGAACTTCTTCATTCAGAAGTTCATCCGGAACTTCTTCATTCGGAAGTTCATCCAGAACTTCTTCATTCGGAAGTTCATCCGGAACTTCTTCATTCGGAAGTTCATTCGGAACTTCTTCATTCGGAAGTTCATTCGGAACTTCTTCATTCGGAAGTTCATTCGGAACTTCTTCATTCGGAAGTTCATCCGGAACTTCCTTCATTCGGAAGTTCATCCGGAACTTCCTTCATTCGGAAGTTCATCAAGAACTTCCTTCATTCGGAAGTTCATAATCTTGTTCATCCGGAAGTTCTAAACGCAGCCTATTAATGATTAATCTAGTCGCGTTTGTGAGTTCTAAGGCATTCTAAAGCAACTACACACATTCTAATGATATTCCGAGCAAAACCCATCAAAAACCCTAATCAATTAATCCCTAATTAGGCAAACGAACCATAATTTAATAAAGTTGAGTACCTGAATCAATTAACAGATTAAATGATGAATTTAGGCGAATTATAAGTTAAAGATTCAATGTTAATACCTTTTAGATCGAATGAAATGGATTGAGTTGATTAGAACGCGATTTGTGAAAGCTTGCGTGTGTGTTATGTGTGTGTTAATGGCGGAAGACTTTGAAACAGAAGAGAGAAAGAATAAGAAAGAGACGGGGGGTTCAATTTGAATAGGTAAAAATTTTACAACTTTCACAAATGTCACCTTAAGTCCCTATACTTTTCTATTCTTTTCCTTTTTGATTTATAACTTATCTTTTCATTTTTCCTAACCATTGTTAAATTTTGCCAACTTAACCTTCACACAACTTAAGCATCGCAACCTATTAGCAAATCTCCAAGACCTTAAAGCAATTCCTATCACATTAAACGAGCACAAGTCGTATTCTAAAGCAAGACCACTCATAAACCATTTAGCCAATTAATTTTCCACCAACACTTTTGAAAAATCGTTTTGATGACGAAGATGATTTAATATTTTCTCCCCCTTAAACGATGACCCGTTTTCTATTTAAAGAGCTGTAGTCATTGTTTAAAGAGTCAAATATTGATGAAAGCATTTCCAATTAGTATCTTGAAAAAGAGTGATTCGTGGTGGCAATAAGATTTCTCTTATTTTGACAAATTAATGCACTGAGACGTACACTAACTCGTGTTAGACCAAGTTGTAAAGTAAACTTGATCCCTTTGCATGATTTGGCTTGTAAATCATGCCCGAGAAAATTAATTCCCGTTGTGAGCCAACGTTTTCCAAGGAAATACGTGACTTTAATATGAAAACCGGGTTGCAGTCTGAAATAACTACAAGCCATAATGGGCATGTTTTAAAAATGTACAACTTTTATACGGACTCTATTTATGGCGCCGTGTCAATTTTGATCGACATTTCTAAAGCCGTAAATATTACCGTACTAAAAGACATGCCCGATTTAAAAAACAAAAAATATATTTTTTTTTGGTTTTTCTTGATTTTATAATTTTTATGGTTTTTCTAGGTTTTATATTTTTTATGGTTTTTCTTGGTTTTATATTTTTGTATTTTTCTTTTTTTTTGTGGTTTATATATATACGATAATATACATGATCACGAACAAAGGAAACGCCTGAATAGTTTACCACCACTATTCAGCTGATTCTTCTGCCAATTCTTTGAGAGTCGCTGGAGTGAATGATTTCATGCCAAGCTTGTCGATCAAAAACTCGATTCGTCCTCGATCTAAGGCTTTGGTGAACATATCTGCCAGCTGATACTCAGTGGTGACAAAATACAGCTCGATCACTCCGTTCTCCACCTGCTCTTTAATGAAATGGTAGCGAATGTCTATGTGCTTGGCCGGGGAGTGTTGAACGTAGTTGCAGCAAAGGGAAATGGCGCTCTTGTTGTCACAATACATCGGGATTTTGTTGAATCCCAAACCGTAGTCAGTTAATTGTGATCTCATCCAAAGGACTTGAGCACAACAACCGGACATGGCGATGTATTCAGCCTCCGTGCTAGAAATTGCAGCGCTTTTCTGCCTTTTTGAAGACCAACTGATCAATCTGTCTCCAAGGAGTTGCACAGATCCAGAAGTGCTACGCCTCGTGTCTTGACACCCAGCATGATCAGCATCTGCGTATGATATTAAAGCAATAGAGGAATCTTTCGGATACCATAGACCACGATGAAGTGTTCCTTTGAGATACCAAAAGATCCTTTTAACAACATGTAGGTGCTTTTCGGTAGGCTGAGCCTGATACCGGGCACACATGCATAAGGCAAATTGCAAATCAGGCCTGCTAGCAGTCAGATAGAGAAGGGTGCCGATCATCCCACGGTAAAGTTTTGGATCGAAAATAGTCCCATTCCTATCTTCATCTAACTTGGATTTCTCCACCATTGGAGTGTCCACGGGGTCACAATTTTCAAAGTTATATTTCTTTAAAGATTCTAGAGCATATTTGGATTGATTAATAAAGATGCCTCTGGGATTCTGAGAAATCTGTAATCCTAAGAAAAATGAAATTTTTCCCATCATTGACATCTGAAAGCGTGTGGACATTATCTTCTCAAAGCGTTTTGACAATTCAATGTTAGAGGCAGCAAATATTATATCATCAACATAAATTTGTACCAGAATCATGTCGTTGTCCTCCTTGAGAGTGAATAGAGTGGGGTCCACCTTGCCTTTGGAGAAGCCTTCCGAGATGAGATATGTTGAAAGGAGATCGTACTACGCGCGTGGAGCTTGTTTCAACCCATAGAGAGCCTTCTTAAGCTTGTACACATGATTAGGAAACTCCGTGCTAACAAACCCATCCGGCTGACTAACATAGACTTCTTCCCTTAGTTCACCGTTTAAAAATGCCGTCTTCACATCCATTTGATAGACGATCATGTTCATATGAGCAGCATACGCAAGGAATAGTCTAATAGCCTCCAATCTTGCAACAGGAGCAAAAGATTCTTCAAAGTCTATACCCAAGGCTTGTTTATATCCTCTAGCAACCGATCTAGCCTTATTCTTCAATACTACACCCATCTCATCGAGTTTAACCTTATAAACCCACACAAAGTAAGGATGTTAACCTTGTCAGGGAGAGGAACTAATTCCCATACTTCAAGTCTTTGGAATTCATTTAGTTCCTCCTGCATGGCTTCAATCCAAGATGATTGAGTCATAGCCTGTTGCCAATTTTTAGGTTCAACTTCGGAGAGAAATGCATCAAAGTAGCAATAGAGTGCACTCTCTTGTAACTAATGGCGTGTAGAGACTGGTCGATCGAGATTACCAATGACATTCCTAATTGGGTGATCTTTTGTCCATTTGGTGCTATGTTTTTCAATCCGTGGTGGTCTGGAGTGAACAATAGAAGGAGCTTCTTCTGAGGTAGACGCGGCTGAAGGGTTTTCAGGTATCGGTACACCAAAGAAAGGAAGCTCTTGTAGGTGAGCATATTCCAAATCGTGATCAATAGAGTCCTCTTCAACATCATTAGGCATAAGTAAGGGTGACGATTCAGGTGTAGTTTGAGAATCACTTGGTAGAGGTGCATCCGGTTCAATGTTAATTGAAGATGCATTAGATAAAGCTTCATTTGCTTGAGCAACAACTTCAGGGATTGGAGCTATCACTACAGGTGCTGGAACTTCATCATTTGGAGGATCAAAGAATTCATCAAACAATGGTTGAAACAGTTTATCCCACTCGGGCCTTGTAGGTGGTAAAAATGATGTAGAAGTAGGATTATTGGGAACTAATCCGGAACTAATAGCACCGGTTCCCATCTCATGAAGCGCGGGTTCAGAGCTGCGTTGCTCAGAAGCCATTGTTGTCAGCTCATCGAAATCTGCGTCCATAGTTTCTACGATCTTACCAAGACGACGGTTGTAAATTCGGTATGCTTTCTTGGAGGGCGAGTAACCAATGAAAATACCTATATCAGCTTTCGGTTGAAGCTTGCCCAAGTTCTCACTATTAATGTTTGGATAACAAAGAGCACCAAACACATGAAAGAATGAAACATCGGGTTTACGATCATGTAGAAGCTCGTAAGGTGTTTTTCCATGGCGTTTCCGAATGATAGAACGGTTTTGGGTGAAACATGCAGTAGATATAGCTTCTGCCCACAAGAACAATGGAGCGTTCGCATAAATCAGCATAGTCCTAGCAGCTTCTATAAGCGTACGATTCCGTCTTTCAACGACACCGTTTTGTTTTGGAGTACGTGCAGCGGATGTTTCATGTGAGATACCAAATTCTTCATAGTAATCACGAAGAGTCTGGTTGACGAACTCTGTTCCATTATCTGTACGAATACGGCGGACAGTAGTATTTAAACGTACCTGAATGAATTTCAGAAAAGTGATGATAGCCTTCGGTGCTTCATCCTTTGTACGTAGAAATCTAACCCATGTAAACCTGGAGAAATCATCCACAATAACAAGGATGAATTTCTTACCGCTCACACTTTCGGTTCTCATTGGCCCACAAAGATCCATATGCAAAATATGAAGTTTTTCTTGATTAGTGTCTTCAGCTTTGGGCTTGTATGATTTCTTGGTACTTTTCCCCCTTAAACACGTGGAACATAAATGATCCTTGTGAAATTTGAGCTTTGGAAGACCACGAACTAATTCGTTTTTAGCCAGATGATTAATAGCATCAAAATTGAGATGAGATAATCTGCGATGCCATAACCATGACTTGGTCTTAGATGCTTTAGAGAGAAGACATACTGGAGAGGCGGCCATCATGTCTTGTAGGGACAACGTATAAAGATTTGAACCACGAGATCCCTTCAACAAGTCTTTTCCTTCCAAGTTGCGGATGAAACAAGTATGTTGTCGAAAAGCAACCTCTAGGTTGGAATCACAAAACTGTCCTACTGAAAATAAATTATGACCAAGACCTTCTACATAGTATACCCTTGAAATCGTAACGTTTCCAATCTGATATTCACCATACCCCATTATCTTTGCAATATGATCATTACCGAATTTAACCGTTCCAAGAAACTTGCTGACGAAATTTCGGAGCATCGAGCGATCTCCGGTCATATGCTTTGAACAACCGGAGTCCAAATACGAGAGGATGATTTGGAACACCTGAAAATATTACCAGACGAGGACAATGCAGAGGTATCGGAATCTGAATGTTCCTTGTTATTAGCAGGTACAGATTTAATAATCTTAGATTTGCTAACTTTAGGTTTCTTAGATTTCCTAGCCTTCTTCTTCCTAGTTGGTGGTGTAGATTCTAGTTGGCTTAAATCCTGAGGTATTTCTTCACTGATAGGCACTATAGTGGGGGCTGACCTAATTAAAGGGCGCTGTTTCCATACTTTAGTGCTAGTGTACCTAACTAAAGGACACTCAAACCTAACCTCAATGGATGCATTCCTAGTTAAAGGGCACATTTTTCCATCTAATGTAAAGGTCCTACCAGTGGGACGCCATTGCCATCCAACTTGGGTACGAGTTCGCCCAGTTGGCTTCGATTCAAGATTATTCCTAATGGCATTCATTTCATTCACATGATCAATAAGACATAAATCATGACGTTGGGAAAACATACATTCATTACAATTCCAACATTTCAAATCAGAATTCACAAATGGTTTAGGCTTCTGCACAGGCGCAGAGCTTTTAGTCTTAACATGATTCTTTTTATTTAAAACTGAACTGATATTCCTAGTGTGAGCTTCTACTTTCTTCTTGTTGGTACTACTAGTGGAGGGCTTGATCTTATCTTTCTTGAGTGGCGATACTTTAGCCTTAGTAGACTCTTTTACTCCTGTAGAAGGCAAAGTGGGAATATTAGCAATAGATTTTAAAGGTGCCTTACTTGATGGTGCCAATGATGGTTTTGCTCCTGGGGTCTTATTGAATGGAGTTACAACAATGGGTCGATTAGTGAGTAGTGCAGAACCTGGTTTACCTATGTATTGCAAATATGCTAAGCAATATTGAACTCGCTTAATATATTCATGAGCTGAATAATAGTAGCTACTTGAGGGATCTAAGGCATAAAGATCGTCTAAAATATCCCTAACAAGATCTACATGCTTAATGGCATTCCTCATATAATCATCGTAGGTAACCGGGTTTCTCTTATGGAGCGGGTTCTTATAAAGCACTACTGACTTGGTTGTTGGAGCACTAGAGGTCGGTGCAGAGTTAGTAGCTAAGTTATTAACAGCTTCTTGTCGTGTGAGAAGAAGTGTCTCCTTTAACTCAGCCAAAACCATGTTTTTGTCAATGAGCAGGATGTTTAAGTCAGAGATTTCCTCACATTTTTGGTTCAATTGTTCAACATAAGATTGTTGCTGTGCCGCATTAAAAGCGAAGCGTTCTTCTAGTGAACCATAAAGTTTGGACATTCCCTGTCTTGCACGATCCATTTCCCCTAGAATAGACGAAAGTCTAATTTCTATGTCCTGGTTTTTAGACTCTGCAGCCTCTAGTTCCAATTTTAGTGTTCCATTTGATGACACATCTCTCTTCAATCTCATAATCTCTTCCTCTAATGCCTTAACTATTGCAATCATCTTGTCACTCGTCTCAACACTGTTTTCACAACTATTTGTTATCAAAAGATCCTCATTTTGAGTTTGTTGTTTTAATTCTAAAGATATACAATGTTGTTCAAGTTGATTAAAGCGCTTTGAAAGTAAATTGTAAGAATCTTGAAGCTTTAAAAATTCAGCGTTAGATTCGTGACAAGAATGATTATCTACCTCATTTACAGTATCAACAACATTTACAGAGAGATCACACACATCATTACATATATTCACAGCATCACAGTTAATCATAGCGGATGTAAGCTCATTCGAATAATTAACATTCACAGTAGTAAGCACATCACACGAAATTACTTGGGACAAGAATCGGTCATATTCGGATAAAATCTTTTCCTTTTCAATTAATTGTAGTTCATAAGCGGTGTCAATTTCATAAAACACTTTTTGAACTTCTGCAATTTCAAACTCAAGATTTTCCGAAAGAGATGCAAAACTTCCTTTTAAACGTTCGACAAACGGATTGATCTCATTCTTAAACACCTCGTTCATGTGTTCGAAATCCCATTCTTCGGCGTTTAGGCCATTTGAAGTCGTACATTCCAAAATGACCTTGTCAAAACTAGCAAAGTATTGATTAATCTCTTGCAAGTTTAACCATACAGTGCTATCAGGTGGAAGATCCTTTGGAATTTCCTTAGGTCCTTCCATTCTGACAAGTGTAGGAAGTGTAATAGGGTTTTCTTCATGTAACATGTAGGTTGGTGCTGTGATGAGATCTTTATCCATATGGAAGCGAATTCTAAAATCCGTTTTTGCAAGCTCCTGAATCATTTTAAAATAATCACACTCGGGATATTTTGCAAAGTTATATGACCGATTCTCATCAACTAGATCCTTATTTGTGCGATCATCGAAAATATCAATCGGGTCTAAGACCAATCCTAATTGGGTTGCATTATAAAGTCTAGGACTATGGATAAAAGCTTGTTTTGCATACCGTGGGTTAGGGGGAAGGCCTTTTTGACGCGATAAGTTAAACTCTCTAAAAGATGCATCAAATAAGTGTACTAGTTGAGAGGCAGCGTATTGTCTTAAAAGCAAATAATCTAGACTTCTAATCTTATTAGCCGCATTAATTTCCATTTCATTCTTCTTAGACTCGAGTAATTCAAAATCCGTTTGAAGTTTTTGAAAATTAGTGACCACTAACTCTTTTTCTTTAAGTTCGTTAGAAAGATCTGCTCTTAAGGTTTCAATTTCTTGCAAATGACCCATTTGTTTGTTTCGAAAATGATCATATTCGGGATTTGTTAGAACACTAGACGAAGGAACTAATTCCAAAGTTTGAACTTTCTCGTTGCATAAGGCAAGCTCATCAGACAAATTCTTATTCTTAGCTAGGGTTTCTAAGAGTGCAGCATTCATTTGGCTAAGTAATGTAGCAGGAACCATGACCAAATCTTGTTGAGCAGGAGTATGCGTATGCGAAATGGCTCCCGGTTGTGATTCACTCAAAGTCTGGGGACTCACATTGATATTACTATCATTGATAGTCTCCTCATTTGAAAGACTCACCACCGAAGACTCATTCGAGTTAGCACTCTCTTGCACAACTTGATGTGGTTGAATACTAGTTTCAGTGGTATTAATAAGTACCTCAGATCTTTTTTCTGGCCCTAAGCTAGAGATAGTTGCCATAAGAGCTGCTTGTGCTGATTGAAGTTCATCACAGTCTGAATCATAAGCATCAAGATCATCTGCTTGGTATGCTGCATTCTGTGTAGTGACAACGTCTTGTTCAGCAATCCCTGGATCAGCAAGAAATGCAAGCTCCTCTTCATCAAGTTCCCTTCCTTGTGCCTGAGCGTTTACCAGATAAATCTTCTCTGCAAACCATTGACCATCCCTTCTCCTCTTGGGTTTTTGTAATCCCTGGACATGTGACCTTCTTCCTTACAGGTGTAGCATGTAATCATTCTCAACTTGCCTGTGGAATTAGCCCGTGGAGGAGTGTTGACCATTGGAGCAGGATTGACCGTGCGTGCATCGGTAGTTGATGTAGTAGGTCTCCCCTGATAAGGTTGAATAGGTTGAACCATTACCCTGCCATTCTCAATAGTAGCTTGTTGGCGAGAATTGGATGAATTCCTCAGCTGATTGTTAGTAGGAGCTGGTCCTCTAAATCCTCGTTTGCTTAAAGTCCTTGTGAGATAAGCAGACATAGTAGCTAACACTTCAACTGGGTCAGTTCCTTGTTTGAATTCAGGAATGGGGACTTCATCATCATCACAATACAGTGCTTGGTCTTGTTGAGCTGTATAAGCACTAGAAGGAACACTCATGTGGTCAAAGTAGCTTGATGAATATGCTGCATTCTCTTGATAAGGAGAATATGAAGACTGAGCATAAGGTGCAATGCTTGTTGGGTGAGGTTGTGAAGCATATTGTGATGAAGGTGCATTAAACCAATATTGTTGCTGATGTGAGGTTGGTGGTTGCGGTAGAATCGAGTATTGGGGGAAGGTTGGTGTCATGTAAGGTGATGGATGATAGGCTTGGTGTCCCAAGATATAAGGAGTGTTGTTGTGTGACAAGCTTGGTTGATTCGCCATCAAAGCTAAAGAATCAGGGTACATACCTCGAGGCGAACGGTGCATGATCACGTTTTTCTCATGCTGCTGAAGAAAAGCATAGAGTTGATCCAAATTGCACTTATGCAAATCCCTGGTTAACTTAACATCGGTAATATACTCACCCCATTCAGCTTGAGTTAAAGTATTCAAAAATTTGGTGTTAACCTGGAATGGAGCAATCACGAGATTGTATACATTCAGATCATTCATGAGAGTAGTGAATCTGAAGTAATAGTCGTGAAGCGTTTCCCCTGGGCTGTACGTGAATCTATCAAACAGATCATACAACTGACATTCCCTTTCCTGTTTGGTAAGAGACGTACCTTGTAGCAACACCTTAAGACGTTCCCATAAATCTTTTACCACCGTATACTGACTTACCATTCGATAGATGTCATGTGGAAGAGCTTGGAGAATGGTTTGAAGAGCCTTTTCGTCTGCATCGGCAACAAGTTGTTGAGCTGGTGTAAGTTCTTCAAACTCCCTTGGTCGAGTCACATTGTTAACCACGATGGTACCATAGTCAAGTGGACCATTTAGAATTGACTTAACCATAAGCCTCCCATATGTCGGTTTTCCCTTAAGGTATGACATCATACGGCCTTGCCATGCTTCAAATACTTCTTTAATGAGCATTGGAGGGCGATTATCCGTTCCCGTAATGACGGAAATGTCCGTAAGTGATGTCATCTGAGGCATTAATGAATTCGGATTCATTTTGTTCACTTCAAAGAGACAAAGATTATCGGTTGATCGAGCAGTGAAGTAAAGTTTGTGAGTTGTGTTGAGTTTTTGTTGTAAGAAACCAAGATTAAATCCTCTAAAAAAAATCGTCGAAAAAACAAGTAAAATATCCCTTGATCCGGAACTTTTGTTGATTCGGAAGTGTTGATTCGGAAGATTTTGGCTTGGAACTCCTTGATCCGGAACTTTTGGTTCGGAAGATTTGATCCGGAACTTTCCTTTGATTCGGAACTTTCCCTTGATCCGGAACTTTCCCTTGATCCGGAACTTTCCCTTGATCCGGAACTTTCCTTTCATCCGGAACTTTCCTTTGATCCGGAACTTTTCTTGATCCGGAACTTTTGGTTCGGAACTTTGTCTTGATCCGGAACTTTCCTTGATCCGGAACTTTTGGTTCGGAACTTTTGGTTCGGCACTTTTGTTGATCCGGAACTTTTTGATCCGGAACTTTTTGGTTCGGAACTTTGTCTGGGAAACAGAAGGTTGTTCGAGTAACAGTCGATCCAATAAATGATGAAATAAACCCAGATTTTTACCAAATAACCCAAAAAGTTTTGTGATTTCTACAATAATAAGTAAAAACTAATACTTATCTACTAATCCCAATCACAAAATCACCAAAAACTCCAAGAATCAAGATGGATCTTCTTAAAGAACACTAATACAATCAAAAACTAAATAACAACACAAATCATTACCTTAAATCACCCCATAGCTCTTGATACCAAATGTAGAATCTTGATAAACTATGAATCTATGAAGTGGGTTGAAGATTTCTAGAGAGAGAAACTAGTGAGAGAAAGTGAGAGATAACTATGTGATTTTTATTCAAATGAAAAATGTAGAATGATCAACAACCAACCCCTTTCCATGGTGGAAAGGGGTATTTATATCCAAGGCCTATATTGGGCTTGGGCCGACCCATGACAAGCCCATGGGTCGGTTTCTTACTTAACTTAATAAGTAACACTAACTACGAGCTATTACAACATTAATAATATTGTGGAGTGACCGATACTTCTAATATACGTAAAAATGTATTTCTAACAATTCCATCAAGTGATGGTGATGGCATAGGTACTAGTTCTCATTTCTACTCTTCGAGTAATTCCCATCCATCCTCAAATCCATTCGAGGATGAATTTGAAGACTTAGCTCCTCCTCCTCATCATTCTAGTGAAGTACCGGAAGATCTCAATATGGAGCATCTTTACCGCGAAAACCTTAGAACTTGAGGGGAATTACACGAACACCGGGTTGAATCAAGAAAAGGTTTCAAGTTCTTGGGGAATATGATCAAGGGATTGGGGAAGAAGAGAAGGTGAAAGCATTGAAGTTTTTCAAAGAATACATGTTGGTAAACATGTATTGTTGAACAATTTTACTTTATCTTGGATATGTATTAACTTGTGATTGCATGTTAGAATTATCATTTATCTTGATCCTTAATGTTAATTATGCCTTCATGTTTGTGTTTTACATAGCTTTGTGCATGCCATATGATAGTTAGCTTATTAGATTATGATCTGTAGTTAACTTTGGCTTGTGAAACCTTTGGGAAAAATCTGGGTTTATCAAAAACTGGAATGGGAAATTTTTGAAAACCTTGTGGTCGCGGTTCCATATCGACCCGCGGTTCCTTATCGATAAGGTACCGCTGGTCCTAGATATGGAACCGCCGGCCACTGTGCACGACAGCATCTTTGCTTTACACTGTTTTCTTAATTTTGTGTAAACCTTGCATGATTTTCAGTAATAAACTGCACATTTCCTAAACTAGGGTATCTAAATTCATTATTCACCTAAAATGATTTTAACCCATTACTAGTTTGGATCATCCCCCCAACCATTTAAACCCACCTTGTTTGCCATGTTTTTCACACATCAAACATACTTCCCTAAACCTTAAACCACCCTAATCAACCATGGTGTGTACCAAAACCTCAAACACTTCCAAGACCTCCACCCCAAGAAAAACACTCAAAATAAGGGTTAAGGTAGCTAAGCCTAACTCTTCACCTTTCCTCACACCTAAGAATGAGAATGTTCCTATCCTCATTTCTTCATCACCTTCCCCACCTCTTGCACCATGCAAGACTTCTTCCACCCATGGTACTAACCACTCCATTGGTTCTACCTCATCTTCATTCAATTCTAGAATGAATGAGCTTTCCTCACCCTTCACTCCAAGTGCACCCTTGGAAGTGACCACACAACCTCAACCAATCCAAAGCATTCCTTTTGGGGATGACTTTGATGACATTTTGGTGACTTCACCATTTACCCCTCACAACTCACCAACTTCACCAACCTTGGAGAATTTTCCTCCACACTCACCCATTTCCCCTTTGAGGAACATGCCTCCACTTTCACCCACATCACCCTTGGAGAACATGCCTCCTCCACCTCCACCCAACTCAAACATCCCAATTTTGGGTGTCCCACTTTCCCTCCTCTTGGGTGATCCTTACTTTGGGTTTCAACAAACTCATGGTCCTAGATGTCCATGTTGTCTCTACAACCACTTCCTCATCCAAAACCTAAGGATGGATATGTATGGACTACATAGGGGTTTGCAAGATTTCTTGCTTACTTTGTTCTCCATGCCTCCTCCTAGGAGATGAATGATGGAGTTGTCTTAATAAGAGTTTTCAACAAAACCAAGCCTAAGAAAACTACTTATCTAGATTTTATGATAAGCTAGCTATGTATTAATTAGTTTTATTTATCTTTGTACTTGTTTCCTCATTAATGAATGTTTCTTGTTGTTGTGTTATGGATTTAGCTTTGTGTGATTCTATCCTTTTGTGCACACTAATCAACTTTAATTTGAAATTAAAGTTGAACCTAAATCTATCACAACCCCTAAACTTGACTAAAATTGGTTCAAAATGATATCTAAATTATTTTGTCACATTTGTCAAGACATTCTTTGTGAATGTGTTGCTTTATGCAACCCTAGCATATTTTGGTTCTAATAGAGGTAAAAATCCAAGATTTGCAATTTTTTGAAAAAGTCTTAGTTTTTCCCAAAACCCAGGAAAAACATGGTTTAAAGTCCTCTGGACGCGGTTCTTTAAAGACCCGCGGTTCCTTAGTGATATGGAACCGCCAGACCCTATAAGGTACCGCGGCCAGAAAGTGACTTTTGACGAATTTTTGGTCAAAACCTTTAAACCCTATTCCCAGTCAAGATTCCTTGTTTACTCAAATTGACTAAACATTCCTTGACACTACACATTTTGTATTCAAATTCTTACCTTGATTACATTTTACTTATACCCCAACCTTGAGATTTCATTCTCACACCTTCCCAACCTTGAGAATTCATTCTCACACAACCTTGAGAATTCATTCTCACATAACCTTGAGATATCATTCTCACACTCTCACAATTCCTAACTCCTACATTCCTAACCTTGACATTTCTTTGTCACAACCCCACTCACCCAAAGCTTCTTCATCCAAGCTTTCAAAGAAACCGAAAATCTCGGTTCGACCCGTTTGGGTTAAGAAGAATGAACCATCTTCGTCCAAACCACCCAAAAACCCTACCTTCTCTCCAATCAAGTATTGGAATGAGACTTACACCATAAACCCCATCACCGGAGCAAAAGAACATGTTCCACCACCACCACAATCCTTCAATACCCCCCAACTAAATGACCTTGCAACCTTCCCAAACCTCACAAGGCATTGTGAAAACACTCCCAAACCCTTTACCCCACCACCACCAAACCCTAAGTTTGATGCCATACCCCCATCAAACGATTTTGTGTTGCATCATGGATCCTCGTGTGATTGTTGCCGATTTCAACAAATTGAACTTGCTCATGTGTATGAGAAGTTAAATTTTCTTGAATTCCTCCTCACTCGACCTCCAATTCAAGTTTTCGTTCCGGTGGACAAAACTTCGAATGATGCATCGTCGTCTTTTTAGTTTTATTTTATTTTTAGCAATCTTGGAAAATATCACTATTAGACTAGCTTATGCTTAGTGGTTTATTTTCCATATTTATTGCTTTTAGATACTCATACTATGTGTATGACAATCTTCTTTGTTGTATTATTTTTTTTACCTTTGTGTTATTTGTGTGCTATCTAATTAGTTCTCTTTTTGAGTTGATCTTGGTTAAATTTTTACAATTGCTTATGGGTGATTCCATCAATTCTAAAGCTTTAACCCATTGACAAGCTTATCATCTTCATTATATTGAAGTTTGATTTTGTCAATTACCTCTTTGGACATACTTAGCAAAATACTTGCTTCTAATTTGAGATCTCTTCTCTTTCTCCCTCTCAAGTTACTTAGTAGGTAGTGATCATATATACATTGGTGTTTCTTTCCTTTCTACTAACCTTTCTGTAGCATGTCACCTTAGCTCACAAACTTGGTGCCCCAAGCAAGGGGGAGCAACCACCAAGGGGGAGCTACTAGCAAAGTT
Organism: Glebionis coronaria; assembly: GCA_025667525.1. Lineage (NCBI taxonomy): Eukaryota > Viridiplantae > Streptophyta > Magnoliopsida > Asterales > Asteraceae > Glebionis > Glebionis coronaria. The sequence continues at coordinate 522,090,123 of CM046879.1, forward strand.
CGATGCACTTCAAAGACTTATGCTAACCTTTTTGCTACGACAAAGGGGGAGAAATGATAGTGATAAACTAGTTAATAATTCCATAGTTTGTGTTTCTACGTAAATGAGTTTATCGTTTGTCGTAATAAAAAGGGGGAGATTGTTAATGCAAGTAATGCCTAAAAACATTATTAGTGTTAACTAATCTTTCTTAGTTTTGATCACAACAAACCATACAACACATTTAGTGTAGAAACACAAAATGAATTATTTAACTAACACTATCATCAAGGTAATAATCATATCACTAACCTTTCTTAATCATACTTAGTGATCATCAAAATGATTATCCTTAAAACTCACTTTTGTTAATAAGACAAAAGACTTTTTAATAAACTTTCTTTTTTAGAAAATGTTTTATTAAAATGGAAAATGAAAATTTGAAAATGGCATATTCCAAATGCTGTTAGAATATCCTTTGAAGGGTTCAAATACCTCAAATATTCCCACCCCACTAAAAGACAAAAAACGGACCGGAGTCTAGTGGCGGTACCTTAAGTACCTACGCGGTACCTTAGCGATATGGTACCGCGGGGTGAGATAAGGTACCGCGCACAGTAGCCGTTATAGACCCGTTGTAACTTTGTCTCCCTTAAATAGTGGGTCAAATCTCATTTTCCAGCAAGCCTCTTGGACGTTTTTCTTAGCCCTTTTTCTATTTTCTATAGCATAATCATTAGTAAATGATCACTTAATTTGTTAAGGATGTTTACATATGATTATCCTCTTGATCCCCTCCTTTACCATGTCCAATGAGAAGATCACTCACTCACTAGTGTAGTGATAAAGATGAATTTATGAACTAGTCATATTCATCATGATACCTTTTTGTTTTAGGTCAATCCAATGTATTTATGAATACTTGGACTAGTTGTGTTCATCTAAGTTATTTGTGAATACTTGGATTTGTTGTGTACATCCATTGCATATGTGTTTGCTTGGATTTGTGTTGTGTAAATCCAAGCTACATGTGTGTACTTGGATAAGTCTAGTTGAGTTGTAATAGATTTGATTAGGAGTTCTCACTAAACTATAAAGTGATGTGGTTGTGTCTTGTGAGTTCTCACTAAAATTTAAAGTGATTAGTAGTTGTGTTGTGTGAAGTTCTCACTTAGCTTCAAAGTGAAGAGTCGTGAAGATTGGTTCTAGCTTTCGATTAGAACTCGACATCTAGCCTTGTGTCGTAAAATGGTGAAGTAGGCAACGTTGTGAAGATTGGTTCTACCTTAAGATTAGAACTCGACATCTAGCCTTGTGTCGTTAAATTGTGAAGTAGGCAACGTCGTGTAGATTGGTCCTAGCTAAAGATTAGGTCTCGACATTTAGCTTAGTGTCGGAAAATAATGTAAGCAACGATGTAAGGTTTTCTCCGCCGAGAAGGGAGCTTGTGGATATAGTGGAAATCTCGAGTAGGTGTACTCGAGGAGTGGAGTAGAAACGAGGATAGAGTCTCGTTGTCGAACCACTATAAATCTTGGTGTCTTCCCACTAGGTTGTCTCCTTCCTTTCTCTTTTCTTATTTCATTATCATTATACTTGCTTATTATTCTTGCTAGTGCATTTCAATTGAACCTAATCATTATGCAACTTAGCTTTAAGTAAAAGATAGTTTTGATACAAACCAAATTGAAAGCAATTTTAATTTGGTCACCAATCGAAGAGAAACTATTCAACCCCCCCTTCTAGTTTCTACAACTTGTTTTAATAACCCCATGATTACATGTTCTTATTTAAATAAAAGAATCAAAAGAAAAAGGATTACAGATTACCAAATGCATGAAACAAATGGAGGTAAAAAACACGAAGGATTACCACTAGTTTTCAATCACCAAGATCAAATGATCACATCCTTGTGGTGTCCTTAGGCCGACGGCAATAGAGAGAAAAGAAAGAGGCTAGGGTTTTTTATTTTTAAGAAAACTTTGTTAAATGAAAAGGTTGAAACCCTTTTTTTTATTTAGTAAAAACCAAAGTGGGCTTGGCCCTCATGTCCTTTGTGTCCACGGCATGTGGGGCCCATAAGGGGAAACCTGAAGATTTTCCCGTGTCTAATATTTTACGTGTTCGTATGGTTCGTATTTTCATGTTACGTTATACTTAATTATTCGTGTTATAGATAAATACTTGTACGTAACGATATTAATCGTATTTTATTAAGTAATTACGTGTTCGTGATTTTTACGTTCATGATTTCATGTTCGTGATTATAATTACTATTGTTAATAATTATCGTGTACTATCACGTACTTAATACTTATCGTGTAATAACACGTTCATAACTTCTGTAATTAATAATCGTGACACGTGTCCGTGCTATAAAAGGAAAGTTTTTATATGTACGTACGTTTACTAAGTGTACTGTTCATGGTAAAAGCATGCGGGTTATACAACTCTTCCCCCCTAAAAAGAATATTTCGTCCCCGAATTGTAGATAAAATAAACTGAAAGAGGAACATACCCGAATTCGAAACTTGAAGTGAGCGTAAGAAGCCCGGATAGACTCCTCTGTTTCCCAAGTGGCTTCGCGCTCGGTATGATCCCTCCAAAGGATTTTAATGAATGGAATCGTCTTCTTCTTCATGACTCGTTCTTGTTTGTCAAGAACTCGCTCGGGTTCCTCTATGAAGGTAAGATCTTCACGAATCTGTTCCAGTGGATACTGAACCATGTGAAGGGGATGATAATTGTACCCTCTAAGTAAGGACACATGGAAAACGTCATGAACGTGATAAAGCTGCAGAGGTAACGCTAAAGGATAAGATACTTCACCGACTCGCTCGATGATATCAAACGGTCCGATGAATCGAGGACTGAGTTTCCCTTTGATTCCAAAACGTCTAACACCACGTGTCGGTGATACCTTAAGAAAGACATGATCTCCGATGTTGAAATGTAAGTCCCTACGATGCTTGTCGGCATAGCTCTTCTGACGTGTACGAGCTTCTTGTAATTTCTGCTTAGCTACAACGACCTTCTCGTTGGTCAACTCTATCATCTCCGGTCCTTCGAGTGTTCGCTCACCAGCCTGATCCCAACAGATTGGGGTGCGACACTTCATGCCATGCAACATCTCGAATGGTGCACACTTAATGCTGGCGTGCCAACTGTTGTTGTATGCAAACTCTACTAAACAGATATAATCATCCCAATATCCTGTCCACTCCAACGCACATGCTCAGAGCATGTCTTCCAATGTCTGGATTGTGCGCTCCGATTGTCCGTCTGTTTGAGGATTAAAAGCCGTGCTAAGCTTAAGTTTTGTACCCCAAACTTTCTGCAGACTTCTCCAAAATCACGAAGTGAACCGAGGATCTCTGTCCGAGACGATACTGGATGGAGCACCATGAAGTCTCATGATCTCTTTCTTGTAAGTATCAGCGAGTTTACTAACCGGATCATCCTTGCGGATCGGTAAGAAATGAGTTGACTTAGTAAATCGATCAACGATAACCAAAATCGCATCATGCCTCCTCTTTGTCTGCGGGAGACCGGTAACAAAATCCATGGTGATTTTGTACCACTTCCACTCTGGAATATCTAATGGTTGTAGTAGACTACTAGACCGTTGATGCTCGATCTTAACCTGCTGGCAGGTAAGACATTTGGAGACATAAGTAGCAACATCCTGTTTCATACCACTCCACCAAAAGTACTGCTTGATGTCGTGGTACATCTTGGTTGAACCATGATGAATGAAGAATGGGGAGCTATGAGCTTCAGCTAATAACGCTTCCCTGGGTGTAAGATCATCAGGAACACAATGCCATAAGATACCATCGTCATCCAACCGAAACTCCGTTTGCTGATCCAAGTTCTGAATAACCGCCCGAATCTCACCATCATCATTCTAAGCTTCCTTGATCCTAGAGAGTAGTTCAAGTTCTACCCTAAGATTAGCCCAGTAACCGTGTTGTCCACTTACCATTATCTCAATGTCTAGTCGCTCTAAGTCTCTTATTATCTCTTCCTCAATCTTAATGCCGTTGATCATACCCGACTTCCTACTAAGAGCATCTGCCACTACATTCACCTTGCCGGGATGATACTGCAGGTTAATGTCATAATCCTTCAACATCTCTAACCATCTCCTCTGTCTCATGTTCAGTTCATGTTGAGTGAAGATGTATTTCAGGCTCTTGTGATCTGTGAAGATATCACATGATTCTTTATACAAGTAATGCCTCCATATCTTCAACGCAAACACGACTGCTGCAAGTTCCAAGTCATGCGTAGGGTAGTTCTCCTCATAAGGCTTAAGTTGCCATGATGCGTAAGCGATCACTTTCCCATGTTTCATGAGAACACAGCCGAATCCCTTCCCTGAAGCATCACTGTAGATTTGAAATCCACCTGTACCAGATGGGAGAGTAAGAATCGGTGCAGATACTAGCTTCTGCTTTAGGTCTTCAAAGCTCTTCTCTCTTTCTTCAGTCCAGACAAATTTATCCCCTTTTCGCATCAGTTTGGTTAATGGCAGTGCTAAACGGGAAAAGTTCTCTACGAATCTACGGTAGTAACCAGCTAAGCCTAGGAAACTTCGAACTTCAGTTATTGTTGTTAGTCTTGGCCACTTGGTAATAGCCTCAACCTTTGCTGGGTCCATAGTTATTCCTTTTGCTGACACAATGTGGCCTAGGAACGCCACCTTGTCTAACCAGAACTCACACTTGGAGAATTTAGCATACAACTGCTTCTGGCGAAGTATCTGTAGTACAGTACGAAGATGGTCTTCGTGTTCCTCCTTTAACTTAGAGAAAATTAGAATGTCGTCAATAAAGACAATGACGAACTTGTCCAGGAACTCATGGAAGATACGGTTCATCAAATCCATGAAAACAACTGGAGCATTGGTAAGGCCAAATGGCATGACTACGAATTTGTAGTGCCCATAACGTGTACAGAAAGCAATATTGGTGATGTCCTGCTCTTTAACCCGTAACTGATGATATACCAACCTTAGATCAATCTTGGAGAAATGTTTGGCCCCTTGGAGTTGGTCAAACAAGTCATCAATGCGTGGCAATGGATATCTATTCCTGATGGTGATCTTGTTAAGCTCACGATAATCTATGCAGAGACGCATACTGCCGTCCTTCTTCTTTACGAATAGAACAGGTGAGCCCCATGGAGAAGCACTAGGTCGAATGAAACCGCGTTCTAACAGTTCATGCAGTTGTTCCTTTAACTCCTTCAGCTTTATGGGAGCCATGCGATAAGGAGCCTTAGAAATTGGCTCAGCTCCTAGGATGAGCTCAATATTAAACTCCACTTCACGAGCAGGTGGTATGCCCGGGAGTTCTTCTTGAAACACGTCTGGGAATTCTGACACGATCGGCTGATTCTGGATTGATGGAGATTCAACCTCCAGATCATGAACAGTAGATAGATAGCCCTCGCAACCATGTGACAGTAGTGCACGTGCTTGTAAGGTTGAAATTATTTGTACAGACCTATCAGGTACGAAACCGTTGCGAATGTACTCTGGTGCATTTACATCACCAAAGATGACCCGATATGAATGGCAGTCAATGTTGGCGTGATGTTTGGATAGCCAGTCCATGCCCAATATCATGTCAAAATCGCACATATCCAATGGAAGTACGTCAACTGGACGAATCTTGTCGTCAAACTCTAGGGGAAGGCTCTTGTACCCATGGGTTATGCGTACAGAGTCTCTTAAAGGCGTGGAAATGTTTAATACATTCTCTAATGGCATAGGGGATATCCTAACATTCTTGGCATAAGCAGTAGAAATGAATGAATGAGTAGAACCCGTGTCAAATAAAACACATGCAGCTTGACCATACATATACAAGATCTAATGATGGTACATGTAGATTTGTTGGCCTGATCACGCGAGGTCGTGTACACCCGCCCAGTAGGAGGAGGTGGCTTGGAGTCGGCATGTCTAGATGTTCCCTCTATGTCACCCTTGCGGCAGTCCTTCATGCGATGACCAGTAAGGCCACACTTGAAGCAAGCATCGCTGTCGCGGCGACATGGCCCTGGGTGCCTACGGCTGCAGGTAGTGCAGAGAGGGTGAGTATACCCTCCAACAGGTGCCCTTGCTAGCTGGGAACCTGTTCAGAAAAGTACACATGAGACATGGTTTATGGGTACAAATAGGACAATGCAGAAAATCATAAGACATAATACCAGTGATAGCTGTACGGTTAGGTTGTGAACCTCTACGGTCCTGCTCCCTTCCGTTACCATGATTCATGGTAGACGATGCTGAAGTGTCAGAATTATGAATCATAAACATGTAACAAAAGAAATGAGTAAGTTTAGGGACCTGCTGCTGTTGGAGTTGCCAACGTTGTTACGGTAATTATAATTACCGCCACGCCTATCCGTAGCAGAACGGTCTTGGGTCTGACCGTTACCCTTGGGCTGAGTAGGCTGTTGCTGAGTAGCCGGTTGAGATCAGTCCCCAGTCTTCTGCCTGAAAGATGCAGTTTTTAAAGAAAGATAAATATTTGGATAGTACTGAATGAATTGAAATGATCACCGCTGAGTGACGTAAATATACCTTTTCTCGGGTCTCTCTGCCTCACCAAATTCATCTCTTTCCTACAGCATCTCCAGCTTGCGTGCTGCATCGGCTACTTGTGTCACCGTGTTGAAGGTAGCATACACAAAGTTATTGGCGACCGATGTACGACGAGCCCAACGAAAGTGGTATGCTTGCTCTTCGGCATTACATGCTGCTGTGTCAAGAAAACTAGCCAAACGAAGAAAGCGTTGCATGAACTCGTTGCTGTTCTCCCCAGCTCTATACCTGATACCGTTGTACTCCATCTTCAGCTTGTGCTGCTCAACCTTGGGGAAGAACTGTCCCATCACTAACTCCCTGAACTGAGCCCAAGTCAAACCAGCCACCCAATTGTCACCTCCCTCAGACTGCTTCACTGACTTCCACCATCCCATCACGTCACCTTCGAACTTGTAAAAGGCCAACCTTGCCTTGAAGACAGGGTTGCAGCCCATTGCATCAAATATCTTCTCGATATGAGCTAGCCAGCTCTCAGCCTCATTAGGGTTGTCAGTCTTCTCGAAGGATCGAGGACGTTACTTGTTGAATCGCTCCAGCCATGTGATCAGTGTTGCTGGAGGAGGAGGAGGAGGATTAGGATGCTGGTGCTATTGCTGATTGTTGGCAGCTTGCACCTCGACCCTGATTTCGTTCCTCACCTGAGGAAGCATGGCCTGCATCGCGGCTTGAACTGCTGCATTGAGTTGTTCCTGCTCACGTGTGAGAACCATCTGACAGTATAAAACAAAATGCGTGATTAAACTAATTAAAACATAATATCTTATTCATGAAAAAAAAAATTATGCCAATAAATCATGAGAAAATTTTTATGCATGAAAACAGTGCATGAATGCATGATGCACTTTATAAAAACTTTTATATGCGCGAGGGTAAACGCCTATGGTCAGTTCACCCAAAACAAAAAAAATAGCGAGGGGACGCCTATGGGTCGGTCTCAAAGTTAAAAGTTTCGATAAAAGCACATGCGACTAAATAGGGCCAGTCCTGTACCAACCACTACTTAGTCATAAACCTACGACAATGACATATGATATAAATGCATGAAAACAAACTGTCAGCTATAAGAAGACCATAGTGACTGCCCACTAATCACAGGTCATGTTTTGAGAGCCTATAGGTCGAAACCTTGGCTCTGATACCATAATTATAACACCCTATTTTGGTAAATGGAATCTGACGCGTGATTATGGCGTGTTATCAAAGCATACAAGGTAAATGTCTTAAAAACATTAGATGACCATGAATGGAAATACCGGAAAGAAACATCGGTAGTACAAGTATAAGCTTATCACACACAAAAATTAGTATTGTTAAGGAAAATGACTAAACAATGTCCAAAGAAATACGTAGGAAAATGTATAATGAAATGCATAAAGTATAGAAGGTTAGATAGCTTCCAATCCATATGCACGTACACTTAAAGTCTACGAGCGCCCTTGAGTACCTGCCGTTTGGGAACATGAAAAGAAAACGGCTGAGCATAACGCTCAGTGCATGGATATACAAGTATAGCATGGAATAACATAAGCATAAAAGACTAATAGCAACGGAGAAGTATAAGTCCTAAGTAACCTGGAATCATGTTCATAAAACTGGTTTTATAAGAAAAGACTTATGTTTTTATGTAAAATCTATATTAATTAGCCAATAGCCCATATAGGTCATGAGGTTCCACCGTGCATGAATACTTGGAGGGGAGACCTCGTCATGCAATTAGACGGGTTGCCTCTAATTAAATAGTTTGGGTAGGATGGATCAACTCCTAGTGAAGGATGCAAGACACACATCGCATTTACTATGGTATTACTGGTAAACATGTAACTAGGATGCACCCATACACCCCACATGATAATATAATATTATGGCCAAAACTGTAAAGGGACGCCACGAGCAATCACTTCGCCGTGGGGAAGTCATAACACTGGTGCCTCCAGTGTTATGGTTATGGTACCTTCATAACTAGGTGACACTGGTCATGCATGTATATGGCTCAGGCAATTATTCTAACATAAGTATCAAACATATAAAACAATACTGGGAAACCAGTTGGCTTCAAAGGGGGAATCCTAATAAGGAAAGAATGTTCATACTAGAGGGACGGGAAATCCGTACCTTATGTCCAGTGAACGAAGAAGACGAGAGAATGAAAGTCCTACTTCGATCTCACTAATGCTACATATAATAGGGTACATGTATAAGTATTATGTTTACTGATTACTTAACTCATTATATCGTGTCTTAGCTTGTTTCATATGTTCTTGTCTTGTTTTACTGATTTTAAGGTTATGTTGTATTTATCATGTATTCTATTTATTCTGGTTAAGTATTACTTGTATTCTTGTATTATTATACTTGTTGTGTAATAATAAGTAACTTTCTAAAAATAACAGGTTTCCTAAATTAGAAAGTTTCCAAAAATAGAAAGTTTCCAAAAATAGATTAACTTATAAAAATAGATCAGTTTCTAAAAATAGAAAGTTTCTAAAAATAGAAAGTTTCCAAAAATAGTAAGTTTCATGAAATAGAAGTTTTCATATTTAGTAATAAGCTGAATTAATAAGCCAATAATATAAGCATAAGTTAACTGGTTAAATAACACAGGTCATGTGATTATTAGTATAGTTTATTAATAATATCATGTTAATTAAATAAACTATAGACTATATGATTTAATTAAATATAAGCATGATTTAATTAAATTAAGGTGTACAAAATACTTAGGTTAAACATGTATTAATATTATATTGATTATAACCTAAGTCATGTTTATTAATTAATTATATTTCATGTCTTAAATAATTAATTAATACCATAGTCCAAATTAAATAAATAAAATACTTAGGTTAAAACATGTATTATTTCATAAATAATAATTAACCTAAGTCCATGTTAAATTAAATTAATTATTTGTCAAGTCTTAATTAATTTAATTCTCTTGTTAAAATAATATACTTGTAAAAATAAATACTTGTAAAAATTAGTCATGAACTGGACCCGTGTTTTTAATTTAGACATAATGTGAACCGGACCGAAAACCCCATGAACCGGACCAAAACAACCATACCCTTAACAGTAGCTAACCGGCTCAGCTGGTTGCCAATGCCCATGCGAATACACCACCGGCTGCAGCAGGTGGTTCCCACTGGTTAGCCTCGGCTAGCGGCTGCCTCAAGAAAGTTCCCACCGGTGGTTCCCCCTGTTGAGGCCTACGTTCCCCCTGTTGAGGCCTACGTTCCCCCTGCTAGACCAAAACCGCCACCGGCTTAAGCTGGTGGTGGTGGCTGCTACTGCCGAGACCCCAAACAACCGAACGGTACCCGGACTCACGTTGGGGTCCCTTGGTTTCCTGTTGACGAGACCACACAGCCCCCCACCGAGACCATGGTCTCGGTTGGTGGTGATTCGAGGACCACCGAGAGCTTTGGCTCTCGGTTCCTTGCGTCGACCGAACCAAACCATCCCCAAAACACCTTTTAATTTTACCTCCATGATTAATCTAACATGTTTTAATTACTTGTTTTAATAACCCCATGATTACATGTTCTTATTTAAATAAAAGAATCAAAAGAAAAAGGATTATGGATTACCGAATGCGTGAAACAAATGGAGGTAAAAAAACACGAACGATTACCACTAGTTTTCAATCACCAAGATCAAATGATCACCTCCTTGTGGTGTCCTTAGGCCGGCGGCAATAGAGAGAAAAGAAAGAGGCTAGGGTTTTTGATTTTTAAGAAAATTCTGTTAAATGAAAAGGGTGAAACCCTTTTTGTTTATTTAGTAAAAACCAAAGTGGACTTGGCCTTCTTGTCCTTTGTGTCCGTGGCATGTGGGGCCCACAAGGGGAAACCCGAAGATTTTCCCGTGTCTAATATTTTTCGTGTTCGTATGTTCGTATTTTCGTGTTATGTTATACTTAATTATTCGTGTTATAGATAAATACTTGTACGTAACGATATTAATCGTATTTTATTAAATAAGTACGTAATTACATGTTCGTGATTTTTACGTTCATGATTTCATGTTCGTGATTATAATTATTATTGTTAATAATTATCGTGTAATATCACGTACTTAATACTTATCGTGTAATAACACGTACATAACTTTTGTAATTAATAACCGTGACACGTCTCCGTGCTATAAAAGGAAAGTTTTTATATGTACGTACGTTACTAAGACAACTGTTCATGGTAAAAGCATGCGGGTTTTACACTAAATGCTATCAATACATACTGGTTCAACTTAAATTCGTACTACCAACACAAATCTGGATTCAATTGCTTATCGAGTAGCTCTCATGGCGTATAAGAAAGATGTCGTTTTCAAAATGCACAATAATGGGCTTTTTGTACGTGGTACATTAAGGTATGTAAATGGAAATCGTAGCCAAATTTGTGGATTTAGTTCCGAGGCCAGGATAGTTACAATTGTCCTAAATCATATTTGGAAGGCTTGGCGATGTGGAAATTAGGCTTTGCTCTTTTGTTTGTCTAACAAATCACCAGAAGAATGTTTGAAGTTGATTTACAACGACAATGATGTGCATACGATGTTAGAACTGGCTTGTAGGAATAGTTCAATTGATTTGTATGTTGTTCACAAAAAATAGAGGCTAGGTTGCGTTTTCTAAGTTGCATTTGGAATGGGGATTATTTAGATTTACATTTATAATATTAAAAAATGTAGATAGAAAAAAAAAACACTTAAACATGTTTTTTAGTTTTGTAAATGGAAACATAAACATATTTTTTTTAATTAGACGTATTTTTAAAATTTTTTAAGTGTTTTGTGAAAATGAAAATTCCTACTCTTTTTATACAAAACAAAAAATAAAAAATAAAATAAAATATTTTCCAAATAAACGCACAATGCTGATCGAGTAATCCGCTTTAGGTATCTATGAGACTATGACTCATTCCTCCTCTTTTATTGAAAATTACTGAAAATATTTTAGTTAATCGTATTGATTGTGATTCAATATCAAACCCAAACTCGTTATGATTCCTAACGACGTATCAAACGCTAAAATATCCACCCAATCAATGTGAAAAAAAAAACATGGCCATGTGCGAAACAAGTAAATTCACAAGGAAACATACAGCCTGTTCAAAGATTGTTAACGTATAGTACCAACGACTATAACGCCCCAAACGAGAGGTCCATATATTTTTTTTGCATTACGTGTTTTTACGAGCCACGAGTTCATCGGGCCCATCATTGACACAAAAACAGATATTTTTTATCAACCTTTGGTATAAGTATAACTGAATTTCTGGCTATCAAAAATAACAAAACAAGATTACAAAACCATGTATATCAACATGGAACCTTATACTCAACTTGCCTTGCCAATTTTAGGGCTTTTGCTTTCTTTTCTTATCTATAGTTACACAAGAAACATAAGAACCAACTCAAGAAAAAGTATCAAACTATTAGCTCCAGAACCATCAGGGGCATTGCCATTTATAGGTCACCTTCATTATTTACGAGGTGAAGCTCCGGTAGCAAGGATACTAGCAAAACTAACAGATGAGTATGGGCCGGCTTACTCTCTAAAGCTTGGTAGTCATCGAGCACTAGTTGTAAGCAGTTGGCAGATGGTAAAAGAGTGTTTCACTACCAACGACAGAAATTTTGCAACTAGGCCCAATATGGCTGTGAGCCGCTACATGGGCTATGATAGTGCTGTTTTTGCACTTGCGCCATATGGACCGTATTGGCGTGAGATGCGAAAGCTGGCTACTTTGGAGCTCTTTACGAGCCATCGTCTTGAAAAGCTCAAGAATGTTCGTAACTCAGAAGTGAATTACCTTGTTCACGAGCTATACTTGTTGTCCCTGAAGAATGAGGCACAAACGTCTGTAGTAGACATGACAAAGTGGTTTGAGCACACAACATTTAATATAATTGTAAGAATGTTAGCAGGGAAAAGATTTTCAAATGGATGTAGCGACGAAGGTAATAATGAAGACTTGAAGGTAAAAGAAGCTATAAAGAAAGGGTTGTATCTTAGTGGCGTTTTTGTTGTGTCTAATGTTATTCCTAGTTTGGAATGGATGGACATTGGAGGACATGTGAAAGCTATGAAGCAGGCAGCGAAAGAGCTTGATGTAGTCTTTGGAAAGTGGGTTGATGAACATGTTGAGAAAAGAAAAGAGTGTACTAGCGATGATAAAGAAGCTGATTTTATCGACGTAATGCTGTCAACTTTGTCCAAAGATGCTGAAATATTTGGCTTTACGCGTGAAACCATCATCAAGGCTACAACACTGGTTAGTAATTTAGTTTCACTATCTTTGATTAATTCAGTAATTCTACTTCAGACACTAATTATGTTTGGCATATAATTTTTGTAGATTCTTATATTGACGGGTTCAGAGAGCACGGCTGAAACACTAACATGGGCACTATCTTTACTACTGAACAACCCTCGTGTCTTAAAGGCAGCACAGAAGGAGCTTGACATTCATGTAGGAAGAGAGAAATGGGTTGAAGAATCCGATATAAATAACTTATCATATTTAAAAGCTATAGTTAAGGAAACACTCAGAATGTACCCACCAGGTCCCTTAGCAGGACCTCGTGAGGCTATTGAGGATTGCCACATAGGAGGCTATTATGTCCCGAAAGGGGCTCGTCTAATTGTGAATGTTTGGAAGCTACACAGAGACCCACAAGTATGGTTGGATCCTCATGAGTTTAGACCAGAGAGGTTTCTTGAGGAACACTCGAACGTTAATTATCAAGGTCAGAATTTCGAGTATATTCCATTCAGCTCTGGAAGGAGAATGTGCCCAGCGAGCTCATTTGCATTGCAAGTTATTCACTTGACACTTGCCCGGTTACTTCAAGGGTTTGATTTGTCAACACCAATGGGTATGCATGTGGATATGACCGAGGGCTTAGGCATTGCATTGCCGAAGGTGGAACCACTTGAAATCACCATCGCTCCACGCCTTTCTTCAGAGCTCTATTCACGTATATGTTAATAAACCGTGGCGAGTTACTTGTGCTCTTTCAAGTTGTAGTATACATATAGCACACTATAGCCTGTCTTTCCAATTGTAAGTTATTATCAGCAAGGGTAAATGTCAAAAATACACAATATGTCAAAAATACACAATGTACTTTCTCAAATGATACCATTATGCCCATCGAACTTTTTTATGTACGAAATACATACTTGACTGGAAAATGACCTTTGACTAAACGGAACAACCGGTTACCGTTAGTATATTCGTTAACTTAGAATTTAGTTTTACAATTTTAATCCTTTCTTTAACTTTTCATCTAAAAATTAACATCATCTTCTTCATCTTCATCATTTTCTCAGATCCAAATTCCAAATCCATCAATCATACCGAAATTTTCTTAATAAGTAGATCTAAACATCAACATATCTATCCACCACCGATACCTTAACCACCGCCAACACCTCTGTTCTGGTTTCTTTAACCGTCTTAACCACCATACCCATTCTACCAACATCATTTTCTCGAAAACCCAACCAATCGACACTAAGAGAAAACAACTTGAGCTTCTGTTTCAATCGAATACCATCAATCATACCGAAATCACTTTCCCGCATCTCCACAACAAAAGTAGATTTTAAGATTTACATGAATCCCTGTTGGTCATTCAGACGAAATCCATCCCTCTTTTTTTATCACAGATGGGTTTTGTTTCTTGATGAATCGGTTGTATTGAATCTGACCATTTTTCTGATTCAATAAACTGACAAGAGAATACAACAACTATGGACCTCGATAAAATCTAATGACAATGGTCATACTCAATCTAAGTATCATAAAGTTGCCAATTTGGATGATGCTCTCAACCTGTTCGATCAAATTTCACAGAGGCGACCTTTTCCTTCCATTATCAAGTTTAATCATGATGGATCTGGTAATTGTTGAAGATGAAGATGATGTGACGTAGAGGGAGGTTAAAAGATGGGTTGAGAATGAAAATGGAGAAGCGAGGGATGTTTTTAATGAGTGGGTGAGGTGGAGGAAGGTGTCGTTGGAGGATTGGGGGTCGTAGTGGGATTGTTTGGAGAGGAAGGTGTCCAGGCCTAGGATTGGGGTGGCGGAGGTCACGGTGGTGGTGGTGATCAAGAGGAGGAGGAGTATGGTGGTGATGATGGTGGTTGTAATGCACTCCTTTGTAATATACCAGGCTTAGTGATAGTTAGCTTGGATACATGGTGAGGAAGGTGTTTTCTGGTAATTGTAATTTACCAGGCTTAGTGATACTTGGTGAGGAAGGTGTTTTCTGGTAATTGTAAGAAATGGGATGATGATGTTTATGAAGATGAAGATGATGATGATTTGATGATAGTTATCTAAGGGACCAATAATGTAAAATTAAATTCCAAGTTAACAAAATAAGTAACGGTTCCGTTAAGTCAAAGGTATATTCAAATGTTTGACCAAATCTTACGTGACAAGTGTGCAAATCGAACATAAAAAAGTTCAGTGGGTATAATGGATTATTTGAGAAAGTACGTTGTGTATTTTCGACATTTACCCTATATATAAATGTCATTATGCATGAAACTCCTAGTTGTCCGCATATAACAATCCAATTCAAAATGGTCAAAAAGAATATAGGATCTCATTGATTTTGTCAATCAAACTAGCAAGTGGTTTCCCTCCTTACTACCACCTCCGTCTCAAAATTGTTATCTGTCTTTCTTTTTTAGTCAGTTTCACACTTCTAAATATAATAGTCGAGTTTATTTAAATTCACTACTTTATCGTTAATACAAATTCATATTTATTAAAATAAAAAACAATACTAATATTTTTTTGTTGGAATCTCCACCAACAAACCTTAAGATCGAAACGCGGAACCCTAGATCCCTTAAAGACGATCGCAGAGATGCAACCTACAAAACCCAGAAAGACGACACTACAAAGGTAACGAACGATTCACTTTATTAATCTTAATCGTTACAAGAAAGAATAGAAGATGGTGTGTCTTGTGCATCACCCCCTCACCTCCTTTTATAGGGTGAGGGGGTCGGTTACGAACTCAGGCCGAGACCAGACGACACACTTACATTACATAAGGAAAGAAACCTAATCTAGTTGTTAACTATTATTGGTAATAACTTTAACAATTTCCACCTTAGTACCAATACTAGTTAGCCCCGACACCAAGTATCTCCATACAATACTTGAACTTCAGACCTGGAACCACCTTTGTAAACGCGTCAGCTGCATTATCCTCCGTGCATATCTTTTCCACTTCAATCTCTTTAGATTCTACGATCTCCCTGATGAAGTGATACCTCACGTTGATATGCTTCGTCCTCTCATGAAACATAGAATTTCTTGAGAGATGAATTGCCCCTTGATTATCACAATTCACAACCACTGACCTTAGGTTTATTCCCAGCTCGATAAGTAGACCTTTAAGCCAAATGCTTTTCTTAACAGCTTTCGTAAGCGCCATATACTCCGCCTCTGTAGTAGACAATGCAACAACATGCTGCATTGTTGCGTTCCAACTTACAACACAGCCATGTACCATAAACACGTACCCAATTATCGACATACCCTTGTCAGGGTCTTTAGCATAATCGCTATCCACGAAACCGTCAACATCTACGTGCTTCCCTTGATCTCTACCATACACTAGACCTACATCAGCAGTGCCCTTCAAGTACTTCAAAATCCACTTCACCGCTTCCCAGTGATTTTTACCTGGATTCGCCAAATACCTGCTCACAATGCTAACAGCATACGCAATATCCGGTCTAGTGCAAACCATCAAGTATATTAAACTACCTACAACATTCGCATATAGGACCTTACTCATTCTTTCCACATCCCAGTCACTCGACGGACAATCCTTCAAAGATACCTTGAAGTGTGCTCCCAATGGCACAGAGACCGACTTGCCATTATCTACTCTGTAGTTATTCAGAATTTTCTACACATATCCCGACTGAGACACCTTCAGGGTTCGGTTACCCCTATCCCTGAAAATCTCCATACCAAATATCTTCTTAGCTGGACCAAGTTCCTTCATAACAAACTCTTTCCGCAGCAGTCCCTTGGTATATTCGATCTCAGACTTTATTTTACAAGCAATCAACATATCATCTACATACAACAGTAGATATATATACATACCTGGTGCAATCTCCTTGAAGTAAACATAACTATCATAGTTGCTACGGCTAAACCCATTTCTGACCATATACACATCAAACCGTTTGTACCACTCCCTTGGAGACTGCTTAAGACCATAAAGGGATTTCTTCAACAAACATACCTTGTTGCATGTTCCTTCTTCAAAACCAAGCGGCTGCCTCATATAAATGGTTTCTTCAAGATTACCATGCAAAAACGCCGTTTTCACATCAATTTGTTCCAACTCGTAATCTTCACAAGCATTTAATGAGAGAATCACCCTAATAGATGTATGTCGAACCACATGTGAAAATACCTCATTGTAGTCAATCTCTGCTCGTTGTGTAAACCCCCGAGCTACCAGCCTTGCTTTGTACCTTGGTTTCTGAACGTCTTTAATCCCTTCCTTAATCTTATACAACCATTTGCAGCTTACCAGCTTCTGACCACGTGGTTGATCGACCAGCTCCCAAGTATGATTCTTCTTTAAATAACTCATCTCTTCCTCCATAGCACGAACCCACTCATCCTTTTCATATGAATTAATCACCTCCTGGAATATGATTGGTTCATGTGTATCCTCTTCCTCAGCAATAGAAAATGTATAAGCCGTAATATCATCTTCTTCCATAGACCCTGATGATCTAGACAATGATACATTACCTTCATTCCTATACCTTACAAGTATAGTAGTTGTTGTCTTAGCTCTATCACGCACCAGAACATAGTTGTCTAGATTCTGTTGTTAAGGCATTACATATACCGCATCTTCAACATGATCCTCATATTCATTCCATGGATTTACCCTAGTATGAGGATCCACAGTTGGTTCGACCCGACTGCCTTGAAGTTCCACCTCAAACTCAATTTCCTTCCCAGAATCTGCAGCACCAGAACCTTGAGAGTATCCTTATACAGAAGGCTCTCATTAAAGACCACATCCCTGCTTATGTTTATCTTCGGTTTAACATCATCCAACCTCCATAACTTTTATCCCTTCACACCCTCAGGATACCCCAGGAATATGCATTTTATAGCTCTAGGCTTGAGCTTCCCCTGATTCACGTATGAATAAGCAACGCAACCAAATATCATCAACATCTCGTAATTCGCCGGATGTCCTGACCATAAATCCATAGGTGTCTTCTTCTCTAATGCTTTAGATGGAGACCTATTGATCAGATATGCGGCCGTCACTGTTGCTTCAGCCCAGAATGTTTCTGGCAAACCAGACTGAATCAGTAAACACCTAACCTTGTCCAAGAGCGTCCTGTTCATTCGTTCAGCTAGACCATTCTGTTGCGGAGTTCCAGCAACCGTTAAATGTCTTGCTACCCCGCTCTCCTTGCACAAGTTATTAAACTCCTGATTTCAAAACTCCAAACCATTATCCGTTCGAAGTTTCTTCAGTTTTCTACCTGACTGGTTTTCTACCAACTGCTTCCACGCCTTGAACTTGCTGAACGCCTCACTCTTGTATCTAAGAAAATAAACCCAAACCCTCTTCGAATAATCATCAACAATCAATAAGAAGTAACGACAACTACTTATCGATTCCACCCGAGAAGGACCCCAGAGATCTGCATGGACATAGTCTATAACTCCCTCTGTTGTGTGCTGACCTCGACCAAAACTCACCCTGGTCGATTATCCAAGAACACAATTTTCACAGAATTCGAGCTTACCTAGACCTTCCTTCCCCAGCACCTCTCTTCTTTTGAGTTCATTCAAGATTGCTTCACTAATGTGACCCAGGCGTTTATGCCACACCTGCGAAAGACTTTCTTTTTCTTTTATATCGACACTAGTTTCGCTTGATTCAGCCCAACCATCCAAGGAGTACACATAATTTTCCTTCAAAGGGCCTGACAAAACCATTAAAGAACCCTTGATCACCTTTACTCTTCCATTCTGCAACTTCACGGTATAGCCCTCTCGATCCAGAGTGCCCAAAGATAACAAATTTCTTTTCAACTAGAGAATATAACGCACATTCCCAAGAACAAAACTTGAACCATCTTTCATTTGTACTCTCAGCTTCCATGTCCCCTTGATGGCACATGCTCTATCGTCACCGAGCAAAACCATACCACCATCAAGCTGAAGGTTTATTAGTATCATAACAATTATAGAAAACCTTAAACAAGATCAAAGCACATATAGCGGAAGCGATTTAACAAGATCATAATAATAACACAATTATAATTAATCGAATTAGGGTTACGTACCTTTACGCTAAAGCATTTCCACAAGATGAAGAACAAATCACCGATTCGGGTTTAAACCGTATATACCAAGATATAGTCTAAAGTAAAACTATATTACGTTCTTGTACACGCGTAATACAACGAGCTAACCGTGATTCTAGCACGTGAAAACCGAGCTACAATGCTTGTAATTAATCTACCCAACAACCCTAGAGAGGGGCTAGGACTAGATTATGTATACAATCGATCAACCAAGAAAACCAACTGAACCCCTTCGTGGCGTAGGTGTTGCGATCGACCCAAAGGAGAAAGAGGGAGAAGATTGATGATGTTGTGATTATGAGGGGATTAGGAGGTGTATTTATAGGCCTAAATCCTTACAGCCCAAGAAAAATAAAAGGAAACTTTTGCCCCCCCCCCCCCCCTTGGAGCCTATAATCGACCGACCAAACACCCCTTAGGGGTGTTCCGGTAACTTCCAATCTTCTTTCCTTTTGTATATACATACTATATATTTATTTAACGCTCGTTATAACTTAACTATTAATTATTTAACGACCGTTAAGGATATATATATTTATTAATTATATTAACTCTTTACGTATTGTGTGTAATCCCGTAATCTCGTGTTCGATCCTATCACACGACTATTAAATATAAGTCCATAAACTTACAGCTCCCACTTGGACATATTTCGAATATCGTGATTACATTGACTAGTGTCTAGTTACACATAGAAGTGCCTCTAGTACAACTCGAGTAAGGTCTCCTGGACAAAACCTTTTAACTATTATGCATCGTAATTATTATCCTTTTATTTCTAATACAACGTTAGTAAGGATATGGATCTCAGTCATTCCTTTCATTAACCATTATGTTTCTCGTTCACAGATTAAGCAAGATTACCAAAACAAATTTGGGTGTGGCCACACAAACATCTTACTAATCCCACGAGGGGCCCAGCTGTATTAAAACTCCAAAACGAAATTGGAGGAAATAAATTCCATTTTGAGTACGAGCAAAACTTATGAATTTTGCAACACTTCCGAAAATAATTAATACAAGGGGGTTACCTCGTATGAAAGTTCGTTAAACCGATCTTTTCGAATTGATTACTAGTAGAAAGTGCGACTCAGTCGTTCTTGGTGGAAAATTAAATGGTTTGGTTATCTATTTTAAACTAAAAGTAAATATGAAAATGTCGTTGAGTAAAATAAAAGCTTTAAAAATTAAACTAAAAATTTCGGGAAGCGTGCATTTTTTGGAAATTAAAACGTAATGAATTTAAAACTTAAAACTGAATTAAAAATAAACAATTAACCCAGTCGGAATGCCTTATCGGAATCCCGTCAGAATAATCCGTCGGAATGTGATCGGAATGCACACGTCGGAATGTCTCAAAGTAAATCCTATCGGAATTCTAGTCGGAATCAAGAGCTATCGGAATATCCTAAAAATTACCTCCATCAAAACATAATAAAACAGACTATCGGAATAATGAGATTGTCGGAATACCAATCAGAATGATTGTCAGAATCCAGAAACCCTATTCCGATACCTTGTATCGGAATAATAGTGTTGCAGATCGGAATGTAAAGCCCTGATAGGAATGCACACGTCGAAAAGGGGTTTACCCTTTTCCGATGACTTTAAGATTCGTAATAAGCTAAGTTTAAAAGCTACTTTTTAATAAGCTCAAACCAAAACTTAGCCGAATTTAAAGAAAATAACTAAATAAGGACAAATAAGAACTTATCAAAACCTTAAATAAGCGACTTTTTAAATCAAACTTTTTAAAAAGACAAAACCTTTTAGAAAACTTAAAAACAAATAAGCTAAATACAAAATAAGCCAATAAGCATGATAAGCTCAAAGCTCAAATCGTATAGAAACTTATAGATGAACAAAAAGATGAACTTTTTAATCAATCAAACAACAAGATTAAGCAAAATCAAAGATTATAACGGATCAAGAACAAAATAAAGAAAGGTAGAAGAAGATTAAAGATCAAAACAAGATTAAACTCTCAAAAGTAAAGATTTGATTCAAACAAGAAAGGAATAAAAAGATGAAGTTTTCCTAGTGAGAGAAAGTTAAACACTTTCTCTCTCTATAAACTAAAAAACTAAAATTGAAAATGAACTAATTAACTAACACCCTCCTAATGTGTCATTAGGAGGGTATATATAGGAGGTGGGGAGTGCATGTGTTGCTTCCTTCTTTCTTTTCGTCTCGACTCGATTTAAAATCTTTGTCTTTCTCGACGTCCTCTCGGGATTTGTCGATATAAATTGAACTTGTCTTATAATTTTCTTCTTCTATTAGACTTGAGTTCTTCGACTTCATTAAACTTCCGTCTTTGGACTTTTTCTTCGATAAATCTTCAGAATAGGCCTTGGACTTCCGTTCTTTATGCACTCTTGATCTTTTGACTTCGTCTTTTCTCGTTTTCTTCGATAAAAGCCCGTGATAGCCCATGATTTCTCCCTTTTTCATATTTTTATCCTGAAACACAATAAAAACACAAACCACGCATAATTCTGACTTTTACGACATAAAATACACGTTTTGGTCTTGTTATTATTAGAAATAAGTGGTAAAAGGATAAGTGTTTTCACACTTATTAATAATCCTTATGGCTACCAGTTACGTTTAGCGTTAGATTATTCCACAGAGATGCACTAGATTCATAACAGTTCCCTGGTATCTTAAGTCTAAGGATAACTATTTATGTTTTACTTAATGACAAAAGATCCATAAAGTAATAACATATAGTTGGGATAAGTCCTATATTCTATTCATCGAATATCATCCAAAATTGACCAATATACTTTCAAGTATACTCAGTCACTATTTTGATTTGTCTTAATTTAATAATATTCCCATATTATTAATCAATAACGGTCATTTAGCATAACTTTTATTCATGGATTAAAACATGTAAAATAGGATACACTTATTAAATAATAGAAATAAACAAAACCCAATCATTATCTCATTATATAAGTCATAACATCCTTTACCCAAATACTAATCACAGATTTATTGCATGAGATCGCTAGCTAGTTGCAGCCGAATCACCTTGGCATGTTTAACTACCTTTGGTCTAGGCAAAGCCTTAGTCAAAGGATCTGCTACGTTATCATCTGTGTGAACTTTTATCAATTTGATTTCCCGAGCTTCAACTTGTTCTCGGACGTAGTGATGTCTACGCATAACGTGTCTGGCGCCTTTCATGACTCCAGGTTCATTGGCAAATATTATTGCGCCAGAATTGTCACAATACATATCAATAGGTTCTTTAATTGAAGGCATCACTCTAAGATCTTCAATAAAATTCCTAATCCAAACAACTTCCATTGCAGCTTCTGAAGCAGCCATGTACTCAGATTGAGTAGCATGCATTGCAATCGTTTTCTATTTCTTGCTCTTCCAGTCAACTGCTCCTCCATTGATAACAAAAACGTAACCCGTCTGAGACTTCGTATCGTCTTTATCACATTGCCAGGACGCATCACAGAAACCTGTAACATTCAGTTCTGTGTCTGGTTTTCCACCATATACCAAAAACATATCTTTCGTACTCCTTAAATACTTTAGAATATGTTAACAGCAGTCCAATGAAGATTCCCTTGATTCTGTTGGTATCTACTAACCAAGTTCTAAGCAAACGTCACATCAGGCCCTGTGCATCTAACACCATACATTATAGATCCTACAGGCGAAGCATAAGACACCTTTTGCATGTATGCCTCCTCTTTAGGAATTCATGCATCCATCTCATAACTCAGATTATGCTTAACTTCCATAGGTTGAAAACCTTTCTTGGAATTATGCATATTATACTTCTTCAAAATCTTATCTATATAAGCATCTTGACATAGACCAATTAACCGTCTTTTCCTATTCTGATAGATCTTAATTCCCAGGATAATCCTTAACATTTACCAAGATAATCCTTCATAGAAAAACATTTACCAAGATAATCCTTCATAGAAAAACATTTACCAAGATAATCCTTAACAACTTTAAGTCTTGGAATGTTACTTCCCATGATTAATATGTCATCAACATATAGGACTAGGAATACTACATCACTCCCACTAGCTTTGCGATATACACATGGCTCATCACGATTCTGAACAAATCCAAACTTCTTGATTTCTTCGTCAAATCTTTTATTCCATCGACGTGATGCTTGCTTTAAACCATAAATGGACCTTTGAAGTTTGCACACATGTCCTGGATTTTCAGGATCAACATACCCTTCTGGTTGTTGCATATAGATGTCTTCATCTAAGCGACCGTTCAAGAAGGCAGTTTTAACATCCATTTGCCATATCTCATAGTCATAGTATGCTGCTATAGCTATGAGAATCCTAATAGCTCTTAAGTCTGCTACAGGAGAAAAAGTCTCCTCGTAGTCTATGCCAAAAGTTTGAGTAAAACCTTTAGCTACTAAACGAGCTTTATAGGATTGTACTTTTCTATCCATGTCGGTTTTTTTCTTGTATAACCACTTATGTCTCACTACATTAGCATTCGATGGTGGTTCTACAAGAATCCAAACATCATTTACTTTCATGGATTTCATTTCCTCATCCATAGCAACCATCCACTTATCCTTTTTAGGATCAAGTATGGCGGATTTATAATTAGCGGGTTCACCAAGATCCCCTAACTCATCATCATCCTCTATGTTAAGACACATATTGCTATTTACGTTTTTAATCCTTTTGGATCCACGCAGAGGAACTAATTCTGGTGGAACCGCCAGACTTTCTGGTTCTACAGGAATTACATCGCTAGTGTTTTCAGAAGGTAATGTATCTATATGACTCTCCTCAAGCTCATAATTCTCCCACTGAATTATTGGTTTACAAGATCATATTCAAGGAAGTCTCCATACCTAGCAACAATAACTTTGTTCTCAGGTGGATAAAGTAAGTAGTAACCCGTAGTTTCCTTATGGTATCCTACAAAGATACACTTTATATATCGTTGTTGGAGTTTATGTAGTAACCCAAAATTTAAAATCAACATTTAGGCCGAGTTCTAATACCATTCCTAATATTCGGACCAATATTTAATAATCGACTTTTATTTCTCGTGTTCGTTTCTATGAATAATATTCAATTCTCGATTAACCGACAAGGTTAGGGCTTTAACGTATCGAATATATGTCATTTATTATTTATCGGAAAAGTATATATCCGTCAATGACCATAAACATTCTCGTTATGACATAGAAATATTTTATATTGTCGGCGTTTTAATTTCTTATTTTACGAGCATTCTTCATCATTTACGTTAAGCCTTTAAGCGTCATTCGTTTGTACGACGCATTAATTTTCATTAAATTATAAGCCCTCGTATATTTATCGAAATATCAACGTTCTCCGAATTTCGACATTTTTATTTTATATTGAGTGTTTATTTTTCGTGTTTAACGCGTATGTTTCAAATTACGCAACTTTAAAAATATCGGGCTTCGACAATACCCGCTTTACTAAATTATGGAGAAAATTTATATAAATCTCATCCACTCACATTTTTGGACGCAAGTCACAAGGACAGATGTTTTATTTTTGTTATGTTGAAACTTACAAATTAGACACTTGTATCGTTTTCAAAAAGATCACATACAAGCCTCATACACACACTCTTTCTCGTAGTAAATAATATTTCGATACAACTCATTTGCCTCTTATTCTTAATGTCACAAAACCACAATCACAAGCATCATTTCCAAGTAAGTTTCTAACTACTCAGTCATGTTATAAGAAAGGTTGAAGTTCTAATAATTCTTGGTGAAGATTATTTTTGGAGCAAGTGTTACAAGAAGGATTTTGGTAACCATAGGGGCTGAAGTAAAAGAATGATTTGGATGTGTTGATATTGAGTAAAACTAAATATTTGAGTACTTGGTGATTGTCTTAGAAGCAAGGGTTAGAGCATGGTTGAATCCTTGTTATTGTTTTTCATCATCATCTTAGTAAGAATTTTTGTTATTATTTTCCTTTTAATATTTTTGTATATGTATAATAATCATTTTTTATCCATATATGATGATTTAATAAATGATTATGGATATTGGACATTGTATAAAGTGCTTGAACATTTTAAACACTAATAGACTTGGTTTTGTAATAAGGTTTGAGGCTATTTTTCACATCAGTAGCTAAACGAAATAAATGGACAATCTAAGTAGGTTTAAATGACTTTATAAGTTAATATATGAGTAGAAAAATGTTATATGAAGATACTCCGGGTGGCCCATTCCGTGACGATACCCGATGAATTAAATATGACCAAAACGATAAAAAGTGTCGAAACTGAGCATGTTCTATAAACGGACTGAAAACTACAAATATTTGTATACTGACCCTTAAGTATGTATTACTCATATTTGCAGCTAAACATATGTAGAACACGCACGAATCGGATAGTTTTCTACGGATAAACGGTTTGGAAATGACGACCAAAACGATGAGAATGAGTTCGGCTACCAAAAACAACCAACTCTACTAAGTGATAGAATGGGTAAATGAGCTATGATAAGTATAAATTAAGGGTAATTGGAATTATAATAATTAAACTACATACGTTACAAATTATTTTGGTAAAAACAACTCATCTATATTAGCTATGGTTTAAGAGAAACGATCTAATCTACGAGGCATGTCGGTAAATTGTAAGAATTTGATAATATTGAATTAATGTAAAACATTTTGATTTTTATAGAAACCAAAGAGGTAGGACCCACTTATCGGGAAGCATGGACTCATTTATATACTGATGATTATGTGACCTGAGACTCGACCATCGAACAATATTAGGTTGATGTCGTTTTGAGGCGTTTTAGAATCCTAATGCATAGAAAGTTGATTAGGGCCACAAAAGCCCAACATACACTTATAATGACTATTAGGCCATTATTGGGCATGAGATTTATAACATGTTTAGAGTTTAATACTGAGATTGAAATGAACTGAAGTCATAATAACTTGTAATGGGCCACTAATGGGCTTTAATAGGCTTAGAGGTCATAATGAATACATGATAGATTGTTATCCAAGTTATGAAAAGTTTTATAAAACTTATGCAATGTCCAAACTTACTAAAGTGAACTATTTACATATATATGATTATGTATAGTCTCGAACCTAAGACGCATCTCGTCATTATAGGTCTCGTTCGGTCATATGTCGACCGTTGGGCATCTCGTTCTCGATCAACGAGTAATTGTTATCTCGTGAAGTTGTGCATCGACTATTGGATGTTTGTTCCTCGATAAATAAGTGATAGCCATATCAGGTGAGTCTATAGCCTCGCTTTTATATTATCTTGTAAATGATTTTTAACCCGCGAGGGGGAATACATGTTGTTTTATAAAATAAACACAAGTTGTTTTCGGTATACTGGACCCGAATATGATGATAAATACCCAAGTACCATTATCTTATGAAGTCCCTGAATTTCATGAACTATTAATTACCTTGCCAGGTAAACGCTAATACATTTGATAGATCTATTTGGTTTGACAACCTTATCCTAGGGTATGTATCCTTTTGATCACCTGAAAGGGATATTATGTATAAGAGGTCGTTGGTATATGACAATATTACCTGTTGTAGGGGCGCCGTAAGTGAATCGGTTTGACGTGTTGGTTAACGTTCAGTTGCATGAGCTTAAAGCATTTATCGATATATATATATATATATATATATATATATATATATATATATATATATATATATATATATATATATATATATATATATATATATATATATATATATATATATATGACTTGTCTGTGTGACAAGCTTGAGATGATTAAAATTCTTGTGTTAAAATGATGATTTGCAAAACCTATAGACTTGCTCAACCGTGTGTTGATGATCTTAAGCATGTATTTCAGGTAATCAAGACGGATAGCAGCGGAGCATGCGAGGAGGAAATTGGTGCTTACTTGTCTAAATTTTATATTGTTTTCCATCCTTTGAAATGTATAAATGACTTTTAAGTCTTTGATGAATGTGATGTATTGGTAACGGTTTTTGGACTAAACGCTATTCTGTTTTTATATATTGGGATGGGAAATATTTTAGACAATGTTGTATATTAATTTAACGTCTCTTTTGAGGTCATTGTCTATGATTGTGTGTGATGTGCTATGAGTAGCGCCTCATAGTAGTATTCCGCTGCGTGGTAATTTGGGGGTGTTAGAAAATGGTATCAGAGCCACAAGTTATAGAGAAGTAGGTCGATTTTGAAAAACCTAAACTATAACTTTTGGTATGTTCTAAAAACTTTTAAGCATGCAACTAATCCGCATGGCTCTGGTAAGGCTATTCTTGCATTAATTTATTATTGATTGTGATTATGTGAACCTATGTGTATGTAGTAATGGTAGTATGTATATGTATGAATATACTACGGTATTTAAGTCATTGCACGTGAAGCACTGGTCCTTGAATGAATGTCGTACATTTTATAATACGGTTTTGTATCGGATTTGGCCTCACCGCAAATCACTGATCTTGATGATTATGTATTATCTGAATCCGAGTGTGAAACTCGTTTGATACTTTGAGTATGTATATATTGTTTCGTAATCTATCGCATATCTGCTTGTTTAAGTTCGATTGTTATCATCGTATCGTGATGTGCCATTTTAGGACATCTCCTTTCGAAACGTAGTTGATTGATGTGATATTCGTGTTCCGAGTACTTCTTATAATTTTGAAGAATCATTTATCCGAGGTGACATCTTTTATGTAATGCGACGTGTGATTTGATTTTATATGACTACGTTTTATTGGCGAAAAGGAGGATGCCAATGTTGGACCCAAATATATATGTGTCCAAATCAACTATATAGTTGGGTACAACAAAGATATGCTCGTAGTAGTCATCCGGTTGAGTGACTTAATACCTTGTATCTAAATGGAATGGGACATTTAGATATAGAGATTTTAACTCGCCCTATTATGAGTTGTTTAAGGTTGTCTTATTGAAATGGGTTGGGACATTTGAATAAGAAAATTTTAAACCACTAGACCTTAGATTGTCGTGTTTTGCTTATTCAAATGGAATAGGACGTTTGAATACGGAAATCATGATATAAGTTTACTGACACCTTGTATTTACTATGGTATTTGGATATGATATCGTGTTGAGAGGTATTAGTACTTGAGTAGGATGACTTATAACCGTCTCGTTGAAATGGATTGGGACGCCTTTTCATTTGAATAAGAAAGTTATAAGTTCCCGAACCGTGAATTTATAAACTCTTGTATACATGAAAGGGGACGCCTTTTGATGTAGACAATGAGTTATAAATGAGTGGGACCAAGTATGTCTGGCTCGTGTTGATGCAAAAGTTGGGTGATCCTTGCTAGACCCGAATTAGGCTCAATTCGGGTTGGCTGGGCTCCGGCTCCTACACAAAGTGAACTATTTGGTTGGGATCCTGCACACTAAACAACACGCGTTAGGCTTACCGTGGGAATGTTTCCCACGATTGGACTCCGGCGTGAGAGTAAGTAATCGGTTAGGGTTTTATGTGAGTTGAGAGTATAGAACGTGATACCTTTGTGGAACCCTTGGGGGTTCCTTTTATAGGCAGTGAAACCCTAGTGGGCTGCCACTGATACTTCGGCCCCAAGGAAAGGATAAGTACCAGAATTAGAATGATTGTTATCTTCTAATTATGATGAGTGAATATCCTCTTCTTTGGGGTAAATCCTATTCCTAGACTGGATATGATTCTGTCTAACCATGTACCGGCCGCGCCGGGCCGTGGGTCGCACACGTGTGTGCGGTTACTGTTCATCCAAGCACAAGCTCAAATGACATCATTCCCACCCATCTGTGATGGGCCAGATACGGGTAGTACCCGTGGGCCGGGTTCCTGACCCGGCTGGGGACTATACGTCATCTTGTCCCCCCAGTCTAGTTGTTATAGCCGTAGGCGTAACCTCTAGACTATCAAGATGCTCTCCGGACATACAAAGAGAAGACCTAGGGAATGAAAAATACTGAAAATTTTGCTATGGCCGCACGTGGCTGGCCGCATTAGGAACATTATTCTAATAGCACCTCAGCCGTACGTAACGGCCGAGACAAATTAAATGTAGCATTGAATATGGTCTTACGTAAGACCGCATAACCCGACACAAGAATAGATGCATTAATGGTAGTCAACTAGTCAGCCGCACGTAAAACTGCCAAGAAGTGACCCGTGGGCCCTTTCTGATTTTGCAGAAGTGTCAGAAATCCCATCCGTTGGATAGGCGTGGTGGCCTACACGCGTTGATCATCCATGTTGCCTCGGAAACCAAGGAAACCCTATATAAGAGTTTGTGTGTGTGTCTGTTACACACACAATTCATCCTTCCTTCTGCCATTGTTATTTTCAAGCTTCAACTTTCAAAACTTTGCCTTCTTTTCCACGGATTTCCTCCGCCGCAGGTTAGATCATCACGCCCTTCAAAACCTTTTTATAAAACATGTTCAAGGATAACCCACTTATCACGGATGTCCTTAACTTTTTGTCGAAGTACTATATACCCGAAAGCGTACACCCCACCTATCCAGGTGAAGGTGAGGCGATTACGGATGCACCGACGGGGAAAATAGGCGTGTACATGCGCCTATTTGATTCGGCCAATTACCGTATCCCCTTGTCCAAATTCTTGGTAGATCTGCTATTGTATTACGACTTCCACATCCCAGCTTCACTGCATAGGGGTGTGTAAAATCAACCAGTTTGAAATTACATGCCATACATGTGGAGTAACTCCAACCGTGAACCTTTTTAGGGCTTTTTACTTCCCCCAGCTAGTGAATGGGTGGCTATCGTTTAAAAAGCGACCCGCGAACGCCCCCATGACGCATAGGAAGCCTTTAGACTCCCATAAGAACTGGTACGACCATTACTTCTTTGTTGATGAGAAGGTATTCCCTACCCCTTTCGTACTCAAAACCAAAGCACCCAAAGACTTTCCGCCCAAAGCCAAAGACTATAGTAGCAAAGACTTAAAAATACCAGATACCCATCGCACGGAATTCCATAGGGGGTTGCCGGAACACTTTCTGTGCTTAGTAGGAATAAGCCGCCGCTACTTTGGGAGGGATGACTTATATCCGTGCTTCCTGACGGAACAGGGAGAGGGTAGGTTTACTTATACCTTGTAAATATGAAATGTCGTGCGTATTTGTAGATCCTTGATGAGACTGCAATTATACATAGTCTCATCGTCCAAATCGGGCTTAAAACGCTTAAAATATCATCAAAATACCCCTATATATGCTTGTATTTGTGTCTTGTGTATTTTAGGTGCGGATATCGTGAAATCAACAAATGATCACAAGAATGAAGCAATAACGAACACGAGAAATGAAGTCGCACAAAGAACCGGGCCCAAGTTTGGAATTTACAAAAATGCCCTTGAAGTTTTGAAGAATGTCAAGTTTGGTCCCTCATCTTTGAAGATTTGGCAAAGAAAGACCTTGAAGAAATCATCATTTGGCAAGAAAGGTCCTCAATGTTTGAAGATATTACATAAACAGCCCTTGGATAATGCATTAATTGCAAAATTAGTCCTTATTTAAGGTTTGAAACTAAGAAGGGCCAAATTCAGCAACATGGGCAAACTTATTTACAAAGGGATTGAGTTTTTGGCTGAATTAATGCAAAGTGAACAAAACAAGGAAGATTAGGGGCCATAGTTGCCCAGACAATATACTACCACCAACCATTCATCATATGAACCTCACCAAACCTTGCCCAGTCACCCACCCACGTCACCCCACTTAAACCGTTTTTAAAACGTATTAAATAAAACTAAAAAGGGTGGGAAACACTTTTATTTCCCCTAATCTAAATCAAAACCCACTGCTCATCACCCTCTTAATCCAAAAACCCTAATCCCATTCACCACTCAAACCAAAGGGGTTTCTCCCCATCTTTTCCAGATTAATAATTGAACACTCCCTAAACAAAACCCACAACCCAGAATCTTCACCCTGTGACTCAAATGGGCCCCCCATCCTTCCCCTACTTCACTATTTTGGGCAAAAACCGAATCTTCATACCAATCCACGTCCCATATGAATTTCTTGTTCCCAAAGGCTTCAAAACACGACTAAGATCAATTCCTCCAGCTGACATATCACATGGGATACATTTGACCAAGAAATCAGTCAAGATCCAAGGGCAGAAGTGGAATTTCTCAAAATTAGGGTTTAGGGCTTTAGAATATTTTATTCATGTATTCTAGTATCTTCTAAGTAGTATATAATGGGTGTCATGTATCCATTATACTTGTTCCAGATTTTTGCTATAATTTTGTAATCCTTTTTATTTAAATGAAAATTTTGAGTTAAGTTATATCTCTTTTTTCTTTATTAAAGTTTGGTGTTAAAATTGGCATAATCTGAGTTCCAATGTGTTCTTGATTAAAAAGGTTAAAAATCAGTTTTGAGAAGGAAATTTTCTAAAAACGATTTTTTTAAGTCATTTTGACAAAATCTTTCAAAAACTCAAACCAATGATGAAATGAAGTGAAAGTGGAAAATCATCATTGGTTATTGAGGTTTTGATAAGTTTCTGTTAAAAAGTTTCAAAGATTTTGTTTGGTTTCAAAAGGTTGAGAAGAAATCAGTTTCAAGGATTTCTTTGTTTAAGCCAAGAGTGATAAGCTGGCTTAATCAATAAGCCAGGCTTATTCACTTTGTGGATTGCTTATTCCAGTTCACTTTTCTTGTTTTTTATCTTGGCAGGAACAAATTTGGCATATTGGATGATTGTTGGTTCTTGAAATCCATCATCATCACTCTTGTCATACCAACAAGTCCTTTCCTGAAGTTGTCAGCTCAAGCCCGGGCTTGATGGAGAAGGGTAGGCTACCCTTTGTGATCCCTGGATGTAGGGTCACCAGGTAAAAGCTTTTCTTCTTCCTTTTCTATACTTGCTTGGAAGATTTTTGAGCTAGAGTGATTTTTAGGAATAGGGTTGTGGATGCTAGAACAAATGTTAAATATTGTATATTGGTTAGTTTGAAACAGGTTAGGATTGATTTGGGTGGGTTTGATGCAAGTTTGAGTAGAGTTCTTTCTTAAATTTCAATTTTCAGTTCTAAAAGGGGTGTTTGGATTCAGGTTTTATAAATGGTTTGTGAGATGCAAATGTTTTGAAAGCTGTTTAAATTCATCTATTTAAGTGGTTTCGTGTGTATTCAGTTCTTGGTGATTGGTTTGATACAATTTGGTAAGTGTTGTATGCAAAAATCTTGATAACCATTGCCAAAAATCAGTTAAGCCTATAATTGTTTATTTTTCATAGATTTTGCCATCAATTCTTGTAGGTTGTTAGTATATAGGGCAAGTTAGGTTTTGGACTTGAGTTGGGGAAGATAGTGAGTGACTTGAGTGAGTTTTGGCCCACCAAAACTCACCCAGGTGCACAACACACAAGCAAAAGCCAACAGACCCCCAAAGTCCTATATCAGTAACTGCTTAGGGGCCATTTGTGCTTGATTTTGTTTAGTAACCTTGTGTTTTTAGTTTTTTTATTGACTCCCCACAACCCAACTGGTTGTGGGGGTGCCTTTGTTTGCCCACAAAACCAAGAAACCAACAAGATCTAGGCATAAAAGTGCCCAGACCCGTTTTTTGTGAAAGCAGTGGGAACTCACTTCTCACTGCTAGTGTAAAAGTTTCCCCTGCTAAGCAAAAAGACAAAAGGGGTCACATGTCATTGTCAGTTTTCATATTTTTTTGTCTTTAGTGACCAAAAATAGGAATTAGACTTTGAAACCAGTTTTGTTATTTTTCTTATTTTATTTATGATTTTTCTGTTTAATTATTTTTTTAAGTTACTGTTCATTTGATAATTTTTAGGTTAAATAGCATTTTTAATTAACTTTTTCAATTCTGTTTTTTGTCTTTTAGTGTGAAAAGTCCATATTTTTCAGTTTAAAATTTTTCATAGATTAAGAAAAATGTTTTAAGATTTTTGGTATAAAAAGTTTTCGCTGTTCATCTTTTAATTATTTTTTATAATTAATTTAGTTTAATTAGGATTTTATTTAAAACTATTTTTGTCTTTTAGTGAAAAATTTATTATTTTTCAAACTTTTTCATTTTTCTTTTGTTTATTAGAGTAAAATAGGATTTTTAAAATTGGTAAATTATTTTTAGCATTATTTAATTATTTTTGTTGGGTCAAAAAGTTGATGTGGCAGAAACTCAAATCGAAGGACATTTACTCAAGCGTTGACAAGAGTAATATAGACGTTGACAAAAGCAATGTAGGCGTTGACAGAAGTCAACAAAAGTCAAACGCAGTCAACAAAAGTCAACGCTGATGGATTTGATGGAGAATTCTATTTGGGGAATATATTGAGTATATTATTTATGATATACACAATATATAGTTTATCTAAATAGAAGATTTAGATGTTTATTTGATTTTATCTCTTGTAGATTCTGTTCCTTCCACTATAAAAGGAACAAGGGTCTTAGGTTTTAATTATTTCAATTCATTCACAATGTAAACCTAAAGTGTGTGTCGACTAGAAGTGGGATTTAATGCATACACGTCTAGTGGTTGTTCGTTATTAATATAATGAGCGATCCATATTGTTTTAATTCATGTTATTTTGCCTAAACACCTTGTTAATGGTTGTTGTTCTAATTCCGCTTTGATTGTATAATCATATGAACAATGATCATTCCTAGTAGCTTAAAAGATCCGGAAACCAAGGTTTCCACAATTGGTATCAGAGCCTCGTGGCTCGTGATGCTAGGACCAACAAGGTGTTCGTATATGGTGAAGAAAAGAAAAATCCGTCTAGGGTTTTTCTGGACGTTTTTGTGTGCGTAGCAGTATTCAGAAGGTCATAACTTTTGATTGGACCGTTGGATCGTCACGAAATTTTATATGTGTATTCTACATACATAGATCTAAACATCCACCAGAGGGATTGTCGAGTTTTATCCCCAGGCAAAAGTTATTAAGCGTCAAAGTCAGCAGCAGGGTATATGCAGTTTTCTGTGGACATCCATGTTCAAAACACGATCTCTCCTTCGTTAACCGTTGGATCTTCGTGATTTTTGAACTGTAGATTCTTGGCACTTGTGTCTAGAATCTCACCGAAGGGATTTTCGATCTGAGCTCTTATGAAGAAGTTATTCAAGGTCGAAGTTCACTGATTAAAGGTATTAATGTTATTGCTTTCACATGAAATCATGAACTAGGGTTTCTCAAACCCTAGATCACCATAAAAAGCAGAAAAATTATGAAGTTATGGCTGTTATTATGGAAGAATCGAGCTAGGATTATTTACAAACCCTAATTAGGGTTTCGATAAACAAATTCTAAACCCTAGATCGAGTTTCTTAAAACAGAAGAGTTGCGGTTGTGATGTTCGAGTTTGGAAGAAGGTATCAAGCTCGAAAGAAAAGGAAGTAGTATGTGTTCACATGATCCACAACAGATTCTATTCATACGAAGGGTTACAATTGACGTGTGACAAACATTTGTGTTCACACGGTATGCGAATTCTGATTGGATGACATGTCTGTGTTCACACGGCCATATGATAAACCCTAATATTCGTTATATAAATTGTGAATCCTCTACATGCTAGTTCATAGTATTCCCGTGAGTCCGTGAATCCTCTACATGCCTAGAACACGGTCAAAGAAACTTTGAAGATAGATTCATAAGGTATTCGAATTCAGATGTACGCTTTTGGTGATACAGTGACATTGATACTTATTATTGCAACGTTGACAAGAAAGAGTGAATGCAACGCTGACAAAGTATGGTTTGACGCTGATAAGAATGGACGCTGACAAGGTTAATGGTTGGCGCTGACGTTTGTAATCCAGACGCTGACAGGAAGGATTTTGACGCTGACAGAATAAGTCAACGCTGATAGCATTGACAGTGTCGTCCGATATATGAACTTCAACGCTGATAGGTATTGTCCGATATTGGACAATACATCTGTCAAAGATATTGGACAGAAGAGGATATTGGACAACACAAGGATAACTGCTGTTTGAGAAAATTGATACGTTTTGAGCACACAAAAAGGAGAAAAATACACACAAAGGTACATGGAATCTCCGTTTTATTTAGAATATCATGTTGATATTTATGGCTCGGATATTTTTGAAAGGGATTAATGATCTTAAAGCGAGTTAGCAATTTTTATGGGAATTTGATGGATATTTAAACTATGTAATCGGGATAGCCTTGTGAAAGAGTTATCCATCCAAATACTTTTACATATGGTATGAAGATGTGATTCCATTAAAATCGTCATGAAGAGATGTTGACTTAAGGGGAAGAATTCTTATGGTAAGTTTGATGATTGAAGAAGATTTTCGCGAGTTTGTGTTCTATCATATCTTAAAGTCATGCACTTCCAGTCATAGACTTTAAAGGTAACTTGTTCGTGCTTTACATGGTTGGTTATGAAGACTTGTCATAACACTTGAAGGAGTTACATTATCGTGCTCAGTGTCTCACAAAGGATGAGAATATTGACAAGGGATCGAGGTCTACTTATATTTAGTCATTTGTATAAGTTTTTCATCACATGGATAGTACAAGACATGGAACACAAGGTTGGGTTATTCTACTTCTACATCAAAAATATCATATTAATTGTTCTTCAAGATCATTACACAGAGCCTACTTTTGGAGAATCTTTAAAGATTGCATACATTGTTTACTTCCTTGTTGATGTGACAAAAAGGGGAAGAAAATACGTGCTACACTTGAGGGGAAGCAACTTGAAGATCATGTACAACTTACAAGAGATACACATAGAGTTTTGCCACCATCAACTAGGGGAAGATTGTTGGGTCAAAAAGTTGATGTGGCAGAAACTCAAAATCGAAGGACATTTACTCAAGCGTTGACAAGAGTAATATAGACGTTGACAAAAGCAATGTAGGCGTTGACAGAAGTCAACAAAAGTCAAACGCAGTCAACAAAAGTCAACTCTGATGGATTTGATGGAGAATTCTATTTGGGGAATATATTGAGTATATTATTTATGATATACACAATATATAGTTTATCTGAATAGAAGATTTAGATGTTTATTTGATTTTATCTCTTGTAGATTATGTTCCTTCCACTATAAAAGGAACAAGGGTCTTAGGTTTTAATTATTTCAATTCATTCACAATGTAAACCTAAAGTGTGTGTCGACTAGACGTGGGATTTAATGCATACACGTCTAGTGGTTGTTCGTTATTAATATAATGAGCAATCCCTATTGTTTTAATTCATGTTATTGTGCCTAAACACCTTGTTAATGGTTGTTGTTCTAATTCCGCTTTGATTGTATAATCATATGAACAATGATCATTCCTAGTAGCTTAAAAGATCCGGAAACCAAGGTTTCCACAATTTTTTATAATTATTTTAGTCCTAAAATAGTTTTTAGTGTTTTAAAAATAGGAAAATAGTAATTAAAATTTAGGAAAAATACTTTTTAGTTTATAAATAATATAAGTGAGTTATTTGTCCAATAAAATAATATTTTGGGCTTTTCCTTAATTATATTTAATTTTTGTGTTTTAATTAGCATTAAAAATTAAATATTTAATTAATAAAAGGTTTTAAAATATTTTTATTGGATTTTTATCCTTATTTATATTATTTTGAACTACTTTTTCATTTTTAATTTGTTTTTAGCTTAAAATTTTTAAATTTTCACGTTTTACGCACTTACGTTCGCGTTTTACGTCTTTCGTCGTAGTTTAATTGTAATCATAGTTCGTCTTAGTTTTTCTTTCTTTTCTCATCTAAAAACGACACTACCCCAAACATCTGATTATACTTATTGGCACATTAATCCACACACCTCCTCGAGAACGAACCCGCATTTGTTCGGTTTCACGTTTTTCCTAAAACGTGCTACTTAATACTTGCCCCATTATACCTTGTTTTTCCTAAAACAAAGTGTTAGGACCATTGTAATAGTTATATGTAATAGGTAGACTAGGAGGTATGTAGTTCCTCCTGGTCCTAGTCGTAGTAGGAGCAAGTCCTGCTCCTGGTTCTAGTCGAAGTCAAACTTTATTATTTACTTAATATTCTGTTAGGATATGCATGAGATATGTTAGGAAAGGATATGCATATCAGTTTTACACGTTTTCTTTAATGATGTATTAGGGTTTCCTTGTAGTATAAAAGGAACCTTAGGTAGAAGGGTTAGACACACCTTCACCAAACGTAGTTCTAGTCATTATCAATATTAGAAATCCTTAGAAAGGATCAAGTCTTTATAGTTATTATGTTCTTCTTAATTATATTTATATTCTACATTCATATTGTGTATAGAGTCTCTCTGTGATTTGACTTGTGATTACAGAAGTCATTCACCGGTCCTGACAAGCTGCAAGATCTACATCTGGTAGACCCAACAATTGGTATCAGAGCCTGGGAGGGTCTCTATACAAGAAGAATCAAGTTTTCTTATTTCTGACATTTTTTTATCATGTCTGCCTCATCTTCTACTCAAACAGGAGAAGAAGGCACTCCTAAAATTGTGCAACCTCAGCAGATCCTGGCTACGGTCTCTAACACGAATGGTAAATTCCCTCTTCTGAAGAAGGGTGAATATGATAACTGGGCAATGAAGATGGAATGGTGGATCACCAACACTGATCAAGATCTTTGGAAGATCATTCTGAATGGGAACAGCAGGAAGCTTACTGGACGAGACAAGAATGGTAATATTACTCTTCTTGACCCTAAATCTCATGAGGAAATCATAGCTATTCAGAAGGAGGTAAAAGCAAAAACGATCTTGCTTCAATCTCTTCCTGAAGATCACATGGGTGACTTCTACCATTTGGATGATGCCAGAGAAATCTGGAATGGCATAAAAGCAAGGTTCGGCGGGAATGAGGAGTCAAAGAAAATGCGAAGGTCCATGCTGAGAGATGAATTCACAGAATTCAAAATCTCAGAAACTGAAGGTCTGAATCAAGGGTATGATAGGTTCCAAAAGATATTGAGCCAGTTGAATCAACTTAGGTGCAAGCCTGATGATGGTGATATTAATGCAAGGTTTCTTAAAGCCTTACCCTACTCATGGAATCAGGTGGTGATCTCTCTCAAAGCCAAAGGTGGGCTTGACTATCTCAGCTTTGATGATTTGTTTCATAAGCTCAGAACTTTTGAACCTCATGTGAGAGGCTTTTCAAGCGACTCTTTTCCTACTCCTGCCAACTCGGCCTTTGTGAGTTCTATGGCATCCAGTCCTATGTCATATGCAAGTAGCCCAAGCAACATTGTGTCCTCTCAGCACACTTTCCAGCATACTTCTGCTCCTGAACCTACTGCCAAGTCTGGTAGTATGGTAGAAGTTGTTCTTCATTCGTTTGTTGCTGATGTTAATGCTGAACAACAACTTGCTTTTGATGACTTCAAACAGGTCGATAAACTTGACCTGGATGAGATGGATCTTAAATGGCAGATGGCCATGCTTACTCTTAGGGTTCACAAGTTTGAGAAGAAAGCAGGAAGAAAATTTAATTACAACCCTCGGGAGCCAGCAAGATTCGATAGAAGCAAGGTACGATGCTATAACTGCCAGCAACAGGGTCACTTTGCAAGGGAGTGCCCCAGCAAGAATGGTTAGGAGAAGAGCAGGTACTCCGCTTTCAAGGTTCAGGAGATAAAAGATGACAAGAAGGCATTGGTATCTGTTGACTCTATGGTCAACTGGAATGATCATCAGGCTTCTACCCTGGAATCAGCTGAGTTGATAGGTGTGAAAACACCCATCCTTTTACCACTTAAATCGGGCTAAAACGAGACCAAAACACGTATTTAATATCATTTGTTTGGAATTATGCGTGGTTTTTGTGTTTATTGTGTTTTCAGAGTCGACCGGATGAATACTAAAGAAAACATGGGATTGCACGGGTTTTATCGAAGAAAAGGGCTCAAGACGAAGTCTATTGTCCAAAAGGTGCAAAAGATTTGAAGTCATTGTGCCTATTTGAAGATTTATCGAAGAATAGAGCCAAAGATGGAAGATTCATTTATGTCGAAGAACTCGAGTCTATTAAATAAAAGATTATAAGACGAGTTGGAATTATTCACCGACACTTCTCAAATCCAAGTCGGAAACGTTTATTTAAAGACGCATGAAGACTTAAGAAGAAAGAAGAAAAAGAAGCCCAAATCAAAGCCCAATCAAAAGCCCATCAACACCATACACACGCCTATATAAAGCCTTCACCTCACAAATTTTCACACACTTAGTTTTAGCTAGTCTTTAGTTTTTTTTCATTTTTCTCTAGTTTCTAGAGAGAGAAAGTTCCATACTTTCTCTCACTAAACTTTTCCTTTGTTTTTCATCTTTTAATTCAAGCTTTCTTGTACTTTTGATTTCATTAATCTTAATCAAGTTTATGCTTTTAAGTTCTTTAAGCTTTTCTTACTTTTCTTGATTTGTCAAATTCCTTGATCCGATTGTTGAATTCCATACGGTTTGGATTTTGGATGTGTTCGTGAATAGAGTTTGATCTTTCTTGTGTCTTCTTAAGCTCTACGTGAATAAGCCATAAGCTCTCCATGCTTATCGGCTTATTTCTTGTTCAAGCTTATTGATTTCGGATTTCTTATAAGTTTTAATCTTTCAAAAGTTCCTTTCATTAAGTTAATGATTTACGTTTTTATAAGTTGTCAAATTTAAGCTTTTAGAGTTATTTAAAGTTTCGGTTAAGGTGGTTTTTTGTGTTTGCTTATTGAAATTCTTGCTTACCACCATTTTCGGAACTTCCTTCATTCCATCGCAAAAGAGGGGTTTTAACACATTCCGACGGATCTTCGTTGCTTGATATCGCAATAACCCAAAAAGGGGTTTTACTTTGCGATAGGGTGTAAGTCCCCCTATTCCGATCTGGGATTGCGATCGCATATTGCGATCGCATATTCCGACGGGTTTAGGTCCTTTTCTAGACGAAACTCTGGCCAAATTTTATTTACCACATCCCGATCTGGAACTTTCCGATAGGTACATTCCGATCGTCTGCATTCCGACAGGACCTCATTTCGACAGCTTGCATCTTGAATAATCCGATGGTGATTAATGGCAATATTCCGATGGACCTGCATTTGAAACATTCCGATGGATCACTTTAATTTTATTCCGATAGTGTAATTTTTATTATTCCGATAAGAACAAGTTTTTAAGCATTAATTCAATTAAGTTTT
This sequence comes from Glebionis coronaria, assembly GCA_025667525.1. Lineage (NCBI taxonomy): Eukaryota > Viridiplantae > Streptophyta > Magnoliopsida > Asterales > Asteraceae > Glebionis > Glebionis coronaria. Next base: position 522,130,338 of record CM046879.1, read on the forward strand.
CAAAGTAATTCTCTAATTTTTAATTTGTCAAATCTTCCAAAGCTTTAACTTACTCAACATCATTTACATTTAAGTATTATTAGTTTAATAAAAGACAAACAAAACAACTCCTTTCTATAACCAAGAACAAATCATTCCACTTAAGGCCGAGATCAATTCGAGAGGATATCGAGAGAACTTTAATCTGAACCCATTGCAAATCAATGTATCAAATGGCGCCGCTGCCGGCTCTTCTCGTTAAGATCAAAAGTTTTTTGTGAGAACTTGGATTTTGGGATCCGTTCCCCGTGAACGTTACTTTTTTCTAGAAAACTTTCAAAAAAAACAACTAAAAATATAAAATTTTCAAAAATACAAAAAAAATTAAAAAAAAAAAAAAAAAACAATAAAAACCAAAAATATTTTTGCTTTGTTTTTCTTTGTTCGTTCTTTTGCAGGTGTATGCGCACGCGATCCACGTCTTATCAAGAGCCCGAGCCTCTCGATAACTTAGACATGGCTGGTGTACAAAACAACAATAACATACCACCTCCGAACAACAATAATAACAACAACAATGAGCACCTTCCGGATAATCGCCCAATGATTGAATTGCTGCAAGCTCATGTCGATGGAAACACGGATCCAATTGTTATACCACCAATTGCCGCCAACAATTTCGAGCTAAAATCAGGCTTTATCCAGATGGTCTCCGCTCAACCATTCTTGGGACGAACCATTGATGATCCACATGACCATATAAAGAGATTTCTACAACTCACCAACACGGTCAAGTTCAATGGAGTTCCACAAGAAGTGATAAGGTTACAACTTTTTCCCTTTTCTTTAGAGGGACAAGCCCGGCATTGGCTTGCTAAGGAACCGCCACAGAGTATACTCTCGTGGACGGATTTGGAAACAAAGTTTATCAACTACTTTTTTCCACCCTCTCGTACTACCGCTTTGCGGAATGAGATTATAAACTTTGAACAAAAGTACGATGAGTCATTCAGTGAATCTTGGGATCGCTTTAAAGATCTTTTAAGAAAATGCCCACAACATGGTTTTACCAAAGTACATCAAATCAATACTTTTTACAATGGTTTAAGCATGAGTGACCAAGATTCACTGAACAGTGCTTCGGGGGGTAATTTATTGGCTAAGACTTCCAATGCTGCTTGGGATATCATTGAGAACAAGTCTCGTGTGCAAACCAAGAGTGTTAGGACCAATGTCGCTAGTGCTAGCACTAATGACAGCGACAAGCGATTAGACAAAATCACTACGCTTCTTGAATCGCTTGTCACCCACACCGTCAGCAACAACAACAGCAACAACGCCAAAAACGCACAAGTGAACGCTGTCAGCCAACCTTGTGAGATATGCGGTGGTCCTCACTCTTACACAACTTGTACCGCCACCCAAGATTACCCTGCTGAGAATGTGAATGCGGCATATGGCACCTACCAACAACCTGCTTATCAAGCTAGACCTCAAGGTGACCGTAACTTGCTTAGCTACCGCAGCAACAACTATCTTTCACCACCTGGTTTCCCTCCTACCAACCCAAACCAACAACAAAACCTTAACCGCCCTCCTCAACAAAAACAACAACCTCGACAACCATACATCCCTCCTCACAAGCAGCAACAACCACCTCAACGTAACAATCAAGTCTACCAACAACCTGCTTACCAACCACCTGCATACAATGCTCCTCCCAACCAAGCCACCACTGCATTACACCAAGAGGTTGCAACCTACATGAGAACCAATGATGTGATAGTGGGAAATCTCCAAGAGGAAGTGCGCAATTTGAAGGCAGACTTGGTCAAGCAAGGAAATGATTTGAGAGCTGACATGAGAAACACGTTGGATAGCCAGACTAATGATCTGAGGAACATGATGGCTAGTTTCTTCCAAAGTAGTCAACCCTCTTCTTCGGGTACTCTTCCGAGTAACACCGTTGCGAACCCAAGAGGGGAGATGAAAGCAATCACCACTCGAAGTGGCAAAGGTACTAAGGAACCCGAGCTTCCTATACCTCCACCGGTGATTGTGACTAAGGAGAACGAGTCACCTGCTCCTATTCCTCATCCTTCACCTTCTATCCCCATTTCCCCACCACCCGTGGTTGTGAGTGATCCTATTCCCCTAAAGCCTTCATCTTCTTCCAATATACCTTATCCTTCAAGGTTGAGGAAAGAGAAGCAAAAGAGCAAGGATGATATTCAAGTTTCGAACTTCCTAAAAATGTTCAAGAAACTGAATTTCAATATCTCCTTCGCTGAGGCTCTCGCTCACATGCCCAAGTATGCAAAAATGTTTAAAGATCTTCTGAGCGACAAGGAAAAGCTCCTCGATCTCGCCAACACCCAACTTAATGAGAACTGCTCTGCGGTGCTCTTAAGGAAATTGCCAATCAAGCTTGGTGATCCGGGTCGTTTTCTTATCCCTTGCAATTTCCCGGGAGTAGAGAATTGCATGGCCCTAGCCGATCTAGGTGACAGTATTAATCTCATGCCTCTAAGTGTTTGGAAGCAATTATCTCTCCCAGAGCTAGTCCCCACCAAAATGACTTTGGAATTAGCTAACCGTACGATTGCTTATCCAGTGGGGATAGCCGAAGACGTCATTGTAGGAGTCGACAAATTCACCTTCCCTGCTGATTTTGTTGTCGTCGACTACGAGATGGACCCCCGTGTGCCACTCATTGTTGGTCGTCCATTCTTGAGGACCGGTCGCACTCTCATTGATGTTGAAGCCGGTGAGCTTATCATGAGAGTGGGTGACGATAAAGTAGTCTTCAACATGGGAAAGTTATCTAAACAGCCTTATTCTTACGAGAATGTTAATTGTATTGACGTTCTTGATGAGGCTTGTGAAGAACACTTCAAGGATGCTTGTAAAAACATTCCTACCTCTCTTCCCAATGTTGAGACCGTTTCCTCTATCGACTCATCACTATCTCTATTTGGAGAAAGTGATTTCCTTTGGAAAGATTTGGAAGCCACCTTGGGAGATGTGAAGCAAGACAATGACGATTCTACTGCCACTTGGGATGAAGACCTTAGTTTCATTGCAAACCTCCTCAGAGAAGACAATCCTTCCCCTCCATCTCCCACTATTATTGCTATCGAGACTCCGACTTCGAATACGCCCCCCGTCGACAATCCTCCGGATTTGGAACTTAAGGAGTTGCCGCCCCATCTCGAGTATGCGTTCCTTGAAGCAGAGAAGAAGTCACCCGTCATCATTGCTAAGGACTTGCAAGAAGAAGAGAAAACTCGTCTCATCGCTGTGCTTAAAGCTCATAAGAAGGCAATTGCTTGGAAAATTTCCGATATCCGCGGAATTGATCCGAACTTTTGTACTCACAAGATTCTCATGGAAGATGACTTCAAACCCACAATCCAGAACCAAAGAAGGGTTAATCCTAAAATTCATGATGTCATCAAACAAGAGGTTATCAAACTTCTAGATGCCGGCTTGATCTACCCTATTTCGGATTCGTCGTGGGTAAGTCCCGTCCATTGTGTGCCCAAGAAGGGCGGAATAACCGTTGTTCCCAATGAACACAACGAGTTGATTCCCACTCGTCTCGTTACTGGGTGGAGAGTTTGTATTGATTATCGCAAGCTCAATGATGCCACGAGAAAAGACCACTTTCCTCTTCCCTTCATGGATCAAATGCTCGAGCGTCTAGCTGGTAATGACTATTACTGCTTCTTAGATGGCTTCTCCGGGTATTTTCAAATTCCCATCGATCCCAAGGACCAAGAAAAAACCACATTCACTTGTCCCTATGGAACATTTGCTTACAAACGCATGCCTTTTGGTTTATGTAATGCTCCTGGGACATTCCAAAGGTGCATGATGGCTATCTTCCATGACATGGTTGAACACACTATGGAAGTATTCATGGATGATTTCTCGGTCTATGGCGATTCCTTCTCTGCTTGCCTTGCCAATTTAGAACGTATGCTAAAGCGGTGCGAAGACACTCGCCTTGTTCTAAATTGGGAAAAATGCCATTTTATGGTAAAAGAAGGCGTCGTGCTTGGACATAAGATCTCGAAAGCCGGTCTCGAAGTAGACCGTGCTAAAGTCGATGTTATCGCAAAGTTGCCTCCACCTTCAACCGTGAAGGGCGTGAGAAGTTTCTTGGGTCATGCGGGCTTCTACCGTCGATTTATCAAAGATTTTTCTCAAATCGCTCGCCCGATGACCCACCTCTTGGAAAAAGATACTCCTTTTATCTTTTCCAAAGAGTGCCTTGAAGCCTTCAACTCGCTTAAGGATAAGCTCACTAAGGCACCCGTCTTGGTTACCCCTAATTGGGAGCTTCCTTTTGAGTTGATGTGCGATGCTAGCGATTTTGCTATTGGAGCGGTTCTTGGACAAAGAGCGAACAAACACTTCCAACCGATCCATTACGCTAGCAAGACAATGACAGGGGCACAATTGCATTATACGACAACCGAAAAAGAGCTTTTAGCTGTTGTCTATGCTTTTGAAAAATTCCGCCCCTATCTTGTCCTTTCTACCACCATTGTGTATACCGATCATTCCGCGCTGAAGTGCTTGTTAACAAAGCAAGATTCCAAACCAAGACTTCTTCGCTGGGTTTTGCTGCTCCAGGAATTTAAAATCGAAATTCGCGATAAAAAAGGAGCAGAAAAACCTAGCCGCGGATCATCTCAGCAGACTTGAGGATCCTTACCAAGGGGATCATCCGACCAAAGAAATCAATGATTCTTTTCCCTTGGAGACCTTAATGTCTATAAACTCGAAGCCGAATGAAACCCCGTGGTTTGCGGACTTTGCAAACTACTTGGCGGGTGGAATTCTCAAGGAAGGGTTGACGTCCCAGCAAAAGAAGAAGTTCTTCACCGACATCAAGACTTACTTTTGGGACGACCCTTACCTATTCAAACAATGTGTTGACCTGATTATTCGCCGATGTGTTGATGGACCGGCAGCGTCTGAAATCCTTAATGCTTGCCACAAAGGACCCACCGGTGGTCACTTTGGTCCCAACTACACCGCTAAAAAAGTGTTTGATTCCGGATTTTATTGGCCCTCCATATACCGTGACGCTCACGATATGGTCAAACGATGTGATGTTTGCCAAAAGCAAGGCAAAATCACACATAAAGACGAGATGCCTCAGAATTTCATTCAAGAGTGTGAAATTTTTGATGTTTGGGGTATCGACTTTATGGGGCCATTCCCTTCTTCTAAAGGAAACAAATACATCCTTGTAGCCGTTGACTACGTTTCAAAGTGGGTTGAAGCCAAAGCTTGTCCTACTAATGACGCAAGGGTGGTTTGTAACTTTTTGAAAGCTCTATTCGCTAGATTCGGTGTGCCTCGCGCCATTATTAGTGATCGTGGGACTCATTTCTGCAATGACCAATTTGCTCGAGTCATGGCTAAATACGGTGTAAATCATCGTCTTTCCACAGCCTACCACCCACAAACTAATGGCCAGGCTGAAATATCCAACCGAGGGCTGAAGCGAATTCTTGAAAGAACCGTGGGAGAGCATCGTGCCTCATGGGCTGATAAACTTGATGATGCTTTGTGGGCTTTCCGTACTGCTTACAAGACCCCGATCGGCTGTACGCCTTATCGTCTTGTGTACGGGAAAGCGTGCCACCTCCCCATTGAGTTGGAGCACAAGGCTTATTGGGCCTTGAAGTGGGCTAACTTCGAAATCAACAAAGCCGGTGATCATCGTAAGATTCAACTCAACGAGCTCAATGAACTGAGGAATGAAGCTTATGAGAACTCGCTGATCTACAAAGAGAAGACGAAGATCCTCCATGACGCAAAAATCAAGAACCGAGAGTTCCACGTTGGTGATCAAGTCTTACTTTTTAACTCTCGGTTGAAGATCTTCTCTGGCAAGTTGAAGAGCCGCTGGTCTGGTCCATTCACCGTCGCCAACGTCTTTCCATATGGGACCATTGAGCTTTCTCAGCCAAATGGGCCCAATTTCAAGGTGAATGGCCAGCGTCTGAAGCTGTACTTTGGTGAGGACATCTCTCAGGAGATGATTCCATCCCTCACCAAGTTCCCCATGAACTAAATTTGGGTCGAGTCAGGCTCGTGACTCGATTATCAAAAACAAGCGCTCCTCGGGAGGCAGCCCGAGTATCTATCCTTTAATGTTTTATCCTCCTAAGTGTAGGGGGGCCTGCATAGGTGTTTGTATTTGTGTAGTGATGTGATTACAGGGATAAGTGCACTCTTGGAACCTTTGAAGAACCGTGCTCCCGTGTTATCCGAAATCCGGTTCTATCTCTCAACTATCGTGATGCAATTTTCTTCATACTCACATTTGAAATTGATCACTTTAGTCGTCTCTTCCTTAACTCGAGTTAACCAACGTGCACAATGTCATAAGTGTAGGGGAAACTTTTCCCACATGCTTAAACATTGAGGACAATGTTTATCGTAAGTGTAGGGGGGACTTCTATCGAAGTTTTAAGTGGACTTTTCCATGAAAATGCCTTCATTTAACCGGAAAATCATCTTTTTCAACATTTTTCAAATTTTTAATTAACTTTGGCCATTTAGTCGTAATTTTTAAATTTTTATCGTTGCTTTCATATGTATATATCCCGCAATAAAGTCAAAAATATTAATAAGTGGTGTAGCTAGTTTAGAAATCTTTGACATATTAGGCCTGTTGCATTTATTTTGACTCAACCCGAATAGACTTATCCAAGTTTATTCTAGCTAGTATCCTTAACCATGTAGACCTTAATTGGTTTATTAGGCTAAGTGTCCACAAGTCTCATTACTTGAGATTTTAAATTGTGGAGGACGAGAAATGATAGAGTCAATTATAAGTCGGTGTTCTTGCGCAAGCTCACTTGGTGTAATTATTTGCCTATTCTCCCATCACTTGCTAATAATTTATCTGCAATAAGTAAGGTCTTACGATTTGAAAAGTTACTTAGCTTCTAGCCCAAGATCGTTTAAAAGTTGCTCGGTAATGACGAGAGTTCATAGCCAAGGCATAACTTATGAAGCGGGGCGCGAAGATTGGCGAGTCCGAAAAGGCCCTAACAAGGCATGAGGATTCAATTTTATTGCTGAAGATCCAAAGTGATGTGAAAATCATTATTCCCTAAATCAATATGAAGGATCAAGACTCACGACGAAAAGCAATCAACTCCCATAAAGATCATGGAGAAGTCTATCCGAAAAGACCCTAACAAGGTATGAGGATAAATAGATCCAAGTCCGAAAAGGAGGCGGATCGTTGTATCTCAAAATCCCAATTAGAGATTGAAGAATAATCATGAAGTCGTGGTCAACAAAGTTGGAGTACCCCTCAAAAGTCTCCAAGTGAAGAAACTCTATTACGATGAGAAGACCATTATCTCAAGAACGTCTCTCAAGATATGAAGTATGAAGTACATGCCAAATATCGGCCCGAGAAAGGTCTCAAATCGCGAACCAAGTTATGCCAAGATATGAACTTTTTGATATCCCGAGAAGCAGTTTTAAAAGATTTTGTCCTTTAGCTAACTATTGATCAAATCGTCCTACTTTGCTTTCAGCCCTAATAAACTATCGAAATAAGTCCAAAAATGCATCTTCATGATCATTCTAAGACAAAAATAAAATATAAGAGATACACCTAGGAATAAGGGAGTTTAAGCATTTAATTAAGCCATGTGTGTGAGTGTTTGAATTACTAACTTATAATAACAATGATCTCGTTTTTAAGCTTAGTTTGGGGAACGTGAAACTTGAGGGTGATAAATCTTCGCAGCACCGAAGCCCTAATGTAAGTCCTCGATCTCTTTCCAAGTTATTACCACATAAGTTATTTTCTATTCTCTTGTTTACATTAAAATTTTAATTTCTTAGTACTTTAAATTTTTGTTTAATAGTATTTTAATAAGGCCAAGGTTAATTGATAATGAGAAAGTGTAATTGTGCTTTGTCACTAAGCATTGCATGAGGGCATGGCAATGGTTAAGTGTAGGGGATTTGATAGGTGTGAAAACACCCATCCTTTTACCACTTAAATCGGGCTAAAACGAGACCAAAACACGTATTTAATATCATTTGTTTGGAATTATGCGTGGTTTTTGTGTTTATTGTGTTTTCAGAGTCGACCGGATGAATATTAAAGAAAACATGGGATTGCACGGGTTTTATCGAAGAAAAGGGCTCAAGACGAAGTCTATTGTCCAAAAGGTGCAAAAGATTTGAAGTCATTGTGCCTATTTGAAGATTTATCGAAGAATAGAGCCAAAGATGGAAGATTCATTTATGTCGAAGAACTCGAGTCTATTAAATAAAAGATTATAAGACGAGTTGGAATTATTCACCGACACTTCTCAAATCCAAGTCGGAAACGTTTATTTAAAGACGCATGAAGACTTAAGAAGAAAGAAGAAAAAGAAGCCCAAATCAAAGCCCAATCAAAAGCCCATCAACACCATACACACGCCTATATAAAGCCTTCACCTCACAAATTTTCACACACTTAGTTTTAGCTAGTCTTTAGTTTTTTTTCATTTTTCTCTAGTTTCTAGAGAGAGAAAGTTCCATACTTTCTCTCACTAAACTTTTCCTTTGTTTTTCATCTTTTAATTCAAGCTTTCTTGTACTTTTGATTTCATTAATCTTAATCAAGTTTATGCTTTTAAGTTCTTTAAGCTTTTCTTACTTTTCTTGATTTGTCAAATTCCTTGATCCGATTGTTGAATTCCATACGGTTTGGATTTTGGATGTGTTCGTGAATAGAGTTTGATCTTTCTTGTGTCTTCTTAAGCTCTACGTGAATAAGCCATAAGCTCTCCATGCTTATCGGCTTATTGCTTGTTCAAGCTTATTGATTTCGGATTTCTTATAAGTTTTAATCTTTCAAAAGTTCCTTTCATTAAGTTAATGATTTACGTTTTTATAAGTTGTCAAATTTAAGCTTTTGGAGTTATTTAAAGTTTCGGTTAAGGTGGTTTTTTGTGTTTGCTTATTGAAATTCTTGCTTACCACCATTTTCGGAACTTCCTTCATTCCATCGCAAAAGAGGGGTTTTAACACATTCCGACGGATCTTCGTTGCTTGATATCGCAATAACCCAAAAAGGGGTTTTACTTTGCGATAGGGTGTAAGTCCCCCTATTCCGATCTGGGATTGCGATCGCATATTGCGATCGCATATTCCGACGGGTTTAGGTCCTTTTCTAGACGAAACTCTGGCCAAATTTTATTTACCACATCCCGATCTGGAACTTTCCGATAGGTACATTCCGATCGTCTGCATTCCGACAGGACCTCATTTCGACAGCTTGCATCTTGAATAATCCGATGGTGATTAATGGCAATATTCTGATGGACCTGCATTTGAAACATTCCGATGGATCACTTTAATTTTATTCCGATAGTGTAATTTTTATTATTCCGATAAGAACAAGTTTTTAAGCATTAATTCAATTAAGTTTTCAAAGTAATTCTCTAATTTTTAATTTGTCAAATCTTCCAAAGCTTTAACTTACTCAACATCATTTACATTTAAGTATTATTAGTTTAATAAAAGACAAACAAAACAACTCCTTTCTATAACCAAGAACAAATCATTCCACTTAAGGCCGAGATCAATTCGAGAGGATATCGAGAGAACTTTAATCTGAACCCATTGCAAATCAATATATCATGAGTCCTCGACTGACGTGTTTGCAATGATTGCTGGGAATCTCTCTGATGCAGAAGAAGCAGACGAGTTTGCTCTTATGGGCATCTCACCTCAGGTACAACATTGTCCTCTTGGTTGTCATGATAAATACTCAGAATTGTTGTCCCAATTTAATGAAGTAAACGATCAAAATGATAAGTATTTTTTAGAGGTTCAAGCCTATAAGGCTTCATTAAACACTTTGGAACAACAAAAGAGGTGGTTACAAGATACACAACGTGCGTATGAGGATAAAATCAGGATACTAAGCATTGATTTAGAAAACACTACAAATATGCTTAAATATACAGAAACTGAAAGAGATGCTAGTATCAAAGAAAAAGAGGAGATGCAAGCTAAATTAGATGCTACAATGCTAAGATTTGACAAATGGCAAAAGGCACCTAAAAATCTTTCAAAATTAATTGACAGTAGCATGTCTGGCAGAACTAAAAGAGGCTTAGGATTTGAAAAATATATTGATTCAGAAGATGTATTTGATTTATCTTTCTCAAGTGTCTTTGATGCCGACAAAGAGGATGAGGGCAAACCTAGCTACAATAGGTTTAAACCAGCAGCAGAAATGCATGATGTCCCTCCTCCTCTTACTGGAACTTTTATGCCCACTTCATGGCATAATGACTCGGATGGATCACAGATGCTTGAGTCCCCAACAAGTTCTACTAATACTAATGACTTTGTCTCATGTATTTTCAGTGACAAAGCCGGTTGTTGGGAATAAATTTAGGCCAGAACACTTGAACGCTGACAAGAACAACTTAAGCGTTGACAAGAGCAAAGTGAGCGCTGACAGCATAAGCGTTGACAAGTTAAAGTCAAGCGTTGACAGATTGAAGACAAGCACTGATGGAAGATGTGAGCTACACGTTTATTATATTCTAGATTACTTCTAGTAAGGATAGAAATGACAATGTATTTTCTATGTTTATCTTTACCTAGAATAGTTGATTCGTAGCTTATTGTACAAGACTTCTTGTTCTATAAAAGAAGATCTTTTAGGTTAATGTTTAATATAAGTTTTTATAAGTTTTCGATTGTTAAACCCTTTCATTGTAATCAAGTACGATTATTCTAATACAAGTGAAAGTTTGTTTAACATCATTGTGTTTTAGATCAAGTGTTAATTCCGCATAACACTTTGTTACTTTATTCATAAGCAAAGGTTTCTCTACGTGTAGTACTTGATCTAATCTCGTATACACAAAGCTTAATCGATCTAAGTTTGGGATCAACAAGTGGTATCAGAGCTTGTTGAGAAACTTTTGATCTTTAAGTAACGCAAGAACCCTAAAACACCAAAAACCCTAAAAACCCTAAAATTCTCCAAACCCTAAAAACATCATGTCTGGCACAGATCAACCTGCTTCTTTGCTACAAAACAACTTCTCAAACCCTAGTATCAAAATTCCCATGTTTGATGCCAGGAACTTTGAGCTTTGGAAGTCCAATTTTGAGCAATACATAGCTATTCATGACTACACTCTTTGGGAGATTATCGAATATGGGAACACATTCGATAAAGAAGCAAAGATTACTGCTGCAATTGCCACAAGGACAGCTGTTCCTAATTGTCCTGAAGCTGATAAGGTAGAAAAGCCTGGAGATGGGAGAGCTGTAGCTGTTGAAGATATAGCCAAGAAGAGGGTGGACATGAAAATCTTGAACATCTTGAAACATGCCCTAGGTCATGAGAATCAGCACAAGTACAAACGCTTTGAGTCTGCAAAAGAGCTTTGGGAAGCTCTTGAAGTAGCACATGGTGGCAATGCTGACACAAAAGAAGAGAAGAAGAAGCAACTCTTACATGAGTATGCTGTCTTTAAAGCTCAACCTAATGAGAATCTCAGCAGTGTGAGAAGTAGACTTCTTGATATCACAAGTCAACTTTCCTTCATGGGAAAACAGATTGATGATCCTGAATTGAATGCTACTTTTCTCAAAAGCCTTGGAGATGTATGGAAGATTGAGACAAGATCCATTCTTGTCAATAATACCCACAAGACCTCAAGGTTTGATGACATCTTCAACAAACTAAGACTGTTGGAGAATGAATGGCAGTTGGAAAGTGATAATAAATCTTCCAGTAGCAACATGGCCTTCTTTTCACAAAGTGAAGGCCAATTTGATTCCATGAACTTCTATGGACATTTAGCAACTGGATCTCAAGGTTTCAGCGCTGGATGTCAATCTGTCAGCGCTGGATCATATCCTGTCAACGCTTTGTACTCAAGCGCTGACAAACACAATCATGGGGCTGATAGAATTAAGCCTGCTGGTTTTGATCTAGATACTGTGTGTGCATTCATTGCTTCTTTGCCCAGTGATTCAAGGATTACATATGAAGATCTTGAGCAGATAAGTGATGAACAATTGGAAGAAATGGACATCAAGTGGACTATGGCTCTTGTAAGTTTAAGAGCAAACAGGTTCAATAAAAGGTTCAAGAAGAAGATGACCTTTAATGCTAAGGATGTTGCTGGGTTTGACAAGTCCAAAGTTGAGTGCTACAACTGTCATAGGATGGGGCACTTTATGAGAGAATGTAGATCTCCAAGAAGATCTGATGCTGGGAAGCCTTCAAGCCAAATGATTAAGAGCCCAGATCCCAAGGCCATGGTTGCTGTTCAACAAATTGATGGTGTTGGAGAATGGGATTGGAGCTGGATGGCTAAGAATGAGGAAGAGGACAGAGCTTTGGTTGCTGAAGTTAAAGAAGAGCATGTTGAATATGCTCTCATGGCACACTCCTCCTCTTCATCAGACAATGAGGTATATGATGATGCTTTCTGTTCTAAGGGTTGTCGTCTAAATACTGAAAAACTAAAACAAGAGATAGTTAAATTATTAGATGAGGCAAGTACTGAAAGATGCAAAGTATCTAATTATCAAATTGCTCTTACCCAAACAGAAAAGACAGTAGCTGAGTATAAGAAAATGGAGTTTGATTTAAAGGATCAAATAAATATCTTAAAACATGAGTTATATCAGAGTAAGGATGTTCAAGATATAGTAAATAGGGTTAATCTTGATTTGATAGCTCAGTTAGAGGAGGCTAACAAAAATAAAGATAATGTGAGTCTTAAAATCCAGAGATTTGATAAGGCCACACAATCCCTAGGAGAGTGTGTTAGTAAACAAAGAGACTCTAAGGATATGAGTGGGATTGGGATGAATAACTATACTGGTGTTCCACCACCAGCTGGGGATTTCTATGGTGTCCAATCAAAGGACTTATCTTGGACTGGCTTGCCAGAATGCCAAGAGGAGGAATTCATTCCTCCACCTAGAGTGACTTCCCCAGTTGAGGAATACAATCAAAAACTGACTGACCTAGAAGAGTGGAAGAAAGCTAACCACACCTTGTTTGTTAAAGGAGGGTTGTTGTGTGAAAGTCCAAATGAGCCCACACCAAACATGATACCAATTGATGAGTCCATTGATCGTAAACCTATTAAGATCACACACCCTACCACTGGCAAAGCTGTTGACCTTGGCCCACAAACTGTTAGAAAACCTAGTGTTAAGTATGCTGAGATGTATAGAAACACTAGGTCACCAAAAAGCCAAGTTAGTAACCATGGAACAGGCTTCTTTACTTCTAGACCTAAGACTATGTCTAGAAAAGCTTGTTACACATGTGGTAGCTTCTCACATTTGGCATACAAATGTGTCAACGCTTCCAAAGTCAACGCTTATAGGAACCATTTCAGCGCTGACAAAAGTCAACATAGGTCAAACACTGTCAGACCCAATACCTTTGTGAACAAAAGTTCACAAGTTGTTAGACCAGCCCCATTCTTTTCTAGAGGGTCTAACACACAAGGCCTAAGACCTTTTCAAAATTCAAACACTTGGTCAAATAGGCAATGGGTTCCTGTAGCAAACCCTAGGTTCAACGCTGATAAGAGCAATCGAGGCGCTGACAAGAGATATTTCAGCGCTGACAGACACACTGCTAAACCTAGGTATTTGCAACCACAGGGAAATAGGTCTAAAGCTTCTACTAGCTTAACATGGAGACCAAAACAAGACCAAAACCCTAATTTTGCTGGTGTTTCTATGACATGCAACAGGTTTCATTATATTTCAAAGGCATTGTCAACACCAATTGGGGTTAACTGGGAATTTCATTCAAACAGGGATGAAAATGGGGTTGTTATGAGAACCAAGTCTGTTCTTGTAGAACAACCAAATGAATCCAAGTCTTCTAAGGCTTGGGTTCCCAAAGAAAACTAATGTGTTTTCTTTATATGCAGGGCATTCAGAAGAAGATCAATGATTATGGATACTGGGATAGTGGATGCTCAAGGCACATGACAGGAAAGGAAGACTATCTGACCAATTTTTCTCCTATTCAAGATGGTGATAAGGTATACTTTGGAGGGGGCTACGGCACCATCACTGGAAAAGGAACCCTTGTCACCAACAATCTACGGTTTGAGAATGTCTTCTTGGTAAAAGAACTGGATTATAATTTGTTTAGTGTATCACAAGTGTGTGATAACAAAAATAAGGTTCTTTTCACAGATACTGAGTGCTTGGTGTTAAGCAAAGATTATAAGCTCCCTGAGGAGAAATACATAGATTTTAGAACACCAAGGCATAAAGACATATATAATGTGAATCTTAATGGAATAAAGATAAATAATAAAATGTCATGTCTGTATGCTAAAGCCTCAGTAGATGAAAGTAATCTTTGGCACAGGAGATTAGGGCACATAAACTTTAAGAATATCAATAGACTTGTGAGGCTTGGTTTAGTTGATGGTTTGCCTGAAAAGGCTTTCCACAATGACCACTCTTGTGTTGCATGTCTTAAGGGCAAGCAGCATAAGGTCTCATTCAGGTCTAAACAGGTGCACTCTAGTTCTAAACCACTTCACTTATTGCATATGGACCTCTTTGGTCCAACTAATATAGAAAGTTTAAAGGGTAAATCATATTGTTTTGTTATCACTGATGATTATTCCAGGTTTACATGGACTTTCTTTTTAGCCAATAAAAGTGAAACTTCCCAAAGTCTGATTAATTTCATTACCCAAATTGAAAAGAAAAATGGTAATGAGGTCAAAATTATTAGAAGTGACAATGGGGGTGAGTTTAGAAATCAGTTGTTAGATGATTTTTGTGCCAAGAAAGGGATTACTAGGCAGTTTAGCATAGCTAGAACCCCACAGCAAAATGGGGTTGCTGAAAGGAAGAATAGGACCCTTATTGAAGCAGCCAGAACCATGTTGGCTGATGCCCACTTTCCTATAGCCTTTTGGGCTGAAGCTGTTAACACAGCTTGTTATGTTCAAAATAGGGCATTGGTCAACAAGATACATAATAAGACACCTTATGAATTACTTTGGGGAAGGAAGCCAAATATTGGCTTTCTCAAGCCTTTTGGATGTCATGTAGTTGTGTTAGAAACTAGTGAGGCCCTAGGTAAATTTGATTCAAAAGGTGATGAAGGCTACTTCATGGGTTATTCAGTGCAGAGTAAAGGATATAGGGTTTACATTAAAAAGGAAAAACGTATACTTGAAAAAGTACATGTTAGGTTTTTAGAGAGTAAACCTAGTGATCCTGAGAGTGGTCCAAATTGGTTGTTTGACTTAGAACCTTTATCTAGAGCTTTAAATTATATGCCTGTTACTGATCCAGACATTGTGAAGGTAACTTCAAGTGTTTTGGAAAAGAGAATTGGTAATGTTTCAGGTATACAGGTTGCTAAGGAGGATGGACCACCAGCAGTTGAATCATCTCCCACACAAGAATATGTTACACTTCCTATATGGACAAATGAGTATTATGCTGCTGCTGCTGCTGCTAGAAAAGATAATGGTGGTTTTCAGATACCACCAACTACAAACATGCATACTTCTTCAGGCGCTGACAAAGGGAAATCAAGCACTGACAAGAGCAATTCAGACGCTGATGGATCAGACACTGACAACAATAGTTCAAGCACTGTTAGCCCAAACGCTGACAAGCAAGGTTCAGAGTTTGATGACACCTTTGCACATCTTTTCTCTTCCCATTTTGAACAAGGTGGACCTTCTAATGTCCATGAAGAGATTTCTGTTGATCAAGAAGAATCTGAAGAAGATATTGGCAACATGGAGCGTGAAGTTGAGGACACCAGACTCTTTGAAGGAGGAGTTCTTACTTCTACAGCAAAGGATCACCCCACATCTCAAATTATTGGTGATGTTATGGCTCCAGTTCAGACAAGAAGATCCCATCAAGGTCTTGGTGGATTTATTGCCAATATACACAAGAAGGTTGATACCCCTCTTGTACAAGCATGTTTGTTTGCCTGTTTTCTGTCACAGGATGAACCCAAGAAAATTTTTGATGCTCTCAAAGAACCAAGTTGGGTGGAAGCAATGCAGGATGAGCTTCACCAATTTGCTATACAGGATGTTTGGGAGCTGGTTGATTGTCCTAGATATGTGAGACCAATTGGGACAAGATGGGTTCTAAGGAACAAGAAAGATGAAAGAGGCATTGTGGTCAGAAACAAGGCACGTTTGGTAGCTCAGGGATATACACAAGAGGAAGGAATTGATTATGAAGAAGTTTTTGCACCAGTTGCAAGAATTGAAGCTATAAGAATTTTTCTAGCTTATGCCTCTTGTATGAATTTTACTGTTTACCAAATGGATGTGAAGAGTGCTTTCCTCTATGGGACAATTGTTGAGGAAGTATATGTCATGCAACCTCCTGGTTTTGAAGATCCTGAAAATCCAGACAAGGTTTATAGAGTGAAGAAAGCAATGTATGGACTTCATCAAGCCCCAAGAGCATGGTATGGTACATTGTCCACCTACTTGGTGGAAAATGGTTTCAAAAGGGGCACCATAGATCAGATACTATTCACAAAGAAGAAAGGAAAACATGTGTTGCTTGTGCAGGTCTATGTTGATGACATCATTTTTGGGTCTACTGATCCAAAAATGAGTGAGGAATTTTCCAAGCTCATGACAGATAAATTCAAGATGAGTGCAATGGGTGAGATGAACTTCTTTCTAGGTTTACAAGTTCAGCAGAAAGAAGATGGTATCTTCATCTCCCAAGACAAGTATGTAGCTGAAATCTTGAAGAAATATGGTTTTTCTCCACATGAGAAGGAGGCTTCCACTCCTATGGATAGGCAACACCCTTGGGGAAAAATTGGAGCTGGAAAGGATGTGGATGTTAGGCACTATAGATCAATGATTGGATCATTGATGTATCTTACAGCCTCAAGACCTGACATCATGTTTGCTGTGTGTGCATGTGCACGCCATCAAGTGACTCCCAAAGAATGTCACCTTTTTGCTGTGAAAAGGATTTTTAGGTACCTAAGGTGTTATCCAGATCTTGGATTATGGTACCCAAAAGATTCTCCATTGGACCTTATTGCATATTCAGACAGTGACTATGGTGGTGACAAGTTTGATAGGAAATCCACAACTGGTGGATGCCAATTTCTTGGGAGCAGATTAATATCTTGGCAATGCAAGAAACAAACAGTGGTGGCAAACTCTACAACTGAAGCAGAATATGTTGCTGCAGCTGCTTGTTGTGGACAAGTCTTATGGATTCAGAACCAGCTGTTGGATTATGGGTATAATTTTATGCATACCAAGATTTTTGTAGACAATAACAGTACTTTATGCATTATTAAAAATCCTGTACATCATTCTAAAACCAAACACATAGAAATTAGACATCATTTTATAAGAGATTGCTTTGAGAAAGGTTTAATACAACCAGATAGGGTAGATACAGAAGATAATGTGGCTGATTTATTAACTAAACCTTTTGATGCTGGAAGATTTCAATATTTGGTAACAAATAGTGGAATGGTTAATCTCACTTAATATGTGTTTTGGAACCTTTTTGTAAAAGTATGTACAGGATAATGCATTGTTATTGGTCTTTGTGATGATTTAGATTTCCACTTTATTTTTCTAACACTGACAAAGGTAAAAGTAACGCTGTCAAGTGTTATTTTGCCGTTGTTGGAGATATTATTGTCTAACGCTGACAAGAGTTCCTTCAACGCTGTTATGTGTTGTCGGGGCGCTGTCAGCAACAAATGTTAGTTTTGTGGTTTTCATCTAAATGTGCAGGTAATGGTGGCTTTATGCCATTGGATACAGAGTTGCTTATGGATCTTTGAAGAGCTATTTGGACATGTTTTTGTTTATGGATGATGGTTGGAATATTTATATTCCTATCTTGACATAAATTTTTAATGTTCATATATATTTTGAGAACTCATGTATCATAGTTTAAGGGGAGGTTTAAGGAACCTTTAGGACTCTTAGGTATTCTTAGAATACTCTCATCACAATTCTAGATTGTGTCCACAGGTGAGTATGGGTTAGTTTTACTAAACCATGAGGCACTGTAGCATGCATAGTATATCAACTTTGCATGCTGCCAAGACATTTTTGACCTAGAATTGGTTGTGGTCTGTTGGGAGACTTGGGAATCCTTTTGATATGGGTTTTACCTGGGAGTAACAAGCATTTTATGAGGTAACTTGGTTGTTAAGAATTTTGGTTAGCAAGGGACACTAGAGGACTGTTATGTCTATCTTGCTTATGCAAGTGTGCATAACTGGACAGTGCTTGCCGCCCTATGATAATTATCAGCTTTTGGTTATCTTCTCTAGGATAAATTACTTGTTAAGGTCATTTTTCACTTTTTAA
Source organism: Glebionis coronaria (assembly GCA_025667525.1). Classification (NCBI taxonomy): domain Eukaryota; kingdom Viridiplantae; phylum Streptophyta; class Magnoliopsida; order Asterales; family Asteraceae; genus Glebionis; species Glebionis coronaria. The sequence goes on from CM046879.1 coordinate 522,148,730, forward strand.
AACAGTTTTATTTTTGGACGCTGACAAGATTTTTCCAAGCGTTGTTGTGACCAAATTGGACGCTAACATGGCCTTAGGCGAACGTTGACAAGATTATAGCCGTTGGGCGTTGATGGGTTATTTTTGACCGTTGACAAACAATGGGACCTACCCAGTTGTTACTTTTTGACATATTTTCAAGCCGTAATTTTAGGAGTTGTTACTTTCATTAAATGCATGAGATAACTTATAAACTTTTTCAATATTTTCATGATTGATTTTTGAAAATCTTTGCCTATTTTTGGGCCAATCACGTGCATTCATCCACTCCTATAAATTTGGCTCCTATTTTAAACAGGGTATCTATAATTCTTGTCTAACACTTTTCTCTTATCAACCTTCATCTTTTATACTTCAAATTAACAGCTTTCATCAATGGCACCAATATTTAACTCAGCAGAATTGGATTTGGGGTTCAAGTCTCAACACAACATGATTGCTTATCTTGTTGCTGATAATACTTTGTTCCCTCAATACACACAGATGGTGGAGTATTTGAATGCATCCCCATTAAGGTATGCTCTTTCTCATGCACCACTCATTCCAGTCACACACATTAAACAGTTTTGGAACACTGTTAGTTCCTCAACAGTTAATGGAGTGACAACATTGACTTCTATTGTACATGGGAGACCTTGGGTGGTTACTGAGGCCTTGGTACGCCAGGCCTTGCATCTTAATGATGCTGATGGTATAACCATTCTTCCCATATCTGACATAGAACAAGGGCTTAGGGCTTTGGGATACCCTATTCCTGATGAAGGTACTCTTAATAAGTACCATAAGCAGGAATTTCCCCCAGCCTGGAAGTACCTAATTCACATTCTCCTTCAATGTTTGAGTCCCAAATGTACTGCACACAATGAGATCAATAGATCCATTGCAACTGCTATTGTGTGTATTGCAACAGGGCAAAATTATAACTGGTCTAAAATGATTTTTGAAGGAATGTGTAAAAACAAGGGGACAAAAATGACTTTAGCTTATCCCCGTTTTCTGCAAATGGTTTTTGATGCTCAAAGATATTGTTCAAGGGATCACAATGATTTTTATAAGATCCCTGAACAAAAGAAGGCTATTTTTACCAAGATGAATTCACCACCTCATAGAGACCTACCATTAACCCCAGCCATGCTTGCTGTTATTGCAGCAGCACAACCCCAACCAGACCCCCAACCTCATATTGACCCTCACCCACAACTTGAACCTATCCCTGAACCTTTACCCTCACCTGACCAAATGCAAATAGACCAAAATCCCTTTGACGCTGACACATCTAATGTGGGCGTTGATGTGCCTATTTCCAACACTGACACCCAACCATCACAATCCCAAACACCCCTTAACCAACCCACATCTACACCTTCTTGTACACCATCTTCCACACCACCTGAATATAGGTTGATTAAACGCCAAAGGACTGCTGGAGTGTTCTCCTCTGGTGGTCCTAGCCATGTAGCAGAGAGAACCACCACCACAAGTGTGGCTGGTGACCTGGATGAGGCTGGGACTATTGGTTCTGGCTTAGAAGCTGGCCAAGGCAGTCCCACCATAATTAAGTCCTCATCCATGCCCAATGAACCTGACTTGGGAGGTCAAATTCCCATTTTGGGAGAGGGCAGACTGGAACCAATGACGCTTTTAGAATTGACGGCTGTCTGCATTAGCTTGCAAAAGCAAAATGCAGACTTAGTACAAATTGTCAGTAACCAAGGCCTTGAACTCAAAGAATTGAGGGAGAGGATTGTTGTTTTGGAGAGTGCTCATTCAAGGGGAGGTATGGAGGAGTCTTCCAAAGGGGAGGAAGATCCAAGAAATCTGAGTGATAAGAGCAGTCAAGATGGTCAATCATTGGATATTGCTGAAGCTCTTACTACTTTGAAGGAACAAACAGGTTTTGATACGTCCTTGATCTCTCCAACCAATTTAAATTTGTCATTTACAGATATGTTGAGAGAGGTTACACAAGGCGCTGAGGGAAAATATTTGAGCGTTGATAAGACAAGTTTGGACGCTGACAGAAGTATTTTGGGCGCTGATAAAGGAAATTTGGGCGTTGACAGATCTGCATATGGAGGTGATGTATTCCAGTCATCATCTATCATCAAAGATGTTCCTACTCAGGTATTATCATCTACCCTACCAACAATTGAACCAACAGATAAGGGCAAGGGTAAGTTGGTAGAAGAAATTGTTCCAAAGAATGCAGCTCAGGTTGAATTTGATAGAAGATTGGCTGAGCAAATGATGGAACAAAGTGAAAAGGAAAAGTCACCATTTGTTGTGACTTCTGAAGAAGAAAGTGATGGAGCTAGCTCAGATTCAAGTGTGATGATTGTTGAACCAGAAAGACTTGAGTATGGTGATGAGCTTGCTAGGGAAAAGCTGAGAGATTTGAAGTTGCAAATTGATTTTGATATGCCAGAGGTAGTTCAGATGTACAATTCTTGGGAAGAAAGCTGTATGGATAATCCAGACTTGACCATTTCAGATCAGATATGGGGTTTGGAAATTCTTCTTAGAGTTCAGAAGGATTGTAAGGTGATGTTGAAGTACAAGGCAAGCAACATTCTCTCTGAGTTGAAAAGGGATAGAAGGAAGCTCTACTTTATGTTGCTCAAATGTCATGGAGTTGGATGGACACATCAGAAGCTGAAGGCTTTGACATTTGATGAGTTGGAACATAGGGCTTATCCTATTTGGGTGAAAGTGCAAGAAGAAAACACTTTCAGACTTCTTTCAGATGAAAGAAAGGAGCAACTTGCAGAAGAGATGGCAATCAAGAAAGCTATGATAGTTCCTAGACCAGTAAAGAAGGGATTTATTCTTGAGTTTCCAAAAGATATGAATCAACTATATCCAAGTGAAGCAATTATTAGAAAGAGCCTCAAGCTCTCCCCATTAGAAGCTTCAGATATGGTGCATGTGTTACCACTAGATTCCAGGAATCCAATTGTAAGTTATGAGGAAGATGAATGTGGATTCTGGAAAATTGGAAGATTTGGCAAGGAGGTACACACTTTTACCACTCTCATATCTTTATTTGCAAGTTGTGGCAGAGAAGACTTGGTGGACCTTTGGAGGTTGCTAGAAACCAAGTATGAGGCTGAAGCACCAACTTCAGCCAATGGAATAAAACTTTGGACCACATTCAAAAGAATGTGTGGGACAAAAGAAGAAGATCCTGAAATATGGAAGGATCTTGAAGATGATCTCAGTGGTCTTCAATGGAGGTTATATTCAGCTGCAGGTGTATACCATTTGAGTTCTACAAAGTTTGCTGAGTATTTACTTGTAGATGCTCAGTATTTCATATCCAAGGCTGTTTTGGAGAAGATGAAGGACACCCAGTTGGAGATAGACTATACAAGTGACGTGGCAAAGAATTTAATCAGATTTATTTATTACCAATATGATAAGGTTTGTCAGACTCCTCCAAGTCCTTAATGTTTATTCAGAAACTTGATCATAAGAGTGGATATCAAGTTTAGGGGAGGATTGTTGGGAATAAATTTAGGCCAGAACACTTGAACGCTGATAAGAACAACTTAAGCGTTGACAAGAGCAAAGTGAGCGCTGACAGCATAAGCGTTGACAAGTTAAAGTCAAGCGTTGACAGATTGAAGACAAGCACTGATGGAAGATGTGAGCTACACGTTTATTATATTCTAGATTACTTCTAGTAAGGATAGAAACGACAATGTATTTTCTATGTTTATCTTTACCTAGAATAGTTGATTCGTAGCTTATTGTACAAGACTTCTTGTTCTATAAAAGAAGATCTTTTAGGTTAATGTTTAATATAAGTTTTTATAAGTTTTCGATTGTTAAACCCTTTCATTGTAATCAAGTACGATTATTCTAATACAAGTGAAAGTTTGTTTAACATCATTGTGTTTTAGATCAAGTGTTAATTCCGCATAACACTTTGTTACTTTATTCATAAGCAAAGGTTTCTCTACGTGTAGTACTTGATCTAATCTCGTATACACAAAGCTTAATCGATCTAAGTTTGGGATCAACACCGGTGACTCTGCATCTAATGATTCAAGTGACGAGTCAAGACATACAAGTTCCAAGTCGAATGAACATGCTGCTACTGGTGCTAGGAAGTGTGAAGAAAGAGTTGCTGTCAAGTCAAGTGTGTCTGGTCCTTGTTTATTGAGTCCTAGGAAGAATGTTTTTCCTAGAAATGTGTGTAATAAAGTAGGCAGTATGAAACAATCTCATTCTAATAAAAGGTCTTTCAAAACATGTTTTGTTTGTGGCAGTGCCTTTCATTTAATTAAAGATTGTGATTATTATGACACACGTGCATCTGTTAATCATGATTTTCCTGCTCCTGGTCCACCAGGAGCTGCTTCATATGCTACTAGAAGACTTAATCCTAGTGCTCCAACGTTTAATACTTCTAGAGTATCCTCTCCTTTCGCGTCTGATTATTGGAGAGATAGTGGATTCCAAACAACCAGTAATTATTTTAAAAATTTTAATCCAATCTATCCACATAATTTAGACCACACGTATTTTGGTTTGGGAAATTTGGGAACTGCTGTTAAGCCCTCAGCAGGTTGTTCTTGGTCAAATAATAATACCCATATGATGCATAGGCAACCAAGGAACAATGGTGGATCTCATCAATCTTCTTGGCACTCTTCTAATGATCCACAAGGCAGGCTCAAACCTGAAAAGGTTTGGGTCCCCTTAAGACACTAACTTTTGCATTTTTATTCTCTTGTTGTTGTAGGTTACTCCATACCAAGATCCTAGTCTAGGTATTGTTGATAGTGGTTGCTCCAGGAGCATGACTGTCAATAAGAGTCTTCTCTCTAACTTTGTACCATTTCATGGTGGCAAGGTCTATTTTGGTGGGGGTGAAGGCAGAATCACTGGCAAAGGAACGATAAAGACTCCAAATCTTAATTTTGAGCAGGTCTACTATGTGGAAGCACTTCAACATTTCAACTTGATATCGGTCTCTCAGATTTGTGATAAGAAGCAGTTTGTTCTCTTCACCGATACTGATGCACTTGTGCTTTCCAAAGACTTTAAGCTTCCGGATGACTCACAAGTTTTACTCAGAATCCCTAGAAGACACAATCTCTATAGCATCAAGTTGAATGAAGTCAACCCTACTGGTCAACTAGCTTGTCTGGTTGCAAAAGCCTCAGAAGATGAAGCCACTAAATGGCACCAAAGGATGGGACATGTGAACTTCAAGACCATTCACAAACTTGCCAATCTGAATCTGGTCTCTGGTTTACCTCCCAAGACGTTTAGAAATGATATAAATTGTATTGCCTGCAGCAAAGGCAAACAGCACAAAGCATCCTTCAAGGCCATTACTGCTCTAAGTCTTATTACTGAACCATTGCAGCTTCTACACATGGACTTATTTGGTCCTACTTCCATCAGGAGCATTGACCACAAGCAATTCTGTTTGGTGGTGACTGATGGTTATAGCAGGTTTACGTGGGTATTCTTCATGGCTGCCAAAAATGAGACCTACTCAATTCTTAGAGATTTTCTTACCTTGATAGAGAATCAGTTGTCCAAGAAAGTTAAAGGTATTCGTTGGGACAATGGAACCGAGTTTAAAAATAAAGACCTCATCGCACTTTGCAATGCTAAGGGCATCAAAAGAGATTATAGTGCTGCTAGGACTCCTCAATAGAATGGTGTGGCAGAAAGAAAGAACAGGACACTAATAGAAGCAGCAAGAACTATGCTTGCCGATTCCAAGCTTCCAACCATGTTCTGGACAGAAGCTGTTAATACTGCAAGTTATGTTTTGAATAGGGTTTCTATTACCAATCCTCACAAGAAGACTCCTTATGAGCTGCTCACGGGCAAAGTTCCAAATATTGCTCATTTGAAGCCTTTTGGGTGTCCAGTCACCATTCTGAATACTATTGACTATTTGGGGAAGTTTGATGGCAAGGCAGATGAAGGATACATTGTGGGATATTAAGCTCATTCTCGAGCGTATCGTGTCTACAATCTTCAAGCCAAACGGATAATTGAAACTATTAATCTCAGGTATTTTGAGGAGAAGTCAAACATCCAAGGCAAAGGTCCAGAATGGTATTTTGATCTTGATTATCTTAGTGATTCGTTAGGATATTTTCGTTTCAAAACTAACCATGATGCAGGACCACAAGTGTTTGTAACTTCTAGTACTGGTGTTCCTTCTAGTCTTTCTGATTCAGATGATGAGGATGACATTTTTGTGGTTCCATCCTATTCCACCACGGTTTCTCCCACTCCTCCTAGTGATGCATCTCCATTGGATGTACAGGATTCCCAAGCAGCTCTTGACACTCTTCTCAAACAGCAACAAGAAGCTACTAAAGCAGCTGCTCAAGGTAGTTTTGAGTTTCCCTTGGTTGAGCCTACTGACAAAGTTGCTCCTGGTACTCCAGCTTCTGCTCCTATTGCTAGCTTATCACCTACTGGTACTCCGGCTAGTGAGTCTGCTTCCAATACACGTTTCTCCAGTCCATCTGATTTGGGGAATCATGAAAAGAAGTCTTCTACCAAGCTGGATGATATACATAAACAACCGGTAGATGGGATTTTCCAAAATGCTTCATATGATGCTGACTTTGTTGGTGATCTCAATAACTTGGCACCAGAAGTGGAGGTTTCTTCCAATCCAGTCTTGCAATCACATAAAGATCATCCTACCACTCAAATTATTGGAGATCCTGGTTCTACTATCAAGACACGCAGAATGCAGCAGAAGGCCTCGTCTGATCATCATGCTCTTGTGGGCTATATTGAGGATCAAAAGCGTAATAATCATACGGACTTTCAGCACTGTTTGTTTTCTTGTTTTCTTTCACAGGTGGAACCTAGGTCTGTTTCTCATGCTCTTGAGGATCAAAGTTAGGTGGAGGCTATGCAGGAGGAAATGCAGCAATTCTTGTTTCAGAATGTTTGGGTTCTGGTTGACTTACCAGATGGAAAGACAGCTATCAATACCAAATGGATTCTGAAGAACAAGAAGGATGCACGGGGAATTGTCGTAAGGAATAAAGCTAGGCTTGTCGCACAAGGACACACTCAAATTGAGGGCATTGACTATACTGAAGTCTTTGCGCCGGTTGCCAGGATCGAGGCCATTCGTCTGTTTTTGGCCTTTGCTTCATATGTTGGCTTTACGGTGTTCTAGATGGATGTCAAGAGTGCATTTCTCTATGGCAAAATTGACGAGGAAGTGTATGTTACTCAACCTAAGGGGTTTGTAGATCCACTTCATCCCAAGAAAGTCTACAAGGTGGTCAAGGCTCTTTATGGGTTACATCAGGCTCCTAGAGCTTGGTATGAGCGTCTTTCAACTTTCTTGTTAAAGAATGGCTATAGAAGAGGTACTATTGACAAAACACTATTTCTTCGGCGAAATTCCAAGGATATTATCCTTGTTCAGGTTTATGTGGACGACATTATCTTTGGTTCTACAAGGAAGGAGTGGTGTGATGAGTTTGAACACTTGATGAAAGGCGAATTTCAGATGAGTGCAATGGGAGAACTGTCATTCTTCCTTGGTCTTCAGGTCAAGCAACAATCGGATGGGATTTTCATCAGTCAAGATAAATATGTCCATGAGATTCTTCAGAAGTTTGACATGGATCCTCTTAGACCAGCAGCAACTCCTTATGAAGTTGCTAAAATCAAACTTAAGAATGAGCCAGACCCCCCGGTAAATGTTCACATGTACAGGTCTATGATTGGCTCTCTCATGTATTTGACTGCATCACGTTCGGACATTATGTTTGCCGTAAGTGCTTGTTCTAGACACCAGGTGACTCCAACGGTTTCGAACTTAAATGCAGTGAAGAAGATTTTCAAGTATATCAAGGCTCAACCTAAATTGGGTCTATGGTATCCTAGAGAATCTCCTTTTGTTCTAAAAGCCTATAGTGATAGTGACTATGCTGGTGCTAATAATGATAGGAAGTCTACTACTGGTGGTTGTCAATTTTTGGGTCGTCGGCTTATTTCATGGCAATGTAAGAAACAGACAATCGTAGCTACTTCTTCAACAGAAGCTGAATACGTTGCTGCTGCTAGTTGTTGTGGACAAGTTTTATGGATCCAAAATCAGATGTTGGATTATGGTTTCAATTTTATGAATACCAAAATTTTTATTGACAATCAAAGCACTATTTGCATTGTGAAGAATCCTGTATTTCATCAGCGGACGAAGCATATTGAGATTCGGCATCATTTTATACGGGATGCCAATGAGAAGAAGCTGATACAGGTTCTTAAAGTTCATACGGATGACAATGTTGCTGATTTGCTGACTAAAGCTTTTGATGGTCCTCGGTTTAACCACTTGGTGGTTCATATTGGGATGGTCAATCCTTGAGGTCTAGGATTGAGGGGAGGCAAAGCCTAAGGGGAGGCTTTGTGTACATATTAGGTCAGACTAACGTATTAATAGTATGTAACAACATAGTTTCTTGGTTATGATGGTGTGTGGTGCTTATGATGGAGGATTTTTGCTCTCTTCTGGTGGATATGGCCTTACATGACTGGCTTCTGGTCCTCTTTGGTCAGCTTCTAGTTATAATTGGTTGGCTTCTGGTGGTTTAAAATCCTTCCATGTCAAGTGGTGTTTGGCTCCTGGTACTGGTCTGGCATACTGTTCATTCCTTTTGTCCTTTGTTAATCACGTTTTGCTCCTGGTCTGACCATTGTGTGCTTTGACTTTTGGTCAACGCTCCCATTCCTGGTATTTACAAGTTTGAATTCAGCATGTTAATTGGGAGTTGGTTATTATGTTAAAAAGGGCAAGTGGTTATTATGCAATTATGGTTTAATTTGAAAGGGTAACCCCCCATTAATAGGGGTCAATGAACAGTTACCACTTTCTTTATATATGGTCAACATACACCCTTGACTCACTCATTACAATTAACACACACACAAAACCGCTTCTACTCTTTACACCCTAATCCCAATCCTTCTTCCATCAATTCATCAAGATCCATGGCTGCTCTTGCTTACCAACCTGCTCACAACCGTGTTGCTTATCTGGGTGATGGTCCAAATCGTGAACATTTTGCTGACATCTTGGATTTCATTGAAGCTTCTAACTTAAGGTTTGCATTTACTGTCTGTCCCACCATATATGATAGTGTGATTCGTCAATTTTGGGTGTCTGCTAAACTTGTGAATGTGGCTGGTCGTCCACGTGCACTCCATGCTACAATAGATGGACGTGCATATGTGGTGACTGAAGCTTCTATTCGCTCTTCTCTTCATCTTCAGGATGAGGGGGGTGTTGAATCAATCCCCAATTCGGAAGTATTGGAGGGGATGGCTGCTATAGGTTATGAACATGGGGGGAAGTTTAATTTCCAGAAAAATAGGTTTTCCCCCCAATGGAAGCTTCTGGTTCACTTTTTAATCTATTGTATGAGTCCCAAGTCTGGGAGTTGGGATGCTTTCCCTACTCCTTTGGCTACTGGTCTTATTTGTTTAGCCCAGGGTAGAGTGTTTAATTTTTCTCATTATCTATTTGAGGGGATGGCTAGTAATTTGTCTACTGCTGGCTCAAGAAAGAAGTTTCTTATGTACCCTAGGTTTCTTCAGCAAATCCTTGTTTGTATTCCTCATGATAGGACTGAGCATGTGCCGTCTAAACTTACAGCTAAAGTGTATTACAATATAATGAATGGGTTTACTGGGGATTGGAGGCCCCTGACTGAAGCCATGTTGGGATTGGCTCAGGGTCCTATGGGTGAGGAAGAGGAGGCTCCTGAGTTTGTTGTGATAGATGATGACCCCATGGAGGAGGAGGCTCCTACTGTTGGTGCCACTCCTGTGGTAGAGGAGGAGCTAGTTGAGGAGGTGGTGGTTGAAAAACCATCTCCTACCAAGGCTGGTCCTTCCTCAGTTCCACAAAGGTCTCCATTTGTGGAGACTCCACCTCCTAGTCCTACCCCACACTCGACTGATATCCCGTTTGATGCTCGTTCTCCACAGGTTGACCCACATGTTGCTTCGGGCTCCAGTGATGCTTTCCCTGATCCAAGTTCTCTTGGTGGGCAGGCGGAGGAGCCTACTACACTGATATCTTTGCTTGATCTTATGCGCAGGTACCATGAGCGGATGATTTGTTTGGAAGCTGATTTAAACCAACATCGGAAGCTTACAAGGGAGTTTGTTCTTCCTCTGGCTGATCGCATCAAGGCGTTGGAGACTCAACAACGTCGTCGCAAGAAGCATGTGGTCCATTCAGATTCTGATGACGAGGGTGCGGAGACTGTTGAGGATGGCTTGACGTTGTTGGCAAAGGCTGCCTTTGCTGATAAAGTTTATGATGATTTGCCCGTTCCTCCAACGTCCTCCAATGTTCCTTCTCCTGGTTCTATTCCCCCTTCTATGGGTGGTGATTCTGATCCTGCTGATGGTTCTCATGCTGGTCCCTCTCATGATCCGAAGGGAAAAGCCCCAATGACTGATGCTCCATCTCCATCTCGCAAGCGTACTCGTCGACAGATTGAAGAGGAAAGGCTTGGTGAAGAGGCTGCTCGTCGGGTTCAGGCTGAGATTGATGAAGCGGATAGGGCTGCTGAGGAAGAGCTTCGAGAGCGCAGGCGTGCACAAATTCAGCATGATGCCATGCATTGGAGTGATGGTGAATGGATGCAAGTGTTGACTGTTCTTACTCGGGATTATGCTCAGTTTAAAGATCTATTGGGTGATGATGTTTTTTTTTTTTTGGTAACCGTGATTTCCGACTCATTGGCCGACTAATCCACGGGGTTTAAGCCCACCGCCACACAGACTCAAACCAGGTAAAGCCCTCACTTTTCATGAGGTTGGCGTGGCCACTTCAAGGTTGTTTGCACCTAGTGGGAATTGAACTTGAGACCTCACACACTTTGGAGTGATAGCCACAAATCTTTTTGCCACTAGGCCACCCTTGAGTGGTTTATTGGGTGATGACGTTGATGAACACAATTGTATTCCGCGTGCTATGGTAATGATGCGTAAGCACCAGTTGGCTCTTGCTGCAGAACTTAAGAAACAGAGAAGGAACAGACCTTTATCTCGGGCTGAGGAGCGCCAGCAGATGCAACGTTATCTGAAATTTCAGTCTGCTGCTCATTTTAATGCTCCTTGGACTTGGGCTTGGGTGCGGGCTTTGACTTTTGATGATCTCAAGGCCCTTTATGAAAATATGGTGAAGCGTCAGAGTCAACCTATTCCGGAAAGATTTATTTACCATCCTCGTGGTGTGACTGCTTCTATGCCTGCTGATTCTACTGGTCCTTCGTCTGCACCCACTCCTGGTTCTGCTGGTAGTCCTTCTGGTTTTGTTGCTACTTCTGTTGGTCCTTCTACTACACCTTTGGTTGCTCCTATGGGTTCTACTGCTGGTCCTACTACTACCATCTTTGTTACTACCACCACCACTCATGCTTCCACCACCACACCTGTTACTACCACCACCACACATGTTCCTGCAAGCAACTTTGTTGATACCACCATACCTACTGCTACTACATCTGATGTGCCATCTCCATCACCACCAGTTCTTGGAACTCCACCTAATCTTACTTCTGATGCAGCTCCTAGTGGTCCATTGGGTGGACACATTTATGAGTCTTGTTGATCCCAAACTTAGATCGATTAGCTTTGTGTATACGAGATTAGATCAAGTATAACACGTAGAGAAACCTTTGTTATATGCTTTGTGAATCTAAGTATTATGCGGAATTTAATACTTAAACAAGAACACAAGATGTAAACAAAACTTTCACTCTGATTATCAATGTTGAACTTGCTTACAATGAAAGATGTTACGAATGAAAACTTATATAAAACTTGATACTAAACATTAACCTAAAGGCCTTCTTTTATAGACTAAGAAGCCTTGTACAATAAGCTACGTATCAACTATTCTAGGTAAAGATAAACATAGAAAATACATTGTCGTTTCTATCCTTACTAGAAGTATTCTAGAACACAATAAACGTGTAGCTCACATCTTCCATCAGTGCTTGTCTTCAATCTATCAACGCTTGACTTTAACTTGTCAACGCTTGAGCTGTCAGCGCTCACTTTGTTCTTGTCAACGCTTGAGTTGTTCTTGTCAGCGTTCAAGTGATCTGGCCTTAATTTATTCCCAACAATACTCCCCTAAACTTGATATCCACTCTTATGATCAAGTTTCTGAATAATCATTAAGAACTTGGAGGAGTCTGACAAACCTTATCATATTGGTAATAAATAAATCTGATCAAATTCTTTGCCACGTCACTTGTATAATCTATCTCCAACTGGGTGTCCTTCATCTTTTCCAAAACAGCCTTGGATATGAAATACTGAGCATCCACTAGTAGATACTCAGCAAACTTTGTAGAACTCAAATGGTATACACCAACAGCTGAATATAACCTCCATTGAAGACCACTAAGGTCATCTTCAAGATCCTTCCATATTTCAGGATCTTCCTCATTTGTCCCACACATTCTTTTGAATGTGGTCCAAAGTTTTATTCCATTAGCTGAAGTTGGTGCTTCAGCCTCATACTTGGTCTCCAGCAACCTCCAAAGGTCCACCAAGTCTTCTCTATCACAACTTGCAAATAAAGATATGAGAGTGGTAAAAGTGTGTACCTCCTTGCCAAATCTTCCAATCTTCCAGAATCCACATTCATCCTCATCATAACTCACAATTGGATTCCTGGAGTCTAATGGTAACACATGCACCATATCTGAAGCTTCTAATGGGGAGAGCTTGAGGCTCTTTCTAATAACTGCTTCACTTGGATATAGTTGATTCATATCTTTTGGAAACTCAAGTGTAAATCCCTTCTTCACTGGCCTGGGAACTATCATAGCTTTCTTGATTTCCATCTCTTCTGCAAGTTGCTCCTTTCTTTCATCTGAAAGAAGTCTGAAAGTGTTTTCTTCCTGCACTTTCACCCAAATAGGATAAGCTCTATGTTCCAACTCATCAAATGTCAAAGCTTTCAACTTCTGATGTGTCCATCCAACTCCATGACATCTGAGCAACATAAAGTAGAGCTTCCTTCTATCCCTTTTCAACTCAGAGAGAATGTTGCTTGCCTTGTGCTTCAAAATCACCTTTCAATCCTTCTGAACTCTAAGAAGAATCTCCAAACCCCATATTTGATCTGAAATGGTCAAGTCTGGATTATCCATGCAGCTTTCTTCCCAAGAATTATACATCTGAACCACCTCTGGCATATCAAAGTCAATCTGCAACTTTAAATCTCTCAACTTTTCCCTAGCAAGCTCATCACCATACTCAAGTCTTTCTGGTTCAATAATCATCACACTTGAGTCTGAGCTAGCTCCATCACTTTCTTCTTCAGAAGTCACAACAAATGGTGACTTTTCCTTTTCACCTTGTTCCATCATTTGCTCAGCCAATCTTCTATCAAATTCAACTTGGGCTGCATTCTTTGGAACAATTTCTTCTACCAATAAACCCTTACCCTTATCTGATGGTGCAATAGTTGGTAAGGTAGATGGTAATACCTGAGTAGGAACATCCTTGATGATAGATGATGACTGGAATACATCACCTCCATATGCAGATCTGTCAACTCCCAAATTTCCTCTATCAGCGCCCAAAATACTTCTATCAGCGTCCAAAATTGTCTTGTCAACGCTCAAATATTTTCCCTCAGCGCCTTGTGTAACCTCTCTCAACATAGCTGTAAATGATAAATTTAGATTGGTTGGAGAGATTAAGGACGTATCAAAACCTGTTTGTTCCTTCAAAGTAGTAAGAGCTTCAGCAACATCCATTGATTGACCATCTTGACTGCTCTTATCACTCAGATTTCTTTGATCTTCCTCCCCTTTGGAAGACTCCTCCATACCTCTCCTAGCATGATCACTCTCCAAAACAACAATCCTCTCCCTCAATTGCTTGAGTTCAAGGCCTTGTGAGCTGACAATTTGTACTAAGTCTGCATTTTGCTTTTGCAAGCTAATGCAGACTGCCGTCAATTCCAAAAGAGTCATTGGTTCCAGTCTGCCCTCTTCTAAAATGGGGATTTGACCTCCCAAGTCAGATTCATTGGGCATGGATGAGGACTTAATGATGGTAGGACTGCCTTGGCCAGCTTCTAAGCCAGAACCAATAGTCCCAGCCTCATCCAGGTCACCAACCACACTTGTGGTGGTAGTTCTCTCTGCTTCATGGCTAGGACCACCAGAGGAGAACTCTCCAGTAGTCCTTTGGCGTTTGATCAACCTATATTCAGGTGGTGTGGAAGATGGTGTGGAAGAATAGGTAGATGTGGGTTGGTTAAGGGGTGTTTGGGATTGTGATGGTTGGGTGTCAGCGTTGGAAATAGGCACATCAACGCCCACATTAGATGTGTCAGCGTCAAAGGGTTCTTGGTCAATTTGCATTTGTTCAGGTGAGGGTAAAGGTTCAGGAATGGGTTCAAGTTGTGGTTGTGGGTCAATTTGAGGTTGGGGGTCTGGTTGGGGTTGTTCTGCTGCAATAACAGCAAGCATGGCTGGGGTTAAAGGTAAGTCTCTATGAGGTGGTGAATTCATCTTGGTAAAAATAGCTTTCTTTTGTTCAGGGATTTTATAAAAATCATTGTGATCCCTTGAACAATATCTTTGATCATCAAAAATCATTTGCAGAAAACGGGGATAAGCTAAAGTCATTTTTGTCCCCTTGTTTTTACACATCCCTTCAAAAATCATTTTAGAATAGTTATATTTTTGCCCTGTTGCAATACACACAATAGCAGTTGCAATGGATCTATTGATCTCATTGTGTGCAGTACATTTGGGACTCAAACATTGAAGGAGAATGTGAATGAGGTACTTCCAGGCTGGGGGAAATTCCTGCTTATGGTACTTATTAAGAGTATCTTCATCAGGAATTGGATATCCCAAAGCCCTAAGCCCTTGTTCTATTTCAGTTATGGGAAGAATGGTTATACCATCAGCATCATCAAGATGCAAGGCCTGGCGTACCAAGGCCTCAATAACCACCCAAGATCTCCCATGAACAATAGAAGTTAATGTGGTCACTCCATTAACTGTTGAGGAACTAACAGTGTTCCAAAACTGTTTAATGTGTGTGACTGGAATGAGTGGTGCATGAGAAAGAGCATACCTTAAAGGGGATGCGTTCAAATACGCCACCATTTGTGTGTATTGAGGGAACAAAGTATTATCAGCAACAAGATAAGCAATCATGTTGTGTTGAGACTTGAACCCCAAATCTAATTCTGCTGAGTTAAATCTTGGTGCCATTGATGAAAGCTGTTAATTTGAAGTGTAGAAGATGAAGGTTGATAAGAGAAAAGTGTTAGACAAGAATTATAGATACCCTGTTTAAAAATAGGAGCCAAATTTATAGGAGATAAACAATGCATGTGATTGGCCCAAAAATAGGCAAAGATTTTCAAAAACTAATCATGAAAATATTGAAAAAGTTATAAGTTATCTCATGCATTTAATGAAAGTAACAACTCCTAAAATTACGGCTTGAAAATATGTCAAAAAGTAACAACTGGGTAGGTCCCATTGAGTGTCAGCGGTCAAATATAACCCATCAACGCCCAACGGCTATAATCTTGTCAACGTTCGCCTAAGGCCATGTTAGCGTCCAATTTGGTCACAACAACGCTTGGAAAAATCTTGTCAGCGTCCAAAAATAAAACTGTTTTAAAAAGTGAAAAATGACCTTAACAAGTAATTTATCCTAGAGAAGATAACCAAAAGCTGATAATTATCATAGGGCGGCAAGCACTGTCCAGTTATGCACACTTGCATAAGCAAGATAGACATAACAGTCCTCTAGTGTCCCTTGCTAACCAAAATTCTTAACAACCAAGTTACCTTATAAAATCCTTGTTACTCCCAGGTAAATCCCATATCAAAATGATTCCCAAGTCTCCCAACAGACCACAACCAATTCTAGGCCAAAAATGTCTTGGCAGCATGCAAAGTTGATATACTATGCATGCTACAGTGCCTCATGGTTTAGTAAAACTAACCCATACTCACCTGTGGACACAATCTAGAATTATGATAAGAGTATCATATGGATACCCAAAAATCCTAAAGGTTCCTAAAACCTCCCCTTAAACAAAGATACAAAGAGTTTGCTAAAAACATGCATGAACATAAAAAAATTTATGTCAAGATAGGAATGAAACATTCCAACCATCATCCATAAATAAAAACTTGTCCAAATGCTTCTCCTTTGATCCATAAGCAACTCTGTATCCAATGGTATACTGCTAACACCATCTGCACATTTAGATTGAAAACCACAAAACTAACATTGTTGCTGACAACGCCCCGATAACACATAACAGCGTTGAAGGAAGCTTTGTCAGCGTTAGACAATTATATTGCTGACAACGTTGCAAAAACACTTATCAGTGTTCAAACAACCTTTGTCAGTGTTAGAAAAATATAGTGGAAAATCTAAATTATCAATAAGACCAATAATAATAATGCATCATCCTGTACATACTTTTACAAAAAGAATCCAAAACACATATTAAGTGAGATTAACCATTCCAATACTTGTTACCAAGTACTGAAATCTTCCAGTATCAAAAGGTTTAGTTAGTAAATCTGACACATTTTCCTCAGTGTCAACCCTATCTGGTTGTATTAAACCTTTCTCAAAGCAATCTCTTATAAAATGGTGTCTAATTTCTATGTGTTTAGTTTTAGAATGATGTACAGGATTCTTAATGATGCATAAAGTACTATTATTGTCAACAAATATCTTAGTATGCATGAAATTATACCCATAATCTAACAGCTGGTTCTGAATCCACAACACTTGACCACAACATGCTGCTGCAGCCACATACTCTGCTTCAGTTGTAGAGTTAGCCACCACTGTTTGTTTCTTGCATTGCCAAGATATTAATCTGCTCCCAAGAAATTGACATCCACCAGTTGTGGATTTCCTATCAAACTTGTCACCTCCATAATCACTATCTGAATATGCAATCAGCTCCAATGGTGAATCCTTTGGGTACCACAAACCAAGATTAGGGAAACATCTTAGGTACCTAAAGATCCTCTTCACAACATAAAGGTGACATTCTTTGGGAGTCACTTGATGGCGTGCACATGCACACACAGCAAACATGATATCAGGTCTGGAGGCAGTAAGATACATCAAGGATCCAATCATGGATCTATAATGCCTGACATCAACATCTTTCCCATCTCCAATCTTTCCCCAAGGGTGTTCTCTATCCATAGGAGTAGTAGCCCTCTTTTCATGTGGAGAAAAGCCAAACTTCTTCAAGATCTCAGCAACATATTTGTCCTGGGAGATGAAGATACCATCTTCTTTCTGCTGAACTTGTAAACCAAGAAAGAAGTTCATCTCCCCCATAGCACTCATCTTGAATTTGTCTGTCATAAGCTTGGAGAAATCCTCACTCATCTTTGGATCAGTAGACCCAAAAATGATATCATCAACATAGACCTGCACAAGCAACACATCTTTGCCTTTCTTCTTTGTAAATAGTGTCTGATCTATGGTGCCCCTCTTGAATCCATTGTCCACCAAATATGTAGACAAAGTACCATACCATGCTCTAGGGGCTTGATGAAGGCCATACATAGCCTTTTTGACTCTATACACTTTATCTGGATGCTCTGGATCCTCAAAACCAGGAGGTTGCATGACATAAACTTCCTCAACAATGGTGCCATACAAGAATGCACTCTTCACATCCATTTGATAGACTGTGAAGCCCATGCAAGATGCATAGGCTAGAAAAATCCTAATAGCTTCAATCCTTGCAACTGGTGCAAAGACTTCCTCATAGTCTATCCCCTCCTCTTGTGTATAACCCTGAGCCACTAACCTTGCCTTGTTTCTGACTACAATACCTCTTTCATCTCTTTTGTTCCTGAGAACCCATCTTGTCCCTATAGGTCTGACATATCTAGGACAATCAACCAGCTCCCAAACATCCTGAATAGCAAATTGGTGAAGCTCATCCTGCATTGCTTCTACCCAACTTGGTTCTTTGAGAGCATCAAATATCTTCTTGGGTTCTTCTTGTGACAGAAAACATGCAAACAAACATGCTTGCACAAGAGGGGTATCAACCTTCTTGTGTATATTGGCAATAAATCCACCAAGTCCTTGATGGGATCTTCTTGTCTGAACTGGAGTCATAACATCACCAATGATCTGAGATGGGGGGTGATTCTTCAATGTGGAAGTGAGAACTCCTCCTTCAAAAAGTTTGGTGTCCTCAACTTCACGCTCCATGTTGCCAATATCTTCTTCATCAGACTCTCTTTGAGCAACAGGAATCTCTTCATGAACATTGGAAGGGCCTCCTTGTTCAAAAGTGGAAGAGAAAAGATGCCCATAAGTGTTGTCAACGTTTGAATCTTGGTTGTCAGCGTCTGGACTAACAGCGCTTGAAATGTTGTTGTCAACGTCTGAATTGGTCTTGTCAGCGCTAGATTTGCCTTTGTCAGCGCCTGAAGAACCATGCATGTTTGTATCTGGTGGTATTTGGAAACCACCATTAGCTTGTCCAGCAGCAGCAGCAGCAGCAAAAGCATCAGTCCAAATGGGAATTGTGACATATTCAAATGTAGAAGATGCCTTTTCTGCTTGTGATCTAACCCTCTCATCAACCTGTGTACCTGAAACATGAACAACTTGCTCCTCCACAACATTTGAAGTTACCTTCACAATGTCTAGATTTGTGACAGGCATATAATTTAAAGTTTAGATAAGGGTTCCAAATCAAACAACCAATTAGGACCACTTTCAGGATCACTAGGTTTATTCTCTAAGAACCTAACATGTACTCTTTCAACAATACATTTGTCCTCCTTAAGATAAACCCTATAATCCTTGCTCTGCACTGAATACCCCATGAAGTAACCTTCATCACCTTTTGCACTAAATTTCCCTAAGGCATCACTAGTGTCTAAGACTACTACATGACATCCAAAAGGTCTGAGAAAACCAATATTAGGTTTTCTTCCCCAAAGTAACTCATAAGGTGTTTTGTTCTGAATTTTGTTAACCAATGCTCTATTTTGCACATAGCATGCTGTATTAACAGCTTCAGCCCAAAAGGCTATGGGAAAGTGAGCATCAGCCAACATTGTTCTGGCTGCTTCAATTAGGGTTCTATTTTTCCTTTCAGCAACCCCATTTTGTTGTGGGGTTCTAGCAATACTGAATTGCCTAGTAATTCCCTTCCTGGCACAAAAATAATCTAGCTTCTTGTTCCTAAACTCTCCACCATTATCACTCCTAAGCATCTTAACCTCATTGCCAGACCTTTTCTCAATTTGAGTGATAAATTCAATAAGAACATCAGCTGTGTCACTCTTCATAGCTAGAAAGAATGTCCAAGTAAACCTAGAAAAGTCATCAGTGACAACAAAACAATATGACTTTCCATTCAAACTTTCTATATTTGTTGGACCAAAGAGGTCCATGTGTAGCATGTGAAGAGGTCTAGAACTAGTATGCACCTGTTTGGACTTAAATGAGACCTTGTGCTGCTTGCCTTTAAGACATGCAACACAAGAGTGGTCATTGTGGAAAGCCTTCTCAGGCAAACCATCAACTAAACCAAGCCTCACAAGTCTATTTATATTTTTAAAATTTATGTGCCCTAGTCTCCTGTGCCACAAATTACTTTCATCTACTGAGGCCTTAGCATAAAAACAAGACATATTTTCATTCACTTTAATCCCATTTAAATTCACATTATATATGTCCTTATGCCTAGGTGTCCTATACTCAATGTACTTCTCATCAGGGATCTTAAAATCCTTGCTTAACACCAAACACTCAGTATCAGTGAAAAGAACCTTATTTTTGTTATCACACACTTGTGATACACTAAACAGATTATAATCCAGTTCTTTTACCAGGAAGACATTCTCAAAACGTAGATTATTGGTGAGAATGGTTCCTTTGCCTGTGATGGTGCCGTAGCCCCCTCCAAAGTATACCTTATCACCATCTTTAATAGGAGAGAAGTTCGTCAGATAATCTTCCTTTCCTGTCATGTGCCTTGAGCATCCACTATCCCAATATCCATAATCATTGATCTGCTTTTGAATGCCCTGCACATAAAGAAAACAAATTAGTTTTCTTTGGGAACCCAAGTCTCAGAAGACTTGGATTCATCTTGTTGTTCAATAAGAACAAACTTAGTTCTCACAACAACCCCATTCTCATCCCTTTTAGGATGAAAAACCCAGTTAACCCCAATTGGTTTTGTAATGACTTATGAAATGTAATTAAACCTGTTGCAAGTCATTGAAATTCCATTATTATTAGGGTTTTGATCTTTCTTGGGTCTCCATGTTAAGCTTGAAGAAGCTTTAGACCCCTTACCTTGTGGTTGCAAATACTTAGGTCTGGTCACGTTTCTGTCAGTGTTGGATTTTGTCCTGTCAACGCTGAAATTACCCTTGTCAGCGTTGAACCTAGGGTTTGCTACAGGAACCCATTGCCTATTTGACCAGGTATTTGTCTTTTGAAAAGGTCTTTGTCCATGAGTGTTAGACCTTCTAGAGAAGAATGGGGCAGGTCTAATAACTTGTGGACTTTGCTGCACACAAGGTTTGGGTCTGACAACGTTTGACTTCCTAACAACGTTGACTTTCTTCCTATCAGCGCTGAAATTGTTCCTATCAGCGCTGGCTTTGGGAGCGTTGACACACTTGTATGCCAAATGTGAAAAGCTACCACAAGTATAACAGGCTTTCTTAGACACACTCTTAGGTCTAGAAGCAAAGAAACCTGTTCCATGATTGTTAACTTGGCTCTTGGGTGACCTATTATTTCTATACATCTCTGCATATTTAATGGTAGGTCTTCTAACAGTGTTTGAGCCTAGGTCAACAGCTTCACCAGTAACTGGGTGAGTAACCTTAATGGGTGGTGATTCATTGGGACTTTCACATAGCAAACCTCCCTTAACAAATAAAGTAGGGTTAGCTTTCTTCCACTCATTTAGGTCAGTCAGTTTTTGTTGATACTCTTCTACTGGAGTGACAACTCTTGGTGGAGGAGAGAATTCCTCTTCTTGGCATTCTGGTATACCAGTCCAAGATAAATCCTTTCTAAGGACACCATAAAAGTCACCAGCTGGTGGTGGAACCAGAGAGTAATCATTCATCCCAATCCCAGTCATATCCTTGGGATCCCTTTGTTTAGCTACACAGTCTCCTAGGGCTTGGGTGGCTCTATCAATTCTTTGAATCTTGAGGTCAACATTATCTTTATTCTTAATGGCCTCATCTAACTTAGCCTGTAGGTCTTTATTGACCTTTGACATGATATTTCTAATATCCATACTACCCTCTAGCTCATGTTTTAAGATATTTATCTTATCTTTTAAATCAAGTTCCATTTTCTTGTATTCAGAAACGGTTTTCTCAGTTTCAGAAAGAGCTAGTTGGTAATTGGATAATTTACACCTTTCAGTGCTCATATCCTCTTTTAGTTTTAACACCTCTTTATTAAGTCTGTCAGTGTTTAACCTACAACCTTTGCTACAAAAAGCATCATCATATACCTCATTATCAGATGAAGAGGAGGAGTGTGCCATGAGAGCATATTCAACATGCTCTTCTTCTTCAATATCAGCAATCAAAGCTTTGTCCTCTTCAGCATCCTTAGCCAGATAGCTCCAATCCCATCCAGTACCATCAATTCCTTGAACTGCAACCATGGCTTTGGAGTCTTGAGCTTTAACAACCTGACTTGAGGGTTTACCAGCATCAGATCTTCTAGGAGATCTGCATTCCCTCATGAAGTGCCCCATGCGATGACAGTTGTAGCACTCAACTTTGGATTTATCAAATCCAGCAGTGTCTTTAGCATTGAAGGTCATCTTCTTCTTGAACCTTCTATTCCACCTATTTGCTCTTATACTAGCAAGAGCCATGTTCCACTTGATGTCCATCTCTTCCAAGTGTTCATCACTTATCTACTCAAGGTCCTCATATGTAATCACTGAACCATTGGGAAAAGAAGCAATGTAAGCACACACAGTATCCAAATCCAAACCAGCAGGTTTAACTCTTGGGCAGTCATTCATGAATGTGTCAGCGTCTGGAAAAGAGACGTTGACAGGACTTGTTCCAGCGCTGACAAATGATGATCCAGTAACTGGATGCATAAAAGAGTCCTTCTGATTGAATTGACCTTCACTATGAGAGAAGAAGGCCATGTTGCTGGTGCTAGCTTTGCTTCCATGTGTTGAAAGAGTTTCATCTTCCAACAGTCTTAGTTTGTTGTAGATGTCATCAAACGAGGAGCTCTTGTGAGTATTATTGGCAAGAATAGATCTTGCCTCAATCTTCCATGCCTCACCAAGACTTTTCATAAAAGTAGCATTGGTGTCAACATCACCAACTTGTGTCCCCATGAAGGACAACTTGCTTGTGATGTCAAGCAATCTGCTTCTCACACTACTCAGTTTCTCATTAGGCTGAGCTTTGAAGACAGCATAATCATGCAGAAGTTGCTTTTTCTTTTCTTCCTTAGTGTCTGCATTACCACCATATGCAACTTCAATTGCTTCCCAAAGATCCTTAGCAGATTCATAGATTCTATATTTGTGCTGATTTTCTTGTCCCAAAGAGACTTTCAGAATATTTAGGGCTTTCATGTCAGCCCTTTTCTTTGCAATATCTTCAGCACTTACAGCTCTACCATCTCCAGGTTTTTCTTTCTTATCTTCATCAGGACATCCTTCAACAGCTGATCTTGCCGTAATGGCATCCTGAAACTTTTGAGCCTTATTGAATGAGTTTCCATATTCAATAATCTCCCAGAGTGTGTAATCAAAGATCCCTAGATATTGTTCAAAGTTGAACCTCCATAAGTCAAAGTTGGTTGCATCAAGCATGGGAATCTTGATGTTTGGTAATGGTGAGGAGGAAGAAGTGATGTTTGCTTCAGACATGATGTTGTTAGGGTTTTGAGAAAATTAGGGTTTTGGTGTTCGTATATCGTTCTGGTGTTCTTCAAAGATCAAAAGTTCCTCAACAAGCTCTGATACCACTTGTTGATCCCAAACTTAGATCGATTAGCTTTGTGTATACGAGATTAGATCAAGTATAACACGTAGAGAAACCTTTGTTATATGCTTTGTGAATCTAAGTATTATGCGGAATTTAATACTTAAACAAGAACACAAGATGTAAACAAAACTTTCACTCTGATTATCAATGTTGAACTTGCTTACAATGAAAGATGTTTACGAATGAAAACTTATATAAAACTTGATACTAAACATTAACCTAAAGGCCTTCTTTTATAGACTAAGAAGCCTTGTACAATAAGCTACGTATCAACTATTCTAGGTAAAGATAAACATAGAAAATACATTGTCGTTTCTATCCTTACTAGAAGTATTCTAGAACACAATAAACGTGTAGCTCACATCTTCCATCAGTGCTTGTCTTCAATCTATCAACGCTTGACTTTAACTTGTCAACGCTTGAGCTGTCAGCGCTCACTTTGTTCTTGTCAACGCTTGAGTTGTTCTTGTCAGCGTTCAAGTGATCTGGCCTTAATTTATTCCCAACAAGTCTACTTCTACTGCTTCCCCTGCTACTGCTGAGGTTAAGGTAAAGGTTGAATCAACACCTTCTGCTCCCACACCTAGACGTTCCATTCGCCAGAAACAAGCTCGTCGTGTTCGCCGTGGTAAGACAGTTCCTTTTGAGAAGCGTGATCCTGAGAATTTAATTGATGCAGCTTCAGACAGCGATTCTGACTTGCCCTTGGGCAATGGGAACATTACTGGTTATACGGTTGAGCAGTCTACAACACTTCCTGGTGGTGTGTCCCATCGGATTACTTTGAGTGATGGGTCTGTGCGATTGGCAACGAGTTTGCAGGGTGTATTGTCTTGGGCTGACCGTATGGATCTTATGGCGTTGTATGGACTTGTTGATTCTAGTATGCCGTTTGACCCAATGGATGTGTCTTCCTGGCCTGGTCTGCGTATCTGGGCTGATCTCAAGCTGATGTTGGATCCTCCTCCAAATGCTCCTGTTTCGGGCATATGGAAGGATCAAATGCAATGGGAGATTCTGCGCTGGAAGCTTTATGCTGGATGTGGAGTTCATATGTTGGAATTAGAATCTAGTCATATGGTGTTTATGCTGACGGATGTGGAGTATCCTTTGACTATTTCTTCGATGGAGGCGATGTTAGCGAGTCACTTGCAAATTTCTACTGCTCCATCTGCAAATGAGTCCTCTATGGCTACGGCATTGGTAGAAGGTATTCAGGCGCGGTTGCTAGCAGATAAGAAGGCTGCTTCTGGTATGTAAGGTGATTGGGTTGTAAGTGTTTATACTTTGTATTTTTGTTCATTTGTTCTTATTTTTATTCTTTTCACCAGTATGTACAGTGATTGGTGAACTTCATTCTTTATAGTTAAAAAAAAAAACATAACACATTTCATAAAAAAAAAATATTTACTTTTTATATAATATCTGCTTATACTTTAAACACAGTTTAGATTTTATACTTGTACATAATATCCCTTGGCTGCTTCACAATGTGGTTCCTGATTTGAGCTTGTCCTGGTACTTGGTTTCACTTGGTGTTGGACGTGGTCCACACCACAAATGGTTCTCAACTTACCATGTCTAATCGACAAGAAAAAGTTGATTCACCTTGAGGGTACGGCTCCTGGTGCGATTCTCAAATCCGTTGATGGTTGCCAGGTTACCCAAAACTAGATGGTTTTCACTTGCCATAGTCTTGGACTGAAAAGTGGCTAATCCAAGGGGGTACGGCTCTTGGTAAAGATCTTATCAAATCCGTTGATAGCTGTAATAGCTTGCTTAAAGCTATAGGGTGTTCAACTCACCGATGCTTCATTGCTAAGAGTTGGCGAGTCCAGAGGGGTACGGCTTCTGGTAAAGACGCATCAAATCCGTTGACGGCTGTGATGGTTTGCCTAAAATCATCAGGGTACTCCCACTCACCATTGATTCACGTTCTAAGAGTTGGGCTGGGTTCTCGTCTCCAAGGGTGATACTTATTCCACCAGAATGACTAGCTAGCCCAAGAGTGAGCAGCTACTTGGTAAAGGCTCATCAAATCTGCTCATGTTGCTGGAAAGATTCAACACGATGCTGACTTGTTACAAGCTTTGGAGAAGCTTCTAGTGTTTTATGTTGCGGCAGTTACTCTGATTCTTATCTTGTTGATGCTGCTATTTGTTTTGCTGATACAATCCTCGGGCTTTCTTTGCACGTTTTCCAGGAAACTTGAACTCAACAGGACAAATTCAAGTTTAGGGGAGGATTGTTAGGACCATTGTAATAGTTATATGTAATAGGTAGACTAGGAGGTATGTAGTTCCTCCTGGTCCTAGTCGTAGTAGGAGCAAGTCCTGCTCCTGGTTCTAGTCGAAGTCAAACTTTATTATTTACTTAATATTCTGTTAGGATATGCATGAGATATGTTAGGAAAGGATATGCATATCAGTTTTACACGTTTTCTTTAATGATGTATTAGGGTTTCCTTGTAGTATAAAAGGAACCTTAGGCAGAAGGGTTAGACACACCTTCACCAAACGTAGTTCTAGTCATTATCAATATTAGAAATCCTTAGAAAGGATCAAGTCTTTATAGTTATTCTGTTCTTCTTAATTATATTTATATTCTACATTCATATTGTGTATAGAGTCTCTCTGTGATTTGACTTGTGATTACAGAAGTCATTCACCGGTCCTGACAGGCTGCAAGATCTACATCTGGTAGACCCAACACAAAGGATATACAAAAACTCAACTATCAAAATGGCGCCGCTGCCGGGGAGGTGTTTTTAGTGTGCCATTATTAGTATCGTGTTTTTGTGAGTGGTGCGTTTTTGCTTTTCACATTTTGAAAAGCGTGAATATCGTACATACTCATTTTTGTTATTTTTCCTTATTATATTATAGTATCCAAATAAATTGTGTTTAGTTTTCCTAAATTAAACACACAACATCATTTTACTATATTGTAGATATATTGGTTTTCGTTTTTATTGTGAATATTATTAATATATTGTACTTACGTAGAACAATAAAAATACAAGTACTCCAAATACGTGAGAAATCACAACCTTGATTCGGGATTTCATCACTCGATCATTGTATTCGAATCTCAAACAAAAGTTAAAGGCAAATAGATAAATACTTTCGTGAGGCTTGATTTCAATTAACACAAACTATAAGGTGGGTATAAGGCGGTTGTATTTCACGACCTAAGGGAAAAAGGCTCTTAAGTGCTTAGCGCCGCCTCGTTTCCCCCGCTTGCTTGTGCGTGATTTGAGGAAAAGGGCTAATCGAGGGTTTGCCAACCAAAGTATTATCTACGTATATATATATTTGCTTGTTTTCAAGATTAAACCCTCTTGAACGTTTTGGTGTTCCACCAACGTTCTAAAGTCATCTAAAGCGTTCACTCCACGTGATCGTTTTCATTCCTTGAGGGTCCTTTAATCGAGAAAGTCGATTCGAGGAGAGATTTGTAGATTTGAGTCTACGTAATACAACAAAAATCCAAAAAAATTAAAAAATCAAAAATCAAAAATATTCTTCTTACCCTTATCCATTAATTCTACTTCTAACCCTCTAGTGTTTAATTCTCGTAACACCGTTCTCGTTGCATCATGTCGAATCATGGTGGTTATTACTCGTGTCCATATTGTGGAGGCCCGCCCGATGGTGCCAATTGTTTTTATTGTGAGGTTATTGGAGGTTTAGGGGGTTATCTTTATAACTCTGCTCCACGTGATCTTGGTAACAATTTTCAATCTTACGACCAAGGTCACCCATCGTCTTCGTTTTATTCGTCATATGATCCGTCTTTTAATTGCAATAATGAGTCTTTTCATAATGCCTTTAATGATTTTGTGAGACGAAATAATGAGAAATTAACGATGGTGGAAGAACAAATGATTAGCCTTAAGGAAACTTGTAATAAACGAATGGAAACCCAAAGGGACACTTTCAAAAAAATGGAAAACGATTATGACACCCTAATTGAAGAGAAACAACGTGTGTATGATCAAAATGAAGAGATGTGGAAAGGATATGTGGATAACATTAAGGAAAGTCATGCTATTGAAAGAGAAAATTATGATAGAGAGAGAGATAAAATTCTTTTAATGTTCGAGGGCTTAGTGGAAAAATTTAATTCTTTATCTAATAACACCAATCCTAATTTCGAGGGAGAGGTTAAAGCTTTATCTACTCCTAAGACTCGTACATCTCGCATTGATCCATATCTCTCGAATTTTAGAGTCGTGCAACCTTCATCGTCTTGCAAAACCGTAGAGGAAACAAAAACGTCATCCAACGAAGTTTTGAAAAATGTTTTTGAAAGTAAACCAAAGGAAAAACTCGTAGGATACTTGGGATTATTAAATCTTGTACCTTCTAAACCTAATTTTTCTAATGAGGATGAAATTATTGAGGATTTTCTAAATCAATATACACTTAATTTTGACGAAGAAATTCCATTAAATGATTTTAAAAAAGAAAAATGTGAAAAGGTTTTAAAGGAAATCGTTGAACCCTCGTGTTTACAAGATGAACGAAAATTAATTCTGAAGGGACGTGTTAGTAGTTTTGCTAAAATGTTTGAAAATCCACGTTCGATCCCTTCGAAGGACAAAGTTGAAACCGTCAAGGCAAAATCGTCACGAGACGAGCCTTTTACTCATAATCCCACACCGTGTGAGATTTTGGATTTATCATGTGAGAAGTCCGCCGATGGCCTTGCTCACATCGATACGTTTTTTGATATCGAGGTCGAAACGACAAAGGCAAAATCTTCAATCGAAGAGCCTTCTTTTCCTAGTTTCGCGACGGTTGGAACTAGCAACTCGATTATCAACGATTTTATTGCTCGACCTCTTCCACGAGGAAGAGAAGACGTTTTTGATCCCGATGGCGACTTTTCCGAGATCAAACGTATTCTTGATGATCCGCCTTCGATTTTTGAGTTTGATGAGGACCGTTGCGTTAGCCCGGAGGGGGATGTTTTGTTAATCGATTCACGTTTTAAAAATTCAAATCCTCCTCCCGCCTTCAAGATAAATGTGGAAATTTTAAGTGTGCCTAGAATTATTTTAGAAACACCAAATATTTTCAATTTAATCAACTTGGGTTTTCGTAACAAAGAGCTAAAAAATGAAAAAGGAAAAGATTTTACAATTGATTTGAAATTTTTTCCAATGCTAACTCCGTCATCACCTTGCTTAATTGAGCTAGCTACAAACGCGTCTACTTCTTTTGACGACGTTTTGTATGGATCTAGTATGGGGGAAGCCCCATTTGTTCCCTCACACTTCTCCACCGAGGACGAGATTTTTGACCCCGGTATCACGTTTAAGATAAAATCTTGGTCTTTTACCGAAGTAGTCACTAGAAATCCTTTCTACACTTACGTGCTAGTTTACCTCGAGTAACTCGATTTTTATGCCCAACCATTGTCCCACCCTTCTCTTCTCATTCTATTTTCTTGTGTCCCTTTGGGACGTTGTTACTTGAAGTCGTGTTGTTTCGTTTATCATCCGAAAACGAAGACACGATCTTTGATCCCGGTATAGAGGTTTTGCCTTTATACACGGTTGCTTTTGGGCCTTGATTACATGTAACTCCCACCAAAAATGACCGAACCAAGGATATCCCTAAATGATCACATTTATGGGGATTCGAGTCGAGCTTTTGACTTGGTTATCAAAAACAAGGTGCCTCGTGGGGGAGACCCATGCTTATCCATGTACATATTATTGCTTTCTTAGTTAACGTAACGAGGGGACTTGTGCTCTTCCAACCTTTGTTTCGTGGTTGTTTGTGATTGTGATCTATTAGGTTCATCGTCATCATTGAAGCCTCTCGTGTTCGTTTTATGGATCACTCGAGCTTCGATCGTTGCCTTTGGAGATTCCGATATCCGATGATATCCTTTTATGTTCTAACGTTTATCTTATTAGCATAATTCATAAACGGCTTTTAGGTTATTCGTATTACCCTTTCCATGCTAGATTAGGCATTCGACTACGTCTCTAGTATGGGGGTGTTTGCACCCCTAGACTCGAAACATTGAGGACAATGTTTAACTTTAGTATGGGAGGGTGAATAGATACTTGCCTTGCCAAACCTTCATGCAATCCAATATTCATCTTTTTGCTATCGTTTTGTTGTAAATAAGGCTAAAAATGGCCAAATTTTAAAATTTTTCTAGTTTTTCATAAGTGTTTAAGACACGAATGTATGTTTTCCGATGGTGAGAATAAGAGTAATTTTTGACTCGACCGTGCGTGTTGAGCACTTAGCTTCGATTCCTTAACTTTTTAGGCTAAGTCTCTTAAATGAGGACGAGAAATGATAGAGTTATTTATAAGTCTCGTAATCGTCACGATCTTATGTGTAGTAATTATTAGCTTATTCTCCCAACGCTTTTGCATAATAAATTGTTAATAAATATTGATTTGACGGTTTAGTCACTATTGTTGGTTTCTAATTTGTTTTGGTAGCTTCCATGTAATTAAATTGGGAAAACATTAAGGTATCGCCAACGTCACGGTTTTGAAGTATTGGCACCCGAATAATCGAAAGCTTCACCTAATAATAAGATTTCAAGTGCTCACCTAAATTAAGCAAAAATTTGAAGCTCACAAGGCCGAAAAATCTATGTAAAATTGAAAGTGAATCAAGCCTTAATCTTTGAAGCTTTAAAGATCCAAAATTCGCTTTAGCGTGAGGATATACGTCTTTGGCTAATAAAACCACCGATGAGGCGGATAATAAAAGGCAAGGCAAGACCGAAGTCATAATAAAAGCTTCATGGCGAAGTTGAATAAAAGATGGAGGTAAACCAAAGATAATAAGGCCCTTCCGTTAGGGGGCATATGAAAGTCTTGGTAATAAGTCTCATGTTCAAAACCGTTATAAAACCGTGTTTATCGATCCTTCTTGTTGACTTAATTTTTTGACATCGTTGTCTATTAGGATGAATTATTAATTTAATGATTTTGGTTACACCGTTAAGTTTCTATTTTTAGACTTAATCTCTATTCACGCATAAGTCAATAATGTATCCTCGTGATCATTAAGGCAAAAATAAAATATAACAGATACCAAGTAGGAATAAGGGAGTTTAGGTTCGTAATTAACACTCATGAGATATGATCGTGTTGCTAACTTATAATAACAATGATCTCGTTACACGCTTAGCATGGACTCGAGTGAAAATCGAGGATGACGAACTTATCTCTATGAGGCATTCACGTGTTCTTATTCTTTGACCCTAAAAGTCACTTAATCGTGATGAAAACATTACATTATGTCTAAAACACATGTAGAAGTTTATTTAAATTTATGTCCTCAATAAATGTTATCATAAAATGAATTTTGGAAGTGCTATGATACTTTATTCTAGCATTGCGTGAGGGCATGGCAATGGTTTAGTATGGGGGAGTGATGAGACTGCAATTATACATAGTCTCATCGTCCAAATCGGGCTTAAAACGCTTAAAATATCATCAAAATACCCCTATATATGCTTGTATTTGTGTCTTGTGTATTTTAGGTGCGGATATCGTGAAATCAAAAAATGATCACAAGAATGAAGCAATAACGAACACGAGAAATGAAGTCGCACAAAGAACCGGGCCCAAGTTTGGAATTTACAAAAATGCCCTTGAAGTTTTGAAGAATGTCAAGTTTGGTCCCTCATCTTTGAAGATTTGGCAAAGAAAGACCTTGAAGAAATCATCATTTGGCAAGAAAGGTCCTCAATGTTTGAAGATATTACATAAACAGCCCTTGGATAATGCATTAATTGCAAAATTAGTCCTTATTTAAGGTTTGAAACTAAGAAGGGCCAAATTCAGCAACATGGGCAAACTTATTTACAAAGGGATTGAGTTTTTGGCTGAATTAATTCAAAGTGAACAAAACAAGGAAGATTAGGGGCCATAGTTGCCCAGACAATATACTACCACCAACCATTCATCATATGACACCTCACCAAACCTTGCCCAGTCACCCACCCACGTCACCCCACTTAAACCGTTTTTAAAACGTATTAAATAAAACTAAAAAGGGTGGGAAACACTTTTGTTTCCCCTAATCTAAATCAAAACCCACTGCTCATCACCCTCTTAATCCAAAAACCCTAATCCCATTCACCACTCAAACCAAAGGGGTTTCTCCCCATCTTTTCCAGATTAATAATTGAACACTCCCTAAACAAAACCCACAACCCAGAATCTTCACCCCGTGACTCAAATGGGCCCCCCATCCTTCCCCTGCTTCACTATTTTGGGCAAAAACCGAATCTTCATACCAATCCACGTCCCATATGAATTTCTTGTTCCCAAAGGCTTCAAAACACGGCTAAGATCAATTCCTCCAGCTGACATATCACATGGGATACATTTGACCAAGAAATCAGTCAAGATCCAAGGGCAGAAGTGGAATTTCTCAAAATTAGGGTTTAGGGCTTTAGAATATTTTATTCATGTATTCTAGTATCTTCTAAGTAGTATATAATGGGTGTCATGTACCCATTATACTTGTTCCAGATTTTTGCTATAATTTTGTAATTCTTTTTATTTAAATGAAAATTTTGAGTTAAGTTATATCTCTTTTTTCTTTATTAAAGTTTGGTGTTAAAATTGGCATAATCTGAGTTCCAATGTGTTCTTGATTAAAAAGGTTAAAAATCAGTTTTGAGAAGGAAATTTTCTAAAAACGATTTTTTTTAAGTCATTTTGACAAAATCTTTCAAAAACTCAAACCAATGATGAAATGAAGTGAAAGTGGAAAATCATCATTGGTTATTGAGGTTTTGATAAGTTTCTGTTAAAAAGTTTCAAAGATTTTGTTTGGTTTCAAAAGGTTGAGAAGAAATCAGTTTCAAGGATTTCTTTGTTTAAGCCAAGAGTGATAAGTTGGCTTAATCAATAAGCCAGGCTTATTCACTTTGTGGATTGCTTATTCCAGTTCACTTTTCTTGTTTTTTATCTTGGCAGGAACAAATTTGGCATATTGGATGATTGTTGGTTCTTGAAATCCATCATCATCACTCTTGTCATACCAACAAGTCCTTTCCTGAAGTTGTCAGCTCAAGCCCGGGCTTGATGGAGAAGGGTAGGCTACCCTTTGTGATCCCTGGATGTAGGGTCACCAGGTAAAAGCTTTTCTTCTTCCTTTTCTATACTTGCTTGGAAGATTTTTGAGCTAGAGTGATTTTTAGGACTAGGGTTGTGGATGCTAAAACAAATGTTAAATATTGTATATTGGTTAGTTTGAAACAGGTTAGGATTGATTTGGGTGGGTTTGATGCAAGTTTGAGTAGAGTTCTTTCTTAAATTTCAATTTTCAGTTTTAAAAGGGGTGTTTGGATTCAGGTTTTATAAATGGTTTGTGAGATGCAAATGTTTTGAAAGCTGTTTAAATTCATCCATTTAAGTGGTTTCGTGTGTATTCAGTTCTTGGTGATTGGTTTGATACAATTTGGTAAGTGTTGTATGCAAAAATCTTGATAACCATTGCCAAAAATCAGCTAAGCCTATAATTGTTTATTTTTCATAGATTTTGCCATGAATTCTTGTAGGTTGTTAGTATATAGGGCAAGTTAGGTTTTGGACTTGAGTTGGGGAAGATAGTGAGTGACTTGAGTGAGTTTTGGTCCACCAAAACTCACCCAAGTGCACAACACACCAGCAAAAGCCAACAGACCCCCAAAGTCCTATATCAGTAACTTCTTAGGGGCCATTTGTGCTTGATTTTGTTTAGTAACCTTGTGTTTTTAGTTTTTTTATTGACTCCCCACAACCCAACTGGTTGTGGGGGTGCCTTTGTTTGCCCACAAAACCAAGAAACCAACAAGATCTAGGCATAAAAGTGCCCAAACCCGTTTTTTGTGAAAGCAGTGGGAACTCACTTCCCACTGCTAGTGTAAAAGTTTCCCCTGCTAAGCAAAAAGACAAAAGGGGTCACATGTCATTGTCAGTTTTCATATTTTTTGTCTTTAGTGACCAAAAATGGGAATTAGACTTTAAAACCAGTTTTGTTATTTTTTTATTTTATTTATGATTTTTCTGTTTAATTATTTTTAAGTTACTGTTCATTTGATAATTTTTAGGTTAAATAACATTTTTAATTAACTTTTTCAATTCTGTTTTTTGTCTTTTAGTGTGAAAAGTCCATATTTTTCAGTTTAAAATTTTTCATAGATTAAGAAAAATGTTTTAAGATTTTTGGTATAAAAAGTTTTCACTGTTCATCTTTTAATTATTTTTTATAATTAATTTAGTTTAATTAGGGTTTTATTTAAAATTGTTTTTGTCTTTTAGTGAAAAATTTATTATTTTTCAAACTTTTTCATTTTTCTTCTGTTTATTAGAGTAAAATAGGATTTTTAAAATTGGTAAATTATTTTTAGCATTATTTAATTATTTTTTATAATTATTTTAGTCCTAAAATAGTTTTTAGTGTTTTAAAAATAGGAAAATAGTAATTAAAATTTAGGAAAAATACTTTTTAGTTTATAAATAATATAAGTGAGTTATTTGTCCAATAAAATAATATTTTGGGCTTTTCCTTAGTTATATTTAATTTTTGGGTTTTAATTAGCATTAAAAATTAAATATTTAATTAATAAAAGGTTTTAAAATATTTTTATTGGATTTTTATCCTTATTTATATTATTTTGAACTACTTTTTCATTTTTAATTTGTTTTTAGCTTAAAATTTTTAAATTTTCACGTTTTACGTACTTACGTTCGCGTTTTACGTCTTTCGTCGTAGTTTAATTGTAATCGTAGTTCGTCTTAGTTTTTTTTTCTTTTCTCATCTAAAAACGACACTACCCCAAACATCTGATTATACTTATTAGCACATTAATCCACACACCTCCTCGAGAACGAACCCGCATTTGTTCGGTTTCGCGTTTTTTCCTAAAACGTGCGACTTAATACTTGCCCCCATTATACCTTGTTTTTCCTAAAACAAAGTATATACAAAAACTCAACTATCAATCCTTACTAACCCGTATACTTATAAATGTCCGCAGAAATGAACCTACACGGATTAATACGCCAGGGTGACCCAATGAAGGTGCCCGAAGGGTTCCGCCCTCTGAAGGAGAATGAGCTCCCCCTGCTGGAGGCGACCGCTGACCGCACCATGCCACTCGAAGAGACGTCCGAGCCCAGATCAGATGAAGGGTAGCCTATCATTGAGAAATCCTCATTAGACTTCCATAATGAAGATGGTGGAGAACTACTATTGGACGGGACCGCGACCCACAAGGAAGATGAAAATGATGTCCTCAATGAAGACACCGCTCAAGCTTCCGGGTCCGCCCCACTCACATCTAGGAAGAGAAAGACCACCAGGAGGGTGGCAAAGAAGATAGGAGATGAGGCCGGGGCCGCGAATGCTCCCCCAAAGAAGCTGAGGAAGGACCATCCGCAGTACCAAGAGGGAAGTGGTACTGCGACTGCTCAGGCCGACTCTACCCCGCACATGGAAGAGCCAATCTGGCGAGCTACCCCCGTGAGCGGCGTAGCTCCTACTGGCCCAGAACCTACAATTGATACCACGTAAGTACCCTTCGAATGTTAGTCGTGTCACTATACTTTGTGAAATATATAATGCCTAAACAAAATTTGCCATGTCAATAACAGGGGGAATCCATCGGCCGTAGCCCAAGAGGAAGAGGTAGAGAGGAATCTATCCCCCGCACCAACGAACAGACCCCCATCCCCTGCCGCGACACACGCCGAGGAGCCACACCACGAAGGGCCAAAAAATAGCCTGCGCCTAGCATGGAACCTCTCAAGTCTGACAAGGTTGGAGGCGGAATCTGAGTGCTCAGAATTCATCGAGCACATTACCCCTCCAGTCCTTGCACAAGACCTAGATGAGCTGGATCATGAATCCCTTCTGGAGTAGTTTCATGTGTCGTCTGCGCATCAAGTGACGGTGGGAGCCGCTCTAAGGCGTCGCTTGATGAAAGCCCTTGCTAATGTGAAGCGGGCAGATAAAAAGATAACTCGTCGTGAGGCCATGGTCGTGAAGAACGAGAAGACCATCACGTCCTTGCAAGCAGCACTGGTGACAGCCGAGGCTACGATGAAAGAGCAAGCTCATCATGCCGACGCCTGAGAAAAGCGCATTGCCGAGCTCGAAGCCCTTGTAGCCGCATCAAATGAGAAGGTATGCTTCTGAAGCTTTTATACATATACTTTTGCCTTGATTTTTTATTCGACCAAAGAAAAAAGTATATTATCCTTGTGATAACTCAAAGTTCTATATGCAGGTGTCTGCGGCCGAAGCTTCCACCAAGGCCGTAACCGTACAAGCCTTCAACATCGCCCAAGAGCGTGATGCGCTGAAGGATGAGCTAACACAGGTGCAGGCCAAGTTGGAAGAGCAAACTGCGACGGCGGAGGAGGAGCTGAGCAAGATGGCCACCAGTTGTGCTGAAAGACTGTGTCCTCCCATGCTATCCGCCATAGCCGGACGCCGGTGGATGATTGGGCAAGGGATGCGCCTTGCCGTAAGCAAGGCCATGGAAGCTCCGCACCTACTGCAGGCATTTGCCGGGGTCGTATCCGATGGAATCGACCGTGGTAGACATGAGGGTTTGGTCAAAGCTGCAGAACTGATAGGTAAGAATGAAGACATCATGCAGCATCCATACCATAATCCCTCAGCTGCGGACAATATGACCGCGTCGATGAATGCATTGGCGGAAATCCAGCACCCTCTCCTGGATGAGCTTGAGGCACTTAAAGACGCTCTGAACGAGGCAATAATGTCACGGCTTACTGCAGATCCCATCCCTTTGACCTTGCCCACCTATGACACCGCATCAAAAACAATGAAAGGTGAAAAGCTGCTTGTGGAAGCGTTGGATGCGACTGCGGTCAAGGCACAGGATGGGAAGGATGCTCGCGGGGAGGCCCTTCGTGCTCTGATTGAAGAAGGAAAGAAGGACATAGGGGAATTCCTACCCCCTTGTAATTTATCAGTTGTAAACATTTGTGATTTTTATTCGTCCGTGCATGTACACGGCTAAGACATATGTGAAATGACTGTCTTTTGTATGTAAGTCCGTGATAACCGCGGCCATTTTGTTATTTATTTGGAAACTTGTGTATTTTTATTTTGTTAAATACCGTATACCGATACTACATGACATGTCATGTCTTACACAAAAGGAAAAAAATACAATCAAGCCTATAATTTACTAGACATGCGACGTGCGTCTTTATTATGCAAAGCACCACGTGAGTACGGCATACGGAACTTACCACAATGTCTTGTGAGTAAGGTGTCTAGTAAGGATACATGATCCGCGCCGCTGGGGTTGCATCCCTCTTACGCGGCAAGTTGAATTAGTAGGTTCACTTAATCCTCTTACCCCGCCTGGAGGGGTATAGTACATGTACGGTGATTTGAATGAATGCATATGAATGAAACATGACATATTATAATAACAACTAAAATTCATATGACTAACAAAAAATCTAAAAAATGATTTGCACGAAACAAGCCGTGGAGCTAGCTAGGCACCACGGCATTTTATTAGAACGTTTACATTTTTTTTTGTTTGAACAAGAATGATAAGTCCTAAAAAACAAAAAAGGAACCTAAACAAAACATAAGAAGATAAACAGATAGGACGCATGGATCTTCCTTAAACCCACATATAGCGAAGTACCCATGCGGAAGCCGTAGCTTTCAAAGATAGCACCTTTTGAGATTGGAGATGTTCCATGTGCGTTCCAGGTCGCGGCCATCCATGTCACATAACTTGTACGCGCCTCGTCCCAAGGCTTCCGTGACCTCATACGGTCCTTCCCACTTAGGGCCCAGCTTTCCTGTATTCTCTGCTCGACTTGCTTCGTTAGCACGATAGACATAATCTCCCGGTCGAAAGGAAACACCTTTAACCTTGGCGTCATAATAAGCCTTCATTTTAGCGTTGGACTTAGCCTCATTAATGGCTGCTATCTCCCTTTTTTCTTCCAACAGATCTAGGTTGATTCGCAGCTGCTCGTCGTTCGTAACGACATTAACCTCCGTCGTGCGGATGGTAGGCATTCCTATTTCTGCTGGTATAACAGCTTCAGTGTCGTAGGCCAATGCAAATAGAGTATCTCCGTTGGCTATTTTGATCATAGTCCTATGCTCCCATAGGACATGTGGTAACTTATCCACCCATTTGGCACTTCGCTCATCCAGACGTGCCTTGATGCCGTTTCCCAAGCTTCTATTTGCTCGTTCCACAAGGCCATTTGTCTGCGGGTGCTTAACAGACGCGAAGCGCCGTTTGATATTCAATGATGCACACCAGTCCTTGAATGGATTATCCGCGAATTGTTTACCGTTGTCCGAGATGATTTCTCCTGGTAAGCCAAAACGACACACAATGTTCTCCCAAACAAACTTTTTAACTTGTTTGACTGTGATGGATTTGATTGCCTTGGCCTCTATCCATCGTGTGAAGTAGTCCATTGCGACAATCAAGAACTTAACTCCCCCCGCAGCTACAGGAAATGGTCCTGCGATGTCAATTCCCCACTTATAGAATGGCCATGGCGATGTAATAGGTGTAAGCTCCTGCTGCGGATGTCGCGGCACTGGTCTATGCACTTGGCAATCACTACATTTGCGAATCATGTCGCGCGCATCCCTGTGCATGGTAGGCCAATAATATCCTGTTCGTAAGGCTCGAGCTACCATGGATCGTGGACATGCGTGCATGCCGCATAACCCCTCATGTATTTCGCTGATTACATAAGTGGCCTGACGTGGTCCAACACACCGCAACCACGGCTGCAAGAAAGAGCGCTTATAAAGGATGCCTTCTCGAAGTTCGAAGTGCTGCGACTTCCTTCTAATGCGCCGCACCGCTTTTTCATCGTCCGGAAGGGTTTCACTAGTCAAGTAGTTGATGATCGGGGTCATCCATGTAGGTCCATCCTCTTCAACTATATTAGCGACCTCCCCTTCTGTTATAGATTTATCCTTTAGTATTTCCACCAAGACTTGCTTGGACAAGTGGGCGAAGCTTGTGGATGCGATCTTGCTAAGAGCGTCCGCCTTCTTATTCTGACCTCTTGGCACCTGCTTGATGGAAAACTTGCTGAAAGCCGCGATGAGTGACTTGACTTTCTCCAAGTATTGGACCATGTTGTCCTCCTTAGCCACATATCCACCTAGAATATGGTTCGCGACAAGCCGTGAGTCCACGTAGGCCTCAAGGTTGCGGACTCCCATTCTAGCAACGATTTTTAAACCCCCAATTAATGCTTCATATTCCGCTTCGTTGTTGGTGGCCGTGAACTCAAAACGGAGGGCGTACGTAAACTCCATTCCTTCCGGATTTGTGAGGATGAGCCCAGCTCCAGACCCATCCGTACACGAAGACCCGTCCGTAAATAACACCCATGGTTCTGTTAGAGTGTCGTCTTGTTTAACGATTGGCCCTTCCTCATCCGGCTTCTCTATTAGGAAATCCGCCAAGATCTGGCCTTCAACAGCCGTCCTTGGCCTATAAGATATATTATGCTCCCCCAATAGGATGCTCCATTTTTGTAGCCTCCCTGCCACATCCGGTCTAGAAATGACCTGATTTATTGGTTGGTCCGTAATGACTACAGTTGGGTGCGCCTGAAAGTATCGGCGCAACCGCTTTGTAGCAAACACTAGTGCCAAAACCAATTTTTCCATAGAGGAGTAATTCAGCTCCGGCCCTTGCAATGTTCTACTTATGAAGTAGACCGGAGTTTGTACCGTATCCCTATATGTCATGAGTACCGCACTTATTGCGCCATGAGTGGCTGAGAGATACATAATGAGTTCCTCCTTTGGCCGGGGAGCTACTAGCATAGGGAGAGATGCAAGGTGCTGCTTGAGTTGGCCAAAAGCTTCCTCGTCTTCCTTTGTCCACCGGAAGTCTCCCTTCCTAATGCACTTCTTGAGTGTCTTAAATAGGGGTAATGACTTCTCTGCGGATTTTGATAGGAACCTATTTAGCCCGGCCAGCTTCCCATTCAGGGATTGCACCTTCTTCCGTGTCTGAAGGGATGGCAGCTGTATTACTGCGTCCATTTTCTCTGGGCAAGGTTTGATACCATTTGGATCAATCATATATCCAAGGAACATTCCCTCCGTTGCCCCATACGTGCATTTCTTTGGATTTAGCTTCATGTTAATCCTCCTCAATGTGTCGAATGTCTATTGGACATCCCGAAGAAGTGCATCCTCCGTATGACTTTTTATGACTAAGTCATCCACATAGACTTCCAGGTTGCGGCCTATCTGTGATTCAAAAGCTTTGTCCACAAGCCGCTGGTATGTAGCACCAGCGTTCTTTAGTCCAAACGGCATTTTCGTATAACAATATACGCCTTGGCTAGTATGGAACGTCGTTTTTTCTGCGTCCTCCTCCGCCATCTAGATCTGGTGATATCCTTTATATGCGTCCAGCAAGCACTTAAAAGGATACCCACATAGGGATTCCACCTTCCAGTCAATCTCCGGTAGCGGGTAACAATCCTGTGGACAGGCTTTGTTTAGGTCCGTGAAATCCACACACATGCGCCAACTTCCGTCATGTTTTTTGACCAAGACCGGATTGGATAACCACTCGTTGTAGTACACCTCACGCATGATACCTGCATCCACTAGTTTCCGTACTTCATCCAATATCACTTGGCTGCGCTCAGGCGCTTGGTCGCGCTTCTTTTGCTTGACGGGTTGGTACCCCTGGCGGATTTGGAGCTTATGTTCTGCTATCACGCGTGGTACGCCTGTCATATGCTTTGGCTCCCATGCGAATATATCTAGATTTGCACCTAAAAGAGAGCACATGGCCCTTTTGCCGTCATCCGAGAGCGCTCCCCCTATGGATATCTCCTGTTCCGAATAGTCAAGATGGATTGCCACCTTCCAATTGGGAGGTGGTGATCCATCCTTTAGTGGAGAAGGTGGAGCCGGTGTTGTCACGGTATGACACTCAGATGCTGGTACAATTGTGTTGTAAATGGTGACAATTCCTCCCTCAACTGGGAACTTGATCATTCCGTGTGCCGTGGAAGGTACCGCCCGTATAGCCAGAATACCTGGTCTGCCTATGATCCCATTGTACGGAGAATGTGAGCGTATCACCATGAAGTTCATCCACGCAGTAGTGGAGTGTTCCTCATTCCCAATGGTCACAAGCAGACGCAGTTTCCCTATCGGCCAGATGGTGTCTCCACTAAAGCCAGTGAGCGGCGTCGTGGCCGGTACTAATTGGCTTCTTATCTCTGGCCGTAACTGCACAAAACAGTGTTCATACAGTACTTCTGCTGATGACCCTCCGTCCACATACATGCGGCGGACATTGTGTGTTCCAATGCTTATCTCAATAGTGAGAGGCGCATCAATCACGTCGCTTGCTGTGATGGGAGGAAATGATATTTCCCTGCCGCGTGAAAATTTTTGGCCAATTTTTTGCCTAGTGCGGCGTTGTCTGGATTGGATCATGTATATGGTCGAAGGTTTATCCTTTTGGGGATCCTTCTTGTCATACTTCTTGTTGTCTTTTCCATCCTTCCAATCCTTAACCAAATGCTTGAGTTTACCTGATTTGATCAGTGACTCAATGTGCTTCTTGAGCTGGATACACTCCTCCGTACCATGGCCCTTGTCATTGTGGAACTCACAGAAGTGATTTCCTTGCCGACGGTCCGGCGGAGTTGTCATTGGGGGAGGCCTCGGAAAATTTGCCCCTTCCGTCAGCAAGATCTCCCGGTAGGACATCTTTAGGGGGGTAAACTTATCGTTCGGCCGTCCTTCTTTGTTTTGGCTCTTATAGTCTGAGCCCTTGCTATTGTTCTGATTACTTTGACCGCCCGACTGTCTCCGAGACTGGTCGTTTGACCGGTAGCCGTTTCCTTTGGAAGGGTAAGACACAACAACAACTGTTTCTCCCTCTATGAAAATTCTGACCCTTTCCATGAGGTCACCATATCTCTCTGGACGCTTGTCATTGAGACTCCTGATCAGTTCCCTGTCTGTTATGGCGTGCATGTAGTCAGAGATTTTTAAGAGTTCCGGCATTGTCTTTGTGCGTGTACACTCGTCGTTGAAGCGTTCAGTGAAGGCTTCTGTAGACTCCCCTGGCCGTTGCTTGACAGTCGCCAATGAGACTGGATCCCTATTATACTTCTTCCGCTGAGTATAATTATTCTTGAACGCAGTGCGTAGTTCCGTGAAGCTATCAATGCTTCGTGGAGGGAGTCCCTCAAACCAGTCACGGGCATTGCCGATCAAAGTCGAATTGAACATTTGGCACCATATATGCATGGGCCATCGCTCAATTTTAGCCTGCGTATCAAATATTTTGAGGTGATCATCCGGATCACCTGTCCCATCATAGGTCTTGACACACGCCGGCATGCGACGTTTGGTGTCCT
Organism: Glebionis coronaria; assembly: GCA_025667525.1. Classification (NCBI taxonomy): domain Eukaryota; kingdom Viridiplantae; phylum Streptophyta; class Magnoliopsida; order Asterales; family Asteraceae; genus Glebionis; species Glebionis coronaria. The sequence continues at coordinate 522,190,280 of CM046879.1, forward strand.
CGGAGTAGTTCCGTATACGGAGAGTGAATGGGTCTTCCCTGGGATCCGCCCATGGACGGGTGAGCCTAGGGTCATCCCATGGGTCACACCATGGGCGGGAAAGATCCTCCGCTTATGCCTCTCGATAATAAGGGCCACCATAATATTCATCATTGTTTGGTGGTGGTGGAGGGGTACGCCTAGGTCTGCGACGCTTGGGCGGATGATCATCCGAGTCCTCTCCCGACGGATCTGGAGATGGGGGTGGTGCCCCATCCCTTGGGCGAGGTCCACTCTTTTGAGAAGAGCCGGGAGCCTTCTTCCCGGTGTCCATCCTATCCCACACACTTGTGCGGCGAACGGCTCTAGTCAGCTCTCGGTCTGGTCGCTCGGGTGAACCATCGGACTTCTCTCTCTCCTCTCGAGACCGCGTTAGTTCCTCTATGAGGCGATCTCCTATGCGTTCGAACACATTCCTGGGTTGAGGAGTTCCCTCGAAGATGCTCTGCTCCTGAGGCCGAGTCTTCCTTTTCCCCTGATTCTGGGAAGAGGTGATTGGTCCGACATTGCCAAAGTTGAGTCTAGATTGGAGGTTTCTCCCTAGATTCAACCTTGATGCAATCCCTGGGACGATCCTATCAAAGTTCTGCGTGAGAACTCGAGTGAGGTCCTCCTCGCTGAGTGGTTGGACTTCTACTTCCTCCTCAATCACTGGCCTGCGCGGCTCCTTGTTAGGGGGATTGGGCGCACTCCCTGGATCAGGGTTGTCCAGGGTTGAAGTAGGTGGGGGAGTTATGGAGATCGTGCTCGTCACCCCCATGGACTGAAAACCATCGCGGTTACCAGGTCCGCCCGCTGGGCGGCTAGGTGATTGGTTGGGGATGAGTATCCCTTCCCCTTGGGACATCCGATTTCCAGGATTTGTGTTCCTGGGATTAGCTTGCGGATGCCCCTTCGTTATTAGAGATTCAAGATGAGGTTTTGCTCTAGCTTAGTGTAATGGGTCCCACGGATGGCGCCAACTTGTTGATGCAAAAGTTGGGTGATCCTTGCTAGACCCGAATTAGGCTCAATTCGGGTTGGCTGGGCTCCGGCTCCTGCACCAAGTGAACTGTTTGGTTGGGATCCTGCACACTAAACAACACGCGTTAGGCTTACCGTGGGAATGTTTCCCACGATTAGACTCCGGCGTGAGAGTAAGTAATCGGTTAGGGTTTTATGTGAGTTGAGAGTATAGAACGTGATACCTTTGTGGAACCCTTGGGGGTTCCTTTTATAGGCAGTGAAACCCTAGTGGGCTGCCACTGATACTTCGGCCCCAAGGAAAGGATAAGTACCAGAATTAGAATGATTGTTATCTTCTAATTATGGTGAGTGAATATCCTCTTCTTTGGGGTAAATCCTATTCCTAGACAGAATATGATTCTGTCTAACCCTGTACCAGCCGCGCCGGGCCGTGGGCCACACACGTGTGTGTGATTACTGTTCATCCAAGCCCATAAGCTCAAAGGACATCATTCCCACCCATCTGTGATGGGCCGGATACGGGTAGTACCCGTGGGCCAGGTTCCTGACCCGGCTGGGGACTATACGTCATCAGCTTGATTTGTGAATGTTTGGTATGAGTACGTCTTTCTTCGAATCGTGTTTAGTTGGTATGAATCGTTCAGTACCGTCGTCATTATGATGATCGTCGATTATCATCTATGTACGAGTAACCCGTTGTACTTCTCTCGAGTTATGATTTGTTTTGATGGACCATTTCTAATGTGTCTCGATGATCGCGAGCTTTATAAGGAGATTGTTAAGAACCATTGACCGTTCTGAGAATAGACGACTTGTTTAAGCGTCACCAGGATTTATGTGTGTACTTGTGGATTGATTAAGGATCTAGTTACCAACGGCAACTTATCGTGGATGTGGAGCTCTTGTAATTTTACTTGCTACTATCGAAGGGTCACCGAAGACTTTTCTTGATGACGAAGCTCTTGGGGGCCAGCATGACGAATTAAACGAATAATATGATGTATCACCTTGAGGCACTTCCATAAAATTGACGGCTTGTTAATTTTTCGCTTTCAATGGCTTCTCCTTCGAGTTATGTATTATTCTTTACTTATAAGGGTTAAAGCTACATTTAAAACGTTCAATCATGGTTGTTATGTATACTCATTGCTTTGAATTTTGTTCATTTAACATTCGTTAGAAACCTCAGCGATGACTTATCTATCTCTCACCTCTTCACCCTTTAACCGAAGACTATTGAGACGAATTAAGCGCTGGGACATCGCTTCCTAAAGGGGTAGATAATGTATTAACCCGAACTTTAAAATCAACATTTAGGCCGAGATCTAATACCATTCCTAATATTCGGACCAATATTTAATAATCGACTTTTATTTGTCGTGTTCATTTCTATGAATAATATTCAACTCTCGATTAACCGAAAAGGTTAGGGCTTTAACGTATTGAACATATGTCATTTATTATTTATCGGTAAAGTATATATGCGTCATTGACCGTAAACATTCTCGTTATGACATAGAAATATTTTATATTGTCGGTGTTTTAATTTCTTGTTTTACGAGCATTCTTCATAATTTACGTTAAGCCTTTAAGCGTCATTCGTTTGTACGACGCATTAATTTTTATTAAATTATAAGCCCTCTTCTATTTATCAAAATATCAACGTTCTCCGAATGTCGACATTTTTATTTTATATTGAGTGTTTATTTTTCGTGATTAAGGCGTATGTTTCAAATTACGCAACTTTAAAAATATCGGGCTTCGACAATACCCGCTTTACTAAATTATGGACAAAATTTATATAAATCTCATCCACTCACATATTTGGACGCAAGTCACAAGGACAGATGTTTTATTTTTTTTATGTTGAAACTTACAAATTAGACACCTGTATCGTTTTCAAAAAGATCACATACAAGCCTCATACACACACTCTTTCTCGTAGTAAATAAGATTTCGATACAACTCATTTGCCTCTTATTCTTAATGTCACAAAATCACAATCACAAGCATCATTTCTAAGTAAGTTTCTAAATACTAAGTCATGTTATAAGAAAGGTTGAAGTTCTAGTAATTTTTGGTAAAGATTCTTTTTGGAGCAAGTGTTACAAGAAGGATTTTGGTAACCATAGGGGATGAAGTAAAAGAATGATTTGGTTGTGTTGATATTGAGTAAAAATAAATATTTGAGTACTTGGTGATTGTCTTAGAAGCAAGGGTTAGAGCATGGTTGAATCCTTGTTATTGTTTTTCATCATCATCTTAGTAAGATTTTTTGTTATTATTTTCCTTTTAATATTTTGTATATGTATAATAATCATTTTTGATCCCTATATGATGATTTAATAAATGATTATGGATATTGGACATTGTATAAAGTGCTTGAACATTTTAAACACTACTAGACTTGGTTTTGTAATAAGGTTTGAGACTATTTTCCACATCAGTAGCTAAACAAAATAAATGGACAATATAAGTAGGTTTAAATGACTTTATAAGTTAATATATGAGTATAAAAATGTTATATGAAGATACTCCGGGTGGCCCATTCTGTGACGATACCCGATGAATTAGATATGGCCAAAATGATAAATAGTGCCGAATCTGAACATGTTGTATAAACGGACTGAAAACTCCAAATATTTGTAATTGACCCTTAAATATGTAGTACTAAAATTTGTAGCTAAACATATGTAAAACACGCACGAATCAGATAGTTTTCTACGGATAAACGGTTAGGAATGACGACCAAAACGTTGAGAATGAGTTCGGCTGCCAAAAACAGCCAACTCTACTAAGTGATAGAATGGGTAAATGAGCTGTGATAAGTATAGATTAAGGGTAATTGGACTTATAATAAGTAAACTATATAATTTAAGAATTATTTTGGTAAAAATAACTCATCTATATTATTTATGGTTTAAGAGAAACGATCTAATCTACGAGGCATGTCGGTAAATTGTAAGAATTTAATAATATCGAATTAATGTAAAACGTGTTGATTTTTATAAAATCCGAAGTGGTAGGACCCACTTATCGGGAAGCATGGACTCATTTATATACTGATGATTATGTGACCTGAGACTTGACCATCGAACAATATTTGGTTGATGTCGTTTTGAGGCGTTTTAGAACCCTAATGCATAGAAAGTTGATTTGGGCCACAAAAGCTTAACATACACTTATAATGGCTATTAGGCCATTATTAGGCCTGAGATTTATAACATGTTTAGAGTTTAATACTGAGATTGAAATGAACTAAAGTCATATTAACTTGCAATGGGTCACTAATGGGCTTTAATGGGCTTGAAGGTCATAATGAATACATGATAGATTGTTATCCAAGTCTTATGAAAAGTTTTATAAAACTTATGCAATGTCCAAACTTACTAAAGTGAACTATTTACATAAATATATGATTATGTATAGTCTCGAACCTAAGACGCATCTCGAAATTATAGGTCTCGTTCGGTCATATGTCGACCGTTGGGTATCTCATTCTCGATCAACGAGTAATTGTTATCTCGTTAAGTCGTGTATCGACTATTGGATGTTTGTTCCTCGATAAATGTGTGATAGCTATATCAGGTGAGTCTATAGCCTCGCTTTTATATTATCTTGTAATGGATTTTTAACCCGCGAGGGGGAATACATGCTGTTTTATAAAATGAACACAAGTTGTTTTCGGTATGCTGAACCCGAATATGATGATAAATGCCCAAGTACCATTGTCTTATGAAGTCCCTGAATTTCATGAACTGTTAATTACCTTGTGAGGTAAACGCTAATACATTTGATAGATCTATTTGGTTTGACAACCTTATCCTAGGGTATGTATCCTTGTGATCAACTGAAAGGGATATTATGTATAAGTGGTCGTTGGTATATGACAATATTACATGTTGTAGGGGCGTCGTAAGTGACTCGGTTTGACGTGTTGGTTGACGTTCAGTTGCATGAGCTTAAGGCATTTATCGATATATATATATATGACTTATTTGTGTGACAAGCTTGAGATGATTAAAATTCTTGTGTTCAAACGATGATTTGTAAAACCTATAGACTTGCTCAACCGTTGTGTTGATGATTTTAAGCATGTATTTCAGGTAATCCAGACGGATAACAGCGGAGCAAGCGAGGAGGAAGTTGGTGCTTACTTGTCTAAAGTTTATATTGTTTTCCATCCTTTGAAATGAATAAATGACTTTAACTCTTTGATGAATGTGATGTATTGGTAACGGTTTTTGGGACTAAACGCTACTCTGATTATATATATTGGGATGGGAAATATTTTAGACAATGTTGTATATTAATTTAACGTCTCTTTTGAGGTCATTGTCTATGATTGCGTGTGATGTGCTATGAGTAGCGCCTCAAAGAGATATTCCGCAGCGTGGTAATTTGGGGGTGTTATAGTTTATCACCCGAGTCACGTTTTACATACGCCTCGTGACCCCAGACCATTAAATAAGACATATATGGATTCTTGCCATGCCATAGTTCATAATGTATGATTTATCCTTTCGGATACACCATTTTGTTGTAGAGTATAGGGAGAAGTAAGGTGCTGAACAATTCCATTCACACCTAGATAATCTGTAAACTCTTGACTTAAATATTCACCACCTCTATCAGAACGAAGAGCTTTAATCTTCTTCCCTAATTGTAGTTCTACTTCTGCTTTAAACACTTTGAATGTTTCAAATACCTCATGTTTATGCTTAAGTAAATAAACATAACCATAACGGCTATAATCATCCGTAAATGTTAAGAAGTAGCTAGCACCTTTCCTTGACATATGTCTAAGTGGTCCACACACATCAGTATGTATAAGTCCATGTAGATCAGTAACCCTTTCAATATTGCTATTAAAAGGTTTTTTGGTCATCTTTCCAGAGATACGACTCACATTTATCAAATGATTCACCATTGATATTTTCCAAAACACCTTCACGTTGAAGCTTTTGTATACGAGTCTTCCCAATATGGGAAAGTCTATAATGCCAAAGATAAGAAGAGTTCTTGTCAAACTTTCGCTTCTTACTCTTGCTAAATTAAGATTTATCGTTCTTGGATTCATTATCATGCATGTCTAATTCAAACACACCATTCAAAAAAATTGTATTAAAATAGAAAATACCATTTTTCCAAACAGAAATTTCATTATTATCAATCGTGTGAACGAATCCATTATTTAACAAACAAGAAAAGGAAATAACACCCCTAACAATTGTAGGTGCATAATGACAATCATTGAATCTCAGTAATAAACCTGAAGGTAAAACTAGATCAAAAGTTCCTATAGCTTCAACCACTCCTTGTGCGCCATTGCCCACTTGCAGATATTGTTCTCCATAGGAAAGTTTCCTTTCCAGATTAAATCCCTGCAGCGTATTACAAATGTTAATACCGCATCCCGTATCATATATCCAGGAATTTAATTTGTATGTTAAATTGAACAATTCAATCATAAATAAAGTACCTGAAGCTGCAGCGCTCTGCTTAGACTTCTTCTTTATTTCTCGCAATTCTTCGAGGTAAAGAGGGCAATTCCTCTTCCAGTGACCACTTGCCTTGCAATGGTGACAAGTCTCATCATTTTGAGATTGACTCCTCTTAGCAAAGTTCTATTTGGGTTTCGAATAAGTCGCAACTGATTTGCCCTTATTACCCTTGCCTTTGCCTTTCTTCTTATTCATTTGCGGTTTTGGCTTACTCACTCTACCCTTTTGTATGGTTAGTACAGAAGGCGTAGCGGTAGATTCCTTGTCTTTCAACCCCTTTTCATAGTCAATGAGCATTGCATGCAAATCATTAACTGTCTTCCCCGTGCAATGCATATTATAGTTTCTAATGAAATCATTGAAGTCCTTGTTAAGGGACATATTGATCAAGTTGATAGCCATATTATGATCATAGGGTTGTCCTGGTGTAACGAGTTGTTCCATATAACCCCTCATCTCCAAATAATGGGCACTTACAGACTTTCCTGGAGCTTGCTTGCAGCTATGCAAAGCATCTACTAGGTCGTAGATCTCTACAACTTGCGGCTTTTCGAACATATCCTTAAGCTCATCAAGCATGCGCTTTGGAGAAAATAGCTCATACTTCTAATGAAGTTTAAGAGCCATTTTTCCTAGCATTAAGCAAGCCACCTCAGAGTGCTTCTAAATATTAGTAGCGTGTTCAAGTCTTTGCGCATCAGATGCTCCTTCAGCAAGATCCTCCGGATAGGGAGTAGTCAAGATATCGATAGTATCCGCTGCTCTCAAGATAATTCTTAGCGAGCGGTACCAATCATTGAAGTTTGGGCCAGTAAGTTCAGGTCGCTCAAAGAAAGATTTGAACGCAAAACTTATCGTGTTATTTGTGGGTTGAGCTATTTCTACAGAAATAAGTTTAAATATTAGTATTTTCGATAACAAAATACTTTCAAGAAAAAAAATTACCCCGGTATCGAAACCATATTATTTTCCTTGAATTCTAGAACTACATTGACATAGATCCATTACATCAGTTGATCTGCTAGTAATGAATGTACTCAACATAGCGACTTGTTGAACAATTCAGTTGACAAACAATTTTCAATTTCTAGATATTTAAGGGATTTTCATTGCCAAAAAATGTTTTGCATTGTAAACATGTTTCATCCCTTCTGAATGCATTAAGTTTCTAGATCTCACTAAATAACTTAATTAAGTCGTCTAATATGAGTAACATAAAACCATTATATGAATTCTCATTCTACAAACGGTTTTCTCTCCATCACAACATCATCCAAAAATTTCATTTGATGACGAAGTAATTTTAAGTGTTCGTCAATTAGGAGTAGACTTAAATTTTAAGGGTATAAATTTTGATGTCGAAATATACGTATGGAGAAGCATGCAGACAATCTCCATAGCATAAGTTTAATAAAACATTTAGTAAACTTATTCATGAGATGAAATTTATTCATAAATTATGTTGCGGTATTGGTTAAACCAATCAAAGAATTTACCCACAACTCATCACACCGTACTTTGCTAGAACTCGACTACGTACAAAGCAAAACCCTTATTCATTATGGTTCGTATGTGAATTTGTGGTAAATTACCCTTAAGGTATAATTCAATTAATAATCGTAGGTAATTTCAATTTGATGCACAGGCGAGCCGGGAATTTGGTCAGCGACTAATGGCATAACACCTCCTTCCTTAACCGGGTACATGACCAGCGGTGCCTTAAACCCACTTTATAGTTTGTCTAAATTGAGTAGGCCGTTAGATCATTATTTCAATTCACCAATCAACGTAATCTTATGTAATTTAAAATCTCTTAACAAATCATTCTTTTTAATATGATTTAGTCCATATTATTTATTTTAAAAAAAACCTTGTTTACAACAATTCAACAATTTTATATATAAACAAGTAAAAAAACTAAATCATAAACACATAATAACAATTTATATGTGCAACAAATAAATCAAATAGCCACATGCATACGATTTATTCAATAATCATCAAATCTGGGTCTTTATATCTCTATATAAAAGTCTTCTCTAATTCTAGATTTATCGAATCAAATAATGACGTAGCACATAAAATCATATAAACATATAGTTTTACGATCCATGAAAACATGCACGTAATCATGGAATCCTCACAAATTTTAACAATTAAATCTCTAGGGATCATAACCATACATGACATAACAATTAATCATGGAATTTAATCTAAAATTATCCCACATGTAATTTAGGGTTTCAAAACAATTCCTTTTTTTTATTAAAATAGAGTAAAACCCTCATTTTTATAAAACAAAACCCTAATTTTATGAAAAACTTAAAAAAAACATGTAGTTTTAACTCAAAACAATTATAGTTAAAAAAACTTTAGATTTTCGATAATTATAACATGTTAAAACGGCTCTCGATGCCACTGAAGGTTTATTAGTATCATAATAATTATATAAAACCTTAAACAAGATCAAAGCACATATAGCGGAAGCGATTTAACAAGATCATAATAATAACACAATTATAATTAATCGAATTAGGGTTACGTACCTTTACGCTAAAGCATTTCCACAAGACAAAGAACAAATCACCGATTCGGGTTTAAACCGTATATACCAAGATATAGTCTAAAGTATGACTATATTACGTTCTTGTACACACGTAATACAACGAGCTAACCGTGATTCTAGGACGTGAAAACCGAGCTACAACGCTTGTAATTAATCTACCCAACAACCCTAGAGAGGGGCTAGGACTAGATTATGTATACAATCGATCAACCAAGAAAACCAACCGAACCCCTTCGTGACGTAGGTGTTGCGATCGACCCAAAGGAGAAAGAGGGAGAAGATTTATGATATTGTGATTATGAGGGGATTAGGAGGTGTATTTATTGGCCTAAATCCTTATAGCCCAAGATAAATAAAAGGCAACTCCCCCCCCCCCCCTTTGGAGCCTATAGCCGACCGACCAAACACCCCTTAGGGGTGTTCTAGTAACTTCCAATCTTCTTTCCTTTTTTATATACATGCTATATATTTATTTAACGCTCGTTATAACTTAACTATTAATTATTTAACGACCGTTAAGGATATATAGATACTTGCTCGGTTAAATTAATAAATACATAAATATATTTATTAGATAAATTAATAAATACAATATATATATTTATTAATTATATTAACTCTTTTCGTATTGTGTGCAATCCCGTAATCTCGAGTTCGATCCTATCACACGACTATTAAATATAAGTCTATAACCTTACACAAGCTCCTTAAAATCAAACAAGAAGTCCCTCCTAGGCGTCATGTGATAGGAACCACCAGAGTCCATGATCCACTCTAAGAACCACTGCTCACTCACCGCCATCAACAAATCACCATTGTCATAACCTTAGAATACGAAACACCGTCCTGTTTTGCATTCTTGTTGACAAAGCCAGTTGATTTCTTCTTGTTCCATTTTGGACAGTCTTTCTTAAGGTGATCCTCAGAATAGCATATGTAATACTTCTGTTTATAAGTTCTTTTACCCTTTGACTTTGATCACGAACTACCACGTCCTTGATTACCCCGATTCTCCGGCCTACCACTTAAAAATAACCCATCACCGTCATCCTTTGCATATGTCCTCTTCTTCAACTCTCGTGAATTGAGGGTAGACAAGACATCCTCTAAAGTGAGCGACTCCCTTCCATAAAGCAATGTCTCCACAAAGTTATCATACGAGGACGGTAATGATGTAAATAACATGAGTGCCTGATCTTCGTCATCAATATCAACATCTATGTTCGCCAAGTCACCGATCACCTTATTAAACTCGTCTATATGTTCAGATAGTTTCTTACCTGAATGCATGTAGAAAGTGAACAACTTCTTCTTCAAGTACAATTTATTGGTTGAAGACTTTGTCATATACAAAGTTTCTAACTTTAACCAAACCCCCGCAGCAGAATTTTCTTTGTTAACTTCCTTCAAGACCTTGTTATCCAAGCACAAGAGTAAGGCATTGTGTGCTTTTTTATAGGCATCCGTCTTCAATGCCACAGTCTTTTGAGCGTCCGTCATGGTATCCGGGAATGGATCTAACGCAGCCTCCCAACCATGTTGTATTAATAGACACCGCATCTTCACACGCCACAACCCGAAGTCATTAGACCCGTCGAATTTTTTGACGTCAAACTTCGCTATCGACGACATATTCTTTCTCCCTTGTTGCGTAAAAAATCCTTCTTGCAGATCGATTCAATTAGAATATCCCTAAACCTCGATCATGTACAAGCAAAAACCGATCGTATACTTGAAAACCCAAGCAAACCACGATCAAAATTGAACCAAAAGAACCCGCAATAAGAACCTTCGATTATAATCGAATTTTAAAAAACCTAAAAATCGATACTCCGAAGTCGACTATATTAATATAAGCCGAAGTCAGTTTGTGACAAAGGAATATCACCACTTTTAAATAAACAAAGTATTAATGTTACTTCAACTTACAAAAAATCCATGTGTCCCACGTTAGTACTTAAATACTGTTTATTTTAATAAAAAACAAAAATCAAGAAAACCCACTTGATCAATATAGTAAGTACCACGTGAAATCTTACTTTGTTTTCTCCGTCTACAATAACCTGCAACTCGAAGATAATGATCCGATGAAACCTCGAACCCTTTTTCTTCACGAAACCTCTTTGATCTAGCACCGATCTTCAAAGACCACGACTAACCGTAAGCTCTTGATACCACTTGTTAGAATCTACACCAACAAACCTGAAGATCGAAACGTGGAACCCTAGATCCCTTAAAGACGATCGTAGAGATGGAACCTACAAAACCTAGAAAGACGACACTACAAAGGTAACGAACGATTCACTTTATTAATCTTAATTGTTACAAGAAAGAATAGAAGATGGTGTGTCTTGTGCATCACCCCCTCACCTCCTTTTATAGGGTGTGGGGGTCGGTTACAAACTCAGGTCGAGCCCACACGACACACTTACATTACATAAGGAAATAAACCTAATAACTATTATTGGTAATAACTTTAACATTTTTAAACACCAGATTGATATTAAAAATAACGCAAGAAGCTAGAAAAATTTACAAAGAAATAAGATTTGGATTTTTCATCCACTCTAACCAACTAATTCAAGCTTTGTCACTATCTACACCAATAAAACGATCGTGACGCTAGAACATAAAGAGTTACAAAGAAATAAGATTCGGATTTTCCATCCACTCTAACCTACTAATTCAAGCTTTGCCTCTATATCTACACCAATAAAACGATCGTGAAACTAGATCATAAAAAGTAATCTTCTTAGAAGGACTCTTTAATTCAAAGAGGGACTTATTATGATGATTCAACACAAGCCACCACGTAGCATAAAAGATCCCTTCCAGCATGTCTTTTTTTTTCAACTCATTCTGAGCGAAAGAAGCCATTCAAACCATTCTTCATAAGAGTAGAACTACCAATACCATGGATCCATATATATTAAGGTAAATATCTCTCACCAACGAACAAGCAAAGAATACGTGACCGGTGGGTTCAATCTCCTTATTACATATCGGGCATATAATAGATTGAATCTCAATACCTCAACGAGACAAGTTCAACCGAGTAGGTAAAAAATCAAACCAAACTTTTCATGCCAAGATAGTAATTTTTATAGGAACCACTTTGATCCAACACGTCTTATGAGGAGAGCCTAATAACCGATGATCGTCGACAAATTTCTAGCTGAGACTACCCGAACACGCCCGAACCCACAAGGGACCAAAACCATCTATCATCTGTATCAAGCAAGACTATACCTGCGAGAATGGATGTTAACGATCTAAACTGTTCCATTTCCACTCCAACCGTTGGCAAACGACACAAAGATAAACAAACATCATATGATTCATTTTAGTCACCAGTGTAAGCTTCTTGCCAGATTCGAGAGCATAAAATCTAGGAAATCTAGATTTAAAATTCTTGTCACCCATCCATACATCCTCCCAAAAACTCGTTTCTAACCCATTACAAACCCTTTTATTCAATATCATTATTTTTTAGCTTGTTAAATTTGGTAACAATACTCATCCTTGTAAAAGAGAGACTTTCGAACGCATATCAATACCTCCACTGTTACCATGCATGGAACGAATGAATCTAGACCAAAGAGCATTCCTATCTTTATGAAAACACATCCATTTAAATAATAAAACTCCGTTTAACGGAAAGAAACTTGAAACCTCGAACCCTCCTTTATGTTTTGAAACCAAAACTCTACTCCATTTAAACCATGACATCTTATTCTCCTTTAGATCGAATCTAATGAAAAAATTACGCGAAATATCCTCTAAACATTTAAGGACTTGAAATGGAACTTTATAAATAGACATAATAAGTAGAAGTCGAACCCACCACTGATTTAAGTAGAGTTAACCTACGTCCAATAGAAAGGGTTTTCATCTTCCACTTAGAGAGACGAGAATGTAATTTCTCCACAATCTCATCCCAAGACTTTATACGAGACATCGAATAACCCACTTTAATACTAAGAGATATGAGAAAGGTGTCTTCAAGGTACTACACCCCATCTTGATCGCAACTCTAGAAACTAACTCATTTTCAACTACTATATCCGTTAATTTACTTTTAGGTAAATTCTTACAAAGACCCGATGCCTTGTAAAAACAATCTAGTGCTTGAACAATAGTATTGATATTGGAATGAGACAGTTGTATCATAGAAATAACGTCATATGCATAAAATAAGTGAGATACATGTAATGAAAAACTAACCGACACTCATTTGAAAAGGCCTTAATTCACTGTTTTTTGAAAGGAAATACGAAGGCTCTCCATAATTAATAAACACAAAAACGGGATAAAGGATCACCTTGTTTAAGACCTTTCCGAAATTGGAAATTCTGTTGTAGGACTCCCGTTCACAAGAATCGAGCCTTTAGAAGAACGCAAAAAATTATGAATCCAATCTAGATGTTACTAATACTAATGGTTTATTTTGTCGTCATCTATGAATAATTATGGTTGTTGTTCCAAAAACTTAAAAAGTTAAACATTCTAAATGAAAAATCTTATTGCTATTGATTACGTCCTTAAAGTGTAGTTCTGTAAATTCAAAAAAGCTATTGTACGTTGAGTTCTTACGATTTATTTGACATTACTCCTCCCGAAGATATTAGCATATCTTTTTCTTAACAAAACAAAAAGCTTTTTGACATATATTTTTTGGAACTTTCTTTATTTAGTAGCGATTTTGGGACTTTCATATTATTATTATTATTTAATTATTAAAAAAGGCTAATATTTCCTAATTTATCAAGTTTAGTGATAATTTGAATTCAATATTATCAAAATTCTCTTTTAAGAAAACACGCACAAACATTAATGTGTCAAAAATAGAAGAAAAAAACTTTTACAAAGAGAAAGAAAATTTGTAAAGTTTCCAGAAGGGTATTTGCGTAAAATCGTCCAAACATATAGACTAAATAAAACACACCACTAACTCACAATCTATCCAATGGTAAAATAAACCCAAAATCCCATACAAACTCTTCTCCCTATCTTTGTCCGACCTTCCAATCCTATAAACCATAGATCAAAATTATCGAAGAACAAAAAATCAAGTACTATATTCTTCATTAAGATAACCCTAACATGATTCTAATGAAATTCGGGTATCTTTGTTAACTATTCATAGATTACCAGAAAACTATGTGGAAAATTAGGTTTTCTGATTTGACTATATGTTGATAGTTATACTTACATGTTATGTAATCAAATAAGGTTATTGTTTTGGTTTATTTTGTATTCTTACTACACTTGTTAAGAATTGATCTTTCTTAAACTTTAAGTTTGGTGAATATGTGACCGATTGGTAAAAGTTTACATGCTATGTAGGAGATAACACTTTTTGAGATTGATAGGAGTGGTTATTGGATCAAAAACCTCCCAACCCACGTTAAAGGTAAGTGACTATTTCAAGTGATAATTAGTATAAAGTTTTGATTTTTATTAATTGGTTTATCTGATAATCATAACCGCTTCTTTTTTATCCACATGAATGCCAACTGTCCCTTATTCTTTTTCTTGCAATATATATGGCGCCCATTTTTGGGTGGTGTTTTTTTATTCCCCGAAAGTATTGGTATTTTTATTGATTGATGATGATGTTTTTTATGCCGGTGTAATGTTAGTTCTTGCATGTTGTTTGATGTAAGATTTTTTATATTGTTGTTGCCTGTTCCTTACATTTGTTGTTTTATTGAAAGTTATGTACTCCATGTTGATTTTGTTTTATTGATTTTTAGATTGCAATGTTGTGATTGTGCTGGAATGTGTGCTTATTTGGTTGGTTGCGAGAGTTGAGTCTACTGCATTTTTTTGTGTTTAGTTTTAGCCTTTTAGGTTTTTGTTTAAGTTATTGTTAGTGGATTTAAATTTATGTGTTTCCTATTTACTTTCTTTATTTGATAGTGGAAGCATGTATGAAGTAAGAATTTGGTGTCTGCCATTGTCTTGTTCGTGGGTATGTTAATTTGGGTGGATGTTGCTGATGTTTGAACCCACGTTCTTGAGAACCATGACTCCGTTAACCTTTAGTTTTGTTATCGGTTGTGTGGTAACCTAAATTTCCTAAAATATTGGCAAGATTTATTCTGGGTAATAGTATGAAGAGGAAGATATCAGATGAGCTGATAAATGGTCAATCTGGCGGGATCCAGACGTGTTTTTTATGTGCGGCTGTCACACAATCCATAGTGTGTGTGACCCGTGTTTGCAAGAAGACTCATTATATAACCAACTTCCCTAAACGGACAAAATATATCCAATAACAATGCTTATGGTGAAGATAACTTGAATGTTGGTAATGATTGATTTCATACACCCTTTCCTTTTTTTTCTGTTTCATTTACTGTTGTCATAACCATGTATGTCGCTATCCTTTTTGATAATTGTTTTGTTGACGAAACATTTGTCATAAAGCATGTGCGTTTTGCCCACATGTACAGGCTTCTCAAACAATACAGTTTTAGAAACAGATCAACATCTTGCCATGTTAAAGGCTAGAGCGATTATTAGATCGCGGACATAAAAAAACCAAATACATTTCATCTCATTTTGTTTCTATATACAATGAAAAAATATAAAACTGCAATAGCTCAAGATAAATAGCATGCCACCACGCATGGCTACTCATTTTTTTGCAGTAAAGTGGTCTTTATAGGGTTGTTTGATTGCTCCAAAAATTGTGCCAAAAAATATTATATTAGAGGTTGTTTTGCTGTTGAATATTCTGAAGTGTAGTGACTTTTGAAGGGTTGTTTGTTTGCTTAGATCATACAGAGAAAAGAAGTTATTTTAATAGGCCATTTTGATTCCTCGACCTTTTTTAGTAAAGTGGTCTCTAAAGGGATGTTTGGATCCTGAATTTTGATGCCAAAAAGTGAATTTTAAAAGGCTTTTCGGTGCTGAAATTTTGTGCAGAAACTTGCCTTTTTGTTGCTAGTTTTTTGCAGAAAAAATTGGCAGTTTGGTTGTACAAAAAAAATTATTTTAACTGCGTGTATGGTTGTCGAAATTTCTTGCAGAAAAATGGCCTGTTGGTTGCAAAATTTTATTTAGTAAATTGGTTGTTTGGTTGCTGATTTTTGTGCATAAAAATTGTTTCTAAGGCGTTTTCGTTGGTAAAATTTTGTGCAGAAAAATGGTTATTAAAAGGACCGTTTGTTGTAGAAAAGTGACTATGAGATAGAGACATGATTAATGGTATTCTGATCGTTCTTTATTTGTAATTTTGCAGTTTTGTTTTTTAATATGCAATGGGTTTGAGAAAATAAATACCAAAATTATAGGTTGTAAAAGACTTAAGCTTAATATTTGATATGGTCATCTGGGTATATATCCTATTCGGTTTACCTTAGGGTTAGGGTCGAAAATATTTTGATGTGGTTCTATTTTTAGTTTAAACTATTTGGTATAAAACAGAACCAGAACCTGTATTCACCCATTCACAAAGTTATTGGCCAAATTTGCCACATTTGGTTTATGGAAGAACAAAAATTGTTTCCATGGTCTAAAGGTATGATTTTTAATGTTTAATTTCTTGATTTAGTTTGAATTTGTTATAGGGATTTTATCTATGTTCTTATAGGGTTCGTGATTTTTTTGTTAATTTTGCTTGAATTTAATGAATTTTTTTTAGGGTTTTATTGAAAATGTAATCTTCTATTATACTATAAGATTCAATCCCTACATTAGTGTGGAGTATCCAAATGGATATGAAGAGTTTCTGCTGCTAGAAGATTGATGCCCACATCAACATGAAAAATTCGTGGAGTTACAAACAATTCTAGAGTCCTAAAAGAAAGAAAATTGTGTAAGTGTGTATTTACAACAAAAAAAGAAAACAAACCGTCCCAATTTGATCCTAATCCCCAGCTTTTTCCCATTCAACATAATGATTCCATTCTCATACGAGCGACCCTTAGTTTTTTTAGCTTTTTATTGTTTGACTCTTGATTTTTTAAGACCATTTAGTATGTTATGCAATTTTAGGTATGAGTTGTAGCTAATGCTTAAACATTTAGTGAGGTGCAACAAATAAGGAGTAGAGGTTTGTATTGATCTTGTTTATTTTGTAACACAGTAGTCTATTACATATAACTGTTGCTTTTGCGGAATTTATTAACTTACACTGGAATCAAAATGGCATTCGAATAGGATTATGCCAGGTATTTGTGAAAATATTTATGAGAAAATTTGTTGGTTTAAAACATTTATATCCCCAAAAGTGAAATATTTGTCCATTGTTCAAATGAAAATAACTCCGATTGTTATTCTCTAATTGCAATAATTTTTTTTTTGTCTCGGATCATACTAATTCTAGATAAAATCACATCTTGTCCCATTTTTAAGTAGATTTAGTTTTTTTTTTTTCACATAAGCCTTGTGCTTTCCATTTTGTAGGTCTTAGAATTGGATGATTTATGTGTCTTTTCTATAGCAACTTTCACATTTGATCCTTTTAGAATTTTCCTTCTTTGATAATAAGTTGACGTATAAAAAAGATAAAGGAGGATAGTCGAGGAATACGCTCCACGTGATTCCTGATAATAGTTGATCACTCTTATTTGTAGAATTGGTTAATGTGGTTTTTATTGACACAAACAAAAAGAGACCGCACAAGTTATGCTCAAATTAGGTTTTACTATAATACAAGTATTAAAACATAGTCAAATGTTTTACATCAAAAACGCCGTGCGTGCATGAGTACTATAACAATCATATACCAAATAAGTCAGAACAAAATATTCATTTGTTTACTATCAATTTTTCCATTGTATCAACGGTCGAAAATTGGGCGGCTTGTGTAATGGGTCGAAACAGATATAGGTTAGAACATAGTAGTTATACTAATTTCAAAAGATTCCTTGAATTTAATAGAGTTTGAATTTTGGTATATTGGTAAATATTTTCTCTACAATTAGTGATAAATTTATGCATTTCAGCAATGGCACATTTAAAATGGGTGGATATTGTTTTTTTCTTGCACATTTCAGCATGTCTATTGAGATATCGAGAAGATTTAGATGGTATTGGACATTATAAGGTATACTTTGAAAATTTTTAATGTCGTCGAACCACATGTGTGTTATTTTAAAGCATGCAACAACTACATGAACTTTCTAATGTGTAAGTAGATTTAAAACGAGTCAGTATTTAACAAAAATATTATGTTAAAATTATGTACGTGCACAAGTATTATAACTACTTTAAATATACGTTTTTAAAGTATACGTTTGAGTTTTTTTGAATATGCATTGCTGAATATTCGCATGCATGCATGCATAGAGCTAGTCAACAAAATAATTCCAAGAGCGGACTAATGAAAGAACATTGACTATTTCACTCGTGTGAAACATGTTTGATGCAAAACGTAACGTACGAATAAATAAAAAACGATAAAACATGCCCATATGTGAACCAGCTAAATTCACAAGCTTCTTCCACCCGGAAAAAGATCCTTAACGTTCAAACTTTAAACGTTTCGAAATAGGTACCAACGACTATAAGCCCCGAATGAGAGGTCCATATTTCTTTTGCATTACGTGTTTCTATAAGCCACGAGTTCATAGGGCCCATCATTGACACAAAAAAAGATATTTTTCAGCAACCTTTGTTGTTTGCTATAAGTATAACTGAAGTTCTGGCTAACAAAACAAAGGTTACCAAACCATGTATATCAACATGGAACCTTATACTCAACTTGCCTTGCCAATTTTAGGGCTTTTACTTTCATTTCTTATTTATACTTACACAAGAAACATAAGAACCAACTCAAGAAAAAGTATTAAACTACTAGCTCCAGAACCATCGGGGACATTGCCTTTTATAGGTCACCTTCATCATCTACGAGGCGAGGCTCCAGTACCAAGGATACTAGCAAAACTAGCAGATGACTATGGGCCGACTTACTCTCTAAAGCTTGGTAGTCATCGAGCACTAGTTGTAAGCAGTTGGCAGTTGGTAAAAGAGTGTTTCACCTCCAACGACAGAAATTTTGCAACTAGGCCCAATATGTCAGTGAGCCGCTACATGGGCTATGATAGTGCTGTTTTTGCACTTGCGCCATATGGACCGTATTGGCGTGAGATGCGAAAGCTGGCTACTTTGGAGCTCTTTACGAGCCATCGTCATGAAAAGCGCAAGAATGTTCGTAATTCAGAAGTGAATTACCTTGTTCACGAGCTATACTTGTTGTCCCTGAAGAATGAGGCCCAAACGTCTGTAGTATAGACATGACACAGTGGTTTGAGCACACAACATTTAATATAATTGTAAGAATGTTAGCAGGGAAAAGATTTTCAAATGGAGGTAGCGACGAAGGTAATAATGAAGACTTGCAGGTAAAAGAAGCTGTAAAGAAAGGGTTGTATCTTAGTGGCGTTTTCATTGTGTATGATGTTATTCCTAGTTTGGAATGGATGGACATTGGAGGGCATGTGAAAGCTATGAAGCAGGCAGCGAAAGAGCTTGATGTAGTCTTTGGAAAATGGGTTGATGAACATGTTGAGAAAAGAAAAGAGTGTAATAGCGATAATAAAGAAGCTGATTTTATTGACGTAACGCTGTCAACTTTGTCCAAAGATGCTGAAATATTTAGGTTTACGCGTGAAACATGATGGTTTATCACATTCATAACAATTATATAATCATAACAAATATCAAAGCCACGTTATAGCGGAAGCGATTTAACAAGATCATATTAACACAATTATAATTAACCGATTAGGGTTACATATCTTTATCCTAGCGTAGATCCACAAGATAACCGACGAATCTCCAATTAGGGTTTGTGAAGAACAATACCAAGATATAGTTTAAAGCAAAACTATATTACGCTCTTGTACACACGTGTGACAACCCTGGTTTTGAGGTTCGTCACTTAATTTTATTTTGTGCTAGTTACGTGTCTTTACGTGTTTATGTGCTAATTGGTGTGTATAGATTGGGGTTTGGATATCGTTTCCGGTACGGGGTACCTTGTGAGTGAAACGATGTGAGATGATTTCATGTTCATGAGCTCACATGGTAGTGACTATGAAATGAGATGGTGTTATTTAGTGGTTTACGTATACGTATATGTATTATAGAAAATCGTATTTTTACGATTTACGGTTTAGCATTTAGAGGTCTCGGATAAGGTGATTAGTCATATGAATATTTTTCGGGATGGTTTTAAGTCATTTAGGACTTAGTTATAAAGTTTATTTCAAAATTTGATATTTTTTATAAAAGTGTATATTTTACGTCTTTTACGGTAAAACGCGTAAATTTGACTAGTTTTACGGTTTTGAGGTTTTGGAAGTTTTAGGAGCTGAAATTGTTAGAAATACGTTTTTAACGTATATTTAGAAGTATCGGTCACTCCACAATATTATTATTGTTGTATAGCTCGTAGTTAATATTTGCTTATTTAGTTAAGTAAAAACCGGCCCATGGGCTTGTCATGGGTCGGCCCAAACCCATTAGTGGCTTGGATATAAATACCCCTTTCCACCATGGAAAGGGGTTGGTTGTTGGTTGTTTCACATTTTTTTGATTTGAATAAACATACACATTTTCTCTCTCACTTTCTCTCACTACTTTCTCTCTCTAGAAACATTTAACCCACCTTATTGATTCATAAGATTATCTATATTCTTCAATTAGTATCAAGAGCCATGGGGTGATTTAAGGTAAGGATTAGTGTTGTTTTTTAGTTTTTGAATGTATTAGTGATTTGTAGGAAAATCAACCTTGAATCTTGTAATTTTTGGTGTTTTTGTTGTTGGGATTAGTTGATAAGTATTGGGTTTAGCTTATTTTGGTAGAAATCATAAAACTTTTTGTGGTTTTTGATCAAAAAATCGAGTTTCGATTGGTTTAAAGAGCTCTTTCTTGGTCTCGAAGTGTTTTTCCAGAGTTATTCCGAATAGCAACTTATTCCGTATAGCCAGTTATTCCGAATAGCAGCTTATTCCGTATAGCCAGTTATTCCGAATAGCAACTTATTTTGTATAGCCAGTTATTCCGAATAGCAACTTATTCCGTATAGCCAGTTATTCCGAATAGCAACTTATTCCGTATAGCCAGTTATTCCGAATAGCAGCTTATTCCGTATAGCCAGTTATTCCGAATAGCAACTTATTCCGTATAGCCAGTTATTCCGAGTAGCAACTTATTCCGTATAGCCAGTTATTCCGAATGGCAACTTATTCCGTATAGCCAGTTATTCTGAATAAGCAAGTTATTCCGGATAAGCAAGTTATTCCGGATAAGCAAGTTATACCGGATAAGCAAGTTATTCCTGATCAAGGTAATTATTCCGAATCAAGATCTTTTTCACATTAAGGTATTTATTCCGAATCAACTTAATTATTCCGAATCAAGGGGTATTTTACGAGTTTTTTCGACGATTTTTAGTGGATTTAATCTTGGCTTCTTACACACTCTTTACTTCAACAACATAACACAATTCACAACCTTACTTTACTGCTCGATCAACCGATAATCTTTGATTCTTTAAAGTGATTAAAATGAATCCGAATTCATTAATGCCTCAAATGACATCACTTACGGATATTTCCGTCATTACGGGAACAGATAATCGCCCTCCAATGCTCATTAAAGAAGTCTTTGAAGCATGGCAAAGCCGTATGATGTCATACATTAAGGGAAAACCGACATATGGGAGGCTTATGGTCAAGTCAATTCTAAATGGTCCACTTGATTATGGTACCATCGTTGTTAGCAATGCGACTCGACCACGGGAGTTTGAAGAACTTACACCAGCTCAACAAATTATTGCCGATGTAGACGAAAAGGCTCTTCAAACCATTCTCCAAGCTCTTCCACATGACATCTATCGAATGGTAAGTCAATATACGGTTGCAAAGGATTTATGGGAACGTCTAAAGGTTTTGCTACAAGGTACGTCTCTTACTAAACAGGAACGGGAATGTAATAACTGACTTTTTGGTTGGTTAATAAAAATGTTTGGCTTGCAAGATCTTTCTTTGCGTTGCTCGTACCCAATTGATATATGTCGTTGTTTCGTTCTCGGTATCTTCTCGAGTCGATCACGGTTAAAAGTGGAATCGTTGTACTTGGTGACTAAAAAGGGGGAGCTTTGGTCTAAATCTACTAAAATGGTAAGTGCTAGAAATAATAAAATTAAACTAAAAGCAATTACTGAGAATAAAAATAAAGCTAGAATTTAAAACTGGAAAAACTGGAATAAAACTGGAAATTTACCTTATTCGGAATAATGGCTATCCGGAATATTTTGCCCTACTCGGAATGTTAGCTCTACTCGGAATAAATCTCTTATGCGGAATAATCAGCCTATTCGGAATACTGAGGTTATGCGGAATAATAGCTCCTACTCGGAATATTCGGGTATTACGAATAAACAACAAATTCACACCTTGATCCGGAATAATGCTCTATGCGGAATATTTTAAAAAGAAACCCTATTCGGAATATTTGAAAGAAAACACTATGCGGAATAATGAGCTCTACCTGGAATAATGTAAGCTACTCGGAATGTTTGTGCTATGCGGAATAATTGTCCTATGAGTAATAATAACACTATGCGGAATGTTTTGGCTATGCGGAATATTTTGATATTCCGAGTAAACAACAAAATCACAAACTCTATCCGGAATATTACTGGGCGAACATAGTAACAAAATGCGAAGAACAGGGGATGACAGAAACACGAATTTAACACCAAAATTTACCAAGTTTTTAATCAAAACTGAAACCAATTTCACCACTAATCATTTACCTAAGGTAAACATCAATCCAAAACCAAAAAAACGCAAAAACCCACTTACTTATGATGATCAAACCAATAAAATGAAACTTGAAAAACTTATGAATCACAAAGAGATGAAGAACACAATGATAGAAAGATTAAAAGTAAACTGGTATTAATGATTTAAGATTCAACAAACAAAGTGGAAAGATTAAACTTACAAGATTGGAAGAAATCAAAGAAAATGAAAACCACTCCTTAAGGGAGATGGTTTTCTTCCTACGAAATAGGAAAAATGTAACAGAAAGAAAAGCTAGTGGAAATTTCTGAATGGGAGGAGTATTTATAGGCTTCTCCCTTGGTTGGTGAGTGGGCTTTCTCCCTTTCTTTTTTTGTCTTCTCGTCTTTTCAGAAAAGTTGACGTTTTCGATTTCGATTCGGGATTTGTCGACGAATAAATTCAACTCGTCTTATAATTTCTTCATTTAATAGACTTTAGTTTCTTCGACATGTGTAAATCTTCCATCTTTGGTCCTTTTCTTCGATAAATCTTCAAATAGGCCCATTGACTTCAAATCTTTTGCATCTCTTGGACTATAGACTTCGTCTTTTCGTCTTTTTCCTCGATAAAACCCGTGCAATCCCATGTTTTCTCCAATATTTATCCGGTTGGCTCTGAAAACACAACAAACACACAAACTACGCATAATTCCAAACAAATGACATTAAATACGCGTTTTGGTCTTGTTTTAGCAAGAAATAAGTGGTAAAAGGATGGGTGTTTTCACACCTATCAAATCCCCTACACTTAACCATTGCCATGCCCTCATGCAATGCTTAGTGATAAAGCAATTATACACTTTTCTCATAATCAATCAACCTTGGCCTTATTAAAATACTACTAAAAAAAATTTAAATACTAAGAGAAATTAAAACTTTAAAGGAGATAAAAGGATAGAAACCATTTTCACTTGAAAATAGCTATATGGAAATAACTTGCAAAGAGATCAAGGACTTACATTAGGGCTTTGGTGCTGCGAAGATTTATCACCCTCAAGTTTCACGTTCCCCAAACTAAGCTTAAAAACGAGATCATTGTTATTATAAGTTAGCAATTCAAACACTTACACACATGGCTTAATTATATGCTTAAACTCCCTTATTCCTAGGTATATCTCTTATATTTTATTTTTGTCTTAGAATGATCATGAAGATGCATTTTTGGACTTATTTCGATAGTTTATTTAGGCTGAAAGCAAAGTAGGACGATTTGATTAATAGTTAGCTAAAGGACAAAATCTCTTAAAACTGCTTCTCGGGATATAAAAAAGTTCATATCTTGGCATAACTCGGTTCACGATTTGAGACCTTTCTCGGGCCGATATTTGGCATGTACTTCATACTTCATATCTTGAGAGATGTTCTTGAGATAATGGTCTTCTCTTCGTAATAGAGTTTCTTCACTTGGAGACTCTTGAGGGGTACTCCAACTTTGTTGACCACGACTTTATGATTATTTCTTCAATCTCTAATTGGGATTTTGAGATACAACGATCCGCCTCCTTTTCGGACTTGGATCTATTTATCCTCAAACCTTGTTAGGGTCTTTTCGGATAGACTTCTCCATGATCTTTATGGGAGTTGATTGCTTTTCGTCGTGAGTCTTGATCCTTCATATTGATTTTGGGAATAATGCTTTTCACATCTCCTTGGATCTTTAGCCATAAAATGGAATCCTCATGCCTTGTTAGGGCCTTTTTGGACTCGCCAATCTTCGCGCCCCGCTTCATAAGTTATGCCTTGGCTATGAACTCTTATCATTACCGAGCAACTTTTAAACGATCTTGGGCTAGAAGCTAAGTAACCTTTCAAATCATACGACCTTACTTATTGCAGATAAATTATTAGCAAGTGATGGGAGACTAGGCAAATAATTACACCAAGTGAGCTTGTGCAAGAATACCGACTTATAATTGACTCTATCCTTTCTCGTTCTCCACAATTTAAAATCTCAAGTAATGAGACTCGTGGATGCTTAGCCTAATAAACCAATTAAGGTCTACATGGTTAAGGATACTAGCTAGAATAAACTTGAATAAGTCTATTCGGGTTGAGTCAAAATAATCGCAACGGGCCTAATATGTCAAAGATTTCAAAACTAGCTACACCACTTTATTAATATTTTTTACTTTATTGCGGGATATATACATATAAAAGCAACAATAAAAATTTAAAAATTATGACTAAATGGCCAAAGTTAATTAAAAATTTGAAAAATGCTGAAAAAGATGATTTTCCGGTTAAATGAAGGCATTTTAATGGAAAAGTCCACTTAAAACTTCGATAGAAGCCCCCCCTACACTTAAGATAAACATTGTCCTCAATGTTTAAGCATGTGGGAAAAGTCTCCCCTACACTTATGACATTTTGAACGTTGGTTAAATCAAGTTAAGGAAGGGACGACTAACGTGATCAATTTCAAATGTGAGTATGAAGATAATTGAATCACGATAGTTGAGAGATAGAACCGGTTTTGCGGATAACATGGGAGCACGGTTCTTCAAAGATTCCCAGAGGGCACTTATCCCTGTAATCACATCACCATCCAAATACAAGCAACCTATATAGCTCCCCCTACACTTAGGATGAAAAACGGGAAAGGGGGATAGATACATGGGTTGCCTCCCGAGGAGCGCTTGTTTTTGTTTACCGAGTCACGAGCCTGACTCGGTCCCGAACTAATTCAAGGGAAACATGGTGAGGGATGGAATCATCTCATGAGATATGTCCTCACCAAAGTACAATTTCAAACGCTGGCCATTCACCTTAAAGTTGGGCCCATTTGGCTGAGAGAGCTCAATGGTGCCATATGGAAAAACATTGGTGATGGTGAATGGACCAGACCAGCGGCTCTTCAACTTGCCCGAGAAGATCTTCAACCGAGAGTTAAAAAGTAAGACTTGATCACCAACGTGGAACTCTCGGTTCTTGATTTTAGCATCGTGGATAATCTTGGTCTTCTCTTTGTAGATCAATGAGTTCTCGTAAGCTTCATTCCTCTATTCCTGTAGCTCGTTGAGTTGAATCTTGCGAAGATCACCGGCTTTGTTGATGTCGAAGTTAGCCCACTTCAAGGCCCAGTATGCCTTGTGTTCCAGCTCGATGGGGAGGTGGCAGGCTTTCCCGTACACAAGACAATAAGGTGTACAACCAATCGGTGTCTTATAGGCGGTACGGAAAGCCCACAGAGCATCATCAAGTTTATCGGCCCACGAGGTACGATGCTCTCCCACAGTACGTTCCAAAATTATTTTCAATCCACGGTTGGATATCTCGGCTTGACCGTTGGTTTGAGGATGATAAGCGATGGAAAGACGGTGATTGACACCATACTTAGCCATGACTCTTGCAAATTGATCGTTGCAAAAATGAGTCCCGCGGTCACTGATAATAGTACGAGGAACACCGAATCGAGCAAACAGTTGTTTCAAGAAATTACAAACCACCCTCGCGTCGTTAGTGGGTAAAGCTTTGGCTTCAACCCATTTAGAAACGTAGCCGACAGCGACAAGGATGTATTTGTTGCCTTTAGAAGAAAGGAATGGCCCCATAAAGTCGATGCCCTATACATCAAAGATTTCACATTCTTGTATGAAATTTTGAGGCATCTCATCTTTATGTGTGATCTTTCCTTGTTTTTGGCAAGCATCACAATGTTTAACCATCTCGTGAGCATCACGATAAATGGTGGGCCAATAGAATCCTGAGTCAAACACTTTTTTGGCGGTGTAGTTGGGACCAAAGTGACCACCGGTGGGTCCTTTGTGGCAAGTCTGGAGAATGTTAAAAGCTGCCGGTCCGTCAACACATCGGCGAATAATCAAGTCAGCGCATTGTTTGAATAGAAAAGGGTCATCCCAAAAGTAAGTCTTAACATCGTTCAAGAACTTCTTCTTTTGTTGGGATGTTAACCCTTTGATGAGAACACCACCCGCTAAGTAGTTTGCAATATCGGTAAACCACGGGGTGTCATCCAGATTGAGATTAATAGACATTAAGGTCTCAAGGGGGAAAGAGTCATTGATCTCTTTGTTCAGATGATCCCCTTGATATGGATCCTCAAGTCTACTAAGATGATCCGCGGCTAGGTTTTCAGCACCCTTCTTGTCACGAATTTCAATGTTAAATTCTTGAAGGAGTAAAACCCAGCGGAGAAGTCTTGGCTTAGAGTCGTGTTTAGTCATCAAGTACTTCAACGCGGAATGGTCCGTGTATACGATGGTGGTGGATAAAACAAGATAGGGGCGAAATTTTTCAAAAGCATAGACAACAGCTAAAAGCTCTTATAATGCAATTGAGCCCCCGTCATTGTTTTTCTAGCATAGTGGATTGGTTAGAAGTGTTTGTTGATCCTTTGTCCCAAAACCGCACCAATAGCAAAGTCGCTAGCATCGTACATCAACTCAAAGGGTAGCTCCCAATTAGGGGTAACCAAGACCGGTGCCTCAGTTAGCTTATCCTTAAGAAGATTGAAGGCTTCGATACACTCTTTAAAAAAGATAAAAGGAGTATCTTTTTCCAAGAGGTGGGTCATCGGGCGAGCGATTTTAGAGAAGTCCTGAATGAATCGACGATAGAAGCCCGCATGACCCAGAAAACTTCTCACACCCTTCACGGTTGAAGGCGGAGGTAATTTGGCTATGACATCTACTTTAGCACGGTCGACTTCAAGACCGGATTTAGAGATTTTGTGTCCTAGCACAATGTCTTCTTTTACCATAAAATGACATTTTTCCCAATTCAGAACAAGGCGAGTGTCTTCGCACCGCTTAAGCATACGTTCCAAATTGGCAAGGCAAGAAGAGAAGGAATCCCCAAAGACCGAGAAATCATCCATGAAGACTTCCATGGTTTGCTCAACCATGTCATGGAAGATAGACAACATGCACCTTTGGAAAGTCCCGGGGGAATTGCATAAGCCAAAATGCATCCTTTTGTAGGCAAATGTGCCATAGGGACAAGTGAATGTTGTCTTCTCTTGATCTTGGGGATCGATGGGTATTTGGAAATAACCCGAAAAACCATCAAGAAAGCAGTAATATTCATTACCCGCTAAACGTTCAAGCATTTGGTCCATAAAAGGAAGAGGGAAATGATCCTTTCTCGTGGCATCATTGAGTTTGCGGTAGTCTATACAAACTCTCCACCCAGTAACGAGACGGGTAGGAATCAACTCGTTGTTTTGATTGGGCACAACGGTGATTCCGCCTTTCTTAGGCACACAATGGACTGGACTAACCCATGGTGAATCCAAAATAGGGTAAATCATACCCGCATCAAGAAGTTTGATAACCTCTTTTTTGATGACTTCATGGATTTTAGGATTCACCCTTCGTTGGCTTTGAATTGTGGTCTTAAAGTCGTCCTCCATGAGAATTTTATGTGTGCAAAAGTGAGGATCAATTTCGCGAATGTCGGAGATTTTCCAAGCGGTAGCTCTTTTATGTTTCTTTAACACGGTGATAAGTCGGGCTTTGTCTTCTTCTTTCAGGTCCTTCGCGATGATGACCGGTAACTTCTTGTTGTCTTCAAGAAAAACGTACTCTAGATGAGGAGGTAGGTCTTTAAGCTCAAGAGTAGGGGGATCCTCAATAGATGGTGTAACTAACGATGGATCATCATTAGTCACCTCTTTAGGAGAGGGAGGAGGAAACGGGTCTTCATTGAGAAGTCTCTCAATAGTACGAATGTCTTCATCCCAATTAGTGGAAGAATCATCATACTTAATATCGAGAGGACCCAAGCTAGCTTTGAAATCATCCAAGTCACTTTCTCCAAAAGGAGTCAATGCCGGAGCAATTGAGGCAACGGTCTCAACATTGGGTAGAGAAGAGAGAGTACTTTTGCAAGCATCATGAAAATGTTCTTCACAAGCCTCATCGAGAACATCAATAGCATTAACACTCTCATATGAATAAGGTTGCTTAGAAATCTTACCCATGTTGAAGACAATTTTATCGTCACCAACTCTCATGATTATTTCGCCCGCGGCTACATCAATGAGAGTGCGACCGGTCCTCAAGAAGGGACGTCCAACGATTAATGGAACACGAGGATCCATCTCGTAGTCAACGACAACAAAATCCGCCGGGAAGGTGAATTTGTCAACGCCAACGAAGACGTCTTCGGCTATTCCCACTGGATAAGCAACCGTACGGTTGGCTAATTCCAAAGTCATTTTGGTGGGGACTAGCTCGGGGAGAGATAACTGCTTCCAAACACTTAAAGGCATTAAGTTTATACTGGCACCTAGATCGGCTAGGGCCATGCAATTCTCTACTCCCAGGAAGTTGCAAGGAATCAAGAAGCAACCCGGATCACCAAGTTTGGTGGGCAATTTCCTTAAGAGAACGGCGGAGCAATTCTCATTAAGTTGGGTCTGGGCAATGTCAAGAAGCTTCTCCTTGTCACTTAGAAGATCTTTAAACATCTTGGCGTATTTAGGCATGTGAGCGAGAGCCTCGGCAAAGGAGATGTTAAAATTCAATTGTTTAAACATTTTAAGAAAGTTTGAAACTTGAATATCATCCTTGCTCTTTTGCTTCTCTTTCCTCAACCTTGAAGGATAAGGTATATTGGAGAAGAAGAAGGCTTTAAGGGAGTAGGATCACTCACAACCACGGGTGGTGGGGAAATGGGGATAGAAGGTGAAGGAGGTGAGGAAAGTTGCTCTTTTTCCTTGTTCACAATCACGGGTGGAGGTGTAGGAAGCTCAGGTTCCGTATAACCTTTTCCACTATGAGTGGTGATTGCTTTCATCTCCCCTCTTGGATTCGCAACGGTGTTACTCGGAAGAGTACCCGAAGAAGAGGGTTGATTACCTTGGAAGAGCGAACCGATCATATCACGAATGTTAACCGCTTGAGTGTTGAAAGAGTCTCTCATGTCTGCACGAATCTCATTGCTTTGTTTAGCCATGTCATTCCTTAGCTCGGCTCGAATATCGTTCCCTTGTTTCGCCACGTCATTCTTTAAGTTGACAAATTGACTCTGAAGATTCGTCACCAACTCTCGATTAGTCTTCATGAACGTCTCGACGTCTTGATTCAATACCATCGGTTGATTGAGAGGTGGAGCTTGGTAAGCTTGAGAATTTCCTTGAGGTGGGTATGGGTTTCTTTGGGATTGATATTGATTTTGAGCACGAGGTTGGGATTGGTTGTTTCGGTTATAGCTTTGTTGTTGGTTTTGGTTTAGAGGAGGGAAACCGGGTGGAGCAAGATAGTTGTTTGAACGATAACTTAGCAAGCTACGGTCTCCTTGAGGACGAGCTTGATAGCCTCCCGCGGGATAAGTACCGTAAGTCGCGTTAACGTTTTCAGAAAAATTGCCTTGGGTAGAAGGACAATCATTGTAATAATGAGGACCACCACATGTGTCACAAGAAATAGCAACGGCTTTAGCTTGTTGAAAGTGGTTTGTGGCCATGGACATGAAATCCTTGTGCATATTTGCGATTTGTCGGGTAAGTTCGGTTATCTCGGGACTGGAAGTAGTAGAAGAAACATTGACTCTCTGATTCAATCTTGAGGATGCGGATGAATCCCAATTCTTGTGGTGAGTAGTCATGTTTTCAATCAACTCTCTAGACTCCTCCGGTCTCCTTTTCATAAAAGTACCACCGGCGGCGGCGTTGATCGTGTCACGATCACGAAAAGTGAGACCATTGTAGAAAGTATCAATGAGAGTGACGGGGAGCATGTTGTGATTTGGACAGCGGTCGATCAAATCATTGTATCGTTCCCAAGCATCAAAGAGCGATTCATCATTGTCTTGCATGAATCCACTAATTTGGTTACGAAGGCTCGTGACCATGGATGGTGGGAAGTAGCGCGACAAAAAGCGTTGAGTCATGTCGTCCCAAGTATGAATAGAGTTCTTTGGGAGACGGTCAAACCATTTTTCGGCATGGTGAGAAAGCGAGTGAGGAAAGAGTTGAAGGCGAAGGTCATCCATAGAAACACCGGGGGACTTCATGCTTTGGGTGATGGTAATGAATTTGTCGAGGTGTTTGTTGGCATCATCATCCGGAATTCTGCGAAATGGGTTAGTTTGCGCTTGTTGGATCATGTGATGCTTCAACGAAAACTCCTGAGCCGTGACATGCATTGGCGCAATCGGGCCTCCACGTCCGTTCATGGTGGGTTGACATAGCTCCTCCATGGTTTGTAGGTCGGGTAAGGGTGGATTATTCATGTTTGGGTGGGGTGGGTTATTATTGTTGTTGTTTGGGAGGGGTGGATTATTATTGTTGTTGTTGTGTACACCGGCCATGCCTAAATCTTCGAGAGTCTCGGGCTCTGAATAAGACGTTGATCGAGTACGCATACACTAAAAATAAAATGCAAGAGAAAATATTTTTGGTTTTTATAGATTTTTTAATGTTTTTGTATTTTTGAAAATTTTATATTTTTATGGTTTTTTGAAAATTTTTTGTGCTTGAAAATAACGTTCCCGAAAGAACGGATCCCAAAATCCAATTTTTCTCACAAAAAACTGTTTATCCTTACGAAAAGAGCCGGCAGCGGCGCCATTTTAATAACTGACTTTTTGGTTGGTTAATAAAAAAGTTTGGCTTGCAAGATCTTTCTTTGCGTTGCTCGTACCCAATTGATATATGTCGTTGTTTCGTTCTCGGTATCTTCTCGAATCGATCACGGTTAAAAGTGGAATCGTTGTACTTGGTGACTAAAAAGGGGGAGCTTTGGTCTAAATCTACTAAAATGGTAAGTGCTAGAAATAATAAAATTAAACTAAAAGCAATTACTGAGAATAAAAATAAAGCTAGAATTTAAAACTGGAAAAACTGGAATAAAACTGGAAATTTACCTTATTCGGAATAATGGCTATCCGGAATATTTTGCCCTACTCGGAATGTTAGCTCTACTCGGAATAAATCTCTTATGCGGAGTAATCAGCCTATTCGGAATACTGAGGTTATGCGGAATAATAGCTCCTACTCGGAATATTCGGGTATTCCGAATAAACAACAAATTCACACCTTGATCCGGAATAATGCTCTATGCGGAATATTTTAAAAAGAAACCCTATTCGGAATATTTTAAAGAAAACATTATGCGGAATAATGAGCTCTACCCGGAATAATGTAAGCTACTCGGAATGTTTGTGCTATGCGGAATAATTGCCCTATGAGGAATAATAACACTATGCGGAATGTTTTGGCTATGCGGAATATTTTGATATTCCGAGTAAACAACAAAATCACAAACTCTATCCGGAATATTACTGGGCGAACACAGTAACAAAATGCGAAGAAGAGGGGATGACAGAAACACGAATTTAACACCAAAATTTACCAAGTTTTTAGTCAAAACTGAAACCAATTTCACCACTAATCATTTACCTAAGGTAAACATCAATCCAAAACCACAAAAACGCAAAAACCCACTTACTTATGATGATCAAACCAATAAAATGAAACTTGAAAAACTTATGAATCACAAAGAGATGAAGAACAAGATGATAGAAAGATTAAAAGTAAACTGGTATTAATGATTTAAGATTCAACAAACAAAGTGGAAAGATTAAACTTACAAGATTGGAAGAAATCAAAGAAAATGAAAACCACTCCTTAAGGGAGATGGTTTTCTTCCTACGAAATAGGAAAAATGTAACAGAAAGAAAAGCTAGTGGAAATTTCTGAATGGGAGGAGTATTTATAGGCTTCTCCCTTGGTTGGTGAGTGGGCTTTCTCCCTTTCTTTTTTTGTCTTCTCGTCTTTTCAGAAAAGTTGACGTTTTCGATTTCGATTCGGGATTTGTCGACGAATAAATTCAACTCGTCTTTTAATTTCTTCATTTAATAGACTTGAGTTTCTTCGACATGTGTAAATCTTCCATCTTTGGTCCTTTTCTTCGATAAATCTTCAAATAGGCCCATTGACTTCAAATCTTTTGCATCTCTTGGACTATAGACTTCGTCTTTTCGTCTTTTTCCTCGATAAAACCCGTGCAATCCCATGTTTCTCCAATATTTATCCGGTTGGCTCTGAAAACACAACAAACACACAAACTACGCATAATTCCAAACAAATGACATTAAATACGCGTTTTGGTCTTGTTTTAGCAAGAAATAAGTGGTAAAAGGATGGGTGTTTTCACACCTATCAGAATGTCAGTTGTATGATCTGTTTGATAGATTCACGTACAGTCCAGGAGAAACGCTTCACGACTACTACTTCAGATTCACTACTCTCATGAATGATTTGAATGTATACAATCTCGTGATTGCTCCATTCCAGGTTAACACCAAGTTTTTGAATACTTTACCTCAAGCTGAATGGGGTGAGTATATTACTGATGTTAAGTTAACTAGGGATTTGCATAAGTGCAATTTGGATCAACTCTATGCTTTTCTCCAGCAGCATGAGAAGCACGTGATCATGCACCGTTCGCCTCGAGGTATGTACCCTGATTCTTTAGCTTTGATGGCAAATCAACCAAGCTTGTCATACAACAACACTCCTTATATTATGGGACACCAAGCCTATCATCCATCATCGTACATGACTCCAAGCTTCCCCCAATATTCGATTCTACCTCAACCACCCACCTCACATCAGCAACAATATCGGTTTAATGCACCTTCGTCTCAGAGAGAACCACAAGCATCACAATATGCCTCACAACCTCACCCATATTCACCAGCAAGCATTGCACCTTATGCTCAGTCATCATACTCTCCTTATCAAGAAAATGCAGCATATCCATCAAGCTATTCTGACCACATGAGTATTCCTTCTAGTGCTTATGCTGCTCAACAAGACCAAGCATTGTATTCTGATAATGATGAAGTTCCCATTCCTGAATTCAAACAAGGAACTGACCCAGTTGAAGTGTTAGCCACTATGTCTGCTTATCTCACAAGGACATTGAGCAAACGAGGATTTAGAGGACCAGCTCCTACTAACAATCAGCTGAGGAATTCATCCAATTCTCGACAACAAGCTACCATTGAGAATGGCAGGGTAATGGTTCAACCTATTCAACCTTATCAGGGGAGACCCACTACATCAACCACCAATGCACGCATGGTTAATCCTGCTCCAATGGTCAATACTCTTCCACGGGCTAATTCCACAGGTAAGTTGAGAATGATTACATGCTACAACTGTAAGGAAGAGGGTCACATGTCTAGGGATTGCACAAAACCCAAGAGGAGAAGGGATGGTCAATGGTTTGCAGAGAAGATTTATTTGGTGAACGCTCAGGCACAAGGACAGGAACTTGATGAAAAGGAGCTTGCATTTCTTGCTGATCCAGGGATTGCGGAACAAGAAGTTCTCACTACACAGAATGCAGCATACCAAGCAGATGATCTGGATGCTTACGATTCAGACTGTGATGATCTTCAATCTGCTCAGGCAGCTCTTATGGCAACTATCTCTAGCTTTGGGTCAGATAAAATATCTGAGGTACCTACTAATACCATTGATACTAGTATTCAACCACATCAAGTTGGGCAAGAGGGTGCTGATCCGAATGAGTGTTCGGTGGTGAGTCTTTCAAATGAGGAGACAATCAATGATAACAATATCAATGCAAGTCCCCAGACTTTGAAGTGAATCACAACCAGGAGTCATTTCGCATACGCATACTGCTGCTCAACAAGATTTGGTCATGGTTCCTGCAAAATTACTTAGCCAAATGAATACTGCACTCTTAGAAACCCTAGTTAAGAATAAGAATTTGTCTGCTGAGCTTGCCTTGTGCAATGAAAAGGTTCAAACTTTGGAATTAGTTCCTTCGTACAATGTTCTAACAAATCCCGAATATGATCATTTTCGAAACAAACAAATGGGTCATTTGCAAGAAATTGAAACCTTAAGAGCAGATCTTTCCAACGAACTTAAAGAAAAAGAGTTAGTGGTCACTAATTTTCATAAACTTCAAACGGATTTTGAATTACTCGAGTCTAAAAAGAATGAAATGGAAATTAATGCGGCTAATAAGATTAGAAGTTTAGATTATTTGCTTTTAAGACAATATGCTGCCTCTCAACTAGTGCACTTATTTGACGCATCATTTAGAGAGTTTAACTTATCGCGTGAAAAATACCTTCCCCCTAACCCACGGTATGCAAGACAAGCTTTTATCCATAGTCCAAGACTTTCTAATGCAACCCAATTAGGATTGGTCTTAGACCCGATTGTTATTTTCGAGGATCGCACAAATAAGGATCTAGTTGATGAGAATCGGTCATACAACTTTGCAAAATATCTCCAGTGTGATTATTTTAAAAT
The DNA here is from genome assembly GCA_025667525.1 of Glebionis coronaria. Taxonomy (NCBI): domain Eukaryota; kingdom Viridiplantae; phylum Streptophyta; class Magnoliopsida; order Asterales; family Asteraceae; genus Glebionis; species Glebionis coronaria. The sequence goes on from CM046879.1 coordinate 522,225,427, forward strand.
GAATCAGGAGCTTGCAAAAACGGACTTTAGAATTCGCTTCCATATTGATAAAGATCTCATCACAGCACCAACCTACATGTTAAATGAAGAAAACCCTAGTACACTTCCTACACTTGTCAAAATGGAAGGACCTAAGGATATTCCAAAGGATCTTCCACCTGTTAGCACTGTATGGATAAACTTGCAAGAGATTAATCAATACTTTGCTAGTTTTGACAAGGTCATCCGGGAATGTACGACTTCAAATGGTCTAAACGCCGGAGAATGGGCTTTCGAACACATGAACGAGGTGTTTAAGAATGAGATCAATCCGTTTGTCGAAAGTCTAAAAGGAAGTTTTGCATCTCTTTCGGAAAATCTCGAGTTTGAAATTAAAGAAGTTCAAAAAGTGTTTTATGAAATGGACACCGCTTACGAACTACAATTAATTGAAAAGGAAAAGATTTTATCTGAATATGACCGATTCTTGTCCCAAGTAATATCGTGTGATGTGCTTACTACTGTGAATGTTAATTATTCGAATGATCTTACATCCGCTATGAATAACTGTGATGATGTGAATTTATGTAATGATGTGTGTGATCTCTCTGTAAATGTTGCTGATACTGTAAATGAGGTAGATAATCATTCTTGTCACGAGTCTAATGCTGAATTTTTAAAGCTTCAAGATTCTTACAATTTACTTTCAAAACGCTTTAATAAACTTAAACAACATTGTATATCTTTAGAATTAAAACAGCAAACTCAAAATGAGGATCTTTTGATAACAAATGGTTGTGAAAACAGTGTTGAGACGAGTGACAAGATGATTGAGATAGTTAAGGCTTTAGAGGAAGAGATTATGAGATTAAAGAGAGATGTATCATTGAACAAAACACTAAAATTGGAACTAGAGGCTGCAGAGTCTAAAAACCAGTGCTTAGAAATTAGACTTTCGTCTGTTCTAGGGGAGATGGATCGGGCAAGACAGGGGCTATCCACTCTTTATGGTTCAATAGAAGAACGCTTAGCTTTTAATGCAGCACAACAACAATCTTATGTTGAACAATTGAACCAAAAGTGTGAGGAAATCTCTGACTTAAACATCCAACTCATTGACAAAAACATGGTCTTGGCCGAGTTAAAGGAGACACTTCTTCTCACCCGACAAGAAGTTGTTAATAACTTAGCTACCAGCTCTGCACCGTCCTCTAGTGCTCCAACAACCAATTCAGTAGTGCTCTATAAGAACCCGCTCCATAAGAAAAATCCGGTTACCTACGATGATTATATGAGGAATGCAATTAAGCATGTAGATCTTGTTAGGGATATTTTAGATGATTTGTATGCATTAGATCCCTCAAGCAGTTACTATTATTCAGCTCATGCATATATTCAGCGAGTTCAATATTGCTTAGCATATTTGCAATACATAGGAAAACCGGGTTCTGCACTACTCACTAATCGACCCATTGCTGTAACTCCATTCAATAAGACCCCAGGAGCAAAACCGTCATTGGCACCATCAACTAAGGCACCTTTAAAATCTGTTGCTAATGTTCCCACTTTGCCTTCTACAGGGTTAAAAGAGTCTACTAAGGCTAAAGGATCGCTACTCAAGAAAGATAAGATCAAGCCCTCCACTAGTAGTACCATCAAGAAGAAAGTAGAAGCTCACCCTAGAAATGTTATTTCGGATTTAAATCAAAAGAATCATGTTAAGACTAAAAGCTCTACGTCTGTGCAGAAGCCTAAACCATTTGTGAATTCTAATTTGAAATGTTGGAATTGTAATGAATGCATGTTTTCCCAACGTCATGATTTGTGCCTTATTGATCATGTGAATTAAATGAATGCCATTAGGAATGATCTAGAATGGAAGCCAACTGGGAGAACTCGTACCCAAGTTGGATGGCAATGGCGTCCCACTGGTAGGACCTTTACATTAGATGGGAAAATGTGCCATTTAACTAGGAATGCATCCATTGAGGTTAGGTCTCAGCGTCCTTTAATTAGGCACACTAGCACTAAAGTATGGAAACCGCTCCCTTTAATTAGGTCAGCCCCCACTATAGTGCCTATCAGTGAAGAAATACCTCAGGAATTAAGCCAACTTGAATCTACACCAACAACTAGGAAGAAGGCTAGGAAATCTAAGAAACCTAAGGTTAGCAAATCTAAGATCATTAAATCTGTACCTGCTAATAACAAGGAACATTCAGATTCCGAAACCTATACATTATCCTCGTCTGGTGATATTTTCAGGTGGTCCAAATCATCCTCTGGTATTTGGACTCCGGTTGCTCAAAGCATATGACCGGAGATCGCTCGATGCTCCGAAATTTCGTCAGCAAGTTTCTTGGAACGGTTAAATTCGGTAATGATCATATTGCAAAGATAATAGGGTATGGTTAATATCAGATTGGAAATGTTACGATTTCAAGAGTATACTATGTAGAAGGTCTTGGTCATAATTTATTTTCAGTAGGACAGTTTTGTGATTCCAACCTAGAGGTTGCTTTTCGACAACATACTTGTTTCATCCGCAACTTGGAAGGAAAAGACTTGTTGAAGGGGTCTCGTGGTGCAAATCTTTATACTTTGTCCCTACAAGACATGATGGCCGCCTCTCCAGTATGTCTTCTCTCCAAAGCATCTAAGACCAAGTCATGGTTATGGCATCGCAGATTATCTCATCTCAACTTTGATGCTATTAATCATTTGGCTAAAAACGAATTAGTTCGTGGTCTTCCAAAGCTCAAATTTCATAAGGACCATTTATGTTCCGCGTGTTCAAGGGGGAAAAGCACCAAGAAATCATAAAGCCCAAAGCTGAAGACACCAATCAAGAAAAACTTCATCTTTTGCATATGGATCTTTGTGGGCCAATGCGAACCGAAAGTGTGAGCGGTAAGAAATTCATCCTTGTTATTGTGGATGATTTCTCCAGGTTTACATGGGTTAGATTTCTACGTACAAAGGATGAAGCATCGAAGGCTATCATCACTTTTCTGAAATTCATTCAGGTACGTTTAAATACTACTGTCCGCCGTATTCGTACTGATAATGGAACAGAGTTCGTCAACCAGACTCTTCGTGATTACTATGAAGAAGTTGGTATTTCACATGAAACATCCGCTGCACGTACTCCACAACAAAACGGTGTCGTTGAAAGACGGAATCGTACGCTTATGGAAGCTGCTAGGACTATGCTGATTTATGCGAACGCTCCATTATTCTTATGGGCAGAAGCGGTATCTACTGCATGTTTCACCCAAAACCGCTCTATCATTCGGAAACGCCATGGAAAAACACCTTACGAGCTTCTACATAATCGTAAACCCGATGTTTCATTCTTTCATGTGTTTGTGCTCTTTGTTATCCAAACATTAATAGTGAGAACTTGGGCAAACTTCAACCGAAAGCCGATATAGGTATTTTCATTGGTTACTCACCCTCCAAGAAAGCATATCGAATTTACAACCGTCGTCTTGGTAAGATTGCAGAAACTATGGACGCAGATTTTGATGAGCTGACAGCGATGGCTTCTGAGCAACGCAGCTCTGAACCCGTGCTTCACGAGATGGGAACCGGTGCTATTAGTTCCAAATTAGTTCCCAATAATCCTACTTCTACATCATTTTTACCACCTACAAGGCCCGAGTGGGATAAACTATTTCAACCATTGTTTGATGAATTCTTAGATCCCCCAAGTGATGAAGTTCCAGCACCTGTAGTGATAGCTCCAATCCCTGAAGTTGTTGCTCAAGCTAATGAAGCTTTATCAAATGCATCTTCAATTAACATTGAACCGGATGCACCTCTACCAAGTAATTCTCAAACTACACATGAATCTTCACCCTTACTTGTACCTAATGATGTTGAAGAGGATTCTATTGATCACGACTTGGAATATGCTCACCTACAAGAACTTCCTTTCTTTGGTATACCGATACCTGAAAACCCTTCAGCCGCGTCTACCTCAGAAGAAGCTCCTACAATTGTTCACTCCAAACCACCGCGGATTGAAAATTACAGCACCAAATGGACAAAAGATCACCCAATTAGGAATGTTATTAGAAGTCTCGATCGACCAGTCTCGACACGCCATCAATTACAAGAGAGTGCACTCTATTGCTATTTTGATGCATTTCTCTCCAAAGTTGAACCTAAAAACTGGCAACATGCTATGACTCAATCATCTTGGATTGAAGCCATGCAAGAGGAACTAAATGAATTCCAAAGACTTGAAGTATGAGAATTAGTTCCTCTCCCTGACAAGGTTAACATCCTTACTTTGTTGTGGGTTTATAAGGTTAAACTCGATGATATGGGTGGAGTCTTGAAGAATAAGTCTAGATTGGTCGCTAGAGGATACAAACAAGCCTTGGGTATCGACTTTGATGAATCCTTTGCTCCTGTTGCAAGATTGGAGGCTATTAGACTATTCCTTGCGTATGCTGCTCATATGAACATGATCGTCTATCAAATGGATGTGAAGACGGCATTTTTGAATGGTGAACTAAGGGAAGAAGTCTATGTTAGTCAGCCGGATAGGTTCGTTAGCACGGAGTTTCCTAATCATGTGTACAAGCTTAAGAAGGCTCTCTATGGGTTGAAACAAGCTCCACGCGCGTGGTATGATCTCCTTTCAACATATCTCATTTCGAAAGGCTTCTCCAAAGGCAAAGTGGACCCCACTCTATTCACTCTCAAGTAAGACAACGACATGATACTGGTACAAATTTATGTTGATGATATAATATCTGCTGCCTCTAACATAGAATTTTCAAACCGCTTTGAGAAAATTATGTCCACACGCTTTCAGATGTCGATGATGGGAAAAATTTCATTCTTCTTAGGATTACAAATTTCTCAGAATCCCAGAGGCATCTTCATTAATCAATCCAAATATGCTCTAGAATCTTTAAAGAAATATAACTTTGAAAATTGTGACCCCGTGGATACTCCAATAATGGAGAAATCCAAGTTAGATGAAGATAGGAATGGGACTATTATCGATCCGAAACTCTACCGTGGGATGATCAGCACCCTTCTCTATATGACTGCTAGCAGGCCTGATTTACAATTTGCCGTATGCATGTGTGCCCGGTATCAGGCTCGGCCTACCAAAAAGCACCTACATGCTGTTAAAAGGATCTTTCGGCATCTCAAAGGAACACTTCATCGTGGTCTACGGTATTCGAAAGATTCCTCTATTGCTTTAGTATCATATGCAGATGCCGATCATGCTGGGTGTCAAGACACGAGGCGTAGCACTTCTGGGTCTGTGCAACTCCTTGGAGATAGATTGATTAGTTGGTCTTCAAAAAGGCAGAAAAGCGTTGCAATTTCAAGCACGGAGGCTGAATACATTGCCATTTCCGGTTGTTGTGCTCAAGTCCTTTGGATGAGATCACAACTAACTGACTACGGTCTTGGATTTAACAAAATCCCGATGTATTGTGACAACAAGAGCGCCATTGCCCTAAGCTGCAACTACGTTCAACACTCCCGAGCAAAGCACATCGACATTCGCTACCATTTCATTAAAGAGTAGGTGGAGAACGGAGTGATCGAGCTGTATTTTGTCACCACTGAGTATCAGCTGGCAGATATGTTCACCAAAGCCTTAGATCGAGGACGAATCGAGTTTTTGATCGACAAGCTTGGCATGAAATCCTTCTCTCCAGCGACTCTCAAAGAGTTGGCAGAAGAATCAGCAGAATAGCGGTGGTAAACTATTCATGCGTATCCTTTGTTCGTGATCATGTATATTATCGTATATATATAAACCACAAAAAGAAAAATACAAAAATATAAAACCTAGAAAAACCATAAAAAAAATATAAAACCAAGAAAAACCATAAAAATTATAAAACCAAGAAAACCCAAAAATATTTTCGTTTTTTTTTTAAATCGGGCATGTCTTTTAGTACGGTAATATTTACGGCTTTAGAAATGTCAATCAATATTGACACGGCGCCATAAATAGAGTCCGTATAAAAGTTGTACATTTTTAAAACATGCCCGTTATGGCTTGTAGTTATTTCAGACTGCAACCCGTTTTTCGCATTAAAGTCACGTATTTCCTTGGAAAACGTTGGCTCACAATGGGAATTAATTTTCTCGGGCATGATTTACAAGCCAAATCATGCAAAGGGATCAAGTTTACTCTATAACTTGGTCTAACACGAGTTAGTGTACGTCTCAGTGCAATAATTTGTCAAAATAAGAGAAATCTTATTGCCACCACGAATCAATCTTTTCAAGACATTAATTGGAAAATGTTTTCATCAACATGTGCCTCGTTAAACAATGACTACAACTCTTTAAATAGAAAACGGGTCATCGTTTAAGGGGGAGAAAATATTAAATCGTCTTCGTCATCAGAAAGGTCTTCAAAAGTTTTCGAGGAAAATTAATTGGCTAAATGGTTAATGATTGGACTTGCTTTAGAATACGACTTATGCTTGTTCATGATTTATTGTGAGTTTTTAGGTCTTGGTTATTTGCTAATAGGATGTGATGTTTAAGTTGTGTGAGGGCTAGAACAGTTAATACAATGAGATAGGACTAACGAGTGTTAATTAAGTTAACGGTTTTATAACCTAAGAGTATTTAACTAAAAGAGAAAACAAAAAGAAAAGTTAAGGAACTTTAAGCGTCAAAGAACGAAAAGTGCTGGGGTTAAAAGTGAAAAAGGGTAAAATGTGTAAAAATTTGACCTAAGTCAAACTTCCACCCCCGTCTCCTTCTTTCTTTCTTATCCTTTTTTTTCTGTAACCGCCATTAACAAAACACAAAAAACACACTCAAGCTTTAAACTCGCGTTTTTCTTGTTCTCCAATTCGTTTCATTCGATTAATAAGGTACATACGTGGTATTAATTCATCTACTTCATTGTTAATTCCCTTAATTAACTCGATTTAATCAAATTGCTCTAATTAGGGTTTCTGCCTAATTTAGGCCTTAATTGATTAAGATTTTAGGTGGGTTTGGCTCGAATTAGCATTAGAACGATGTTTGTTGCCTTTAGAATACCTTAAAACACACGAATGCTAGATTAATCCATGTTAGAATGCGTTTAAGATCATTCCGAATGAGCATGTTTTTAAGGGTATTCCGGATGAACGACCTATTCCGAATGAGCAAGTGTTTGGCAAAAATATTCCGGATAGACCTGTTATTCCAAATAGATCTGTTATTCCGGATAGACATGTTATTCCGGATAGTCCTGTTATTCCGGATAGACCTGTTATTCCGGATAGACCTGTTATTCTGAATAGACCCGTTATTCTTGATAGACCTGTTATTCCAGATAGACCTGTTATTCCAGATAGACCTGTTATTCTGGATAGACCAGTTTATTCCGGATAGACCAGTTTATTCCGGATAGACCAGTTTATTCCGGATAGACCAGTTTATTCCGGATAGACCAGTTTATTCCGGATAGACCAGTTTATTCCGGATAGACCAGTTTATTCCGGATAGACCTGTTTATTCCGGATAGACCTGTTTATTCCAGATAGACCTGTTTATTCCGGATAGACCTGTTTATTCCGGATAGACCAGTTTATTCCGGATAGATGATTATTCCAGATAGACCAGTTTATTCCGAATTAAATGTTTATTCCGAATGAAGGATGTTTGAGTGTTTTAAAAGCTTAAGGGATTATGTCATATGTATAATGCTTAGGTATAAATTCATAATGATATTCATATTTGTATGTATCAACTTTTATGTTTTATCTTAAGCAGAAACAATGACTAACCCAACCGTGCAACAAATACAAGACTCTAGGCAGCAGCCATTGCCGAGGCCAAAACCCTCAAGTTCATTCCAAACAACTACCGGTTGAAAGAGGTCTCTCATTCCACTCACAATGGATTCAAGGTAGGTTCAGCCATTCTTGACAATTCTCACTACAAGAATGCGCTAAGGGATAGTGCTTCGGTGCCCTTCGACTACATGTACGAATTCTGGGCAACCAAAGAGAAGACGTCAAACAAGATCACATTCTTCCTGGACAACAAGCAACAGACTCTCACCGTGTCAGACTTCCGCAAGATCTTTGGTTTTCGGGAGTCACCCAAAGGAACAACATTCTCAGCGAACCCGACCAAGAATGAGCTCATGGAGATGTTCTCTGCTATTGGATGTGCGAACTTACGAATAGTGTCCGATTTTACCACAGCCAAAGTGGGTCAACCTTGGAGAGTGATTTTTGGTATTCTCAGCCGATGTCTCACACCCAAAACAACTGGGTATGATGTTGTGCGTCCGCCAATCGTCAAGATGTTCTATGGTATGTTCAAAGGTATGGGTATTGTAACACCCCATTTTGATAAATGGAATGTCACGCGTAATTATGGCGTGTCATCAAAGCATGCAAGGTAATATGTAGTAAAACATACATGACCATAGGGAAAACCGGAATCAAACATCGGTTCCCAAACATAAGCCCAAAACATAACAAAGTAAATGAACTGAATGAAAGACTAAACAAGCATAAATATATGAAGGAAACAGGAGAAGAAGTCTATGGCAGCTTCCATCCTATGCATGTCCTCCAAATGCTCGAGTCTTGGGTACCTGCCGTTTTGGGACATGGAAAGGAAAGTAACGGCTGAGCAAAACGCTCAGTGCACGGATATACAATATAGCATGAAATAGGATAAGCATGCAACATATAACAGTGGAAGACTAAGTTCTGAGTAAACTGGTTAAGTATTAAGAAAACTGGTTTTATAGTTCGAAAAGCCTTATGTTTATCTTATGAAAACTGTTTTAACATAAATATACCATAGCCCATATAGGTCATGAAAAGGTCACGTGCATGAATACATGGAGGGGTGACCTCATCATGCTGATTAGAGGGGATGCCTCTAATTAATATACTGGTTTGGGTAGGAGGGATCAACTCCTTGTGAAGGATGCAAGGCACACACCACATTCACCATGAAATACTGAATAAAACATGTAACTAGGATGCACCCATACGCCCCACCTGATATAATAATATGGCCAAAACTGAAAAGGGACGCCACGAGCAATCACTCCGCCGTGGGGAAGTCATAACATCGGTGCCTCCAATGCTATGGTTATGGTACCTCCATAACTAGGTGAAACTGGTCATGCTTGTATATGGCTATAGATTATGCTAATTAAACGTAAGCAGTTCAAAACAATAAAACAAATACTGGGGAAAACAGTTGGCTGCATACGGGGAAATCCTAACAAGGAAAGAATGTCCATACTGAAAGGACGGGAATCTGTACCTCAAGTCCAGTAAATGAACGGAAGAAAGACTCCTACTTCTGGATCACTAACGCTACATGAATACACACGTGTATAAGTATCGACATACTGATTACGTACTGGGTTTTGTGTCTCATTTTAGCTGATTTGGTATGTTTTAGGTCATGGTTCACTGTTTAAAGCCTTAAACTGTGTTTATCTTGTATTCTGATTCATCTGATTAAGTATTACTGGTGTTTCATGTATTAATATACTTACTGTGTAATAATAAGTAACTTTCCAAAAATAGCAGGTTTCCAAAAAAATTGAAAGTTTCCAAAAATAGAAAGTTTCCAAAAATAGAAAGTTTCCAAAAATAGAAAGTTACCAAAAATAGAAAGTTTCCAAAAATAGAAAGTTTCCAAAAATAGAAAGTTTCCAAAAATAGAAAGTTTCCATATTTAGAATTAAGCTGGTTACGTAAGCTAACATATAAGTCTACGTGTTTATAAGCTGATTTCTTAAGTCATATGATATAGTATATAGTTTAATTATTATTTCATGTATTTTAATTAAACTATAGGTTAAGCATTTTAATTAAAGTATAACATGTTTTAATTAAAATGAAATGAAAATACTTAGGTTAAAATGTGTATTATTATTATTAATGATATAACCTAAGTCATGTCTAAATTAATTAATTATAGGCATGTTTTAAATAATTAATTAATTATAACTTATAACATAAAATACTTAGGTTAAATTAATATCATGCTAAATTAATAATTAGAATAACCTAAGTCATGATTTAATTAATATCTCATGTTATTAATTGATTTATATCCTAAGTTCATGATTCATAAAAATTAACATGTAACATAGATCATGATTTAACCAACGAACCGTGAACCGGGCATGATATCGACACCGTACCCCGAACCAAATCGGGGTTCCCCTTGGTTCCTTGCTGCCGTGGGACCCACACCACCAAACCGGGACCATACGGTCTCGGTGGTGGTTTCTAGGCCAAGCCGTGACCCCCTTGGGGCACGGTCTAGGCGTCGGCTAAACCAAACACCCGTAAAACACCCTTTTGATTTTACTTCTTAACCAAATACATGTTTATTTTATGTTTTTAAAATAGGTTTTAAAAACATCATGTTCTTAATCAATTTTACCAAATCAAATCAAAAGAAGGAATTAAAAAGAAAGGTTAAAAAGATATACCGAATGTGTAGATGAATTAAGGATGAACAAACACTAATACTTGTACAATATCCAAGATCAAAATCAACAAGAACACCCCTCTTAGGTGTGTTATAGGTGGCGGCTACAAAAGGGAAGAGGAAGGAGAGGAGAAAACTTTTTAGGGTTTTATGTTTAATTTCTTGAAAAGTGAAAATGAATGCATTTTTCCCTTAACCCCTTGTTTAGTAAAAATGATGGGCTAGGCCCATTTCTCCTCCTTAATTTCGTGGTTCATGGGGCCCACATGGGGTAACCCAAATGTTTTTCGTGTCCCGATGTTTCGTGTTCGTTCGTGGTTAAACGTGTTCGTGTTTAAAGTGTTTCTGTTTATCTTATCATGTAGTTTATCGTATTCTTAACGCTCGTAATTATATTATATGTATTTACGTAATTATTTTAGTTCGTGTTTTAAAATGGTGATCATGATTTAATTATGTTCACGTGAAATATCTATTAACTGTTTATCATGAGTTCGTACGTAATCGATACTTATCATGTCATACACGTATGTACTTACTTGATTAATAGCACATGAATGTGATCAATACTGAATAAGGTAAGTTTTAATCTAGGACGTACGATCTTAAGGGCACTATTCATGGTAAAAGCATGCGGGTTTTACAATTCTTCCCCCCTAAAAAGAATAATTCGTCCCCGAATTATAGATAAAGTAACTGGAAGCAAAACATACCCGAATCAAACTGGAAAGGTATGCAAAATAACGGAAATGAAGGTGACATGGTAGAAGGGAACGTGGAACGTGACATGTCTTGAAAAGACATGGAACGTGACGTGACTGAAAGGACATATCTAATTGATGAGAAAACGGATAAAAGTCCGGATGAACTTGTCCGTTTCCAAGTGGCCTCCCTCTTGGAACGGTTCCTTCAGAAGATCCTGACACTAATGATAAATCTTGGTCCTCCTGACCTTGACTTGGAATACGAAGAAATTCTTGGTTATCAACGGAAGGTAGATCCCCTAAATTCGATCGAGAAAAATAAGAGTTAACGTGCAAGGGTAACTGAAACGTTACGATGCAAGACCATCTGACTTAACTGATAATTAGAAACGATGCGCGAGACATAAAGAAACGTAGTACGTGAACAATTTTGAACGTGATACGTGAAAAATTTTGAACGTGCTACGTGGAGATATAGCGAGTGTAGTATGAGAAAACATATCGTGATCCATGATACGTGTAACCTAATTTGATCATGATATGAGGAACGTGGAATGAACATGACATGTGAGACATATCGTGATCATATAATATAATGGCGGTGACGCCAAACGCTACAAGGTGAGACGTGGAATATGACGTGAAACGTCTATCTGATGATGGAGGGTTATACTAAACTTGGGTCTGGTCTCACAAGTTCTTGCAACTTCCAGGACGAGAAAAGAAATGAACGTAGAATCGTAAGCCAAAATACGATCATGAACGTGAATAGTGTCATGAACGTGAGCGCGAAAGCAAGTCGTGGAATTATAATGAAGACGTGAAGTAAGTTACGAGTACAATTACGAATCTTTGTCTGACCCGATAGCTGAAGGATTGCCAAGTGATCGGATGAGCCTTGGCTGGAACATGTTTGTTCAATCTGTTGGTTCTGAAATCCGTACGGATGTAGGATTCTGCAGACTTGATCAAACAGTTGATAATAACCCAGATAGCATCCTGCTTCTTCTGAGTTTGCTGAAATCTGCTAACCAAAATCCGTGTAGATCTTGTCCCATTTTAGTTCACAATTTCAGATGATGAAACATCCCAGTTTGTTGGTGTCCTATCTTAGCCTGTTGGTATGTCAGGTACACAGATATGGACGTAGCTGTATCCTGCTTCGTAGAAACTTGATACATAGAAGGTTGCGAAACTCTGAGTCTTTGAATCAGACTTCTCCTAGCGTAGGATTTCCTAGAACACCTAATGTAGTGTAGGGTTCTCTCCTTTACGCATAAGCTGAGTCATGGTAAGATTAACCATAGAAACCCATGTGATTCAGTGTGTCACTGTAATCAAACAGAATTGATATTGGAAAATTTTCCAGGGTAGAATTTCTCTTGTCATAGAATTTGCAACATAGTGCAGATATGGTCTTCCTGTTCTTCTCTAGGCTTAGAGGAAATCAGGTTATCCTCAATGAAAACGCTGATGAATTTGTTTAGGAGTTCATGGAACTCAATTTATTAAGTCCATAATGCGGTTGGAGCATTGATGAGACTAATTCAAAATCATACATTTAGCATGACCGAGTCGTGTACGAATAGCAGTCATGGACATATCCTGCTTTTCCACTCATCATTGTTGGCAGCATGATCGTGCGTTCCATCTTGGAAAAGTGATTAACACCATACGGTTGATTGGACATGTTGTCAATATGTGGAGGAGAATAACGGTCATGAATGGTGATTTGTTTAAGTCGACGGTAGTCGACACATAATCTCATGGTACCATCCTTCTCCTTGAAGGTTCTTCTGGAATGTATAGGAAGACTTTGGAATAATCAACTGGCTATGCGTAAAAGAGTTAAGTGGTTGTGTCTTACTGACAGCTAGAAAATTTTAGCGACCATGGCTAACAATGCACATGCTTGTAAGCATAGATAATTGCATAGATTTTCCTGATGGAAATCAAACTGAATGTATTCAGGAGCCTGAACATTACTGTACATAATTATGAATCATAGCACGGTGTGGTGTTCATAGTACATAATTAGGATAAAATTCATCTCGTGTCTGTCCGAGGAAATGCGTTAGCAGCTTGGGTCTTATCCGTAAGCTGAAGGAAAACCTTCGTATGCGTGGGAATACGAAAGGCGTCCTTCATGGTCATGAATACATGAAATATGGTGAAAGAAATGAAAGTGACATCGGCAACGTGACAGTTCTCACTTATGCGCCGGTAATGGTATTGAAATTCTTGTGGCCTGATTAATACATGGCACAACAAAATGGATATACCCTTGGAGGGTACCCTGAATTTCTTAGAAATGTTCCATAATTAGACGTGAGTCATGTGTCTTGACTCGTGTCCTCAGAAATGTAAGCGTGACATATGTCTTGACTGGTATCTTGACATGTGTCCTCAGAAAGTATACGTGAGACATGTGTCTTGACTGATGTCTTGACATGTGTCTCGAGATGTGAAACAATTAGAACTACAAATATTAGGTTAAAATGCCAGAATTGGCGGATCGGTTGGGTTACTGATCATTTGTATGTCTGATCACGTCCGTGGCCGGAGCCTCGGTTGTGATTTCTAGGATAGTTGCTGTCATAGTAGTGGTTACTATCATCTTGTCTGTCAGTTCCATGACGGTCATTCTCATGACAGTGACTCATGTAACTATTTAGCTGAGTGGCCGGCTGGTACTGGTTTGCACTCATATGGCTGAAATGACAGCCGAACGACGTGTGACATGTAATTATGAATTTGGGACAATGATTGATGGGAATTGTCTGATGGTGAAGCATCTTCTCGTCCAATTGCTTTGCTCCGACGCCTTTGTCTTCGTCTTTTAGGATCTCCAGGTTGTGAACAGCATCAGCATCAGCATCTCTTAGCGTCTCCCAACATCAGCAGCATCAACCTTCAGTAACATCTCCAAGCTATGAGCGGCATCGACAACCTTGTAGAATATCAGCAAGTGAACATACGCCTGAGATGATTTAGAATCGACTAGCGAATACTCGTGAAGTATTGCAAGTAGAATACACATGGATTAATACACATGAATTACGGTACGTGGAGTACACATGGAATGCACATGAAATGATCGGTATGGACTCGTTCATTTGTCATGATTTAAGGAAAGTAAACCGGTTAAACGGTTAAGAAAACCATCATGATAATCTGACAGTATTAGCATAGACATCATTCTGGTTGCATAGAGAAACGCTAAAGTGTGGTTACACAAAATTCAATGATGATTTGCCTGACAGCATGATCAATGGAAACCAACCATGACTATCATGAAAGCATGATTCAAGAAATCTAACAATGTCTTGCAGGACAACATAAATAACAAAAGAGGCGTGAAACATAATCAACATGAAGACGTAATTATCACGAGGAAACACGAAACCATCTATTACGAAGAAGTGTATAACATAATCAGCATGAAACTGAAGTTAACCATGACAGTATGAAGGCATACTTGACATAAAGACATAATAACTTATGATGGGACATGAAAAAATTTTATGCCAATTTAAATCATGAGAAAAATTTTATGCAAGAAAACAGTGCATGAATGCGTAATGTAGTTTATAAAACCTTTATATGTGCGAGGGAACGCCTATGGGTCGGTTCCAAAACAAAAGACATGGCGAGGGGACGCCTATGGGTCGGTCCCAAAGTTAAAAGTTTCGATAAAAGCACATTCGACTAAATAGGGCCAGTCCTGTACCAACCATTACTTAGTCAAAATTCCTGCAACAGATGACATATGATATAAATGCATGAATGCATGGAACATAATAATTAAAAGTCATTGTCAAAACTTAACAGAAAAATTTTTTATGTGAAAATTATGAACTACTGGGGTTCAGTTCACATAATCACAGTTCACTAGGAACATCATGCATAGACACTGACACATAACTAAGTATGGATGACGGTTGTTCATTCCATATTAGTAAGACGATACTGGTGAAAACATCATGGTGAAAACAACAAGGTGCTGAAAACGTCATGGCTAAAACAAAAAGGTGCTGAAAACATAATGGTTAAAACAACAACGCGCTGAAACATCAATACGTGGAATAACAATCGTTGGCTTAGGAAGCTCCTGGTGACTACCCACTAGTCACAGGTCGAGTTTTAGAGCCTACAGGTCGAAGCCTTGGCTCTGATACCATAATTGTAACACCCCATTTTGATAAATGGAATGTCACGCGTAATTATGGCGTGTCATCAAAGCATGCAAGGTAATATGTAGTAAAACATACATGACCATAGGGAAAACCGGAATCAAACATCGGTTCACAAACATAAGCCCAAAACATAACAAAGTAAATGAACTGAATGAAAGACTAAACAAGCATAAATATATGAAGGAAACAGGAGAAGAAGTCTATGGCAGCTTCCATCCTATGCATGTCCTCCAAATGCTCGAGTCTTGGGTACTTGCCGTTTTGGGACATGGAAAGGAAAGTAACGGTTGAGCAAAACGCTCAGTGCACGGATATACAATATAGCATGAAATAGGATAAGCATGCAACATATAACAGCGGAAGACTAAGTTCTGAGTAAACTGGTTAAGTATTAAGAAAACTGGTTTTATAGTTCGAAAAGCCTTATGTTTATCTTATGAAAACTGTTTTAACATAAATATACCATAGCCCATATAGGTCATGAAAAGGTCACGTGCATGAATACTTGGAGGTGTGACCTCATCATGCTGATTAGAGGGGATGCCTCTAATTAATATACTGGTTTGGGTAGGAGGGATCAACTCCTTGTGAAGGATGCAAGGCACACACCACATTCACCATGAAATACTGAATAAAACATGTAACTAGGATGCACCCATACGCCCCACCTGATATAATAATATGGCCAAAACTGAAAAGGGACGCCACGAGCAATCACTCCGCCGTGGGGAAGTCATAACATCGGTGCCTCCAATGCTATGGTTATGGTACCTCCATAACTAGGTGAAACTGGTCATGCTTGTATATGGCTATAGATTATGCTAATTAAACATAAGCAGTTCAAAACAATAAAACAAATACTGGGGAAAACAGTTGGCTGCATACGGGGAAATCCTAACAAGGAAAGAATGTCCATACTGAAAGGACGGGAATCCGTACCTCAAGTCCAGTGAATGAACGGAAGAAAGACTCCTACTTCTGGATCACTAACGCTACATGAATACACACGTGTATAAGTATCGATTCACTGATTACGTACTGGGTTTTGTGTCTCATTTTAGCTGATTTGGTATGTTTTAGGTCATGGTTCACTGTTTAAAGCCTTAAACTGTGTTTATCTTGTATTCTGATTCATCTGATTAAGTATTACTGGTGTTTCATGTATTAATATACTTACTGTGTAATAATAAGTAACTTTCCAAAAATAGCAGGTTTCCAAAAAAATAGAAAGTTTCCAAAAATAGAAAGTTTCCAAAAATAGAAAGTTACCAAAAATAGAAAGTTTCCAAAAATAGAAAGTTTCCAAAAATAGAAAGTTTCCAAAAATAGAAAGTTTCCATATTTAGAATTAAGCTGGTTACGTAAGCTAACATATAAGTCTACGTGTTTATAAGCTGATTTCTTAAGTCATATGATATAGTATATAGTTTAATTATTATTTCATGTATTTTAATTAAACTATAGGTTAAGCATTTTAATTAAAGTATAACATGTTTTAATTAAAATGAAATGAAAATACTTAGGTTAAAATGTGTATTATTATTATTAATGATATAACCTAAGTCATGTCTAAATTAATTAATTATAGGCATGTTTTAAATAATTAATTAATTATAACTTATAACATAAAATACTTAGGTTAAATTAATATCATGCTAAATTAATAATTAGAATAACCTAAGTCATGATTTAATTAATATCTCATGTTATTAATTGATTTATATCCTAAGTTCATGATTCATAAAAATTAACATGTAACATAGATCATGATTTAACCAACGAACCGTGAACCGGGCATGATATCGACACCGTACCCCGAACCAAATCGGGGTTCCCCTTGGTTCCTTGCTGCCGTGGGACCCACACCACCAAACCGGGACCATACGGTCTCGGTGGTGGTTTCTAGGCCAAGCCGTGACCCCCTTGGGGCACGGTCTAGGCGTCGGCTAAACCAAACACCCGTAAAACACCCTTTTGATTTTACTTCTTAACCAAATACATGTTTATTTTATGTTTTTAAAATAGGTTTTAAAAACATCATGTTCTTAATCAATTTTACCAAATCAAATCAAAAGAAGGAATTAAAAAGAAAGGTTAAAAAGATATACCGAATGTGTAGATGAATTAAGGATGAACAAACACTAATACTTGTACAATATCCAAGATCAAAATCAACAAGAACACCCCTCTTAGGTGTGTTATAGGTGGCGGCTACAAAAGGGAAGAGGAAGGAGAGGAGAAAACTTTTTAGGGTTTTATGTTTAATTTCTTGAAAAGTGAAAATGAATGCATTTTTCCCTTAACCCCTTGTTTAGTAAAAATGATGGGCTAGGCCCATTTCTCCTCCTTAATTTCGTGGTTCATGGGGCCCACATGGGGTAACCCAAATGTTTTTCGTGTCCCGATGTTTCGTGTTCGTTCGTGGTTAAACGTGTTCGTGTTTAAAGTGTTTCTGTTTATCTTATCATGTAGTTTATCGTATTCTTAACGCTCGTAATTATATTATATGTATTTACGTAATTATTTTAGTTCGTGTTTTAAAATGGTGATCATGATTTAATTATGTTCACGTGAAATATCTATTAACTGTTTATCATGAGTTCGTACGTAATCGATACTTATCATGTCATACACGTATGTACTTACTTGATTAATAGCACATGAATGTGATCAATACTGAATAAGGTAAGTTTTAATCTAGGACGTACGATCTTAAGGGCACTATTCATGGTAAAAGCATGCGGGTTTTACAGGTATTGATTATGCATCATTGTTGTGGGAAGAGTTTATTTTTCAACTCTTCACAAACACGAAGACTAAGGCTAAAGGTTACCAGTACCCTAGGTTCATAAAGCTAATCATACATTATTTTATGGAAAACGATGCGTCTATTGATAAGCGTGCAGGTAGCCGTCACCACACAATGGATGCTGATGATCTGGTGGATTTAAGGCAAGAATCTCACTCCAATATTGTTATCCCTGGTCCTATTCCCAGTCATCTCCTGACAGATAAGATTATCGCTTCTGCTGATTACAAGAACATGCTAAGAGAAATCGAGAATCAACAAGCAAGCATTCAAGCAGGAGAAGACTCGTCTACCACGGTTAAGAGTAAAGGTAAAGGCAAGCAAACAGCTTTACCTGAACCTAAACCCAAAAAGACAAAGACCGTGGCTAAGAAGGGTAAGAGCACGGCTGGCAAGTTTGTTATTCGAGATGAAGACACTAATGACGATCCTACTCCCGAGCAAACTCAAAAGACTGAGAAAAAGTTAATGAAGATGGCTATTGAAAAGAGTAGGAGAGACACGGGCGGTAGTGGTTCGGGTGCACAGATGGATGTTGAAGAAGAATACGAGGAGCCACATGATATTAATGAGTTTGGATCACCCGAACGTTACTCAGCATCGAAGGAGACATCCATTGCTGATACAGCAAGTGTTGAGAAGGAGTCCGGTGCTACAACAATCATTGTGACTACACAGCCTCTCGTAACTCAACCTCCACCAATCCAGCCCTTACCAACACGACCGGTGTCAACACCACTACCATTCCTTCCACCTCCAACTACCTCCATCCTCAGTACTGTAATCACAACCGAGCCTCTTCAACCATCCCAGAGTAGCTATGTACCATCTTCAATGGCTGCATTCGTAATGGCGGAAATGTTGGATAAACACACGGACAGTCAAAGAAAAGAGATGGATAAACTTCGAGAAGAGTTATTTCGACGAGTGCAAAGTGAAGAGGCATCCAAGAAAGCCCAAGAAGAGATGATAGCTAAGTTCACTGCAGAGATGGAATTGACACGTAAAGCTCATGCAGAAGAACTTGCTCAGGTCAAACAGGCTGAAGCTGAAAAGAATGAAGCACGACTTACGAGACTTCGAGCTATAAAGGATAAATATAAGGAGCAGAAAGAATTACTTGAAGCTTCTATTTTAGAGAGAGTGAATGAATCTGTTGAGGCCCTTATGCCAAAGCTGCGTGATGAGATGAGGAAACTTGCGGATGATAACTTAATGATCAAGTCGTCCAACCCTTCCGAGTCCGCCTACAAAATTGCATATGACTTAACGGATTTTGAATTAAAGAAGATCCTCAAAGCTCGCATGAAGGAAGTTGGATCTTTTGACAAGTCTAAAATTCAGCGGACACTCTACAAAGCACTCAATGAAGCTATCTTGGAGGATGATCGGTTGTTTAAGACGTTTGGAAGTGTGGTACCTTATCACATCTTGGATGAGGAGGAAAAGGAAGATAGTGAGCAGGAGGACAGTGATGGTGAAGAAGAGGGTGATGGTGAAGATGATGATGATGATGGTGATGATGATGATGGTGATGATGATGATGGTGATGATGATGATGATGGTGATGGTGGTGATCAAAATGAGGAGAGTGATAAGGGTAGCAACGGGGATGATGATGAGGATGATGGTGGTAAACATGATCAGCCTGAAACGGGGGATAAGGTTGCCAGCAAAAGGAAACCATCCAAGTCTGGTACCAAGTCTCAGAAAGATGCTGCCCGAAAGGAAAAGTCCACCTCTACGGAGTCAGGACGAACCAAGTGGCGCCATGATGTGAATGTTGCTACTGCGTCATCGATTCCCGGTACATCTGATTCTGTTTCTATACCTGTTACCACTAATCCTGTTAGTTCTTTTGTTGCTCCTGTGATTGCAGAATCAGTAACTGAACCTGAATCTGCACAACACTCGCCTGTTCATGATACCGCCGAAATGCCTGAATCAGAACCAGCAAGTGTTCATGTTTCTACTCCTCTGCAAAAAGAACCACAATCTATTGTTCCCGAGTCAAGCACACGGGACTAGGCGGATACATTGGAGTTCGATGAAACTGCACCGCCACAAGCTTGGATCACGGCAGCTGCTAAATATGATCCAATCACAGACGCTGATAGAGATGTTCTATATCTCCGTATCCGTAGTCCGATAGACTTGTGTGCATTTTTGGCTCATGAGTTTAAATCTTCGGTCACTCCGTCTTTGGTGAAGAGAGCGCTAAAGGATAAGAGAATTCACGCCAAAACCAGGTTAAGCCGCATGGAGTACGAGTATTATGCTGACGAGGTCCTGAAAGCTCTCAATACCGTTCAAAGGCCAGGCCTTCATGAGTCAGAAAGAGCTCCACCTCCACTTGATCCCTCTCAAGATAATCAAATTGCTCTTGACTTCTTTGTCACCTATGATCTTGATTATCTCCTCAAGGGATCATCCAAGTACGCAACCTCCTGACCTTGTTGAAAGCCGCTAATTGGGGAACAATACCCTGGATCGAGGAAAAGGTAAACCGACTCTGGGTTCCAAAGGTAAGCCGTAATTATGATATGTATGCTGCTATAGGAGCATCACATTAGGACGAGCGAGTCCAAAGGGCGTACAGAGGTTGCTGCTTAGCCAACTCAGGTAATATTGTCAAATCCGATATTCGCATCTCAAGTATTTTGGGACTGAAAACTGAAGCCAAGAATGGCTATCATCATGTGACGGAAATTCGTCTAAAAAGGGAGGATGACAGAGAATACACAATACAGCAGGGATATTTTTCTATCATCCGCCTTGAAGATATCGAAGACATGTTGCTTATGATGACCCGTGATCAACTTACCCATCTTACTCGTGAAGAAATCATTGCCTTGAATACAGCACTTCGTATGTTCACACGAAGCGTTGTTATCAAGAAACGAGTTGAAGATCTTCAATTGGGAGTTGAAAGCTACCAAAGGAAACTTAACCTGACCCGTCCAATGAATCAAGTCCTACCTCAACATGTCAAAAGATGTCCCTATACCGGCATTACCGTTCCGATGTACGGGATTTTCTACATGAACAGTCGTGGGATCATGAAGTTTATGAGGGTAGGTGAGCTTCATAAATACAGTGATAGGACTCTCATATGCGTCAGAGGAAAATTGGAGCATCTTAATTCTGGTGGGTCATTACCAGAAATGATTGAGGATTGGCATCCGGGTTAGCGGAAAATGGCGACATATATGATCAAGAAGATTGATGAAAAGCTCCGGGAACGTAGATTGATGAGGAGCTTAGAAAGATTCGTTGGGGGTAGACCATATGGAATGCACCACAAGTTACTGCAACGATCCATCTAATGGGTCGTACATCTCAGGTCCACTCTATATTGGTTTTAATTGTGAATATGTAAATTTTGTGAATATTGTGCTTTTATGGCTTGATGTAGTGTTAAGGTATGATAATTTTTCAAGAATTTCTCACGAGATTCTAAATCTTTCAAAATATATCATACTAAAGCACTACAATTAACCCTTATTAATTTAAGGGGGAGCATTAATATGTTCTATGGCCAAACATTGATTTCATTTTTTACCCAAAGACCGGTTAATCCATTCAATATCCCAAATATTAATGGTTAACATTTTGGATAAGGGGAGAAAATGGGATTAAGGAGACTTAAATGATACTTGGCTAAAAGATGAAAAAGACTTAACGATAATCCAACTTAATATGTGTAAAGCACGTGTTAAGGGGGAGCGTTTTTGATGAACAAAACACTTAAGGTACAAAACTCTTGATTTCAATATCACAAGTACCTTAAGTGATTTTCAAGGATTTTTCATGGTGACTATACTTTCCCAAAACACGCTTTATTCACGACGGATGTGGTAACAAAAGGGTGGTAGGAATAGGTATTAGTCCAATGATTCATCAGAGACGATAAAATCTTCCCAAGGACAATTCCCTAGATAGAATTAGAAGTCCTAGGAAAGATGGAGAAAGATTGTGAACGTAGCAGAGTACCGACTAATTACTGATGCTAGCACTGGAACAATCACAACAAGGTGCTAGTAATGATGTATTGGTAAGTATTGAAGGGGTTGAAGAATGAAAAAGAAATGTAAAGATAAAGGGTGTAAAGAAAGAAGCCCTCCTTACAACTTTAGGCAGAAACTGGGTCAATACATATGCTATTGAGATCATTTATTAATGATTCTAGATATTGAAGAAAGACATCATGGGCACAGTGATGCAATGCACAAACCTTCCCAGCTAACTCAAATATCTCTCAAAAGGTATTTTTTTTAATCACACGGAGATCAACACGTTATCTATTGGTTTATTCACTCCGAATAGACTGATATTGAAAAGGTGGCACTCCTCTCCAGCCATCGCTCACTAAATAAAAACGCACTATCGAGTCTAGAGCCACGAGATCATCAAAAGTCTCATTAGGACACTTTCCATTTATTCCTTTCTTTCTCACACATTGTGAAAAGTAAGAGATTTTTATGAGTCCTACGCAGTATTCTTGTAATATTGCCAGAACATCCGAGTAATACGCAAGTATTACAATGAAGATGGAAATCCTGCTTGAGCCAACATCAAACAAGCTCATGGTAGGTTACACTTGCGGTTCTTTAAGAACCAATCTTGTGAAAAACTGGAAAGAAACAGTAGTTTAATTCTTAATTGAACTTAAACTCGTTCCAGGCCTCTACGCATTATCATATGATCTTGCCAGAACACTCAGAGTGACACTCTTTAGTGTTCACAGTGACGAGTGGAAATCCTTCTAGTGTTAACATCAAACAGCACTTGGTAGGTGACGTGCAAGATTCTTTATGAATTAAGCTCGTGATAACTAGAAAGCAACGATGGTGAAAATCTTACTTGAAATTCACTTGTTCCAGGTTTCATGAATTGACGGCTTCAATCACAAGGATAATTTATCCAAGTGATTCACTCTTTATGCTCGCAGTCAAGCTTAGTGATCGTCGAATAAAGAGAACGGGTTTACCCGCGAAATCCTGTCAGGAAGTTACTTAATTGAAACAATCCGTCACAGGTATGATATCTAATATCGTCCAACGGTCTTCACCGACCGGAGGTAAAACGCTACCGATTTAGAATGAAATGTTCTAAGCCATTTAATTCGTGTCTTATTGATAGGTGTGTAAACACCCATCCTTTTTACCACTTAATTATAATAATAACCGAGCCAAAACGTGTATTTTATGTCTTTTATGTCGGAATTATGCGTGGTTTGTGTTTTTCTTGTGATTTAGGACGAAAAGGAGAAAAGTGGAGAAAATACGGGCATTCACGGGCTTTTATTGAAGAAAAAGATGAAAGATGAAGTCGAGAAGTCAAAAGTGCAAAAAGAACGGAAGTCCAAGACCAATTCTGAAGATTTATCGAAGAAAAAGTCAAAAGATGGAAGTTTACTTAAAACCGAAGAACTCAAGTCTACTTTATTGAAGAATTAAAAGATGAGTTCAAAGAAATCCCGAGCCAAAAGTCATTAAAAGTCCAAGATTAAAGAAGATAAGAAGAAAAGGACTAAGCATGCAATTAACAAAGAGATTAAGAAGGAAGGGCCTAATGATGCAATTAAGAGAAAATGAAGGAGGGGAGGAAGCTTCCTAATCCTCCCCTATATATATATATATAGATTAGTTGTTAATTATTTTTCTTTGTTGGCTAAGTGTGAAAATTAGTCTTCCACTTTTAATTACGTTGTCTTTTAAATACTTGTCAAATTTAATTACCTTGTCTTGCACCTTAAATTCCTTTAATTTCAAGTAAGTTTCCATTTAATTATTGTCAATCTTTATTTTATCTTGTTAGTCTCCTATCTACCTTTCTTAATCTTTGATTTTCATGTTTATTTTTGTGTTCATGTTCATGTTCTTATTTTGATCAAAGTGGGTTTTGATTATTGTGGTTAGATTTGTTAGTTTTAATGATTTTAGTTTGTTTATGATTATTGGATGTTTTATTATTAGTTTAGTTTAATCTTGTGTTTGATTTTGGTTAAATTTGTGGTTAGATTCGTGTTACTGTGTTTCCCTGTTCTTCGGGGGTGTTTGTTTCTCTTACTGTGATTCCCAGGTTAGTTCCGAACAAGGAAGCTCCTGACTCAGAAAGTTCCGAACCAGCAAGGCTTCATTCGGAAGAGTTCCGAGCCAAGAGAAGGAGTTCTTTCATTCGGAACATCCTAACTTCTGGATCAACGAACAAGCAAAGACTTCTGAATCAATCAACTCATTCGGAAGAGTTCCAGATCAATAAGTTCCGAGTCAGCAAGAACTTCCGAATCAGGAAACTTCCGAACCAAAAGTTCCGGATCAAGAAAGGTTCATTCGGAAGAGTTCCGAATCAAGGGTTAAGCAGAACTTCCGAATCAAGCAACTCATTCGGAAGAGTTCCGAATCAACATCTTCCGAACCAAACTTCCGAATCAGGAAAACTTCCGAACGAGCAAAAAAGTTCCGAACCAGAGGGCTTCACTCGGAAAAGTTCCGAATCAATACTTCTTGATTCATTCGGAAGAGTTCCGAATAAAAGTCTTCTGAACCAAAGTTCCCAATCAAGGATTTCTTTCAGTAAAGTTCCAAATCAGTAAAGTTCCGAACGAAGGATTGTTTTGGATAAGTGACATATTCAGAATAATTTGTTCCAGATCAAGGATTTTGGTAATATTCCAAGCGAAGAAGAATCATTCCGAACGAAGGTGAAATTCCGGATGAGTGATTGTTCCGGACGAAGGATTGTTCCAAATGAGCTGTATTCAAGTTCTTTTTAGTTTTTGTTTTTAAGTTTCTGTCTTTAATTTTCAAGCTTTATTTTTCCCGCCTTTTTCCTAGTCGCACTTTAAGATTCTTTGCCTTAGATTTATTTTAGCCTTGCCTTAGTTTAAGTTTTAGTTGCGTTTTAAGTTTGCCTTAGATAAATTTAAGTTTGCGTTATTTACTTTTAGTGACCTTTAATTTTCCGTCAAGCTTTTAAATACTTGCCCATTATTTTAATTAGACTTAGATTTAAATTACCTGCCTTTTACTTTAAAGTTTCGCACTTTTATTTTAAAAACAACCAAAAATATTCTTTTTCACCAAAAACAATAGAGTCATACTTGAAGCCGGAAATCAATTCGTTAAGATACCGAGAAACGAACAATTGAACCTAGCAAAATAATTCATTAAAATGGCGCCGCTGCCGGATCTTTTCGTAAAGATTAACGGTTTTCTGTGAAAGACGCGTTGCTTTTTGGGATCCGTTCACTTGTGAACGTTATTTTTCGTGTCAAAAATTTTCAAAAAATCCCAAAAACATTTGAAAAATCATAAAAAGCATTTCTTTTTCAAAGTTTTGCACCAAAAATATTCCTCTTTATCCTCTATTATGTTTAATTCTTTTCTTTACCCTTCCTATCTATAATTCTTCATGGATTCGTCTTGTGGACGGTGTGGGAGACCATGGCATGGTTTTCAAACATGTCAATGGTGTACTTGTGAGCGGTGTGGTTTTGATATTGACGATACACAATTTGGATTTTGTCCATTTTGCAATTCAACAAATTCATACTTTAACTCTTACAATACTTTCCCACCCTCTCCCGTCTATGCCAATCCCTATCCTCAAGATGCACCGGGTTTTTCAACATACCCGTGGTGCTATATTTGTGGGGGCCCTCACGAAGCTTCTTCTTGTGATCCATCGAAGGTCTTTGAGAAAGTTCCGTGCTATCATCCCAGTGTTTATAATTTTGAGCTCCCACGTCACACCATCAATCATCAACCCTTTGGCGCATTTCCTCCTGAGCAAATTGCCACACTTTTTGACAACTTTCAAAAAGTTCAAGAAGCTTTCAACAAGATCAAGGAGAAATGTCAAGCGGATCAGCAACAAGAGCAGGTATCTAAACTTAATGCTTATACTCCTCCTCTTGTGCCTCTATATTATTATGACAGTGATGACGATGAGAGTCCTATTTCTTGGACCGATGAGAATGCTATTCCTTCTCCCGACTTTCCGGAGTCTAAGGATTCAACCATCCTAAGGGATGAGGATATTAGTACAATTCCTGCAAAGAAATCCGACGAATTCAATACGTCTAGTACTGATAACCTTGTCCCAATTCCAAGTGAATCTGAGTTGACATCCGACAGTGACGATGAGTATGATGCACTTTCTTCTGATGATGTTCCTTCCACCAACACTTTGGAAGAGGATTCTTTGACTTTCTCTAATCCTCTTTTTGATCAAGATGACGATTTTACTTGACGAGTCACTATCCGATGAAGACGTTTCGAAGGAAACTTTCAAGATTTATTCGAACCCTTTATTTGATTTTGATGACGCTTACATATCTAGTGAGGTGAATCCTCTCTTTGACGAAGGGATTGAGGACATTGCTAGCTCTGATTCTCCTACTATTGATGAGCATGCTTTGTTAGCCATGCCCCCTTCTATGGCAGAGGTGGAGAGTTCTGACTCTACTGGAAAGGTATCGCAGGTGGAAGGTAATTCTTCTCTTACTTCTCCTACTATATTGCCCTCTCATCCTACTGAATGCACGCCCAATCGGGTGATGTATCAATTTCCCTCTCCGGGAAATGAGGATGAGTGCTTTGACCCGGGAGGTGAAAATGACCATTCTATGATTGATAACATTACGACTTTGCCAATTGGTCCACATCCATTGTCTTTGGAGGATGATAATGTGATTCCTATACCCACCCCACCTCCCGAGGATCAAGATTTCACATACTTCTCGTATGTTGAAAGGACCTTTCTACCGTTTAAGACTTATCCTCCTGCCTCTCCTTTGTTATATTTCTCCGGGAATGAGGATAAGGTCTTTGATCCCGGTATTACATTTGAGGTTTCCCCATGGACCATTTAATTCGGGGACGAGTCAGGCTCGTGACTCGGATAACAAAAACAAGCGGTTTTTAAATATATTAGAAGTTCATAGATCGTTCGACTCAATGGTTATGAACCATTATATCTAGGTTGATCATCATTCATATGATAACATAGCGGAATAAGAACAATGATCATGACAAGGTGTTTAGGCACAAAAGACACGAATTAAAACAAATAGGGATGTTCATTATATTAATAACAAACATCCACTAGACGTGTATACATTGAATCCCACGTCTAGTGCGACACACACTTTAGGTTTACATTGTGAATGAATGATATGATAATAAAAACCTACGTCTATGTTTTCTTTATATACTAGAAAACATAGCTTACAAAGAAAGCTAAAGTAATAAAAAGACTCCAACGGCTTGTTCTTTTGCAACTTGTACTTTTTAGCCCTTGTCTTCTTATTTTGTTGTGTTTTGACTTATCAACTTAATAATTGGACCCAACAATCTTCCCCTAGTTGATGATGTCAAAACACTTTTCTTAAGCATGAATCCTTTGTATTTAGTACATGATCTCCAAGAAGCTTCCCCTTAAGTATAGCACATATTCTTCCCCTTTTTGACACATCAATAGGGAATATGTGAAAGTATGCAATCTTGTAGATTCTCCAAAAGTAGCTCTATGTAATGATCCTGAAGAAAAATAAATAAAGTATTTTTGATGTTGAATTAGATAACCCAATCTTATGTTCCATGTCTTGTTTATCCATGTGATGAAGAACTTATACCACATTATGCAAAAAAATATAAGTAGACCTCGACCCCTTGTCAATATTCTCATCCTTTGTGAGACACTGAGCACGATAATGTAACTCCTTCAAGTGTTATGACAAGTCTTTATCACCAACTATGTAAGCACGAACAAGTTACCTTTAAAGTCAGTGGCTGGAAGTGCATGACTTTAAGATATGATAGAACACAAACTTGTGCAAATCTTCTTCAATCATCAATCTTACCATAAGAATTCTTCCCCTTAAGCTAACACCTCTTCATGACAAGTCTTAATGAACCAATATCCTCATATGTAAAAGTTAGAAGACGAATAACTCTTTCACAAGGCTATCCCGATTACATATTCGAATACCAATCAAAGTCTTCATGAATTATTGCTAACTTACTTAAAAATCATTAATCCATTTAAATATATCCGAGCCATAAATATCAACTTGATATTCTGAATAAAACGGAGATTCCATGTACCTTTTGTGTGTATTTACCTTCTTTTTGTGTGCTTAAAACGTACCAGTTTTCTCAAACAGCAGCAAACTTTGTGTTGTCCAATATCTCTTCTGTCCAATATCTTGGTCAGATGTATTGTCCAATATCTGACAATACATATCAGCGTTGAAGCTCATATATCGGACGACACTGTCAACCTATCAGTGTTGACTTATTCTGTCAGCGTCGAAACCCTTCCTGTCAGCGTCTGAATTACACACGTCAGCGCCAACCATAAAATCCTGTCAGCGTTCATCTTAAACCTTGTCAGCGTTTAGATTTCAAACATCAGCGTTGATGTTAATCCTTGTATTAAATAAAAACGCTTGTAACCATAGCCTTTGTTTCCCTTTAATTTTAATCATGTGAATACATGATTGTCCACTAATAGGAAACTGTATACCGTGTGATCATAACGATTTCCACCAATGAGAGTTTTAGAGCCGTGTGAACATAACGAAGCTATAACCAATTATAGGCAAGGCATCGTGTGAACATAAAACTCTCCACCAATGAGAAGGAAGGCTTACGGTAATTCCATGCACTAGCATGTAGGGGATACACGTTTATAACGAATATTAGGGTTTTCTATTGCACCGTGTGAATGCAACTAGGTCATCCAATCAGAAGAATCCTCAATCGTGTGAATGCAACAATAAAGCGTGACTTGCTTTGTAGCTTGAAGCGTTTAACCTTCATTAGCCAATCTGAACTCTTGCACCGTGTGAACACACGTTTGAAGAACCAATCATATGCCTTTGAATCAAAACCAAGTATTGTAACAGCAACGTAGTATCCTTCAATTCTCGATCTAGGGTTTCAAGACTTTAAGCACCGAAACCCTAATTAGGGTTTATAAATTAACCTTAGATCGTGAATCACGTTATAACAAACATCAATTCTTCCTGCTTTTAAATAGATCTAGGGTTTGAAGAACCCTAGTTCATGATTTCATGTGAAAGCAGAAAAACTGAAAATCTGCCATCAGCCAACTTCGACGCTTAATAACTTTTGCCTGGGGATAAAACTCGACAATCCCTCCGGTGGATGTTTAGATCTATGTATGTAGAACACACATCTAAAATTTCGTGACGATCCAACGGTTAGATCAAAAGTTATGACCTTCTGAATACTGCTGCGCACACAAAAACGTCCAGAAAAACTCCATACGAATTTTTCTTCTCTTCACCATACACGAACACCTCGTCGTACCTAGATATCAAGAGCCTTAGTCTCTGATACCAATTGTTGAACCTATAGATCGTTCGACTCAATGGTTATGAACCATTATATCTAGGTTGATCATCATTCATATGATAACATAGCGGAATAAGAACAATGATCATGACAAGGTGTTTAGGCACAAAAGACACGAATTAAAACAAATAGGGATGTTCATTATATTAATAACAAACATCCACTAGACGTGTATACATTGAATCCCACGTCTAGTGCGACACACACTTTAGGTTTACATTGTGAATGAATGATATGATAATAAAAACCTACGTCTATGTTTTCTTTATATACTAGAAAACATAGCTTACAAAGAAAGCTAAAGTAATAAAAAGACTCCAACGGCTTGTTCTTTTGCAACTTGTACTTTTTAGCCCTTGTCTTCTTATTTTGTTGTGTTTTGACTTATCAACTTAATAATTGGACCCAACAGCAACCCAATTATCTATCTATCTTTTTCTTTGTTTTTACCTTAAGTGTAGGGGGAGACCCGTTGGTTTGCTATTTCCTCTCCCCTCTTAATCTGGGATTCGAGCTTCAATGATCCACTCTTGATGATTCTTGACGACCCATATTCCGTGTCCACTTCTTCCCGGTTCTATCCTAAACTCTTTTTGATTCACTATTTTATATTTTCTCAATATTAAAATAGGAATCTCTTTAGTTGTCTTTTCCTTAGCAAGATTTAAACAAAGTGCACAATGTCCTAAGTGTAGGGGAGTTTCTCCTACATGCTTAAAATTTGAGGACAATGTTTATCTTAAGTGTAGGGGGACTTCTATCGAAGTTAAGTGGCCTTTTTCCTTGTATTTGCCCTCATTTTACCGGAAAATCAATTTTTCGACATTTTTCAAAATTTTTGATCTATTTTGGCCTTTTAGTTTTTCCCTTTGTATAGTTATTTTTCTTTCTTTCCTAGAAGAAATTTTAATAAAGTGGTTTTAATTTTCAAACACCGTGAATCTTTTGACTCAACCCGAGTTTACTTATCTAAGTTACTCTAGCTAGTATCCTTAACATGTTTAAGTCAAGTTTTGCTAGGCTTTTATTTAGGGAGCTATAAAACAAGAAAGTCTTAACTCTCATGGGTTAAGAACAAGAACTTTTCGCAAGTTCCTATAACTGATTCTAGAGAGTCGTTTATCAAGGGAACTTTAAAACGCGATTTCTAAACTTGAAAAAGTCTAAGAATTTGCAAGATCCTATAGGCGACTCGAAAACCCAAAACTTTGATTTAATAGGCTAAGTATCCACGAGTCTCATTCCTTGAGATTTTAAACTGTGGAGAACGAGAGATGATAGAGCCAATTATAAGTTCGGTATTCTTTCGGGAATTTATGTGAGTTAATTATGAGCCTATTCTCCCATCGCTTGCTAATAAATTTATCTACAATAAATAAGGTTGTACGATTTGAAAAGTTACTTAGCTTCTAGCCCAAGATCGTTTAAAAGTTGCTCGGTGTGGATTAGAGTTCATAGCCAAGGCATAACTTATTGAAGCGGGACGCGAAGATTGGCGAGTCCAAAAAGGTCCTAACAAGAGATGAGGGCTATATTTTGTTGCTAAAGATCCAAAGTGATGTGAAGAATCATTTATCGAAAATCAATATGAAGGATCGAGACACACGACGAAAAGCAAAAACTCCCCAAAAGTCATGGAGAAGTGTATCCGAAAAGACCCTAGCAAGGTATGAGGATAAATAGATCCAAGTCAAAAAGGAGGCGGATCGTTGTATATCAAAGTCCAAAGTAAAGATTGGAGAAAAATGAAGAAGTCGTGGTGTAGAAAAAGCTAAAATGGATCCGGTGGTCTAATGTGGTGGTAGAAGGTGGTGGAAGCCATTGTTGGCCTAGAGAGAGAGAAAGAGAGGTTGAGAGTAAAAATGTGTGTGTTCCCAAATGAACAAAATACAATCAACACCCCTCCTTGGAAGCAAAGGAGGGGTATATATAGTCACGCACTTTACAACGAGCCTAGTCTAGTCTAAATGTGCGTGACTATGATAACTAACGGGAATTCTTAAATGTCTTCACATAAAGTGAGTTTCCAACAATCTTCCCCCATGGGACGACGTGTAGAATTCCTTACAATATTCTTCCTAACAAGTACAAAATAATTAAGAACAAGAGCTTTCTTGAAGCATCTAATGCTGATGAAGTCTTATGAGGCCTTCGTCTTCAAAACGACTCATCTTTAAAGTAACTTGTAGAAGAAATACTGTAACGGCACGAGCTAAGTAACCCATACACTTCTGGTTAAGGAGAAGCTTCTGAATTAGCTTCCCCCTAATACATGCCACGCAAACTTGATGTAGAAGCATTTTAAATAGCTTCCCCCAAGTAGATCAACAACTTTTCTTCTCACGCTTGAATAATTCTTCTGAATTTTTCTTCCCCCTGAGAGTTCAAGTTATGCATACCAGAAAGAATCATGACACTTCTTCCCCCACATAGTTTAAGAAGGTAAATCAATCCCAATTATGAAGCTCAAATACTGAAGTGGACACTTTATCCCATTCATGAAGTTGACATCGTAACACCAGAGTCAATTAAGTCCCGGAAATGCACACGTCTTCTTCCGGAGATGCACCAGAGTCAATTAAGTCCCGGGAATGCATATAGGATAATGATGATGTTTAATTGCAACAATCAAACAATTAAACCTCGAATCAGTAGTGTACCGTTTGGAGATTGATAACGACACGAGTTAAAACACTGATTTTCTCTGCGGCTATGACAAATGTCATCCCGGAATATCTTCAAATCAAAAGAAGGTATGAAGTTCATCACGTGTACTCGTTGTGCGTTCAATGTGTCTGCTTCTTCCCCCTTGATGGTTTCAAAACTCGGAACCATCAATAAATTGTACGCACATGAACCTGAAATCTCGTGAGAATAATAAATAAGCTGAATTATATATTTTGTGAGAATCAGCTGTTGATCGAAAATCTCTTCTCATAAACTCTCCATGGCCACCTTTACCATTCCACGTGAAAGCAATTTGAAGTGACCACTGAAAGAATGAACCGGATACATCAAACGTGAAGCTGAATAAAAATCCTTCGATCTTGTGACTTAAGCTTGCACTATTGTTGAATGAAGAACGGTGGAGAAATCTCTAAGTACTCAATGCATCACTGAAGAAGTCTATAAGCACAACACCTCTTGAAATTATCCACGACGACTAAGCGCGTGACACTGAGTACAACAATGTAACCCCTTTAAGTGATAGTTATCCGAGTCATCAACCATCCACCCCGAACCCGGAAACCAGATAACCAAGTCTTCATTCTAGGATTAAGTAGTAGCAAGTTATCTAGTAAAAGATAAAATAAATACACGCCTTCGAAAAAAATCCGTCTTCAACGTCACGTAATTAATATCCGATCAAACAAAATCTGTAGCTACTAAAAAAATCGCCCATTTTTTCTTGGTCTCGTCAAAATAAATTCTTGTCACATTTGTCACGTCATTTTGTCGCGTCACATTTCTCGTCAGCCCATCAGTGTCAAGAAAAAATTAAAGAACCACAAATGCAACAAAAAAACTACAAATTCAAAAAAACTACATTGCAATGGTCAAGTGTAGGGGATTTGATAGGTGTGTAAACACCCATCCTTTTTACCACTTAATTACAATAATAACCGAGCCAAAACGTGTATTTTATGTCTTTTATGTCGCAATTATGCGTGGTTTGTGTTTTTGTTGTGATTTAGGACGGAAAGGTGAAAAGTGGAGAAAAAACGGGCATTCACGGGCTTTTATTGAAGAAAAAGATGAAAGATGAAGTCGAGAAGTCAAAAGTGCAAAAAGAACGGAAGTCCAAGACCAATTCTGAAGATTTATCGAAGAAAAAGTCAAAAGACGGAAGTTTACTTAAAACCGAAGAACTCAAGTCTACTTTATTGAAGAATTAAAAGACGAGTTCAAAGAAATCCCGAGCCAAAAGTCATTAAAAGTCCAAGATTAAAGAAGATAAGAAGAAAAGGACTAAGCATGCAATTAACAAAGAGATTAAGAAGGAATGGCCTAATGATGCAATTAAGAGAAAATGAAGGAGGGGAGGAAGCTTCCTAATCCTCCCCTATATATATATATATATATATATTAGTTGTTAATTATTTTTCTTTGTTGGCTAAGTGTGACAATTAGTCTTCCACTTTTAATTACCTTGTCTTTTAAATACTTGTCAAATTTAATTACCTTGTCTTGCACCTTAAATTCCTTTAATTTCAAGTAAGTTTCCATTTAATTCTTGTCAATCTTTATTTTATCTTGTTAATCTCCTATCTACCTTTCTTAATCTTTGATTTTCATGTTTATTTTTGTGTTTATGTTCATGTTCTTATTTTGATCAAAGTGGGTTTTGATTATTGTGGTTAGATTTGTTAGTTTTATTGATTTTGATAGTTTGTTTATGATTATTGGATGTTTTATTATTAGTTTAGTTTAATCTTGTGTTTGATTTTGGTTAAATTTGTGGTTAGATTCGTGTTACTGTGTTTCCCTGTTCTTCGGGGGTGTTTGTTTCTCTTACTGTGATTCCCAGGTTAGTTCCGAACAAGGAAGCTCCTGACTCAGAAAGTTCCGAACCAGCAAGGCTTCATTCGGAAGAGTTCCGAGCCAAGAGAAGGAGTTCTTTCATTCGGAACATCCTAACTTCCGGATCAAGGAATAAGCAAAGACTTCCGAATCAATCAACTCATTCGGAAGAGTTCCGGATCAAGAAGTTCCGAGTCAGCAAGAACTTCCGAATCAGGAAACTTCCGAACCAAAAGTTCCGGATCAAGAAAGGTTCATTCGGAAGAGTTCCGAATCAAGGGTTAAGCAGAACTTCCGAATCAAGCAACTCATTCGGAAGAGTTCCGAATCAACATCTTCCGAACCAAACTTCCGAATCAGGAAAACTTCCGAACGAGCAAAAAAGTTCCGAACCAGAGGGCTTCACTCGGAAAAGTTCCGAATCAATACTTCTTGATTCATTCGGAAGAGTTCCGAATAAAAGTCTTCCGAAGCAAAGTTC
The DNA here is from genome assembly GCA_025667525.1 of Glebionis coronaria. Classification (NCBI taxonomy): domain Eukaryota; kingdom Viridiplantae; phylum Streptophyta; class Magnoliopsida; order Asterales; family Asteraceae; genus Glebionis; species Glebionis coronaria. The sequence goes on from CM046879.1 coordinate 522,259,971, forward strand.
CGAATCAAGGATTTCTTTCAGTAAAGTTCCAAATCAGTAAAGTTCCGAACGAAGGATTGCTTTGGATAAGTGACATATTCAGAATAATTTGTTCCGGATCAAGGATTTTGGTAATATTCCAAGCGAAGAAGAATCATTCCGAACGAAGGTGACATTACGGATGAGTGATTGTTCCGGACGAAGGATTGTTCCAAATGAGCTGTATTTAGGTTCTTTTTAGTTTTTGTTTTTAAGTTTCTGTCTTTAATTTTCAAGCATTATTTTTCCCGCCTTTTTCCTAGTCGCACTTTAAGATTCATTGCCTTAGATTTATTTTAGCCTTGCCTTAGTTTAAGTTTTAGTTGCGTTTTAAGTTTGCCTTAGATAGATTTAAGTTTGCGTTATTTACTTTTAGTGACCTTTAATTTTCTGTCAAGCTTTTAAATACTTGCCCATTATTTTAATTAGACTTAGATTTAAATTACCTGCCTTTTACTTTAAAGTTTCGCACTTTTATTTTCAAAACAACCAAAAATATTCTTTTTCACCAAAAACAATAGAGTCATACTTGAAGCCGGAAATCAATTCGTTAAGATACCGAGAAACGAACAATTGAACCTAGCAAAATCATTCATTACTTATCATGTTGCTGCGAAGACGGTGGCGTTGCAGTGTACCAGCTAAAGTCGTTCCCACATGCTTATGTTTTTCTGCATCAAAGTTCAGTAAAATTCAAGAAAGTACAAAATGAAGTCTTCCGCTGTACCAAACTCTGAAGCTTTCAAGAATTCAACAAAAGACATAAGTGTGTGGAACATGGAGTCACGAGGAGGCAAGATTCACAAGAAGGCAAAGATCGCACGTGATTGGTCAAAAGAACAATGCTCTCAAGCCAAAGCCTAAAAGATCAAATCAACATATTCACAACAAAAAGAAAAGAAGAAAAGACTACGAGCTGAAGAACGAAGACTTAGTATAGTATGCTAGGTTTAGAACTGTGTAAAGTGGAGTGACCTCCCTTAGGGGGAGATTGTTAGAAATACGTTTTTAACGTATATTTAGAAGTATCGGTCACTCCACAATATTATTAATGTTGTATAGCTCGTAGTTAATATTTGCTTATTTAGTTAAGTAAAAATCGGCCCATGGGCTTGTCATGGGTCGGCCCAAGCCCATTAGTGGCTTGGATATAAATACCCCTTTCCACCATGGAAAGGGGTTGGTTGTTGGTTGTTTCACATTTTTTGATTTGAATAAACATACACATTTTCTCTCTCACTTTCTCTCACTACTTCCTCTCTCTAGAAACCTTCAACCCACCTTATTGATTCATAAGATTATCTATATTCTTCAGAAATAAATTAAGGTAAATTAAGGTAATATTAATAAGATATTAATTAACAATAAAATAAAAAAAATGAAATTAGGGGGTGTTGGGTCGGTTTGGACGCAAGAAAAGAAGAAAATGAAAAAAAAAGAAAAAGATTTATGGTAAGTGGTAATTGGGTTGGACAAGGATTGCTTTGCTATATAAGGAACCCCCACACTAAATCAAACGCATTTTTTTTATTTCCCTGGAGTTTATAGTCGACTAAAAAGAAGAGAAGAATTAGGGTTCTTCATAAAATTGGGTTTTTTTTCATCTTCCATTAATTTAAAGGTAAAACCTTCTTAACCCTTTTCAATTTAATTGTTTTAATGATTTCTTAATCATCTTATGATGGATTTAGGTTAGGGTTTAATTTAAAAACAGTATATTAATGTTATAATAATGATGTTATAATGATTACATAAATTAGGGCTTGTAATTAGTGGGGTTAGGGTTAATTAATGAGGTTAATTTAGTTAAACCCGTTTTTAAAAACTGGGCAGAATTTTGAGTCAATTGTTTTGATCATAACGGGAGTTCTACAAACTCTTATTTGGCGATCCAAGTATCCCTGAAAAGTTAATTGAAGTGGATTTCCAATGCAAGAAACGAGAACTAAATTGGAGGTCGGGAAGTGGGTCAAAAACAGGTTACAACAGGCGGAGGTCAAAACAGTTTTGAAATCAGCCTGTTTTCTTTTTAAGTTTTGGGTTGTTAGGGTACTTAGGTTTGCATTGGGGCATTCAAACGAACATGGGAGATGGTTTATCTATTATAGGAAGTATCTGCATTGGGGCTAAGAATGTGGGTTAGGGTTAGACCCCCTAATCATAACAAACTTTTTGTATGTTCGAAATCAGTAAAATCTGGATAGACAAAAGTGTATATATATATATATCGGGGCCTTAACAGTAGCTTTAAGTTTGGGACAAATGGTATGTGTTAGCTAACATAGGTAAGGGCATAATTATTCCCTTTACAGAGATCATGGGTATGTTTAGGTGGGCGTTTGGCTTATAGTTTTGAGACCTAAAAACCGGGACTGTTTTGGGTAATGTTAATGGGACGGGTAATGAAGTAGACTAAGTTAAGGGTTTTATAGAGGGGTGTAATGAGATGCGTTGAGCATATAAATGAGGTTCATATATGGGAGAAGGCTAGATGTCCATCATAGGTTGATGAGCCGTCTTAGTGAGTGGTTCATGTTTTGATTATGTGTTTTTGGTTTGTTAGCTTTTTCCTAGTGCGCAGACTTTTGGAGAAGTCAATCAGGTGAGTTTCATAGTCCCATGTTTACTAATGGTTTTGACTTCTAGAGGGATGGAAGAGACACTATTTTATTTTGTTATTTATAAATTATGCTGTGAATGTTTGGCGTTGGTAATGGACTTATGTGTACATACTTATATGATTAACTGCTAGTCAAGGGGTTGTTGAAAAGGCGGGGCCTTGGGGATTGGTTCATAGGTGTTTGGAAGCCTATGGGAGTATGGTGTTTGGTAAGGCTGGAAGCCTTGGACTGGGTTTTGGTTTGATTTGTTAAATCTTGAATGTTAGTTTGTTAATGCATATTAGTATCACAATGTCCATATGTTTAGTGGTTATGGTGGTTCACAGCTTATTTTAATCTATTTTCGGTTGGATTCTAAACCTATGACTCTCACCAACTTTATGTTGACGTGTTTTAGTGTCTCTTTCAGGTGATATTATGGTTAAGCTAGAGGACATAAGTGGCTAGGATTTGGAGAGCGTAGGAAATGCATTTAAAAGGAGATCCCCGTTCCTTCTTAGTTTCATTTGCTCATTTAATAAGTGATACTATTTGGCACCTATATGTTTGTTTTGGTTATGTTATTTGTTTGTCTTGGGTAAGAGGTAGGACTGTTACCTACTTACCTAGACTCCTGCATTGTTGAGATATTGTCATGACTTTTGTGTCACCATTTTATGACATTTCTTATTTCATATAGTTATCTCTATAGACACGCCATGTTGTGATGATATCTATACGTCGCGCCCTATATTCCGCCATTGGTGGGGTGTGACTGAATGGTATCAGAGACAATGGTTATAGAGAATTAGGTTGCCTAGTCGCGTAGCCTAGTCTATAGTTTAAGGGTCCCTGCATATAGGCGTCATAGGAGTATGTGTGCATTATATAATAATTGATGTGTTTGGATGTTATTTATTGTGATGTTTGACTAGTATGAATTGAAACATAGTAAGTTCATACTTAGCCACATGTTATTTTCTTTTCGGGATTGTGACTAGTGCGGGTTGAACCATAATCGACCACGCTAGTCATTGTCGTATTTTGCTTAAATTGTATACTATAGTACATAATTTGGTACATTGTAGTTTCTATCTTTTGTTGGGTTATTTTATGTACCTGAGGTAGGGTATTTTTCTTTTGATGTTTAAGTCATCTTCCCTAAGAATCATGTGGTGGTTCGAGTTATTAGGAGTAGGTGGGTATGAAGGATTTTAAGTCGTTTCCACTCTTATGGGCGACATGACTTATAACTGATTATGTTTTCGTTTTAGATTTAGTCTATGCTGTTTTAGCTAGACTATGGATTTATGTATTTCAAGAAGTTTGACTATGTTATTTAAATAGTTGGAGTTTTAGACCTTATTGTTTATGTGGTTATGTGCTTAGGTGAGTTGATGGATTTATGTGTTATATGTTGTATTAATTCTTATAAGTGTCATCATAGGAGGGAGTGCATTGGGGAAATGGTAATTGTATAAGTATGGTGGCCAACATAGTTATACAAGTACCACAACTTCAATGGGTTCCTAAGTATGATTGCATGAAAGAGGGTTAGTACATGCTTGTATATGATGAGATGTGGATTTTGGGTATATTTATAATATATGGGTTTATGTAACTGCTGCCTACGATATGGCTATTTTTTAGTGTGTTATATGTTTTGAGTTATAGTCGTGTTGTGTGATTATGAGGTCACACGATATGGGTTGGTTTTGGTAATGGGTTTTGTGCCTTGTTGTGGCATGGTGAAATGGTGAGATGGTGAGATGGTGATTACTCGTATGGAAAAACGAGTGTATGACGCGATTGATTGATCTGACATGTATGGCAACGAGTATGTTTTTGGTGATTTAATAGGTATATATGCGGATGTATATATACTAGTATCTGTTAAGTTATGATATATGGTCGTTCAGTAGTTATTAACTTATTATAACTTGAATGTACAGTGTGTTTGCTCGTGTTTTATGGTGCTGGAGTTTGATGGAGTTCCAACGACGTTTTGAGTCTTTTGATGTGTGTCTACATTCGGGTATGTATTTAATTATTTAGAACCACTAAATTTTCTTACAAATAAGTGTGGCTGATAATAGGAAAACGGTTTTGAAAATAATTTGTAAGTGTATGGTATGATATCTTGACTTACACATTTTTTTTAAGTTTGTGGTAGTAAGCTATAAAAAAAAATTTGTCTTGAAAATAATTGGATTAGTTTTCTATGTAACATGTGATAATACATTTTAAAGGGGTAAAGAAATTTTACAAAAATTTTCTTAAGTGTAATTAAAATTTTATAAGTATTTAACTAGACGACAAGAGTAAAAGGGAGATTTTATTATAGTAATGATAATAATAACACCACACCTTGTAAACGTGTAGTAGTTTAGTTATAACCAGCCTAAATGGATTTATAAAATAATAATAATAATATAGAATGAAATGAAAATAAAACACTATATTTTATAAACATGTATTGGCTTCATAATAACAAGTGAAATAAGTTTAATATGGGTAAATAAGATAATGGTTAGAATAAGATTGTAGTATACTAACTAGTTGATATCTAGAAAAAATGATGAAGATAAACGGATGAGTTATTGATTAAAAATGAGTATGATTAATTTTGGTAGTATTGAAGTTTGGTTCTTATGAGGAGTAACTAAATGGGGTGAAAGTTTAAAAATTTTCTGAGTATCAAAATTTGGTAATACCATGACAAGTCAAATTTTTCGTTGTTGGCACACTCCATTGATCTTTCGGATTACATTGTTTTGTTTTCAGTTGTTTTGGCTAGGGTTCGTTTTACCCTATATTTTATTTTGGGACACGATTGTTTGGAATTCTTTGGGTTACACGTCATGATTGATTTATTTATGCGGTTGTGGGAACGTTAGGATGAGAGGATAGAGTTGGGTAGTATTAGTTATGGTTAGATACTATAATGGAGAGATGTGTTTTGGTTTAAAGGTTGTGTTGAAGGAGTGATTAAGATTTGTGGAGTCTTAGAACTTAGATTGGTTACGGGAATAAGGGAGTAAGTAAAGTTAGTTGACTGGTCGTGAGAATGAGATGTCATGCTATGAGAAGTTGGTTGAAGTACTTTTAGTAATATTGTGGTTGATGAGTTGAAGTTAGAAGCTACTACGTGGTGTGAAGTTCCTAGATAACATCATGGAGACGAGAAGGAGTGCGTAAAGAGCTACATCGCGAAGCAAGGAGCTGAAAGGACTATGTGTCGGCTGCAAGAAGGATAAAAGAGATTTCGAAGGAGTCACAAAAGTTGCGAGGACTGGAAAGGTGACAAGCACTATGATGGGAAATTTACGTATGGTTCGTGACGAAGAAGGGCAGATCGAGTATTAGAGTGGAGCTACAAAGAGCTGAACCAGTGGATCGTGATGAAGTGAATACATGACATGGGAGATTAAGAACTCGTGGAAGTGACAAGGGGAGTCGAGTGACTACACTGATAGAGTTTTGTGGCAATCAATATCGAGGGATGAGAAGTGAGGCTGAGCTGAATAAGTTTCGTGGAGAAGTGATTAGAGAGTCGGTTTTGTAAAGGTGTTATGAAAGATCTTTGGGAAAGACAACTATGCATTATCCAATGCACTAGTGATTTCCATAGATTTGATGAATGAAGTATGAAATTTTTGTTGGACATGATAGTGTAGGAATAAGTTCCTAGAAGATGATGATTGAAAATACCTCATGTTGGGTGCAAGATCAAAGTAGAAGTATGAGATTTGAATAAGAATTCAAAATATGGCTTAGTAGACAAATGGAAACTAATGTGGGTATAAGATGAGAGTGTGATCCGCATGGAATCACATGAAACTCTAGTCTGTCCCTATTAGGAGGAAGTAGAAGAACCGGTTGTGAGAAAAAAAAACAAGTGAAGCTACTTGGAAAATTTTGGCGTATATATGACTAGATAGACTTAGCTAGTGGAGCTGGATTGTTATATCTGCCTAGAATGCTAGAGGCATTTGGGGTACGAGACGTAGAGAATGATCTATACAGATCATGAACGTCTCCAACATATATTTAATCATCTTGATTGAACATTTGGAAAAGGTGATGGGTAGAGTTAAGTGATGAAAGAAAAATTGCAAGGCCAAGTACCATCTGGGAAAGGCAAGCATGGTTGATGAGACATGGAATAAGAAGAATGAAGTGAAGCTGGGACGAACTTGAACTATATGGGTGACGTATTAAGGTAGTTTGGATGAAGGATGTAGGTTGCATGAGTTGAGTTGTCTAAAGCAGAGAACGCGTCAACATGTATGTCGTGGCTTGGACAATCATATGGAGAAAAGGGACGTAGACTATATTTCATACATAGATAGGAGTAGCTTAGAAAGGGCGATGTAAGGACGAAATTGGTGAAAGTGACGAGAGTTGGGTGATAGTCGACAGACTGACTAATTCATCTCATATATCAAGAGGAATGAGAAGTCACGTAGTTGAGAAGTTGGAAGGATTGCGTACGGATGTGATGGAATAGAGGGTTTTGCGTAAAAGTTAGCCTAATATGTATGGAATGCCTTATGAAGGATTATGGCAAGGGAAGAAACGATGGGAAGCATCACATCGTGATGTATGGTATGAGTTGAGGAAAAATAAGGAAGTGTGTATAGAAGCGAAGCAAGAATAAAATAGTTCGAGATAGGAACCGAAGGTAAAACTTTGGTAGAGCCTAATGAGTAGAATAAAGCACAAAGCAGACTAATACTGTCGTAGTGTGGAAAAGGAAATGGCACTGACCCATACTGATTGTTTGGGAGGCTTAGTATCGATAATCGAATGGATGAGGAGTTATAGGTGTGACATGCCATAGGGACAAAGGGCTTGCTCTAACTGAGATAACCGTCCTTTTGATGATGTGTATAGATCATAAGTTGATTTGGATTGGAAGAACTAATGGATATGTGAAAGACCGTCATAGGTCACTTTGTAAGAAAATTGGAATTTTTAAGTAGTTTGGGGTAGGGACTGAAGGGAGTTGATGAACATGATTGGATATGAGTATATCCAGCTAATTGGGAAAAGGATAGGCAAGTGAGATATTTATACAACCTTAGGATTTACACTGAGGGCATGGGTTATTGATTTAGAGGTAGTTAGGAAACTCGTTAGCGATGGCTGAGTTTTCATATAATGTTAGTTATCATACTAGAATTCGATAAATTCCATTTGGGGCACTATATGAAAGGATAGGGTGAGTTGTCCCCATTGTGGACTAGAATTGGTAAAAGAGGCTACTAATGTGGTAATGGTGTTTGTGTACATGATGAGAGCAACAAGGGATGCTATGTAGAAAAGGAGGAAACCACTAGATTTAGTGACAAAGTTATGTAGGGAGTTTCACCCATAGTAACGGGTAGTATGTTTTATGGAAGAGTTGATGTAGAGTTTTGTAGGTCCATTTATGATCTTTGGAAAGATCGGACCAGTAGCTTATGAGTATAGAATTACCTGGGGAAATGAGTGGTAAACATGATATATTTCATGTATTGAGATTGGTAAATGTTGTTTGAGAATGCATATTTGCATGTACGGTTATTCGGGACTTGTGTTAATAAGAGTCTTTGTTTTATCAAAGATTCATTTGTAAGATTTATTGACTGTGAGGTCAAGAGTTTGGCAATGAATTTAAATATTGTTAGTTAGTATATGTGGTAATTTGAGACTTGAACTAAAGTTCACATGGAGATGAGAGGAGTTCGTTTAGAACAAGTATCCTCATGTGATTTGTTGTTTGTGTGTTTGATCCTAAGGAGTAAATCTCGGGACGAGATTTCTATTAGGAGGGAGTGATGTGACAACCCTGGTTTTGAGGTTCGTCACTTAGTTTTATTTTGTGCTAGTTACGTGTCTTTACATGTTTATGTGCTAATTGGTGTGTATAGATTGTGGTTTAGATATCATTTCCGGTACGGGGTACCTTGTGAGTGAAACGATGTGAGATGATTTCATGTTCATGAGCTCACATGGTAGTGACTATGAAATGAGATGGTGTTATTTAGTGGTTTTACGTATATGTATATGTATTATAAAAAATCGTATTTTTACGATTTACGGTTTAGCATTTAGAGGTCTCGAATGAGGTGATTAGTCATATGAATATTTTTCGGGATGGTTTTAAGTCATTTAGGACTTAGTTATAAAGTTTATTTCAAAATTTGAGATTTTTTTATAAAAGTGTATATTTTACGTCTTTTACGGTAAAACGCGTAAATTTGACTAGTTTTACGGTTTTGAGGTTTTGGAAGTTTTAGGAGCTGAAATAAATTAAGGTAAATTAAGGTAATATTAATAAGATATTAATTAACAATAAAATATAAAAAAACAAAATTAGGGGGTGTTGGGTCGGTTTTGGACGCAAGAAAAGAAGAAAAGGAAAAAAAAGAAAAAGATTTATGGTAACTGGTAATTGGGTTGGACAAGGATTGCTTTGCTATATAAGGAACCCCCACACTAAATCAAACGCATTTTTTTTATTTCACTGGAGTTTATAGTCGACTAAAAAGAAGACAAGAATTAGGGTTCTTCATAAAATTGGGTTTTTTTCATCTTCCATTAATTTAAAGGTAAAACCTTCTTAACCCTTTTCAATTTAATTGTTTTAATGATTTCTTAATCATCTTATGATGGATTTAGGTTAGGGTTTAATTTAAAAACAGTATATTAATTTTATAATAATGATTACATAAATTAGGGCTTGTAATTAGTGGGGTTAGGGTTAATTAATGAGGTTAATTTAGTTAAACTTGTTTTTAAAAACTGGGCAGAATTTTGAGTCAATTGTCTTGATCATATCAGGAGTTCTACAAACTCTTATTTTACGATCCAAGTATCCCTGAAAAGGTAATTGAAGTGGCTTTCCAATACAAGAAACGAGAATTAAACTGGAGGTAGGGAAGTGGGTCAAAAATAGGTTACAACAGGCGGAGGTCAAAATAGTTTTGAAATCAGCCTGTTTTCTTTTTAAGTTTTGGGTTGTTAGGGTACTTAGATTTGCATTGGGGCATTCAAATGAACATGGGAGATGGTTTATGTATTATAGGAAGTATCTGTATTGGGGCTAAGAATGTGGGTTAGGGTTAGACCCCCTAATCATAACAAACTTTTTGTATGTTCGAAATCAGTAAAATCTAGATAGACAAAAGTATATATATATATATATATATATATATATATATATATATATATATATATATATATATATATATATATATATATATATATATATATATATATATATATATATATATATATATATATATATATATATATATATATATATATATATATATATATATATATATATATATATATATATATATATATATATATATATATATATATATATATATATATATCTATCGGGGCCTTAACAGTAGCTTTAAGGTTGGGACAAATGGTATGTGTTAGCTAATATAGGTAAGGGCATAAGTATTCCCTTTACAGAGATCATGGGTATGTTTAGGTGTGCGTTTGGCTTATAGTTTAGAGACCTAAAAACCGGGACAGTTTTGGGTAAAATGTTAACGGGGCGGGTAATGAAGTAAACTGAGTTAAGGGTTTTATAGAGGGGTGTAATGAGATGCGTTGAGCATATAAATGAAGTTCATATATGGGAGAAGGCTAGATGTCCATCATAGGTTGATGAGCTGTCTTAGTGATTGGTTCATGTTTTGATTATGTGTTCTTGGTTTGTTAGCTTTTTGCTAGTGCGTGGACTTTTGGAGAAGTCAATCAGGTGAATTTCATAGTCCCATGTTTACTAATGGTTTTGACTTCCAGATGGGATGGAAGAGACACTATTTTGTTTTGTTATTTATAAATTATGTTGTGAATGTTTGGTGTTGGTAATGGACTTATGTGTGCATACTTATATGATTAACTGCTAGTTGATTCTTGATTGTTTATGTTTTGACTTGGTACCAAGGGGGTGTTGACAAGGCGGGGCCTTCGGGATTGGTTCATAGGTGTTTGGAAGCCTATGGGAGTATGGTGTTTGGTAAGGCTGGGAGCCTTGGACTGGGTTTTGGTTTGATTTGTTAAATCTTGAATGTTAGTTTGTTAATGCATATTAGTATCACATTGTCCATATGTTTAGTAGTTATGGTGGTTCACAACTTATTTTAATCTGTTTTCGGTTGGAGTCTAAGCCTATGACTCTCACCAACTTTATGTTGACGTGTTTTAGTGTCTCTTTCAGGTGATATTATGGTTAAGCTAGAGGACATAAGTGGCTAGGATTTGGAGAGCGTAGGAACTGCATTTAAAAGTAGATCCCCGTTCCTTCTTAGTTTCATTTGCTCATTTAATAAGTGATACTATTTGGCACCTATATGTTTGTTTTGGTTATGTTATTTGTTTGTCTTGGGTAAGAGGTAGGACTGTTACCTACTTACCTAGACTCCTGCATTGTTGAGATATTGTCATGACTTTTGTGTCACCATTTTATGACATTTCTTATTTCATATAGTTATCTCTATAGACACGCCATGTTGTGATGATATCCATATGTCGCATCCCATCATCCGCCATTGGTGGGGTGTGACAACACTTAATGCAACGGGCTAACCGTGAGTATAGCACTTGCAAACCGGAACTTCAACGCTTATGGAATTTGAGCAAAATCGAAAAATCAAACAACCCTAAGGTGTGTTTGGTTCGGTCGGTCGCAAGAGAGAAGGGAGAAGGGAGTGGGGAAAAATAATGAGGGCATTATGTGTTTATATAGGTTTAGCAAAACTTGGTTTCCAAGTTAAACACAAATTAGGAAACAAAATTGTTTCCCTTTGCCCCCCCCCCCCCCTAGCCGACGGTCGGTTAACACCTAAGGGGTGTTTCCAGAACTTTTCCGCTTTCCTTTTTCTACTATAATTCCATAACGGTTATTTATCTTAACTCTTAATTTAATTAACCATCGTTTAGTTAAGTTCGGTTTGATTTAATAAATATATATATATAATATATTTAATAAATAAAATTAACCCTTTACGTATTGTGTGCAATCTCGTAATCCGAGTTCGATCCTATCAAACGAATATTAATTTTATGTCCATAAACTTTCAGCTCCCACTTGGATAAAATTGAATATTGTGATTACATTGACTAACGTCTAGTTACACTAGAAATGTCACTAGCACAACTCGAGTAAGGTCTCCTAACAAAACCTTTTAAATGATTCATCATTTATTATTATCCTTTCATTTCAAATACAACGTTAATAGGATATGGATCTCAGTCATTCCTTCATTAACCATTCTGTTTCTCGTTTACGGATATAGCAAGATTACCAAAACACATTTGGGTGTGGCCACACAAACATCTTACTACTCCCCCGAGGGACCCAGCTGTACTATACTTCAAAATAATTTGAAGGAGACAAATCCCATTTTGACTACAAGCGAAACTTACGAACTTTGCAACACTTCTAAAGATAACCCTTATAGCTACCAGTTACGTTTAGAGTTAGATTATCTCATAGAAATGCACTACATTCTATTCAGTTTCCTGGTATCTCAGGTCTAAGGATAACTATTTACGATTTACTTAAGACGAAGATCCATAAAGTAAAATCATATAGTTGGGATAAGTCCAATATTTGATCTATCAAATATCATCCATAATTGACTAATATACTTTCAAGTATACCCTGTCACTATTTTGATTTGTCTTAGTTTAGTAATATTCCCATATTATTAATCGACAACGGACATTTAGAACATAACTATTATTCATGGATCAAAACATGTAAAATAGGATACAAAATTAAATAACAAAAAATAAAAAAAACTCTATCTTTATTTCATCAATTCAATAATGTCTAACATCGTTTATCCAAATACTAATCAACAGATTTATTGCATGAATTTGCTAGCTAGTTGCAGCCCAATTCTTTGGCATGCTTAATTACCTTTAGTCTAGGCAAAGCCTTAGTAAAAGGATCATCTACGTTATCATCTGTGTGAACTTTTATTAATTTTATTTCTCGAGCTTCAACTTGTTCTCGAACGTAGTGATATCTACGTTTAAAGTTTCTGGCGCCTTTCATGACTCCAGGATCATTGGCGAATATTATTGCAGCAGAATTGTCGCAATATATATCAATAGGTTCTTTAATTGAAAGCAGCACTCCAAGATCTCCAATAAACTTCCTAATCCAAACAGCTTCCATTGCAGCTTCTGAAGCAGCCATGTACTCAGATTGAGTTGCATGCATAGCAATGGTTGTCTACTTCTTGCTCTTCCAGTCAACTGCTCCTCCATTTATGACAAACACATAACCCATCTAAGACTTCGTATCGTCTTTATCACATTGACAGGACGCATCACAAAAACCTGTAACTTTCAGTTTTGTGTCTGGTTTACCCACAAATACCAAAAACATATCTTTCGTATTCCTCAGATACTTTAGTATATGTTTAACAGCAGTCCAGTGAAGCTTCCCTGGATTCTGTTGGTATCTACTGACCAAGTTCTGAGCAAATGCCACATCAAGCCTTGTGGATCTTACAACACACATAATAGATCCTACAGCCGAAGCATAAGGCACCTTCTGCATGTAAGCCACCTCTTCGGGTGTTGAGCATCTAAGTCATGACTTAATTCATGCTTAACTTCCATAGGTTGAAAACCTTTCTTGGAATTATGCATGCTATACTTCTTTAATATCTTATCAATATAAGCATCTTGACTAAGACCAATTAACCGTCTTTTCCTATTTCGACAGATTTTAATTCCCATAATATATGCAGCATCTCCTAAATCCTTCATAGAAGAACATTTACCAAGATAATCCTTAACTTCCTTAAGTCTTGGAATGTTACTTCCCATGATTAATATGTCATCGACATATAACATTAGGAACACTACATCACTCCCACTAGCTTTGCGATATACACATGGCTCATCTCGATTTTGAATAAATCCTAACTTTTGATTTCTTAATCAAATCGTTTATTCTATTGACGTGATGCTTGTTTCAAACCATAAATAGATCATTGAAGTTTCCACATGCATTTTGGATATTTAGGATCAACATACCCTTCCGGTTGTTGCATATAGATTTCCTCATCTAAGAGACCGTTCAAGAAGGCAGTTTTAACATCGATTTGCCATATCTCATAGTCATAGTATGCTGCTATAGCTATGAGAATCCTAATAGCTCGTAAGTATGCTACAGGATAAAATGTCTCCTCGTAGTCTACGCCAAAAGTTTGAGTAAAACCTTTAGCTACTAAACAAGCTTTATAGGATTGTACTTCACCATCCATGTCGGTTTTCTTCTTGTATATCCACCTATTTTTCACTACTTTAGCATTTTTAGGTGTATCAACAAGAATCCAAACATCATTGATTTTCATGGATTTCATTTCCTCATTCATCGCAACTATCCATTTTGACTTTTTCGGATCAAGCATTGTGGATCGATAGTTAGCAGGTTCACCAAGATCCCCTACCTCCTCCTCATCATCCTCTATGTTAAGAGATAGTTTGCTTGGCGCACGTACGGTTCCTTTAGACCTGCGTGGAGGAATTAATTCCGGTGGAGCTCCCATACTTTCTGGCTCTATTGGAATTTCTTCGCTAGCATTTTCAGAAGGCAATGTATCTTCTTGAATTTCTTCAAGATCATAATTTCTCCCACTGAATTCTTGATTTACAAGATCATTTTCAAGGAAGTCTCCATACCTAGCCACAACAACTTTGTTCTCAGGCGGATAATAAAAGTAGTAACCCATAGTTTCCTTAGGGAAACCTACAAAGATCCATTTTATAGAGTGTTGTTGAAGTTTATATCCAGAGTCACGTTTCACATACGCCCCACAACCCCAAATCTTTAAATAAGACAAATATGGGCTTTTGCCATGCCATAGTTCATATGGTGTCTTATCAACCTTCTTTGTGGGAACCATATTCAGAATACGAACAGCAGATTCTAAAGCATAATCCCAAAAGGATAAAGGTAAACCTGTAAGATTAAACATAGATCGCACCATATCCAATAATGTACGATTTCTCCTTTTGGATACACCATTTTGTTGTGTAGTATATGGAGAAGTAAGTTTCTGAACAATTCCGTTCTCACTTAAATAATCTTTAAACTCTTCACTTAAATATACACCACCTCGATCAGAACGAAGAGCTTTGATCTTCATTCATAGTTGCAGTTATACTTCCGCTTTAAACACTTTGAATTTTTCAAATACCTCATGTTTATGCTTAAGTAAATAAACATAACTATAATGGCTATAATCATCCGTAAATGTTAAGAAGTAGCTAGCACCTTTCCTTGACACATGTCTAAGTGGTCCACACACATCAGTGTGTACAAACCAAGTAGCTCAGTAGCCCTCTCAATATCGCTATTAAAAGGTTTCTTGGTCATCTTTCTAGAGATACAAGACTCACATCTATCAAATGATTCATCATTGATATTTTCCAAAAGACCATCACGTTGAAGCTTTTGTATGCGAGTCTTCCCAATATGGGCAAGTCTACAATGCCAAAGATAAGAAGAGTTCTTGTCTAACTTTCTCTTCTTATTCATGCTAAAAACAGAATTAATCTTTCTCTTGGAATTATTATCATGCATGTTAATTACAAAAACACCATTCACAAAAATTGCATCAAAATAGAATAAACCATCTTTAAAAACAGAAATTCTATTATTATCAATAGTGTGGGTAAATTCAAGATCCAACAAACAAGAAAAGGAAATAACACCCCTAACAATTTTAGGTGCAAAGTGACAATTATTTAATCTCAGTACTAGACCCGAAGGTAAAACTAGATTAACTGTTCCTATAGCTTCAACCGCTACTTGTGCGCCATTGCCCACATGCAGAAATTATTCCCCATAGGTAAGCTTCCTCTCCAACTCAAATCCCTGCATGGTATTAAATATGTTAATACCACATCCCGTATCATATACCCAGGAATTTGATTTGTATGTAAGATTAAATAACTCTATCAAATATAAGTTACCTGAAGATGCTGCAACACTAAGCTCAGCTTTCTTCTTTATTACTCGCAACTCCTCGAGATAAAGAGGGTAGTTCCTCTTCCAATGTCCACTTGCCTTGCAATGGAAACAAGTCTCATCCTTCTGAGATTGATTCTTCTTGACAAAGTTATGCAAAGGTTTAGAATAAGTCGCAACTTGTTTGCCCTTATCAGCCTTGCTTTTGCATTTGCCTTTCTTGTTGTTCTTGTGCGGTTTTGCCTTACTCACTCCACCCTTTTGTACATAAAGCACATGAGGAGTAGAAGTAGATGCCTTATCCTTTAACCCCTTTTCAAAGTCAATGAGCATTGCATGCAAATCATTAACTGTCTTCCCCGTGCAATCCATATTATAGTTTCGAAAAAAATCATTGAAGTCCTTGTTAAGGGACCTATTGATCAAGTTGATAGCCATATTATGATCATAGGGTTGTCCTAGTGCAATGAGTTGTTCCATATAACCCCTCATCTCCATGTAATGGACACTTACAGACTTTCCAGGAGCTTGCTTGGAACTATACAGAGCATCTATCAATTCGTAGATTTCCACAACTTGCGGCTTTTCGAACATAGCCTTGAGCTCATCAAGCATTCACTTAGGGGAACATAGCTCATACTTCTGTTGAAGTGGAGAATCCATTTTCCCTAACATTAAAGCATCCACCTCGGAGTGCTTCTTAACATTAGCAGCGTGTTCAAGCCTTTGCGCATCAGATGCTCCTTCAGCAAGATCCTCCGGATAAGGAGTAGTCAAGATATCGATAGTACCCGCTGCTCTCAGAACTATTCTTAGTGAGTGATACCAATCATTGAAGTTAGGGCCAGTAAGTTCAGGACGATCAAAGAAACCTTTGAACACATAACGTATAGTCATATTGTTTTCGGGTTGAGTCATTCTTATAGAAATAAGTTCAAACATTAGTATTTTTGATAATACCATTCAAGAAAATAAAATTACCCCGGTAATAAAACCATAGTATTTTCCTTGAAACTAGAATCCACATTGACATAAACTTATCACATAAGTTGATATGCTAGTGACAAATGTACTCAACATGGTAACTTGTCGAACAATAATTGACAAACAAATTTGCAATTTCTAAATATTTTAGGGATTTACGTTGCCAAAAGTTTCTTTGCATCATAAACATGTTTCATCCCTACTTTATGCCTTAAGTTTCCAGATCTCACTGAGTAACTTAATCAAGTCGACTAATCTAAAGAACGCAAAACCTTCATGTGCAATCTCATTCAGTCATGAAGTTTTCTCTCCATTACAACATCGCCCAAGATCTCACATGACGACAATTGTAACTTCAAGTGTTCGTCAATTAGATGGCATAAGACTTAAATATAAGGGTATTGATTTTGGTGTCAAAATCATGTATGGAGAAGCATGCATACATCTCCATAGCATTACTTTAATATGACTTTTAGTAAACTTATTGGTGAGACTAAAAAATTTCACCACATAGTTGCAAGTTGAGGTATTGGTTAAACCAATTAAAGATTTTACCCACAACAATTCACGCCTCACGTTCCTAGAACTTGGCTAAAGCACAGATCAATAACTTTATTCATTGTGTTTCGGATGTGAATTTGCGGTTAAATCAACCTTAAGGAATTATGTAAATAATAACCGTAGGTAATTCCAACTTTGACGCACAGGCAACCCGGGAATTTGGTCAGCGCTGAAGCATAACACCTCCTTCCTTAATCGGGTACATGACCAGCGGTGTGTTATACACACTTTATAGTTTGTCAAAATTGAGTAGGCTGTTAAGTTATTATTGCAATTCCAATCAACGCAAATCATATGTAAATTAGATCTCATTATATATGATTTAGTCTATATTAATTTTCTTGAAAAAAATTACCCTTGTTTACAACATACAGTTAATATAAAACGTATGAAAACAAGTAGGTACAAAAAAACTAAATCAAATAGCCACATGCATAACAATTTATTCAAAGAACATAAAATCTAGGGTTTTATAAACATAAAAAAGTATTCGCTAATTTTTAAACTTTGAATCAAATAAAGCAATTAGCATATAAAATCCCATGATCCGTGAAAAAAAAAATGCATGTTCATCACGGCTCTCCCATATACTCTTAACAATTAAATTACTACGGATCGTAACAATACGTGACATAACAATTAATTCATGCAAACATCTAAAGATTATACCATGTAATTTTAGGGTTTACAAATTTTTTTTTTAATATAAAATTCAGCTAAGCCGATTTTTTTTTAAAAAAGAAAAGAAAACCCTAATTTTTTGTTAAAACCTAAAAAACAACATGTAATTTAACTCAAATCACAATTAGTTAAAAACCTTTAGATTTCGATAATTATAACATGTTAAAACGGCTCTCTAATACCACTGATGGTTTATCACATTCATAACAATTATAAAATCATAACAAAGATCAAAGCACGTTATAGCGGAAGCGATTTAACAAGATCATATTAACACAATTATAATTAATTGATTAGGGTTACATACCTTTATCCTAGCGTAGATCCACAAGATAACCGACGAATCTCCAATTAGGGTTTGTGAAGAACAATACCAATATATAGTTTATAGCAAAACTGTATTACGCTCTTGTACACACGTAATGCAACGGGCTAACCTTGAGTCTAGCACTTTCAAACCGGAACTTCAAGGCTTGTGTAATTTGAGCAAAATCGAAAAATCAAACAACCCTAAGGTGTGTTTGGTTCGGTCGATCGCAAGAGAGAAGAGAGAAGGGAGTGGGGAAAAATAATGAGGGCATTATGTGTTTATATAGGTTTAGCAAAACTTGGTTTCCAATTTAAACACAAATTAGAAAACAAAATTGTTTCCCTTTGCCCCCCCCCCCCCCAGCCGACGGTCGGTTAACACCCAAGGGTGTTTCCAAAACTTTTCCGCTTTCCTTTTTCTACTATAATTCCATAACGGTTATTTAACTTAACTCTTAATTTAATTAACCATCGTTTAGTTAAGGTCGGTTTGATTTAATAAATATATATATATATATATAATATTGAATAAATAAAATTAACGCTTTACGTATTGTGTGCAATCCCGTAATCCCGAGTTCGATCTATCACACGAATATTAATTTTATGTTCATAAACTTTCAAAACCATCATCAAGGCAATAACACTGGTTAGTAATCTAGTTTCACTATCTTTAATTAATTCAGTAATTCTACTTCAGACACTAATTATGTTTGGCATATAATTTTTGTAGATTCTTGTATTGACGGGTTCAGAGAGCACGGTTGCAACACTAACATGGGCACTCTCTTTACTACTGAACAACTCTGGGACGCCACCACCACCATTGTCTCTACCACCACCTTTTGATCGCCACCACCACCCTTGACCACCACCCTCCTAACGCCACCACCACTCTCCAACACCACCATTTTCAAACGCCACCACCACAACTGGCCACCACTATTGTCGCTACCACCACCTTCCAACGCTACCACTCGCGCGACACCATCTACTGATGCCTCCATCATGCTCTATCACCATCATTAATGGCTACTGATGGCGTCATCGCTACCACCACCACACCACATCTACCGATGCTGTCATCATGCTCTATCACCATCATAACGACTACTGATGTCCTCACCCCCACCACCACCATACCGCTGATCATCACCACTACCAAACACACCCTGTGAATCCAAACCAAACCCCCTGCTTGTATTTTTACCCGTTGTATTTTAATCCCAAACACTCCTTTTTTGGTTTGTTTACCCCTGTTTAGGGTTTGTGGTTCGAGACTGGCAAACAAAGGACCCCCGAGACCCCTAGTGGTCTCGGCTGTGCATTAAAACCCACCGAGAGTCTATGTGACTCTCGGTTTTTGTGAAAAAAACATCACAGCCGCCACTGATTAACCATTTATACATTTTTATAGTTTACCATGTGTTCTTGATGTATAAAAATCCATGATTCCATGATTTGTAAAACAAAATAAAAGAAAAGGTGATACCTAGATCGTGAAATGGATTAACTATGGATGCGTAACTGAATTAGTTGGAGGAATCAACTCGTTTTTCCCTCTCTATGGTTCCAGTCGTCGGCCACCCTCCAATACTAGGAACCCTAGTTTTTTTTGTTATGATAAATTGGGATGAAAAGAACGCGTTTGTTTTTCCTGTTATTTTAAAATCGGGTTGGGCTTCAGCCCATTGCCTTTGTTCCTTTTTTAGACTCCAGATTCAACACAAAACAATGTGTGTCTTTTTTTACACTAATAAATGTCGTGTATACATGTTTTATTTCTCGTGCTTTAATTTCTGAAACGTAGTGATTATTTTCTGCGTAATAATAATTACGTAATACTGCATAAATAATATTAATTATTTTTCTAAAATAATTAATTACGTAACGTTTAATTAAAACTGAGACTGTGTGTATTTAATGTTCTTGTATTTAATACGAGTTTTATAATTCTTCCCCTCTAAAAAATAATTCGTCCTCGAATTAAGGATGCGATAATGCTGCTGTTTTACAATTCTCCCTGTCTAAAAGGAAAATTCGTCCTTGAATTAAAGGTAATAAGCTGATGAAGTTATAAGAACTGAAAGAAGACGTAAACTGAAAAGACATGTAAGCTAGAAGGATAATTCGTCCTCTTATTAGGACATAATGCTGCTGAAATAGTATAACGTGACATGACTGAAGTGAACGTGTAACGTGAAATGGCTGGAGAGAACATGGAACGTAACATGACTGAAAGAACTTAACTGGATTTATTGAAGGAAAAAAAAATGAGAAGTCCAGATTGACTCCTCCGTTCCAAGTGGCTTCCCGCTTGAAACGACTCCTTCAAGGTCTAAACAAAATGAAAATCTTGGTCCTGATGACTCTGTCCTGACGATGCTGAATAGTTTCAGGTTCTATACTTAAGATGGATTTTCTGAATCTGATAGAATGAATAAGCTATAGCATGTAGTATATAGGGGTGTTCAAAAAAACTGAGAAACCGAGGAACCGAGCCGAACCGCTCAATACGAGACCAATCTGAAACCAAGAAACCGAAACCGAGAATAACCGAAACTGAAAAAACCCGCTCATCACGGGTCGGTTTCGGTTTTTACTTTTAGAAATCCACGGTTAACCGAACCGAACCGTGCATATTATACATGTTTTTTTTAGCTAAATATTCAAATAATCGTTCAAGTATTAACCATTTTATTGCACCACTCTTATTCTATAAAAACTTTTTAGCTCCTAATATGTAATAATTTGCGTGTAAAAATTAATTAGTGTAATCGTAATATATAAACGAAATAGCTTTTATACAATTAATCTGATTAATATTAATTTTATATAGTTTTTATCTACTCGATGTCATTTGATTATACTAAAACGGCATATGATGTTCTAGACCACATTATTTTTTATACGGTTAAATTCAATTAAACATGAAAAATGGTTAACCACGAACCGAACCGGTGGTAACCGCTCACTTCGGGTACCCGCATGTCCGGTTACCCGCCTAGTGCGGTTCAGTTTCGGATAGTAAAATTAATTACCCGCCCCGCAACGGATAGTTAAAATCTTTCAACTAACCGAACCGAACCGACCCGTGAACACCCCTAGTAGTATACATGAAACGATACGTACAAATATCCTGAAAAGATAACATTTATATCTCTGAGCAAGCTGATGAAACATATAGGGATGAACTACGTGAACAATTGTGAACGTACTACGTTAACAATGTGAACGTGGTTCACGATTATATGAGGAACGCTGGGCATGGAATATATCGTGAAGGTATGTTGACTCAGGGAGGAATGCCAAACGATACGACCTGAGACGTGAACGTATGCCTGGATATGGAAAAGATGTACAATACTTGAGTCTGGTTTCTTAAGCTTTCTGTGACCATATACAGTAACAAGTTGTGAAAGGTGCATCGTGAGATGGAACACGAACCTGAACGTGAACAATGTCATGAACGCGAACGTAGGCGCGAATCATGAGATAGATATCATATGAACAAAAATCATAACTGTGTACGTGATACGTAAACGTGAAAGTAAGCGTAAACATGAAGATGAACACAAGCGTGAGAGAAATTCGCAGACGTGAATTTCTATCTAACATGACTGTTGTTGGAATACCGTGAAATCGTACGATCTATTGTTGAATTTACTGTAGATCCGCTATTGCATAATATTTCGGATAAAAGAAAGCGTGTAGGCTGGGTTAACTGGTTAACAACGACTTAGATAGCATCATGCTTCGTCTGAGTCTATGGTAACTGACAATAACCTCCATGGTTTCTTATCTCACTTATGTTCAGAAATTTCTAATGGTTGTAATAACTCATTAGCATGTCGGTGTCCTATCTTGAACCAGCGGTATGTCAGGCATCTAGATATGAACATAGATGCATCAATTGTGTTATACTGCTTCTATCAAAATTCTGGTTGGGATTACGGTACATTCTGGTGGAATCTGGGTGAATAGTCATGAAAGAATTTGAGCCTGGGTAAATTTGATCTCTCTTAGCGTAGGATCTTACAGAATACTAACTTTTTATGTAGGTCCCCTCCTTTATGCGCTTAGTCATGGAAGGCTAATCGTGGGGACTGTCATCAATTTCTTCGATAGTAGTCAATTAGGTTCTAGATCATTTTATACTTTAGTCACAGACGTCGGTCTTGACCATCTGATGATGGTCTTCACCTTTGCATGATTTCTGAAATGTCTTCCTGCTGAAATAATATGGCCGAGAAATGCCACTTGTTCAACTGGAATCCATATCTAGAAAGCTGTTTATAAAAAATTTCTCCTATCAGAGAATCTGAAGGATCATGAAAAGATGATCCTCATGTTCTTCTCTATAATTTAGCAGATCAGGATGTTATCGATGAGTATACTAGCAAACTTGTCTAAGAATTTATAGAAAATTTGATTCATTAATTTCGCGATATAGTTGGGGCATTTGGGAGCTCAGTAGCATAAATCAAAATTTTAGAGAGACTATAACGTGTGCAACATCATCCTTGGAAATATCATGTTCTTTATCTCACCATTGATGGTAGCGTGATTGGAAATTATTTTGGATAAAAATGTTTAAGATATCGAAGCAGATTAGATGAACCTTCTATATGTGGAATGAATATCGATTAAAAATGGTGATCTGGTAAATTTTCCGGGGGTCGATACATAATCTTATTTTACCAGCCTTCTGTCTGATAGGCAGGAACGATGCACCTTCTGGTGGTGCGCTAGGGCGAATAATGCCTCGTTCCGGTAACTCTCGCAGCTAATGCTGCATCTCTTTTAACTCAGCTGGAGCCCTGAAATAAAGAGTTCTGAAAATAGGTTCTGTCCTTGAGACAAGCTAGATGTTAAAGTCTGTCTCGTTGTTAGGAAGGAATTTCCGGAATACCTTATGGAATGACCTCTGGAAACTTTGAGATAATTTGCAGATCATGAATTTAAAGAATTTCTGAAGTGACTTTATAACTGATAGCTAAAAGTATTCGTAGCTATGGACTGATAAGTCACGCGCTTGTAAGGCGGAAACAATTTGTACTGATTTTTCTGGCAGAAATATAATGAATATATTTGGAATTTGGTAAGACAGATCTCGTCGTTAACTAAAAAGAAAACCTTAATAATTATGGGTGATAATCTGGAGTCTTTTCTGGCTGGGAGGTAAGTAATACATGAATTAAGATAAAGCTGACATAGGAATACGTGAAGTAAACGTGACAACTTTCACTGATTGTGTTCATCTGTAACCTCACATAATGAACACTGCGTGTCTAACCTGAACAATACTCCGATGGTGGTAACTGAATTGTAATGGTCTAATTTATGTGTGGCATAACAGAACGGTATACACCTTTTGGAGGATACCCTGAATTACTGAGGACCTGGTTTAGAAGGCATACAGGAGTTACAAGTCTTGATTCGTGCCTTGAGAAGATATTCGTATGACATGTATCATTGCCTGGTATCCTGACATGTGTCTCCAGAAATGATACCTGGTATATGTGTCTTGACTGATGTCTTGACTGATAGCTTAACTGATGTCTTGACATCTGTTTTGGTAGGTAAATACGACTAAGGTTGAAAATTTGGTAATTGCTAATATTGGCGGACCGGTTGGACTACTGACCTCTGTATTTCTGGTCACGTTCGTTTCGGAGTTCCGATGGTTACTGACTGATTAATTATTAGCACGATGGTTGTCACTATTGCCTTGTCTGTTGGTTTCATAACTGTCGTTATCATGACCGTGATTATGTAACTATTTCTGCTGAGTGGCTGGCTGGGTTTCGGTTCACACTCTTCTGAATGAAAGGTGATGAGACTGCTTTTATACATAGTCTCATCGTCCAAAATGGGCTTAAAATGCATAAAATATCATAAAATGTGCCAAATATATTCTTGTGTTTGTTCAGTGTGTATTTTAGGTACGGATATTGAGAAAATAGCAAAAGATCACAAGAAACATGCAAAAACGAACACGGGAAACGAAGCCCCACAATGAACCAAGCCCTAGAGTTGATTTTCCAAGAAAAACCCTTGAAGAATTGAAGATTGTACAAGAAGGGTCCTCTAATATTGAAGAATTGACACTTTAAACCCTTGTATATACATAATTACAAGTTTGGTCCTTAAAGTTTGTCAAAATTACAAAAAGGACCCTCAACTTTGAAGAATTGGCAAGAATGATCCCTCAAATATAAAGACTTGTCGCTTTTAGTCCTCCACAAAGTCAACAATACAAGTCAAGACCTTGAAGATTGAATACATTACAAGATTGGTCCTTCAAATATCATCAAATGGCAAAACAAGTCCTTTAAATCCCTTTACAAAACTTTTTGGGGAAAAAGTCTAATAAACCAAACTTATATACAAAGGGATTCGGATTCTTTCATATTTTAGCCAAAAATGAAAGGAAGAAAAGAAGTAAGGGACCAAAGCTGGCAGACAAAGGAACTTACCTTAACCAACCATGTTGTGGCACCTCACCCACCAAATCCCCTCACCCAATCAGAATCCACCATTCCACCATGTCATAACCCACTCACAACTAATTAATAACTAACTAATATTAGTTATTAAAACACGCGGTTAACATAAATTCAAAACATAAACCAGATTAAACCTCAACTATTCACGCATGAACACAAATTAGGGGATTGTGATTAAGCAACAATTAGACCTCCATCACCTCCAGATTTATGATTAAGGACATCATAAACAAAACCCAACTCCTAAACCTGCCACATCACCAACCAAGAGGTCACATGTATAGTCCCCTGCACACGTTTTTGGGGAAGAAGACAAATGGAGCCAGAGAATCAACACACCACATTCAAGCTTACATTTTTATCTTGTTGTGAGCCTTTGGATGAAATTCCACCCAGCTAGCATCAACAAAACGCCAAAATTCCTTCACATGATCAAGCAGATTTTCAAACTTCCAAGGGCATTTCTAGAAGTTCAAATCTTAGGGTTTTTAGGTTTTTAGCTTATTAGGTCATTGTTCACCCTCTATATAAAGGGTTTAGTTCACAACATTTCTCTTTGTTCTTGGATTCCTTAGTCACAAATCTGTAAATTCTATTTTCTAAGTGAATGAAAAAGTGTATGATATTGTTGACGAATTCCAAGTTCCAATCTTATTCTATGCTTGTTATTGTTCAAAGTTTGTGTTTGTGAAGTCTCATAGTTTGGTTTTAAAAGTTGTGCAAGAAATTGCAATGTTTTCTAAAATCTGATATTTTTCTAAGTCTTGGTTCAAACCTTTAAAAGTTTACGATTACAAGTGGTCATAACACCCTGATAAGGAGTTTATCAAGGTGTAGTGAGCTTGTGGTTTAGGGATATTCAAGGACTGGAAACAAGCTTGAATTAATGAGCTTTAGTTTTCCATTTTTTTGTTATAATTTGTTGTTACTCACCTTGTTTTTCTTAGCAGCTATTGGAAGCTTATGCCTTGTTAAGCTAGGCACATAAGCTCCAAAATTCGTGAGTGTGGATGTACATTCATGAGGTTTGAGCCTTCTTTCCAAAAATCTGTTTGAAAAGTGGTCATAAGAGATTTTGTGATTCTGATATTGTATGTGGTGTTTTTATGGCTTAAATCTTGTTCTTACTTCATGCTTATGTTGTATTGATGCTTGATTAAGCTTGGTGTAACCTGAAATCACATTTGCTTTGATAAATCTTGGTTTAAAAAGTGAAAGGGGTGTTTGGGTCTACTGTCTTAACATTTCAGTTTGAGTTTGAGTTAGGATTCAAGGTTGTTAAGTGTTGGTGTCTGTTTATTAAGTGATTGTGTGTTGATATATACAAGTCTTGTGTTCTTGAACATCAAATTCTAGATTGTGTTATAACTTGCTTGTTTTTTATTGATTTGACCTAAAATCTTGGAAACACCTAGAGTGTATGCATGTTTAGGGTTAAAAAGTGTTTAAACAAAGTTTGTGTAACCTGTTTAAGAGATTTGAGGGTTTGAAATTAGGCTTGTGGTCAAGTACATCAGCAAAGTCATTTTTGTGTTCTTCATTATTCATCAGTAACATTCATAGGGTTAAAACAAGATCTAATCTTTGATTCAGTGTATGAGACTAGTTCATGTATGCTTATTTGAGTTTATTATAGCTTGTATATGCATCTGGTTCAATTTGGTTGGCTTCTTCTTGCTTAATCTGCTTATTTGTTCAAAACTGCTTATTGTTCAAGTCTGTATCATATCTGGGCATAAATTGATTAAACTATACTAATTGGCTGGTTGGATTTGTGTTTGTTTGATTGTTATTGACTCCTTATAACCCACTGTTTATAAGGGTTCCTTTGTGTTCTTTGATTCCAACAAAAATCCATATAAGACAAAAAGTCAAACAAGTCAAGCAGTGGAAACTTTTCCCACTTATGGACACCCAAAACTAGCCACCACTAGTGCAATTTTTCAATCAGCTTATCAATAAGCTATAATAGCTTATTTAGACCTGCAACAACTTTGTTTTTGTAATCAATCTTTCTTAATTGACCCATTTGACTATTCTGGAGCATTTGAGACTTTGACTTTTAGGTTTGACTAGAAAACCAATTTAGTTGACTTTTACATAAGTGCTTATTTACTTTCTCCAGCTTATTCATTGTGCTTTTTGGAAATCTTTTTGATTATTAAGCTTAGTTAAGTGATTTGAAACATTTTGCAAAAAGAATCAGCACTTGAAACTGCCTAGAACTCGAAAACGACTATTTTGTCGTTTTGTGTAGAGAGCTTTTGCTTATTTCAGGCTTATTAAAAAATTCTTTTTACAAACAGCTTAATTAGGTCAAGAGAAGGATGTGTGTCAAATTTCAGCTTATGGCATCAGCTTATAGCTTAATGGGCCAAAAAGCCCATTAAGAATAAGCTGTTTTGAAACAAGTTGTGATAAGCTCATTTTCAGCTTTTGGGCCTTTGAAATTTTTGTTTAGAGTTAAACTTTAAGCTTCACTGGAAGTTTTGGGCCATTTTGTGAACGTTTTTCTTATTGGGCCAATTTAAGCCCATTAGTGGGTCTGTTTAACTATTTGGCCCATTTAGAAGCCCATTAGGGGTATTTTGGTAATTTTAAGTTCATTTTCAGTTTATTTAAGTTAAATTAAACTAGTTTGCAAGTTTTTAGAATTTTTTATTAATTTTAGATTTTTATTAATATTTTATTATTATTTTATTACTAAAAATAGTTTTTAATATTTTTGCAACTTTTTCATTTTTCCTAGGTTAAAAACATTAAGTTAGGATTTTTAAAACTTTTAGATTAATTTTCTTGCCGTTTAATTAGTTTTTAGAATTATTTTAATATTTTTATAGTTTTAAATCATTTTTAAATAGTTTTAATTAATTTTAATTTTTCCAAAAATAGTTTTTAGTTTAATCAAGTTATTTTAGAGGTTTAAAAATTGAAAAATCTCATTTTGGGCTTTTTGTTAATTAAAATTGATTTTTTGGGCTTTAATTAGCATTAAAAAATTATTATTTAATTAAATAAAAGGTTTGAGTGATTTTTGATTTTTTTT
This sequence comes from Glebionis coronaria, assembly GCA_025667525.1. Classification (NCBI taxonomy): domain Eukaryota; kingdom Viridiplantae; phylum Streptophyta; class Magnoliopsida; order Asterales; family Asteraceae; genus Glebionis; species Glebionis coronaria. The sequence goes on from CM046879.1 coordinate 522,287,685, forward strand.
AAACTCTAATTACATTTTTTAGGATTTATTGCAATTTTCTAGGAATTTTTAGGGTAATTTTTAAATTTCGTCATATTTAACGGTTTTACGTGTACGACTTTCGTCTTAGTGTAATTTTAATCGTAACCGTCATCCTTTTCTATTTTCTTTCTTCATAATCATAATCACAAATATTAATCATCTCTTTACACAACACACTAGCCTCCTTGAGAACGATCCCACACCATTTTGGGTCATAAACACTTGGTTTTCCTAAACCACTTGTTTAATACTTTCTGCTTTTACGCTCTTTTTCCTAAACGAGTGTGAATTTACAACTATCATTTTTGGCACCGCTATTGGGGAGGCGTGTTGTGTTTTGATTTGAAAAAAATTTGTTTTATATTAGCCATAATAACTATTTGTGTGATTAGCACTCTAATCATACGTATTATTGGTTTTTCGTTTTTGTGTGAATATAATTACTATATTGTATGCGTAAAACAATAAATTCACAAGTACTCCAAAAGTGTGAAAACACAACCTTGATTTGGGATATCATCACTTAATCATTGTATTCGAATCTCAAACAAAGAAAAAAAGGCAAAATAGATAATTACTTTCGTGAAGCTTAATTTTGAAAAACACAAACTATAAGGTGGGTATAAGGTGGGTGTTATAAAATACACCCTAAAGAAAAAGGCTCTTAAGTGCTTCGCGCCGCCTCGTTTCTCCGCTTGCTTGTGTATGTTTAGATAAAAAGGGCTAATCAAGGGTTTGCCAACCAAAGTATTATCTACGTATCTATATACATTCTTGGTTTCAAAAGATTAAACCCTCTTGAACGTTTTGGTTTCCACCAACGTTCTAAAGTCATCGAAGGCGTTCACTTCACGTGATCGTTTTCATTCCTTGAGGCTCCTTTAATCGAGAGATTTGATTTGAGGAGAGATTTGAAGATTTTTGTCTACGTAATACATCACAAAAATCCAAAAACAAGTAAAAACAATAAAAAACACAAAAAAATTGAAAAAGTTAAAAACACCCAAAAGAATATTCTTTGCTCATCCGCACGTTGTACGTAACGTTTATGCAAACTCGTAACCAAGCTAGACGTGCACGTAAACGTAGAAACCGAAAGGAGACTACACCTAACCTTTCTAGTGAAGAATCTCCTATTGACGAACCTATCGTAGAACAAGAAGCAACCATGGCTAATCGAACTATGACGGAGTTACTTCAAGCACCCACTGAGGGTTATGGAGAGGCTATTGTGATTCCCGCCATCCTTGCGGAGAATTTTGACGTTAAGACGGGTTTGTTGTCGATGATCCAAAACAACAAATTCTGTGGTGATGAAAAGGACAACCCTCACAACCATATCCGCCAATTCAATCGTCTTACCGCCACTTGCAAGTTTAAGGACGTCTTTAACGACTCGATTAAGATGATGCTTTTTACGTATTCCTTAGCGGGGCCCACTAAAATTTGGTTAGAGAAAGAGCCACCCAATTCTATATTGACGTGGAAGGATCTCGTTTCAAAACTCGTGAACCAATTTTTTCCGCCCTCTAAGACTACGCATTTGAAAAATGAGATTTCAAAGTTTTCACAAGAGTTTAATGAGAGTTTTTCTACGGATTGGAATCGGTTTAAGGAAATGTTACATGAGTGTTCTCATCATGGTTTTTCCGACTTGCATCAAATTGACACATTTTACAATGGATTGAACGATCATGAGAGAGATTATCTTAATGCCAACGCGGGTGGTAATTTTTTGTGTAAAACGGTCGAGGAAGCGTTGTTGATTATTGAGAATAGGTCTAAGGTCTATAGTCCTCGTAGCACGTCGAGTGTTCATAAGGCTTCGTCTTTGGCTTCGCCTTCATTGTCTCATACCATCGATGCTTGCCAAATCGAGGCAAATTTGGAGAACAAAATCTTTGATAAGCTTAAAGGACTTTTGATTGAGGTTAAAGTTGGTGAACAATCTACTTCTGCTATGGCTAAAGCGGTTGAGGTTTCTTGTATGTATTGTGGTGGAGGTCATGATTTCTCCAAGTGCATTACCAAAGTTGGTAACACTTCGAGTGCCTACGCGGCCACGAGAACTTATAACCAAAACGGTCAAGTTACCCGCACTAATCAGTTGACTCCACCGGGTTTTTCGCCAAATCAAAATGCTAACAATTATCGAAACAATCAAGTTGGTCACAAGAAAAATTACAAGTGTAATAACAACTATGGGAATCAAGGGACTAATAATCAAGTGCAAAACAAAAATCATAACCATGATTCAAAACAACAACAAGAGTTGGAAAAACTTGAAAGATCTTCCAAATGAATTTGTTGAATATGCAAATGGAAATGATGCTAGGTTTGATAATATACAAACGAAGATCATTAGCCTAAGATCAGAGTTTAAGAATGACTTGAAAAAGGAGTTGAAAAACGAGTTATCAAATGAACTTAAGATTCATACCAACAAAATGGAGGGTAATGTGACTAGGTTACAACAAAACCAACAAAAGATGGAACAAGGCCAACATGAGATAAAACAAGAGATGCTTAAGGCCGATAAGAGGCAATCTATGTTTGAAGATAAAATTTATCCATGTTTGAGGCTATCATGTGTAAACCGTCTTCGAGTAGTCTTCCTAGTAACACCATATCGAACCCTAAGGGAGAGATGAAAGTGATTACCACACGAAGTAGTAAGACACTTAAGGAACCGACGCCTCAACCAATTACTCCAACGGTGGAGGAAATTGAGTAAGAATCCGAGGTGGTGGCCGAAGAGGAGCATATCCCAATCCCACGAAGTATCGCTCAAACCACACCTACGGTTGACCCATTACCATCATTGGAACCCGATCTTCCAAAGGCTATGCATATGCCTCAACCCACACCACCTTTGCCTTATCCATAGATACTTCGTAAGGAGAAACGGCAAGAGCGCGAGAATTACCAATTTGAGCTTTTTATGAAAATGTTTCGTGATTTGAATTTCAATATAAGTTTTGTCGACGCTTTGGTAGTGATGCCTCGTTTTGCCGCTAACTTTAAGAGTATGTTAAACAACAAGGAGAAATTGCAACAATTGTCTAGTTGTTCATTGGTTTATCTTAACCGCATACCTCAAAAAGTCGGTGATCCCGGTAAATTTTTGATCCCATGTGCTATTCAAGATATGGAAGAATGTTATGCCTTGGCCGATCTTGGTGCTAGTATTAACTTGATGCCTCTTGCAATCTTCAAGTCGCTCAATCTTCCTAATCTTACTCCTTCACTAATGTCTATCGAATTGGCTGATCATTCCACGATTCCCGCATGTGGATTGGCCGAAGACGTTTTTGTGAAAGTGGGAAAGTTCTATTATCCGGTAAACTTTATCGTTGACGATATTCCCACGGATCCTCAAGTTCCTCTTATTTTAGGTCGTTCGTTTTTGGATACGTCAATGGCGTTGATTGATGTGCATGCTAGAAAAATCACCTTACGTTTCAACGACGAGGAACTTGTTATAAACGCAACACAAAACTCTCAAATTTCTCATGTTTATTCCGTCGCGACTATAAACCTCGTTGATATGATCGATGTCGTTTTCGAGGAATTTTCACAAGAATTTTTAGGTTTTGGTGACGATGAAAATAGTGTCAATCCCACTATGCTCGATCCTATTCTTGATAATTAGACACCATCCTTCACTCCATTTGAAGGTGGTTTTTTTATGTTGGAAGAATCTGATGTTCCTCGTACTTGTAATGAAGACCTCGACAATGATGAGGACTTCTCGATTATCAAGGATTTTCTTAACGATTTCCCATTTCCTCCGCCCGAGGAGGTTATGAGTATTGAACCCAAATCTTCAATTGAGGAACCACCAATCCTCGAGTTAAAAGATTTACCTCCTCATCTTGAATACGTATTCTTGGAAGGAGACGATAAGTTGCCGGTGATTATTGTGAAAGAACTTTCGAATTATGAAAAAACCGCTCTTATCGATGTTCTAAAGGACCACAAAAGGGCAATTGCGTAGAAATTATCCGACATTAAGGGTGTCGATCCTAAATTTTGTACCCACAAAATATTAATGGAGGAAGACTAAAAGCCCGCAATTCAATGTCAAAGGAGGTTGAACCCTAAAATTCACGACGTCATCAAAACGGAAGTCCTTAAACTCCTTGACGCGGGAATGATTTACCCTATTTCCGATAGTCTTTGGGTGAGTCCTATTCATTGTTTCCCTAAGAAGGGAGGAATGACCGTTGTGCCAAATGATGACAACGAGTTAATTCCAACTCGACTCGTGACCGGTTGGAGGGTGTGAATCGACTATCGTAAGTTGAATGACGCCACTCGTAAAGACCATTTTCCCTTGCCCTTCATGGACCAAATGTTGGAGCGTCTTGCGATAAACGATTTCTATTGCTTTTTTGATGGTTTTTCCGGTTACTTCCAAATCCCCATCGATCCTCGTGATCAAGAAAAAACTATGTTTACGTGTCCATATGGAACATTTGCCTATCGTAGAATACCATTCGGACTTTGTAATGCACCAGGAACTTTTCAAAGGTGTATGATGGCTATTTTTCATGACATGATCGAGAAGACGATGGAAGTCTTTATGGATGATTTTTCCGTGTTTGGTTGTTTGTTCACTTCGTGTTTGTCGAATCTTGAGAGAATGTTGAAACGTTGTGAGGAAACCAACCTTGTGCTCAATTGGGAAAAATGTCATTTTATGGTTAAGGAAGGAATCGTCTTAGGGCATAAGGTCTCTAAAGCGGGGATTGAGGTAGACAAAGCTAAAATTGATGTCATCGCCAAATTACCTCATCCCAAAACCGTCAAGGGAGTTAGGAGTTTCCTAGGCCACGCGGGCTTTTATCATCGATTCATCAAGGATTTTTCAAAGATTTCTCGACCTATTACACATCTCCTCGAAAAAGATGCTCATTTTATCTTTAACGAAGATTGTGTACGAGCCTTTGAAATCCTTAGAAGGAAACTTACCGAAACTTCCATTCTTGTTGCTCCCAATTGCAATCTCCCCTTTGAGCTTATGTGTGATGCAAGTGATTACGCCATAGGGGCCGTTTTGGGGCAACGTCATGAAAAGCACTTCTTGTCTATTAACTATGCTAGCAAGACAATGATCGAGGCTCAACTTAAGTATACTACAACGGAAAAGGAATTCCTTGCCGTGGTGTATGCATTTGAGAAATTCCGACCTTACCTCGTCTTGACCCAATGCATAGTGTATACGAATCACTCGGCAATCAAGTATCTCATGGCTAAACAAGATGCAAAGCTGAGATTGCTTCATTGGATGCTCCTCCTACAAGAATTTGATGTCGAAATCCTTGACAAAAAAGGAGCCGAGAATCTAGCGGCCGATCATCTTTCTCGCTTGGAAGATCCTCACCAAAGTGTGTACGAGAATAAGGAAATCACCGAAACATTTCCTCTTGAGACACTTGGTGTAGTGAATTCTAATCTTGACTCATCCACCTCATGGTTTGCGGACATCGCAGATTACCATGCGGGGAACTTCATCATTAAGGGTATGACGACTCAACAAAAACGAAAATTCTTTCGTGACGTCAAGTTCTACTTTTGGAACGACCCCTACCTCTTTCGGACTTGTGCGGATCAAATTATTCGACGATGTGTTTTTGGCAGTGAAGCTTCCAATATCCTTAGAGCTTGTCACGAGGGACCAACGGGTGGTCACCATGGTGCTAATCTCACGGCAAAGAAGGTCCCTTTGATGCCGGTTTCTTTTGGCTTACTATTTACCGAGATGCACATGAACTTGTCAAGTCGTGTGACTCATGCCAACGACAAGGAAAAGCCTCACAAAACGATGAAATGCCACAAAACATCATCCAAGTGTGTGAGATCTTTGACGTTTCGGGAATTGATTTTATGGGACCGTTCCCATCATCTCGTGGTAATAAGTACATCCTTGTCTCCGTTGAATACCTATCCAAGTGGGTGGAAGCTAAGGCTTTGCCCACGAACCATGCTCGTGTGGTAGTCAAGTTTTTGAAGAATTTGTTTTCTCGGTTTGGAACCCTCGTTCAATCATAAGCGATCGTGGAACCCATTTTTGTAATGACCAATTCGAAAGGGTTCTAAGGAAATATGGGGTTGCACATCGGATTTCTACGGCTTATCACCCACAAATGAGTGGGCAAGTCGAGGTTTCAAACGGAGCGTTGAAGAGGATCTTGGAGAGATCGATAGGAGAGAACCAACAATCATGGTCGGATAAGCTAGATGGTGCTTTATGGGCCTTTTGTACCGCTCATAAGACGCCCATTGGGTGCACTCCTTACAAGCTTGTGTATGGGAAGAACTGTCACTTGCCAATTGAACTCGAACACAAAGCTTATTGGGACCTAAAGCATTGTAATGATGACATTGAGACCGCGGGAAAACACCAGAAAATGAAATTAAATGAATTGGATGAATTGAGAGACATTGCTTATGAAAATCCATTGATTTATAAAGAGAAAACCAAAAATTTTCATGATTCTAAAATTAAAAACCGGGTTTTTAACATTGGAGATCAAGTGTTGCTTGTTAACTCACGTTTGAAAATCTTTTCCGACAAGTTGAAACCCCGTTGGTCCGGTCCATTCACTGTTACCCAAGTTTTTCCATATGGGACCATCAAGCTAGCTCAAAATGATGGACGTAGTTTCAAGGTGAGTGGACATAGGTTGAAGCACTACTTTGGTGGGGAAGTTCCTTCTTTGAACTATCTCGACCAAGTCACCTTCTCTAATGATAATTAGTATTGAGGGGATCGAGTCGAGCTCATGACTCGGTAATAAAAAACAAGGTGCCTCGTGGGGGAGTCCCATGCTTATCCATGTACATATTATCGCTTTCTAATGTAGTTTACGTAAGGGGATTTGTGCCCTTCCAACCTTTGCTTCGTGGTTGTTTGCGATATGTGGTTCTTAGATGATCACGATCTTCACGATTGGAGACTCTCGTGTTCGTTTTTTGGGATCACTCGATCGTTTTATTTGAATAAATTCTCGATATCCACATGATATATCCTTATATGTTCTTACCTTAGGTTTTTAGCACACTTCATAAACGGCTATTAATTTAACGGTTCCACCCTTTCCATGCTAGATTAAGCATTCGACTTCGTCTCTAGTATGGGGGTGTTTGCACCCCTAGACTCGAAACATTGAGGACAATGTTTAACTTTAGTATGGGGGGTGAATAGATACTTGCCTTACCAAACCTTCACACTTTCCAAAGTTTATCTTTTTTTTATCGTTTTGTTGCAAAATAAGGCTTAAAATGGCCAAATTTTAAAAATTTTCTCATGTTTTATAAGTGTTTGAAGACACGAATGTAGATTTTCTGATGGCGAGAATAAGAGTAATTTTTGACTCGACCGTGCGTGTTGAGCACTTAGCTTCGATTCCTTAACTTTATATTAGGCTAAGTCTCTTAAATGAGGACGAGAAATGATAGAGTTAATTATAAGTTACTATGATAAACGTAGAGTATTCGTATTCTTTCAAAAACTCACGTGTTCTCGTTGTTTGCTTATTTTTCCTTCGCTTGTATATATTTTGCTTAATAAGTATTGGCTTAGCGGTTTAGTCTTGATTGTTGGTTTCTAGTCTTTTCTAGTAGCTTCGATGTAATTAAATTGGGAAAACATTAAGGTATCGCCAGCATCACGGTTTTGAAGTATTGGCAACCCGAATAATCGAAGCTTCACCTAATAATAAGATTTCAAGTGCTCACCTAAATCAAGCAAACAATTTGAAGCTCACAAGGCCGAAAAATCTATGCGAAATTGAAAGTGAATTATGCCTTAATCTTTGAAGCTTTAATGATCCAAAATTCGCTTTAGCGTGAGGATATAAGTCATTGGCCATAATAAAACCACCGATGAGGAGGATAATAAAAGGCAAGGCAAGACCAAATTCATAATAAAAGTTTCATGGCGAAGTTGAATAAAAGATGGAGGTAAACCTATGATAATAAGGCCCATCCGTTAGGGGGCGTATAAAAGTCTTGGTAATAAGTCTCATGTTCAAAACTATTATAAAACCGTGTTTATCGATCCTTCTTGTTGACTTAATTTTTTGACATCGTTGTCTATTAGGGGGGTTATTAATTCGATGGTCTTGGTTACACCATTATGACTCTATTTTTAGACCTAAATCTCTATCATCGCATAAGTAAAAAATGTATCCTCGTGAACATTCAAGACAAAAATAAAAATAAAATAAAATAGGAGTCTAAGTACGTGATTAGGGCATATGAGTAGTGTTAGCATTACTAAATTATAATGACAATGATCTCGTTACACGCTTGGCATGGCATTGGGTGAAAATCGAGGACGACGAAATTATTTCTGACGAAGCATTCACGTGTTCTTGTTCTATGAATCTAAACGTCCTATTTTACGATTAAAATCCTACATTATGTCTAAAACGTAAGTAGTAGCAAGTAGTAGTAGTAGTAGTATAGAAAGTTATCATTCAATAAAAGTGCATAAAAATGAATTTTGGAGATGCTAAGATACTTTATCCTAGCATTGCGTGAGGGCACGGCAATGGTTTAGTATGGGGGAGTGATGAGACTGCTTTCATACATAGTCTCATCGTCCAAAATGGGCTCAAAATGCATAAAATATCATAAAATGTTCCAAGTATATGCTTGTATTTGTTTAATGTGTATTTTAGGTACAGATATTGAGAAAATGGCAAAAGATCACAAGAAACAAGCAAAAACGAACACGGGAAACAAAGCCGCACAATGAACCAAGCCCTATAGTTGATTTTCCAAGAAAAAACCCTTGAAGAATTGAAGAGTGTACAAGGGTCCTTCAATATTGAAGAATTGACACTTTAAACCCTTGTATATTCATAATTACAAGTTTAGTCCTTAAAGTTTGTCAAAATTACAAAAAGGACCCTTAACTTTGAAGAATTGGCAAAAATGGTCCCTCAAATATGAAGACTTGTCACTTTTAGTACTCCACAAAGTCAACAATAAAAGTCAAGACCTTGAAGATTAAAGACATTATAATATTGGTCCTTCAAATATCATCAAATGGCAAAACAAGTCCTTTAAATCCCTTTACAAAACTTGTTGGGGCAAAAGTCTAAAAAACCAAACTTATTTACAAAGGGATTCAGATTCATTCATGTTTTAGCCAAAAATGAAAGGAAGAAAAGAAGTAAGGGAGCAAAGCTGGCAGACAAAGGAACTTACCTAACCAATCATGTTGTGACACCTCACCCACCAAATCCCCTCACCCAATCAGAATCCACCATTCCACCACGTCATAACCACTCACAACGAATTAATAACTAACTAATATTAGTTATTAAAACACGCGGTTAACACAAATTCAAAACATAAACCAGATTAAACCTCAACTATTCACACATGAACACAAATTAGGAGATTATGATTAAGCAACAATTAGACCTCTATCGCCTCTAGATATATGATTAAGGATATCATAAACAAAACCCAACTCCTAAACCTGCCACATCACCAACCAAGAGGTCACATGTATAGTCCCATGCACACGTTTTTGGGTAAGAAGACAAATGGAGCCAGAGAATCAACACACCACATTCAAGCTTACATTTTAAGCTTGTTGTGAGCCTTTGGATGAAATTCCACCCAGCTAGCATCAACAAAACGCCAAAATTCCTTCACATGATGAAGAAGATTTTCAAACTTCCAAGGGCATTTCTGGAAGTTCAAAGCTTAGGGTTTTTATGTTTTCAGCTTATTAGGTCATTGTTCACCCTCTATATAAAGGGTTTAGTTCACAACATTTATCTTTGTTCTTGGATTCCTTAGTCACAAATCTGTAAATCCTATTTTCTAAGTGAATGAAAAAGTGTATAATATTATTGACGAATTCCAAGTTCCAATCTTATTATATGCTTGTTATTGTTCAAAGTTTGTGTTTTTGAAGTCTCATATTTTGGTTTTAAAAGTTGTGCAAGAAATTGCAAAGTTTTCCAAAATTTGATATTTTTCTAAGTCTTGGTTCAAACCTTTGAAATTTTTGGATTACAAGTGGTCATAACACCCTGATAAGAAGTTTATCAAGGTGTAGTGAGCTTGTGGTTTGGGGGTATTCAAGGAGTGGGAACAAGCTTGAATTAATCAGCTTTATTTTTCCATATTTTTGTAATAATCTGTTGTTACTCACCTTGTTGTTCTTAACAGCTATTGGAAGCTTGTGCCTTGTTAAGCTAGGCACATAAGCTCTAAAATTCGTGAGTGTGGATGTACATTCATGAGGTTTGAGCATTCTTTCCAAAAATATGTTTGAAAAGTGGTCATAAGTGATTTTGTGATTTTGTGATTTTGTGATTTTGATATTGTATGTGGTGTTTTTATGGCTTAAATCTTGTTCTTACTGCATGCTTATGTTGTATTGATTCTTGATTAAGCTTGGTGTAACCTGAAATCACATTTGATTTAATAAATCTTGGTTTAAAAAGTGAAAGGGGTGTTTGGGTCTACTGTCTTAAGGTTTCAGTTTGAGTTTGAGTTAGGATTCAAGGTTGTTAAGTGTTGGTATCTGTTTATTAAGTGATTGTGTGCTGATATATGCAAGTCTTGTGTTCTTGAACATCAAATTTAGATTGTGCTATAACTTGCTTGTTTTTAACTGATTTGACCTAAAATCTTGGAAACACCTAGAGTGTATGCATGTTTAGGGTTAAAAAATGTTTAAACAAAGTTTGTGTAACATGTTTAAGAGATTTGAGGGTTTGAAATTGGGCTTGTGGTCAAGTACATTAGCAAAGTCATTTTTGTGTTCTTCATTATTCATCAGTAACATTCATAGGGCTAAAACAAGATCTAATCTTTGATTCAGTGTATGAAACAAGTTCATGTAGGCTTATTTGAGTTTATTATAGTTTGTGTATGCATCTAGTTCAATTTGGTTGACTTATTCTTGCTTAATCTGCTTATTTGTTCAAAATTGCTTATTGTTCATGTCTGTATCATATCTGGGCATAAATTGATTAAACTATACTAATTGGCTGGTTGGATTTTTGTTTGTTTGATTGTTATTGACTCCTTATAACCCACTGGTTATAAGGGTGCCTTTGTGTTCTTTGATTCCAACAAAAATCTATATAAGACAAAAAGTCAAACAAGTCAAGCAGTGGAAACTTTTCCCACTGCTGGACAACCAAAACTAGCCAATGCTAGTGCAATTTTTCATTCAGCTTATCAATAAGCTATAATAGCTTATTTAGACCTGCAACAACTTTGTTTTTCTAATCAATCTTCCTTAATTGACCCATTTGACTATTCTGGAGCATTTGAGACTTTGACTTTTAGGTTTGACTAGAAAACCAACTTAGTTGACTTTTACATAAGTGCTTATTTACTTTTTCCAGCTTATTCATTGTGCTTTTTGGAAATCTTTTTGATTATTAAGCTTAGTTAAGTGATTTGAAACATTTTGCAAAAAAATCAGCACTTGAAACTGCCTAGAACTCAAAAACGACTATTTTGTCGTTTTGTGTAGAGAGCATTTTCTTATTTCAGGCTTATTTCTTGGGCTTATTCAAAAATTCTTTTTACAAACAGCTTAATTAGGTCAAGAGAAGGATGTGTGTCAAATTTCAGCTTATGGCATCAACTTATAGCTTAATGGGCCAAAAAGCCTATTAAGAATAAGTTGTTTTGAAATAAGCTGTGATAAGCTCATTTTCAGCTTTTGGGCCTTTGAAATTTTGTGTTTAGAATTGAATTTTAAGCTTAACTGGAAGTTTTGTGCCACTTTTGTGAATGTTTTTCTTATTGGGCTAATTTGAGCCCATTAAGGGGTTTGTTTTACTATTTGGCCCATTTGGAGGCCCATTAGGGGTATTTTGGTCATTTCAAGTTCATTTTCAGTTTACTTAAGTTAAATTAAACTTGTTTGCAAGTTTTTGGAATTTTTTATAAATTTTGTATTTTTATTAATATTTTATTATTATTTTATTATTAAAATTAGTTTTTAATATTTTGCAACTTTTTCATTTTTCCCTGCTTGAAAACATTAAGTTAGGATTTTTAAAACTTTTAGATTAATTTTCTTGTCATTTAATTAATTTTTAGAATTATTTTAATATTTTTATAGTTTTTAATCATTTTTAAATAGTTTTAGCTAATTTTAAATTTTCCAAAAATAGTTTGTAGTTTAATCAAGTTATTTTAGAGGTTTACATATTGAAAAATCTCTTGAAAAATCTCATTTTGGGCTTTTTGTTAATTAAATTGATTTTTTGGGCTTTAATTAGTATTAAAAATTATTATTTAATTTAATAAAGGTTTGAGTGACTTCTGATTGTTTGTAAACTCTATTTACATTTTTAGGATTTATTGCAGTTTTCTAGGAATTTTTAGGGTAATTTTTAAATTTCGTCATATTTTACGGTTTTACGTGTACGACTTTCCTCTTAGTGTAATTTTAATCATAACCGTCATCTTTTTCTATTTTCTTTCTTCATAATCATAATTACATATATTAATCATCTCTTTACACAACACACCAGCCTCCTTGAGAACGATCCCACACCATTTTGGGTCATAAACACTTGGTTTTCCTAAACCACTTGTTTAATACTTTCCGCTTTTACGCTCTTTTTCCTAAACGAGTGTGAATTTACAACTATCAAAAGGTTAGCTGAGTGAAGTGTGACATCTAGCTTAGAAGGTAAAAGCATGGAATGGAATGGTAGCTTCTGATGGTTGAAGTTTATTCTTGTCAGAAATTTCAAATTTATAGTTTTCGTCCTTGTTCCGTAGAGTCTTCATAGTATAAACAGCCTCAGCGTCTTGAGAAATCTCCAAAGTATCAGCAACATCAGCACTTGTGAGGTTTTCAAAGTGTTAGAAGCATCAGTATCTGGTAAAATCTTCAACTCACGAGCAGCATCAGCATCTGGTAGAATATCGACAAGTGGAAACGCCTGAGATGATTGAGGATCAATTAGCAATATCCATGGAGTAGGGTGTCTGGAGTACACCTGGACTACTGTACATGAAGTAGAAAATGAATACTGCACATGGAGCATATCTGAGACACTATACGTGGAGTACATATGAAATACTGTACATGGGGTATAATTGAGACACTGTACATAGGGTACATATGGAATACTGTACATGGCACTGGTGGAAATTTTATGACATGATCGATACTGGTGTCAATTGTCTAACATGATCAAAGAAATAAATTGATTTAACTGATTAGCAAACTGAACTAAAACAAGTAACATGATAGGCTGACGATTCCTGCATAAACTTAATGTTGGTTGTATAGAGGCTCAAAAGTATGATTAAACGGAGTTTCATCAATGGTTAGCATGAAGACATGATCGATGAAGACCAAACATGATTTATCATGAAAACAAAATTTTACTGTAGTCCTTATGTATCTTAGCATGAAAACATCATCACTTTGCTGATAACATAACCCTTGTTAGGAGACATGAAACTTAATCAGCATAAAAACAACATCCACGTGAGAGCATGAAACTTGACTGTTACAAAGAACATAAAAGTGAAAACAACTGAGGTTTAACGTCAACTGATGTGGATGGCTGCGGTTAACTCCAACAAATTCGAATGAGAAGACATGTGACTAAGTATGGACGATTCTGGTTCGATCCATACTTGTCAAAATTTTATGAGAACTGTCATGTATAAAATTTTAAACCAGGAACAAATGTGGATGGCTTTTGTCCAATCCATACTAGTCAAACTTCAACGAAACATTGTGATATGAACAAAGGTGAACGCTTTTGGGTGGTTCACAAAACAACTATCGTCTGAAAACATGAAAATTGACCTGAACAATGGTGAACGTTTTATGGATGGTTCACCAAGTAATATTTGACTGAAAACGTGAATCTGACATAAGTAAGGATGAACGCCTATGGGTCGGTTCACCAAAACAAAATTCGAATGAAAAGCACATGCGACTAAATATGGCCAGTCATGTACCAACCTTTTACTTAGTAAAAAAATATTAAGTAAGCAGACTGATAAATGAAGAAAACTGACTGATAAATGCATGAGAAACATGAAAGATAACAACGCCAAAATCTGGAAAGTTCCTGGTGACTACCCACTAGTCACATGTCAAGTTTTAGAGCCTAGAGGTCGAACCTATAGCTCTGATACCATAATTGTAACACCCCACTTGGATAAGTGGACCGTTACGTGTATTTATGGTGTGTCATCAAAGCATAAGGTAAAATGTCCTAAAACATTAACTGACCATAAAGGAAATACCGGAATCAAACATCGGTAATCCTAACATAAGCTCAAAACATGAAAAGTAAATACTGAAGGAAAGGACTAAACAATATCCAACTAAGCCAAAGTAATGTAAGAAGTGCATAAAGTAAGAAGTCTGGATAGCTTCCATCCAATGCACGTTCTCTTAGAATCCTAAGAGTGTTCTGGTGTACCTGCCGTTAGAATATGAAAGGAACTACGGCTGAGCATAACGCCTAGTGAACGGATATAAAGTATGATAAGAAAATACTAAAATGAAGCAGATGATAAAATACTGAAGCTGTACGACTGATAAGTAAATTTGCAGCGGAAATCTGTGTATAATCTGAAAAGTCTTATTTATAAATAGTAAAGCTGAACTGTTATCTATTAAATCTAAAAACATGCATTTACTGTATTTGAATTGCCAAGAGCTTATATAGGTCATGTGTTGTAACAACTTCTGCATAAATAAATGGAGGGGTGACCTCGTTATGCTGTAGAGGGGTGACCTCTAAATAATTTGATGGGTGGAGGGATCAACTCCAATGTGAAGGATGTAGAGCACACACCACGTTCACATGATAACTGTAAACTGATAGCCTAGGATGCACCCATACGCCCCGCTGATAATACTGATAAAATGGCCAAGCTGAAATAAATGGGACGCTGCGAGAAATCACTCCCCTGAAGAAGAGTCATGACAAGTGTCATGGTTACGGTACCTCCATAACTAGTACATAACTGGTCATGCTTGTATATAAAGCTCAGGCAATTTAACTTAGTTATTACAACGATTACTGATAAGTGTTGATGCAAAAGTTGGGTGATCCTTGCTAGACCCGAATTAGGCTTAATTCGGGTTGGCTGGGCTCCAGCTCCTACACCAAGTGAATCGTTTTGTTGGGATCCTGCACACTAAACAACACGCGTTAGGCTTGCCGTGGGAATGTTTCCCACGATTAGACTACGGCGTGAGAGTAAGTAATCGGTTAGGGTTTATGTGAGTTGAAAGTATAGAACGTAATACCTTTGTGGAACCCTTGGGGGTTCCTTTTATAGGCAGTGGAACCCTAGTGGGCTGCCACTGATACTTCAGCCCCAAGGAAAGGATAACTATCAGAATTAGAATGATTGTTATCTTCTAATTATAGCAGCGAATATCCTTCCCTTTTGGGGTAAACCTATTCCTAGACAGAATATGATTCTGTCTAACCCTATGTCAGCCGCACCGGGCCGTGGGCCGCACACTTGTGTGCGGTCACTGTTCACCCAAGCCCATAAGCCTGAATGACATTATCCCACCCATCTGTGATGGGCCAGATACGGGTGGTACCCGTGGGCCGGGTTCCTGACCCGGCTGGGGACTATACGTCATCATGTCCCCCCAGTCTAGTTGTTACAGCCGTAGGCGTAACCTCTAGACTATCAAGGTGCTCTCCGGACATACCAAGGAAGACCTAGGAAATGAGAAACATTGAAAATTTTGTTATGGCCGCACGTGGCGACCCGTCGTAGGAATATATTTTGAATAGTACCTCAGCCGCACGTAACGGTCGAGAAAATTCAAATGTAACATTAAATACGGTCTTACGTAACAGCCGCATATCCCGCCACAAGAATAAAAACATTAATGATAGTCAACTTTCCAGTCGTATGCCTGTAAAAGTGCACCATTAATGCCTGCCATGGAGCCACGTAAAACTGCCAAGAAGTGACCCGTGGGTCCCCCTCTGATTTTGCATAACAGAAATCCTATCCGTTGGATAGGCGAGGTGGCCTACACGTGTCGAACATCCATGGTACATCAGAAACCGAGGCAACCCTATATAAGAGTTGTTATGTGTGTTTGTTACACACACAACTCACCCTTCTTCCGCCATTGTTATCCTCAAGCTTATACCTCCAAAACTTTGCCTTCTTTTCCACGGACTTCCGTCGCCGCGGGTTAGATCATCACGCCCTTAAAAACCTTTTTATAAAACATGGTAAGGGACAACCCCCTTATCACGGATGTCCTTAACGTGATGTCTGCGGAAAAATACATCGACTTCTTGTCGAAGTATTATATACCCGAAAGCGTACACCCCACCTATCCAGGTGATGGTGAAGCGATTACGGATGCACCGGCGGGGAAAATAGGCGTATACACACGCCTGTTTGACTCGGCCAACTACCGTATCCCCTTATCCAAGTTCTTGGTAGACCTTCTATTATATTATGACTTCAACATAACCCAGCTTCACTCCATAGGGGCGTGTAAAATCAACCAGTTTGAAATTACATGCCATACCTGCGGAGTAACCCCAACCGTGAACCTTTTTAGGGCTTTTTATTTCCCTCAGCTAGTGAATGGGTGGCTGTCGTTTAAAAAACGACCCGGGAATGCCCCTATGACGTATAGGAAGCCTCTAGACTCCCTTAAGAACTGGTACGACCATTACTTCTTTGTAGATGAGAAGGTGTTCCCTACTCCCTTCGTACTCAAAACCAAAGCCCCTAAAGACTATCCGCCCAAAGCCAAAGATTATAGCAGCAAGGACCTAAAAATACTAGATACCCACCGCACAGAGTTCCATAGAGGGTTGCCGGAACACTTTCTGTGCTTAGTAGGGATAAGCCGCCGCTACTTTGGGAGGGATGACTTATACCCATGCTTCCTGACGGAACAGGGAGAGGGTAGGTCTATTTTATATGTTGTAGATTTGAATTGTCACGTATATTTGTAGAACTTTTACTAACCCCTGTACTTGTAAAATGTCCGCAGAGATGAACCTTTACAGACCGCCAGGGCGACCCAATGAAGGTAGCCGAAGGATTCCGGCCTTTGAAGCCGAATGAGCTCCCCTTGCTGGAAGCATTAGCTGACCGCACTATGCCGCTCGAAGAAACATCCATGCCTAGATCAGATGAAGAAGAGCCCGCCATCGAGAAATCCCCATTGGATTTCCTTAATGAAGATGGCGAAGAACCATTGCTAGAGGGGGCACCACCAACCAGGAAGAAGAGAAAGACCCCAACGAAGACACTACTCAGGCATCCGGGTCCGCCCCGCTCACCTCTAGGAAGAGAAAGACCACCAGAAGGGTGGCAAAGAAGATAGGGGACGAGGTCGGGGCCGCGAATGCTCCTCCAAAGAAGCTGAGGAAGGATCATCCGCAGTACCAAGAGGGCAGTGGTACCGCGACTGCTCAGGCCGACCCCACCCCGAACATGGGAGGGCCAGTCTTGCGAGTCACCCCCGTGAGCGCCGTAGCTCCTACCGGCCCAGACCCTGCCATGGACACCTCGTAAGTACCCTTTTGAGTATGATTCGTGTCTTTATATGATGCGTAGACTAATATTGTTATGTCAAATAACAGGGCTAATCCGGCGGCCGTAGCACAGGAGGAAGAAGTGGGGAGGAATCCATCCCCTGCACCAACCAACAAGCCGCCATCCCCTGCTGCCACACATGCCAAGGAGCCACACCCTGAGGGGCCAGAAGAAAGCCTGCGCCTAGCATGGAACCTGTCAAGTTTGACAAGGCTGGAGGCAGAGTCCGAGTGTTCAGAATTCATTGAACACATCACCCCGCCCGTCCTCGCACAAGATCTAGATGAGTTGGATCACGAGGCACTCCTTGAGCAGTTTGACGTGTCGTCCGCACACCAAGTGACGGTGGGAGCCGCGTTGAGACGCCGTCTAATCAAGGCCCTCACAAATGTGAATCAGGCAGATAAGAAGATAGCCCGTCGTGAGGCGATGGTCGTGAAGAACGAGAAGACCATCGCATCATTGCAGGCGGCGCTGTTGACAGCCGAGGCGACGGTGAAAGAGCAGGCTCATCACGCCGACACCCGAGAGAATCGCATTGCTGAGCTTGAAGCCCTTGTAGCCGCATCAAACGAGAAGGTAAACTTTTGAAATTTTGTACATACACTCAAACTTTGGGTATGCATTTAACCCAAGAAAATTATATATCCTTGTAATAACTCCAAATTTTATATGCAGGTGTCTGCGGCCGAAGCTGCTACCAAGGCCGTGACCGTGCAATCCTTCAACATCGCCCAGGAACATGATGCGCTGAAGGATGAGTTGACACGGACCCAGACCAACCTTGAAGAGCAGGCCGTCTCAGCTGATGAGGAGCTAAGCAAGATGGCTGTAAGTTGTACTGAGAGAATATGTCCTCCCCTGCTATCCGCTACAGCCGGACGCAGGTGGATTATCGGGCAAGGACTACGACTTGCTGTGAGCAGGGCACTGGAAGCTCCACACCTATTGCAGGCATTTGCCGGGGTCGTATCTGATGGAATCGACCGTGGTAGACATGAGGGCTTGGTCAAAGCTACGGAACTGATAGGTAAAAATGAAGACATCACACAGCATCCCTATCATAACCCTTCCGCTGCGGATAACATGACTGCGTCCATGAATGCCTTAGCGGAGATCCAACACCCTCTCCTGAACGAGCTTGAGACACTTAAGGACGCTCCAAACGAGGCAATAACGTCCCGGCTGAGCGCTGATCCCACTCCTTTGACCTTGGCCACTTATGATTCCGCATCCAAAACAATGAAAGGAGAGAAACTGCTTGTAGAAGCATCGGATGCTATTGCTGTCAAAGCCCGGGATGGGAAGGATGCTCGTGGGGAGGTCCTCCGTGCTCTAATTGAGGAAGGGAAGAAGGACATAGGGGAATTCCTACCCCCATTGTAACTTATCAGTTGTAAACACTTGTAATTTTATTCGTCCGTGTATGTACACGGCTAAGACATATTTGAAATAACTTGTCTTTTATTTAGAGGTCCGTGATGACCACGGCCATTATGTTTTTTTATTTATTTTTGAAACTTGTGTATTTCATTTTGTTTTGAACATTGTATTCCAATACCGCATGATACGTCACGTCTTACAAAAAAAGGAAAATACATACAAGTATATAATTTACTAGACATGCGACGTGCGTCTTTACTATGCAGAGTACTACGTGAGTACGGCATACGAAACTTACCACAACGTTTTGTGAGTAAGGTGTCTAGTAAGGATACATGATCCGTGCGGCTGGGGTTGCATCCCTCTTACGCGGCAAGTTGAATTAGTAGGTTCACTTAATCCTCTTACCCCGCTTGGAGGCGTATAGTACATGTACAGTAGTTTGAATGAATGCATATGAATGAAACATGGCATATTATAATATAAGTAAAATTCATACGACTAACAAAAAATCTAAAAAATGATTTGCACGAAACAAGCCGTGGAGCTAGCTAGGCACCACGGCATTTTATTAGAACGCTTACATTTTTGTTTAAACGATAATGACAAGTCCTAAAAAACAAGAAAGGAAACTAAGCAAAACATAAGAAAAAACAGGTAAACCGCATGGTTCTTTATTAAGGCCACATATAGCGAAGCACCCATGCGGAAGCCGTAGCTTTTTAAGGATAGCACCTTTTGAGATTGGAGATGTTCCATGTGCGCTCTAGGTCGCGGCCATCCATGTCACGTAACTTGTACGTGCCTCGTCCTAAGGCTTCCGTGACTTCATACGGTCCTTTCCACTTAGGGCCTAGCTTTCCTGTATTCTCCGCTCGACTTGCCTCGTTAGCACGATAGACGTAATCTCCCGGACGGAAAGAAACACCCTTGACCTTGGCGTCATAATAAGCCTTCATCTTAGCCTTGGACTTAGCCTCATTGATAGTTGTTATCTCCCTCTTTTCTTCCAACAGATCCAGGTTGATTCGTAGCTGCTCGTCGTTCGTGACGACATTAACTTCCGCCGTGCGGATGGTAGGCATTCCTATTTCTGCTGGTATAACAGCTTCAGTGCCGTAAGCCAATGCAAATGGAGTATCTCCGTTGGCTGTTTTGATCATAGTTCTATGCGCCCATAGCACATGTGGTAACTCATCGACCCATTTGGCACTTCGTTCATCCAAACGCGCCTTGATGCCATTTCCTAAGCTTCTATTTGCCCGTTCAACGAGGCCATTTGTCTGCGGATGCTTAACAGATGCGAAGCGCCTCTTGATGTTCAATGATGCACACCAGTCTTTGAATGGATTGTCCGTGAACTGTTTACCGTTATCCGAGATGATTTCTCCTGGTAGGCCAAAACGGCACACAATATGTTCCCAAACAAACTTTTTAACTTGTTTGCCTGTGATAGATTTGACTGCCTTGGCCTCTATCCATCGTGTGAAGTAGTCCATCGCGACAATCAAGAATTTAACTCCCCCCGCAGCTACAGGAAATGGTCCTGCAATGTCGATTCCCCACTTATAGAATGGCCATGGGGATGTGATAGGTGTAAGCTCCTGCTGCGGGTGTCGCGGCACTGGCATATGCACTTGGCAATCACTACACTTGCGAATCATGTCGCGCGCGTCTCTGTGCATGGTAGGCCAATAATATCCTGTCCGTAAGGCCCTAGCTACCACGGATCATGGACCTGCATGCATGCCGCACAATCTTTCATGTATGTCACTGATTACGTATGCGGCCTGACGTGGTCCAACACACCGCAGCCATGACTGCAAGAAAGAGCGCTTGTAAAGGATGCCTTCTCGAAGTTCGAAATGCTGCGACTTTCTCCTGATGCGCCGTGCTGCTTTTTCCTCATCTGGAAGGGTCTCGCTAGTCAAATAGTTGATAATCGGGGTCATCCATGTAGGTCCATCCTCCTCAACTATAGTAGCGACCTCCCCTTCCGTTATAGATTTCTCCTTGAGTATTTCCACCAAGACTTGTTTAGACAAGTGAGCAAAGCTTGTGGATGCGATCTTACTAAGAGCGTCCGCCTTCTTGTTCTCGCCCCTTGGCACCTGCTTGATGGAAAATTTACTGAAAACCGCAATTAGCGACTTGACTTTTTCCAATTACCTGACCATGTTGTCCTCCTTAGCCACATATCCACCTAGAATATGGTTCTCGACAAGCCGTGAGTCCACGTAGGCCTCAAGGTTGCGGACTCCCATTCTAGCGGCAATTTTCAAACCCGCAATTAATGCTTCATATTCCGCTTCGTTGTTGGTGGCCGTGAACTCAAAACGGAGGACATACGTGAATTCCATTCCTTCCGGATTTGTGAGAATGAGACCAGCTCCGGACCCATCCGTACACGAAGATCCGTCCGTGAACAACACCCATGGTTCTGTTGGAGTCTCGTCTTGTTTAACGATTGGCCCTTCCTTATCCGGCTTCTCGATTAGGAAATCTGCCAAGATTTGGCTTTCACAGCCGTTCTTGGCCTATAAGATATATTGTGCTCCCCCAATAAGATGCTCCATTTCTGTAGCCTCCCTGCCACGTCTGGTCTAGAAATAACCTGCTTGATTGGCTGATCCGTAATGACTACAATTGGGTGCGCCTGAAAGTACCGGCGCAGCCGCTTTGTAGCAAACACTAGTGCTAACACCAATTTTTCCATAGAGGAGTAATTCAGCTCCAGCCCTTGTAGTGTTCTACTTATAAAGTAGACCGGAGTTTGCACTGTATCTCTATCTGTCATAAGTATCGCGCTTATTGCGCCATGAGTGGCTGAGAGATACATAATGAGTTCCTCATTTGGCCGGGGAGCTACTAGCATAGGGAGGGATGCAAGATGCTACTTGAGTTGGCCGAAAGCTTCCTCGGCTTCCTTCGTCCACCGGAAGTCTCCCTTCCTAATGCACTTCTTGATTGTCTTAAATAAGGGTAATGACTTCTCTGTGGATTTAGATAAGAACATATTCAGCCCGGCTAGTTTCCCATTTAAGGATTGCACCTCCTTCCGTGTCTGGGGGGTGGCAGTTGTATTACTGCATCCGTCTTCTCTGGGCAAGGTTTGATGCCGTTTGGATCAATCAAATATCCAAGGAACATTCCCTCCGTTGCCCCAAACATACATTTCTTTGGATTTAACTTCATGTTAATCCTTCTCAGTGTGTCGAATGTCTCTTGGACATCCTGGAGAAGTGCCTCCTCCGTGTGACTTTTTATAACCAAGTCATCCACATAGACTTCCAAGTTACGACCTATCTGTGATTCAAAAGCTTTGTCCACCAGCCGTTGATATGTAGCACCGGCGTTCTTCAGTCCAAACGGCATTTTCGTATAGCAATATACGCCCTGGCTCGTATGGAACACCGTTTTTTCTGCGTCCTCCTCCGCCATCTGGATCTGGTGATACCCTTTATATGCGTCCAAGAAGCATTTAAAAGGATACCCACATAGGGATTCCACCTTCCAGTCGATTTCCGGTAACGGGTAACAATCCTGTGGGCAGGCCTTGTTTAAATCCGTAAAATCCACACCCATGCGCCAACTTCCGTCATGTTTCTTGACCATGACCGGATTGGATAACCACTCGTGGTAGTATACCTCGCGCATGATGCCTGCGTCCACTAGTTTCCGTACTTCCTCCAATATCACTTGGCTGCGCTCAGGCGCCTGGCCGCGCTTCTTTTGCTTGACGGGTTGGTACCCTTGGCGGATCTGGAGCTTATGCTCTGCTATCGCATGTGGCACGCCTGTCATATGCTTTGGCTCCCACGCGAATATATCTAAGTTTGCACTTAAAAGAGAGCACATGTCCCTTTTGCCTCTATCCGAGAGCGCCACTCCTATGGATACCTCCTGTTCATGATAGTCAGGGTGAATGGCTACCTTCCAATTGGGAGGTGGTGATCCATCCTTGGGTGGAACAGGTGGAGCCTGTGTTGTCACGGTGTGACACTCGGATGACGGTACGATTGTGTTGTAAATGGTAACAATTCCCCCCTCAACGGGGATTTTGATCATTCCATGCGCCGTGGAGGGTACCGCCCGTATGGCCAAAATACCTGGTCTGCCTATGATCCCATTGTACGGAGAATGTGAACGTATCACCATGAAGTTCATCCACGCCGTAGTGGAGTGTTCCTCATTCCCAATGGTTACAAGCATCCGTAGTTGCCCTATTGGCCATATAGTGTCTCCACTAAAGCCGGTGAGCGGCGCCGTGGCCGGTACTAATTGGCTTCTTATTTCTGGGCATAACTGCACAAAACAGTGTTCATACAGTACCTCTGCTGACGACCCTCCATCCACATACATGCGACGAACATTGTGTGTTCCAATGCTTATCTTAGTGAGAGGCGCATCGGTCACATCGCTCGCTGTGATGGGAGGGAACGAGATTTCCCTGCCGCGTGAAAATTTTTGGCCAACTTTCTTCCTCTTGCGGTGTTGTCTGGATTGGATCATGTATATAGTCGAAGGTTTGTCCTTTTGGGGATCCTTCTTAGCGTACTTCTTATTGTTGTCTTTTCCATCCTTCCAATCCTTAACTAGGTGCTTGAGTTTACCTGATTTGATCAGCGACTCAATATGCTTCTTGAGCTGGATACACTCCTCTATACCGTGGCCTTTGTCATTATGGAACTCGCAGAAGCGATTTCCTTGTCGTCGTTCCGGCGGAGTGGTCATTGGGGGAGGCCTTGGAAAGTTCGCCCCTTCCGTCAGCAAGATCTCCCGGTAGGACATCTTTAGGGGATTGAACTTATCGTCCGGCCGTCCTCCTTTGCTCTGGCTCTTATAGTCTGAGCTCTTGCTATTGTTCTGATTGCCTTGACCGCCCGACTGTCTCCGAGACTGGTCATTTGATCGGTACCCATTTCCTCTGGATGGGTAGGCCGCGGCAACAGCTGTTTCTCCTTCTATGAAATTTCTGACCCTTTCCATGAGGTCATCATATTTCTCTGGACGCTTGTCATTGAGGCGCCTGATCGACTCCCTGTCTGTTATGGCGTGCATGTAGTCAGAGATTTTCAGGAGCTCCGGCATTGTTTTTGTGCGCGTGCACTCATCATTGAAGCGTTCAGTGAAGGCTTCTGTGGACTCCCCCGGCCGTTGTTTGACAGTTGCCAATGAGACCGGATCCCTATTATACTTCTTCCTCTGAGTATAATTGTTCTCGAACGCAGTGCGTAGTTCCGTGAAACTATCAATGCTCCGTGGAGGGAGTGCCTCAAACCAGTCACGGGCATTTCTGATCAAAGTTGAATTGAACATTTGGCACCATATAGGCATGGGCCATCGCTCAATTTTAGCCTGCGTATCAAATATTTTAAGGTGATCAACCGGATCACCAGTCCCATCATAGGTCTTGACACACGCTGGCATGCGACGTTTGGTGTCCTCAGAATAGTTCCGTATGCGGAGGGTGAACAGGTCTTCCCTGGGATCCGCCCATGGCCGGGTGAGCCTAGGGTCATCCCATGGTTCACACCATGGACGCGAAAGATCCTCCGCTTCTGCATCTCGATAATAAGGGTCACCATAATACTCATCATTTTTTGGTGGTGGTGGAGGGGTGCGCCTAGGTCGGCGACGCTTAGGCGGATGGTCATCTGAGTCCTCTCCTGACGGGTCTGGAGATGGTGGTGGTGTGCCGTCCTTTGGGTAGGGACCACTTTTTTGGGATGAATCGGAAGCCTTCTTCCCAGTGTTCATCCTGTCCCACACGCTCGTGCGACGAGCGGTTCTGGCCAACTCTCGATCTGGCCGCTCGGGTGAACCATCAGACTTATCTCCTCCTTCTCGAGACTGCATTAGTTCCTGTATGAGGCGATCTCCTATGCGCTCAAACACATTCCTGGGTTGAGGGGTTTCCTGAAAGATGCTCTACTCCTGAGGCCGAGCTCTCTTTTTCCTCTGATTTTGGGAAGAGGTGATTGGTCCGGTGTCACCAAAGTTGAGTCTGGATTGGAGGTTCCTCCCCAGATTCAACCTTGACGCGATCCCCGGGACGATCCTATCGAAGTTCTGCGTGAGAACTCGAGTAAGATCCTCCTCGCTGAGTGGTAGGACATCTACTTCTTCCTCTACCGATGGTCTGCGTGGCTCCTTTTTGGGAGGGTTGGGCGCACTCCCTGGGTCAGGATTGTCCAGGGTTGAAGTAGGTAGGGGTGTCATGGAGATCGTGCTCGTCACCCGCAAGGGCTGAAAGCCGCCACGGTTACCAGGTCCGCCTGCCAGGCGGCTAGGTGATTGATTGGGGATGAGTATCCCTTCCCCTTGGGACTTCCGATTTCCAGGATTCGTATTCCTGGGATTGGCTTGCTGATGCCCCTTCGTCATTGGAAATTCAGAATGAGGTTTTGTTCTAGCTTAGTGTAATGGGTCCCACGGATGGCGCCAACTTGTTGATGCAAAAGTTGGGTGATCCTTGCTAGACCCGAATTAGGCTTAATTCGGGTTGGCTGGGCTCCGGCTCCTGCACCAAGTGAATCGTTTGGTTGGGATCCTGCACACTAAACAACACACGTTAGGCTTACCGTGGGAATGTTTCCCACTATTGGGTCTACTAGATGTAGATCTTGCAGCCTGTCAGGACCGATGAATGACTTCTGTAATCACAAGTCAAATCACAAAGAGACTCTATACACAATATGAATGTAAAATATAAATGTAATCAAGAAGAACAGAATAACTATAAAGACTTGATCCTTTCTAAGGATTTCTAATATTAATGATCACTAGAACTACGTTTTGTGTAGGTGTGTATAACCCTTCTGCCTAAGGTTCCTTTTATACTACAAGGAAACCCTAATACAGCATTAAAGAAAACGTGTAAAGCTGATATGCATATCCTTTCCTAACATATCTCATGCATATCCTAACAGAATATTAAGTAAATAATAAAGTTTGACTACGACTAGGACCAGGAGCAGGACTTGCTCCTACTACTACTAGGACCAGGAGGAACTACATACCTCCTAGTCTACCTATTACATATAACTATTACAATGGTCCTAACAATCCTCCCCTAAACTTGAATTTGACCTGTTGAGTTCAAGTTTCCAGGAAAACGTGCAAAGAAAGCCCGAGGATTGGATCAGCAAAACAAATAGCAGCATCAACAAGATAAGAATCAGAGTAACCGCCGCAACATGAAACACTAGAAGCTTCTCCAAAGCTTGTAACAAATCAGCATCGTGTTGAATCTTTTCAGCAACATGAGCAGATTTGATGAGCCTTTACCAAGTAGCTGCTCGCTCTTGGGCTAGCTAGGCATTCTGGTGGAATAAGCATCACCCTGGGAGACTAGAACCCAGCCCAACTCTTAGAACGTGAATCAATGGTGAGTGGGAGTACCCTGATGATTTTAGGCAAACAATCACAGCTGTCAACGGATTTGATGCGTCTTTACCAGAAGCCGTACCCCTCTGGACTTGCCAACTCTTAGCAATGAAGCATCGGTGAGTTGAACACCCTATAGCTTTAAGCAAGCTATTACAGCTATCAACGGATTTGATAAGATCTTTACCAAGAGCCGTACCCCCTTGGATTAGCCACTTTTCAGTCCAAGACTATGGCAAGTGAAAACCATCCAGTTTTGGGTAACCTGGCAACCATCAACGGATTTGAGAATCGCACCAGGAGCCGTACCCTCAAGGTGAATCAACTTTTCCTTGTCGATTAGACATGGTAAGTTGAGAACCATTTGTTGTGTGGACCACGTCCAACACCAAGTGAAGCCAAGTACCAGGACAAGCACAATCAGTAACCAGAACCCACAATGTTAAGCAGCCAAGGGATATTATTCACAAGTATAAAATCTAAACTGTGTTAAAAGTATAAGCAGATATTATATAAAAAGTATATATATATTTTATTTTTTTTAACTATAAAGAATGAAGTTCACCAATCACTTTACATATTGGTGAAAAGAACGAAAATAAGAACAAATGAACAAAAATACAAAGCATAAACACTTACAACCCAAACACATCACATACCAGAAGCAGCCTTCTTATCTGCTAACAACCGCGCCTGAATACCTTCTACCAATGCCGTGGCCATAGATGACTCATTTCCAGATGGAGCAGTAGAAATTTGCAAGTGACTCGCCAACATCGCCTCCATCGAAGAAATAGTCAAAGGATACTCCACATCCGTCAGCATAAACACCATATGACCAGATTCTAATTCCAACATATGAACCCCACATCCAGCATATAGCTTCCAGCGCAGAATCTCCCATTGCATTTGATCCTTCCATATGCCCGAAACAGGAGCATTAGGAGGAGCATCCAACATTAGCTTGAGATCAGCCCAGATACGCAGACCAGGCCAAGAAGACACAGCCATTGGGTCAAACGGCATACTAGAATCAACAAGTCCATACAACGCCATAAGATCCATACGGTCAGCCCAAGACAACACACCCTGCAAACCCGTTGCCAATCGCACAGACCCATCACTCAAAGTAATCCGATGGGATACGCCACCAGGAAGTGTTGTAGAACGCTCAACCGTATAACCAGTAATGTTCCCATTGCCCAAGGGTAAGTCAGAATCGTTCTCAGAAGCGGCATCAATTAAATTCTCAGGATCACGCTTCTCAAAAGGAACTGTCTTACCACGGCGAATACGACGAGCTTGTTTCTGGCGAAGGGAACGTCTAGGTGTGGGATCAGTAGGTGTGGGTTCAACCTTTACCCTAACCTCAGCAGCAGCAGGGGGAGCAAAAGAAGTAGACTCATGAAGATGCCCACCCAAAGAACCATAGAAGCTGCATCAGAAGTAGGATTTGGTTGAGTGCCAGGAACTGGTGGTGATGGAGATGGCACATCAGATGTAGTAGCAGTAGGTATGGTGGTAGCAACAAAGGTGCTTGCAGGAACATGTGTGGTGGTGGTAGTAACAGGTGTGGTGGTAAAAGCATGAGTGGTGGTGGTAGTAGCAAAGATGGTAGTAGCAGGACCAGCAGTAGAACCCAAAGGAGCAACCAAAGGTGTAGTAGAAGGACCAACGGAAGCAGCAACAAAACCAGATGGACTAGCAGCAGAACTAGGAGTGGGTGCAGACGAAGGACCAGGAGAATCAGCAGGCGTAGAAGAAGTCACACCACGAGGATGGTAAATAAATCTTTCCGGAATAGGTTGACTCTGACGCTTAACCATCTTTTCATAAAGAGCCTTGAGCTCGTCAAAAGTCAAAGCCCGCACCCGGGCCCACGTCCAAGGAGCATTAAAATGAGCAGCAGACTGATATTTCACATAACGTTGCATCTGCTGGCGCTCCTCAGCCCGAGATAACGGTCTGTTCTTTCTCTGTTTCCGAAGTTCTGCAGCAAGAGCCAACTGGTGCTTACGCATCAAGACCATAGCCCTCGGAATACAATTGTGTTCATCAACATCGTCACCCAAAAGATCTTTAAACTGAGCATAATCCCTAGTAAGAACAGTCAAAACTTGCATCCATTCACTATCACTCCAATGCATGGCATCATGCTGAATTTGTTCACGCCTGCGTTGTCGAAGCTCTTCCTCAGCAGCCCTATCTGCTTCATCAATCTCAGCTTGAACCCGACGAGCAGCCTCCTCACCAAGCCTTTCCTCTTCAATCTGGCGACGGGTACGCTTGCGAGATGGGGATGGAGCATCAGTAATTGGGGCCTTGCCCTTCGGATCATGAGAGAGACCAGCATGAGAACCAGCAGCGGGATCAGAATCACCTCCCATAGAAGGGGGAATAGCACCAGGAGAAGGAACACTGGAGGACGTCGGAGGAACCGGCAAATCATCATAAACCTTATCAACAAAGGCAGCCTTTGCCAATAATGTCAAACCATCCTCAACATTCTCCGTACCCTCCTCATCAGAGTCTGACTGGATCACATGCTTCTTGCGACGCCGTTGCTGAGTTTCCAATGCTTTGATGCGATCAGCCAAAGGAAGAACAAACTCCCGAGTAAGTTTCCGATGTTGGTTCAGATCAGCTTCCAAACAAATCATCCGCTCATGGTACCTGCGCATAAGATCAAGCAAAGATATCAGTGTAGTAGGCTCCTCCGCCTGCCCACCAAGAGAACTTGGATCAGGGAAAGCATCATTGGAGCCCGAAGCAACATATGGGTCAACGTGTGGAGTACTAGCTTCAAACGGTTTATCAGTCGAGTGTGGGGCAGGACTAGGAGGTGGAGTCTCTACAAATGGAGACTTGTGTGGGACTGAAGAAGGACCAGCCGTGGAAGGGGATGGTTTTTCAACCACCACCTCCTCAACCAGCACCTCCTCAACCACATGAGTGGCACCGGCAGTAGGAGCCTCCTCCTCCATGAGGTCATCATCAATCACAACAAACTCAGGAGCCTCCTCCTCCTCACCCATAGGACCCTGGGCCAACCCCAACATGGCCTCAGTCAAAGGCCTCCAATCCCCAGTAAACCCATGGATCATATTGTAATACACCTTAGCTGTAAGCTTAGACGGCACATGCTCAGTCCTATCACGAGGAATGCAAACTAGAATTTGCTGAAGAAACCTAGGGTACATAAGAAACTTCTTTCTCGAACCAGCATTAGACAAATTACTAACCATCCCCTCAAATATATAATGAGAAAAGTTAAAAACTCTACCCTGGGCTAAGCAGATAAGACTAGTAGCCAAAGGAGTAGGGAAAGCATCCCAACTCCCAGACTTGGGACTCATACAATGGATCAGAAAGTGGACCAGAAGCTTCCATTGGGGGGAAAACCTATTTTTCTGGAAGTTAAACTTCCCCCCATGTTCATATCCTAAAGCAGCCATCCCCTCTAATACTTCCACATTGGGGATTGATTCAACACCCCCCTCATCCTGAAGATGAAGAGAAGAGCGAATAGAAGCCTCATTCACCACATATGCACGTCCATCTATGGTAGCATGGAGTGCACGCGGACGACCAGCCACATTCACAAGTTGAGCATACGCCCAAAATTGACGAATCATACTATCATATATGGTGGGAAAGACAGTAAATGCATACCTTAGGTTAGAAGCTTCAATGAAATCCAAGATGTCAGCAAAATGTTCACGATGTAGACCATCACCCAGATAAGCAACACGGTTGTGAGCAGGTTGGTAAGCAAGAGCAGCCATGGATCTTGATGAATTGATGGAAGAAAGAGGGTGATTAGGGTGAGGATAGTAGGAGCGGTTTTTTGTGTGTGTTTATTGTAATGAGTGAGTCAAGGGTGTATGTTGACCATTAATAGAGAAAGTGGTAACTGTTCATTGACCCCTATTAATGGGGGGTTGCCCTTTCAAATTAAACTATAATTGCATAGTAACCACTTGCCCTTTTTAACATAATTACCAATTCCCAATTAACCATGCATAATTTAAAACTGTAAATACCAGGAATGGGAGCGTTGACCAAAAGTCAAAGCACTCAATGGTCAGACTAGGAGCAAAACGTGAGTAACAAAGGTCAAAAGGAATGAACAGTATGCCAGACCAGTACCAGGAGCCAAACACCACTTGACATGGAAGGATTTTAAACCACCAGAGTCCAACCAAGTAGGACTAGAAGCTGACCAAGGAGGACCAGAAGCTAGTCATGTAAGGCCATATCTACCAGTAGAGAGCAAAATCCTCCATCAGAAGCATCACACATCATCAGAACCAATAAAATATGTTGTTAAAATCTATCAATACGTTAGTCTGTCCTAATATGTACACAAAGCCTCCCCTTAGGCTTTGCCTCCCCTCAATCCTAGACTTCAAGGATTGACCATCCCAATATGAACCACCAAGTGGTTAAACCGAGGACCATCAAAAGCTTTAGTCAGCAAATCAGCAACATTGTCATCCGTATGAACTTTAAGAACCTGTATCAGCTTCTTCTCATTGGCATCCCGTATAAAATGATGCCGAATTTTAATATGCTTCGTCCGCTGATGAAAAACCGGATTCTTCACAATGCAAATAGTGCTTTGATTTTCAATAAAAATTTTGGTATTCATAAAATTGAAACCATAATCCAACATCTGATTTTGGATCCACAAAACTTGTCCACAACAACTAGCAGCAGCAACGTATTCAGCTTCTGTTGAAGAAGTAGCTACTATTGTCTGTTTCTTGCACTGCCATGAAATAAGTCGACGACCCAAAAATTGACAACCACCAGTAGTAGACTTCTTGTCATTATTAGCACCAGCATAGTCACTATCACTATAGGCCTCTAGAACAAACGGTGATTCTCTAGGATACCATAGACCCAATTTAGGTTGAGCCTTGATATACTTGAAAATCTTCTTTACGGCATTTAAGTTCGAAACCGTTGGAGTAACCTGGTGTCTAGAACAAGCACTTACTGCAAACATGATGTCCGGACGTGATGCAGTCAAATACATGAGAGAGCCAATCATAGACCTGTACATGTGAACATTGACCGGGGGGTCTGGCTCATTCTTAAGTTTGATTTTAGCAACCTCATAAGGAGTTGCTGCTGGTCTAAGAGGATCCATGTCAAACTTCTGAAGAATCTCATGAACATATTTATCTTGACTGATGAAAATCCCATCCGATTGTTGCTTGACCTGAAGACCAAGGAAGAATGACAGTTCTCCCATCGCACTCATCTGAAATTCGCCTTGCATCAAGTGTTCAAACTCATCACACCACTCCTTCCTAGTAGAACCAAAGATAATGTCGTCCACATAAACCTGAACAAGGATAATGTCCTTGGTATTCCTCCGAAGAAATAGTATTTTGTCAATAGTACCTCTTCTATAGCCATTCTTTAGCAAGAAAGTTGAAAGACGCTCATACCAAGCTCTAGGAGCCTGATGTAACCCATAAAGAGCCTTGACCATCTTGTAAACTTTCTTGGGATGAAGTGGATCAACAAAGCCCTTAGGTTGAGTGACATACACCTCCTCGTCAATTTTGCCATAGAGAAATGCACTCTTGACATCCATTTGAAACACCGTAAAGCCCACATAAGAAGCAAAGGCCAAAAACAGACGAATGGCCTCGATCCTTGCAACCGGAGCAAAAACTTCAGTATAGTCAATGCCCTCAATTTGAGTGTGTCCTTGTGCGACAAGCCTAGCTTTATTCCTTACGACAATTCCCCGTGCATCCTTCTTGTTCTTGAGAATCCATTTGGTATGATAGCTGTCTTTCCATCTGGTAAGTCAACCAGAACCCAAACATTCTGAAACAAGAATTGTTGCATTTCCTCCTGCATAGCCTCCACCCAACTTTGATCCTCAAGAGCATGAGAAACAGACCTAGGTTCCACCTGTGAAAGAAAACAAGCAAACAAACAGTGTTGAAAGTCTGCATGATTATTACGCTTTTGATCCTCAATATAGCCCACAAGAGCATGATGATCAGACGAGGCCTTCTGCTACATTCTGCGTGTCTTGAAAGTAGAACCAGGATCTCCAATTATTTGAGTGGTAGGATGATCTTTATGTGATTGCAAGACTGGATTGGAAGAGACCTCCACTTTTGGTTCCAAGTTATTGAGATCACCAACAAAGTCAGCATCATATGAAGCATTTTGGAAAATCCCATCTACTGGTTGTTTATGAATATCATCCAGCTTGGTAGAAGACTTCTTTTCATGGTTCCCCAAATCAGAAGGAATGGAGAAACGAGTATTGGAAGCAGACTCACTAGCCGGAGTACCAGTAGGTAATAAGCTAGCACTAGGAGCAGAAGCTGGAGTACCAGGAGCAACTTTGTCTGTAGGCTCAACCAAGGGAAACTCAAAACTACCTTGAGCAGCCGCTTTAGTAGCTTCTTGTTGTTGTTTGAGAAGAGTGTCAAGAGCTGCGTGGGAATCCTGTACATCCAATGGAGTTGCATCACTAGGAGGAGTAGGAGAAACTGTGGTGGAATAAGATGGAACCACAAAAATGTCATCCTCATCATCTGAATCAGAAAGACTAGAAGGAACACCAGTACTAGAAGTTGTAAACACTTGTGGTCCTGCATCATGGTTAGTTTTGAAACGAAAATATCCTAACGAATCACTAAGATAATCAAGATCAAATACCATTCTTGACCGTTGCCTTGGATGTTTGACTTCTCCTCAAAATACCTGAGATTAATAGTTTCAATGATCCGCTTGGCTTGAAGATTGTAGACACGATAAGCCCGAGAATGAGCTGAATATCCCACAATGTATCCTTCATCTGCCTTGCCATCAAACTTCCCCAAATAGTCACTAGTATTCATAATGGTGACTGGACACCCAAAAGGCTTCAAATGAGCAATATTTGGAACTTTGCCCGTGAGCAGCTCATAAGGAGTCTTCTTGTGAGGATTGGTAATAGAAACCCTATTCAAAACATAACCTGCAGTATTAACAGCTTCTGTCCAGAACATGGTTGGAAGCTTGGAATCGGCAAGCATAGTTCTTGCTGCTTCTATTAGTGTCCTGTTCTTTCTTTCTGCCACACCATTCTGTTGAGGAGTCCTTGCAGCACTATAATCTCTTTTGATGCCCTTAGCATTGCAAAGTGTGATGAGGTCTTTATTTTTAAACTCGGTTCCATTGTCGCAACGAATACTTTTAACTCTCTTAGACAACTGGTTCTCTATCAGGGTAAGAAAATCTCTAAGAATTGAGTAGGTCTCACTCTTGGCAGCCATGAAGAACACCCACGTAAACCTGCTATATCCATCAGTTACCACCAAACAGAATTGCTTGTGGGCAATGCTTCTAATGGAAGTAGGACCAAATAGGTCCATGTGTAGAAGCTGCAATGGTTCTGTAATGAGACTAAGAGCAGTAATGGTCTTGAAGGATGCTTTGTGCTGTTTTCCTTTGCTGCAGGCAATACAGTTTATATCATTTCTAAACGTCTTGGGAGGTAAACCAGAGACCAGATTCAGATTTGCAAGTTTGTGAATGGTCTTGAAGTTTACATGCCCCATCCTTCGGTGCCATTTAGTGGCTTCATCTTCTGAGGCTTTAGCAACGAGACATGCTAGTTGACCAGTAGGGTTGAATTCATTCAACTTGATGCTATAGAGATTGTGTCTTCTAGGGATTCTGAGTAGAACTTGTGAGTCATCCGGAAGCTGAAAGTCTTTGGAAAGCACAAGTGCATCAGTATCGGTGAAGAGAACAAACTGCTTCTTGTCACAAATCTGAGAGACAGATATCAAGTTGAAGTGTTGAAGTGCTTCCACATAGTAGACCTGCTCAAAGTTTAGATTAGGAGTCTTTATCGTCCCTTTGCCTGTGATTCTGCCTTCAACCCCACCAAAATAGACCTTGCCTCCATGAAATGGTACAAAGTTAGAGAGAAGACTTTTATTTCCAGTCATGCTCCTGGAGCAACCACTATCAACTATGCCTAGACTAGGATCCTGGTATGGAGTAACCTACAACAACAAGATAATAACAATGCAAAAGTTAGTGTCTTAAGGGGACCCAAACCTTTTCAGGTTTGAGCCTGCCTTGTGGATCTTTAGAAGAGTGCCAAGAAGATTGATGAGATCCACCGTTGTTCCTTGGTTGCCTATGCATCATTTGGGTATCATTATTTGACCAAGGACAACCTGTTGAGGGCTTAACAGCAGTTCCCAAGTTTCCCAAACCAAAATACGTGTGGTCCAAATTATGTGGATAGATTGGATTAAAATTTTGAAAATAATTACTGGTTGTTTGGAATCCACTATTTCTCCAATAATCAGAAGCTAAAGGAGAGGTTACTCTAGAAGTATTAAACGTTGGAGCACTAGGATTAAGTTATCTAGAAGCATATGAAGCAGCTCCTGGTGGACCAGGGGCAGGAAACGCATGATTAACAGAAGCATGTGTGTCATAATAATCACAATCTTTAATTAAATGAAAGGCACTGCCACAAACAAAACATGTTTTGAAAGACCTTTTATTAGAATGAGATTGTTTCATACTGCCTACTTTATTACACACATTTCTAGGAAAACATTCTTCCTAGGACTCAATAAACTAGGACCAGACACACTTGACTTGACAGCAACTTTTTCTTCACATTTCCTAGCACCAGTAGCAGCATGTTCATTCAACTTGGAACTTCTAGGTCTTGACTCTTCACTTGAACCACTAGATGCAGAGTCACCGGCTTTGTCACTGAAAGTACATGAGACAAAGTCATTAGTATTAGAAGAACTTGATGGGGACTCAAGCATCTGTGATCCATCCGAGTCATTATGCCATGAAGTAGGCATAAAAGTTCCAGTAAGAGGAGGAGGGACAGCATGCATTTCTGCTGCTGGTTTAAACCTATTGTAACTAGGTTTGCCCTCATCCTCTTTGTCGGCATCAAAGACACTTGAAAAAGATAAATCAAAAACATCTTCTGAATCAATATATTTTTCAAATCCTAAGCCTCTTTTAGTTCTGCCAGACATGCTACTATCAATTAATTTTGAAAGATTTTTAGGTGCCTTTTGCCATTTTTCAAATCTTAGCATTGTAGCATCTAATTTAGCTTGCATCTCCTCTTTTTCTTTGATACTAGCATCTCTTTCTGTTTCTGTATATTTGAGCATATTTGTCGTGTTTTCTAAATCAATGCTTAGTATCCTGATTTTATCCTCATACGCACGTTGTGTATCTTGTAACCACTTCTTTTGTTGTTCCAAAGTATTTAATGAAGCCTTATATGCTTGAACCTCTAAAAAATACTTATCATTTTGATCATTTAGTTCATTAAATTGGGACAACAATTCTGAGTATTTATCATGACAACCAAGAGGACAGTGTTGTACCTGAGGTGAAATACCCATAAGAGCAAATTCGTCAGCTTCTTCTGCATCAGAGAGATTCCCAACAATCATTGCAAACACGTCAGTTGAGGACTCAGCTGATTCCAGAGTAGAAGCCTGATGATCATTCCAGTTGACCATAGAGTCAACAGATACCAATGCCT
Organism: Glebionis coronaria; assembly: GCA_025667525.1. Taxonomy (NCBI): domain Eukaryota; kingdom Viridiplantae; phylum Streptophyta; class Magnoliopsida; order Asterales; family Asteraceae; genus Glebionis; species Glebionis coronaria. The sequence goes on from CM046879.1 coordinate 522,323,620, forward strand.
TCTTGTCATCTTTTATCTCCTGAACCTTGAAAGCGGAGTACCTGCTCTTCTCCTGATCATTCTTGCTAGGGCACTCCCTTGCAAAGTGACCTTGTTGCTGGCAGTTATAGCATCACACCTTGCTTCTATCGAATCTTGCTGGCTCCCGAGGGTTGTAATTAAATTTCCTTCCTTCTTTCTTCTCAAACTTGTGAACCCTAAGAGTAAGCATGGCCATCTGCCATTTAAGATCCATCTCATCCAGGTCAAGTTTATCGACCTGTTTGAAGTCATCAAAAGCAAGTTGTTGTTCAGCATTAACATCAGCCACAAAAGAATGAAGAACAGCTTCTACCATACTACCAGACTTGGCAGTAGGATCAGGAGCAGAAGTATGCTGGAAAGTGTGCTGAGAGGACACAATATTGCTTGGGCTACTTGCATATGACATGGGACTAGATGCCATAGAACTCACAAAGGCCGAGTTAGCAGGAGTGGGAAAAGAGTCGCTTGAAAAGCCTCTCACATGAGATTCAAAAGTTCTGAGTTTATGAAACAAATCATCAAAGCTGAGATAGTCAAGCCCACCTTTGGCTTTAAGAGAGATCACCGCCTGATTCCATGAGTAGGGTAAGGCTTTAAGAAACCTTGCATTAATATCACCATCATCAGGCTTTGACCGAAGTTGATTCAACTGGCTCAATATCTTCTGGAACCTATCATACCCTTGATTTAGACCTTCAGTTTCTGAGATTTTGAATTCTGTGAATTCATCTCTCAGCATGGACCTTCGCATTTTCTTTGACTCCTCATTCCCACCGAACCTTGCTTTTATGTCATTCCAGATCTCTCTGGCATCATCCAAATGGTAGAAGTCACCCATGTGATCTTCAGGAAGAGATTGAAGCAAAATCGTTTTTGCTTTTACCTCCTTCTGAATAGCTATGATTTCCTCATGAGATTTAGGGTCAAGAAGGGTAATATTACCATTCTTGTCACGTCCAGTAAGCTTCCTGCTGTTCCCATTCAGAATTGTTGATCCCAAACTTAGATCGATTAGCTTTGTGTATACGAGATTAGATCAAGTATAACACATAGAGAAACCTTTGTTATATGCTTTGTGAATCTAAGTGTTATGCGGAATTTAACACTTAAACAAGAACACACAAGATGTAAACAAACTTTCACTTTGATTATAAATGTCGAACTTGCTTACAATGAAAGATGTTTACGAATGAAAACTTATGTAAAACTTATATTGAACATTAACCTAAAGGCCTTCTTTTATAGACTAAGAAGCCTTGTACAATAAGCTACGTATCAACTATTCTAGGTAAAGATAAATATAGAAAACACATTGTCGTTTCTATCCTTACTAGAAGTATTCTAGAATATAATAAACGTGTAGATTATATCTTCCATCAGTGCTTGTCTTCAATGTGTCAACGCTTGACTTTAACTTGTCAACGCTTGAGCTGTCAGCGCTTGCTTTGCTCTTGTCAACGCTTGAATTGTTCTTGTCAGCGCTCAAGTGATCTGGCCTTAATTTATTCCCAACAATCCTCCCCTAAACTTGATATCCACTCTTATGATCAAGTTTCTGAATAAGCATTAAGAACTTGGAGGAGTCTGACAAATCTTCTCATATTGATAATGAATAAATCTGATCAAATCCTTTGCCACATCACTTGAATAATCTATCTCCAGCTGAGTGTCCTTCATCTTTCCCAAAACAGCCTTGGATATGAAATACTCCATTGAAGACCACTGAGGTCATCTTCAAGATCCTTCCATATTTCAGGATCTTCCTCTTTTGTCCCACACATTCTTTTGAATGTGGTCCAAAGTTTTATTCCATTAGCTGAAGTTGGTGCTTCAGCCTCATACTTGGTCTCCAGCAACCTCCAGGGGTCCACCAAGTCTTCTCTATCACAACTTGCAAATAAAGATATGAGAGTGGTAAAAGTGTGTACCTCATTGCCAAATCTGCCAATCTTCCAGAATCCACATTCATCCTCATCATAACTCACAATTGGATTCCTGGAATCTAATGGTAACACTTGCACCATATCTGAAGCTTCTAATGGGGAGAGCTTGAGGCTCTTTCTTATAACTGCTTCACTTGGATATAGTGGATCTATATCTTTTGGAAACTCAAGTTTAAATCCCTTCTTCACTGGCCTGGGAATCACCATAGCTTTCTTGATTTCCATTTCTTCTGCAAGTTGCTCCTTTCTTTCATCTGAAAGAAGTCTGAGAGTGTTTGCTTCCTGCACTCTCACCTAAATAGGATAAGCCCTATGTTCCAACTCATCAAATGTCAAAGCCTTCAACTTCTGATGTGTCCATCCAACTCCATGACATCTGAGCAACATAAAGTAGAGCTCTCTTCTATCTCTTTTCAGCTCTGAGAGAATATTGCTTGCCTTGTGCTTCAAAATCACCTTACAATCCTTCTGAACTCTAAGAAGAAGCTCCAAACCCCATATTTGATCTGAAATGGTCAAGTCTGGATTATCCATGCAGCTTTCTTCCCAAGAATTATACATTTGAACCACCTCTGGCATGTCAAAGTCAACCTGCAATTTTAAGTCTCTCAACTTTTCCCTAGCAAGCTCATCACCATACTCAAGCCTTTCTGGTTCTATAATCATCACACTTGAGTCTGAGCTAGCTCCATCACTTTCTTCTTCAGAAGTCACAACAAATGGTGACTTTTCCTTTTCACCTTGTTCCATCATTTGTTCAGCCAATCTTCTATCAAATTCAACTTGGACTGCATCCTTTGGAACAATTTCTTCTACCAATTTACCCTTACCCTTATCTGATGGTGCAATGGTTGGTAAGGTAGATGGTAATACCTGAGTAGAAACTTCCTTGATGATAGATGATGACTGGAATACATCACCTTCATGTGCAGGTCTGTCAACGCCCAAATTTATCCTATCAGCGGCCAAAATACTTCTATCAGCGTCCAAAGTTGCCTTGTCAACGCTCAAATATTTTCCCTCAGCGCCTTGTGTAACCTCTCTTAACATAGCTGTAAATGATAAATTTAGATTGGTTGGAGAGATTAAGGACATATCAAAACCTGTTTGTTCCTTCAAAGTTGTAAGGGCTTCAGCAACATCCATTGATTGACCATCTTGACTGCCCTTATCACTCAGATTTCTTTGATCTTCCTCCCCTTTGGAAGACTCCTCCATACCCCTCCTAGCATGATCACTTTCCAAAACAACAATCCTCTCCCTCAATTTCTTGAGTTCAAGGCCTTGTAAGCTGACAATTTGTACTAAGTCTGCATTTTGCTTTTGCAAGCTAATGCAGACTGCCGTCAATTCCAAAAGAGTCATTGCTTCCAGTCTGCCCTCTTCTGAAATGGGGATTTGACCTCCCAAGTCAGGTTCATTGGGCAAGGATGAGGACTTAATTATGGTGGGACTGCCTTGGCCAGCATCTAAGCCAGAACCAATAGTCCCAGCCTCATCCAGGTCACCAGCCACACTTGTGGTGGTGGTTCTCTCTGCTTCATGGCTAGGACCACCAGAGGAGAACACTCCAGTAGTCCTTTGGCGTTTCATCAACCTATATTCAGGTGGTGTGGAAGATGGTGTGGAAGAATGGGTAGATGTGGGTTGGTTAAGGGGTGTTTGGGATTGTGAAGGTTGTGTGTCAGCGTTGGAAATAGGCACATCAACGCCAACATTTGATGTGTCAGCGTCAAAGGGTTCTTGGTCAATTTGCATTTGTTCAGGTGAGGGTAAAGGTTCAGGAATGGGTTCAAGTTGTGGTTGAGGGTCAATTTGAGGTTGGGGGTCTGGTTGGTGTTGTGGGTCTAATTGAGGTTGTGCTGCTTAGTGGGGATGCGTTCAAATACGCCACCATTTGTGTGTATTGAGGAAACAAATCATTATCAGCAACAAGATAAGCACTCATGTTGTGTTGAGACTTGAACCCCAATTCCAATTCTGTTGAGTTAAACTTTGGTGCCATTGATGAAAGCTGGTAATTTAAAGTGTAGAAGATGAAGTTGATAAGAGAAAAGTGTTAGACAAGAATTATAGATACCCTGTTTAAAATAGGAGCCAAATTTATAGGAGAGAAAGAATGCATGTGATTGGCCCAAAAATAGGCAAAGATTTTCAAAAATCAATCATGAAAATATTGAAAAAGTTTATAAGTTATCTCATGCATTAAAGAAAGTAACAGCTCCTAAAATTACGGCTTGAAAATATGTCAAAAAGTAACAACTGGGTAGGTCCCATTGAGTGTCAACGGTCAAAAATAACCTATCAACGCCCAACGGCTATAATCTTGTCAACGTTCGCCTAAAGCAATGTCAGCGTCCAATTTGGTCACAACAACGCTTGGAAAAATCTTGTCAGCGTCCAAAAATAAAATTATTTAAAAAAAGTGAAAAATGACCTTAACAAGTAATTTATCCTAGAGAAGATAACCAAAAGCTGATAATTATTATAGGGCGGCAAGCACTGTCCAGTTATGCACACTTGCATAAGCAAGATAGACATAACAGTCCTCTAGTGTCCCTTGCTAACCAAAACTCTTAACAACAAAGTTACCTTATAAAATCCTTGTTACTCCCAGGTAAATCCCATATCAAAATCATTCCCAAGTCTCCCAACAGACCACAACCAATTCTAGGCCAAAAATGTCTTGGCAGCATGCAAAGTTGATATACTATGCATGCTATAGTGCCTCATGATTTAGTAAAACTAACCCATACTCACCTGTGGACACAACCTAGAATTGTGATAAGAGTATCATATGGATACCCAACCATCCTAAAGGTTCCTAAAACCTCCCCTTAAACTATGATACAAAAAGTTTGCTAAAATCATGCATGAACATAAAAAATTTATGTCAAGATAGGAATGAAACATTCTAACCATCATCCATAAATAAAAACTTGTCCAAATGCTTCTCCATCGATCCATAAGCAACTCTATATCCAATGGATACTGCTAACACCATCTGCACATTTAGATTGAAAACCACAAAACTAACATTGTTGCTGACAACGCCCCGATAACACATGACAGCGTTGAGGGAAGTTTTGTCAGCGTTAGACAATTATATTGCTGACAACGTTGCAAAAACACTTATCAGTGTTCAAGCAACCTTTGTCAGTGTTAGAAAAATATAGTGGAAAATCGAAATCATCAATAAGACCAATAATAATAATGCATCATCCTGTACATACTTTTACAAAAAGAATCCAAAACACATATTAAGTGAGATTAACCATTCCAATACTTGTTACCAAGTATTGAAATCTTCCAGCATCAAAAGGTTTAGTTAATAAATCTGACACATTTTTCTCAGTGTCAACCCTATCTGGTTGTATTAAACCTTTCTCAAAGCAATCTCTTATAAAATGGTGTCTAATTTCTATGTGTTTAGTTTTAGAATGATGTATAGGATTCTTAATGATGCATAAAGTACTATTATTGTCAACAAATATCTTAGTATGCATGAAATTATACCCATAATCCAACAGCTGGTTCTGAATCCACAACACTTGACCACAACATGCTGCTGCAGCCACATACTCTGCTTCAGTTGTAGAATTAGCCACCACTGTTTGTTTCTTACATTGCCAAGATATTAACCTGCTCCCAAGAAACTGACATCCACCAGTTGTGGATTTCCTATCAAACTTATCACCTCCATAATCACTATCTGAATATGCAATCAGCTCTAATGGTGAATCCTTTGGGTACCACAAACCAAGACTGGAGTAACATCTTAGGTACCTAAAGATCCTCCTCACAGCATAAAGGTGACATTCTTTAGGAGTCACTTGATGGCGTGCACAAGCACACACAACAAACATGATATCAGGTCTGGAAGCAGTAAGATACATCAAGGATCCAATCATGGATCTATAATGCCTGACATCAACATCTTTCCCATCTCCAATCTTTCCCCAAGGGTGTTCTCTATCCATAGGAGTAGTAGCCCTCTTTTCATGTGGAGAAAAGCCAAACTTCTTCAAGATCTCAGCAACATATTTGTCCTGGGAGATGAAGATACCATCTTCTTTCTGCTGAACTTGTAAACCAAGAAAGAAGTTCATCTCCCCCATAGCACTCATCTTGAATTTGTCTGTCATAAGCTTGGAGAAATCCTCACTCATCTTTGGATCAGTAGACCCAAAAATGATATCATCAACATAGACCTGCACAAGCAACACATCTTTGCCTTTCTTCTTTGTAAATAGTGTCTGATCTATGGTGCCCCTCTTGAATCCATTGTCCACCAAATATGTAGACAAAGTACCATACCATGCTCTAGGGGCTTGATGAAGGCCATACATAGCCTTTTTGACTCTATACACTTTATCTGGATGCTCAGGATCCTCAAAACCATGAGGTTGCATGACATAAACTTCCTCAACAATAGTGCCATACAAGAAAGCACTCTTGACATCTATTTGATAGACTGTGAAGCCCATGCAGGAAGCATAGGATAGAAAAATCCTAATAGCTTCAATCCTTGCAACTGGTGCAAATACCTCCTCATAGTCTATCCCCTCCTCTTGTGTATAACCTTGAGCCACTAACCTTGCCTTGTTTCTGACCACAATACCTCTTTCATCTCTTTTGTTCCTGAGAACCCATCTTGTCCCTATTGGTCTGACATATCTAGGACAATCAACCAGCTCCCAAACATCCTGAATTGCAAATTGGTGAAGCTCATCCTGCATTGCTTCCACCCAACTTGGTTCTTTGAGAGCATCAAATATTTTCTTGGGTTCTTCTTGTGACAGAAAACATGCAAACAAACATGCTTGTACAAGAGGGGTATCAACCTTCTTGTGTATATTGGCAATAAACCCACCAAGACCTTGATGAGATCTTCTGGTCTGAACTGGAGTCATAATATCACTAATGATCTGAGATGTGGGGTGATTCTTCATTGTGGAAGTGAGAACCCCTCCTTCAAAAAGTCTGGTGTCCTCAACTTCACGCTCTATGTTGTCAATATCTTCTTCATCAGACTCTCTTTGAGCAACAGGAATCTCTTCATGAACATTGGAAGGTCCACCTTGTTCAAAACTGGAAGAGAAAAGATGCCCATAAGTGTTGTCAACGTCTGAATCTTGGTTGTCAGCTTCTGGGCTAACAGCACTTGAAATGTTGTTGTCAACGTCTGAGCCATCAACGTCTGAATTGGTCTTGTCAGCGCTAGATTTGCCTTTGTCAGCGCCTGAAGAACCATGCATGTTTGTATCTGGTGGTATTTGGAAGCCACCATTATCTTGTCCAGCAGCAGCAGCAGCAGCAAAAGCATCTGTCCAAATGGGAATTGTGACATATTCAAATGTAGGAGATGCCTTTTCTGCTTGTGATCCAACCCTCTTATTAACCTGTGTACCTGAAACATTAACAACTTGTTCTTCCACAACATTTGAAGTTACCTTCACAATGTCTGGATTAGTGACAGGCATATAATTTAAAGTTCTAGATAAGGGTTCCAAATCAAACAACCAATTAGGACCACTTTCAGAATCACTAGGTTTATTCTCTAAGAACCTAACATGTACTCTCTCAACAATACGTTTGTCCTCTTTAAGATAAACCCTATAACCCTTGCTCTGGACTGAATACCCCATGAAGTAACCCTCGTCACCTTTTGCACTAAATTTCCTTAAGGCATCACTAGTATCTAGTACTACTACATGACAACCAAAAGGTCTGAGAAAACCAATATTAGGTTTTCTACCCCAAAGTAACTCATAAGGTGTTTTGTTCTGAATTTTGTTAACCAATGCTCTATTTTGCACATAGCATGCTGTATTAACAGCCTCAGCCCAAAAGGCTATAGGAAAGTGAGCATCAGCCAACATTGTTCTGGCTGCTTCAATTAGGGTTCTATTCTTCCTCTCAGCAACCCCATTTTGTTGTGGGGTTCTAGCAATACTAAATTGCATAGTAATTCCTTTCCTGGCACAAAAATCATCTAGCTTCTTGTTCCTAAATTCTCCACCATTATCACTCCTAAGCATTTTAACTTCATTTCCAGACCTTTTCTCAATCTGAGTGATAAAATCAATAAGAACATCAGCTGTGTCACTCTTCATAGCTAGAAAGAATGTCCAAGTAAATCTAGAAAAGTCATCTGTGACAACAAAACAATATGACTTACCATTCAAACTTTCTATATTTGTTGGACCAAAGAGGTCCATGTGAAGCATATGAAGAGGTCTAGAACTAGTATGCACTTGTTTGGTCTTGAATGAGACCTTGTGCTGCTTGCCTTTAAGACATGCAACACAAGAGTGGTCATTGTGGAAGGCCTTCTCAGGCAAACCATCAACTAAACCAAGCCTCACAAGTCTGTTTATATTTTTAAAGTTTATGTGCCCTAGTCTCCTGTGCCACAAATTACTTTCATCTACTGAGGCCTTAGCATAAAAACAAGACATATTGGTATTTACTTTGATCCCATTTAAATTCACATTATATATGTCCTTATGCCTAGGTGTTCTATACTCAATATACTTCTCATCAGGGATCTTAGAATCCTTGCTTAACACCAAACACTCAGTATCAGTGAAAAGAACCTTATTTTTGTTATCACAAACTTGTGATACACTAAACAGATTATAATCAAGTTCTTTTACCAGGAAGACATTCTCAAAACACAGATTGTTAGTGAGAAGGGTTCCTTTGCATGTAATGGTGCCATAGCCCCCTCCAAAGTATACCTTATCACCATCTTTAATAGGAGTGAAGTTCGTCAGATAGTCTTCCTTTCCTGTCATGTGCCTTGAGCATCCACTATCCCAATATCCATAATCATTGATCTGTCTTTGAATGCCCTGCACATAAAGAAAACAAATTAGTTTTCTTTGGGAACCCAAGTCTCAGAAGACTTGGATTCATCTGGTTGTTCAATAAGAACAGACTTAGTTCTCACAACAACCCCATTCTCATCCTTTTTAGGATGAAATACCCAGTTAACCCCAATAGGTTTTGTAATGACCTTTGAAATGTAATTAAATCTATTGCAAGTCATTGAAACCCATTATCATTAGGGTTTTGATCTTTCTTGGGTCTCCATGTTAAGCTTGAAGAAGCTTTAGACCCCTTACCTTGTGGCTGCAAATATTTAGGTCTAGTCACGTTTCTGTCAGCGTTGGATTTTTTCCTGTCAACGCTGAAATTACCCTTGTCAGCGTTGAATCTAGGGTTTGCTACAGGAACCCATTGCCTATTTGACCAGGTGTTTGTCTTTTGAAAAGGTCTTTGTCCATGAGTGTTAGACCTTCTAGAAAAGAATGGGGCAGGTCTAATCACTTGTGGACTTTGCTGCACACAAGGTTTGGGTCTGACAACGTTTGACTTCCTAACAACGTTGACTTTCTTCCTATCAGCGCTGAAATTGTTCCTATCAGCGCTGGCTTTGGGAGCGTTGACACACTTGTATGCCAAATGTGAAAAGCTACCACAAGTGTAACAGGCTTTCTTAGACACAACCTTAGGTCTAGAGGAGAAGAAACCTGTTCCATGATTGCTAACTTGGCTCTTGGGTGACCTATTATTCCTATACATCTCTGCATATCTAATGGTAGGTCTTCTAACAGTGTTGGAGCCTAGGTCAACAGCTTTACCAGTGATTGGGTGAGTAACCTTAATGGGTGGTGATTCATTGGGCTTTCACATAACAAACCTCCCTTAACAAATAAAGTAGGGTTAGCTTTCTTCCACTCATTTGGGTCAGTCAATTTTTGTTGATACTCTTCCACTGGAGTGACAACTCTTGGTGGAGGAATGAATTCCTCTTCTTGGCATTCTGGTATCCCAGTCCAAGACAAGTCCTTTCTAGGGACACCATAGAAGTCACCAGCTGGTGGTGTAACCAGAGAGTAATCATTCATCCCAATCCCAGTCATGTCCTTAGGATCCCTTTGCTTATCTACACAGTCTCCTAGGGTTTGGGTGGCTCTATCAAATCTTTGAATCTTGAGGTCAACATTATCTTTATTCTTAATGGCCTCATCTAACTTAGCCTGTAGGTCTCTATTGACCTTTGTCATGATGTTTCTAATATCCATACTACCCTCTAGCTCATGTTTTAAGATATTTATCTTATCTTTTAAGTCAAATTCCAATTTCTTGTATTCAGAAACGGTTTTCTCAGTTTCAGTAAGAGCTAGCTGGTAATTGGACAATTTACACCTTTCAGTGCTCATATCATCTTTTAGTTTTAACACCTCTTTGTTAAGTCTATCAGTGTTTATACTACAACCTTTGCTACAAAAAGCATCATCATATACCTCATTATCAGATGAAGAGGAGGAGTGTGCCATGAGAGCATATTCAACATGCTCTTCTTCTTCAATATCAGCAACCAAAGCTTTATCCTCTTCAGTATTCTTAGCCAGATAGCTCCAATCCCATCCTGTACCATCAATTCCTTGAACTGCAACCATGGCTTTGGAATCCTGAGCTTTAACAATCTGGCTTGAGGGTTTACCAGCATCAGATCTTCTAGGAGATCTGCATTCCCTCATGAAGTGTCCCATACGATGACAGTTGTAGCATTCAACTTTGGATTTATCAAATCCAGTTGTGTCTTTAGCATTAAAGGTCATCTTCTTCTTGAACCTTCTATTCCACCTATTTGCTCTTATACTAGCAAGAGCCATGTTCCACTTGATGTCCATCTCTTCCAAGTGCTCATCACTTATCTGCTCAAGGTCCTCATATGTAATCACTGAACCATTGGGCAAAGAAGCAATGTAAGCACACACAGTATCCAAATCCAAACCAGCAGGTTTAACTCTTGGGGAGTCATTCATGAATGTGTCAGCGTCTGAAAAGGAGACGTTGACAGGACTTGTTCCAGCGCTGACAAATGATGATCCAGTAACTGGATGCATAAAAGAGTCCTTCTGATTGAATTGACCTTCACTATGAGAGAAGAAGGCCATGTTGCTGGTGCTAGATTTGCTTCCATGTTCTGAAAAAGTTTCATCTTCCAATAGTCTTAGTTTGTTGAAGATGTCATCAAACGAGGAGCTCTTGTAAGTATTATTGGCAAGAATAGATCTTGCCATAATCTTCCATGCCTCACCAAGACTTTTAAGAAAGGTAGCATTGGTGTCAACATCACCAACTTGTGTCCCCATGAAGGACAATTTGCTTGTGATGTCAAGCAATCTGCTTCTCACACTACTCAGTTTCTCATTGGGTTGAGCTTTGAAGACAGCATAGTCATGCAGAAGTTGCTTTTTCTTTTCTTCCTTAGTGTCTGCATTGCCACCATATGCAACTTCAAGTGCTTCCCAAAGATCTTTAGCAGATTCATAGCCTCTATATTTGTGCTGGTTTTCTTGTCCCAAAGAGACTTTCAGAATATTTAGGGCTTTCATGTCAACCCTTTTCTTTGCAATATCTTCAGCACCTACAGCTCTACCATCTCCAGGTTTTTCTTTCTTATCTTCATCAGGGCATCCTTCAACAACTGATCTTTGAGTAATGGCATCAAGAATCTTTTGAGGCTTATTGAATGAGTTTCCATATTCAATAATCTCCCAAAGTGTGTAGTCATAGATCCCCAGATATTTTTCAAAGTTGAACTTCCATAAGTCAAAGTTGGTTGCATCAAGCATGGGAATCCTGATGTTTGGTAAGGGTGAAGAGGAGGTGGTTATTGCTTCAGACATGATGTTGTTAGGGTTTTGGTGTTTTTAGGGTTTCTGTAAAAATTAGGGTTTTGGTGTTCGTGTATGGTTCTGGTGTTCTTCAAAGATCAAAAGTTCCTCAACAAGCTCTAATACCACTTGTTGATCCCAAACTTAGATCGATTAGCTTTGTGTATACGATATTAGATCAAGTATAACACGTAGAGAAACCTTTGTTATATGCTTTGTGAATCTAAGTGTTATGCGGAATTTAACACTTAAACAAGAACACACAAGATGTAAACAAACTTTCACTTTGATTATAAATGTCGAACTTGCTTACAATGAAAGATGTTTACGAATAAAAACTTATGTAAAACTTATATTGAACATTAACCTAAAGGCCTTCTTTTATAGACTAAGAAGCCTTGTACAATAAGCTACGTATCAACTATTCTAGGTAAAGATAAATATAGAAAATACATTGTCGTTTCTATCCTTACTAGAAGTATTCTAGAATATAATAAACGTGTAGATTATATCTTCCATCAGTGCTTGTCTTCAATGTGTCAACGCTTGACTTTAACTTGTCAACGCTTGAGCTGTCAGCGCTTGCTTTGCTCTTGTCAACGCTTGAATTGTTCTTGTCAGCGCTCAAGTGATCTGGCCTTAATTTATTCCCAACAAGAATGATCTTCCAGAGATCTTGATCAGTGTTGGTGATCCACCATTCCATCTTCATTGCCCAGTTATCATATTCACCCTTCTTCAAAAGAGGGAATTTACCATTCGTGTTAGAGACCGTAGCCAGGATCTGCTGAGGTTGCACAATTTTAGGAGTGCTGTCTTCTCCTGTTTGAGTAGAAGTTGAGGCAGACATGATAAACAGAATGTCAGTAATAAGAAAACTTGATTCTTCTTGTATAGAGACCCTCCCAGGCTCTGATATCACTTGTTGGGTCTACTAGATGTAGATCTTGCAACCTGTCAGGACCGGTGAATGACTTCTGTAATCACAAGTCAAATCACAAAGAGACTCTATACATAATATGAATGTAAAATATAAATATAATCAAGAAGAACAGAATAACTATAAAGACTTGATCCTTTCTAAGGATTTCTAATATTAATGATCACTAGAACTACGTTTTGTGTAGGTGTGTATAACCCTTCTGCCTAAGGTTCCTTTTATACTACAAGGAAACCCTAATACAACATTAAAGAAAACGTGTAAAGCTGATATGCATATCCTTTCCTAACATATCTCATGCATATCCTAACAGAATATTAAGTAAATAATAAAGTTTGACTACGACTAGGACCAGGAGCAGGACTTGCTCCTACTACTACTAGGACCAGGAGGAACTACATACCTCCTAGTCTACCTATTACATATAACTATTACAATGGTCCTAACACCCACGATTAGACTCCGGCGTGAGAGTAAGTAATCGGTTAGGGTTTATGTGAGTTGAAAGTATAGAACGTAATATCTTTGTGGAACCCTTGGGGGTTCCTTTTATAGGCAGTGGAACCCTAGTGGGCTGCCACTGATACTTCAGCCCCAAGGAAAGGATAACTATCAGAATTAGAATGATTGTTATCTTCTAATTATAGCAACGAATATCCTTCCCTTTTGGGGTAAACTTATTCCTAGACAGAATATGATTCTGTCTAACCCTATGTCGTCCGCACCGGGCCGTGGGCCGCACACTTGTGTGCGGTCACTGTTCACCCAAGCCCATAAGCCTGAATGACATTATCCCACCCATCTGTGATGGGCCGGATACGGGTGGTACCCGTGGGCCGGGTTGCTGACCCGGATGGGGACTATACGTCATCAATAAGATTTAGAACATATACTGGAGAAAACATTTGGCTACGAACGGGGAATCCTAATCATGCATAGAAGGAAGTCCTTACTGAAGGACGGGAAATCCGTACCTCGTGTCCAGTAATGAAATAAGAGTGAAAGCTGAAGGATCTACTCCGACTTCACGGATACTACATATATAAGGGACGTGAACGAGTTGTCCCGCTACTGATTTTTATTGTTCTTAACTTGGTTTATTAAGTTCTTGTATTATTGTATTGTTCTGCATAAAAACTGGTAACTCTGATTGTCTTTAAATATTTACTGATTAGTGTATATCCTGTATTTTCTGATTACTGTATATTATATTGTATTCTGATGTTTATGATCATACTGTAAATTGTAGCCTGCTAAAAATTGAAAGTTTCCCAAATTTAGAAAGTTTCCTAAAATAGAAAGGTTTCCAAATTAGTTTTTCTTGAAAATTAAATCATAAATAAATCACATGTTTTTAAGTGGTTAACCGGATAAAATAAAATCAATTCATTTTACTAATTAAATCAATAAAATAAAACCACTTAATCAATTTATTTATAAAACTAATTTTACAAAAATGATTAAATCATAGTTAGCATAAACCCCGTATTATTTATTTTCCGACCCCGAAACCCGTTCTAAAATCTTCCCCGAGACACCCTTGTCTCGGGTTAACCAAACCGGGCCCACGTCGTGGTCCCTTGCTGCTGACATCACCCAACAATGGTTCCCACTGTTTGTCATACAATTCCCACTGTTCTTGTTTAATTATTATTCCCACTGCTTTGGCTATTTTTCCCACTGTTAGTTATAAGTTCCCACTAACTGTTATATGGTTCCCACTGCTATTGTTTTGTTCCCCCCGCCGAGTTCTTGTTTCCCATTATTTACACACTCAAGCACCCCTTTATTGCCTGTACCTGTTGTCTTTGCCAAACACACCCTGCGAATCTAAACCAAACCCCCTGCTTGTATTATTACCCGCTGTTATTTAATCCCAAACACCCACTTTTTGGTTCGTTTACCCCTGTTTAGGGTTTGTGGTTCGAGACTGGCAAACAAAGGACCACCGAGACCCTTAGTGGTCTTGGTTGTGCATTAAAACCCACCGAGAGTCTATAGGACTCTCGGTTTTTGTGAAAAAAAACATCACAGCCGCCACTGATTAACCATTTATACATGCTTATAGTTTACCATGTGTTCTTGATGTATAAAAATCAATGATTCCATGATTTGTAAAACAAAATAAAAGAAAAGGTTATACCTAGATCGTGAAATGGATCAACTATGGATGAGTAGCTGAATTAGTTGGAGGAATCAACTCGTTTTTCCCTTTCTTTGGTTCCAGCCGTCGGACACCCTCCAAAACTAGGAACCTAGTTTATTTTTTTTGTTATGATAAAATGGGCTGAAAAGAACGCATTTGTTTTACTGTTATTTTAAAATCAGGTTGGGCTTAAGCGCATTACCTTTGTTCCTTGTTTAGACTCCAGATTCAACACAAAACAACGTGTGTCTTTT
Organism: Glebionis coronaria; assembly: GCA_025667525.1. Lineage (NCBI taxonomy): Eukaryota > Viridiplantae > Streptophyta > Magnoliopsida > Asterales > Asteraceae > Glebionis > Glebionis coronaria. The sequence continues at coordinate 522,338,622 of CM046879.1, forward strand.
TTTTACACTAATAAATGTCGTGTATACATGTTTTATTTCTCGTGCTTTAATTCCTAAAACGTAGAGATTATTTTCTATTTAATAATAGTTACGTAATACTGAATATATAATATTAATTATTTTTCTGAAATAATTAATTATGTAACGTTTAATTAAAACTGAGACTGTGTGTATTTAACGTTCTTCTTTTTAATACGGGTTTTACAGCCCACTTTGATATGACGGTTAGACAGAAACCTGTTTTCGAGTGTCTACATGCTCCACATGCTCAAGATTTTCTACTGGCTATCCTTATTGACGGTCTCGGTCAACATCTGTCGCCAGTGGAATACCCACTATCCTTAGGTATCCCCTTATGATTCCCTTATATTCGGTTGATGCGATATGCCATGTTTGTCGCAATGCATGCTTGGATTCTTTTAGGAAATACGCGGTTCATTGTAAGGAACTTCTGGGCTTTAAGTATCGACACGATTTTGTTAGGGACGTTCTTTTCGACATTTGTAGGCGTGTCGGGATCTCCGCCAAGAAAGAGGCACTTGTTAATTTCTTGATCGATCCGTCATATGGAAGATCCACACTGAGACCAGCTGATATTTTGGTTTTTGGATGGGTCGGAGGTAAACATGCATGCATTGATTTGATAAGGGTTTCTCCTTTCGTGGGATTAAGCAATCGGGATTTTATTGTGGGTCAGGCTGCTTTAAAAGGCGCCTCGTGCAAAGTGACTAAGTACGATAAAACATGTATCGAAAATCAGCATGTGTTTATTTCTTTCGCATTTGATACATTTGGTTTTTTTGCACCTGAGGCGATGGAGCAACTTACCAGAATACAACATGTTATGAACAATAATGTTTTGATACTTAAATCCATAAACATTATATTTAATAGATTTGATTTCCTATCAAAAAAGATTAGCGGCACAACTTATTGCCCGTTTGTCTTCTCTTACAATATAAATTATTGAGTTAACTTCACTTTTAGTACTTGTGATTTGTACCTAGAGAGATTTTAATACATACATTTTTCAGTTTGGTTTTGATTTTTTCAAAAAAAATTTCTCGCCCTTATCATCAACAATAAGGCCACTTGTCCTAATGGAAAAAAAATACATAGTCGATGTTATAGTCTTTTAGGCTACTCACAACGCATGAAGGTCGCGACCTAGTTTTTTCGGCCGGCGACCTAGTGCGACCTATTTGCCACAACCCGGCAACCTAGTGCGACCTAGTTGAAAAAAAAAATTTAAAAAACACAATAAATTTAATAAAAAAACATTACATTTATTTTAAAAAAAACATTACACAATTATTCGAATTTAAAAAACATTACAATTATCCTAGTAATTTAAATTATAACGTTCCTTGATTCTGTCCCTCATTTCTTGTTGTGCTTGCTGTTTGGCTATCGGCAAGTTGGGGTCGATTTCCGAGTTGTAGAACATCAAGTCTTTATCTTGTTTCTTTGCTTCAGCAAGCTCGATAGCCCGACGTTGTAACTCGAGCTTTTCTCTTTTGATTTCCGCGTTTTTCTCCTGCAAATCCAACTCCCGTTGCTTCAAGTCAAAGTAGGAATCTTGTTGTTGCTTCTTCTTTCCCCATCCAATGTCTTTCATCTTCTCCCATTTGGAGCTTACAGCTTCAAAAAATGAAGACTTCCCAGTTGACGAAGAGGTTGATGACTTCTTTTTAGCACGATCACGACCCATTGGTCGATTTTCTTGTTTCTCTTCTTGCTCGTCTTCAGAATCATCGTGCACATCCATGTAACTAGCGTGTCCAGAACCAGAAGTGGTTTCAGAAGTCTTGGCTTTTTTGCTAGACGGTTTCTTTGTAAACCGTGGCATTTCAACCTCTATCCAACTCTGGTGATCTTTGAGCACTTTCCACGCCTCCTGGTATTGAAACTCTTTATTGTAAGTCACTTTGTATTCATCACAAGATTTTTGGTAATCAGTGAGATCATTTGCACCACTATCATGAGTACGCTCAATGTTATTCATAATACCACAAAATGCACCAACACTAGGACGCAACCTGTTTTTCCATTTGCTCACAACCGCGTCATACCCTCTAGCAGAACCCGTCTCGGTTTCATAGTACTTCACTACTTTTAGCCAAAAGCCCTTTGATTTTTGACTGTTTCCTTGGATGCAATTCTCGGAAACATAACACCAACCTCTGCATAACGCACACTCTTCCTCACTTGTCCATTCTTTTGGTGCCTCAGTTGAATCAACCTGTTTGCTTTTCGTAGCACGTCTTGAGGGCTTCTTAGGTTTGATTGGGGACATTTCTTCCACATCGTCTTCAAGGTTGTATGCACCATGAAAAGACCCGTGTCCCGAACCTTGACCCATAGATTGATCTTGGCTAGGCCCGTCACCCACATAGTTGTCTTGGTTGTATATCATATCTTCAAATTGTGCATCAACCTCAAAACGATTAATCAGAGAATACTGTTGGTTTGGATAGGAAGTAGTGGAAGAATCCATAGTAGGCCGATACACACCCGTAGGCGATTCGTAGTTAGGTTGTTGGTTATCACGTTGTGGGGGATAAAAAGGACGGTTTGAATAGTTAGGTTGTTGGTGTGATTGATATTCAAAACCGGTGGGTCTAAACCGGAATTGTGGAGACACACCGGATAATCGGAAATTCGAGTCCGGTGTCACATGTGGAACAGATTCTTGACGAACTCGGGATTTTGGGGTTTTGTTTTTGGGAGTTCTCTTGCTAGACATTTTTAATGTGTGTTGAGATTTTTGTGTGAAATGTAAAAAATATTGAAAGAATGTATTGATTATATAGGTTTTAAAAAAAATTTGAAATTTTTTTTTTAAATGTAACGGTAACATTTCAAACGGTCGAATTTTTACACATGTTTTTCAAATGGGTCGTGACCAGGGTCGGTTTCTGCTCGACCTGCACCGGCGACCGAATCGCCGCAACGCGACGACTCGGTCGCGACCGACTGGGGACCGAAATAATTCAGGTGCGTTGTGGGTAGCCTTAATCATAAAGAGTAGTAAAATTATTGTTAAAAATACATAGTTTTAAAAAACATAAGTATTATAAAAAAATTTCGTATTATTGAAAAATAACATTTTTATTTTTAGTTCATTAATTTATAAAATTTAATTGTTATTTTTTTCGTGTTTGATATATTTGGTTTCGTTGCACTTAAGGTAATCAGGCTGTTATAAAAGCCGCCTCGTGTAAAGTGATTAAGCACGAGAAAACATGTGTTAGAAATCAACACGTATTTATTTTTTTCTCGTTTGATACATGTGGTTTCCTTGCACCTGGGTGGTTGAACTACTTACTAGAATACAACGTGTATTAACAGTAATGTTTCGACACTCAAATCCATAAACGTTGTATTTTAATGGACTTAGTTATGGTATAAAAAAGTAACGACGCAACTTGTTTTTCGTTTGTCTTCTCCTACCATTTAAATTATAAAAAGAGTACCATCGAACTTATATATAAACATTTGCTAATATTTTATTCAGAAAAAAAAACTTAAAATAAAAATAATATTATAATAATTTAAATTAAATAATAAACAATAATTTAGAAAATATACAAAAACATTGCATAACAACAGAGATACCTAAAAATACTATTTTTTACATTAAATCATATAACTTTTTGCTTTAAGCATAATTAGCTCTTTCAACTAAAAATTTTAGCTTCTCCTGAAATGATCCTAACGGAAGGTCAAAGACGTTGAATTATATTTTGTCAATATAATGTCAAACTTAGAAGCCAATCCACGCATTTTAGACTTCGTAACGAGACCGTTGAGCTAATTCTACTAACATAATATGATAGTATACGTGATGAGCAATGCAATATTACTAGACATAAGTTAAAACTTAAAGTCATCATACTAATATTAATTACATCCTTGACTGAGATTTGTTATTACTTTTAAAAACCATTTTTCTTTGCTGTCAACGTTTTCATACTAACCAATTTTGTAGTTAGTTTTGGTTTAATAAAATGAATTTGGTATTCTTAATATTTATAGTAAAATAACAGATTCTTGTGCCATACATCAACCTTTATGTAAAAAAAGTGATATTTTTAAACAAATAAAAGCCTATTAATTGTAACATTAGTGATATTCTTTTTTAATTTTATTAATAATAAATAATAAATTTCACATTTATGCATAATGTAAAAGGTTTTGCTACTAAATGTCCACTGGACAAAAGTTAGTGAGTAATAAATGAACACAAAATTTTCAAATTAACACTAAAATGTACTGTATTAAATACACATTAATTTTATTAAAAATAATATTTATATATAATGGGTTTTGCTAACCACCACCCTATGGTTGTTTTTTAAACATTCTATAATTAAATTTTTTACAATTAATGAACTTCAAATGTACCATATTTAACATAGTTAATATTAATATATACTATATTAAAACTTACTTACCTTAATTACAAGTGTTAGAATTATGCATTAGTGGAAATCATTAGTTCATATTTGGAATTGTTTTTATTTATGGAAGTTTAAAAAACACCCTTGTTATTAGCAAAACCCATAATTTATTAACTTATATAATGTGTATTTAATATATTTTAATGTTAATTTATAAAGTTTGTGTTCATTTATCATTGAATAATCTCTATATAATGGGAATTAGTTAGCAAAACCTTATTCTAAACGCGCAACATATTTTATAGCATTCATTGCAAGTATATTTGAAGATAAATTTTTGGGGTTCTGATAGAATTTCAGGATTATATAGTTATGTTTTTAGCTTCACATTATTATACAATTACCTTACATACAAATGGAAAGAAAAAAATCAGTGTAATACACATTAAATTTACCATTAATAAAAAGATCAAGACATGAGAAAGAAGAAGAAAAAGGTCAAAATTAGTTTGTGTTTTTTCACAACCATAGAGATAAGTTTGGCAACCAAATCGCACCAAGAAAAGACCCATTCAACTCCTATATAAATTGAAAAGAAAACATAGAAAAACATTTCATAACAACACACACATAAATAATAAAAACACCAAATAAAAAACACCTACCACCAACAAACAAAACCACCACCTTTCTCATATTTCTCCGCCCCAACCCAAAGACCGTCGTCGTCTATCACCTCCTCCTCCTCCGTTTACAATTTACGGAGGAGAACGAGAAGTCGATAACAGACGTCGAGTCGAGAAAACGATCAAAAGAAATAACATTTTGGTCATTATGGGTAGGAGAAGAGGTTCACCGGTGGTTAATAAAATGTTTGCATGGGTTCGTAAACAATCGATAAAAGTTAAAATCTTCTTAGGAATTACGTCGATTTTATCTTCACTTGTTGGTCTTAGATTTCTTGTTAAGGATACCAATCAATTCTTTGTTGCTTCTGAAGCTGTTCATGCTGCTGGTATCATTGTCCTTATTTACAAGCTCACTACTCAAAGAACATGTTCTGGTATGCTTTTTATGTTTTTCATTTTTTTAAGGATTGGTTGATTGCTATTTTTGTTGTTGTTGGATTGATGTGAATTCTGTAAATTATGAATTTTAATGTGTCTGCATGCGGTGGGCTCAAACTTGTGGATTAGTCTTGCAAAAAGGTCGCAAACCATGGTTAACCAAAAAATTAAATTTAAAAACCGCCCCAAAATAAAATAAAAACACATATTTAAAAAAAAATGTATTTATTATAGCTTTTTCTTTTTTTTACTTTTTGTCAAAATAACACTCTTATCCCTAGCTAATTAATGTTTTCAAACAAGGTTAATATAGTAAACTTGTAAACTTGATGAAACTTTCCTATGTATTTTTAGTTTTGAACAATTAAATTAAGACATTCACAAAAGGAAATGTGAACAATAAAAATGGGACGGAGGGAGTATTAATTTGATATAAATCGTATAATTTGATGTAAATTTAATGTGAATTTGATGTGTATTGTTTAATAATATACTAAATAATAACAGATGACATGCAGATTCATTTGATGTGAATTTGATTGAATTGAATTGTGTAATTATTATGATATAAACGGGAATATTATTTCAGTTTTGTGTGAATTAATGACAAATGTGTAATTGTCAATTAAAGCTTACATGCATCAGTTTGATGTTGATTGTTTGTAAATAAATAAATTTGTGATAATTTATGGTGTAATAAAGGTTTTAATTGTGTTTGGTTTTATAATATATTGTGCAATCAATGGAATTAATTTTGTTGTCTAAAATCTGTTTTTGGTATTGGTCCTAAAAGTAAAAATCATCTCATGCTGATTGTAGTTTTGTATGCTATGCGAATATATGTGCTGTAATTTGTCTTAGTATGAATTGGATAATTAATTATATATTGTTAAGTTTAATGCAAGCAAATTTTAATCAGGCGGTGATAATTGCGAGGGGATCCCTTTCGGTTTATGCTGATGAAATAGAGTCTTTTCGCATTGCACTATGTTGATTTCGGTTAGGAATAAAAACAAAATTAGGAATCTCATAGAAAATTAGAAAATAAATTTATTAGTGTCTTGGATAGGATCCTATAAATCAAAGTTGGCTTATCCAAGGTGAAATCTGAATAGAAAATACTCAACTATAATCTGAATAGAAACTAGACAACACGTGTTTGTTTATGAATTTTTGCTTGACGTCGAATTATCAAAGGGAAAATGAGGAGCTCATTTTTGGATCCTCTGCTTGAAATGATCCTCTCGACATTGACTTGATTGAAAGTAATACATGGTTTATAATCGGGTCATATGCAATAGTACAAATTTGAGGCTGTAGGTTCAAAATTAAAAATTGAAATATATAACATTCATGTTAGAGACTTAAGAGGCATGGATTTAAAATTGTGATTCTAGGAGAAAAATTGAACTTTTTAAGCTAAGAAGTTAACAGTTGATAAACGCATTTGCATATTCATTTCTTATGATCTAGGATTGAGAGTTCGGATGTATGTTCATGATATTCTGATGTTTGAATCTTGTCATGTAATGGGTTGTAGTTGTACAAATTAGTAAACGTATACTCATTCAATTACCTTAATATGATACATAGTTTTTATTTCTTTTTAACGTATTGCTCTATGAATGATTTGTGTGTGATTGTGCCTCTGGCAGGTCTTTCGTTACAGACACAAGAGCTCACAGCTATGTTTCTAGCTGTAAGACTGGTTTGTAGCTTTATGATGGAACATGACATTCATACTATTCTGGACTTCGCTACTTTGGCGTCTACCCTTTGGGTCATCTACATGATCCGATTTAAGCTGAAGGCAACCTACAATGAAGATCTTGACGACATGCCCAAATATTATCTGGTGAACATAACACCTTCCTTTTGATATACAGAGTAGTTGACATTACGTTCTTTCTCTATGCTTGCTTGATCTCATTATTGTTTTATCTCTGACCGAATATTCGTGTTGATTAAAATGACTTGTATGTTTCATTAAAAAATGCATGGCAATTTGGCCATAAAGTGTTTTCGGTCCAACCCATCTAACCCATTTTGCCACCTCTCAACAATGGTAACATTGTTATTTTAACAGTTAGTTGCCTTCGTTTTTCATTGTTACCGCAGGTCGTACCCTGTTTTATTATAGCTATGTTCATTTACCCACACACATATCATTCTCACGTGAGCAAAGTTATGTGGGCATTTTGCGTCTACTTGGAAGCAATTGCAGTGCTTCCTCAGCTAATTATGATGCAGAAAACAAAGGTTTGGATTTTTGAGTTAACACCTTATTCTCATATCAGTGTTCCTTAAATCGTTGTAATAGGAAAAACATTTATGGGAGTATTTTGCAAAATGTAGATGATTGAACCAGCTACTGCCCATTATGTATTTGCACTTGGAGTTGCAAGATTTTTGGGATGTGCTCACTGGATCATTCAGGTCAGTTACAAATTACGAAAACCCTTGCTTATGTACACACACATATAGATGAATTAACCTTGTATAACTTAAATGTTGTTTTGATGTTGTGGATTAATCCTTAGGTATATGAATCTGCTGGAGCCTATTTGTTCTTGTTGGGAAGTGGATACTTTTGGTTGCCATCAGTCTTGCTAGCAGAAGGGATTCAGACGTTCATCTTGGCTGACTTCTGTTATTACTATGTTAAAAGGTAAACTGAGTGGCAATGACAAATTTCAAGTTTAAAGGTTATTCTTTAATTTGGTTAAAGTTTACAAAAAAACTGAGCGTATATTATTCATAAAATGGGTGGTTTGTATGGTTTGGGTTAAGCTGCCACTCCTTTTCTCAGAATTTTTTTAGTTCAAGTAGTTTGTCAAATATGATTCTTGAAATTATATTATTTCAGGTCTAATCAAATATTTTGAATAAAATTATTAGGTTGTTCGTCAACATTTGACCCATTGGACTAATCTTTGTTTAAGCAAAGCTTTTAAATTTATACCTGTTTGGGTCATGGGTGAAAATGGCCACCTCTTTAGTTATGCTTAAACAAGATCATGTTCAGAATATAATCTGATAGTTAACCATGTGATTTTACCCTTTATATTGCAGTGTCGTGAATGGTCAGCTTATAGTCAGCCTGCCCCCGGTCTAGAAGAAGTTTGTCATGAACATGTGAAGTCTAAGTTTTCTTGGGTTAACAGTGTACATTTAGCTCGCAAGTTTTGATTGGGTGTTGTTAAACTGAAGTTTCCCGGGTTTTTACCATCTCAGTCTGTTGAGATGTGTATTAATCAACGCATGGAAAGCTATCGTCTAAGCTTGTTTTTGATTTTGAATGTTTTTTCTAAATGTTTAGGATGAACTTTTGTAAGGATCAAAAGTTGTATGCTAAAATTTGAAGTTACTGTCATATTGAACTGATAACTTATATAGGTGATTAAGCCCATAGGTTAATTAATCAGCAGAACAAATGCCTTATAGAACCTACAGCAGATGAGCCAGATGCTGTGACCTGTGAGCATTAGGTTGTATAACTGATTAAAACGATTTAAAGTGAAAAGATGCAGATGGCGAGTCTCAAGAAACCGACATGCTAGCCTACATTATATATAGGGTAAACTGCAATTTTTGTCCTTAAAGTTGCTGAAAAATGCAAGATTGTGAAAACAACTTTTCTTCTCTGAAGCTTATCTGGTGGTGCAAAAAAGCCCACAAAGCGTTATCAACATTTCTCGCACACAAAGCGTTATCAACATCTCTCGCACACAAAGCGTTAGCAGTATTTCTCCCGTTAGGTAGACAAAAAGTCTGTGAAATGGCTAACATACTCTCGTCTTTTAGCAGGAAGAAACTTCATTTTTTTTCCTGTAAAAGAAAGACGCAAATTTAATGAAATAGGAGCACAAAGTCACGAACAAACAAGAACAACCACTTCCTTATCTACTCGCGCTATTCACTTTCCACCCCGTGAGATGTAAGAAGAGCCTTTTAATTAATCTACTATTGAACCATCTAACCTCGAAAAGTAAGTTCATGCCTTAAGACTATGTTTATTCGCAACCTACTCTAACCCACTCTTTCAATTAAATATTATTTTCTTACTCCTCCACATATACAACCTATACATACAACCTATACATACAACCAAACTTAACATTTTTACCATTTATCAACAACTCAACCCAACCCAACATATAATACATTTTTTTCAGTTACTTAACCATTAATTAAATTAAACTAAAAATTAGCTTAAAATAAAAATTATAATTTCAGTGACAACCAAAATTAACTTAAAAACACCCAACAAATAACTGTAACAATTAAGCCCAAATATATATGTTAACACCAAGTGGATAAGCCCATAAATCAAATAAACCTAATATCTAGTCCAAAAGTTAAAGAACACTGTTACCCTAATCTCACTAAACAAAAGCCGTCACTGTTCTTTCTTTTGCATCTCTACACACACCCAAATTTCAGTGATGACAAGTGCGTCAAACGAGGATATTGGAAGAATTATTACGCAGAAATAAATACCCTGCTAATACATATAAACACACCCATGATTACAAGTGCGTGAAAGATGGACGATTTGGAGATGGCTTCAACTAACCAGACATGGGAGCAAGGGAAACATGATGATGTACGCTTCAGAGAGTGACACATGTCAAGGTTGGTTCAGCAATTTGGAAGTCACGTACTGACAGGGTCGTGTGTTTCTCTTTCTCTCTTTTGTACTTTTTGATTATAATAGTGAGTTTTTTTTGTCCTCTACTTCTCGACCGGTTGGGTCAAATCGTGAATAAACATGGTCTAAGGCATGGACTGACTCCGCTCGATGTGCAGCTTAGTTTTTGAATATGAGAAGTCTCTTGTCATCTATGAATATATGCATGTTTATTATATTTGTATCATGGATTCATGATCACTTTGTATGCTTATTCTGTCGCCATATATTTTACAAGTATTAAACATGAAAATGATGTTTACTCAAAGCCATACTTTGGTTCATGTATGTATAAAATTTAAACTTTTCTTTTGAACAGCTGAAATATAAAAGCGAAGCAAAACGCTAAGTAAACCAATTACAAAATGTTAGAAATGGTTAACATGGGATAGATAGCCAATCCAACCCGTTTATGGGGGGTTTATGAAATCTAAGGATGATGAGGTATAGCCTCACTCGCATGCTTAAAGTGACGTGATTATAATTAACTCCTAATACTCCGCAAGTAAAGCTATCTCAAGTTGGAACAGTTCGCTCGAATAACCGAGGTGACGAAGGCCACCTCAGGTCCAGAGACAATGACAAAAGGCAAAGCTTTCACAAGGAGCAGACGGCTACACTAGACGGCTACACTAGACGGCTACACTAGCCGCAAGGCCAGACACAAGGCCAGATACAAGCTGAGAATAGGAAAGCAAATACCCTCAGTAAGTTGGTTGCGGTACAATTTGATCATCTATCCAAAGAAGTGTTAGTGGAAGTATTAAATGAGCGCTCCATCGAAACACAAGAGGTGAACATGGTAAGAGGAAGGTCTAACATGGATGACTCTGATTAGAGATTACTTGAAAATGGGAAAGCTACCAGAAGATCCGGTGGAGGCTAGGACCCTAATGGAAAAAATAAAAAACTACACCATTGAAGACGGTGTCTTACACAAAAAATCTTACCTAGTTCCATTGATGATGTGTGTTGGCCCCTTACAAGCCAATTACATAATGCGGGAAGTGCACATGGGTTCGTGTGAAATGCATGGTAGACCTAAACAAGTGGTAGCTAAGGCTATGAACCATATTACTACTGGATGTCTATGCATAGAGATGCTAGAGAACTCATTTGGGCATGTGACAACCGTCAGGCACACGCTTCTGTACCCAAGCTACCCAAGGCAGACTTGATCTCAGTAACTTCAGCTTGGCCATTCATGAAATGGGGCATGGATATACTCAGACCTCTACCAGAAGGACCAGGAAAAGTGAAGTATCTAATTGTAACCATTCATGAAATGGGGCATAGGGACGCTAGAGAACTCATCTGGGCATGTGACAACTGCCAGGCTCACGCTTCTGTACCCACGCTACCTAAGGAAGACTTGATCTCAGTAACTTCAGCTTGGCCATTCATGAAATGGGGCATGGATATAGTCGGACCTCTACCAGAAGGACCAGGAAAAGTGAAGTATCTAATTGTAGCGATTGACTACTTCACAAAGTGGATGGAGGCAAAGCCAATGACGACTATCACCGGGAAGTAAGTGTTGAACTTTGCATTTGATAACATTGTATGTAGGTTTTGAATCCCAGCTACCATCATCACAGACAATGAAACTGATAGGTGTGTAAACACCCATCCTTTTTACCACATAACTACAATAATAACCGAGCCAAAACGTGTATTTTATGTCGTAAATGTCAGAATTATGCGTGGTTTGTGTTTTTGTTGTGATTTAGGACGAAAATGTGAAAATGGGAGAAAACACGGGCATTCACGGGCTTTTATCGAAGAAAAAGACAAAAGACGAAGTCAAGAAATCAAGAGTGCAAAAAGAACGGAAGTCCAAGACCAATAATGAAGATTTATCGAAGAAAAAGTCAAAAGACGGAAGTTTACTAAAAGCCGAAGAACTCAAGTCTAATTTATTGAAGAATTACAAGACGAGTTTAAAGAAATCCCGAGTCAATGTCGTTAAAGTCGAAGATTAAGAAGATTAAGGACTTAATGATGTAATTAAAGAAAGAATAAAGAGGGGAGGAAGCTTCCTAAGCACCTCCCTAATCTCCTATAAATAGGATTCATTTTCATTTCATTAGTTCTTGTTGGCTAGAGTGACACTAGTTCTTCCACCATTTTAATTACATTGCACTTTAATTACATGTCATTTAAATACATTGTCTTGCACCTTAAATTCATTTAATTTCAAGTAAGTTTCCTTTTAATTATTGTCAATCTTTACTTTTATTGTCAATCTTCTATCTTCCTTTCTTGTTTGATCTTAATCTTTATGCTTTATGGTTTATGTTCATGTTCTTGAGTTTTATTTGATTTAATTAAGTGGGTTTTGATTTTGTTGGTGTTTGATTGTTAGTTTTATTGATTTAAATTGTTTGTTTATGATTAGTAGATGTTATTTGATTAGTCTTGCTTAATCTTTTGGTTTATTTTGATTGATTGTGATTAGATTCGTAGCTTTTTCCTTTCCCCGTGTTCTTCGCTGTCTGTTTGTTTTCCCAGGTATATTCCGAATCAAGCAGGTTGTTCCGAATCAAAGAGGTGTTGTGATTGTTCCGAACCAAAGAAACATTCCGGATCAACTTGAGTATTCCGAACCAAAATTTTGTTCAGAAAGTTCCGAATCAGTGGAAGTTCCGAATCAAAGTTCTGAATCAGCAAAGTCCCGAATCAAAGTTCTGAATCAAAGTTCCGAATCAGCAAAGTTCCGAATCAAAGTTCCGAATCAAAGTTCTGAATCAGCAAAGTTCCAAATCAAAGTTCTGAATCAAAGTTCCGAATCAGCAAAGTTCCGAATCAAAGTTCCGAATCAAAGCTCCGAATCAAAGTTCTGAATCAAAGTTCCGAATTAGCAAAGTTCCGAATCAAAGTTCCGAATCAAAGTTCCGAATCAAAGTTCCGAATCAAAGTTCCGAATCAAAGTTCCGAATCAGCAAAGTTCCAAATCAAAGTTCCGAATCAGCAAAGTTCCGAATCAAGCAAAGTTCCGAATCAAAGTTCCGAATCAAAGTTCCGAACCAAGCAAAAGTTCTGAATCAAAGTTTTGTTCATCCGGAATATTCAATATTCCGGATCAAGGGGTATTCATTCGGAATATATTCCGAATCAAGGTTTTTGGTAAATATTCCGAGTAAAGAAGAACATTCCGAACGAAGGTGACATTCCGGATGAATGTTTATTCCGAATGAGGGTATTATTCCGAATGAGATGTTTTCAGGTTCTTTTTTGTTTCTGTTTTTAATTTTTATTTTTTATTTTTAAGCTTTACTTTTCCCGCGTTTTTACTTAGTCGCACTTTAAGATTACTTGCCTTAGATTTATTTTAAGCCTTGCCTTATTTTAAGTTTTAGTTGCGTTTTAAGTTTGCCTTTAGGATAGTTTTAAGTTTGCGTTATTTACATTTTAATTTCTCGTCACGCTTTTAATTTCTCGTCTTTTATTTTAAATTAGAGTTAGATTCAAATTAACGTCATTTAGTTTTAAGTTTTGCACTTTTTAGTTACTACAACGACACAACTATTTTCTTCACCAAAGAACGACTAAGTCACACACTTAACCAGTTATCAATTCAATTAGACCACAACAACGAACTTTAATTTTCTTACTAGGTGTAAAAAGCCTAATATCAAATGGCGCCGCTGCCGGCTCTTTTCGTAAAGATTAACGGTTTTCTGTGAGAGACGCGTTGCTTTTTGGGATCGGTTCACTTGTGAGCGTTATTTTCTTGCACAAAAATTTTCAAAAAATCATAAAAATTAAAAATTGTTAAAAATCCATAAAAATTAAAAAAAATTCAAAAATCCAAAAAGATTTTATTTTTATCTTTATAGTGTATATATATTCTCTTTGTGTTTGGTATCTTTTCTTTTGCCTTTGTAGGTGTATGCGTACTAGATCTTCTACTTATCAAGAGCCCGAGACTCCTGAAGATTTAGCTATGGCAGGTGTGAACAACAACAATAATCCACCGCACCTCAATAATAACAACAATGTTCTTCCACAGCCCGATCTTCGGACAATGGAAGAGCTTTGTAAACCTACCATGTTTGGACGAGGAGGACCGATTGCGCCGATGCAAATCACGGCTCCGGAGTTTTCGTTGAAGCATCACATGATTCAGCAAGTGCAAACTAATCCATTCCGAGGAATGCGTGATGATGATGCCAACAAACACCTCGACAAATTCATTACAATCACTCAAAGCATGAAGTTGCCCGGTGCCACAATGGATGTTCTTCGCCTTCAACTCTTTCCACATACTTTATCACACCATGCCGAGAAATGGTTTGATCGTCTCCCGAAGAATTCAATTCATACTTGGGATGACATGACTCAACGCTTTTTGTCGCGCTACTTACCACCATCCATGGTCACGAGCCTTCGAAATCAAATCAGCGGTTTCATGCAAGAACCCGATGAATCTCTCTTTGATGCTTGGGAAAGATATAATGTCTTGATCGATCGTTGTCCAAACCACAACATGCTCCCCGTGACCTTAATTGAAACTTTCTACAACGGTTTGACTTTTCGTGATCGTGATACGATTAATGAAGCCGCCGGTGGCACATTTATGAAAAGAAGACCCGAGGTGTGTAGAGAGCTTATTGAGAACATGACTACTCATCACAAAAACTGGGATTCCTCCGCTTCTTCAAGGAACAACCCGAGAGTCAATGTTTCTTCTACTTCAGCAAACCCCGACATGACCGAATTCACCCGCATGATGGCCGAAATGAGCAAAAATATCTTGCTTCTCGCTACAAACCAACAACAAGTTAAAGCGGTAGCTAATCCTTGTGAGACATGCGGCGGTCCTCACTCATACACTGATTGTCCTTCTACTCAAGGAAATCCGGAAAACGTGTATGCAGCTTATGGTAATTATTCACCGGAAAATTACCAAGCCCGACCCCAAGGGGATCGAAATTTGCTAAGTTACCGGTCCAACAACTACCTTTCACCCGAATTTTCTCCTCAAAACCACAACCCCAACAACAACTACACTAGAAGCAACCAAATCTCACCTAGAGCTTCTAATCCTTATCACACACCTGCTCAACAAGCCCCACCCATCAATCAAGATGTTGAAGCTTTGATGAGAACCCAAGGTGAGCAAATCAAGAATCTACAAGGCCAAATTATCAACTTAAAAGGGGATATCACCAAGCAAGGGAATGACATTAGATCCGAGCTTCGAGATAATATTCAATCCTCCTTCAGCAATCAAACGAATGATTTGAAGAATATGCTGGCTAGTTTCTTGCCCACCACTCAACCCTCTATTTCGGGGTCTCTACCTTCTAACACAGTCACCAATCCATGAGCGAATGTGAGTGCTATTACTACCCATAGTGGAGTTACTTTAGTAGGACCACCTATTCTGCCCCCATCATCTACACCTCCTCCACCACCATTTATCCCTACTACTCCCACACCTAGTATTAGTACACCATTACCGTCTCCGCCTCGTCATGACGAAGTACCGAAGAAGAACCCTTCAACATCTCAACCTTCACCTTCTACTCCTCCACCACCCAACCCCAGCATTCCTTACCCTTCTCGACTCAACAAGGCTAGAATTTTGACTAAGAATGACATTCAAGTCTCTCACCTTTTGGAAAAGGTTGCCGGCATGAAGATCACCTTTACCCTTGTTGAAGCTCTTGCTCAAATGCCACAATTTGTCAAGATGTTTAAGGAATTGCTTAGTAAGAAGGAGAAGATGGCCGAGTTTGTTAATACTCAATTGAATGAAAATTGTTCTGCCGTCCTTCTTAAAGAACTTCCGGAGAAACTTGGAGATCCCGGTCGTTTTGTGCTACCTTGTACCTTTAACCAAACCGACAAATTTACTGCCTTAGCTGATCTCGGGGCTAGTAAAAATTTGATGCCTTTAAGTGTTTGGAAAAAGTTATCATTGCCCGACCTTACACCCACCAAAATGACTCTTGAGCTAGCCAATCGCACTCTCGCTTACCCCGTTGGTATTGCCGAAGATGTGTTTATCAAAGTTGGCATATTTACTTTTCCGGTCGACTTTGTCGTTGTTGATTATGAAATGGACCCTCGTATTCCGTTAATACTTGGGCGCCCATTTTTGAGAACCGGTAGAGCTTTAATTGATGTGGATAAATGTGAGCTCATCGTAAGAGTCGGGGATGATGCACAAGTTTTTGAAATGGGGAAGCTTACAAGCAAATCCTTTGGAAGAGAATCGACGAATATGATTAATGTGCTCGATGATTTTGTCGTCTACAACAATCCTCTATTCGATTAGTGCATTGATAATCCACTTTTTCAAGATGATGTGGATGATTCTCTCTCCAATTTGGAACCTTCACCCATATATGATTCTCCACCGATCTTTGATGCTTATGATGATGATTCTAGCTCAGATACGGATGATTATGATGATTTTACTTCCAAGTATCCCGACATGCCCACTTATGATGATTTTGATGAGGCCGATACTCTTTCGAGTGATTCTTCTCATGATGAAGATCCTCCGCCATCCATGCATAATCCTACTTTGGATGACTACTCATTTGAGGAAGACTTCTCTACTTTTCTTAATACTTACTTCCCTCATGAGAGTGATGCTCCTCCTTTAGACGTTGATGATTATGGTCTTGATCCTACTTTGGATTTGAAAAAAATTCTTTCAAAGGAGAAGCAACCGGACGACACCAACATCCGCAGCACGTATGATTTAACACCTCTTTGTCCACCTTCTGAGGACGAGGTTGTGCATTTTCTTCGCGGATCTTCTTCAAGTTCTGTTGAGCCTGAGTGCTATTTTCCCCTAAAGGAAAAGGTGTTCGACCCCGGTATCGATATTCTTAAGCCATCTCAATATCCATCTGATGAAATAAAAGGAAAAATCTTTGGAACTTATGGAAATCTGCTTGCACCACTTCACCCTTGCTTCCACCATGTTCCATCTTTGCTTAAGGGAACCTTGTCTACTCTTCTTTGGCTTGCCTTGTTCGCCTTAAGCTTGTGCTATTTGATGGACGAAAACTATGTCTTTGATCCCGGTGGATATGTTTCATGCTTCTTCCTATGCTAATCAAGGTCGAGTCAGGCTCACGACTCGGTGAACAAAAATCAAGCGCTTCTTGGGAGGCAACCCATGTATCTATCTTTTAGCTATCTTTATCCTAAGTGTAGGGGAGACCCGTTGGTGTTTGCTATTTCCTCTCTTCTCATATTCAGGGATTCGAGCGCTCAATGATCCACTCTTGATGATTATTGACGACCCGTGATTCCGTGTTCCCGTCTTCCCGGTTCTATCCTAAACTCTTTTCGATTCACTATTTTATATCTCTCAATATTAAAATAGGAATCTCGTTAGTTGTCCTTTCCTTAGCAAAATTTAAACAACGTGCACAATGTCCTAAGTGTAGGGGAGTTTACTCCCACATTCTTAAACATTGAGGACAATGTTTATATCAAGTGTAGGGGGACTTCTATCAAAGTTAAGTGGCCTTTTCCTTGTATTTGTCCTCATTTTAACCGGAAAATCAATTTTTCGACATTTTTCAAAATTTTTGATCTATTTTTGGCCTCTTAGTTTTTCCCTTTTGTATAGTTATTTTCTTTTTTTCCTAGAATAATTTTTAATAAAGTGGTTTTAATTTTCAAACGTTGTGAATCTTTTGACTCAACCCGAGTTTATTTATCTAAGTTTACTCTAGCTAGTATCCTTAACGTGTTTAAGTCAAGTTTTGCTAGGCTTTTATATAGGGAGCTATAAAACGCGAAAGTCTTAACTCTCACGGGTTAAGAACAAGAACTTTTCGCAAGTTCCTATAATTGATCCTAGAGAGTCGTTTATCAAGGGAACTTTAAAATGCGATTTCTAAACTTGAAAAAGTGTAAGAGTTTGCAAGATCCTATAGACGACTCGAAAACCCAAAACTTTGATTTAATAGGCTAAGCATCCACGAGTCTCATTCCTTGAGATTTTAAACTGTGGAGAACGAGAGATGATAGAGTCAATTATAAGTTTGGTATTCTTTCGTGAATTTATGTGAGTTGATTATAAGCCTATTCTCCCATCTCTTGCTAATAAATTTATCTGCAATAAATAAGGTTGAACGATTTGAAAAGTTACTTAGCTTCTAGCCCAAGATCGTTTAAAAGTTTCTCGGTATGGATTAGAGTTCATAGCCAAGGCATAACTTATTGAAGCGGGATGCGAAGATTGGCGAGTCCAAAAAGGTCCTAACAAGGCATGAGGGCTATATTTTGTTGCTAAAGATCCAAAATGATGTGAAGAATCATTTATCAAAGATCAATATGAAGGATCGAGACACACGACGAAAAGAAAATACTCCCCAAAAGATCATGGAGAAGTCTATCCAAAAAGGCCCTAACAAGGTATGAGGATAAATAGATCCAAGTCCAAAAAGGAGGCGGATCGTTGTATATCAAAGTCCAAAATAAAGATTGGAGAAAAATGAAGAAGTCGTGGTCCAAATATGAAGAATCTCTCAAAACTTCAAGTAAAGAAATTCCTATTATGAAGAGAAGGCAATTATTTCATGAACGTCTCTCAAGATTTGAAGTATGAAGTTGCTGCCAAATATCGGTCCGAGCTTGGTTTGAAAAAGCGTTTTGCGATCCATTGCGCTAAAGGTCCCAAAAGCCATTGCGTGATGCGTGATGCGATTGCGAGCGCAATTTAGACGCGATGCGTTTAGTATAAAAAAGTACAAAAATTATTTAAATACCAAATAAATGCAATAAAGTTATAAAATAAGTTCTTAGCATATTGAAATTAGGCCTATAATCCCTTGTAAAACAGATAAATCGGCAGTAAAGCTTGACAAAAAACACTTAGCAAAATGCAAGATACTATATTTTTGTTTTTGTTTGTATTAGATGTTTTTTCTAACAAGTATTATTTTTCAAAAGTCATTAAAATATGTAGATCTATATTTAATGGTTGAAATTTGAAAAAAATGGCCTAAGTACCAGATTGCGACAATTGCTACCGTTGCTAACATTACACAATTGCGATAAATTGCGGTTTAATGCGAACGCATTTTGGGATAACAATTCATTAGACACCTTGATGCGAAATTTTGAATGCAATGCATTGATGCGTGCAATTTGCGCAATGATGCGCGCATTTTTAAACCAAGGGTCCGAGAAAGGTCTCAAATCGCGAAGCGAGTTATGCCAAGATATGAACTTTATGAGGTCCCGAGAAGCAGTTTTAAAATATTTTGTCCTTTAGCTAACTATTGATTAAATCGTCCCACTTTATTTTCAGCCTTAATAACTATCGAAATAAGTCAACAATGCATCCTCGTGATCATTCAAGACAATAATAAAATATAAGAGATACACCTAGGAATAAGGGAGTCTAAGTAAATAATTGGCCCACATGAGTTCGTGTTAGTTTGCTAACTTATAATAACAATGATCTCGTTTTTAAGCTTGGTTTGGAGAAAGTGAAAACTTGAGGATGATGATCATTCATGACATTTTCAAAACCCTAAGGTATGTTTTTTATTTCTTTACTTTGAATGTTTATAATTTTCTATCTCTTTAATAAAGGCCAATATGGGTTGATTACGATGGAAAATGTAAAACATGCTTTGTAACTAATGCATTGCATGAGGACATTGCAATGGTAAAGTGTAGGGGATTTGATAGGTGTGTAAACACCCATCCTTTTTACCACTTAACTACAATAATAACCGAGCCAAAGCGTGTATTTTATGTCGTAAATGTCGGAATTATGCGTGGTTTGTGTTTTTGTTGTGATTTAGGACGAAAATGTGAAAAGGGAGAAAACACGGGCATTCACGGGCTTTTATCGAAGAAAAAGACAAAAGACGAAGTCAAGAAATCAAGAGTGCAAAAAGAACGGAAGTCCAAGACCAATTCTGAAGATTTATCGAAGAAAAAGTCAAAAGACGGAAGTTTACTAAAAGCCGAAGAACTCAAGTCTAGTTTATTAAAGAATTACAAGACGAGATTAAATAAATTCTGAGTCAAAGTCGTTAAAGTCGAAGATTAAGAAGATTAAGGACTTAATGATGCAATTAAAGAAAGAAGAAAGAGGGGAGGAAGCTTCCTAAGCACCTCCCTAATCTCCTATAAATAGGATTCATTTTCATTTCATTAGTTCTTGTTGGCTAGAGTGACACTAGTTCTTCCACCATTTTAATTACCTTGCACTTTAATTACATGTCATTTAAATACATTGTCTTGCACCTTAAATTCATTTAATTTCAAGTAAGTTTCCTTTTAATTATTGTCAATCTTTACTTTTATTGTCAATCTTCTATCTTCCTTTCTTGTTTGATCTTAATCTTTATGCTTTATGGTTTATGTTCACGTTCTTGAGTTTTATTTGATTTAATTAAGTGGGTTTTGATTTTGTTGGTGTTTGATTGTTAGTTTTATTGATTTAAATTGTTTGTTTATGATTAGTAGATGTTATTTGATTAGTCTTGCTTAATCTTTTGGTTTATTTTGATTGATTGTGATTAGATTCGTAGCTTTTTCCTTTCCCCGTGTTCTACGCTGTCTGTTTGTTTTCCCAGGTATATTCCGAATCAAGCAGGTTGTTCCGAATCAAAGGGGTGTTGTGATTGTTCCGAACCAAAGAAACATTCCGGATCAACTTGAGTATTCCGAACCAAAATTTTGTTCAGAAAGTTCAGAATCAGTGGAAGTTCCGAATCAAAGTTCTGAATCAGCAAAGTTCCGAATCAAAGTTCTGAATCAAAGTTCCGAATCAGCAAAGTTCCGAATCAGAGTTCCGAATCAGCAAAGTTCCGAATCAAAGTTCCGAATCAAAGTTCCGAATCAAAGTTCTGAATCAGCAAAGTTCCGAATCAAAGTTCTGAATCAAAGTTTCGAATCAGCAAAGTTCCGAATCAAAGTCCCATATCAAAGTTCCGAATCAAAGTTCTGAATCAAAGTTCCGAATCAGCAAAGTTCCGAATCAAAGTTCCGAATCAAAGTTCCGAATCAAAGTTCCGAATCAGCAAAGTTCCGAATCAAAGTTCCGAATCAGCAAAGTTCCGAATCAAGCAAAGTTCCGAATCAAAGTTCCGAACCAAGCAAAAGTTCCGAATCAAAGTTTTGTTCATCCGGAATATTCAATATTCCGGATCAACTGGTATTCATTCGGAATATATTCCGAATCAAGGTTTTTGGTAAATATTCCGAGTAAAGAAGAACATTCTGAACGAAGGTGACATTCCGGATGAATGTTTATTCCGAATGAGGGTATTATTCCGAATGAGCTGTTTTCAGGTTCTTTTTAGTTTCTGTTTTTAATTTTTATTTTTTATTTTTAAGCTTTACTTTTCCCACCTTTTTACTTAGTCCCACTTTAAGATTACTTGCCTTAGATTTATTTTAAGCCTTGCCTTATTTTAAGTTTTAGTTGCGTTTTAAGTTTGCCTTTAGGATAGTTTTAAGTTTGCGTTATTTACATAAATTGCCCTTTAATTTCTCGTCACGCTTTTAATTTCTCGTCTTTTATTTTAAATTAGAGTTAGATTTAAATTAACGTCATTTAGTTTTAAGTTTTGCACTTTTTAATTACTACAACAACACAACTATTTGTTTCACCAAAGAACGACTGAGTCACACACTTAACCAGTTATCAATTCGATTAGACCACAACAACGAACTTTAATTTTCTTACTAGGTGTAAAAAGCCTTGTATCAGAAACTCAGTTTGTAAATGATCCTTTCAAAAAGTAGGCAGAGAAACTCCAGATAAAGTTAATCTCCACATCAGTGTATCACCCACAAGGGAATGGAGCAGTGGAAAGAGCAAACCAAAGCCTGCTAGAAGGAATAAAGAAAAGACTTGAAAAAGGAAAGTCGTCCTGGGTGGAAGAAGTCCCTAACGTGTTGTGGCACATCGAACGATGAAAAAGAATAGCAATGGAGAGACGCCTTTCAGCTTGACCTATGGCACTGAAGCAGTCATCCCTGCAGAAATTGGCATGCCAACACATAGAGTCTCTCGCATTGATGAAAAGAATAATGACAAAGAGCTTCATTTGAACCTAGACTTGCTTGAAGAGCGAAGAGAGATAGCAACTATCAGGGAGGCTAGGTATATGTAGCAGGTGGAAAATTACTACAATAAAAAGGTGCGACATGTGTAGTTCCAAGTAGGAGAGTTTGTCCTCGGGAAGAATGAAGCCTCCAGGGCAGAAAACACAGGCAAACTCGGACTGGGAGGGACCCTACAAAGTCATAAAAGCTTTTCAAAGCGGGGCCTACAAGCTAAGTACTATGGAAGGAAGGGAGATACCTCGGACTTGGCACGCTAACAACCTCCGTAAGTGTTACATGTAAAGCACCGGACTATGTTTATCACAATTATCATGTATTTCCTTCGGAGGAGCAATTTTTAAAGTATAAAACTTGTTCTAGAGATGATCCTAGCTTAAGCTAATGTATTGTTTCTTCTCTCATGATATGAATGAAGCAAAATTTTCCTCATATTTTCTGTTAAGACTATATGTTTAAAATAATATGCTATAAAATAAAACACACGACGACGTACGGTTCGCTACCTTTGGTCGAAGAGGGTGACGCCTACCAATTGGTCCCCCATGGTGAAACTGGTACCATGATGGTTAGGCTGAGCAACCTTTGCAAATTGACTCCGTAGTAGAAGGATAGGAACAAACCTTCCTATCTTCCTCACAAAAAATTACCCTCCGGTGAATAGCTACACCTAGGAGGAGGAGGAGGAGTAGCATGAACCTACAAGACAAATGCTACGCCTACATCACACGAATGAAAATCAAAATTAAGTGAATAAGTAAAAAATGGAAGGTAACATGCTAGACTCGTTGATAAGGCTAAAACATCATCATAGGCACTTGTGATTATGCTAAGCAATAAAATATGAGTCACGCACAACACATTCTAAACCTTTATTCAATAAGTATGGTACATTGATGGCTAGGTACAAATGACTGGATATAGCACAAAACATGTGTTGGTAACAAACATAAAGGCATAGACACTATCGAAACAAATAATACCCAAGTTAAGCACAAGTCATCATAAAAAGATGTTGTCATCACACATCATGTAACAATCAAGCATACATGCATACAAAGGGCCATCATACATACGATGGAAAATTGACAATAAAGTCATAGTATCATACAAGGAAAAGTAAAATTCTTAAAACCCAAAACAGGGAAGGCAAGCTACATAAATAAAACAAGAACAGTACAAAGCATAAACTACATCAGACAACTGAGGAAAATCCTGGTCTCGGTGATCCCTTCTTTTTCGAGCGATGGGTAACAGTATGACCAAAAGTTTGAGCATGCTGACCAACTGAAGTCTGACTAGAAGGAGCCACTGGATCGGGCCAAATCTGAGCAATCTCTCGAAAAGAAGACTCATCACTCTGGCTCACCTTGCCAAATAAGGGGAAGTCATGACTAGGGAAGGCATCTGAAGCAGCAGCAAACTGCGCCTCAGCATCAGGATTGAAGGGAGTAACCCTACGAGACAAAACCTGAAACTCCTCCTCGGTCCTCCCCATATGCAAACCCTGCTCAACACCTGTACTGACAGCTAAATCCAACACCTGAGCAAATGCCTGGTTAAACTCTGAACTACCAAGAAATTCCCTAACTAATGCCTCAAAACTAGACCGAAAGAATGAAGTGATCTCCCCATTGATTGAAATCAACAATAGTGTCATTCCTTGAAAGGACGTAAGAATTACTCAGAGTTAGCTGATACTGCAAGTCCTTCATCTGGATAGTGTGCTGAGACCTAACAGCAGCAAGCTCATCCTCAAGCTCTCTCTTCTCGACCCTAAGTGCATATCTCTCAGACTTGTATCTATCACACTTCTTCCCTAGATAACTTCCAGATAGCTAGCACTAGCCTTCTCCTCGGCACGCTCAGTAAGCCCGGTCTGATCTCTAAGAGCATTAGTCCTCTCTTTAAGAATCTTCTTCAAATGTGCATACTTATCAGCAAGGCTACCATAGTTCTTCCTAAGAATATCATATCGGTTGGATAACTCGTTCCCATAAGACATCATTTGACACTAAAGCACGCCCATTTGACCAGTAAGCTAAACCGGAGAAATCCTAGACAACCGATGAGCCTCGACCGATGTATGAAAATGATCCTTCACACTCCTAAAAATCTTGGGGTCTTTGAGCAACTCATTCTCCAAAATACCAAAGTCAACTATATGCCTAGCCTCCCACTCCTCCCGCGAGTACATAGGCGGTCACTAGAACCCTCATCAAAAGGGTAATCCACAGAGTAAGGCCCAGCCTGCAAAGGAAAAGTCTCCCTATGAAACTCATCTCCAGCAGTATCCCCATCATGAACCATATCATCATGACGAAAAGTGTCACCCTGATAATCATCCCCATTAATATTAATGCTCTCATGCTCAGTAACATGAGGAGCAGTATCAGCCACACCAGTAGGAAACACCTGAGCAGCCTCCTCAGCAAGAGAGCGAGTATCTATAATAGTACCTGTAAGATCCAGAGGAAACAAGATAAGGTCAAATAAATGCTACATACACAAGCAAAAAAACTAGTAAGAGAAACTTACCATGGGACACATAAGAGCTAGCCTAGTCGTCCTCTCATGATCCTCTGAAACCTCAGAACCCATAGCATCAGGGATCTCCCTATCTGGAAGAACAATTGGAGGATAAATCACGTCTAGTCCAGTCCTTGAGTCAAAAGATCGAAGGGGTATAATATTTAGGTACTCACCATGATAAAGGTCATCTGATCGCTCAATACCATCTCCAAAACAAGTAGTCATGTCACCATAATCAAGATCATCATCACCACCACCAGGTAGCTCAGACTCACCCTTGGCTCTTTGGTCACTAGACCCTGCCCGATATTTCTTTTTGCTCGTCTTTGTTTTCTTAGCTACACCAGTAGAGACATCTGTTGAAGTAGAGGCTTTTCGCTTCGCATCACTCTTGGCCTTGGTAAGCACCTTAGGATCAGGACGAGTAACAGCAATCTGTCCGTCAATAGCTGGAGGAATTCTAGTACCCTTAGGCGCTGGCATCATGGTGTGAGCGTCAACTCGATTTAGGATAGACATATCCTGCCCATGTGGCTCCTCCCCAACTACAGCTCCATCCAAAATAGGCATACGAAGAAAGTGAAAGATACTCATAGCCGCAAAGAAAGGGTGAGTGTTAAAAACAAAAAAAGAGCTAAAAAAACAATGCAACAGGTCAAAAGAAATAAAGGAAGCCCCATGTACCGATGCCGTCACAACATCTAATGATCAGATCACATACGGAGTTGCTCCATACCCTGCTAATGCCAAAGTGAACCAACACCCCTCGAGAATGTCACGGAGCCTAATGATATGAGAACTCAATCGGTTCACATGATCCTGTCTATACCCTATGGGAACCTCATCCGTAATACACGAATCTGGATGCCTCAAAGGCATATGAAATGGAATAGCTCTAAGGTCTATCAAGAATTTTTTTTCTTCCAATCCTTCAAACCGGACTTAGCATCCTCCATACACACAGGTGCATCCCCTCTATGTTTGGCAAAAGAAAACCAATCCCCTTGCTTGGAAAGTGTCAAAAAATAGCCGGAACAAAGTAAATGTCGGCTCTATATCTAGGCTGTGACAAATGACCTCGAAGGTAGTCACCTTGCATAAACCCAAAGAAACTAGCTGGAAAATATGAACCTTATAGTGCTTAATAATATCTAGAAGGAAGGTAGAAAAAGGGATTCTAACACCGGAAGAATAAAAAATCCTATGGTAAATGCCAATCGTGGTATCTCATGTGGGAAGGTTTATCATCCGAAAGTTGGGGTCAGGCACACGGGGTCGCAAACTTGAAGGAATTTTATGCTTAACAACTAAATCCTTAAGCTCACTACTATCTAGCTCGGAGGTATAAACATGCATATCCTGTACATGAAGTTCACTTGGAGCTAGAAAAAATATCCGGACGAGCAATATAACCTCCGGACTAGAAAACCCCACCAATCGAAGACCACCTCCGGTCGAGACCAAAATCTGGACGAGCAAACCAACCTACCTCTGGACTAGCAACTAAGGTACCTCCGTACTAGCACGTTCCGGACGAGCAACAAAACATCTCCGGACTAGCGAGCTCCGGACTAGCAACGAACCACTTCCGGACGAACCACCTTCGGACGAATCACCCCTGAACAAACACCTCCGGACGAGCCTAACTCTAGACGAACAAACCCCTCCGGGCGAGCCTAACTCCGGATGAACAAACACCTCCAAACCAGACTCCGAATGAGCCTAACTCCGGATGAACAAACACCTCCGGACGAGACTTCGGACGATCCTAACTCCGGACGAGACTCAGGACGAGCTTAACTCCGGATGAACAAACCCCTCCGGACGAGCCTACACCCGGACGAAACAACCACCTACGGACGAACCACCTAACTTCAGACTAGATCTGACGAACCACCTAACTTGCCTCCAGACAAACTACTGCCTCTGGAAGAACTGAGATCCGAGCAAAACCCACCTTCACGCTAGAACCAAAAATAGGTCCGAGTGAGCAGTCTGAGGGCTCCGATCAAGACACCTCTGGACTAGATCTGTCGGTAGTGAGGGGTATGGTGGCTAAGGGTTTGATAGATGGAATTTGGTATGGTAAAGTTCAAAGGTAAGTCTTGTATTTATAGATTGTTAAAAAGTTGGATAGGTTAAATTAGGCTTGATGGGCCCGCAAAGATGAACCAGCCAATGTAGGCACTTCATCGGATACAAGAAAAAGACGAAACTCAGTACGGGTATACATGAAAAAAAAGATTAAAAAAATATGTAAAAAGTCATATACTTTCCCTTCTTTCTCTTTTTTCATAAATAATATCTCAAGAACGTCCTAGCCCGACTCCGATTGAGCTGTGAGAACCCGTACTTTCCCAGCATTATTATATTCTTTTTATTCGTGCTTCTTGAATTTTCCAACGTATTACGTTTTCTTGTATTGCTATATATAAATCCTGAGATTTTTAAATTATGCTTTTTAAGTATTTTTCTGATCATCGATAAATACTTTGTATGGAATTATAAAATTTTTATTTTATTTTTCCATATTTTTTTTAAATCAATGTTTTTGATTTAAAATCACCCGCGTGCGTTTTACAACGGGTTTATTCAAAATAAATGTACAATGAGAATTCCTAGTAATCGCGATACCGACGGATGCCCAAAATTTAACGTTTTATTATCGATTGTTTCGATAATTAACATTTTCGATGATGTCGTTTTAATAACGTATTAAGTCGTGTCGAGAAATCGTATATTCATTTTCATGATGCATTGTAACTTTTGAAAAGTATTTTTACGAAACCCGAGCCCCGTAAATATTTTCAATATTTACCAATAACCATTTTCTACCCTTTAAAACTATTAATTTCTTTTAGGTCCTAAAGTTTGCAAATTGGCAAGATTGGTCCCTTCACTTAAACCACCATATAAAATGCATTTACTTCCACCAACTTACACATACAATTTTTTTTAAAAAAAACATCCCCACCCTCTCTTTCTTTGTTTTGCTTTGACATCCCAACCCTAAAACACCCTTTGATCTTAATCATCCACCATGATATAATCAAAACTAATTTAAGACCCAACCCTATAATCCAATGGTGATTATAATGAAATCATATTCAAGAACATGCATCAAAATATGAAGGTTTTATGATTTCATGGTGGATTAATGTTTAAATCATCTTGCATATATTATTTTTGGCAAGAACATCATGTTTTGATCCTAAAAAGGTTGATTTTGATCTTTGATTTTTGTTAAAATTTACATGCATGTGTTTGGGAGTGTGTTTGGTTGTTAGGAATGATAGCATAATGATCCTATGGGTATGGGAATGATTGGTTTTGATTGAAAAATGGATTTGTCATGTTTTCTAAAAGGCTAATTTGGGACAGCAGCTTTAAACAGATTTTTTCGTGGGTTTAAGGTCTGAGAAAGGCTAAGATTATTTGATTTGTTGTAGATTTTTCAGAGACGGTTGTTTTGGTATAAGATAGAGCTTCTAAGTCATTACGAGTCAAAAGTTATGCTAGATTTAGTTTTCGTGTACCGGGAGACGCAAGTCGGCACAATCCGTATTATGGCTGATTTTGGGTCGACTCTCGGGGAATTTAGGCTTAGTTAGATAAATGTATCTACTGGTTTTCAAAGTTTACAAACTGAGTTTGATGAGTCTAGTAGTGGTTTCAAAAGTCGGATTGTCGAGTTTGTACTTTTAAAGCGGTCCAAACGGTTTTACAAAACAAGGGCACAAATCTGTCCTAAATTTGGAGTCGAGTAAAGTGTCGAGCTGATTAGTTTTAAAGTGTGAACTTTGGCTCAAATTTTGGTGAGGTCTTATACAGGTTATAAGTGACCTTGACACCAATTTTTATCTAAATCGGACAAGTCTAGATAGGGTAGATCGGTGTGTACATTCGAGGTGTACTTGCTGATTTTATTTTGGACACATAGTTCAATGTTTGTGTTGCGTGAGTTTGAGTATTCACCATCGGATATGGTGAATTACTCAAGTGCTTAGTCATTATATAATTGACTTAGATACTGGTCCAAGTAAGGGTAAAGGATAGTTTGACTTGCGTTAACTTGGAGTCGTATAACGGGTCATTTTCAAGTGTTCAAGTGTTTTAACGTGTATTGTTGGAATAAATGGTTAGAATGAATTCATTTGGTTCATGTCAATGGTTTTGAAACATGAATACTTTGAAAACATTTGAGTCATATTGTATTTGGTATATATCGATATTGAGTTCGAGTCTTAACGCGCGCCTTATTGTGATAGGTTGCGGTTTTCGTGTTTCCCCGGGCATCCATATCGTCGGTGATCGTCTCACTACATTGTTTCTACTCAGTTGCTGAGTACCGTGATTGACTTACCTCGTGGCTAAGGTGAGTTCATAGCCCCTTTTTACTTGTACATGGTTTCCAAACACGGGGTAAGATTTTACATGATGGAACACAACCATTTAAAACTGTGTGTTATCCTCAACTTGTATGCTATCCAAAAATTGTTTGCTTTCCAGAACTTGAGGATTTCCAACTGATTTTCATTGATATTATTGCTTTTATTCTAGCCTTAAGTTTCCTCTCATTGATCATGAACCGTTAATTAATCCTGCTACCAAGCGCGAATGTTGTGGGTGGATCCATCGGGATTGACTATCCCCGTCCCGATTACCTTGACACACTAATATTTGTTTATTCACTTGAGTATTTAGGCTGAATATTGACTAGAGGAACTTACACTGAGTTAAGCTTCGGTTCATGAACTAAACAGCAATAATAATGTTTCGGAGAATGGTTACTGTACATAACCATTTTCCCCTATTTCTTGTTTACAAATGAATGCTTGTGTTCCACATCCTTATTGCTAAACCTATGAATTTCACTCAACTTTGTGTTGACGATTTTACATGTTTAATCTCAGGTATTATTACTTAGCTTTCCTTGGATGGGAGCCCGCAGGATATTCGCAGCTTGGAGATTTCTGTTATGCTTTTGAAAGATTGGTTTTATATAAACTGTCAGGATTATATTTTATCTTTTGGGCAACTTTATGTTATAAATTGAGACGAAATAAATATAATTTTCCGCTTCTAAAACTCTGGGACTTATGTTTAATAACTCTGACCTTTTATGATGTAATGTACATGTTTTTTTTATTTTGTCAGCTTTGTATGAACTGTAATTCATTGTTTCTTGTACTATGACGTGTTACCCCCTCGTTGCCTAGTTGTTCCATGTCAGATTTTGGGGGTCTCACAGAGTGGTATCAGAGCGATGGATATAGGGAACTGAGTCGTTTTCAAAAACTTAGTCTATAACCGAAAGCTTAAATATTTCATGTTTTAAGTGTCAACCATATAATCTGCCAATGTTGTTCGATATCTGCGCGGGTAACTCTCTAATCCTTATTATTTACTTTTAATTATCGTTGTAGTATTTCATTTCTTGATTTCATGTTGAAATATTACTTTACTTTAATGACGATAATTACTGTATCTTTTCAAAGCCTATGTGCTTCATGAATTATCATTGAATGTTACTGTGATTACATCTGCCTATACTGTATTTCTTGAATTCTTGTTCTTGTGAACTGATCTTATTGCAATGATTTTATATCGTTATAACGTTACATACTTGTATTCATAGTGCGTATGATGCCGACTTTTCATACTCATTTTTCTGAGTACTATTGCTATTTTATTTATGCGTGATACGACTGATCTTGTCTACTCGTTCTTTTTGAATCATCTGTTTTTCTCGACTCGCTGCTGCATGTTGTGCATACTCTCGCGAAACCATTGTTCGGAATTGAATAAGTGTTGTTTTCGATGAAACTTCTGATTTTCATTTTACTACCGTGCGTGTTGCTTTCATTGTTTATTTCCTTTAAAATATCTATTTAGATACGCAAATTTTCTTTCCGATCATTCGTAATTGAATGTCTAGTCTATAGACCATTGTGTAGCTCAATTTGTCTCCGAAAAAGACTAAAGGACATCGTGTGAGTCACACATCTCGAAGAATTCGTTGAATCAGTGCTGAATATTGTGGGTTTTCATAATCTTGATTTACCTTTACGCCATCGTTTTATACGACACTTGTACATGGATTACATCTTATTTCATTGACCATTCTACGTTTCGACTTTGACTTACAACATCCGTTGTACCTTGAGCACATGATCGTCATTTATTATGTGACGATTGTTTGGAATACGATCCTACTTGTATTCTCCCTTTTTCATTAAACCTCCTCGCCTCAGGAGTGTTATTGGTTAATATTTTGTTTCTTCTCGGTATGTCTTGTGATTTTGGAAAATCACGCCGCCAGGAGACCGTCCTGCCTTGCATCTTGCAATCGAAGAAACGGATGTCATGCGCCATTTTGATTTCTGAGTTTATCGTTGGTATTCTTGAACCATTTCTGTATCGTGTTTTCTTTACATGACTAATTATACAGTTTATTCTCTTTCGTCTTTATGGAATCCACTAATTTTTTGTGTACATTAATTTTGAACAATCATGAAATTGGACTAAATTTCAAGCTGTGTCGAAAAAAATAATATATACTTTGTATAGAAACTTTACAGGAAGTTTAACAGTGTTGAGAAAATATTTTTATGACTTAAGATATAAAAATATATATTTTTACATGTTGAGACGTCCGTTTAGGACATAAAATATGACCAGTAGACTTTAAAATCGAGCAAGTTACGCTCATTTGAGATTTTAAAATCTAAGAAGTTATTTTCAGAATAATGCTAAAATATCATTTTGTTGACAGATTTAATGCAAGGGCATTTTCGTTCATTTTTATTCCGTTTCAAGTCTCGGGTAAAACTAGAAAGTTGTCCAAAACATTGTTTTACATCGAAATGCATTAGACTTTGAGTCTTAGAATATCGTTTAGCGAGTTAATTGGTCTAGTCAAACCCAAAAGTCAAAACTGATAGACTTTAAAAATATAGATTGAAGCATTTTAAGTTCGTGTGAGCTCGTAAAATTTTAACTAATGATATTTTACAACCATGAAACATGATTGCGTTTGAACAAGTATAAAATAGTAACTTGAGCTCGGTCATACATAAATCTTGAACTTTTAGGAACCAAGTGATTTGACAAACTGATATTCTACTTTCTTAAAAGTGTATTTTTGTCAAATGAATTACGATGTGGACACCTACGGATTCCTTTATCCTTTCTTTTATATATGACTTATATTGTTTTTCTTTGCTTCTATCGTACCGCTGAATTGGACTGAGGTTGAAGTTCTTGCTTTCGTATCGTTCATTACCATCTTGACACGTGTCTCTTGACGATTTTGGCTAAACCTCTTGAAACCTTATCACCTTGTAACCTTTCATTGACTGTCTTGAACTACTCCTTATTTCTCTCTTGTAACCTACTCGCTACTTTACAAACGATTGTCATGTTACCATATAAACTCAAATTGGTCTTGTTTGCGAATCATTTTACAAAAGGTTTCATTTGGGCTTTCTTAAATAATTGAATGCTATCTTTTAAAATTAATTTATATTAATTTTACAATGTATTTCCACAAATTGTTCTAATACGGTCTTATAAAGAACCCTTGTAACTATATAAATTGTTGATTTAAACAGTTAGCCAGTAACTTATAGGCGAAAAGTTTCATATGTTATTTTGATTCCTGTTTTTACAAATGCTATTATATACATATTTTAAATCATATGATATGTAATACTGGTTTGACGAAGATGAGCATCGCAATGCTTGTCCTAAATTATGCATGGCCTGATCACCTATGCCTAATTTAGAAGGAGCCATGCAAGGCCAAATAGTAGTCGCCCTAAATATTTGACCAACAATCAACTTTGTAACTATGTTCCTTAAAAGTTAGATAAAATGAAAATTTTGAAAACTTTTACATTTTATGCGAGTATCAACAGTTCGCAACTTACACATATGAACCCTTATCTTTTCTTGAACAAAGTACATGCCTCAAGCACCTATTTTCTTACCCAAAAATATTTGTTTTACTTGTTACTTCATATCCTCATGAGTTAATTTTCGTTACCATTTGCCAAAATTCTTACCATTGATACCAGACTTGAAAGTTTCAAACGTTGTTATGCTTCTGCATCGATCGACCTTCTCTATCTCTTTTGGTAGACCTTCGAAACATCTCTGGACGCGAATTGTGTGTATATGACTGGAAGTGACCAATGCTTTTGTGTATTCGTCATTATGTGTGTTAGACTTCATCGTCTTGAAATTCATTCGTGTGAATCATGCGTTGATTTCACCTTTCATTGCTAATGTTGTTCATCTTACTAGAATTACTATCAAGTAACTTCTTAATAATTTTCTTTGATTCGGATTTTGCTGTGTGGCTTTTCTCTTTCGATCGTATGTCGACCATCGAGAAATTAATAAGCCGTTATTGGTGTCACCGACTGCACTCAAGAAATGACGACTTGCTATAATCCCTTGTTTCTTATTATTTTTATCATCGACGCGTCTACTCTATCATATTTGTTAAGTATTGATACGACTTTCGTTTTATTCCCTTGTGTTATTGCTCGCATACAAATTGTTGATTTTTTTATGATTCATATTCGTTGCTGTCTTGTTACCTTTTGAAATCCAGAAAATGTTACGTGTTTATCGTTTGATATCTTAAACACTTTCTTGAATTTCTAAAAAAAAATTATTATTAATTTTTAAGAACGTTTTATACATTTTATCAAATGTTTAAATAACCAAAATAACTGTTTCAAGTTAAGTACCGGATCTATACATCCTCTTTGGTAAACTTATAACTAGTATTTAAAAAGAATATCAAGTTGTACCTTTTAAGTATTTGATTATATCGTACTTTACTGTCAACCTAATGAAATTATTAAATTAAATTATAATTTCTAAACAATGTTTCTAAATAACTTGGAAAATCTGAATTTTTCCTAATGGTAAAGATAAACCTGAGTTTTTAACGATAATTCATGTAGTCGCTCGAAAAGTTCTTAAGTCAATCAGGATAACTATTTGAGCTGAGTTACTTTTACTTTGAAGTCCTGATCAAGAAAAAGGTTTGACAACTGTTTACCCACTCATTTTATATAGAGTTTGATTTTTTAAATCACTACATCTGGTAAAATTTTCTTTTAATCAAGAAAATATTTAAAACTAAGTTTTAAAGTAATACCAAAATACTAGACAACTGATTTTTACAGCCTATACTTTGAATGATCATATGTAATTCATTTTCCCCTTCTAGTTCTTTTGTAACTGGATTATTACGTTTAAAGATTGTCACGTTTTACAAGTTGCACGACTTGCGACCCCTTGTTGATTTACAATCTTGGTTCATTTTATCGCACTTTGCATGTGTAAGCGATTCTTCTGTTTAATCTTGTTAGTTTATCTCACGTATTTCCAACAACTCTGTTTCTTGATGTATCTCCGTATTGAAAGATCGATATTCTAATCTGAGACTGAAAAGTTATACGAAAAGGAGATAAGAAACTGAAGCATAGTGAGTTCCAATTGTTAAGATTCGTCGTGGTACATAAATTACCTGGGAAGCAATGAATTTTGTTATACACTTTTTACCTCCTCTTGTTTGCATCTTCTACTGTTTTCAGGAGAACTCTGGGGACCAGAGTTCCTTTAGGGGGGAAGACTGTGAGAACCCGTACTTTCCCAGCATTATTATATTCTTTTTATTCGTGCTTCTTGAATTTTCCAATGGTGATTATAATGATATCATATTCAAGAACATGCATCAAAATATGAAGATTTTATGATTTCATGGTGGATTGATGTTTAAATCATCTTGCATGTATTATTTTTGGTAAGAACATCATGTTTTGATCCTAAAAAGGTTGATTTTGATCTTTGTTTTTTGTTAAATTTTGCATGCATGTGTTTAGGAGTGTGTTTGGTTGTTAGGAATGATAGTATAATGATCCTAGGGGTATTGGAATGATTGGTTTTGATTGAAAAAAGGATTTGTCATGTTTTCTAAAAGGCTAATCTGGGACAGCAGCTTTAAACAGATTGTTTCGTGGGTTTAAGGTCTGAGAAAGGCTAAGATTATTTGATTTTGTTGTATTGTTTTCCGAGACGGTCGTTTTGGTATAAGATAGAGCTTCTAAGTCATTACGAGTCAAAAGTTATGCTAGATTTAGTTTTCGTGTATCGGGAGACGCAAGTTGGCACAATCCGAAATTGTGGCTGATTTTGGGTCGACTCTCGGGGACTTTAGGCTTAGTTAGATAAATGTATCTACTGGTTTTCAAAGTTTACAAACTGAGTTTGATGAGTCTAGTAGTGGTTTCAAAAGTCGGATTGTCGAGTTTGTACTTTTAAAGCGGTCCAAACGGTTTTACAAAACAAGTGCACAAATCTGTCCTAAATTTGGAGTCGAGTAAAGTGTCGAGCTGATTGGTTTTAAAGTGTGAACATTGGCTCAAATTTTGGTGAGGTCTTATACAGGTTATAAGTGACCTTGACACCAATTTTCATCTAAATGGTACAAGTCTAGATAGGGTAGATCGGTGTGTACATTCGGGGTGTACTTGCTGATTTTATTTTGGACACATAGTTCAATGTTTGTGTTGCGTGAGTTTGAGTATTCACCATCGGATATGGTGACTTACTCAAGTGCTTAGTCATTATATAAGTGACTTAGCTACTGGTCCAAGTAAGGGTAAATGATAGTTTGACTTGCGTTAACTTGGCGTCGTATAACGGGTCATTTTCAAGTGTTCAAGTGTTTTAACGTGTATTGTTGGAATAAATGGTTATAATGAATTCATTTGGTTCGTGTCAATGGTTTTGAAACATGAATACTTTGAAAACATTTGAGTCATATTGTATTTGGTATATATCGATATTGAGTTCGAGTCTTAACACGCGCCTTATTGTGATAGGTTGCGGTTTTCATGTTTCCCCGGGCATCCATATCGTCGGTGATCGTCTCACTACATTGTTTCTACTCAGTTGCTGAGTACCGTGATTGACTTACCTCGTGGCTAAGGTGAGTTCATAGCCCCTTTTTACTTGTACATGGTTTCTAAACACGGGGTGAGATTTTACATGGTGGAACACAACCATTTAAAACTGTGTGCTATCCTCAACTTGTATGCTATCCAGAAAATGTATGCTTTCCAGAACTTGAGGATTTCCAACTGATTTTCATTGATATTATTGCTTTTAGTCTAGCCTTAAGTTTCCTCTCATTGATCATGAACCGTTAATTAATCCTGCTACCAAGCGCGAATGTTGTGGGTGGATCCATCGAGATTGACTATCCCCGTCCCGATTACCTTGACGCACTAATATTTGTTTATTCACTTGAATATTTAGGCTGAATACTGACTAGAGGAACTTACACTGAGTTAAGGTTCGGTTCATGAACTAAACAGTAATAATAATGTTTCGGACAATGGTTACTGTACATAACCATTTTCCCCTATTTCTTGTTTACAAATGAATGCTTGCGTTCCACATCCTTATTGCTAAACCTATGAATTTCACTCAACTTTGTGTTGATGATTTTACATGTTTAATCTCATGTATTATTACTTAGCTTTGCTTGGATGGGAGCCCGCAGGATATTCGCAGCTTGGAGATTCTGTGATGCTTTTGAAAGATTGGTTTTATATAAACTGTCAGGATTATATTCTATCTTTTGGGAAACTTTATGTTATAAATTGAGACGAAATAAATATAATTTTCCGCTTCTAAAACTCGGGGACTTATGTTTAATAACTCTGACCTTTTATGATGTAATGTACATGTTTTTTTTATTTCGTCAGCTTTTTATGAACTGTAATTCATTGTTTCTTGTACTATGACGTGTTACCCCCTCGTTGCCTAGTTGTTCCATGTCAGATTTTGGGGGTCTCACATGAGCGGCCCAAAGAATAAAAGGAACATAATTGTTTTTTGAGTCTAACGCCAACTATTTAACAAATACGTTGACACTAGACTGTGGGAAAATGATGAGGTATAGCCTCACCCGCACGCTTAAAGTGAGGTGATTACAATTAGCTCCTAGTACTCCGTAAGTAAAGCTGCCTCAATTTGGAATAGTTCGCTGGAATAGCTGAGGTGACGAAGGCCACCACCTTAGGTTCAGAGACAATAAAAGACAAAGCTTTCACAAGGAGTAGACGGATACATTAGACGGCTACACCAAACACAGGGCCAGACACAAGGCCAGACACAAGACCAGACACAAGGCCAGACATATACACATAGAGCAAAGTAGGGAGCAACACCTGGAAAGTAGAGCACAGTATCCATCGGAGGAAGGACGATGACGCCTGACATATATAGCACGATGTTGTACGAGTGGTACAGACGCCTGGACCACGACTAGTACTAGAGGAGCATGAGGACAACCTTGACTCCGAAAGACAAGCCTGGGACTCATCAGCTAGCCAGGCGCTGCTCCTACAAGACAACTTTGTCTCCACAATTAGTGTGTCTTGGAGTCACCTCCAAGTAGTATATAAGGACATGATCATTCAAGAACAGGATAAGTTTTACACACATACTTCACTACTTACTCTTTCTCCCAATAACTTTTATTTACTTAAACCATATACTTACTCTCACACCGGAGTTGGTCTCAGACTTAAACCCCGAGGCGAGCTGACGGTGCTCTTTCTTATTTCAGCCTAAGGGACGAAGTGCTAGCCTAGGATACTCCGAAGGAGCAAACTAGGGCTTCACATGAAGGAGTAGCCATAGAATACCCGAAGGATCAGGGCTGAAGAAGCTTCTCCGGAAATTTGCTTCAACAATGGAGATCCAAACAAAAGAAAGGTGATATACATCATTAAAAATAAAACATCTCTTCGACTTTAATGAACCCAATACATCGATGACTTACTGTGCATGGGGGATATGTTTAATGTTTCACAATAGTGAAGAAGACATAACCAAGGTCTTAAATTTTGATGTTAATGAGACTCTACAACTTAGGAACTTCTTTCCAAGTCTCTTTGCTACCCCGTACTTCAAAAGAATATGCTCTTTCGTCTCTATATCATTTCACATACTGGGCATTTAACAGAATGAAGGTCGGTCCCTCTAGAATCTAAGTAAGCTAGTTGGGATTCTTTTGTTCATAATACTCCAAGAATAAATGTAAACTTTAATCGGCACAAGTTTGTTCCATAAGGTTGGTCTTGCGGAATCAAGAGAGTGTTTTATCGATATCGATCCAAAACAGCCCGAATGCCTCTTTATCACGCGGTATCAAGTTTTGGTGGAATAAATGGATCCCAAAAAAGTGAATGCTTGTGTGCGGAGGGATTTCCTTAACATATTACCTACTCTTATCAACCTTGCGTCTCGAGATGTTCCAGTTAGCTCTTATTATCATTGTTTGTCAATTGTACCTTTGTCAAACGAATTTGGGCTAAGGTCAAGAGTTGGTGGGGTTTATATCTCTCGTCTCTTACTTTTTTTTAATTTATTGAGTGTCAAGATCTCTTATGGGTAATTCTTTGGTAGCTAAAGCTTTTCATAGTGTTTTATGGGTTGTTATTTAGTCGATTTGGAAATGGAGAAATAATGTGTTTCGTGCTCCAACGACTTCCAGGGCCTCATTTATTGCTATGGATATGCTACCCTATGATTAAAGAATAGCGTTATTGTGGATATCAAACAAGTGTTCAAAAATGGGGTTTGAGTGATCTTCTTGGGTTGTTCGTTTTAATCTACATTTGGTATCAGGGCTCAAGGGCTCATGCCTAGTGTCTAGCAAGAAAGAAAGGGTCTGTTTGCAACGCATGTAATCAGGAAACGAAAGACGAAAGTAAGCCGCAAGTTTTGATCACAGCGGGTAAACATAAGAACGCATCAACAAGGAATTTTAGAAAGCAAAAAATTAGCAAGAAGGAAAGTGAAAGAATGAAGCAAGTTAGCAAGATAACACACCAAGAAAGGCAACAAGAAAATGCAGTAGAAAGATAGCAAGAAATGTGTTTTTGAAAAGCAAGAAAGTAGCATGGAATCATAACAACAATAACGAGAAAAAAGAGAGAAAAAAACAAGAAAACGAACAAGAGGAAACAAAGTAGCAGCCAAGGTTCATCACCTAGTGATCAAAAGAAAGAAAGCAAGAGCAAGTTATCGCATAGTCTATAGCAAGTAGCAGGCAAGACAACGATGGCAAGTAAAAGGTTTCGTGTTTGTAGCAAGTAGCAAACAAAAAACAGTCGGCAAGCAAGGGCGACAAGAAAGGGTAATAAGTGTGAAAACACTTATCCTTTTACCACTTAATTATAATAATAACCAAGCCAAAACGTGTATTTTATGTCGTAAATGTCGGAATTATGCGTGGTTTGTGTTTTTGTTGTGATTTAGGATCAAAATGTGAAAAGGGAAGAAAACACGGGCTTTTATCGAAGAAAAAGACAAAAGACGAAGTCAAAAGATCAAGAATGCAAAAAGAATGGAAGTCCAATGCCTATTCTGAAGATTTATCGAAGAAAAAGTCTAAAGACGGAAGTTTAATGAAGTCGAAGAACTCAAGTCTAATAAATGAAGAAATTGTAAGACGGGTTCAAATAATCCCGAGACAAAGTCGAAAAAGTCGAAAAATTTATAAAGACGAAAAGACAAGAAAAGGAAGAA
The DNA here is from genome assembly GCA_025667525.1 of Glebionis coronaria. Taxonomy (NCBI): domain Eukaryota; kingdom Viridiplantae; phylum Streptophyta; class Magnoliopsida; order Asterales; family Asteraceae; genus Glebionis; species Glebionis coronaria. Next base: position 522,378,005 of record CM046879.1, read on the forward strand.
AGCATCAAGACATACTAATCCTCCTATAAATACCCTCCTAATGAGTCATTAGGAGGTGTTAGCTAATTTGACACATTAGTCTTTCCAATTTATTTTCCAAGCACTTTCATATTGTCATTTACTTAATTGCACCTTTAATTTCTTGTCTTGCACCTTAAATTTGTAAGTTTCTTTAATTCTTGCTTTTACTTTTATTGTTGAATCTTTAATTTTAATTAAGTTTTATATTAATCTCTCCTTCTACCTTTCTTATTTTTGTTAATCTTTATGCTTATTATCTTATTGTCATGCTTATTTGATTAAATGTTATGTTTTTATGTGTTTGATTGTGTTAGCTTATTGATTTGATAGCTTATTGTGTGTTTGATTTGATTTTAGTTAAGTGTTTTTATTAGTTCATTTTATTAAAAGTTGATTTTTAATTTTTAATTTTATTAATGTTTTTCAAGTTTTTGATTTGTGGTTGAATTAGTTTTTCTTAAAAGTGTTTTAGATTAACTTTTGGTAGATTACTTATTTGATTCTAGCTTATTCGTGGCTTATTTTATGATTTTTAGAGTTACTGTATCTTTGATTTTTCAAGTTTTCGGATTAGGGTTAATTTCTCTGAAATTGTCATTTCTCTGAATTTCCTTTTTCTGAATTTGTCACTTTCTCTGAAAACCAATTATTCCGAAGAAGCCTTTTTTCCGAAATTTTCATTTTTCTGAATTTGTCATTTATCCGAAGATTTATCTTTTTCTGAAAAAGCTATTTTTCCGAAGAAATCAATATTCTGAAAAAACGATTATTCCGAAAAAGTGAAAAGTTCTGAAAATACACTTATTGCGAAGAAGTTAATTTTTCTGAAAATGCAACTTTTACGAAATGGAGTATTCCGAAGAAACAAAATTTCTGAAATGCACTGTATCAATATTCCGAAATAAATTAACTTATCTGAAATGTACTGTAGCTATACACATATTGTGAAAAAAACAAATCCACAAAAGCACTGTAGCTTATTCCGAAATAATAGAGCTGCTTGCTTGTGTTCTTAGAGGTTTTGGCGCCAATTTGAGGTGTATGGTTACTAGCTTCCAGCTAGCTGCCTGCTAGCTTGTTTATTTATTAGTATTGTTCCGTAATTGTTTAGTTTTATCTGAAAGTTGTTCCGTTTTTAATTTTGAAAGTTACGTATTTTTAGTTGAATTTTTCGTCTATTTTTAAAATTAATATTTTTTCGTAAAGTTCAAGTTTTATCTTTTATTTAGTACCCGCTTTAGGTTTTGTCTCGTTTAGCTTTAAAGTACCATTTTAGTTTTATTCTCTCCTTTTTCATTAAGCAAACTTTATTTACGAGTCGATAGTTAATTTCATCTTTTAGTTTTATTTTTATTAATTGTTTTGCTTTAATTTACGTTTTATGATTTGTTTCGCTCCTTTATTATTAGTTATTTGTTTTAATTTCTCGTCATTTACTTTTTAATCATTTATAGCTTTATTTACCTTGCCTTTTACTTTAAAGTTTTGCACATTTATTTTACAACAACGACCAAAGATATTGTTTTCCACCAAAAGACGACTGAGTCACACGTTAATCCCTTTTTCAATTCGAAGAGATCGGACGATAACTTTTTACATACAAAATGTCTTGTATTAAATGGCGCCGCTGCCGGCTGTTTTCGTAAAGATTAACGGTTTTCTGTGAGAGGCGCGTTGAATTTTGGTATCCGTTCACTCGTGAACGTTATTTTTCTTGCTAAAAAATTTTCAAAAATCCATAAAAATTAAAAAGTGTTAAAAATCCATAAAAATTAAAAAATTTCAAAAATCCAAAAAGATTTTGATTTTTATAGTGTATATATATTGTCTATTTCTTTGGTATCTTTTTCTTTTGTTTTTGCAGGTGTATGCGTACTAGATCTTCAACTTATCCAGAGCCCGAGACTCGTGAAGATTTAGGTATGGCTGGTGTGCAAAACCACAATAATTCACCGCACCTCAACAATAATAACAACAACAATGTTCTTCCACCACCCGACCTTAGGACGATTGAGGAGCTTTGTCAACCTACGATGAATGGACGAGGAGGACCGATTGTGCCGATGCAAATCACGGCTCCGGAGTTTTCGTTGAAGCATCACATGATCCAACAAGTTCAAAACACTTATCCATTTCGCGGATTACCGGATGATGATGCCAACAAACACCTCGACAAATTCATTACCGTAACTCAAAGCATGAAGTTGCCCGGTGTTACTATGGATTTTCTTCGCCTTCACCTATTTCCACACACCTTATCTCACCATGCTGAAAAACGGTTTGATCGTCTTCCGAAGAATTCAATTCATACTTGGGATGAGATGACTCAATGCTTTTTGTCGCGCTATTTTCCGCCATCCATGGTCACGAGCCATCGAAATCAAATTAGTGGATTTACTCAAGAAACCGATGAATCACTTTTTGATGCTTGGGAACGCTATAATGTTTTGATCGATCGATGTCCAAACCACAACATGTTCCCCGTTACTTTGATTGATACTTTCTACAATGGTTTAACTTTTCGTGATCGTGATACGATTAATGCAGCCGTCGGTAGCACATTTATGAAAAGAAGACCCGAGGAGTGTAGAGAGCTTATAGAGAACATGACTACTCATTAATAGGTGTGTAAACACCCATCCTTTTACCACTTAATTCTGGCTAAAACAAGACCAAAACACGTATTTAATATCATTTGTTTGGAATTATGCGTGGTTTTTGTGTTTATTGTGTTTTCAGAGCTAACCGGATGAATATTAAAGAAAACATGGGATTGCACGGGTTTTATCAAGGAAAAAGACTCAAGACGAAGTCTATTGTCTAAGAGATGCAAAAGATTTGAAGTCAATGGGCCTATTTGAAGATTTATCGAAGAAAAGGACCAAAGATGGAAGATTTACATATGTCGAAGAAACTCAAGTCTATTAAACGAAGAAATTAAAAGACGAGTTGAATTTAATCGTCGACAAATCCCGGATCAGAATCGAAAACGTCAACTTTTCTGAAAAGACGAGAAGACAAGAAGAAAGGGAGATAGCCCACTCACCAACCAACCACTAGGACTATAAAAGGATTTTTCCTTCACACAATTAGGGAGTTAGATTTTATTTTTTCTTCCCTAGTTTCTTTGGTTCGTAGCATCACCAACACCATTAGGGTGTTTGGTGATTTTTCATTTTTTTCCTTCAATCTTGTAAGTGTTTAATCATTACTCTTGTTACCTTTACATTAATCTTTCAATTCCATCTTTTCATTCATCTTGTTCATCTCCATTTTTATTCAAAGTTCCCAAGTTCTTGTTGATTGATTTTAATCTTTTGAAAGTGATTGATTTTGTGTTTTTATCGTTGGGATTTGTTGGTTATGATATTTGAATGATTATTGGTTAGTTTGGTAAAACCTTTTCGATTATTTGGATTGATTTTGATTAAAATCCATTTTCCCTGTTTTTATACGTCTGCTACTGTTCTAAATTTCCAGATTTATTCCGAATAGTGATCTGCTTATTCTCTTATTCGAAATATTTAATATTCTGAATAGCCTTGCCTTTCATCCCTTACTCGGAATATAGAAATATTCCGAATTGCCATTTCATTTTTTCCTTATTCGGAATGTTTGGACATTCCGAATTGAGCCATTATTCCGCATAAGAAAAACTTTCCGAATTGCCATTTCTGTTTTATCTTATTCGGAATATAATTTATTCCGAGTAGTCCTCTTAAGTTTTCCCTTATTCGGAATATCTCCTTTATTCCGCATAGACTTCAACATTCCGCATAGGCCTTATTTTCCGCATAGACTTATTTTCCGCATAGACTTATTTTCCGCATTAAGCTATTTATTCCGAATTGAGCATTTATTCCGCATAGTACTTGTTTTCCGAATAGGGTAGTTTCTGTTAGGGTAATTTTCCATTTACTGTTTGATTTAAATTGTTAAGTCTAGTTTTACTTTTTAATTATTTTAAGCTTAAATCTTTATTAACTTTATTCTTTTCCCTGTTTTAGTAGATTAGAAAACCAAAACCACTTTTTGTCACCAAAAACAAATCATTCCACTTTAAACCGAGATCAATTCGAGAGGATTTCGAGAATCGAACTTTCATCATAGAAAATCTCTTGTATCAAATGGCGCCGCTGCCGGCTCTTCTCGTTAAGATCAAAAGTTTTTTGTGAGAACTTGGATTTTGGGATCCGTTCCCCGTGAACGTTAATTCTTCACAAAAAATTTCAAAAACACTAAAAAATATAAAATTTTCAAAAATACAAAAAAATTAAAAAACCATAAAAAACCAAAAATATTTTTGTATTGTTTTTGCCTTGTTAGTTCTTTTGCAGGTGTATGCGCACTCGATCCACGTCTTATCAAGAGCCCGAGCCTCTCGATCACTTAGACATGGCCGGTGTACCACCTCCAAACATGAACAATAACAACAACAATGAGCCCCTTCCGGATAATCGCCCGATGATTGAATTGCTGCAAGCTCATGTAGATGGCAACACGGACCCAATTGTCATACCTCCAATTGCCGCCAACAACTTTGAGCTAAAATCAGGCTTTATCCAGATGGTCTCCGCTCAACCATTCTTGGGACGAACCATTGATGATCCACACGACCACATCAAGAGATTCTTGCAACTCACCAACACGGTCAAATTCAATGGTGTTCCACAAGAGGTTATTAGATTACAACTTTTTCCCTTTTCTTTAGAGGGACAAGCCCGGCATTGGCTTGCTAAGGAACCGCCACAGAGTATTCTCTCGTGGACGGATTTGGAAACTAAGTTTATCAATTACTTTTTCCCACCCTCTCGTACTACCGCATTGCGGAATGAAATCATAAATTTTGAACAAAAGTACGATGAGTCGTTCAGTGAATCTTGGGATCGTTTCAAAGATCTTTTAAGAAAATGCCCACAAAATGGTTTTACCAAAGTACATACTTTTTACAATGGTTTAAGCATGAGTGACCAAGATTCACTGAACAGTGCCTCGGGGGGTAATCTATTGGCTAAGACATCCAATGCTGCTTGGGACATCATTGAGAATAAATCTCGTGTGTAAACCAAGAGTGTTCGGACCAATGTCGCTAGTGCTAGCACTAGTGACAACGACAAGCGATTGGACAAAATCACTACGCTTCTTGAATCGCTTGTCACCCACACCGTCAGCAACAACAACAGCAACAACGCTAAAAACGCCCGAGTTAACGCTGTCAGCCAACCTTGTGAGATATGCGGTGGTCCTCACTCTTACACCACTTGTACTGCCACCCAAGACTACCCTGCTGAGAATGTGAATGCAGCATATGGCACCTATCCTCAACCTGCTTATCAAGCTAGACCTCAAGGTGACCGCAATTTGCTTAGCTACCGTTCTAACAATTATCTTTCCCCACCTGGTTTTCCCCCAAACAACCCAAACCAACAACAAAACCTCAATCGCCCTCCTCAACAACAACAACAGCCTCGACAACCATACATACCTCCTCACAAGCAGCAACAACCACCTCAACGTAACAACCAAGTTTACCAACAACCTGCTTATCAACCACCCGCATACAATGCTCCTCCCAACCAACCCACCGCTCTTCACCAAGAAGTGGAAACATATATGAGGACTAACGATGTGATTGTGGGAAATCTTCAGAGAGAGGTGCTCAACCTGAAAGTAGACTTGGTCAAGCAAGGAAACGATTTGAGAGCCGACATGAGAAATACGTTGGATACCCAAACTAATGACTTGAGGAACATGATGGCTAGTTTCTTCCAAGGTAATCAACCCTCTTCTTCGGGTACTCTTCCGAGTAACACCGTTGCGAATCCAAGAGGGGAGATGAAAGCAATCACTACTCGCAGTGGTAAAGGTACCAAGGAACCCGAGCTTCCTATACCTCCACCGGTGATTGTGACTAAGGAGAACGAGTCACCTGCTCCTGCTCCTATTCCTCTTCCTTCTCCTTCCCCAATTTCTCCACCTCCTCCTTCTACCCCTCCTCTACCCAAGGATGTGAGTGATCCTATTCTTCCAAAGCCTTCCTCTTCTTCCAATATACCTTATCCATCTAGGTTGAGGAAAGAGAAGCTCAAAAGCAAGGATGATATTCAGGTTTCGAATTTTCTTAAGATGTTCAAACAACTGAATTTCAATATCTCCTTCGCTGAGGCTCTCGCTCACATGCCTAAATATGCGAAAATGTTTAATGATCTTCTGAGCGACAAGGAAAAGCTCCTCGATATTGCCAAACCCAACTTAATGAGAATTGCTCTACAGTGCTCTTAAGGAAATTGACAACCAAGCTTGGTGATCCGGGTCGTTTCTTAATCCCTTGCAATTTCCCGGGAGTAGAGAATTGCATGGCCCTAGCCGATCTAGGTGCCAGTATTAATCTTATGCCTCTAAGCGTTTGGAAGCAATTATCTCTCCCAGAGCTAGTCCCCACCAAAATGACTTTGGAATTAGCTAACCGTACGGTTGCTTATCCAGTGGGGATAGCCGAAGACGTCATTGTAGGAGTCGACAAATTCACCTTTCCTGCTGATTTCGTTGTCGTCGACTACGAGATGGACCCTCGTGTGCCACTGATTGTTGGTCGTCCATTCTTGAGGACCGGTCGCACTCTCATTGATGTTGAAGCCGGTGAGCTTATCATGAGAGTGGGTGACGATAAAGTAGTCTTCAACATGGGAAAGCTTTCTAAACAGCCTTATTCATACGAGCGTGTTAATTGTATTGACGTTCTTGATGAGGCTTGTGAAGAACTCTTCAAAGATGCTTGTAAAAGTATTCCTACCTCTCTTCCCAATGTTGAGACCGTTTCCTCTATCGACTCATCACTATCTCTATTTGGAGAAAGTGATTTCCTTTGGAAAGATTTGGAAGCCACCATGGGAGATGTGAATTTAGACAAAGACGATTCTACTACCAATTGGGATGAAGATCTCCGCCTCATTGAAAACCTTCTCAAAGAAGACAATCCTTCTCCTCCATCTCCCACGGTCATTGCTATCGATACTCCGACTTCGAATACGCCTCCCATCGAAAATCCTCCGGATTTAGAACTTAAGGAGTTGCCGCCCCATCTCGAGTATGTATTCCTTGAAGAAGAGAAGAAGTCGCCAGTCATCATTGCTAAGGACCTAAAGGAAGAAGAAAAAGCCCGACTTATCACCGTGTTGAAAGATCATAAGAAGGCTATTGCTTGGAAGATTTCTGATATTCGTGGAATTGATCCTCACTTCTGCACACACAAAATTCTCATGGAGGACGACTTTAAGCCCACAATTCAAAGCCAACGAAGGGTGAATCCAAAAATACATGACGTCATCAAAACAGAGGTTATCAAACTTCTTGATGCGGGTATGATTTACCCTATTTCGGATTCACCATGGGTTAGTCCAATCCATTGTGTGCCCAAGAAGGGCGGAATAACCGTTGTTCCCAATGAACACAACGAGTTAATTTCCACTCGTCTCGTTACTGGGTGGAGAGTTTGTATAGACTACCGCAAACTCAATGATGCCACGAGAAAGGATCATTTCCCTCTACCTTTTATGGACCAAATGCTTGAACGTTTAGCGGGTAATGAATATTACTGCTTTCTTGATGGTTTCTCGGGTTATTTTCAAATACACATCGATCCCCAAGATCAAGAGAAGACAACATTCACTTGTCCCTATGGCACTTTTGCTTACAAAAGAATGCCTTTTGGCTTATGCAGTGCCTCCGGGACTTTCCAAAGGTGCATGTTAGCTATCTTCCATGACATGGTTGAACAAACCATGGAAGTCTTCATGGATGATTTCTCGGTCTTCGGGGATTCCTTCTCTTCTTGCCTTGCTAATTTGGAACGTATGCTTAAGCGGTGCGAAGACACTCGCCTTGTTCTAAATTGGGAAAAATGCCATTTTATGGTAAAAGAAGGCATCGTGCTGGGACATAAAATTTCCAAAGCCGGTCTTGAAGTAGACCGTGCTAAAGTCGATGTTATCGCCAAGTTGCCTCCACCTTCAACCGTGAAGGGTGTGAGAAGTTTTCTGGGTCATGCGGGCTTCTATCGTCGATTCATCAAAGATTTTTCTCAAATCGCTCGCCCGATGACCCACCTCTTGGAAAAAGATACTCCTTTTATCTTTTCTAAAGAGTGTCTTGAAGCCTTCAACTCGCTTAAGGATAAGCTAACTAAGGCACCCGTCTTGGTTACCCCTAATTGGGAACTTCCCTTTGAGTTGATGTGCGATGCTAGTGACTTTGCTATTGGAGCGGTTCTGGGACAAAGAGTGAACAAACACTTCCAACCAATCCATTACGCTAGCAAGACAATGACGGGGGCCCAATTGCATTATACGACAACAGAAAAAGAGCTTTTAGCTGTTGTCTATGCTTTTGAAAAATTCCGCCCTATCTTGTCCTTTCTACAACAATCGTGTATACCGATCATTCCGCGCTGAAGTACTTGTTGACAAAGCAAGATTCCAAACCAAGACTTCTTCGCTGGGTTTTGCTGCTCCAGGAATTTAAAATCGAAATTCGCGATAAAAAAGGAGCAGAAAACTTAGCCGCGGACCATCTCAGCAGACTTGAGGATCCTTACCAAGGGGATCATCCGAACAAAGAAATCAATGATTCTTTTCCCTTGGAGACCTTAATGTCTATAAACTCGAAGTCGAATGAAACCCCGTGGTTTGCGGACTTTACAAACTACTTGGCGGGTGGAATTCTTAAGGAAGGGTTGACGTCCCAACAAAAGAAAAAGTTCTTCACCGACATTAAGACTTACTTTTGGGACGACCCTTACCTATTCAAACAATGTGCCGACCTGATTATTCGCCGATGTGTTGATGGACCGGCAGCTTCAGAAATCCTTGATGCTTGCCACAAAGGACCCACCGGCGGTCACTTTGGTCCCAACTACACCGCCAAAAAAGTGTTTGATTCGGGATTTTATTGGCCCTCCATATATCGTGACGCTCACAATATGGTTAAACAATGTGATGTTTGCCAAAAACAAGGCACGATCACACATAAAGACGAGATGCCTCAGAATTTCATTCAAGAGTGTGAAATCTTTGATGTTTGGGGTATCGACTTTATGGGGCCATTCCCTTCTTCTAAAGGAAACAAATATATCCTTGTAGCCGTTGACTACGTTTCAAAGTGGGTTGAAGCCAAAGCTTTACCCACTAATGACGCAAGGGTGGTTTGTAACTTTTTGAAAGCCCTATTCGCTAGATTCGGTGTGCCTCGTGCCATTATTAGTGATCGTGGGACTCATTTTTGCAATGACCAATTTGCTAGAGTCATGGCTAAGTATGGTGTGAATCATCGTCTTTCCACAGCCTACCACCCACAAACTAATGGCCAGGCTGAAATATCCAACCGAGGACTGAAGCGAATTCTTGAAAGAACCGTGGGAGAGCATCGTGCCTCATGGGCTGATAAACTTGAAGATGCTTTGTGGGCTTTCCGTACTGCTTACAAGACCCCGATCGGCTGTACGCCTTATCGTCTTGTGTACGGGAAAGCGTGCCACCTCCCCATTGAGTTGGAGCACAAGGCTTACTGGGCCTTGAAATGGGCTAATTTTGATATAAACAAAGCCGGTGACCTACGCAAGATCCAACTCAATGAGCTCAATGAACTTCGGAATGAGGCTTATGAAAATTCTTTGATCTATAAGGAAATAACTAAGCTCATTCACGACTCCAAGATCAAAAACCGAGAGTTCCATGTTGGAGACAAAGTCTTACTTTCTAACTCTCGGTTGAAAATCTTTTCGGGCAAGCTCAAATCTCGTTGGTCCGGCCCATTCACCATTGCCCAAATTTTTCCATATGGTACTCTCGAGCTCGCTCAACCTGATGGACCGAATTTTAAGGTGAATGGCCAACGAGTGAAGTTGTACTTTGGTGAGGACACCTCTCAGGAGGTGATTCCATCCCTCACCACGTTCCCCATGAACTAATTTTGGGTCGAGTCAGGCTCGTGACTCGGTTATCAAAAACAAGCGCTCCTCGGGAGGCAGCCCGAGTATCTATCCTTTTATGTTTTAACCTCCTAAGTGTAGGGGGACCTCTATAGGGTGTTTGTCTTTGTGTGGTGATGTGATTACAGGGATTAGAGCACTCTTGGAAACTGTGAAGAACCGTGCTCCCGTGTTATCCGAAATCCGGTTCTATCTCTCAACTATCGTGATTCAATTTTCTTCATACTCACATTTGAAATTGATCACTTTAGTCGTCTCTTCCTTAACTCGAGTTAACCAACGTGCACAATGTCATAAGTGTAGGGGAGACTTTTCCCACATGCTTAAACATTGAGGACAATGTTTATCTTAAGTGTAGGGGGGACTTCTATCGAAGTTTTAAGTGGACTTTTCCATGAAAATGCCTTCATTTAACCGGAAAATCATATTTTTCAACATTTTTCAAATTTTTTATTAACTTTGGCCATTTAGTTGTAATTTTTAAATTTTTATCGTTGCTTTCATATGTATATATTCCACAATAAAGTCAAAAATATTAATAAAGTGGTGTAGCTAGTTTAGAAGTCTTTGATCTATTAGGCCCGTTGCGATTATTTTGACTCAACCCGAATAGACTTATCCAAGTTTATTCTAGCTAGTATCCTTAACCATGTAGACCTTAATTGGTTTATTAGGCTAAGTATCCACGAGTCTCATTACTTGAGATTTCAAATTGTGGAGGACGAGAAATGATAGAGTCAATTATAAGTCGGTATTCTTGCACAAGCTCACTTGGTGTAATTATTTGCCTATTCTCCCATCACTTGCTAATAATTATCTGCAATAAGTAAGGTCGTACGATTTGAAAAGTTACTTAGCTTCTAGCCCAAGATCGTTTAAAAGTTGCTCGGTAATGATAAGAGTTCATAGCCAAGGCATAACTTATGAAGCGGGGCGCGAAGATTGGCGAGTCCGAAAAGGCCCTAACAAGGCATGAGGATTCCATTTTATTGCTAAAGATCCAAGGTGATGTGAAAAGCATTATTCCCAAAGTCAATATGAAGGATCAAGACTCACGACGAAAAGCAATCAACTCCCATAAAGATGATGGAGAAGTCTATCCGAAAAGACCCTAACAAGGTATGAGGATAAATAGATCCAAGTCCGAAAAGGAGGCGGATCGTTGTATCTCAAAATCCCAATTAGAGATTGAAGAATAATCATGAAGTCGTGGTCAACAAAGTTGGAGTACCTCTCAAAAGTCTCCAAGTGAAGAAACTCTATGAACGATGAGAAGACCATTATCTCAAGCACGTCTCTCAAGATATGAAGTATGAAGTACATGCCAAATATCGGCCCGAGAGAGGTCTCAAATCGTGAACCGAGTTATGCCAAGATATGAACTTTTTGATATCCCGAGAAGCAGTTTTAAGAGATTTTGTCCTTTAGCTAACTATTGATCAAATCGTCTTACTTTGCTTTTAGCCTAAATAAACTATCGAAATAAGTCCAAAAATGCATCTTCATGATCATTCTAAGACAAAAATAAAATATAAGAGATACACCTAGGAATAAGGGAGTTTAAGCATATAATTAAGCCATGTGTGTAAGTGTTTGATTTGCTAACTTATAATAACAATGATCTCGTTTTCAAGCTTAGTTTGGGGAAAGTGAAACTTGAGGGTGATAAATCTTCGCAGCACCAAAGCCCTAATGTAAGTCCTTGATCTCTTGGCAAGTTATTTCCATATAGCTATTTTCAAGTGAAAATGGTTTTCTATCCTTTTGTTTGCTTTAAAGTTTTAATTCCTCTTAGTACTTTAAGTTTTGTTTAGTAGTATGTTAATAAGGCCAAGGTTGATTGATTATGAGAAAAGTGTAAATTTGCTTTATCACTAAGCATGGCATGAGGGCATGACAATGGTTAAGTGTAGGGGATTTGATAGGTGTGTAAACACCCATCCTTTTACCACTTAATTCTGGCTAAAACAAGACCAAAACACGTATTTAATATCATTTGTTTGGAATTATGCGTGGTTTTTGTGTTTATTGTGTTTTCAGAGCTAACCGGATGAATATTAAAGAAAACATGGGATTGCACGGGTTTTATCAAGGAAAAAGACTCAAGACGAAGTCTGTTGTCCAAGAGATGCAAAAGATTTGAAGTCAATGGGCCTATTTAAAGATTTATCGAAGAAAAGGACCAAAGATGGAAGATTTACATATGTCGAAGAAACTCAAGTCTATTAAACGAAGAAATTAAAAGACGAGTTGAATTTAATCGTCGACAAATCCCGGATCAGAATCAAAAACGTCAACTTTTCTGAAAAGACGAGAAGACAAGAAGAAAGGGAGATAGCCCACTCACCAACCAACCACTAGGACTATAAAAGGATTTTTCCTTCACACAATTAGGGAGTTAGATTTTATTTTTTCTTCCCTAGTTTCTTTGGTTCGTAGCATCACCAACACCATTAGGGTGTTTGGTGATTTTTCATTTTTTTTCCTTCAATCTTGTAAGTGTTTAATCATTACTCTTGTTACCTTTACATTAATCTTTCAATTCCATCTTTTCATTCATCTTGTTCATCTCCATTTTTATTCAAAGTTCCCAAGTTCTTGTTGATTGATTTTAATCTTTTGAAAGTGATTGATTTTGTGTTTTTATCGTTGGGATTTGTTGGTTATGATATTTGAATGATTATTGGTTAGTTTGGTAAAACCTTTTCGATTATTTGGATTGATTTTGATTAAAATCCGTTTTCCCTGTTTTTATACGTCTGCTACTATTCTTCATTTCCAGATTTATTCCGAATAGTGATCTGCTTAGTCTCTTATTCGGAATATTTAATATTCCGAATAGCCTTGCCTTTCATCCCTTACTCGGAATATAGAAATATTCCGAATTGCCATTTCATTTTTTCCTTATTCGGAATGTTTGGACATTCCGAATTGAGCCATTATTCCGTATAAGAAAAACTTTCCGAATTGCCATTTCTATTTTCTCTTATTCGGAATATAATTTATTCCGAGTAGTCCTCTTAAGTTTTCCCTTATTCGGAATATCTCCTTTATTCCGCATAGACTTCAACATTCCGCATAGGCCTTATTTTCCGCATAGACTTATTTTCCGCATTAAGCTATTTATTCCGAATTGAGCATTTATTCCGCATAGTACTTGTTTTCCGAATAGGGTAGTTTCTGTTAGGGTATTTTTCCATTTACTGTTTGATTTAAATTGTTAAGTCTAGTTTTACTTTTTAATTATTTTAAGCTTAAATCTTTATTAACTTTATTCTTTTCCCTGTTTTAGTAGATTAGAAAACCAAAACCACTTTTTGTCACCAAGAACAAATCATTCCACTTTAAACCGAGATCAATTCGAGAGGATTCCGAGAATCGAACTTTCATCATAGAAAATCTCTTGTATCACTCATCACAAAAATTGGGATTCATCCGCATCTTCAAGATCAAACCCGAGAGTCAATGTTTCGTCTACTTCTTCAAACCCTGATATCACCGAATTGACCCGCGCAATGGTCGAAATGAGCAAAAACATGCAACTTTTGGCTACAAATCAACAACAAGTTAAAGCTATAGTGTGAGAACCCGTACTTTCTCAGCATTATTTTATTCTTTTTATTCGTGTTTCTGAATTTTTCAACGTATTTTGTTTTCTTGTATTTTATAAGTAAATCCTGAGATTTTATTAATTTTCAATAAATTTTACTTTTCAAGTATTTTCGGATCATTGATAAATACTTTATCGGGAATTATAAAATTCTTATTTTATTTTTCCATATTTATTTAAATCAAAATTTTGATTTAAAATCACCCGCGTGCGTTTTACAAAGAGTTTATTCAAAATCAATGTATAACGAGAATTCATAGTGATCGCGATACCGACGGATGCCCAAAATTTTACGTTTATTTATCGATTGTTTCGATAATTAATATTTTCGACGATTTCGTTTTAATTACGTATTAAGTCGTGTCGGGAAATCATATAATCATTTTCACGATGCATTGTAACTTTTGAAAAGTATTTTTTTTACGAAACCCGAGCCCCGTAAATATTTTCAAGATTTACCAATAACCATTTTCTACCCTTAAAAACTATTAATTGTTTTTAGGTCCACAAGTTTCAAAATTGGTAAGATTGGTCCCTCCAATTAAACCACCATATAAATAGCCATTTTCTTTCACACAAACACACACATTACACAAGTTAAAAAAAATCACATACTCTCTCCACACCCCTCATCTTTCCGCCACCCCTACACACCAAAAACAACCGAAAATCTTGATTTCTACTATGAATCAATCAAAACTAAAACAAGACTCATGTTCTAAATGTTCTTGTGATTTCATTGATACAAGAATTTCACACATGCATCAAGTTTTTATAAACTTATGATTTCATGGTTGTATGATGTTTTAATCATCATGCATGTGTTGTTTTTTTGGTAAGATGATCTTGTTATGATCATAAAAAGTCTTGTTTTTAATCTATGATTTTTGTTAGATTTTTTATACAAGTGTTTTAAGGAGTGTTTGGTTGATGGGTATGATAGTATGATGATCCTAGAGGTATGGAAATGAATGGTTTTGGTTGAAAAATTAATTTGACTTGTTTTCTAAAAGGCTATTTTGGGACAGCAGATTTAAACAGATTGTTTCGTGGGTTTAAGGTCAATGAAAGGCTAATATTATTTGATATTGTTTTAGAGTTTTCCGAGACGGTCGTTTTGGTATAAGATAGAGCTTCTAAGTCATTACGAGTCAAAAGTTATACTAGTTTTAATTTTCGTGTACCGGGAGACGTAAGTCGGCACAATCCGAAATTGTGGCTGATTTTGGGTCGACTCTCGGGGACTTTAGGCTTGGTTAGATAGTTGATACTACTGATTTTCAAAGTATACAAACTGAGTTTGATGAGTATAGTAGTCATTTCAAAAGACGGATTGTCAAATTAGCACTTTTAAAGTGGTCCAAACGGTTTTACAAAACAAGTATACAAATCTGTCCTAAATTTGGAATCGAGTAAAGTGTCGAGCTGATGGATTTTAAAGTGTGAACTGATTAGTGGATCATTTTGATGTTGTAAAATTAGTCACTTGCTTTAGGAAAAACAAGCACTAATCGTCGGTAAGTATTAAATTCTACGTTTTGTGAAAAACGCAAAATTGAATAGTCGAGTTCGTTCTCGGTGGAGGTATGGTGTTTAGCCAACAATATTATACGTTATTTAATCGAGTGATTATGTTTTTGGAAAGACGAAAAGAAAAGAAAATGGAAACGAGTTACGCTCAAAACGGACGTAAACGCTTAAACGTACGAACGTAAAAACGTGACCCAACGAAAAATTTAACCTAAAAAATAATTAAAAATCACTAAAATGTTCTAAAAATCCTAACTAAGAAAAATACGCAGACCAAAAAATTTGAAAACTATTAAATTATTTTATATTAACTTTTAAAGTTCAATTAAAAACCCAAAATTAAATAAAATTGAAAGAAAATTAAAATGAAATTTTTCTGTTTTGTAAACCTAAAACATATTAGTTAAAATCTAAAAATTATTTATTTAAAAATTTAAATAACTTTTAACTATTTTTAATGACTTTTCTAAAACTAAAAAGGAAAATAATCCTAAATAAAAAAAAATAAAAACTTTGATAATTAATTTTTTTTTTTTTTTTTTTAAAAAAAAAATTTCTATTAGACTAAAAACGACAATCTTTAAAACTAACAATTTTTACCAAAACGACTTTAACTATAATAAATTTTTTTTACGTAACTCTTAAAAACTCAAAGCGTTTTAAAACTAATATTTATTTATATATATATATATATATATATATATATATATATATATTTTTTTTTTCTTTTTCAAAGTCTAATTGATTTTAACTCAAAAGAAAAGGAAAATAAAAATAAAATAAAGTTTGAAACCTAATAGAAATAAAAATGAGAATGCTAAAAAAACTATGTAAACGTAAGACGAAAATAAGCGCAGACGAAAAATTGTATTAATCCAACCTTTGTTTATATGCTGAAATAAACTAAGTGAAAGACTGTATAAAATAAAAATTATAAGAAAAGAAACCAAAAGAATTGTTGAGAGCAGATGGTCTGGGGTCCTTGTATTGCGTCTGCTGCTATTCACAAGGTCGAGGGTTCGAAACCCACAAGCAGACAATTTTTACTTCTTTTTTTTAATTACGAAAAAAAAAAGAGTTTAAAAGAAACTAAACAGGAAATTATAACAAGAACTGTTCATAGAGCAGGTGGTATTCAGTTGGGTGTTGTGTCTGGTGTGGCAGCAAGGTCAGTGGTTCAAACCCCTGCATTGCCAATTTTTTTTTTTTTTTTCAATTCGAATTTTTAGACAGCAAAGTACCACGCATCCCTATGGCAGATCCTAGTAAAACAGAAAGTCCTAAACTAATCAGCAAGTATTAAATAACTACTATATTACAGCAAATCAGATACAAACATTACTAACCTATACAACGAGTCTAACTATAGCAATCCTACTAAAACGAACATTCAACAACAATTGGCAACAACTACAAACTAAAAAATCCTACAGCTATAGCTAATGAGTTGCAGCAGGGAACACAAATGAGCATACCATATGCTATATAAAGTGCTAAAAAAAGATTTCTAGCTTATATTTGAGCCACCAAAAAGCTGCAAACCTCGAATATTTTGAAATACATAATGAAACCTACTACTAAACTTTTCAAATCCTGAATTTTAGCCACTAAAAACTTCAAATAAATTGATAGTACCTGCTGGTGTAAATTACCACAAAAAGTGCATTTATCAAGACCAGGAAGAGGTGCAATATCAACAACAATCACGACCCTCGCATCACTTCTTCCGAATCCAAAACCAAACTGAGAACTCACTGAAAAACCGTCTTCGTCTCGAAATTCAAATCGAACCAAACCATAACCATGTTTTCGAACAGTAACCAAAATCCTTATACTTGCTTTCGAACCGAGCTAAACCAACTCGAATCAACTGTCTAATTCGCTGACCCGAGCAAACAATCGAACACCCTTATTTTTATGTGAACAATCATGAACTCACAATCTTTCTTTTTCTTAATTCAAACTGCATCAAACTTATTTTTTCTTTTTTTCGTCTACCCAGTAGCAACAAACACCATAATATGGAAACCCCCCTTTTTTTTCTTTTTTTTTTTCTGATTCGGTGGTACACAGTAAGAACAAAATACGACAACAATGACCAAAGTAATTACTCTTTTTTTTTTCTTATCTTTCGCTGCTACATAATATCAAAGCAAAAGTACCCTTTTTTCAGATTTAAACACCAACAAACCACAATACCAATTCCTCTCTGTATTTTTTTCGTGACCCAACAGCAATAAGAAACCACACTTCTATCTTCCCTTTTTTTTTTAATTCGTAACACTTGAAGAGCAAAAGAAACAATATATTACTTTCTTTTTTTATCACAGTGACCCAATCTAGTATAATATCTCATTTTTTTTAAAAACAGTAACAAAGGTAAAAAAAAAAGAAAACCAATAAAAATCCAACAATAATTATAAAAACTTGGTAAATGAAACAAGAGAACTTTTCTCAAACTTGAAATCAATTTTAAAGAACAAAAACATAAAATTAAAGGGAACCCAGATTTAAAAACACCAACTTTTCATTCAAATTGAAAAAGGAACAATTTTTTTACAATCTGGAACCCCTGATTTGAGAAAACTTAAAGGACAAACTGAAATTTAAATGACAATAAAATTTAAATTGCAAGAAAAATAAATGGAACACAATTTTCATTCATCTAAAATTCGGATTACAAATTTTTTAAGAGAAAAATTGGAACAAAAAACTGATGAACTAAGTCTACGCTATTTATATAGAATGAGAAGATGATACAAGAACCCTAGCAACTAAACCCTTGCCGTGTGATCTTCCCATCATGCCCTTGGAATCTTCACAGCATATGCGAATCTTTTGAGTTTTGAGTTCTTGTGACTTTAGTTGGTGCCATGTGAAATTGCAGGAGTAAAAATGATCCTGAGCCTTTATTTTGGTGTGGTTAACACGCTTAGCAATCTTAGCCATTGGTTTGCTGCTCTTCTTTGTCTCCTTCTTCACATCAGGTCAAAGATGAGTTGGATAGGGGACCAATTGCTGACGTGGTGAAGTGATTTAGCACATGGGGGTGTTGTGGGTGGGGTAGGATGAGATGGTGATGGGGATTAGGGTTTGGTTAGGATTAATATGATGATAATGGAGGCTGGTGATGGAGAAATACCCTAATCTTCTTGCTTAACAATGACCAGACTTCTTTTTCTATTTTTGTTTATATTCGCTGTATAATCAAGAAAAGGGCCATGTTTGGTATGTTCTTGGGCTGTGAGATTCGGTGGGTTTAAGGCCCAATCACGAAATTTTGGCAGTATGCAAAAATGGGTTTGAGTTGTTTAATATTAGACTATGTTTTTGATAATTAAATAATACGGGCTGACCCGGCCCGATAAACAGGTGCGGGTTAGTCCGTAAAATAAAATTATAAATTTCGGTTCTGTTTTTCGTGCCCATTTTGTTTTCGGGATTTGGGTTGACTTTGACTTCGTGTTTTCTTGATAAGATTCATAAACTTTGTCGAGTCGAACCGAATATAGCCATTTTTGCTTCGTTAAATGCAATCCCGACTTTGGTCTTGTGAACAAATTCAAGGGCCATGCTTGACAAGTTGCCAAAATGAAGGATCAAAAGTGTATATCTTCAATTCTTGAGGGACCAAATGTGACAAAACTTTAAACTTCAAGGGCATTTTTGTAAAATCCATAATCGGGTCCGGTTCTTTGTACGGCTTCGTTTCCCATGTTCGTTTTGCTTGATTTCTTGTGATCTTTTGTCTTTTTCTCGATATCCGTACCTAAAACATACAACAAACAAATACAAGCACATTTCATGGTATTTTATGATATATTTTAGCATTTTAAGTCCAAAAAGAACGATGAGACTATGTATAAAAGCAGTCTCATCACTCCCCCATACTAAACCATTGCCGTGCCCTCACGCAATGCTAGAATTAAGTATCGTAGCACTTCCAAAATTCATTTTATGATGACATTTATTGAAGACATAAACTTTAATAAACTACTACACGCGTTTTAAACATAATGTATTGTTTTCATCACGAGAATGTGACTTTTGGGATCATAGAACAAGAACACGTAAATGCTTCGTTAGAAATAATTTCATCGTCCTCGATTTTCACCCAATTCCATGCTAAGCGTGTAACGAGATCATTGTTATTATAAGTTAGCAACACGATCATATCTCATGAGTGTTAATTACGAACCTAAACTCCCTTATTCCTACTTGGTATCTCTTGTATTTTATTTTGTCTTAATGTTCACGAGGATACATCATTGACTTATGCGTGAATAGAGATTAAGTCTAAAAATAGAGTTTTAACGGTGTAACCAAAATCATTAAATTAATAATTCGCCCTAATAGACAACGATGTCAAAAAAAATTAAGTCAACAAGAAGGATCGATAAACACGGTTTTAGAACGGTTTTGAACATGAGACTTATTACCATGAATTTTATTATCCGCCATCATCGGTGGTTTTATTATCATGGTTTACCTCCATCTTTTATTCAACTTCGCCATGAAGCTTTTATTATGACTTCGGTCTTGCCTTGCCTTTTATTATCCGCCTCATCGGTGGTTTTATTAGCCAAAGACGTATATCCTCACGCTAAAGCGAATTTTGGATCTTTAAAGCTTCGAAGATTAAGGCTTGATTCACTTTCAATTTGGGCATAGATTTTTCGGCCTTGTGAGCTTCAAATTTTTGCTTAATTTAGGTGAGCACTTGAAATCTTATTATTAGGTGAAGCTTTCGATTATTCGGGTGCCAATACTTCAAAACCGTGACGCTGGCGATACCTTAATGTTTTCCCAATTTAATTACATGGAAGCTACCAAAACAAATTAGAAACCCAACAATAGTGACTAAACCGCCAAATCAATATTTATTAACAATTTATTATACAAAAGCGTGGGGAGAATAAGCTAATAATTACTACACATAAGATCGTGACGATTACGAGACTTATAAATAACTCTATCATTTCTCGTCCTCATTTAAGAGACTTAGCCTAAAAAGTTAAGGAATCGAAGCTAAGTGCTCAACACGCACGGTCGAGTCAAAAATTACTCTCATTCTCACCATCGGAAAACCTACATTCGTGTCTTAAACACTTATGAAAAACTAGAAAAATTTTAAAATTTGGCCATTTTTAGCCTTATTTGCAACAAAACATAACAAAAAGATGAACTTTGGAAAGCGTGAAGGTTTGGCAAGGCAAGTATCTATTCACCCCCCCATACTAAAGTTAAACATTGTCCTCAATGTTTTGAGTCTAGGGGTGCAAACACCCCCATACTAGAGACGTAGTCGAATGCCTAATCTAGCATGGAAAGGGTGAAACCATTAAATCAATAGCCGTTTATGAAGTGTGCTATAAACCTAAGGTTAGAACAATCAAGGATATATCATATGGATATCGAGAAATTCTTCAAAGCAAACGATCGAGTGCTCACGTAAAACGAACACGAGAGGCTCCAATCGTGAAGATGATCATCTAAAAACCACATTTCACAAACAACCACGGAACAAAGGTTGGAAGGGCACAAATCCCCTCACATTAGGTTAACTAAAAAGCAATAATATGTACATGGATAAGCATGAGAATCCCCCACGAGGCACCTTGTTTTTGATAACCGAGTCAAAAGCTCGACTCGAATCCCCTTAAATGTGATCATTTAGGGATTATCTTGGTTCGGTCATTTTTGGTGGGGCTTACATGTAATCAAGGCCCAAAAGCAACCGTGAATAAAGGCAAAGCCTTTATACCGGGATCAAAGATCGTATCCTCACATTTTGTTGAAAATAAAACACGCAAAGCCGGAGGATACGTCTTGTAAGGAAGAAAACTCCTTACGACGTAGGTAAACTCATCAAATCCGAGGGGGTGGGTAGGTTCAATTTGAAACGAAGGTGAAATAGAAAGAGAATTGCCAATAATTGGATTTTCAAAATTTCCCCCCGGATCGAAGGCAAAAGCCTCATTAAAATCCTCATTCTCATCGAGAGGCGGTCCATCGGTGAACCCCTCTCTCCCCACCCCTCATTTTTCCGCCACCCCTACACACCAAAAACAACCGAAAATCTTGATTTCTACTATGAATCAATCAAAACTAAAACAAGACTCATGTTCTAAATGTTCTTGTGATTTCATTGATACAAGAATTTCACACATGCATCAAGTTTTTATAAACTTATGATTTCATGGTTGTATGATGTTTTAATCATCATGCATGTGTTGTTTTTTTGGTAAGATGATCTTGTTATGATCATAAAAAGTCTTGTTTTTAATCTATGATTTTTGTTAGATTTTTTATACAAGTGTTTTAAGGAGTGTTTGGTTGATGGGTATGATAGTATGATGATCCTAGAGGTATGGAAATGAATGGTTTTGGTTGAAAAATTAATTTGACTTGTTTTCTAAAAGGCTATTTTGGGACAGCAGATTTAAACAGATTGTTTCGTGGGTTTAAGGTCAATGAAAGGCTAATATTATTTGATATTGTTTTAGAGTTTTCCGAGACGGTCGTTTTGGTATAAGATAGAGCTTCTAAGTCATTACGAGTCAAAAGTTATACTAGTTTTAATTTTCGTGTACCGGGAGACGTAAGTCGGCACAATCCGAAATTGTGGCTGATTTTGGGTCGACTCTCGGGGACTTTAGGCTTGGTTAGATAGTTGATACTACTGATTTTCAAAGTATACAAACTGAGTTTGATGAGTATAGTAGTCATTTCAAAAGACGGATTGTCAAATTAGCACTTTTAAAGTGGTCCAAACGGTTTTACAAAACAAGTATACAAATCTGTCCTAAATTTGGAATCGAGTAAAGTGTCGAGCTGATGGATTTTAAAGTGTGAACTGATTAGTGGATCATTTTGATGTTGTAAAATTAGTCACTTGCTTTAGGAAAAACAAGCACTAATCGTCGGTAAGTATTAAATTCTACGTTTTGTGAAAAACGCAAAATTGAATAGTCGAGTTCGTTCTCGGTGGAGGTATGGTGTTTAGCCAACAATATTATACGTTATTTAATCGAGTGATTATGTTTTTGAAAAGACGATAAGAAAAGAAAATGGAAACGAGTTACGCTCAAAACGGACGTAAACGCTTAAACGTACGAACGTAAAAACGTGACCCAACGAAAAATTTAACCTAAAAAATAATTAAAAATCACTAAAATGTTCTAAAAATCCTAACTAAGAAAAATACGCAGACCAAAAAATTTGAAAACTATTAAATTATTTTATATTAACTTTTAAAGTTCAATTAAAAACCCAAAATTAAATAAAATTGAAAGAAAATGAAAATGAAATTTTTCTGTTTTGTAAACCTAAAACATATTAGTTAAAATCTAAAAATTATTTATTTAAAAATTTAAATAACTTTTAACTATTTTTAATGACTTTTCTAAAACTAAAAAGGAAAATAATCCTAAATAAAAAAAAAATAAAAACTTTGATAATTAATTTTTTTTTTTTTTTTTTTTTAAAAAAAAATTTCTATTAGACTAAAAACGACAATCTTTAAAACTAACAATTTTTACCAAAACGACTTTAACTATAATAAATTTTTTTTACGTAACTCTTAAAAACTCAAAGCGTTTTAAAACTAATATTTATTTATATATATATATATATATATATATATATATTTTTTTTTTTTCTTTTTCAAAGTCTAATTGATTTTAACTCAAAAGAAAAGGAAAATAAAAATAAAATAAAGTTTGAAACCTAATAGAAATAAAAATGAGAATGCTAAAAAAACTATGTAAACGTAAGACGAAAATAAGCGCAGACGAAAAATTGTATTAATCCAACCTTTGTTTATATGCTGAAATAAACTAAGTGAAAGACTGTATAAAATAAAAATTATAAGAAAAGAAACCAAAAGAATTGTTGAGAGCAGATGGTCTGGGGTCCTTGTATTGCGTCTGCTGCTATTCACAAGGTCGAGGGTTCGAAACCCACAAGCAGACAATTTTTACTTCTTTTTTTTAATTACGAAAAAAAAAAGAGTTTAAAAGAAACTAAACAGGAAATTATAACAAGAACTGTTCATAGAGCAGGTGGTATTCAGTTGGGTGTTGTGTCTGGTGTGGCAGCAAGGTCAGTGGTTCAAACCCCTGCATTGCCAAATTTATTTTTTTTTTTCAATTCGAATTTTTAGACAGCAAAGTACCACGCATCCCTATGGCAGATCCTAGTAAAACAGAAAGTCCTAAACTAATCAGCAAGTATTAAATAACTACTATATTACAGCAAATCAGATACAAACATTACTAACCTATACAACGAGTCTAACTATAGCAATCCTACTAAAACGAACATTCAACAACAATTGGCAACAACTACAAACTAACAAATCCTACAGCTATAGCTAATGAGTTGCAGCAGGGAACACAAATGAGCATACCATATGCTATATAAAGTGCTAAAAAAAGATTTCTAGCTTATATTTGAGCCACCAAAAAGCTGCAAACCTCGAATATTTTGAAATACATAATGAAACCTACTACTAAACTTTTCAAATCCTGAATTTTAGCCACTAAAAACTTCAAATAAATTGATAGTACCTGCTGGTGTAAATTACCACAAAAAGTGCATTTATCAAGACCAGGAAGAGATGCAATATCAACAACAATCACGACCCTCGCATCACTTCTTCCGAATCCAAAACCAAACTGAGAACTCACTGAAAAACCGTCTTCGTCTCGAAATTCAAATCGAACCAAACCATAACCATGTTTTCGAACAGTAACCAAAATCCTTATACTTGCTTTCGAACCGAGCTAAACCAACTCGAATCAACTGTCTAATTCGCTGACCCGAGCAAACAATCGAACACCCTTATTTTTATGTGAACAATCATGAACTCACAATCTTTCTTTTTCTTAATTCAAACTGCATCAAACTTATTTTTTCTTTTTTTCGTCTACCCAGTAGCAACAAACACCATAATATGGAAACCCCCCTTTTTTTTCTTTTTTTTTTTCTGATTCGGTGGTACACAGTAAGAACAAAATACGACAACAATGACCAAAGTAATTACTCTTTTTTTTTTCTTATCTTTCGCTGCTACATAATATCAAAGCAAAAGTACCCTTTTTTCAGATTTAAACACCAACAAACCACAATACCAATTCCTCTCTGTATTTTTTTCGTGACCCAACAGCAATAAGAAACCACACTTCTATCTTCCCTTTTTTTTTAATTCGTAACACTTGAAGAGCAAAAGAAACAATATATTACTTTCTTTTTTTATCACAGTGACCCAATCTAGTATAATATCTCATTTTTTTTAAAAACAGTAACAAAGGTAAAAAAAAAAGAAAACCAATAAAAATCCAACAATAATTATAAAAACTTGGTAAATGAAACAAGAGAACTTTTCTCAAACTTGAAATCAATTTTAAAGAACAAAAACATAAAATTAAAGGGAACCCAGATTTAAAAACACCAACTTTTCATTCAAATTGAAAAAGGAACAATTTTTTTACAATCTGGAACCCCTGATTTGAGAAAACTTAAAGGACAAACTGAAATTTAAATGACAATAAAATTTAAATTGCAAGAAAAATAAATGGAACACAATTTTCATTCATCTAAAATTCGGATTACAAATTTTTTAAGAGAAAAATTGGAACAAAAAACTGATGAACTAAGTCTACGCTATTTATATAGAATGAGAAGATGATACAAGAACCCTAGCAACTAAACCCTTGCCGTGTGATCTTCCCATCATGCCCTTGGAATCTTCACAGCATATGCGAATCTTTTGAGTTTTGAGTTCTTGTGACTTTAGTTGGTGCCATGTGAAATTGCAGGAGTAAAAATGATCCTGAGCCTTTATTTTGGTGTGGTTAACACGCTTAGCAATCTTAGCCATTGGTTTGCTGCTCTTCTTTGTCTCCTTCTTCACATCAGGTCAAAGATGAGTTGGATAGGGGACTAATTGCTGACGTGGTGAAGTAATTTAGCACATGGGGGTGTTGTGGGTGGGGTAGGATGAGATGGTGATGGGGATTAGGGTTTGGTTAGGATTAATATGATGATAATGGAGGCTGGTGATGGAGAAATACCCTAATCTTCTTGCTTAACAATGACCAGACTTCTTTTTCTATTTTTGTTTATATTCGCTGTATAATCAAGAAAAGGGCCATGTTTGGTATGTTCTTGGGCTGTGAGATTCGGTGGGTTTAAGGCCCAATCACGAAATTTTGGCAGTATGCAAAAATGGGTTTGAGTTGTTTAATATTAGACTATGTTTTTGATAATTAAATAATACGGGCTGACCCGGCCCGATAAACAGGTGCGGGTTAGTCCGTAAAATAAAATTATAAATTTCGGTTCTGTTTTTCGTGCCCATTTTGTTTTCGGGATTTGGGTTGACTTTGACTTCGTGTTTTCTTGATAAAATTCATAAACTTTGTCGAGTCGAACCGAATATAGCCATTTTTGCTTCGTTAAATGCAATCCCGACTTTGGTCTTGTGAACAAATTCAAGGGCCATGCTTGACAAGTTGCCAAAATGAAGGATCAAAAGTGTATATCTTCAATTCTTGAGGGACCAAATGTGACAAAACTTTAAACTTCAAGGGCATTTTTGTAAAATCCATAATCGGGTCCGGTTCTTTGTACGGCTTCGTTTCCCATGTTCGTTTTGCTTGATTTCTTGTGATCTTTTGTCTTTTTCTCGATATCCGTACCTAAAACATACAACAAACAAATACAAGCACATTTCATGGTATTTTATGATATATTTTAGCATTTTAAGTCCAAAAAGAACGATGAGACTATGTATAAAAGCAGTCTCATCACTCCCCCATACTAAACCATTGCCGTGCCCTCACGCAATGCTAGAATTAAGTATCGTAGCACTTCCAAAATTCATTTTATGATGACATTTATTGAAGACATAAACTTTAATAAACTACTACACGCGTTTTAAACATAATGTATTGTTTTCATCACGAGAATGTGACTTTTGGGATCATAGAACAAGAACACGTAAATGCTTCGTTAGAAATAATTTCATCGTCCTCGATTTTCACCCAATTCCATGCTAAGCGTGTAACGAGATCATTGTTATTATAAGTTAGCAAAACGATCATATCTCATGAGTGTTAATTACGAACCTAAACTCCCTTATTCCTACTTGGTATCTCTTGTATTTTATTTTGTCTTAATGTTCACGAGGATACATCATTGACTTATGCGTGAATAGAGATTAAGTCTAAAAATAGAGTTTTAACGGTGTAACCAAAATCATTAAATTAATAATTCGCCCTAATAGACAACGATGTCAAAAAAAATTAAGTCAACAAGAAGGATCGATAAACACGGTTTTAGAACGGTTTTGAACATGAGACTTATTACCATGAATTTTATTATCCGCCATCATCGGTGGTTTTATTATCATGGTTTACCTCCATCTTTTATTCAACTTCGCCATGAAGCTTTTATTATGACTTCGGTCTTGCCTTGCCTTTTATTATCCGCCTCATCGGTGGTTTTATTAGCCAAAGACGTATATCCTCACGCTAAAGCGAATTTTGGATCTTTAAAGCTTCGAAGATTAAGGCTTGATTCACTTTCAATTTGGGCATAGATTTTTCGGCCTTGTGAGCTTCAAATTTTTGCTTAATTTAGGTGAGCACTTGAAATCTTATTATTAGGTGAAGCTTTCGATTATTCGGGTGCCAATACTTCAAAACCGTGACGCTGGCGATACCTTAATGTTTTCCCAATTTAATTACATGGAAGCTACCAAAACAAATTAGAAACCCAACAATAGTGACTAAACCGCCAAATCAATATTTATTAACAATTTATTATACAAAAGCGTGGGGAGAATAAGCTAATAATTACTACACATAAGATCGTGACGATTACGAGACTTATAAATAACTCTATCATTTCTCGTCCTCATTTAAGAGACTTAGCCTAAAAAGTTAAGGAATCGAAGCTAAGTGCTCAACACGCACGGTCGAGTCAAAAATTACTCTCATTCTCACCATCGGAAAACCTACATTCGTGTCTTAAACACTTATGAAAAACTAGAAAAATTTTAAAATTTGGCCATTTTTAGCCTTATTTGCAACAAAACATAACAAAAAGATGAACTTTGGAAAGCGTGAAGGTTTGGCAAGGCAAGTATCTATTCACCCCCCCATACTAAAGTTAAACATTGTCCTCAATGTTTTGAGTCTAGGGGTGCAAACACCCCCATACTAGAGACGTAGTCGAATGCCTAATCTAGCATGGAAAGGGTGAAACCATTAAATCAATAGCCGTTTATGAAGTGTGCTATAAACCTAAGGTTAGAACAATCAAGGATATATCATATGGATATCGAGAAATTCTTCAAAGCAAACGATCGAGTGCTCACGTAAAACGAACACGAGAGGCTCCAATCGTGAAGATGATCATCTAAAAACCACATTTCACAAACAACCACGGAACAAAGGTTGGAAGGGCACAAATCCCCTCACATTAGGTTAACTAAAAAGCAATAATATGTACATGGATAAGCATGAGAATCCCCCACGAGGCACCTTGTTTTTGATAACCGAGTCAAAAGCTCGACTCGAATCCCCTTAAATGTGATCATTTAGGGATTATCTTGGTTCGGTCATTTTTGGTGGGGCTTACATGTAATCAAGGCCCAAAAGCAACCGTGAATAAAGGCAAAGCCTTTATACCGGGATCAAAGATCGTATCCTCACATTTTGTTGAAAATAAAACACGCAAAGCCGGAGGATACGTCTTGTAAGGAAGAAAACTCCTTACGACGTAGGTAAACTCATCAAATCCGAGGGGGTGGGTAGGTTCAATTTGAAACGAAGGTGAAATAGAAAGAGAATTGCCAATAATTGGATTTTCAAAATTTCCCCCCGGATCGAAGGCAAAAGCCTCATTAAAATCCTCATTCTCATCGAGAGGCGGTCCATCGGTGAACCCCTCGAGAATGGAAACGTCATGAGTAGAAAGAGTAGTCTCAACCGTATGAGACGTCGGGAGGGTGACTAGCAAATCCGGCTCATCGAGTTTAGGATCCTTAGAATCCTCACTCTCGATGTCCTCGAACGTCTCATCAAAGAGAGGATTTACGTCACCAAAAATGAACGCGTCATCAAATTCGAATAAAGGGTTCGAGAAGATTTTAAAATCGGTATTTTGAACGTCCTCGTCGATTAGTGACTCGTCATCACTAGCGGAAAAATCATCGTCACTGAAAAGCGGGTTCGAAAAAGTCGTTGATTCTCTCCCCGAAGTGTCAGTGGGAGAGACATCTTCACAAGAAATCGATTCACACTCACTATTGTGATTTGCCTCGTTAGAATCTTCGTGGAAAAATTCATCGAGAGCAAAATCACTTACCTCATCTTCGGAGAAAACCGTAGGCTCACTTTGGATTGGAATAGGGATCTCGACACTAGGATTAGTGCTAAGATTCGTCTCCCCCATACTTAGAGAGGCATCGGTTTCCGAAGTGGGTATAGGAGTAAAAGGCTCTTCATTTGAAGATTTTGCCTTAGTAGTTTCGACATCGGCGTCGAAAAACGTATCAATGTGAGCAAGGCCATCGGCGAACTTCTCACATGATAAATCCATAATCTCACACGGTGTGGGATTAGGAGTAAAAGGCTCTTCATTTGACGTTGTAGCCTTGATGGTTTCAAATTGGTCCTTCGGAGGGATCGAATGCGGGTTCTCAAAAGACGTAGAAAAAGTATTAACGCGTCCCTCCGGAATTAAATTTTGATACTCTTCAAAAATCGAGGGGTCAATGATTCTCCTTAAAACCTTATCAATTTCTTCTTTTTCAAAATCACTTAACGGACTATCTTCGTCAAAATCTTGTGTATTTTGATTTCGAAAATCTTTGATAATTTTAACTTCATTAGAAAAATTAGGTTCTAAAGGTTTAACATTCATCGTTCCAATACGTGCTACGAGTTTTTCTTGTTGTTTATTTTCAAAAACATTTTCAAAAACCTCGTTCGTTGACACCCTCGTTTTTTCATCTTCGATGCTCTTTTCAACCTCTTCAACAATTGGGTTATTATTTCTTTCCATAATTAGTTGAAAGAGTGTATCAAGTCGTTCATTGAAACGATTAGAACTTTCGTCGATGCGACTACAACTCTCGTCGATGCGGCTAGAACCGAGATCATCATCGAAAACATGTCGTGGAGATGATTGGTTAAAATTGGAATCGTAACATGGATCGGGCTCATGGGAATTTTGAGGATCGAGATCGTATGGTGGGGCCTCAAAATTATCAAAAACGGAATTATCGTATGAATTGGGCTCATCATAATCCATTGGTTGGCAAGAAAAAGTATCGTGAGGCCCCCCACAATTGTCGCAACACGGATTTTGAGAAAAATCCGGTTTGTCGTATGGATAACCACCCCCATTGTCGTAATTGTAACCCATGTCGTGTGATTCGTCAAAACCGGAAAATTGATTGTCGAAATACGTATTTTGGTTCATCGGTTGACAATCGTACCCATAGTGAGGTTCATCTCCACAATACTCACATGACGGTGAGTATTGCGAAGATTGGTCAACAAAATTCGGATTCGGCTCGTGATTGTGACCATTTGGGTATTGAATTGGACACTTATAGTGCCAATGGGAAGGGCTTCCACAATATAGGCAATGAAAGTGACGTTCTTCATTAGAATTATACAAACAATTGGTCGGATTACATGAGGGACAAGATCTAAAATGTACATAGTCGATATGATCTCCGCACCTTTCGCATACACACCATGGACAAGTCACGGAACCATACTTTCGTCTCCCACAACCTAGGCAATGAAAATCCATGAAGAATTAAAATTTAGAGGGATTGAGAAAAAGAATTATGAAAATAGAGGGAAAAATCGAAGAATCTTTTTGTGTTTTTGGTTTTTTTTAATTTTTTTGGAATTTTGGTGTATTACGTAGAGATTAATCTACAAAAATTATCCACTAATCAAAGGTCTCGATTAATGAATCCAAGAAGACTGAAGGTAATTACGTGAAGTAAAAACCCTCGTCGACTTTGAAACGTTGGCGGAACGCCAAAACGTTTTGAGGTTCAATAATTAAAACTCACAAAAATAGATTAATAATACTTGATTTGGCAAACCCCTAATTAATCGTCACTTTCAAAATACGCACAAGCGAGCGGAGAAAACGAGGCGGCGCGAAGCACTTAAGAGCCTTTTTTCCTTAGGTCGTGAAATACAACCGCCTTATACCCACCTTATAGTTTGTATTTATCGAGATTAAACCAATTAAGAGTATTTATCTATTTTGCCTTTGACTTCGTTTGAATTCGATACAACAATAGCGAGATTAAACCAATTAAGAGTATTTATCTAGTTTGTATTTATCGAGATTAAACCAATTAAGTACCCTTTTTTCAGATTTAAACACCAACAAACCACAATACCAATTCCTCTCTGTATTTTTTTTCGTGACCCAACAGCAATAAGAAACCACACTTCTATCTTCCCTTTTTTTTAATTCGTAACACTTGAAGAGCAAAAGAAACAATATATTACTTTCTTTTTTGTATCACAGTGACCCAATCTAGTATAATATCTCATTTTTTTTTAAAACAGTAACAAAGGTAAAAAAAAAAAAGAAAACCAATAAAAATCCAACAATAATTATAAAAACTTGGTAAATGAAACAAGAGAACTTTTCTCAAACTTGAAATCAATTTTAAAGAACAAAAACATAAAATTAAAGGGAACCCAGATTTAAAAACACCGACTTTTCATTCAAATTGAAAAAGGAACAATTTTTTTACAATCTGGAACCCCTGATTTGAGAAAACTTAAAGGACAAACTGAAACTTAAATGACAATAAAATTTAAATTGCAAGAAAAATAAATGGAACACAATTTTCATTCATCTAAAATTCGGATTACAAATTTTTTAAGAGAAAAATTGGAACAAAAAACTGATGAACTAAGTCTACGCTATTTATATAGAATGAGAAGATGATACAAGAACCCTAGCAACTAAACCCTTGTCGTGTGATCTTCCCATCATGCCCTTGGAATCTTCACAGCATATGCGAATCTTTTGAGTTTTGAGTTCTTGTGACTTCAGTTGGTGCCATGTGAAATTGCAGGAGTATAAATGATCCTGAGCCTTTATTTTGGTGTGGTTAACACGCTTAGCAATCTTAGCCATTGGTTTGCTGCTCTTCTTTGTCTCCTTCTTCACATCAGGTCAAAGATGAGTTGGATAGGGGACCAATTGCTGACGTGGTGAAGTGATTTAGCACATGGGGGTGTTGTGGGTGGGGTAGGATGAGATGGTGATGGGGATTAGGGTTTGGTTAGGATTAATATGATGATAATGGAGGCTGGTGATGGAGAAATACCCTAATCTTCTTGCTTAACAATGACCAGACTTCTTTTTCTATTTTTGTTTATATTCGCTGTATAATCAAGAAAAGGGCCATGTTTGGTATGTTCTTGGGCTGTGAGATTCGGTGGGTTTAAGGCCCAATCACGAAATTTTGGCAGTATGCAAAACTGGGTTTGAGTTGTTTAATATTAGACTATGTTTTTGATAATTAAATAATACGGGCTGACCCGGCCCGATAAACAGGTGCGAGTTAGTCCGTAAAATAAAATTATAAATTTCGGTTCTGTTTTTCGTGCCCATTTTGTTTTCGGGATTTGGGTTGACTTTGACTTCGTGTTTTCTTGATAAAATTCATAAACTTTGTCGAGTCGAACCGAATATAGCCATTTTTGCTTCGTTAAATGCAATCCCGACTTTGGTCTTGTGAACAAATTCAAGGGCCATTCTTGACAAGTTGCCAAAATGAAGGATCAAAAGTGTATATCTTCAATTCTTGAGGGACCAAATGTGACAAAACTTTAAACTTCAAGGGCATTTTTGTAAAATCCATAATCGGGTCCGGTTCTTTGTACGGCTTCGTTTCCCATGTTCGTTTTGCTTGATTTCTTGTGATCTTTTGTCTTTTTCTCGATATTCGTACCTAAAACATACAACAAACAAATACAAGCACATTTCATGGTATTTTATGATATATTTTAGCATTTTAAGTCCAAAAAGAACGATGAGACTATGTATAAAAGCAGTCTCATCATGAACTTTGGCTCAAATTTTGGTGAGGTCTTATACAGGTTATAAGTGACCTTGACACCAATTTTCATCTAAAACGGACAAGTCTAGATAGGGTAGATCGGTGTGTACATTTGGGGTGTACTTGCTGATTTTTATTTTGGACACTTAGACCAATGTTTGTGTTGCGTGAGTTTGAGTATTCACCATCGGACATGGTGACTTACTCAAGTGCTTAGTCATTATATAAATGACTTAGCTACTGGTCCGAATAAGGGTAAATAATAGTTTGACTTGCGTTAACTTGGCGTCGTATAACGGGTCAATTTCAAGTGTACAAGAGCGTTAACGAGTAACGTTGGATAAAAGGATTCATTTGGTTCGTGTCAATGGTTTAGAAACATGAATACTTTGAAAACAGTTGAGTCATATTATATTTGGTACATATCGATATTCGAGTTCGAGTCTTACCGCGCGCCTTATTTTGATAGGTTGCGGTTTTCGTGTTTCCCCGGGCATCCATATCGTCGGTGATTGTCTACCACTACCGTTTCTACTCAGTTGCTGAGTACCGTGATTGACTTACCTCGTGGCTAAGGCGAGTTCATAGCCCCTTTTTACTTGTACATGATTTCTAAACACGGGGTGAGATTTTACATGGTGGAACACAACCAAATTAAAAAAAAACTGTATTGCTATCCAGAAATCGTATGTTATTCTGAACGTGTATGCTTTACAGATGATTTCAATGGTATTATTGCTTTTAGACGTTAGCCTTGAGTTTCCTCTCCTATCATGAACCGTTAATTGTCCCGTATGCTTTGCGCTAAGCGCGAATGTTGTGGGTGGATCCATCAGGATTGACAATCCCCGTCCCGATTACTTTGACGCACTAATATTCGTTTATACTTGAGTATTTAGGCTGAATACTCCCTAGAGGAACTTACATTTGAGTTAAGCTTCGGTTCATGAGACTAAACAACAATAATATGCATCGTGACTATGGACGTACATAGTTATCCCCCCCCCCCCCCCCATTACGTGTTTTACAAACTCTATTGTGATCCACACGTTTACTGCTAAACCTATGAATATCACTCAACTTTATGTTGACGATTTTACATGTTTAATCTTAGGTATTATTACTTAGCTTTGCTTGGATGGGAGCCCGCAAGAGATTATCGTAGCTTGGAGATTTCTGTGATGCTTTAAAAAGACTGTTTTTAGTAAAAACTGTCAATAGTTTACTCTATCTTTTGGGCAACTTTATGTTATAAATTGAGACGAAATAATAAAATTTTCCGCTTCTAAAACACTGGGACCTATGTTTAAAAACTCTGACCTTTTATGATGTAATGTACATGTTTTTATTTCGTCAGCTTTGTATGAACTGTAATTCATTGTTTCTTGTACTATGACGTGTTACCCCCTCGTTGCCTAGTTGTTTCATGTCAGATTTTGGGGGTCTCACAGATTGGTATCAGAGCCAGGTTATAGGGAACTGGGTCGTTTTTCAAAACTTAGTCTATAACCGAAAGTTCAAATATTTCATGTTTTAAGTGTCAAACACAGAATCTGCCAATGTTGTTCGATATCTGCGCGGGTAACTCTCTAATCCTTATTATTTACGTTTAATTATCGTTATAGTATTTCATCTCTTGATTACATGTTGAAATAGTACGTTACCCTGATGACGATAATTACTATGTCTTTTCAAAGCCTATGTGCTTCATGGATTATCATTTGATATTACTGTGATTACATCTGCTCTTACTGTATTTCTGGAATTCTTGTTCTTATGAACTGATCCTGTTACAATGATTTTATATTGTTATGACGTTACCTACTTGTAATTCACCAGTAAACTGATCATGTTAAAATATATATTTCTACTAATTGAGACGTCCGTTTAGGACAAAATATTTGATTAGTAAACTTTAAAATCAAGTAAGTTACGCTCATTTGAGATTGTAAAATCTAAGAAGTTATTTTCTGAATAATGCTAAAATATCATTTTGTTGACAGATTTAATGCAAGGGCATTTTCGTCCATTTTTATTCCGTTTC
The DNA here is from genome assembly GCA_025667525.1 of Glebionis coronaria. Taxonomy (NCBI): domain Eukaryota; kingdom Viridiplantae; phylum Streptophyta; class Magnoliopsida; order Asterales; family Asteraceae; genus Glebionis; species Glebionis coronaria. The sequence continues at coordinate 522,412,320 of CM046879.1, forward strand.
AAGTCTCGGGTAAAACTAGAAAGTTGTTCAAAACAATGTTTTACATCGAAATGCATTAGACTTTGAGTCTTAAAATATCGTTTATTGAGTTAATTGGTCTAGTCAAACCCAAAAGTCAAAACTGATAGACTTTAAAAATATGATTTCAAGCGTTTTTGAGTTCGTTGAGCTCATAAAACTTTAACTAATGATATTTTGCAAACTAAAAACAAGGATTGCGTTGGAACAAGTATAAAATAGTAACTTTGAGTTCGGTCATACATGTACATAGATCTTGAACTTTTGAAATTCGGTAACTTCCTAATATAGAAACTTTTCGGTGTGATTGTACTACTTGTTAACTGATACCCTACTTTCTTAAAGGTATATTATTGTCAAATTAATCACGATGTGCACACATACAGATTCCTTTATCCTTTCTTTTTATTTATGACTTATTTGTCATTCTATTTTCTTTCTTTGCTTCTATCGTACCACTGATTCGGGCCGAGGTTTGAAGTTCTTGCTTTCGTATCGTTCGTTACCATCTTGACACGTGTCTCTTGACGATTTCGGCTAAACCTCTTGGAACCTTATCACCTTGTAACCATTTCTTTACTGTCTTGAACTACTCCTTATTTCCCTTTTGTAACCCACTCGCTACTTTATAAACTATTGTCATGTTACCATACAACTCAAACTGGTCTTGTTTGCGAATTATTTTACAAAAGGTTTCATTTGGGCTTTCTTAAATAATTGAATGATATCTTATAAAATTAATTTATATTAATTTTACAATGTATTTTCGCAAATTGCTCTCATACGGTATTATAAAGAACCCTCGTAACTATATAAAATGGTTGATTTAAATATCTAGCCAGTAACTTATTGGCGAATAGTTTCATAAACTATTTTGATTTCTGTTCTTACAAATGCTATTATATACATATTATAAATCATATGATATGTAATACTGGTTTGACGAAGCTGAGCATCGCATTGGTAGTCCTAAATTATGCATGGCCTGATCACCTATGCCTAATTTAGAAGGAGCCATGCAGGGCCAAATAGTAGTCGCCATAAATATTTGACCAACAATCAACTTTTTAATATGTTCCTTAAAAAGTTAGATAAATAAAGTTTTGAAAACTTTTACATCTTATGCGAGTAACAATAGTTCGCGACCTACACATATGAACCCTTAACTTTTCTTGAACGAAGTACATGCCTCAAGCACATATTTCCTTACTCAACGATTATTGATTTACGTGTTACCTCATCATCCTCATGATACGATTTTCGTTACTATTTCCCTAAATTCTTACCATTGATACCAGACTTGAAAGTTTCAATATTATTATGCCTCTTCATCGATCGATCTTCTTTATCTATCTTGGTAGACCTATGAAACGTCTCTGGACGCGATTAATGATTTACGATTGGACGTAAAGGATAATTCCGTGTAAATGTCATGATATGTGTTAAGACACTATCGCCTTGAAAATCCATTCGTGTGAACCACGTTTTGATTTCGCCTCTTATTGCTAATATTGTTCATCTTACTGAAATTTCTATCAAGTAACTTCTTAATAATTTTCTGTAATTCGAAAATTTTATTGTGTGGCTTTTCTCTTTCGATTGTGTATCGACCAATGAGAACTTAATAAGTCGTTATTGGTGACGCCGACCGCACTCGTGAATTAATCTTGCTAAAATCCTTGTTTCTTATTGTCCTTATCATTGATGCATCTATTCTATTATGTTCGTTAAGAATTGATACGATTTTCGTTTTATTCCCTTGTGTTATCGCTCACACACAGATTGTTGACCTTTATATGATTCATATTCGTTTTTGTCTTGTCACCTTTTGAAAACCAGATATGTCAGGTGTTTATCATTTGATACCTTAATCGCCTTCTTGGATTTCTAAAAATTATTATTAATTTTTAAGAACGTTTTATACATTTTATCAAATGTTTAAATTACCAAAATAACTGTATCAAGTTAAGTATCGGATATATATATACTCTTTTAGAAATTTACCTAGTGTTTCAAAGGATATCAAACTGTATCTTTTAAAGTATTTGATTATATCGTACTTTACTGTCAACCTAATGAAATTATTAAATTAAATTATAATTTCTAAACAATGTTTCTGAATAACTTGGAAAATCTGATTTTTACTAATGGTAACGATAAACCTGAGTTTTTAACGATAATTTCATGTAGTCATCCGAAAAACTCTTAAGCTGATCAAAATAACTACTTGAACTGAGTTACTTTTACCTTGAAGTCCTGATCAAGAAAAAGATTTGACAACTGTTTACCCACTCATTTAATATAGAGTTTGATCTTTAAATCACTATACCTTGTAAAATTTTCTTTTAATAAAGAAAATATTCAAAACTAAGTTTTAAAGTAATACAAAAATCCTAAACAACTGATTTTGACAGCCTATATTTTGAATGATCATATGTAATTCATTTTTCCCTTCTATTTCTTTTGTAACTGGATTATCACGTTTTAAGATTTCCATGTTTTACAGTTGCGCGAATTGCGACTCCTTGTTGTTTAACAATCTTGATTCATTTTATCGCACTTTGCCTGTTAAGCGATTCTTGTGTTCATTCTTGTTAGTTTATCGCACGTATTTCCAACAGATCTATCTCTCGATGTATCTCCGTATTGAAAGATCGTTATCCTAATCCAATACTGAAAAGTTATACGAAAAGGAGTTAAGAAAACTGAAGCATAGTGAATTTTAACCGTTAAGATTCGTCGTGGTACAGAAATTACCTGGGAAGCAATAAATTTTGTTCTACACTTTGTACCTCCTCTTGTTTGCATCTTCTACTGTTTTCAGGAGAACTCTGGGGACCAGAGTTCCTTTAGGGGGGAAGATTGTGAGAACCCGTACTTTCTCAGCATTATTTTATTCTTTTTATTCGTGTTTCTGAATTTTTCAACGTATTTCGTTTTCTTGTATTTTATAAGTAAATCCTGAGATTTTATTAATTTTCAATAAATTTTACTTTTCAAGTGTTGATGCAAAAGTTGGGTGATCCTTGCTAGACCCGAATTAGACTTAATTCGGGTTGGCTGGGCTCCGGCTCCTGCACCAAGTGAACTGTTTGGTTGGGATCCTGCACACTAAACAACACGCGTTAGGCTTACCGTGGGAATGTTTCCCACGATTAGACTCCGACGTGAGATTAAGTAATCGGTTAGGGTTTATATGAGTTGAGAGTATATAACGTAATACCTTTGTGGAACCCTTGGGGTTCCTTTTATAGGCAGTGAAGCCCTAATGGGCTGTCACTGATGCTTCGGCCCCAAGGAAAGGATAAGCACCAGAATTAGATTGATTGTTATCTTCTAATTATGGTGAGTGAATATCCTCTCCTTTGGGATGAATCATATTCAGAGATAGAATATGATTCTGTCTAACCCTGTACCGGCCATGCCGGGCTGTGGGCCGCACACGTGTGTGCGGTTACTGTTCATCCAAGCCCATAAGCTTAAATGACATTATTCCCACCCATCTGTGATGGGCCGGATACGGGTAGTACCCGTGGGCCGGGTTCCTGACCCGGCTGGGGACTATACGTCATCATCAAGTATTTTCGGATCATTGATAAATACTTTATCGGGAATTATAAAATTCTTATTTTATTTTTCTATATTTATTTAAATCAAAATTTTGATTTAAAATCACCCGCGTCGGTTTTACAACGAGTTTATTCAAAATCAATGTATAACGAGAATTCATAGTGATCGCAATACCGACGGATGCCCAAAATTTTATGTTTATTTATCGATTGTTTCGATAATTAATATTTTTGACGATTTCGTTTTAATTACGTATTAAGTCGTGTCGGGAAATCATATAATCATTTTTACGATGCATTGTAACTTTTGAAAAGTATTTTTTTTACGAAACCTAAGCCCCGTAAATATTTTCAAGATTTACCAATAACCATTTTCTACCTTTAAAAACTATTAATTGTTTTAAGGTCCACAAGTTTCAAAATTGGCAAGATTGGTCCCTCGACTTAAACCACCATATAAATAGCCATTTTCTTTCACACAAACACACACATTACACAAGTTAAAAAAAATCACATACTCTCTCCCCACCCCTCATTTTTCCGCCACCCCTACACACCAAAATCAACCAAAAATCTTGATTTCTACTATGAATCAATCAAAACTAAAACAAGACCCATGTTCTAAATGTTCTTGTGATTCCATTGATACAAGAATTTCACACATGCATCAAGTTTTTATAAACATATGATTTCATGGTTGTATGATGTTTTAATCATCATGCATGTGTTGTTTTTTTGGTAAGTTGATCTTGTTTTGATCATAAAAAGTCTTGTTTTTAATCTTTGATTTTTGTTAGATTTTTGATACAAGTGTTTTTAGGAGTGTTTGGTTGATGGGTATGGTAGTATGATGATCCTAGAGGTATGGGAATGAATGGTTTTGGTTGAAAAATTAATTTGACTTGTTTTCTAAAAGGCTATTTTGGGACAGCAGCTTTAAACAGATTGTTTCGTGGGTTTAAGATCTGTAAAAGGCTAATGTTATTTGAGATTGTTGTAGAGTTTTCCGAGACGGTCGTTTTGGCATAAGATAGAGCTTCTAAGTCATAACGAGTCAAAAGTTATGCTAGTTTTAATTTTCGTGTACCGGGAGACGCAAGTCGGCACAATCCGAAATTGTGGCTGATTTTGGGTCGACTCTTGGGGACTTTAGGCTTGGTTAGATAGTTGATACTACTGATTTTCAAAGTTTACAAACTGAGTTTGATGAGTCTAGTAGTCATTTCAAAAGACGGATTGTCAAATTAGCACTTTTAAAGTGGTCCAAACGGTTTTACAAAATAGTATACAAATTTGTCATAAATTTTGAGTCGAGTAAAGTGTCGAGCTGATGGGTTTTAAAGTGTGAACTTTGGCTCAAATTTTGGTGAGGTCTTATACAGGTTATAAGTGACCTTGACACCAATTTTCATCTAAAACGGACAAGTCTAGATAGGGTAGATCGGTGTGTACATTTGGGGTGTACTTGCTGATTTTTATTTTGGACACTTAGTCCAATGTTTGTGTTGCGTGAGTTTGAGTATTCACCATCGGACATGGTGACTTACTCAAGTGCTTAGTCATTATATAAATGACTTAGCTACTGGTCCGAATAAGGGTAAATAATAGTTTGACTTGCATTAACTTGGCGTCGTATAACGGGTCAATTTCAAGTGTACAAGAGCGTCAACGAGTAACGTTGGATAAAAGGATTCATTTGGTTCGTGTCAATGATTTAGAAACATGAATACTTTGAAAACAGTTGAGTCATATTATATTTGGTACATATCGATATTTGAGTTCGAGTCTTAACGCGCGCCCTATTTTGATAGGTTGCGGTTTTCGTGTTTCCCCGCGCATCCATATCGTCGGTGATTATCGTAGCTTGGAGATTTCTGTGATGCTTTAAAAAGACTGTTTTTAGTAAAAACTGTCAAGAGTTTACTCTATCTTTTGGGCAACTTTATGTTATAAATTGAGACGAAATAATAATATTTTCCGCTTCTAAAACACTAGGACCTATGTTTAAAAACTCTGAACTTTTATGATGTAATGTACATGTTTTTATTTCGTCAGCTTTGTATGAACTGTAATTCATTGTTTCTTGTACTATGACGTGTTACCCCCTCGTTGCCTAGTTGTTCCATGTCAGATTTTGGGGGTCTCACATGTAGCAATTTCTTGTGAGACTTGCGGCGGTCCTCATTCATACACTGATTGTCCTTCTACTCATGACAATCCGGAAAACGTGTATGCGGCTTATGGTAATTATTCAACGGAAAACCATCAAGCTCGACCTTAAGGTGATCGTAACTTGCTAAGTTACCGTTCTAACAACTTTCTTTCACCCGATTTTTCCTCAAAACCACAACCCCAACAACTACAATAGAAGCAACCCAAATCCACCTCGAGCTTCTAATCCTTATCACCCACCCGCTCAACAAGCACCACCCATTAATCATGATGTTAAAGCTTTCATGAGGACCCAAGGAGAGCAAATTAAGAATCTGCAAAGCCAAATTATCAACTTGAAAGGGGATATCACTAAGCAAGGTAATGATATTAGATCCGAGCTTCGACATGATATACAAACCTCCTTCAGCACTCCAACAAATGATTTGAACAATATGTTGGCTAGTTTCTTACCAACTACTCAACCCTCTACTTCGGGCTCTCTACCTTCAAACACCGTCACCAACCCAAGAGCGAATGTGAGTGCTATTACTACACGCAGTGGAGCAACCTTAGTAGGACCATCTATCCCTCCCCCAGTTACTCCATCTACACCTCCTCCACCACCATTTATCCCTCCTACTCCCACGCCTAGTATTAGTTCTCCATTACCGTCTCCACCTCTTACTGAAGTACCCAAGAAGAACCCTTCACCAACCCCACCTTCCACCTATAAACCTTCAACATCTCAACCTTTACCTGCTACACCTACACCTTCCACCTATAAACCCAATATTCCTTATCCATCTCGCTTAGACAAGGCCAAACTGCAAACCAAGGATGACATTCAAGTGTCAAACTATTTGAAGAAAGTTTCGAAAATGACCATCACTTTTAGCCTTGTTGAAGCTCTAGCACAAATGCCTAAATTTGTTAAGATGTTTAAGGAATTGCTTAGCAAGAAGGAGAAGATGGCCGAGTTTGTTAATACTCGATTGAATGAAAATTGTTTTGTCGTCCTTCTTAAAGAACTTCCAGAGAAACTTAGAGATCCCGGTCGTTTTGTGCTACCATGTACTTTTCACCAAACCGAAGAATTTACTGCCTTAGCCGATCTCGGGGCAAGTATAAATCTGATGCCTTTAAGTGTTTGGAAAAAGTTATCATTACCTGACCTTACACCAACAAAGATGACTCCTGAGCTTGCAAATCACACTCTCGCTTACCCAGTTGGTATTGCCGACGATGTGTTCATTAAAGTTGGCACCTTCACTTTTCCTGTCGACTTTGTTGTTGTTGATTATGAAATGGACCCTCGTATTCCTTTAATACTTGGTCGGCCATTCTTGAGAACCGGAAAAACCTTAGTCGATGTTGCCGAAGGTGAGTTAATCTTAAGGGTCGGGAATGATGCACAAGTGTTCAAAATGGGGAAGATCACAACAAAATCAAATGGAAGAGAATCAACGAATATGATTAATGTGCTTGATGATTTTGTCATCTACAACAATCCTCTATTCGATTCTTGCTATGATAATCCACTGTTCCAAGATAATGTGGATGATTCTCTCTCCAATTTAGATCCTCCACCAATTCATGAGTCTCCATCGATCTTTGATGCTTATGATGACGATTCTAGTTCCAATGGAGATGATTATGATGATTTTACTTCTGAGTATCCAGACATGCCCACTTATGATGATTTTGATGAGGTTGATACTCTCTCGAGTGATTCTTCACATGATGAAGATCCTCCGCCAACAACACTTGATCCTACTTTGGATGACTACTCATTTGAGGAAGACTTTGATAATTTTCTCAACACTTACTTCCCAAATGAGAGTGATGCTCCTCCTTTGGACTTTAATGATTATGGTCTTTATCCTCCTTTGGCTATGAAGAAACCCATTGCAAAGGAGAAAAAGCCAGCCGACACCGATATCCGCAGCACTTATGTCTTGACACCTCTATATCTACCTTCTGAGGATGAGATTGCGAGATTTATGATCAGATCTTCTTCAAAATCTGCTGAGCCTGAGTGTTATTTCCCCTAAAGGAAAAGGTGTTCGATCCCGGTATTGGAATTTTTAAGCCATCTCAGTATCCATCTGATGAAATAAAAGGAAAGATTTTTGGACACAATGGAGATATGCTTGCACCTCAGCACACTTGCTACCATCGTGCTCCATCTTTGCTTACGGGAACCTTGCCTACTCTTCTTTGGCTTGCCTTGTTCGCCTTAAGCTTGTTCTATTTGATGGATGAAAACCATGTATTTGATCCCGGTGGATATGTTTCAAGCTTCTTCCTATACTAATCATGGTCGAGTCAGGCTCACTACTCGGTGAACAAAAACAAGCGCTTCTCGGGAGGCAACCCGCAGTATCTATCCTTTTCCTTTTGTTTTTATAATAAGTGTAGGGGGAGACCCTGGTATGTGTTTGTTGTTTTCTTTCTTATCATGTGCAGGGATTCGAGTTTTCAAAGATCCATTCTTGATGACTTTTGACGAACCGTGATCCCGTGTACCCGTCTTCCCGGTTCTATCCTAAACTCTTTTGATTCATTATTTTATCAATTATGATTGAAATAGGAATCACTTTAGTTGTCGTCTCCTTAGTAAGATTTAAACAATGTGCACAATGTCCTAAGTGTAGGGGAGTTTACTCCCACATGCTTAAACATTAAGGACAATGTTTATCTTAAGTGTAGGGGGGACTTCTATCAAAGTTAAGTGGCTTTTCCTTGTTTTTGTCCTCATTTTAACCGGAAAATTGATTTTTCGACATTTTTCAAAATTTTTGATCTATTTTGGCCTAGTTGTATTTACCTTTGTATAGTTATTTTCTTTCTTTGCTAGAATAAATTTTAATAAAGTGGTTTTAAATTTTCAAACGTTGTGAATCTTTTGACTCAACCCGAGTTTACTTATCTAAGTTTACTCTAGCTAGCATCCTTAACGTGTTTAAGTCAAGTTTTGCTAGGCTTTTATATAGGTAACTTTAAATCGCGAAAGTCTTAACTCTTACGGGTTAAGAACAAGAACTTTTCGCAAGTTCCTATAATTGATCCTAGAAATTCGTTTATCAAGGGAACTTTAAAATGCGAATTCTAAACTTGAAAAAGTCTAAGAAGTTGCAAGATCCTATAGATGACTTGAAAACCCAAAACTTTGATTTAATAGGCTAAGCATCCACGAGTCTCATTCCTTGAGATTTTAAATTTTGGAGAACGAGAGATGATAGAGTCAATTATAAGTTTGGTATTCTTTCATGAAATTATGTGAGTTGATTATAAGCTTTTTCTCCCATCGCTTGTTAATAAATTTATTTGCAATAAGTAAGGTTGTACGATTTAAAAAGTTACTTAGCTTCTAGCACAAGATCGTTTAAAAGTTGCTCGGTATTAATTAGAGTTCATAGCCAAGGCATAACTTATTGAAGCGGGATGCGAAGATTGGCGAGTCCGAAAAGGCCCAAACAAGGCATGAGGGCTACATTTTGTTGCTAAAGATCCAAAGTGATGTGAAGAATCATTTATCAAAAATCAATATGAAGGATCGAGACACACGACGAAAAGCAAATACTCCCCGAAAGATCATGGAGAAGTCTATCCAAAAAGGCCCTAACAAGGTATGAGGATAAATAGATCCAAGTCCTAAAAGGAGGCGGATCGTTGTATATCAAAATCCCAAATAAATATTGGAGAAAAATGAAGAAGTCGTGGTCCAAATATGAAGAATCTCTCAAAACTTCAAGTGAATAAATTCTTATTATGAAGAGAAGACCATTATTCCATGAACGTCTCTCAAGATTTGAAGTATGAAGTCGCTGCCAAATATCGGTCCGAGAAAGGTCTCAAATTATGAAGCGAGTTATGCCAAGATATGAACTTTATGAGGTCCCGAGAAGCAGTTTTAAAAGATTTTGTCCTTTAGCTAACTATTGATTAAATCGTCCTACTTTATTTTCAACCTAAATAACTATTGAAATAAGTCAACAATGCATCCTCGTGATCATTCAAGATAATAATAAAATATAAGAGATACACCTAGGAATAAGGGAGTCTAAGTAAATAATTGGCCCACATGAGTTTGTGATAGTTTGCTAACTTATAATAACAATGATCTCGTTTTTAAGCTTGGTATGGAGAACGTGAAACTTGAGGATGATAATCATTCATGACATTCCAAAACCCTAAGGTAAGTTTTTGATCTTTTTACTTGTTTTCTTCTTTTAAATATTTTGTCTCTTTAATAAAGGCCAATGTGGATTGATTGTGATGGAAAATGTAATCTTGCTTTGTAATTAATACATTGCAATGGTCAAGTGTAGGGGATTTAATAAGTGTGAAAACACTTATCCTTTTACCACGTAATTATAATAATAACCAATCCAAAATGTGTATTTTATGTCGTAAATGTCGGAATTATGCGTGGTTTGTGTTTTTGTTGTGATTTAGGATAAAAATGTGAAAAAGGAAGAAAACACGGGCTTTTATCGAAGAAAAAGACAAAAGACGAAGTCAAAAGATCAAGAATGCAAAAAGAACGGAAGTCCAAGGCCTATTCTGAAGATTTATCGAAGAAAAAGTCTAAAGACGGAAGTTTAATGAAGTCGAAGAACTCAAGTCTAATAAATGAAGAAATTATAAGACGAGTTCAAATAATTTCGAGACAAAGTCGAAAAAGTCGAAGAATTTATAAAGACTAAAAGACAAGAAAAGGAAGAAAGCATCAAGACATGCTAATCCTCCTATAAATACCCTCCTAATGAGTCATTAGGAGGTGTTAGCTAATTTGACACATTAGTCTTTCCAATTTATTTTCCAAGCACTTTCATATTGTCATTTACTTAATTGCACCTTTAATTTCTTGTCTTGCACCTTAAATTTGTAAGTTTCTTTAATTCTTGCTTTTACTTTTATTGTTGAATCTTTAATTTTAATTAAGTTTTATATTAATCTCTCCTTCTACTTTTCTTATTTTTGTTAATCTTTATGCTTATTATCTTATTGTCATATTTATCTGATTAATTTTTATGTTTTTATGTGTTTGATTGTGTTAGCTTATTGATTTGATAGCTTATTGTGTGTTTGATTTGATTTTAGATAAGTGTTTTTATTAGTTTATTTTATTAAAAGTTGATTTTTAATTTTTAATTTTTAATTTTATTAGTGTTTTTCAAGTTTTTGATTTGTGGTTGAATTAATTTTTCTTAAAAGTGTTTTAGATTAAGTTTTGGTAGATTACTTATTTGATTCTAGCTTATTCGTGGCTTATTTTATGATTTCTAGAGTTACTGTATCTTTGATTTTTCAAGTTTTCGGATTAGGGTTAATTTTTCTGAAATTGTCATTTCTCTGAATTTCCTTTTTCTGAATTTGTCACTTTCTCTGAAAACCAATTATTCCGAAGAAGCCTTTTTTCCGAAATTTTCATTTTTCTGAATTTGTCATTTATCCGAAGATTTATCTTTTTCTGAAAAAGCTATTTTTCCGAAGAAATCAATATTCCGAAAGAACGATTATTCCGAAAAAGTGAAAAGTTCTGAAAATACACTTATTGTGAAGAAGTTAATTTTTCTGAAAATGCAACTTTTACGAAATGGAAGTATTCCGAAGAAACAAAATTTCTGAAATGCATTGTATCAATATTCCGAAATAAATTAACTTATCTGAAATGTTCTGTAGCTACACACATATTGCGAAAAAAAACAAATCCTAGAAAAACACTGTAGCTTATTCCGAAATAATAGAGCTGCTTGCTTGTGTTCTTAGAGGTTTTGGCGCCAAATTTGAGGTGTATGGTTGCTAGCTGCCTGCTAGCTTGTTTATTTATTAGTATTGTTCCGTAATTGTTTAGTTTTATCTGAAAGTTGTTTCGTTTTTAATTTTGAAAGTTACGTATTTTTAGTTGAATTTTTCATATATTTTTAAAATTAATATTTTTTCGTAAAGTTCAAGTTTTATCTTTTATTTAGTACCCGCTTTAGGTTTTGCCTCGTTTAGCTTTAAAGTACAATTTTAGTTTTATTCTCTCCTTTTTCATTAAGCAAACTTTATTTACGAGTCGATGGTTAATTTCGTCTTTTAGTTTATTTTTATTAATTATTTTGCTTTAATTTATGTTTTATTATTTGTTTCGCTCCTTTATTATTAGTTATTTGTTTTAATTTCTCGTCATTTACTTTTTAATCATTTATAGCTTTATTTACCTTGCCTTTTACTTTAAAGTTTTGCACATTTATTTTACAACAACGACCAAAGATATTGTTTTCCACCAAAAGACGACTAAGTCACACGTTAATCCCTTTTTCAATTCGAAGAGATCGGACGATAACTTTTTACATACAAAATCTCTTGTATTAAAGGGTCGGCAAGCAAGGGGTCGACAAGCAAGAGTCGGCAAGCAAGAAACAAGAGCGAGATCAAGACCAGTATTTTAACAAGGATTCAATACTATTCTCGAAGTTGAAAGTTTAGCAAGAAATTTTAGCTAGAACTTTGAGCAAGTAGATCCCGTAACAAGAGGTATACTTAAGGGTGGAGTAAGACTGAAAGATCGTGTCTCATACCAAGCATGCAATGGTGATCACAAGAAATCAAGTTTCAAGGATTGTTCCTTTGTATGTGAAAAAGAAAAGTACGAAGAGACCGAGCAAGTAGTGTGTGACCGAGAACGTGTTCATGACTATGATCGTAAAAGCCGAGATCATGAAAAGATTCAAGATAACAGAGGTGAATATTGGGTAATCTTGATTGATCAATCCAGTTTAATGGGTCACAAGTGAGTGGGTAGTCCACAACTTGACCTAGTATTACGAGAGTGTCGTGTTCTTTAGTTAGTTTCCTATTTTCTAGGAGAAGTGGTACATATTCACCACGATTTATTTCCAGCATATATGTTTAGTAATTCTAATATAAATAGAATAGGTTGTAACACTATCAAAATGTATCATTTCCCTTATTAATATAAAAAGCATTGAAACTAATATTATCATTTGATTCGTGTAACCGTAGTGTGAGTGTTCAGTGTTAAAGGGCTGATAACCTTCATGGAAATCGTTCCCGTGTAACTCTTTTGATTTATCGAAGGATATGTAGTTGTTTCTCGCATGGGTGGTTCTCTTTTGTTTTTATTTGGATCTTTTTTGCTCCTTGGAGCTAAGGTTGTTTCTTATTTTATCCCATCATCATTTGGTAACATTAGTTATAATTGTTGCTTCCGAAAGAAATTTACTTATGACGAGGGATCCCATATTATTAACAGTTAATTTTCTTATCATGTCAGTAGTACACTCCTGTTGATCCTCGTCATTAGAAGTTAACAGAAAGTTTGATAAAAGTCTTTGTATAAAATTCTAACTTTGTCTACCATACCCCTTAGGTTGGGCATAATGAAGACCGTGGTTACCAATCTTGACTCGGTTTTTCCCATAATTGAGTTTGTATAACAAAACGACCGCGATCATTGAGTTTGTATAACAAAACGACCGCGATCATCACAAATAAGTGAAATAACATACCAGATAGTATAAAAAATTTTGTTGATAAAATACTTTTATCAAACTTTCGTATATTGACGAGGATCAATGGGAATGTTTTATAGGGCGGGCTATTTAATTTTTTTTATACAAAGTCTTTTTAAACACAACAAAGAACGTAGGAATTAGTTAAGCATACAAAAGTTGTGCACTCTTTAAACAGGACCACAACTATGACCGAGTACTTTTTTTTGAACAAAACTATGACCAAGTACTTGTATGGCATGTTTTTTTAATGACCATGCAAACGACGATCCATTACGGAGGCGGAGCCACAAGGGGTGTTAAAATTACCTCAATAATCTGATACCAAACTTATAAGGACTGATTGTGTGTTTTTGGATAGTGCAGGGTCCTAACTTGTGTACATGGATTGTTGCTGTTTGGATTTGGATTCTGGGCTTACAAAGTTGATGGGCTGAGAAGTGAAGGCCCAACTTAATGGGTTATGACCGTTGGACACTTTTATATTATATACCCTAACTCATTTTGAGTTAGCGTTGTGAGAGTGAGGTGTGTGTTTTTAGCCGTCAATGGCGTTTCATACTATCTCTCTCCACCATTGTTGATTCATCTTGTTGTTCTTATTTAATCTTTGTAACTATTATCAGTTAGATAATAGATTCACACCATATTATATATGTGGTGGATTTTATTGTTTTAAACTCTCTCTTAAGTTTCTGTTGGTTTTGAGATTTATATAAAGTGTTTTGAATCATCATATCTTGTTTTTCTACATGGTATGAGAGCCTGGTTTATGAATCTGACTCTTTTATTGGGAAAAGTTTTTTCTAAATCCTTTTTGGTTTTGATACTTTTTTGATACTGTCTCTAAAATTGTTTTTTTCCTTTAAATCTGCTATTGAAATAGCTTTATACTGCTTCGACTTACAAAACCTCCAATTTTTTGAAAAAATTAGGGTTTGACTTTTTTGGGGGATCTTTTGATTTAAAGGTTCCAGTGGCTAATTGGTGTTATTATTGGGTTACTTGTGGTATTCTCACTATCATACATGGTGAATCCCTAATTTTTTACAAAAATTAGGGTTTACTATTTGTGATATGTTCTTGAAGGTTCTTTGGCTTTATCAGGGTATCTTCGTGACGGATTTGTTGGCGTTGTTGATTTTCCCTAATGTTTCGCGAGAAGAAAATTTATGGTGGAGGTTCTGATACCTTCTAGACTAAGTGAATCTAGAAGTATCACTTCCATTGTGCATGTTTTGGGCTCACTGTAACACCTCTTGACTCTCCTTTTTTTATTGCTATTTGATTATTTGTTTAGTTATTTGCTTTCTGTTGGGTTGGTCGTATTTATTTTTTGACCTTATTTTTTTATCCTCACTCACTGCTTGTCCTTGACCTACCACCCTTGAGTTGTTTGGAAGCCTGGGAACTTTGTTGGTGGTGTTGTGAGTTCTTTTTGACCATTTTTTTTACTTTTCACCATGTCTGACCATGAGGAGTCTGCACATGGTTATGATGCTACTCAGAGTGTGACTGATCCAGTCACACTCATTAGTAAACTTGATTTGAGTGATCCATTACATTTACACCCTAATGATACTGCTATTTTAACTGTTGTTTCTGTTAAATTAAAAGAGACTGGAAATTATCAAGTTTGGGCTAATGCAATGTTACTTGATTTAGAAGGAAAAAATAAGATTGGTTTAATTGATGGTACTTGCAAAAGGTCCATAACTGATGAGATTTTGGGAAAACAATAGGATAGGGTGAATGTTGTTGTTCTTGGTTGGATTTTGAACTCTATTTCTGAGAAATTTTTCCTTGGACATAATTTTTTCTAGAAAGTCTAAACATGTATGGAATGAACTAAAAGAAACTTATCATAAAGTTAATGGGTCTGTTATATTCAATCTTCATCATAAGATTAATACTCTTAAGCAGAATGGGTCTAATTTGTCTGATTATTACCATAAATTGAATACTTATTGAAAACAATATGATGTTATGATTGAGTTGCCTAATTGTGTGTGTTCTGCTTATAGTGAATTTAAGAAACATAATCAGTTGTTAAAGCTTATGCAGTTTTTGATGGGGCTGGATGACTCTTATATGAGCATTAGAAGCTCTATTCTCTCTAGAGAAAGTCTGTCAAATGTTAAGGGTGCCTATGCTATAATTTCTAGTGAGGAGTCTCACAGGTTAGCATCTGGGACTCTTGCTAGGTCCTCCCAAAGGACTCAGACATCTACATTCTTGTCTAATGGGCCTGCTAGAAACAATTTTCAAAGAAATTAGAACACTAACAGTGGTAATTACAGACCAAACAATGGAAACAATGGCATGTTTAGACCTAACTCTGTCACCACTGGATTTAGAACTAATGCTCCTACCAATACTATGTTTAGACCATATGGTAATTCTAATGCTGAGATTGTTTGAGAAAATTGTGGTTATAATGGTCACACCACTGATAGATGTTTCAAGATTATTGGTTACCCAAATGATGTTGGCAAGAAAAAGGGGGCAAAGTTTCAAAGGCAAGAATGTCTCCAACAGTTCTGTTGGGACATCCTCTTCATCTGGATTCAGTGATGAAAAACTTGCCACATTGCTCTCCATGTTTAAGGATAACAAGGGTAGCACTAGTGGATTTGGAAAAACTGTTCATGCCAACATGGCAGGTACATACTTGAAAAATAGTAAGATTTTTAATGATAACTTTAAGAATTTTTTTTGTTCTAACACTAACATCAAATCAAAACTTGGGTATAATGGGAAGGTTGTTGATTCTGGGGCAAATCAACATATGACCAACAATGATACTGAATTGGAAAATGTGTTTGATATTTCTCACCTTAATATTAAGGTGGCTCATCCCAATGGGACTCAGGCCATCATCTCCAAAATTGGGAATCTAAAACTTTCAAATGGTTTGGTTTTGTTTAAAGTTCTTGTTATACCTTATTACTATGTCACTTTAATCTCTGTTCATAAACTTGCTTAGGATAATAAGATTTTAGTTGTCTTTGATGAAGATAAGTGTTTTTTTGTGAATCGGGATTTGAATCTCCAAAAGATTTTGGGGACTGGTAGGCAATATGGTGGTTTGTACTATTTAGATATAGAAGGTACTAAATGTGTGAATGACTTCAATGTGCTTACTTTCTCTCTGTCTAAACATGATTGGTATTGTAGGTTAGGTCACCCTGCTGACCCTGCTCTAGATATGCTCAAAACTTCTTTAAAATTTAAATTTGTTGATCAAACTACTTTTTGTGAAATATGTCAAAGAGCTAAACAAGCTAGAGAACCTTTTCCTTTAAGTGATCATAAGACTAAATTCCTTGGTGAACTTGTTCATTTAGATCTGTGGGGTCCTTATAAGGTGACCAGTCACTCTGGTCATAGATATTTTTTGACTATTGTGGATGATTTCACAAGAGATGTTTGGGTGTACTTGATTAAAAGCAAAGATGAAGTTGGAACTTCAGTTGAGATTTTTTATAATCTTTTAAAAAATCAATTCAAAAAAAATGTTAAAGTTTTCAGAAGTGACAATGCGACTGAGTTTGTGAATAAGTTTTTTCAAAACTTTTGTCATGAAAAGGGAATAGTACACCAGGCCTCTTGTGCTTATGCCCCACAGCAAAATGGGGTGGTTGAAAGGAAACATAGGTATCTGCTTAATGTTATCAGATGCCTTATGAGCATATGCCTTATGTTTCAGGGGGGATACCTTTGAGATTTTGGACTGAATGCATTCTAACTGCTACTTCTCTTATCAACAGATTACCCTCTTCTGTGCTAAATGGTAGATATCCTTATGAGATGATTTATAATTTATCCCCTAATCTCTCTCATATTAGAACTTTTGGTTGTCTTTGTTTTGTCACTATTTTAAATAGTCATTATAAACTCACCAGTAGGTCTGAAAAATGTGTTAAGATGGGTGTTTCTAATTCTCAAAAGGGTTACAAACTTTATAGTCTTGACAGGCTTCAGTTTTTTGTGTCCAGAGATGTTAAGTTTTTTGAATCAATATTTCCTTAAGATTCTGTTTCAAATAAATTAAAGAGTAACAACAAAGATTTTGATGTCTCTCAATATGATAAAGAATTAACCTTTTTGACTTAGAAAACCCTGAACTTTCCAATGATGAAGAGAGAGTAGTAGACAACCATAATGGTGACCTTGTGTCACCAAGTTCTAGTAACCCACCCTCAGGTGTAGGTGATGTTGGAAACATTGTGTCAGACAATGATACCAGTGATGCCAGCCTGAATGAGATTGAGACTACCACACTTGATGAGAATAAAATTTCTGAGGGAAATACAGTCTTTAATCCAAATCTTCCTCTCCATGGTCAAAACATGGGAGAAAATTTAGGTGATAACTCTACTAATAATGTTCAGGGTGATCAAGTCTTAAGGAGGTCTTCAAGACCTTTTGTGTTTCCTAAAAATTATAATGATTTTGTTGTAAATTCAAAAGTGAAGTATGGGATTGAATTTTTTTTTGGATACTTTAAACTCAATGGGGATGTTTTATCTTTTGTGACTCTATTGAACAAAAGCAGTGAACCTAGGAATTTCTTTGAAGCATCTCAAAGCCCTCATTGGGTTGATGCTATGAATCTTGAATTTGCTGCCTTGCTTGAGAATGATACTTGGGATTTAGTTGAATTGCATGTTGGTAGGACTGCATTAAATTCTAAATGGGTTTCGAAACTTAAGTTTAAGTCCATTGGTGAAATACAAAGGTATAAAGCTAGACTTGTTGCTATGGGTTATGGTAAAAAAGAGGGTATTGATTATGAGGAAACCTTTTCTCTTGTTGTGAAAATGGTCACTGTTAGGTGTCTTATTAATTTAGCTGTTAATCAGTCTTGGCCTATTTATCAGCTTGACATTAACAATGCTTTTCTGTATGGTGAGTTGGATGAAACTATTTACATGAAACCCCCTCAAGGTTTTTACTCTGATAATCCTAAACTTGTTTGCAGACTAAAAAAGTCATTTATGGACTTAAACAGTCTCCTAGACAGTGGAATGCTAAACTCACTTTTGTGCTTGTTAAAAATGGTTTTACTCAAAGTAAATCAGACTACTCTCTCTATACTAAGTCTTGTGACAAGTATTTTATTGTTGTGCTTGTTTATATGGATGACATTATTGTTACTAGAAATAATGGGAAAGAAATTGACAGCTTTAAAAAAAATTAAAAGGAAATTTCAAAATTAAAGAATTAGGAAAATTGCAATATTTTTTGGGGATTGATGTTGTTGACACCAATTCTGGTGTTTGTTTAAACCAGAGAAAATATGTTCTTGATCTTTTGTCTGAATATGGGATGCTTGCTTGCAAACCATCTAAGACCCCCTTAATTTCAAAGTTATCAATATCTAATGAGGCTTCTAAGAATGACCCTTTGTTGGAAAACATTGTTGATTATCAAAAAACTTATGAGGAAACTTATTTACTTGACCAATACCAGACCAAATATTTCATATGTTGTTCATTGTCTTAGTCAATTTATGCATTCTCCCTTAAGGTCTCATCTGAGAATTGCTTTTAGAATTCTGAGATATTTGAAGGGCTCTCCAGGCCTTGGTGTTCATGTTGAGAAGAATTCTGGTATGTTTCTTAAAGCTTTTTTGATGCAGATTGGGCTAAGTATATTGTGACTAGAAGGTCTGTGACTGGTTATTATGTGTTTGTAAATGATAATCTTGTCTCTTGGAAGAGTAAGAAACAAAATACTCTCTCTAAGTCATCAGCAAAAGCAGAGTATAGGGCTCTTACTTCTGTGACCAGTGAAGTCATTTGGATCCTAAAATTTATAAAAGATTTGAATTGTAACAATAATTTACCTGTGGATCTGTTTTATGATAGCAATTCAGCAATTAAGATTGTTGCCAATCATGTGTTCCATGAGAGAACAAAGCATCTTGAGATTGACCTTTATTTTGTGAGGGAAAAAATCTTAAGTGGCATTGTTAAGACTAGAAAAATGGAGTCTGTAAAACAAGTTACAGATATCCTTACTAAAGGATTGGATATAGTTCAGCATGAAAACCCGGTTAAAAAACTTGGGTTGATTGATCTATTTAGGATATCAGATTAAGGGGGATGTTAAAATTACCTCAATAATCTGATACCAAACTTATAAGGACTGATTGTGTGTTTTTGGATAGTGCAGGGTCCTAACTTGTGTTCATGGATTGTTGATGTTTGGACTTGGACTCTGGGCTTGCAAAGTTGATGGGCTGAGAAGTGAAGCCCCAACTTAATCGGTTATGACTGTTGGTCACTTTTTTATTATATACCCTAACTCATTCCGAGTTAGGGTTGTGAGAGTGTGGTGTGTGTTTTCAGCCGTCAATGGCGTTTCATACTATCTCTCTCCACTATTGTTGATTCATCTTGTTGTTCTTATTTAATCTTTGTAAAACTATTATCAATTAGATAATAGATCCACACCAGATTATATATGTGGTGGATTTTATTGTTTTAAACTCTCTCTCTTAAGTTTCTATTGGTTTTGAGATTTATATAAAGTGTTTTGAATCATCATATCTTGTTTTTCTACAGGGGTCGGAGGGGCACGTGTCCCCCACCGGAAACTTTTGTAGTTCAAATTCTTGGTAATCTTTTAGATATTTTCATAAAGTGCCCCTCTAAAAAGCGTCGGCTTTGCATTATTTGCAAGTGAAAATCGATTGTTGTGTAGTTAGTTGAAAGAAAATAAGATTTGTTTGTAGAATTATTGGAATGATGGTGAAGAGTTGTTAAAGAAGATGATACAAATAGTATAAAATATTAATATATAATGGTACTAGACTTTTGTTTGTCATGTGGGATATGTAAAATGTGTTAGTGAGTACTTTTTAATTTGTTCTATTTTATATTATACACTTTTGTTGTAATGTTTATCTTCCTAAGCTAAATAAATATAATGAATCAAATATGCTTAAGTTTGTTAGTAGCAGTTTTTTTTTTTCATTTTATTTCCTATAGGGCGTAAAAAAAATTGTGCCCCTTTTTAAGATTTTTTCTAGCTCCCTCTCGTCCCTGATTACGGATGGTTATCAGTGTTGGATCTTTGGTTTGTAAACTTAATTTTAGTGATGTGTTATACACAGCGCCGGCTAAAGGCGAGTGCATTAAGGGCACTGGCACAGGGCCATAAAATATTGGGGCCTCATTTTTAGCATCTGTTATGTATAATCATTAAATACTACGGAGTATTTTACTGTGATACACCAAGTTATACTATTATTAAAAGCCATTAGTATTTGTTACAGTATTAAAAAAAGCTCATTTAGCATTTACTACATAGTATTGCTTAGTTGTTTAAACAA
Source organism: Glebionis coronaria (assembly GCA_025667525.1). Classification (NCBI taxonomy): domain Eukaryota; kingdom Viridiplantae; phylum Streptophyta; class Magnoliopsida; order Asterales; family Asteraceae; genus Glebionis; species Glebionis coronaria. The sequence continues at coordinate 522,432,929 of CM046879.1, forward strand.
GTAGGAAAAACCTGCGCTTCGCTGCGGTGTTTTTCTTTTGTGTTCTAAAAGCATATTAGTCTTGTTCACATATTATGTAAATGAAACATCTATTTACTCGGTGTTAAACTATTAATATTCATAGGTGCAAAACCTTTTTTATAACTTCGTATTATTACATATCAAAGAAAAGGGAACAAAGCACCAATAATCACTACTGGTAAAAGACTTTATGATTTTCAAAAGAATATTGATCATCTAACTGATGTATTGTGATCGTTCAACATGCAATCATAGCTTCACAGGAGTCACGTACAATCAATCGCCCCTTTATACGCTGGCCCGACTCCTACAGCTACCTTCACATTCATCACGCTAGTATGACACAACTACAACTACGAACCATGCTGCAAAACTTGTAGTCACATGTGTCCCTAACCCATCTTTCAGCACACCTTTTGCTAATATCATTTCCTTGATCGGACATATGACGCACATTGGAAAGCTATCACGATCATTTCACGGTCTACGGTTAGAGATGATTCTCTCCATAGGCTGGTGACACATTTGTAGTTCCAGGTTCATCCATACCTGCGTCATTTATTTTGTGTATATAACTCACGAAACAATATGCTATTTGATTACTGAATCATAGAACTAATTAAAAGGCATGATTCTATATACTCGCATAGTATATTTTTTTCTTTTGCGGGGCATTCAACATGGTTAGTTCACTTAACAATATTTATATCTAATTCCTATACAGTGGAAATGAAATAAAATTAATTAACGCCAACACTTCTAAACTGAATTTAAAAGAAATATTGTCATACCTTGTAGTCACTACTAACTTTGGCCAAGCTCACAGTGGTGTTATCTTTATTCGCGCTAATAGCTTTGCGTGAAGCGCTCGAGTTCTTGTTCTTCAAGTTTCTTTTGCTTGCCTGCTATAAAAAATCTGAGAAGCTGATCCATATGCAGAATTAAGGTAGTCCTTGGTATATCATTATTACTTTTGATCCTAATAATGTCATAGGCCTAAGTAAAGCTTGTGCGAAGAGTGTGAAAAAGCTAATTAAGCTGCTTGTATATGCTTTGTTTTGGCTAGTACATAAAATACATTACTAATTGAGTATGCTGAATTGTAAAGCTGTTACATTAGTGCTGAAATGGACAATATATACCATGTATAAGAAAACACCTGCAAGTGAATTACAATATTTTTTAGATCATTTATATATGGTAATGTAATCACAGTCAAATGCAAGCACGAATTCTCTAGCAAGAGAACCAATAATCCTAGCGTTTTTCATTTCTTAGAACCAAAGCATACAAAAATCAACAACCTATTAAACTCATATGACCAGGGTCAATGGCAGCCAAAGTAGTAAAAATCAACAAATAATTCCGATCTATCTAGCTTTCAAGTATACAAACTGGGAATTATAACTCAAGGATTGGCTTCACACGTTGGTTTTCCTTTTATATTCTAATGTAACAATGCAATAACGACTCAATTAACAAATAAGAAAAAAAGAGGTTATGAAAAATAATACAACTGTTATTTTAGAAGTCTGTGTGCAGTCTGCAATGTAAGTTACCTTTTATGTTGCATATAAGTGAAGCTATTATTCTGAAGCTATGAGTGTAACACCCCATTTTGATAAATGGAATGTCACGCGTAATTATGGCGTGTCATCAAAGCATACAAGGATAAATGCCTAAACATTACATGACCATAGGGAAAACCGGAATCAAACATCGGTTCCCAAACATAAGCCCAAAACATAAATAAAGTAAATAAACAAAAAGGAAGACTAGACAAGCATAAATATGAAGGCAAGAGGAGAAGGAATCTAAGGTAGCTCCCATCCTATGCGTGTCCTCCAAATGCTCCAGTCAGTCCTTGAGTACCTGCCGTTTTGGGACATGGAAAGGAAAGTAACGGCTGAGCAAAACGCTCAGTGCACGAATATAGACCTAGTATAAATGACTAAAACATAATAAAGACTTAATAGCAGCGGAAATATATAAGTCCTAGAAAACCTGGAACATGTTCATAAAACTGGTTTTATAGTTTGAAAAGCCTTATGTTTATCTTGTAAAAACTGTTTATCATATTTTACCATTAGCCAATATAGGTCATGAAAATCCACCGTGCATGAATACTTGGAGGGGTGACCTCATCATGCAAATTAGAGGGGCTGCCTCTAATTTAATATACTGGTTTTGGGTAGGAGGGATCAGCTCCTTGTGAAGGATGCAAGGCACACACCACATTCACCATGAAATCCTGACTGAAAACATGTAACTAGGATGCACCCATACGCCCCACATGATAAATATAAATAAATGGACAAAAGATGAAGGGACGCCACGAGCAATCACTCCGTCGTGGTGAAGTCATAACATCAGTGCCTCTAATGTTATGGTTATGGTACCTCCATAACTAGGTGAAACTGGTCATGCATGTATATGGCTATAGGTAATCTTAATTAAACATAAGCAATCAAACACATAACTTATACTACGAAAAACAGTTGGCTGCATACGGGGAATCCTAATAAGGAAAGAATGTCCATACTGAAAGGACGGGAATCCGTACCTTATGTCCAGTGAACGAAGAAGATGAACTGAGAGGAATCCTACTTCCGAATCACTAGTGCTACATAAATACATACATGATTAAGTATCTGCTTACTAAATACATAGCTGGTTTTATGTCATGTCTTAGCTTATTTTATGTGTTCTTACCATGTTTTACCGTTTTAAAGCCTTAAACTGTGTTAAATCTTATATTGTGTTTAATCTGATTAAGTATTTCTGGTATTTCATGTGTTATTATACTCACTGTGTAATAATAAGTAACTTTCCAAAAATAGCAGGTTTCCTAAAATAGTAAGTTTCTAAAAATAGTAAGTTTCCAAAAATAGAAAGTTACCAAAAATAGAAACTTTCCAAAAATAGAAAGTTTCCAAAAATAGAAAGTTTCCAAAAATAGAATTACTGCTTAAAATAGATAAGTTTCTAAAAATAAAAAGTTTCCATAAATAGATCAGCTGCCTTAATTAAATAAGTTTCCGTAAATAGATTAGCTGCCTGAAATAAATAAGTTTCTAAAAATAGAAGGTTTCCATAAATAGATTAGCTGCCTTATTTAATTAAGTTTCTAAAAATAGAAAGTTTCCATAATCAGAAATAAGCTGGTTAAATAAGCTAAGTATATAAGCCTAAGTGTTTTCATGATTATTTTCTAAGTCATATGATATAATGTATAGTTTAATAATTATTCCATGTAATTAAATTAAACTATAGGTTAAAATATTTAATTAAAGTATAACATGTTTTTAATTAAATAAAGTTAAATACTTAGGTTAAAACATGTATTATTATATATTAATAATATAACCTAAGTCATGTTAATTAATTAATTATAGTCATGGTTTTTAAATAATTAATTAATTATAAGTTTAAAATATAAAATACTTAGGTTAAATAATTTCATGATTATTAATAATTAAAATAACCTAAGTCATGTTATTAAATTAATCATGTCATTTATTAATTTAATTTTTAACATAAGATCATAAAACATAAAAAAACTAAACATACACCATGAACCGGATCTAGACTAAAAAGCATGAACCGGACATGAAATCGACACCGTACCCCGAACCAACTCGGGGTACCCCGTGTTTCCTTGCTGCCGTGGGACCCACACGCACCAACCAAGACCATATGGTCTTGGTGGTGGTCGGCTTGGCAAACCGAAACCCATTCGGGTTCGGTTGTAGCCTGCGGCCAAAACAAACACCCCTTAAAAACACCCTTTTGATTTTATTTAGCACCAAATCATGTTAGATCCATGTTTAATTATTATGTTTTTGTAAAAACAACACATGTTCTTGATTTATAAAAAGATTAAATCAAAAGAAAAGGTTTAAAAAGGATTTACCGAATTCGTGGATCAAAAGGACGATGAACAAACACGATCAATCACCAAAATTCAAAGATCCAAGATCACAAACCACTCCTTATGGTGGTTGTAGGGTGGCGGCACAAAGAGACAAGGAGGAAGGAGGTTTTTAGGTTTTCTTAAAAATCTTCTGTAAAATTTTATGAGTAGTGAAAACCTCCTAATTCCCTTTTAGTAAATTTGACAAATGAGCTTGGCCCATTTGTCCTTGTTGGCCGCGGGTAGGGACCCCACTTGGGGTACCCGTACCTTTTTCCGTGTCTCGTTATTTAGTTACACGTTTGTGATTATTTATGTTCGTGTTTTAAATGTTCTCGTTACGTAAATATCGTGATCTAACATATTTAATTACGCTCGTAATAAATATATATACGTAATTAATAATAGTTCGTGTTTTAACTACGTTCATGATTTCATGATCGCATGTTCGTGATTAATTATCGTTAAATAATTATTACGTGATCGTGCGTAGTAAATACTTATCGTGTTCTAACACGTACGTAATACGTAAAATCCTAACACGTAATCGTAATCATGCTATAATAGGAAAGTTTTAACCTAGTACGTACGATCTTAAAGGTACTATTCATGGTAAAAGCATGCGGGTTTTACAACTCTTCCCCCCTAAAAAGAATAATTCGTCCCCGAATTATAGATAAAGTAACTGGGAGCGAAGCATACCCGAATCAGACTGGAAAGGTATGCAAAATAACGGAAATGAAGGTGACATGGTAGAAGGGAACGTGGAACGTGACATGTCTTGAAAAGACATGGAACGTGACGTGACTGAAAGGACATATCTAATCGGTAAGAGAAAACGGATAAGAAGTCCGGATGAACTTGTCCGTTTCCAAGTGGCTTCCCTCTTGGAACGGTTCCTTCATAAGATCTTGACACGAATGATAAGTCTTGGTCCTCCTGACCTTGACTTGGAATACGAAGAAATTCTTGGTTATCAACGGAAGGTAGATCCCCTAAATTCGATCGAGGAAAATAAGAGTTAACGTGCTAGGTTAACTGAAACGTTACGATGCAAGACAATCTGACTTAACTGATAACTAGTAACGATGCGCGAGACATAAAGAAACATAGTACGTGAAAAATTTTGAACGTGATACGTGAAAATTTTTGAACGTGCTACGTGGAGATATGGCGAGTGTAGTATGAGTAAACATATCGTGATCCATGATACGTGTAACATATCTTGATCATGATATGAGGAACGTGGAATGAACATGATATGTGAAACATATCATGATCATAGAATAACATGGCGGTAACGCCAAACGCTACAAGGTGAGACGTGGAATATGACGCGAAACGTCTATCTGATGATGGAGAGTTATACTAAACTTGGGTCTGGTCTCTCAAGTTCTTGCAAAACTTCCCAGAACGAAAAAAATGTACGTAAAATCGTAAGTCAAGATACCATCATGAATGTGAATGGTGTCATGAACGCGAGCGCGAAAACAATTCGTGAAATTAGAACAAGGATGTGGACGTAAACAAGGAGCATAAATGCGAACCTTTGTCTGTCCCTATAACTGAAGGATTACCAAGTGATCGGATGAGCCTTGGCGTGGAATGTGTCCGATCAATCCGTTGGTTCTGAAATCCGTACGGATGTAAGGATTCTGCAGACTTGATCAAACTGTTGACAATAACCCAGATAGCATCATGCTTCTTCTGAGTTTGCTGAAATCTGGTAACTAAAATCCATGGAGATCTTGTCCCTTTTCGATTCACAATTTCATATGATGAAAACATCCCAGTTTGTTGGTGTCCTATCTTAGCCTGTTGGTATGTCAGGTACATAGATATGGACGTAGCTGTATCCTGCTTCGTAGAAACTTGATACATAGAAGGTTGCGAAACTCTGAGTCTCTGAATCTAGACTTCTCCTAGTGTAGGATTTCCTAGAACACCTAATGTAGTGTAGGGTTCTCTCCTTTACGCATAAGCAGAGTCATGGTAAGATTAACCATAGAAAGCCATGTGATTCAGCGTGTCACTGAAATCAAACAGAATTGATATTGGAAAAAAATTTACAGGGTAAAATTTCTCTTGTCATAGAATTTTCAATATAGTGTTGATATGGTCTTCCTGTTCTTCTCTAGGCTTAGAGGAAATTAGGTTATCCTTAATGAAAACGCTGATGAATTTGCTTATGAGTTCATGGAAACTCAATTTATTAAGTCCATAATGTTGTTGGAGCATTGATGAGACTAATTCAAAATCATGAATCTAGCATGACAGAGTCGTGCACGAATAGCAGTCATGGATATGTCCTGCTCTTTCACCCGTCACTATTGGCAGCATGATCATGAATCCGATCTTGTCAGTACATGGAGGAGAATAACGGTCATGAATGGTGATTTGTTTAAAAATCGACGGTAGTCGACACATAATCTTATGTTACCGTTCTTCTCCTTGAAGGTTCTTCTGGAGTGTAAGGAACAATTTTGGAATAATCCGTTAGTTATGCGTAAAAGGACTTTAGTAGTCGTGTCTTACTGACCACTAGAAAATTTTAGCAATCATGGCTAACAAAGCACATGCTTGGGAAGCATAGATAATTTGTATAGATTTTCCTGATGTAGAATCAAGTTGAATGTATTCAGGGGCCTGAACACTACTGTACATAATTATGAATCGTAGCGTGGTGTGCTGTTCATAGTCCATAATTAGGATAAAATTCATCTCGCGTCTGTCCGAGGAAATGCGTTAGCAGCTTGGATCTCATCATTAAACTGAAGGAAAACCTTCGTATGCGTGGGAATACGAAAGGCGTCCTTCATGGTCATGAATATATGAACTATGGTGAAAGAAATGAAAATGACATCGGCAACGTGACAGTTCTCACTAATGCGTTGATAATGGTATTGAAATTCTTGTGGCCTGATTAATACATGGCACAACAAAATAGATATACCCTTGGAGGGTACCCTGAATTTCTTAGAAATGTTCCATAGTTGGACGTGAGTGTCTTGACTCGTTTCTTGGAACTATAAGCATGACATATGTCTTGACTGGTGTCTTGACATGTGTCTTCAGAAAGTATACGTAAGACATGTGTCTTGATTGATGTCTTGACATGTGTCTTCAAAGGTATACGTGGGACATGTGTCTTGACTGATGTCTTGACATGTGTCTCTAGACGTAAAACAATAGAACTACAATATTAGGTTATTATGCCAGAATTGGCGGATCGGTTGGACTACTGATCATTTGTATGTCTGATCACGTCCGCGGCCGGAGCCTCGGTTGCGATTTCTAGGATAGTTTCTGTCATAGTAGTGGTTACTATCGTCCTGTCTGTCAGTTCCATGACGGTCATTCTCATGACCGTGATTCATGTAACTATTCAGCTGAGTGGCCAGCTGGTACCGGTTTGCACTCATATGGCTGAAATGACAGCCGAATGACGTGTGACATGTAACTAAGAATTAGGGACAATGATTGATGGGAATCGTCTGATGGTGAAGCATCTTCTCGTCCAATTGCTTTGCTCGAACGCCTTTGTCTTCGTCTTGTAGGATCTCCAGGTTGTGAACAACATCAGCATCTCATAGCGTCTCCGAACGTCAGCAGCATCAACTTTAGTAACATCTCCAAGTTATGAGCGGTATCAGCAACCTTGTAGAATATCAGCAATTGAACATACGCCTGAGATGATTTAGAATCAACTAGCGAATACTCGAGAAGTATTGCAAGCGAAATACACATGGATTAAGGTATGTGAAATACACATGGAATACGGTACATGAAGTACACGTGGAATGCACATGAAATGATCGGTATGGGGTCGATCATTTATCATGATTTAAGGAAAGTATATCGGTTAAACGGTTAGGAAAACCATCATGATAACCTGACAATGCCAGTATGTACCTCATTCTGGTTGCATAGAGAAACGCTAAAGTGTGGTTACACAAAATTCAACGATGATTTGCCTGACAGCATGATCAATGAAAACCAACCATGACTATCATGAAAGCAGAATTCAATGAAATCCAACAATGTCTTGCGGAAAACGTAAATAACAAAAGAGGCGTAAAACATAATCAACATGAAGACGGAATTATCATGAAGAAACATGAAACCATCTATCACGAAGAAATGTATAACATAATCAGCATGAAACTGAAGTTAACCATGACAGTATGAAAACATACTTGACATAAAAACATAATAACTTATGAGGGGACATGAAAAAAATTTATGCCAATTTAAATCATGAGAAAAATTTTATGCCTGAAAAACAGTGCATGAATGCGTAATGTAGTTTATAAAAACCTTTATATGTGCGAGGGGACGCCTATGGGTCGGTCCCAAAACAAAAGACATGGCGAGGGGACGCCTATGGGTCGGTCTCAAATTTAAAAGTTTCGATAAAAGCACATGCGACTAAATAGGGCCAGTCCTGTACCAACCATTACTTAGTCATAATCCCTGCAACAATGATACATGAAACATAAATAAATGAAACTCATATGTCAAAACTTATCAGAAAAAAAAAATTTATGTGACTAATTATGAACTACTGGTGTTCAGTCCACATAGCCACAGTTCACGAGGAACATTATGCATGAAACAATGACACATAACTAAATATAAATGACGGTTGTCCATTCATATTAGTAAAACAATATCGATGAAAACATCAAGGTTAAAACCTCAAGGTGCTGAAAACATCATGGTTAAAGCAACAATGCGCTGAAAACATCAATACGTAGAATAACAAACGTTAGCTTAGGAAGCTCCTGGTGACTACCCACTAGTCACAGGTCGAGTTTTAGAGCCTACAGGTCGAAGCCTTGGCTCTGATACCATAATTGTAACACCCCATTTTGATAAATGGAATGTCACCCGTAATTATGGCGTGTCATCAAAGCATACAAGGATAAATGCCTAAACATTACATGACCATAGGGAAAACCGGAATCAAACATCGGTTCCCAAACATAAGCACAAAACATAAATAAAGTAAATGAACAAAAAGGAAGACTAGACAAGCATAAATATGAAGGCAATAGGAGAAGGAATCAAAGGTAGCTCCCATCCTATGCGTGTCCTCCAAATGCTCTAGTCAGTCCTTGAGTACCTTCCGTTTTGGGACATGGAAAGGAAAGTAACGGCTGAGCAAAACGCTCAGTGCACGGATATAGACATAGTATAAATGACTAAAACATAATAAAGACTTAATAGCAGCGGAAATATATAAGTCCTAGAAAACCTGGAACATGTTCATAAAACTGGTTTTATAGTTTGAAAAGCCTTATGTTTATCTTGTAAAAACTGTTTACCATATTTTACCATTAGCCAATATAGGTCATGAAAATCCACCGTGCATGAATACTTGGAGGGGTGACCTCATCATGCAAATTAGAGGGGCTGCCACTAACTTAATATACTGGTTTTGGGTAGGAGGGATCAGCTCCTTGTGAAGGATGCAAGGCACACACCACATTCACCATGAAATCCTGACTGAAAACATGTAACTAGGATGCACCCATACGCCCCACATGATAAATATAAATAAATGGCCAAAAGCTGAAGGGACGCCACGAGCAATCACTCCGTCGTGGTGAAGTCATAACATCAGTGCCTCTAATGTTATGGTTATGGTACCTCCATAACTAGGTGAAACTGGTCATGCATGTATATGGTTATAGGTAATCTTAATTAAACATAAGCAATCAAACACATAACTTATACTACGGAAAACAGTTGGCTGCATACGGGGAATCCTAATAAGGAAAGAATGTCCATACTGAAAGGACGGGAATCCGTACCTTATGTCCAGTGAACGAAGAAGATGAACTGAGAGGAATCCTACTTCTGAATCACTAGTGCTACATAAATACATACATGATTAAGTATTTGCTTACTAAATACATAGCTGGTTTTATGTCATGTCTTAGCTTATTTTATGTGTTCTTACCATGTTTTACCGTTTTAAAGCCTTAAACTGTGTTAAATCTTATATTTTGTTTAATCTGATTAAGTATTTCTGGTATTTCATGTGTTATTATACTCACTGTGTAAGAATAAGTAACTTTCCAAAAAAAGCAGGTTTCCTAAAATATAAAGTTTCCAAAAATAGAAAGTTTCCAAAAATAGAAAGTTACCAAAAATAGAAAGTTTCCAAAAATATAAAGTTTCCAAAAATATAAAGTTTCCAAAAATAGAAAGTTTCCAAAAATAGAATTACTGCTTAAAATAGATAAGTTTCTAAAAATAGAAAGTTTCCAAAAGTAGATCAGTTGCCTTAATTAAATAAGTTTCCATAAATAGATTAGCTTCCTGAAATAAATAAGTTTCTAAAAATAGAAGGTTTCCATAAATAGATTAGCTGCCTTATTTAATTAAGTTTCTAAAAATAGAAAGTTTCCATAATTAGAAATAAGCTGGTTAAATAAGCTAAGTATATAAGCCTAAGTGTTTTCATGATTATTTTCTAAAATCATATGATATAATGTATAGTTTAATAATTATTCCATGTAATTAAATTAAACTATAGGTTAAAATATTTAATTAAAGTATAACATGTTTTTAATTAAATAAAGTTAAATACTTAGGTTAAAACATGTATTATTATATACTAATAATATAACCTAAGTCATGTTAATTAATTAATTATAGTCATGGTTTTTAAATAATTAATTAATTATAAGTTAAAATATAAAATACTTAGGTTAAATAATTTCATGATTATTAATAATTAAAATAACCTAAGTCATGTTATTAAATTAATCATGTCATTTATTAATTTAATTTTTAACATAAGATCATAAAACATAAAAAAAAACTAAACATACACCATGAACCGGATCTAGACTAAAAAGCATGAACCAGACATGAAATCGACACCGTACCCCGAACCAACTCGGGGTACCCCGTGTTTCCTTGCTGCCGTGGGACCCACACGCACCAACCAAGACCATATGGTCTTGGCGGTGGTCGGCTTGGCAAACCGAAACCCATTCGGGTTCGGTTGCAGCATGCGGCCAAAACAAACACCCCTTAAAAACACCCTTTTGATTTTATTTAGCACCAAATCATGTTAGATCCATGTTTAATTATTATGTTTTTGTAAAAACAACACATGTTCTTGATTTATAAAAAGATTAAATCAAAAGAAAAGGTTTAAAAAGGATTTACCGAATTCGTGGATCAAAAGGACGATGAACAAACACGATCAATCACCAAAATTCAAAGATCCAACATCACAAACCACTCCTTATGGTGGTTGTAGGGTGGCGGCACAAAGAGACAAGGTGGAAGGAGGTTTTTAGGTTTTCTTAAAAATCTTCTGTAAAATTTTATGAGTAGTGAAAACCTCCTAATTCCCTTTTAGTAAATTTGACAAATGGGCTTGGCCCATTTGTCCTTGTTGGCCGCGGGTAGGGACCTCACTTGGGGTACCCGTACCTTTTTCCGTGTCTCGTTATTTAGTTACACGTTTGTGATTATTTATGTTCGTGTTTTAAATGTTCTCGTTACGTCAATACCGTGATCTAACATATTTAATTACGCTCGTAATAAATATATGTACGTAATTAATAATAGTTCGTGTTTTAACTACGTTCATGATTTCATGATCGCATGTTCGTGATTAATTATCGTTAAATAATTATTACGTGATCGTGCGTAGTAAATACTTGTCGTGTTCTAACACGTACGTAATACGTAAAATCCTAACACGTAATCGTAATCATGCTATAATAGGAAAGTTTTAACCCAGTACGTACGATCTTAAGGGTACTATTCATGGTAAAAGTATGCGGGTTTTACAATGAGCGCGGCTATTTCAATATTTTAGTTACACTAAAGTAGTCAACGACACGTACGTTAACCATTCACTGTTGGATGTGCACACATATAAACACAACCGAATAACCCGTTTTTCAACGACAATTTTTTCCATTTGTTACAGGTTTAATTTATACAGGAAAAAATTCTCATGGAGATAGAATGGTCGACATTATTTCATGATAATCACCGTCAGCTAAATGTTGAGAATTTGTAGACAGTGAGCAAATAAAAAAATCCAGTGTAATTTTGATGGATGAGCAAGTATTTAGTTAAGTAGTCAAAAAAATTAAAAGTGATTATGCCACAAACCTTGAATAGAAACAGCAAGAACCCGAGGCGGGACACTCGTGGCAGCCGAGGGTGGTGAACAATCGTTGGTAACTTCCGGGCTAACAAATAACAATGAAGACGATGTCGAACCTGCACCAAAGAAAAAGAGTGAAGAGTATGGAAATTCCTGTAAGTCAAATCAGTACAGAAAACAATAACAGCGAGTTACCTATGGCAGCTACACTCCCCGACTATCTAAACCACGAATCGAAAGGACCTGTTGGCAAAGGAGTGGTCTTCTCAACTGGGGTAACACAGTTTCACCAAATACTTGTAAGGTCAAGTTTACTCACCGAATTAGTGCACATCCTTAACTTTTTAAACTAATGGCGCATTATATCAGTTTTTTAGCAATCATATTCTTAAGGTTAAAATAATATATTTATCATCCAGGAATATAGCAGCAAAATTTTTTTGTAACAGATTATTCTTAAATCCAAAATCAACAAATAATTAAAAATCAGAATCAAAATAAAGAAAAGATCATACCAGGGAGAATTATTGAGGAGACCCTTCAAGAACCGGTTTCGAAGCTCCCATCTGCCTATACCTAAATAAAAAAAAACTGATTGATTTCTTACTCATGTAAGTACTAATTGATTCCTTAATAAGTGAAATCACTACTTTCGATGAATTAAACCCAATTTTAATGATCAAGTAATAAGACCCAAATTGATTGAAAACTTATAAAAAGATATGATAAGACTTACACCTGATTAGATGGACACTAGTGAATAGCGTATGTTGAAAACCCATCGCGTGAGCAATAAAAAGGGATCACTACCTAGGAGTATATTCATTTTTCATCCAAAGAAGGCGAGATCTAAGTTTTGTGCCCCACATCTATAGTAGTTGGACTAATCTCTATAGATATGGATCTATAAATGTGGATGGAAATCTTGCATAACGTTGATGGTTAAATTTCTTTTTTAGGTTCGGTGTGCGTTTTGGGCGGTGGAAACCTCCAGAAAGATGAGAGGAGATAAATGAAGAGAAGTAATGAGGGTGAATATTTGACTATCTGATAAACACACACGTAAACATATAAGGAGCACGTGGCAATTTTTTTCCCGCAGAAAGCCACAGGAAATAATAAAATATTTCACTAAGCTTCGTAAAACAGTTATAAGTTATAATGGTTTTTTTTGTTGATTTAATATATTTTATCATTTAGGAATACTTGACTAAAATTAATAAAGTCGTTTAGGAGATTGAGGTGTATAAGTTAAGTTCTAATAACGGGGGACAGGAATTACAGTTGGACGTTTAAATGAACAAGCAAACAAGTAATCAGAGTTTTAGATTACACGTGGTTTGTTAAACAAAAAACCGATTTTATGTCTATATTTGATTACATCATCACAATCATGACGAACTTCTCTATATATATTCTATTTTCCGCCTATAAAAAGGTCTATGTCGTAATTATGGTACAATATCACTAAAATCAACGAGACGGTCCTGGTTATTCATACAGTATTTTTTATTTTACCATCTCGAGGCACATGGACTCTATTGCCAAGTGGATCGTGTAAAATATCTTAAAGGAAGAGGAGTGAACGACTTGTTCTCGAGCTGTCAATTCATTCAAATAAACACACCATCATATCTGTGATATTTAATATATGTTGAAGAGATAAGAGATTGAATACCATGGTCGAATACGTACAAGTGGTCCTGATAAACACACAACACGCGTACGAATACCAGATCCAATTATTGATTACATGTACAATATAATATTTCAATGTTCAATGCGCAACTCTAAATCATAGAAGTTAAAGCTGGAACAATGTTAAGGCGATTTTTTTTTAACGGCGAGTTAGTAGTTTACAGTGACATGTAATTGGGCAGTATGTAAATATCGAATCTTCTTCTTAAGGGATAAACCTCACTCCTGCTTCTTAATTCGAGCTCTGAAGATTCTTGGTGAGACTCGAACTCGAGACCTCTCTAAAAAACCACCCCAAAATTACATTTAGTGGCCAATTGAGCTAGCTCAGCTAGTTAACAATGTTAAGGCGATTTGATATCAATTCTAGCACAAGTTATATGAAAAAAAAAGTTACTCTAATCATTTGTAGTAAGATTTCGATCACCATCTATAGATCTAATCCTAAAGTCCTATGTACGAAACATATCTTTCTAATACGGAGTATTGGATTTGACAACTTATAATATCACTATCTCAGACAAAACTACCTCAAAATACGACATGTTTTCGCGTAGCGTACAAACACTCCCATGCATGACATCCACGTGGTACTCACTTTACTATAAAGCTACACATACACGTCTCATAAAGCATCCCAATAAAACGCATTCATCCAACTTGTACAACTTGTACACATTCCTAACCACGTGTCGCTCAATATACAAACATCCTATTTTCTACGCTACGTGCCATCACTCCCATGGACCCACCAAAAACCAACGGCAATGATTCTATCAACAGAAACACACATTAAAAAACACAACCTCCTAAACATATATCGCCACGTGTCGTCCATGCACTCATCCACAAATCTCGTTTTCCTCCTTACTCGCCACGTGTTGATATATAGCTTCATTAACGCGCCACTAATATAATATATCCTACGTGTCGTTTCCTTTTCCCTCCATATTTTTTTATTTGCTTTAAATTAGTTTCCCTCCCTCTTGTTCATTTCAAACCCTAATTCTATTTATATTTGAAATTGAAGTTAAAACTTATTGATTTAATGGAAGAACAATCAAGAACGGAACGTGTCGAAATAGAGGAGAATCGCGAAGAAAACGAGCTAATGTTGGAGTTAGAATTGTCTATAGGAGGCATTTTTGGGAAATCGAATGGTACGAATCAAGGGAAACGGGGATTATGTCGAAAAAGAGACGAAAAGGTGAATAAAATGGTTGGTTCGGGTTCGTGTGGTTCGATTAGTAACGAGTTGTTAGAGGGTGAAATTGTTGGAAAAAATGATGATGTTTTGGAGATTGAACATGTATGTAAAAAAGAGAAGATTGAGAAAGTGTCGAAAAATAAGGATTCTTGTTCATCTCACCAAGGTATATCTATATACACTCACCATAATTTGTTATTCTGTTATTTGCTTTTGCTTACAATTAATGTTCTTGTTAAGTTATGTGGAATAGGAAATTAGAAGGGTTTAAACAAAAGGGAGGTGATTTGGTCATTTGGGGATATGCAATTTTTGTAATAGATGTGTGTTGAGAAGTAATTTTGGTAGGGGCTAATTTTTATCCACATATAGTACAATTACAAAGATCCTGTCTCATAATTTTCAGTTTTCTAAATAGATGAATTAGGTCCATTAATTGTTAACTATTTAATCCCCTAGAAGAGTCCAAGTTATCTTGATTAGTGGCTTCTGATCATTATGATACTCGCTTTAGGATTCCTAATACTACCATTATTTGTTCTTAGTGTGCTCTTAATATGAATGTGTATCCGAAATTGAATACAGTCAATAGTAGTAGTAAGGGAGGGTGTCCAAGTTTATGCCGAGTTGAGTCAACATGATATATGTTGTTCATTGATAGCAGATAGATTAAATACGTAATTAACATTCGTTTAACCGGATCAAGGTTTTTTATTTTCACTTCCTCTCAAATTAAGAGCTAGGATGATCAATCATGTTCGACCTAACTTTGAGAGGAGCTTTATCCAGTTCCAATGCTATCCCGTTCAAAGGTGGAGCTACCTTAGGACTAGAAAAGGGCTTGTTGCCCCATTAGAGTTCGCTAGCTTTACACTATTAACCCTTATATTTAAGCACAATTTAGATTATAAACTTTTGAACTTTATTAAATAACCATGATTCGGCCCTCCTAAATTTCAAAAATTATATCTTGTCCCTTCTAGTAAAACTGGTCAAGGTCCGCCACTAGTCCCATTGTTCATTTTAGGAACACTTAAGAGTGACATGCAGGGTTAATTCCCTTTAGGAAAAGGTCATCAGAAATTGGGAAGATCTCATTAATATTCCGTCGTGTTAATTCCCTAAACTGAACACCTTTTTTACATGGTTGTAGGCGGTGCTACGGATGATAGTCGAAGCAATTCAAGCAACTCTCAAATAGATCAACAAATCACAGCAACTTCAACAGCAAGTGACCCTTTTGACCCATCTGTTCAGCTCACTAGTTCATCTAAACAAACTATTTCAACTAATACATTAACAGAACCCAGCCTTATTAAACCAATTGGCCAATCAACCCCACATGAGTCGAGCGTTTCAAACCCATCTTCCAAGCTCGACACGAGTAGCCATCAACAACAAGCTTCCTTTCTAGCCCGAATGCCATGTGTTTCAACAACTGGCAACGGGCCAAATGGGAAAACAGTTAACGGGTTCTTGCATAGATACACGAAAGATGAGGTGAGCATTGTGTGTGTATGTCATGGTCGCTCATTTTCTCCTGCTGGGTTCGTGGAGCATGCCGGTAGTGTTGACATAGTTCACCCTTTGAAACATATCACTATATTTCCGACTGCTTTTACATAGTGACTTCAAGATTTTGGTTCATATATGCTTACTCTACTTATTAACTGGTCTTTTTGGTAACATATCTGTATGCGATCATTTGGTTAATTAGCAGGTTTCGGCCCATTTGATATAAATGAGTTTCTGGAGCCTACACACATGAAGGTTTAGTCTTACTTCTTATGGAATGTGTGTGTTTTCATAGACTGTTATTACTTTTAATTGTATGATGTCCATATGTGGACGCCAGAATATACTTGAGAGATCGCTCAAGAACTTACGATTAAGCCATACAAGGTGTATGTAGATCAAATTTTGGATCTTTTGATTAGTGTCTAGGTCATGTTACTCGGCTGTAATTTGTGAATATTGATTGATGATCTTTTCTTAAAAAGCTTTGTAAAGATTGTGGAAGAAACTTGAAACATCCTATCAATTTGAAACATCTATCAAGTATGTAAAGTACAGAGTTCTTTTAAATATCTATTTGTGTCGTTGGATTGTATATTCATCTTCGCCATTCACTACAGATGTGGGCGCATGTATATGGAGAGGATGGCTAAACCAAGTTTCATAAACATTTTTCAAAGGTATTTCAGATTAGTAAGAAAAGAAAATGTGGCTCAGGGAGCTTTAGGGTCTAAAATTATTAAGGCCTTGAAATTTGTAAGACATCGTATATATATAAAGTTAGTCACATGTTATGATTATTCAAGACCTTTATTAATTGGTAAGTGTTAAATAATCAAAGTTTTGAGCCTTTTAGTTTTTACGTTTCATTTTTAATCCTATAAGTTGTAAACAGTTAAGTCTAAATATATTAATTATATAAATTGAAACCCAATGACGCTTTACTTATTAATTTCGTGTATTTGAAATTTCTTTATGTATATTTAAAATTTCGGATAACAGCTTTATATATCTGAATATCTAAAATTTCTTTATGTATATTTAAAATTTCGGATAGCAGCTTTGTATATCTGAATATCTAAAATTTGAAACATGTAACATTTATGCGACATAAAAGAATTTCAATTAGTTATTCGAAATTTTGGATAAAAGTTTTATATATCCAAACACCGAAAATTAAGTATTTCTGTAGAATATTTATGTGACAAAAAAAACATGACTCATACCCATCTAAACTCAAATCTATCTAAACCTAAATTCATCTAGACCTAAACCTATTTAAACTCATCCTAATATAAGACTTATTTAGACAGAAACTCATTAATGGGTGAGGTCTCAAGTTCAATTCCTGATAGGTACAAACGACTTTGAAGTGGCCACGCCAACCTCCTGAAAAGGGAGTGCTTTACCTGGTTTGAGTCTGTGTGGTGGCGGACTCAAACCCCGTAAATTAGTCGACCAATTAGTCAGAAATCACGGTTACCAAAAAAAACCTATGACTCATCTAAACCCCTAACCTAACCCGATCCGTCCTATTCATTTTAGCACCTTTAATTTAAAATTAGGTAAATATAGAATTGCCTTTAAAAAAAAAAAATTCGTTAATTTTTTTTACAAGAATGCTTTTAATTAAACCGACAAAGAACATATATACATACGATCTATGTGCCAAACTATGATTAAACGAACTAATTAACTTAAACGCGTGTCTTAATGACACGGTAACAACAAACCGACATTTACTATCTCATTCAACCGCCCTTATTCAAACTCAAACCGACACATTCCATTCTCATACATATAGCTAAATAAGAGAGAGTATTGGCATCGACTTCATTCATCTTCCTCCCAAAAAATAAAAACAACGCTCTTAAACATTCGCATCTTTTTACGACGAGTAATGTAGAAAAAGGCTTTTTTGTGATTTTTACGAGTATTCGAGTTGTACGTGGTATTAAGTTTCAAGACCAAGAATTGAAGAAGATATTATGACTGTTGATTATCATCGACCGATTATTGCACAATCCGAAAGAAAAAGACGTCGAGCCCTTGATGACCACATTGCAAATCCATACAAGAAATAAAAAGATCACGTAATCATCGATATAGTGATGAACTTGACAAAGACCAGTGGTGGCTCAAGGGTAAGGCAAGTAAATCTAGAGCTTTAGGCCTCGAAATTATTAAGGCCCTGAAATTTGTAAGACATTGTATATATATAACGTTAGTCATATGTTATGATTATTCAAGGCCCCTATTAATCGGCAAGTGTTAAATAATCAAAGTTTTAAGCTTTTTAGTTTCGACGTTTTATTTTTAATCCTACGAATTGTAAACAGTTAAGCTTAAATATATTAAGTATATAAATTGAAACCCAATGGCGCTTTACTTATTAATTTCGGGTATCCGAAATTTCTTTATTTATATTTAAAATTTTGGATAACAGGTTAATGTACCTGAATACCCAAAATTTAAAACATGTAACATTTACGTAACACAAAAGAATTTCAATCAGTTGCCCGAAATTTTGGATAAAAGTTTTATATATCCGAACACCGAAAATTAAGTATTTCTGTAGAATATTTATGTGACACAAAATTTTGGGACTAGTTTCATTATAAAACAGAAAGGGAATTTTTACAAAATAAAATACATTACTCCAAAAACTTTCATCCAGATCCCGTGAACTTCAAAAAACTTCCTAGGTCCGCCAGTATGTTTGGGTATAAACGGTATAGATTTATTTTTGAAACTAAAGTTTTTAAAGAAAGTATATGAGAAATGCTACATCGATAATCAATTAAAATAGTTAATCGAATTATAGTTATTAACTATTTTCGTAATACTTATATTTTATATAGAATAATGCAAAAAAGTTCAAAAATAGTTACTTTAGCATAATTTAAGAGTAAAGTTAATAAAAGTTATCGTTGATCGAAAGTGTCACCAAGACATTATACATATTGATTGATTTACTAATTGAAAATAAGATATTATATTACTTTCATATAATAACTTGAAAAGGTAATTTTTAATTATGTAAACGATTTTCGACAAATCACTTCTATAAAAAAAAAGCATTTAACTAAAGCATCGGTTTAAGCCTCCGAGAAGGTTGAGCCGCCCCTGATCCTTCATAAACCTGAGATGATTGGTAAAAAAATAAAATTACTATACTTGGCATCCTTCATCTTCATATACATGTGAGATTCATCTAGAATTCTATTCCATAAAAAAAAGAACAATTCATCTAATTTACCATTATCAAACAGTTGTAATTCAGTTTACCACCTATACTTGAACCTTGAAATCTAAAAAAACACAGTCAATCTACTTTCTGTGCACAACAAACACACACTATGAGTTACATGTGATTCTTCAACAGTTAAATGTGATTTACTTTGAATTACATGTGATTCTTTAAGAGTTGCATGTAACTAAAATTTGATTATATATAAACATAAACAAAAATGAAAAACAAACACCTAAAATACTTGCGAGAAGATCATGAGTACTTTGCGTCATAAGTTGCTCTAGAATCATTGTTATCTAAAATTGTCATTGATGTTGTTTTCGTAAGGATCAAGACAACCACATCAAAATGCCTCGGCATACAAATTGGAAAGAAAGCTTGTTTTTAATAAATCAAAATTAAAAAACGAAAGTAAAATTCTAAAACACAAAATAATGTTTTTTTACCAAATCAATGCCTTCCAACGTCAAATCGTCAACATTTCCTTCAAACTCCGCGTAACTTGATTTGAAAATCTATCCCATATCCCTAAATCCGTACGTAAAGATCCATCAATCATAAATTTCTTTTGTATAAAAATAAGATAAAGTATATTTATCATAAAAGAATAATATTTGTATAATAAACTTATAAATGTTGAATAACTTAGAATACAACTAGTCGAAAAAAAGTGTCTTGATGGCATTCCAGACTCCCTGAAAGCTCTCTTCATTGTTAAGAATTGTAGATCAACCATCGACTACATTTGCATCAAACCACAAACCTCGAGTTGACGTTTCCATATTCAACCAAATTGAATATATACTTTGAAACTAGAATATGATTCAAAACATTTTTACTATATAAAAAAGCTAATTCAGGTAAATATATAAAAAGACACGTGATTCATGTAAAATACATAAAAACATTGTTTTGTGATTCAAACTAAATTACATGTAATTCAAAGCCAACCATATGTAATTCTGCTTGAATCACATGTAATTGTTTTTTATTCACATGTAATTCAGCTTGAATCATAATTGAATTAATAACGTAAATCTTATCACTCTACATTGCAAGCAAGTTGTTCTCAAGAACAACTCAGTCTTTGTAATTTTGGGAAGAACTTTTGTCTTCTTATTCTTAAAAGGAGATTGCATGTATGTAGAAGATTTTACCAATCGCTTTTCGGGACTATGGCTAGGATTAGAAGCACGAGAAGACATTCTTTCAGGGGTAACCGAGCGTTGATCCGAAACTTCAGCATTCAACAACTCTTCATCATTATTAACCTGAATAGAAAATAAAAGAAAACACTTAATAAAGAATATAATAAACATTATAAAACACAAACAAACTTTTGATAATTACATATATAATAACTCATCTAAAATGCAACCAATCATCTCTCCAAACATGTCTACATTTTGATTTAACCACAATGAAAAAGAGTCTAGTGTACTCATGATCTCAAAATCTTCATATACTTGATCTTGAGGAATATTATTTTTTTAACAACGGTTTCTTCTTCAGTGGTTTCTTCTTGAGCAGCTAAGTGTTCTTTAACAACCAATTGTTCAACTGGTTGTTCAACACTATGAGGCACCTGAAGGTTTATAAAGCTCATAACAATTACGCAAAACCCTAAATAAGATCAAAGCACACATAGCGGAAGCGATTTAACAAGATCATAATTCATAACACATTCATAATTAATCGAGTTAAGGTTACATACCTTTTAGCTAGAGCAAATCCACAAGAACACCAATGAATCATCAATTAGGGTTTGGACGAATAATACTAAGATATAGTTTATAGTGAAACTATATTACGCTCTTATACACACGTAATGAAACGGGTTAATCGTGAGTCTAGCACTAATAAACCAGAGATTCAACACTTGTGGAATATAGCTAAAAACCAATAACCGAGAAAACAAACTGAAACCCTTAGGGGTGTTTGGTTCGATCCGCCAAGAAAGAGAGCAAGGAAGGGATGAAAAATTATGAAGGTCATGGGTTGTTTATATAGGCTTAGCAAATCTTATTCTCCAAGTCATAAACAAATTAGGAAAGGAAAAAATCTTTCCCTTTGCCCCCTTTGTCTTGGCCGAAGGTCGAACAACACTCAAAAGGTGTTTCCGGAACTTTCCAAGTCTCTTAAATATTCAATAACGTTCGTTATACTTAACTCTTAATTATTTTAACGATCGTTTAAGTTAAGCTCGGTTTAAATTTAATAAATATAATAAATAAATTTATTAAATTAATTAACCCTTTATGTATTGTGTGCAATCCCGTAATCCCGAGTTCGATCCTATCACACGACTATTTACTTTTATGTCCATAAACATTCAGCTCCCACTTGAACAAAATTCGAATATCGTGATTACATTGACTAGCGTCTAGTTACACTAGCAATGTCACTAGTTGATAACGCCCAAATCCAACATGTTTTCTTGAGCGTTATCCGTATATTTTACATGGTTTTTGGTTATACTAACGAGCTATTTAGCTCATATATGTATGAAGTTGTGTTTTGTGTTGTTAGTTAGCTAAGAACAAGGAAAGAGAAGAAAAGAAAGAATAAACGACGATTCATGCATATACGAAGGAATCCCGACTAGCTACAAGCCTTAGAAGATCTATATCGGGTACAAGAACAAGTGTTTCAAAGGAGCATACAAGTCACTCAGCATGAAGTTGCCACCAGCAGAATCAAAGTTGCCACAAGCAAAACGCAGCTGATTTGCCACCAGAAGAATTCAAGTTGCCACCCACATTTGTGTTGGCATATTTTATGTCTACATTCATGCAACTTTGAAAGACACAAGAACATTATATTGGAGCATTCTAGAACTACTTTGGGAGCAAGAAATTGTCTTTGGCTCCAAGCATACACTTTTGGCTCCAAGTATTTTACTTTGGCTCCAAGTTCTTGCATTAATGGGATGGCCTTAATTTCACTATAAATAAGACCCTTGGGGGTCATTGTAACATATCACTTCATCACTTGTCATTACCACCATCATTATTCACCAAGGAAACTCTCCCAACCTTGGTGAAGACCCCAATTCCCGGATTTAATATTGAAGTACCAAAAAGTAACGTTTTTGAAGCTCCAATCATCAAAATAACCTTGCCAAACTCTAAGGGATCATTACCCTTATCATTGGTAGTATTTCTTGATACCTAAATCACCACCAACATTCACCAAACCTCTCCAAAACCTGCCTTAAATCTCAAATACGAAGTTCATTTGCATAACCCGAAAGACCACAAAACTTGTAGTCAATTGTAGGCCTAAGATTGCTCTAATTCCTTTCATTTACTTATTGTAATCATACTTTGGGTAAACTTTTGTTACTTTCATGATGTTGAACTCTATATCATATGTTGAATGTTTGTTCTTGACTAATATGATTATGGAGTAGTATTCTTATACTTGTTTGAAATAATGTAAACATAGATATGGAGTGTTTATTATTTTGCAATGTTGAATTATGATTTTGTTTATACAAAAGTTGTTGATACAAAAGTTGGGTGATCCTTGCTAGACCCGAATTAGGCTTAATTCGGGTTGGCTGGACTCCGGCTCCTGCACCAAGTGAAATATCTGGTTGGGATCCTGCACACTAAAACAACATGCGTTAGGCTTACCGTGGGAATGTATCCCACGATTAGACTCCGGCGTGAGAGTAAGTAATCGGTTAGGATTATGAGAATCGGATGAGATGTGAGTGTGTAGAATGTAATACCTTTGTGGAACCCTTGGGGGTTCCTTATATAGGCAGTGAAACCCTAATGGGCTGTCACTGATGCTTCGGCCCCAAGGAAAGGATAAATACCAGAATTAGATTGATTGTTATCTTCTAATTATGGTCAGTGAATATCCTCTCCTTTGGGATAAATCCTAATCATAGTAGGAGTATGATTCTGTCTAACCTTGTATCGGCCATGTTGGGTCGTGGGCCGCACACGTGTGTGCGGTTACTGTTCATCTAAGCCCATAGGCTTAAATAACATTAATCCCACCCATCCGTGATGGGCCGGATACGGGTAGTACCCGTGGGCCGGGTTTATGACCCGGCTGGGGACTATACGTCATCAAGTTTGTTTGAATTGATATGAGTCTTAATAACTTGTTGGTAAACCATAATCGGGTCTAAAGTTCGAAAGGATTCCTTGTTATGTTTTGTTCCAAATGTTAATGTGCATATATGTTTGGTGTATCATGATTGACAACCATGAGTAAACAAGTTAAATGGATTTATAAAGGTTTAATCTAGAGTATAGGTCGAAAGGGCTCTAATGAACAAGTTGGCTAAAACCACACTTCTCACAAATGGATTTAATTAACGGTTTGTAATATTGATCATAGGTCGAAAGGGTTCTTTATTCTAAACCGTGTCATGTGCAATTCCATGATATTAATTCCATGATATTACCTATTGACTTGGAATTGTATACTTATAATTTGTGTGTTATTGTTTAACTATCTACCCGATAATCTATTCACTCCATTGAAATGATTACTAGTTTCAAGCAAGTATCTTTATTATTATTTGTTATCTCATCTTATTAGCTTAATCATCATCTTTACTTGTTATTTATTTGCTTAGTTGTTACTTATATGGTAATTGTGGGAGTGACAACCATTTTTACCACCAACGTTACATTGTTACAAAGACTCCTTACAACCGAAAACACCCAAATCCCAGTGAACGACCTCGGCTTACCATAACAAGCTAGCTACAAACGAAAGGGTCATACTTGCCCGTGTGTTCTTAGCTTATTTGGAAATTTGTATAAATTTAAAACTTGTGTAATCGCAAGAGAACGCATCACTAGTACAACTCGAGTAAGGTCTCCTGGACAAAAACCTTTTAATGATTCATCATTATTATTATCCTTTAATTTCAAATACAACGTGAATAAGATATGGATCTCAGTCATTCCTTTCATTAACCATTCTGTTTCTCGTTTACGGAAATAGCAAGATTACCAAAACAAATTTGGGTGCGGCCACACAAACATGTTACTACTCCCCCGAGGAGCCCAGCTGTATTATACTTCAAAATAATTTGAAGGAAACAAATCCCATTTTGAATACCAGCGAAACTTACGAACTTTGCAACACTTCTGAAAATAACCCTTATAGCTACCAGTTACGTTTAGTGTTAGGTTATCTCATAGAAACACACTATACTCGTGACAGTTTCCTGGTATCTCAGGTCTAAGGATAACTATTTGTGATTTACTTAATGAAAAAGATCCATAAAGTAAAATCATATAGTTGAGATAAGTCCAATATTTTATTCATCAAATATCATCCAAAATTGACCAATATACTTTCAAGTATACTCTGTCACTATTTTGAATTGTCTTGGTTTAATAATATTCCCATATTATTAATCGACAACGGATATTTAGAACATAACAGTTTATTCATGGATTAAAACATGTAAAATAGGATACAAAATCAAATAACATAAAATAAACGAAACTCAATATTTATTAAACCAATTCAATAATATCTTAATATCCTTTATCCAAATAATAATCACAGATTTATTGCATGAAATCGCTAGCTAGTTGCAGCCCAATAGCCTTGGCATGCTTAACTACCTTTGGTCTAGGCAAAGCCTTAGTAAAAGGATCAACTACGTTATCGTCTGTGTGAATTTTTATTAGTTTTATTTCACGAGCTTCAACTTGTTCTCGAACGTAGTGATATCTACGTTTAAAGTGTCTGGCGCCTTTCATGACTCCAGAATCATTGGCGAATATAATTGCAGCAGAATTGTCACAATATATATCAATAGATTATTTAATTGAAAGCATCACTCCATGATCTCCAATAAACTTCCTAATCCAAACATCTTCCATTGCAGCTTCTGAAGCAGCCATGTACTCAGATTGAGTAGCATGCATTAAAATCGTTGTCTGCTTCTTGCTCTTCCAGTCAACTGCTCCTCCATTGATGACAAACATGTAACCCGTCTGAGACTTCGTATCGTCTTTATCACATTGCCAGGACGCATCACAGAAACCTGTAACATTCAGTTCTGTTTCTGGTTTACCCCCGAATACCAAAAACATATCTTTCATACTCCTCAAATACTTTAGTATATGTTTAACAGCAGTCCAGTGGAGCTTCCCTGGATTTTGTTGGTAATGACTAAACAAGTTCTGAGCAAACGCCACATCAGGCCTTGTGCATCTTACAGCATACATAATAGATCGTACAGTTGAAGCATAAGGCACCTTTTGCATGTAAGCCACCTCTTCGGGTGTTGATTCATCTAACTCATGACTTAATTCATGCTTAACCTCCATAAGTTGAAAACCTTTCTTAGAGTTATGCATGTTATACTTCTTCAATATCTTATCAATATAATCATCTTAACTAAGACCAATTAACCGTCTTTTCCTATCTCGATAGATTTTAATTCCCAGAATATATGCAGCATCTCCTTTATCCTTCATAGAAAAACATTTACCAAGATAATCCTTAACTTTCTTAAGTCTTGGAATGTTACTTCCCATGATTAATATGTCACCCACATATAAAATTAGGAACACTACATCACTCCCACTAGCTTTGCGATATACACATGGCTCATCACGATTTTGAATAAATCCAAACTTTTTGATTTCTTCATCAAATCGTTTATTCCATTGACGAGATGCTTGCTTCAAACCATAAATGGATCTTTGAAGTTTGCATTCGCGTTTTGGATATTTAGGATCAACGTACCCTTCCAGTTGTTGCATATAGATTTCTTCATCTAAGCGATTGTTCAAGAAGGCAGTTTTAACATCCATTTTCCATATCTCATAGTCATAGTATGTTGCTATAGCTATGAGAATCCTAATAGTTCGTAGTCTACTACAGGAGAAAATGTCTCCTCGTAGTCTACGCCAAAAGTTTGAGTAAAACCTTTAGCTACTAAGCGTGCTTTATAGGATTGTACTTCACCATCCATGTCGGTTTTCTTCTTGAAAATCCAACTATTTTTCACTACTTTAGCATTTTTAGGCGCATCAACAAGAATCCAAACATCATTGATTTTCATGGATTTCATTTTCTCATTCATCGCAACTATCCATTTAGACTTTTCTGGATCAAGCATTGCGGATCGATAGTTAGCAGGTTCACCAAGATCCCCTACTTCCTCCTCATCATCCCCTATGTTAAGACATAGTTTGCTTGGCGCGCGTATAGTCCTTCCAGACCTACGTGGAGGAATTAATTCTGGTGGAGGTCCCAAACTTTCTGGCTCTATTGGAATTTCTTCGCTAGTATTTTCAGAAGGTAATGTATCTTCTTGAATTTCTTCAAGATCATAATTTCTCCCACTGAATTCTTGATTAACAAGATCATTTTCAAGGAAGTCTCCATATCTAGCAACAATAACTTTGTTCTCAGGCGGATAATAAAAGTAGTAACCCATAGTTACCTTAGGGTAACCTACAAAGATACATTTTACTAGGTGTTGTTGGAGTTTATCTCCAGAGTCAAGTTTCACATACGCCTCACAACCCCAAATCTTTAAATAAGACAAATATGGCTTTCTGCCATGCCATAATTCATATGGTGTCTTATCAACCTTCTTTGTGGGAACCATATTCAGAGTACGAACAACAGACTCTAGAGCATAGTCCCAAAAGGATAAAGGTAAAGTTGTAAGATTAAACATAGATCACACCATATCCAATAATGTACGATTTCTGCTTTCAGATACGCCATTTTGTTGTGGGGTATATAGAGAAGTAAGTTTTTGAACAATTCTGTTCTCACTTAAATAATCTTTAAACGATTGACTTAAATATTCACCACCTCGATCGGAACGAAGAGCTTTAATCTTATTTCCTAGTTGTAATTCTACTAAAGCTTTAAACACTTTCAATGTTTCAAATACCTCATGTTTATGCTTAAGTAAATAAACATAACCATAATGGCTATAATCATCCATAAATGTTAAGAAGTAGCTAGCACCTTTCCTTGACACATGTCTAAGTGGTCCACACACATCAGTGTGTATCAAACCAAGTAGTTCAGTAGCCCTTTCAATATTGCTATTAAAGGGTTTCTTGGTCATCTTTCGAGAGATACAAGACTCACATTTATCAAATGATTCATCATTTATATTTTTCAAAAGACCACCACGTTGAAGCTTTGTAAGCGAGTCTTCCCAATATGAGCAAGTCTACAATGTCAAAGATAAGAAGAGTTCTTGTCTAACTTTCTCTTCTTATTCATGCTAAAAACAGAATTTTTTTTTCGCTTGAAATTATTATTATGCATGTTAATTTCAAAAACACCCATTCACAGAAATTGTATCAAAATAAAATAAACCATCTTTGGAAACAGAAATTCTATTATTATCAATAGTGTAAATAAATCCAAGATCCAACATACAAGAAAAGGAAATGACACCCCTAAAAATTGTAGGTGCATAATGACAATCATTTAAAACCAATACTAAACCCGAAGGTAAAACTAAATAATGTTCCTATAGCTTCAACCGCTGCTTGTGCGCCATTGCCCACTTGCAGAAATTGTTCCCCATAGGTAAGCTTCCTTTCCAACTCAAATCCCTATAGCGTATTACAAATGTTAATACCGAATCCCGTATCATATACCCAGGAATTTGATTTGAATGTAAGATTAAATAACTCTATCATAAATAAGTTACCTGAAGATGTTGCAGCACTTAGCTCAGCCTTCTTCTTTATTTCTCGCAACTCTTCGAGATAAAGAGGGCAGTTCCTTTTCCAGTGACCACTTGCTTTGCAATGGTGACAAGTCTCATCCTTTTGAGATTGACTCTTCTTGACAAAGTTATGCTTAGGTTTAGAATAAGTCGCACTTGTTTGCCCTTATCACCCTTGCCTTTGTTTTTCTTCTTGTTCGCGTGCGGTTGTGGCTTACTCACTCTACCCTTTTGTACATAAAGCACAGGAGGAGTAGAAGTAGATGTACTTGCCTTGTCCTTTAGACCCTTTTCGTAGTCAATGAGCATTACATGCAAATCATTAACTGTCTTCCCCGCGCAATGCATATTAAAGTTCCTAACGAAATCATTGAAGTCCTTTTTAAGGGACCTATTGATTAGGTTAATAGCCATATCATTGTCGTAGGGTTTCCCTAGTGCGATGAGATGTTCCATGTAACCCTTCATCTCATGATAACGTGCACTTACGGGTTTCCCAGGGGCTTGCTTAATACTGTGCAAAGCATCTACCAAGTCGTAGATCTCCACAGCCTGAGGCTTCTCATACATTTCCTTGAGCTCTTCAAGCATTTGATTTGGAGCAAATAGTTCAAACTTTCTTTGTAAGAAAGGAGCCATTTTTCAGAGCATTAAGCAAGCCACATCATTTTGCTTCTTAACCTCTGCCTCATAATTCAGTCTTTCAAGTGGAGTAGCATTAGGGCCTAGGGGCGCAGGAAACGACCTGGTCAAGTAATCAGAAGTACCCGCTACTCTCAAGATAGTTCTCATTGAGCGGTAGAAATCGTTGAAGTTTGGGCCAGTTAGTTCCTGGCGTTCAAGATAAGTCTTGAAGGCAGAACTCAACGTGTTGTTATCGGGTTGAGCCATTTCTATAGAAATAAGTTCAAAATATTAGTATTTTCGATAATACCATTCAAGAAAATTAAATTACCCCGGTAATAAAACCATAGTATTTTCCTTGAAACTAGAATCCACATTGACATAAACTTATCACATCAGTTGATCTGCTAGTGATAAATGTACTCAACATGGTAACTTGTCGAACAATAATTGACAAACAAATTTGCAATTTCTAGATATTTTTAGGGATTTACGTTGCCAAAAGTCATTTTGCATCGTAAACATGTTTCATCCCTACTTTATGCCTTAAGTTTCCAGATCTCACTGAGTAACTCAATCAAGTCGACTAATCTAAAGAACACAAAACATTCATACGAATTCTCATTCTATGAACGTTTTCTTTCCATCACAACATCGTCCAAAATCTCATATGACGAAAATTGTAACTTTAAGTGTTCGTCAATTAGATGGCATGTGACTTAAATTTAAGGGTATTGATTTTGGTGTCAAAAACATGTATGGAGAAGCATGCATACATCTATATATCATAAGTTTAATAAAAACTTTTAGTAAAACTTTTGGTGAGTCTAAAATTTCGCCATATATTGCAAGTTGAGGTATTGGATAAACCAATTAAAGATTTTACCCACAACAATTCACGCCTTACGTTCCTAGAACTTGGCTAAAGCACAATGCAATAACCTTATTAATTGTGTTTCGGATGTGAATTTGCGTTAAATCAACCTTAAGATATAATGCTAATGATAATCGTAGGTAAATTTCAATTTAACGCACAGGCGAGCCGGGAATTCGGTCAGCAACTAATGGCATAACACCTCTTTCTTAACCGGGTACATGACCAGCAGTGCGTTAAACCCACTTTATAGTTTGTCAAAAGGAGTAGGTCGTTAAATTATCATTACAAATTATCAATCAACACAATTCTATGTGATTTAGATCTCAAAATAATTCATTAATTTTTATATGATTTAGTCCATATTTATTTTCCTTAGGAAAAAAATTACCCTTGTTTACAACATACAATTAATATAAAACGTATAAAAACAAGTAGGTACAAAAAAAACTAAATCAAATAGCCACATGCATAACAATTTATTCAAAGAACATAAAATCTAGGGTTTTATAAACATATAAAAGTCTTCCCTAATTTTAAAACATGCATGTTCATCACGGATCTCCCACATAATCTTAACAATTAAATCTCTCTACGGATCGTAACCATACATGACATCTAAAGATAACCAACATGTAACTTTTAGGGTTTCAAAAAAAAACTTTTTGAAAAAAAAAATTCGGCTTGGCCGATCTTAATAAAAAACAAAACCCTAATTTTGTGAAAATCTAAAAAACAACATGTGATTTTTAAATCAAATCAATATTAGTTAAAAAAACTTTAGATCTCGATAATTATAACATGTTAAAACGGCTCTCGATGCCACTAAAGGTTTATAAAGCTCCTAACAATTATGCAAAACCCTAAATAAGATCAAATCACACATAGCGGAAGCGATTTAACAAGATCATAATTAATAACACATTCATAATTAATCGAGTTAGGGTTACATACCTTTTAGCTAGAGCAAATCCACAAGAACACCAATGAATCACCAATTAGGGTTTGGACGAATAATACCAAGATATAGTTTATAGTGAAACTATATTACGCTCTTGTACACACGTAATGTAACGGTTTAATCGTGAGTCTAGCACTAATAAACTGGAGATTCAACACTTGTGGAATATAGCTAAAAACCAATAACCGAAAAAACAAATCGAAACCCTTAGGGGTGTTTGGTTCGATCGGCCAAGAAAGAGAGCAAGGAAGGGATGGAAAATTATGAAGGCCATGGGTTTTTTATATAGGCTTAGCAAATCTTATTATCCAAGTCATAAACAAATTAGAAAAGGAAAAAATCTTTCCCTTTGCCCCCTTTGTCTTGGCCGACGGTCGAACAACACCCAAAGGGTGTTTCCGGAACTTTCCAAGTCTCTTAAATATTCCATAACATTCGTTATACTTAACTCTTAATTATTTTAACGATCGTTTAAGTTAAGCTCGGTTTAAATTTAATAAATATAATAAATACATTTATTAAATTAATTAACCCTTTACGTATCGTGTACAATCCCACAGTCCCGAGTTCGATCATATCACACGACTTTATAATTTTATGTCCATAAACTTTCAGCACCTTGTCAAACTCTTCGCCATAAACACGAAAGTGATTCTTGTCATCATTCTCATAATTTTGAGCATCGTCATCATTCTAATCATTTTGAGCCTCGTCTCCACCACCATTATCATCGTCATCATTCTGATTACGCTCAACATCGCACTATTATCATCGTCTCATTCTGATCATTATGAGCATCGTCACCACCACCATTATCATCGTCGTCATTTTGATCCTCGCCACCACCATTATCATCATCTTCACTACCACCATCACTATTATCATCTTTATCACCACCATTATCATCGGAAGTCTCATCTTCATCATTTTCATCATCGTCACCACCACTATTGTCATCATGGTCATCACTACCTATGACTTCATCATTTAGATTTTCAAAACTAATTGGATTTTGAAAACTCGGAAACACTTTTCTTGAAGTTTACGAATATTTGTATCACCAACAGATTCACAACCAGCGGTCATAAAGTATTCTTTTAGAGAAACTCTTTCAACACAGATTCTTCTAAAACTTCTTGAGCTTTGTTAAACAATTCCAATTAATGAAAAAGCATTACTTTCGTTAATGACATAAGTACTTATATCAAATGCAATAAAAAAATAATCACATGGATTACATGTGTTAAAAAGTATTAAAGGTGATTCAAAAGGAATTACATGTGATTTACATAAAATAATTACATGTGATTATTTCTGAATCACATATAATTCTGTTTGAATCACTAAATGCAATAATCACATGATTACATGTAATTCCTCTAATAGTTAATGAAAATGCAAATGCTCTACTTTGGTTAATGAAATATAATCACGTGAAGGGGTGTTTGGTTAAGCTTATGAGTTGAGCTTATCTTATATTATATAAGTCATTTATGACATATATATCATAAGCTTATAAGCCTATATTTAGTGTTTGGTTTAACTTATGTTTAATACGCTTATAAGCTTAAGTGGTTGGTTTGGCTTATGTTGTTAAATGACCAAAAAAGACATGATTTAATAAGCTTAGAAATCATTCGACATGAAATTTGATAAAGAAAATAGCTAGAATTTAATATTTATTAAATATGAAATTTGATAATAATAAATAGTGTAAAGATTTGATAAAGATATTAAATTTTTACATTTCAATAGTAGTATTAATAAATTGATTAAGAAAAACAAGAAATAATTTGGTTAAGAAAAGAAATAAATAAAAATGGAGTACTGACAGGGGCGGACCTACACCTGTTTCAGGTGGTGTCCAGGAACCACTTTGGAGGGAAAATTTCTTTAGAAATGATACGTAATTTTTCTTAAGACTTACCTTAGAAATTATTTGAGAACCACCTTGGATTTAAAAATACAAAAGATGAAACTAAAATAACAGGAAAGTAAAGTAAGTTTGGCCAGAACCTGGATTTAAATACAGAAATCTACTAAGAAGATGAAAGAAATAATATATTGCTAAACTTTTTCTCTGGAAGTAGCAAGTTTACCATTCTGGAATTAGCAATTTATAATATGGTTATGTTTTTAGTTTGGAAACAGCAATTTTAAGTTTGGTTTAGTTTTTTTTTTCTTTTTCCCAAAACAGTGATTAATTCATAATTAATAGTTTAATATTGTACACTATTAATTGAGTTTTCGCAATATATGGATTTTCAAAAGTACTACTGTATTAATTTTCAAGTTTTGATAATCTCCATTACGTTACATGATTCTGAAATGATTTAATTTACATTTTCCTACATTTGTAGTATACAACATTTTTTTTTTCATGTGTTTTGAACTGCAAATATACACTCGTAGTAGACAATTTGTACACGATACGGCTCTATGTGTAAAAAGTCTTATTTTATACTACGTATCCGATAACGTATTAACCGACACGACCCGACCCATTTGTTGGTCGACACATAACCACCTTAGTTTTCATCCTGGGTCCGTCACTGAGTACTGAGATAGTAACTTTTTTTTTTTTGGAAACGGCAAATAATTAAACGGAAGTCTACTCGCAATATTTCAACGAGCATCCCGAGTTCGAGCTCCGCATAGCGGGCAAACCCAGCCCCCAAAGGGGTTTCCAGGGAGAATTCCCCACGTGTGCCCGTGTGAAGTATGAGTTAAATTTATGCATAATGCGACGACCACAAGGATCAAACCCACAACCTGCAGCCCACAGTGGATGTAAACCCAGTGCATCGCGCCAGCTGGGCTGGAGGTCATTTGCACTGAGATAGTAACTTGGAAATGCATGTGAGTATATAAACGTTATGAAGCAATAGGATAACAATAGGTTAAATAGAGGGTAAAGTAGTGAATTAAATTGAAGTATATTATATAAGTCTAATCACAAAAAGGTCGTATTTTTCTTGCTTATCAAAACATTTACATATAAGCTTATAAACCCATTTATATAAGCTTAGTCAAACATTTCATTTGGGCTTATGAGCTTATATAAGCTAATAATCTTATAAGTCCACTATGTAAGCCTAAACAAACATCCCGAAATTACATGTGATTAATGAAAACTACATGCGGTCAAAGTACATGAAATTAAGTTTGAATCACTAAACTTACCATAAAAACAAAAATGAAATTATACACACATGTTTCTTTGAACTAGAACCAATGCAGTAAACCTTTCCGAATCTTGAAGTTCGCTTCAGACCATTCATCGTTAAGTTCTAAAACTCCCATCACATGAGCTTTTAGCTCGAGTTCCTGTTTTTGTCTAATTAAACTTGAGGTCCAGTCTCTAATAGCTGGACGACTGCGAACAAAAGGGAACTTATCGAACTTCGTCGAATCTAAATACAAAAGCTGTAAAAAAAAAATATATATGTAAATAACAGAAGTTCGTCGAATGAGAAAAAAAGAATCCAAACTTGAATGAATTGCATGTGATTATGATTGGATCACATGTAATTCAAACAAAACTTGGCTTGAACTTAAAAACATTACAATGAGGAAGGTAAACGGGCCAAGGTATGCATAGTTCGTGTTGTGGGAAGTTTACTGTATCGAAGGCAATGACCCCTAATGCGTCTAAAAACATCCAAACAAATTTAACCCTTCAAACTAAACCAGCAACCATGCCCATTGTGTTGGTAAACAAGGTAACAAAGTTCACTTTAAAAAGAAAGTCAACTTCTCGAGCACTAACCAACTTGGAAGCTATATGAGTGATTCATTCAAATATCCTTCAAATGTTTGCCGCTTCTTCAGGCGTCAATTGTTTTTACTTCTTTTTTTTTTTTTTGCCTTTCTTCACGGTTCACGCCACTCTCTACATCAAAATCGTCATCGGAATCTTCAATTTTAATAGCCTTGAACTTTTTAAGCAAACATAGCAGATTCTCTTCATATAATAAGAATCGTCCTCTGAAACACCCTTCCTCTTTCTCTTCACCTCAGATGTAGCAGATTCTCTTCATATAATAAGAATCGTCCTCTGAAACACCCTTCCTCTTTCTCTTCACCTCACCCTTACTCTTCAAGTTTTTCAACTTCTTTTTACCCACATGATCGATATCGAACTTACACTTTAAGTACCACTTAACATTACTTTTCCGCTTAGCTGTCGGCGTAACATCTGTAACAGCAATAGTCTTATGTGCATCTCAAACATGGTCAGCTACCATAAGGGATTTGTATATATCTTCCATCTTGTTAAACTTTTAGACTATTTCAGACTCATTTGTGGTTCTTTGTTCCTAACCTGTGTTGTGCCACTTCATGTTTAAATTTAGATTATTCATATGTGTCTTCTTAAGTTTTTCTAAGTCTTGATATTTGATTTTAAAGGCAATACATTGTACCAAAATATAGTTTAGGTGGTTGGTTGGAACAACTTCACTTCCATCTGTTGTGGCATTGGTGTTTTACCACCTCATACCTCAGTTTCCAACATTTCTGAGTTCACAATTCTAGAGCAAGTAGCATGGGATTGGCCAATGATCTCCAGAATTGTAGCATCGGTTAAGTATGAGATTGGCCGATGGTTTATAGTGTCTAGATGTCCCCTCCTCTTACAAGCTAGCTTTTTGAGTGAGTTCTACAATTGAACTTATGAACCGCTACAAGCCTAGTATGGGATAGGTTCGTATCAATTGGTATCGGAGCTAGCCTTACCTTTCGAGATTCCAGCACTCGGAGTGGTGGCGTATGGAGTGGTGGCTTGGACCCGAAAAAAGAACGGTGCCGACCGTGACCAACATAGCCGTGACCAACGAGGTTGGAGTGGTGGCCTATTGAGTGATGGTTTGGACCCAAAGAAGGGTGTCAACTGTGAGCAACATAGTCGTGACCAACGAGAAAGTTGGTTCTTC
Organism: Glebionis coronaria; assembly: GCA_025667525.1. NCBI lineage: Eukaryota > Viridiplantae > Streptophyta > Magnoliopsida > Asterales > Asteraceae > Glebionis > Glebionis coronaria. Next base: position 522,468,770 of record CM046879.1, read on the forward strand.
AAACCATGGGGTATTGTAACGACCCCACACGGCCAGTATCGGATTGGCTGACGGTTTACATGTCCCCTCTTCTTACAAGCTAGCTTTTTGTGTGAGTTCTATACAACTTATGAACCGCTACGAGAGTAGTATGGGATAGTTTCAGTATGGGTCTGCATTTTTTTGTACCGGTTGTCACATGGCATCCCAGTAGTTGTTGATGATTCAGTTCAGGCTAAGTTGGCGCATCGTGAGCGAATAGCCAAATTATACTTCACACAAGGTGATTTGTGCTTGACTGGTGTTTTATCATTACCGCTTTTCATAAACATTTTCATCTCAATTGTTTTTTAAGGGATATATGCACATGAATGGGTATGTTTTATAACTAAGTTTTAGGTTATTAACTATGTATGTTTATGTTCTAGACACAATTTAGGTTTATTTATTAATGATAGATATGTAATGTTTATGTTACAAACTTTTACATTGACATTTTAACAGGGACCAGTCCTAGGACATAACAAATATTGTTTCGCCAATTAACCTGTGTTTGTACAGTGTCAGCCATTATATAGTTTTCCATGAAGATCCTGATTCAAATATTATAACTGATTTTTCAACTTTACATAGATGCTTAGTAATATTGTTAGTTCAGACTGATTATGTAACAATTTTCTCTCAAATATCAGTTCTCTAATTATCAACCTCATTCAAGTCTCAGTAATCATTACAGCTCTAATGTAGCCTTCTAAATTTTAATTATTTTTTATGATGGTCTAATGCAGCGCCGAAGTCGTAATACACTGTAAGCTGTTTTGGCTAAAAATGTTCCGTTGTGTTACATAGACTTCTTATACTCTTGATCATAGAGCAACCATCTACATTTTTCAATTTGTGAACACCACCAAAATGACATGGTGAGAGTTTCTACATGTTTAACACACAGTAATCTGTTTTTAACCTGTAAATTGTGCATAGTTGGTACGTTCTATGTCCTAAATGAATAGCCTAAATGAGTGAAACTTACACACTACCCTCATAATTTGTGCATACTACTATTTATCATCAAAGTTATCAATGTCAGGGGCTACATGGGCCTTGCATTTAAACATATTATGAGTATATCAACCTTAATTTATAATAGACTGACAATGTGAATGCAAGCCACACATCCTAACAAGATTGAAGAGCGTCCATACCTTAGTAAAAGAGATTCTGATGTTCAGTAAGGCATTCGCCAACTTCAAGGATTCAACTTGCAGCATCAAGTTTTAGAGTGACACCCCTCACTGATGTATCTTCAGCTCGGCATATGATCTGACGAAATCCTATTCTCTTTTGTGAGAGCTCTTACGATGACAGGCAGATCTATTAGCAAGGCTAATAACACAAATATCTGTTCTCTGATGGCACATATAACTCATAAGAGATCATTGCATAATTACCCACATACACAATATCAAAGAATCAAGTCTGGCCGTCATAACCGGTCATCGTTGATTGCTATACAAAAGCTATTGCTAACTTCAGCTAAGATTCGAGATCTGCAGCACATACGCCAACCGAATTGAGAAACATTAATGAGTTCTATATTAATCAACAGTACTAATTTACTATCGTGAAGGTAATATACGCCTTACAAATAAGGCAGCCATAAAACACATGACACCCCTTCACCAATGCCATTGCTTATACATAACTAAAATATAACTATCCTATGAACACCAACAAATAAAGCCCGTTTAACCGTTTTAGATAGCTTAGCAGGAAGAAAAAAGTTTGTCGACGAAATACCATCAACAGAAAATTTTGGAATTAGGCCAACCAAAGAGAATGGACAAAAAAGCTAATACAGTCATTACTTTAATAGAACACAGGCCACCCATGATAAAAAGAGTATATATCACAACCACCAACTACCGTTCCCATAATTATTATTAAAAGCACGTAAAAAGCTAATACTATTACTGTGAGCACTATAAACACTTCTGGGCTAAATTCTAAACTACATAAGAAACAGGTGATGAAATACTTCAAGTCATCAACTCTAGCATCAGCACACGTACACAACAGACCTGTCAGGACTAGTATTAATAAACCCTGATCACAAAGGGTTCAAACTTTAACCATTTGCTATAGGATTAATGGCCAAAATTGCAGGCCTGAACAAACTCCATATCATAGTCGACATATTTTGTCCAAAGTGGTCTGAACTGGTTCATAGCAATATCAAGCCATGGTTTCATATTTCCATTAAAATGCACAACTGCAGCATTGCGGATCTCTTCCATGCTTATGCTTGGATTATAGCCAAGTCCCAAAACATGCCATGATTTCTCTAACGGTTTAGTTGTGGAGTAAAATGTGATCAGACCTGGAGGCAGTGTTCCCAATTTCCACAAAGTCCGGTTCTCATTCTGCATAATAAATCACCATTTTTAGTCGAGGAACTAAAACATTGCTAGAAAATGCTTATTAATCATACAAAATCTAAACATAACATATAACCAATCTTTACCAGATTTTGCCAATAATGGTACTCTTCAGTGCACTTTTCTCTCCTCCAAGCATCCAAATCAAAGAAATTCATTCCATAAGCCCAAGCACACGCCTTTGGATTAAACTTCTCTTTAATCAATGGATGAGAAAAATTCATATATTGTGAGTACCGATGAAATGACCCAAAACACGTCTCAACTGCTCCATTTACCTTCCCATCCATATCTATCTTCCAAAGCCCGGTCAAATCCTTTTGAACAATAATATCATCATCCAAAAACAAAACCCTGTGCAGAGTTGGGTACATTTCTGGCAGATAAAATCTCAGATGATTCAATATCGAAAGATACTTCGGGTTCCTGAACTTCATATTAGTTGTGTCCTTTGTCGCATTCTCAAGCTTATCCTGAAAATAGAACCTCTGCAAACTTGCAGATTCGAGCTGCTTCAACACCGGAACATATGAAGAGTTTAAAAACTTATAATCCTCAACGGCTTTAACTTCGATATGAGCACCGTTATATTCTTCCATCTTAAACATAACCTGCATTGCTCCAAGATTCATCTTATCTGTCACAACATGGAAAACATGCTTCCAAGGCTCTTTTGTATTCTTAACAGCAGAATTCACGACAACTGAAGCAGCAACAACGTTATCCGAAAATATCGCATAATGATAAAGGTCAGGATCATCATATTCCGCAGGTCGCGCTTTCCCTTCATCTGTATACTTATCCGGATGCGCAATCCGCTCTTCCATCAACTTCATCGTAACACAATGCAAACTCTTTGGTATCGACTTCGCCGCAATCAAACTCGAAAACGCACCTTGCTTCTTCGACTTGGTCAACTGCTCATTCACAGCGAAAATCGTATCTTTCAACTTCTGAATCTTGAGCTGATTATCAAACGACTCTTTCGCGTCAGCAATCACTTGCCTGGTCATTTTAATCCGTTCCTTCACCTCCTTTTCAAACTGCCTTAACACCCCCTCATCTATCCTCTCCCCATCTGAATCAAACAACGCCTTATAATCCGGCTTCCCTACAAGATCCATATAGCTACGCGACAAATCAGCGAAAACCCTAACTAATTTCGCATTTTCGAGCTTTAACTTACGCGCATACGCAGAGTAAGCTAAAGCAAGCGACCTATGATCATCTGCTTGTTTTCTAATCTGATCAAATCTGGGTTTTAACGGATCGGATTTCATAGCTAGCACAGACCTTCTAATTGTTCCTACACCTTTCGAATTAAACGAATAACCCTACGTTTACAATAAACACATAATCAATTAGTAAACATCTAAATACAAAATTAAGAGAAAATCACACATAAAGGTATCACACTTTAGCTGCATTTGAATTTTAGGTACTCAACTTTCACCCGTCAAATTTAAGGTACCGAAGTTACTTTTTGTGCAATGCAGGTTCTTTCAACTTTTTTGTTGATTAATGTGATATTTTTTAGTCTACAAACGCCAATCTCTTCATTAATTTTCAAAACATGATTTACATAGAGCCATAGAGGTGGAAGCCAAACAAGCAACAAGCTGTGCCGCTAGCCCTTCTTGGAATGCGAAACCCATTTTTTTGAAAATAAAATTTCTGTATCGTTATTTTGAAAATTGTAACGACTAGTTATGTATCTTTAAAGCCTTAGAGGTCTGGGTGCGAGAGGCACCAAACAACCGCCAAAAGGGAGAAGTCAAAACCCAATGGCGCCTAAAATGATACCGGGCAACGCGCCATTCAAACTTTTGCTATGGCAGTAATGAGTTTTTTGACAGTCAAAACCCAATGGCGCCTATGGTGTTTGTGGGACCCATGTCTCATGTTATTGGTATATTTGTGAGGGAAGGGGTTTTTAGTTGTTGGTTTGTTGTTAGAACTTAGAAGGGGATGAGATGGCGCTGGCACACCAATAACACGTTATTCGTTCTAACGTCACCCCAGCTCTCTTATAGTTGACGATTCAAAGTCATTTCGGCTAAAACTATGACCGGTTTCCGTTTACGAAAACTCAAAAAGCCATAAATTGCAGAAAAAGTTACCTAAGTAAGTAACTAAAATCCAAATTGAAGAGTAGTGTGATAATCTTTGTGCCATTTGCCTTAAATTTAAGTGCAATTAATTAAATTAAAAACTAACAGGAGTTAATGTACTTAATCAATCATTAATAGCAAACAGTAAATATTAACCGTAAGCAATTAAATTATTATAATTCAGAAAATAACGTATACAAATGATTAGAACCATCATAATTACGAAAATGAGATCTTACAATGTCGAGAGTGGACGAAACGACGTCGGGCGATGAAGACGTCATGATGACGGAAGCGGAGAACATAACGACAACCGCGAGTGTGAGAGCGGTTGCAAATAGTTTGAACGTAAGCCGCGCCGTTGCAACCAGTGGCGGTCTGGACATTGTTGTGTGTGTGTGTTTTTGCACACAGTGGAAGGTGTAAAGAAAAACTTTAAAAAAAAGGGGGTGGGAGTGGTAGTGGAGGATGGCTGGAATGGGTCTGGCGAATGAGAGTGACGGTTTGCGTGGGCCTAGATGTGGTTATTTTAATTTTGTTAGATCCGTGTTTTGATTATTCAGTGTGGTTAATTTGTTGTTACTTGCTTGTCGTTTTTTGTTCACATGATTGGTTTAATTCAAACCAAACTTCACTCAATATTGGAGGTTAGCATTCAAAATTGAATTGAATCTAAAGAATTGAACCGGTTGAAAAATGATTTTGAGAAAAATACAAGTGTAAATTATATTTTGGTTTCTTTGGTTTAGTCAAATTGCAGATTTAATCTTTATTTATACGTAATTGCAGTAAATGTTACATTTTCAAGTTTGTTTTGCATGTTTGGTTTTTGGTTAGGAACTGAATCTCAATTTAGCTAAACAATAGGGATCAAAAATGCAATTCTAAAGAACTAAAATTAGAATGCAAACTTAAAAATAAGGACGTTTATTGCAATTTTATAAAAACTAGACGAATACCCGCGCATAGCGGCGAATAATTTTATAAAAACAGACGAATACCGTCTTACTTATTGATTTGTGCCGACTTTAAACACTTCATTCTACTTGTTTGTTTTGTAATAATATTATCATTATGACCGGTTACATTTACACATCAGTAAATTGATTATTCAAAAAATCTAAAATCTGTTATTATATCCTACGTGGATGTTAGAGAAAAGATTTAACCCATCCATAGGGGAAAAATATTCGATTTAAAAAAATATATAATACGCGAAAACGCGAGAACCGGGTATGGTTCTTACGTTTTCGCGCAAAAACGCGTGTTGTCCCTTAAGCGCGAGACGTGAAAACGCGAGCTGGGGTATGGTTGGTGCGTTTTCGTGTCGCGTTTTCCTCATGGCGCGAGATTTTTCCCCCTCACCCTGTGCTCTTAAAAACAAAAATAACAAACTCCAACTCAATAAGATGGTATTGTAATTCACTTTGTGCCATCGGGAAAGGTTCCCTCAACCTGACATAACTCAATAAGATGGTATTGTTAAATTGTATATTTTCAAGGTTGAAAACATTAAGATCTAATGAAAATTAAGTTACCTGCACGGAATCTAAAAGGTGTGAGACTGTTGAAAACATTTATGTCCTAACATGTTCACTGTTAGCTACGAAAACTTATAGCTAGCAACATGAGTATGGGAAGTATATTAGACATCAGTTTGTAAACGTATTTATCCACTATTGGATATAGAATTGTGTAATTACATTAGGTATTAGTGATACAAAATGGTAATATAGTCATTTCAGGCTTATATTCGTATAGTCGGAATAAATTTGAAAGTATAATGGTAAAGTCACGAGATTAATTAGTAAGTGTTTAAAGTCGGCACATTTTTATAAGAACGAAGGTATTGTATGGCTTTTATCCAAAATAGGAAAATCAGACGTGGTCATATTAAACGTAATAAAATAATGACGTGGAAATTACTGAACGTTGTCGGTAACAAGTTACCAAATTGGTAACTTCGAAACGATTTTGAAAGTAGAATGGTAACAACATGAGATTAGATAGTAAGTGTTTAAAGTCGGCACAAATCAATAAGTAAGATGGTATTCTATAGCTTTTATCCAAAAAATAATTAACAATATGTGATATTGTGGTATGTTTTTGTGTAACGTCAAAAATAGAACGTGCAAATATCAAAAGGTAATTGCAAACGGTTGTAATGTACGATAATTCAACTTAAGCATGAATTCTTAATATGTATCAAAGAACATAAAAGAGTATTTATTGAAACGAGAGATAAGAACTGTTTTTCCACTGGTTGTAGTCCATATATTGTTCATTTGGACAAAGTTAGGTGTACCATATGGTGCTATATTCGCTTGTTGAAGTCCACCCCTCCGATCCAGCTTAGGTTTAATGCAGCGTGACTCTTGATAGCGATCTTTGTTCTGCCATAGTAGATAGTAGCATGGCAGCCAGCTCATATATGCATTTTTTTAAAAGCGTTCTCTTATAATTAAGTCCATACATGCACAAGACAAGCATAAAAATGGATTCAACGAATAAGTGCAAACATAAAAGCAAAATGTAAAACCCGCATGCTTTTACCATGCATAGTACCCTTAGGATCGTACGTACTAGTTAAAAACTTTCCTAATATAGCATGATTACGATTATGTGTTAGGAGTTTACGTATTACGTACGTGTTAGAACACGATAAGTATTTTATATGAACGATCACGCAATAATTATTTAGTAATAATTAATCACGAACTTACGATCACGAAATCACGAGCGTAATTAAAACACGAGTTATTATTAATTACGTGTATATATTTAATACTAGCGTAATTAAATATATAAGAGTATGGTATTTACGTAACGAGAACATTTAAAACACGAACATAATTAAACATAAACGTGTACGAATAACAAGACACGAAACAAGGTACGGGAACCCCACGGGGGAGTCCCTACCCGCGGCCAAAACAAGGTAATGGGCCACGCCCATTACCAATTTTACTAAGAGGGGGTTAAATAGATGTTTACTACTCAAAAATCACTTTTACAGAAGATTTCAAGAAAACCTAAAATCTCCTTTTTCTCCTCTCTTTGTGCCGCCACCTTCAAATCACCAACAAGGTGATTTCTTGATCTTGGATCTTGTAGTTTTATTGTTTGTTCGTGTTTGTTCTTCACCCTCTTGATCCACGAATACGGTAAAACCTTTTTAAACCTTTTTCTTTTAATTAATCTTTTATTTAATTATGAACATGTGATGTTTTTATAAAAACACATTATTTAAACATAGATCTAACATGTTTTGATCATTAATTAAATCAGAGGGTCGATTAAGGGGTGTTTGTTCTGGGCCACAAGGTACAACCGACCCCAAGGGGGTTCGGTTTGTTTTAGCCGACCACCACCAAGACCTTTTGGTCTTGGTTGGTGCGTGTGGGTCCCACGGCAGCAAGGGGTACCCCGATTTGGGTCGGGGTACGGTGTCGATTCATGTCCGGTTCATGTTTTTAAGCTTTGATCCGGATCATGGTTATGCTAGTTTTGTTTATGTTATAAACTTAGGTTAAAATTAAATTAATAATGATGTAATTAATTTAATAACATGACTTAGGTTAACTAATTATTAATAATCATGAAATTATTTTAACCTAAGTATTTATATTATTAAGACCTATAACTAATTAATTATTTAAAAACCATGGATATAATTAATTAATTAAACATGACTTAGGTTATATTATTAATATTTAATAATACATATTTTAACCTAAGTATTTAATATATTTAATTAAAAACATGTCATACTTTAATTAAATATTATAACCTATAGTTTAATTAAATTACATGAAATAATTATTAAACTATATAATATATCATATGACTTAGAAAATAATCATAAAAATACTTAGGCTTATTTACTTTGCTTATTTAACCAGCTTATTTCTAATTATGGAAACTTTCTATTTTTAGAAACTTAATTAAATAAGGCAGCTATTTTATTTATGGAAACCAACTATTTTTAGAAACTTATTTATTTAAGGCAGCTAATCTTTTTATGGAAACTTATTTAATTAAGGCAGCTAATCTATTTATGGAAACTTTCTATTTTTAGAAACTTATCTATTTTAAGCAGTAAATCTATTTTTAGAAACTTTCTATTTTTGGAAACTTTCTATTTTTGGTAACTTTCTATTTTTGGAAACTTTCTATTTTTGGAAACTTTCTATTTTTGGAAACTTTCTATTTTTGTAAACTTTCTATTTTAGGAAACCTGCTATTTTTGGAAAGTTACTTATTATTACACAGTAGGTATAATAACACATGAAATATCAGAAATACTTAATCAGAATGAACAGAATATAGGATTTAACACAATTTAAGGCTTTAAACAGTGTAATATAGTAAGAACACATAAAATAAGCTAAGACATGACATAAAACCAGCTACGTATTTAGTAAGCAGATACTTATTTCATGTACGTATTTATGTAGCACTAGTGTTTCGGAAGTAGGATTCTCGCAGTTCATCGTTCTCGTTCACTGGACATAAGGTACGGATTCCCGTCCTTTCAATATGGACATTCTTTCCTTATTAGGATTCCCCGTATGCAGCCAACTGTTTTCCCGTAGTATAAGTTACGTGTTTGATTGCTTATGTTTTAAATATTATTACCTATAGCCATATACATGCATGACCAGTTTCACCTAGTTATGGAGGTACCATAACCATAACATTAGAGGCACTGATGTTATGACACCACGGCGGAGTGATTGCTCGTGGCGTCCCTTCAGCTTTTGGCCATTTATTTATATTTATCATGTGGGGCGTATGGGTGCATCCTAGTTACACGTTTTTATTCAGGATTACATGGTGAATGTGGTGTGTGCCTTGCATCCTTCACAAGGAGCTGATCCCTCCTACCCATAAAACCAGTATATTAAATTAGAGGCAGTCCCTCTAATTTGCATGATGAGGTCACCCCTCCAATTATTCATGCACGGTGGATATTCATGACCTATATTGGCTAATGGTAAAATATGACAAACAGTTTTTATAAGATAAACATAAGACTTTCAAACTATAAAACCAGTTTTATTAAGACTTAACCAGGTTACTCGGGACTTAGTTTTCTTCCGCTGTTATTATGTTATATGCTTATCCTATTCATGCTTTATTGTACATCCGTGCACTGAGCGTATTGCTCAGCCGTTTTCCTTTTCTATGTTCCCAAAACGGCAGGTACTCAGGGACGCTCGTAGACACTAAGAGTACGTGCATATGGACTGGAAGCTGTCTAGCCTTCTTTACATTATGCATTTCTTTTCTTTATGATACTTATGCTTTGGACATTGTTTCGTCCTTTTCCTCTACTATACTATGTTTGTGTGTGATGAGCTTTACTTTTAGACTACCGATGTTTGATTCCGATATTTTCCTTTATATGGTCAAGTAATGTTTAGACATTTTACCTTGTATGCTTTGATGACACGCCATAATTACTGTGATGTTTCCATTTCCAAAATGGGGTGTTAAAATTATGGTATCAGAGCCAAGCTTCGACCTGTAGGCTCTCAAATATGACCTGTGATTAGTGGGTAGTCACTACGGTCTTCCTAGAACTTACAGTTGTTTTCATGCATTCATCATTTTTAAGCATACATATATATGTCATTGTTACAGGGTTTTTGACTAAGTAATGGTTGGTACAGGACTGGCCCTATTTAGTCGCATGTGTTTTATCGAAACTTTTAGATTTGGGACCGACCCATAGGCGTCCCCTCGATATGTCTTTTGTTTTGAGTGAACTGACCAGAGGCGTTCACTCTCGAGCATACAAAGTTTTCATAAAACTGCATCATGCATTCATACAAAAATTTTCTTGCATAAAATTTTTCTCGTGAAATTGGTATAAAATTTTTTCATGTATATATTTTATATGTTGTGTTTTGAACTGTTTAATCATATGTTTTATGTTATACTGTCAGATGGTTCTCACACGCGAACAGGAGCAGCTCAATGCTGCAATTCAGGCTGCCATGCAAGCCTTGCTTCCTCAACTGAGGAATGACATCCGGGCTGAAGTTCAAGCTGCCAACAATCAACAGCAACACAATCAACCACCTCCTCCTCCTCCTCTAGTGACATTAGCAGTATGGCTGGAGAGATTCAACAAGCTCCGCCCTCGAGCTTTTGAGAAGACAGATAGCCCCAGCGATGCTGAAAGCTGGTTGGCTTACATCGAGAAGATCTTCAACGCTATGGGTTGTGACCCCGCATACAAGGAGAGGTTGGCATGCTATCGGTTCGAAGGTTATGTACTCAACTGGTGGTTAGCTCTGATGCAATCTGAAGGTGGTGATGAGTGGGTTGCTGGTCTGACTTGGGCTCAGTTCAAGGACAGGGTGATGGAGCAGTTCTTTCCCAAGGCTGAGCAGGACAAGCTCAAGAGAGAGTACCATGGGATCCGTCAGAGAGCTGGGGAGAATAGCAACGAGTTTATGCAGCGCTTTCTTCGCTTGGCTGGTTTCCTTGGTGCGGCAGCAGGTACTCCGGAAGAGCAGGCACATCACTTCAGATGGGCTCTTCGCACATCGGTCGCAAACAATCTGGTGTGTGTTACGTTCAATACTGTAGCACAAGTGGCCGATGCAGCACGGAAACTGGAGATGCTGCAGGAGAGGGATGAGTTCGGGGAAGCTGAAAGACCCGACAAGAGGTAAACCTTCGTATTCAAGCGGTGATCAATCCGTATACTTTCCATATGTCAATTATTCATCTCTTTAAACTGTATCTTCCAGGCAGAAAACTGGGGACCGGTCTCAGCCGGCTACTCAGCAGCAGCCTCATCAGCCTAAGGGAAACGGTCAGACTAATGACCGATATGCTACGGATAGGCGTGGCGGTAATGACAATTACCGTAACAATGCCGGGAAATCCAGCAATAGCAGGTCCTAATACTTACGAAATTCCTTATGTTTTATGCTATAACTCATATTCTGACACTTTAAGCAAATTTCTACCAGGAACCATGGAAACGCTAGGGACCAGAACCAGAGAGGTTCGCGGCCTAGCCCTCCAGCTATTACTGGTATTCAATCTTACGATTATCCGCTTGTCCTTTGTACCCAACTATTATGTCTCATGTAAAATGTTTTATCAGGTCCTCAGCCAGCCAGAGCACCTGCTGGAGGATACACTCATCCTCTTTGCTCTACTTGCCACCGTAGGCACCCAGGACCATATCGCCGTAATACTGATGCGTGCTTCAAGTGTGGTCTTCCTGGCCATATTATAAAGGATTGCCGTAAGGGCGAGATGGAGGGTACATCGGGACATGCTGATACCAAGCCGCCTCCTACTGTCGGGCGTGTCTACACGACATCTCGGGACCAGGCCAACAAGTCTACAGGTACCATCACTGGAATCTTGTACATGTATGGTCGCGCTGCATGTGTTCTTTTCGATACGGGTGCTACTCACTCGGTTATTTCTACTGCTTATGCTAAGAACATTAGGATGCCTCCCTTGCCACTAGAAAATAGGCTTACTATTTCCACGCCTTTGAGGGACTCTGTATTAATCACCCATGTATACAAGAGTCTTCCCCTAGAATTTGATGATAAGGTTCGACCTGTCGACGCACTTCCGCTGGACATGAATGACTTCGACATGATATTGGGCATGGATTGGCTATCCAAGTATCATGCTACCATAGACTGCCACTCATATCGAGTTATCTTCGGTGATGTCAACGCACCTGAGTACATTCATAACGTGTTCATACCCGGACGGTCTGTACAAGTCATATCCACCCTGCAAGCGCGTGCACTACTGTCACATGGCTGCGAGGGTTATCTAGCTACGGTTCACGACATGGATGCTGAATCTCCATCGATTCAGGATCAACCAATAGTGTCAGAATTCCAAGATGTGTTTCCAGCAGAACTTCCGGGCATACCACCTGCACGAGAAGTGGAATTCAGTATCGAACTGGTTCCAGGAGCTGAACCAATCTCCAAGGCTCCTTATCGCATGGCTCCCATAGAGCTGAAGGAGCTAAAGGATCAACTGCAAGAACTTCTCGAACGAGGTTTCATTCGACCGAGCGCATCTCCATGGGGCGCACCGGTCTTGTTTGTTAAGAAGAAGGACGACAGTATGCGTCTTTGCATAGACTATCGCGAGCTCAACAAGATTACCATTCGGAATAGGTATCCACTGCCACGCATTGACGATCTGTTTGACCAACTCCAAGGGGCCAAACACTTCTCCAAGATCGATCTTAGGTCAGGCTATCATCAGCTACGGGTCAAGGAGCAGGACATCGCTAAGACTGCCTTTCGTACTCGTTATGGCCACTACGAGTTTGTAGTTATGCCATTTGGCCTGAGAAATGCCCCAACAGTGTTCATGGATCTGATGAACAGAATCTTCCATGAATTTCTGGACAAATTCGTCATTGTTTTCATCGATGACATCCTGATTTTCTCAAAATCCAAGGAGGAACACGAAGACCATCTTCGTACAGTACTACAGATTCTTCGCCAGAAGCAGCTGTATGCTAAATTCTCCAAGTGTGAGTTCTGGTTAGACAAGGTGGCATTCTTTGGTCACATTGTATCAGCAGAAGGAATCACTATGGATCCAGCGAAGGTTGAGGCCATTACTAAGTGGCCAAGGCCGACATCAGCGACGGAAGTCCGCAGTTTCTTAGGCTTAGCTGGCTATTACCGTAGGTTCGTGGAGAACTTTTCCCGCCTAGCACTACCATTGACCAAACTGATGCGAAAAGGGGAGAAATTCGTCTGGACTGAAGATCGAGAGAAGAGCTTTGAAGACCTGAAGCAGAAGCTAGTATCTGCACCTATTCTTACTCTACCATCTGGTACGGGTTGATTTCAAATCTACAGCGATGCATCGGGGAAGGGACTTGGTTGTGTTCTCATGCAACATGGGAAAGTGATCACGTACGCTTCACGGCAGCTTAAGCCTTATGAAGAGAATTACCCCACGCATGATCTAGAACTTGCTGCAGTTGTGTTTGCATTGAAGATATGAAGACACTACTTATATGGAGAATCATGTGACATTTTCACGGACCACAAGAGTTTGAAGTATATCTTCACTCAGCGTGAATTGAACATGAGGCAGAGGAGAAGGTTAGGGCTGTTGAAGGATTATGACATTAATCTACAGTATCATCCCGGAAAGGAAAATGTAGTAGCAGATGCCCTTAGCAGGAAGTCCGGAATGATCAACAGCATTAGAATCGAAGAGGAAATCATAAGAAACTTGGAGCGACTAGACATCGAGATCATGGTACGTGGACAGCACGGTTACTGGGCTAATCTTAGAGTAGAACCCGAGTTACTATCTAAGATTAAGGAAGCTCAGAAGGATGACGGAGAAATCTGGGCGATAATACAGAATTTGGAGAAGCAGACAGAATTCAGGGTAGATACAGACGGTATCGTATGGCAGGGCACTAGACTTTGTGTTCCTGACGACCAAGAACTCCGGGAAGCTTTGCTAGCAGAAGCTCATAGCTCCCCATTCTCGATACATCCTGGTTCAACTAAAATGTACCATGACATCAAGCAGTACTTTTGGTGGAGTGGTATGAAACAGGATGTGGCCACTTACGTCTCCAAATGTCTTACCTGCCAGCAGGTTAAGATCGAGCATCAGCGATCTGGCGGTCTCCTTCAACCGTTAGATATTCCAGAGTGGAAGTGGGACAAAATCACCATGGATTTTGTTACCGGTCTTCCGCCTACCAAAAGGAAGCACGATGCAATTTTGGTTATCGTTGATCGACTTACCAAATCAGCTCACTTCTTACCGATCCGCAAGGAAGATCCGGTAAGTAAACTCGCAGATACGTATAGACGAGAGATCATGAGACTACACGGTGCACCATCCAGCATCGTCTCAGACAGAGATCCTCGATTCACTTCGCGCTTTTGGAAAAGTCTGCAGAAAGCTTCGGGTACACAACTTAAGCTTAGCACGGCTTTTCATCCTCAAACGGACGGACAGTCGGAGCGAACCATTCAAACATTGGAGGATATGTTGAGATCATGTGCGTTGGAATGGACGGGTGATTGGGACGAATACATCTGTTTGGTGGAGTTTGCGTACAACAACAGCTGGCACGCGAGCATCAAATGTGCTTCATTTGAGATGTTGTATGGCAGAAAGTGTCGCGCCCCAATCTGCTGGGATCAGGTTGGCGAGCGAACACTCGAAGGACCAGAAATCATAGAGATGACAAATGAGAAGATCGCAGTAGCTAGGCAGAAGATTCAGGAGGCACGGTCACGTCAGAAGAGTTACGCCGATAAGCATCGTAGGGATTTACACTTTAACGTAGGAGATCACGTCTTCCTTAAGGTTTCACCGGCACGTGGTGTTAGACGCTTCGGGATTAAAGGGAAGCTCAGTCCTCGTTTCATCGGACCGTTTGATATCATTGAACGAGTCGGTGAAGTATCTTACCGATAGGCGTTACCTCCGCAGCTTTCGCATGTGCACAATGTGTTTCATGTGTCCTTACTCAGAGGGTACCAATATCATCCCCTTCACATGGTTCAGTATCCACTGGAACAGATACGTGAAGATCTCACTTTTATAGAAGAACCCGAACGAGTTCTTGACAGACAAGAACGAGTCATGAGAAAGAAGACGATTCCATTCGTCAAAATTCTATGGAGGGATCATACCAAGCGGGAAGCCACTTGGGAAACGGAGGAGTCTATCCGGGCTTCTTACCCTCATTTCATATTTTGAATTCGGGTATGTTCTACTTTTCCAGTTTACTTTATCTATAATTCGGGGACGGATTATTCTTTTTAGGGGGGAAGAGTTGTAAAACCCGCATGCTTTTACCATGCATAGTACCCTTAGGATCGTACGTACTAGTTAAAAACTTTCCTAATATAGCATGATTACGATTACGTGTTAGGAGTTTACGTATTACGTACGTGTTAGAACACGATAAGTATTTTATATGAACGATCACGCAATAAATATTTAGCAATAATTAATCACGAACTTACGATCACGAAATCACGAGCGTAATTAAAACACGAGTTATTATTAAATACGTGTATATATTTAATACGAGCGTAATTAAATATATAAGAGTATGGTATTTACGTAACGAGAACATTTAAAACACGAACATAATTAAACATAAACGTGTACGAATAACAACACACGAAACAAGGTACGGGAACCCCACGGGGGAGTCCCTACCCGCGGCCAAAAAAAGGTAATGGGCCAAGCCCATTACCAATTTTACTAAGAGGGGGTTAAATAGATGTTTACTACTCAAAAATCACTTTTTACAGAAGATTTCAAGAAAACCTAAAATCTCCTTTTTCTCCTCTCTTTGTGCCGCCACCTTCAAATCACCAACAAGGTGATTTCTTGATCTTGGATCTTGTAGTTTTATTGTTTGTTCGTGTTTGTTCTTCACCCTCTTGATCCACGAATACGGTAAAACCTTTTTAAACCTTTTTCTTTTAATTAACCTTTTATTTAATTATGAACACGTGATGTTTTTATAAAAACACATTAATTAAACATAGATCTAACATGTTTTGATCATTAATTAAATCAGAGGGTCGATTAAGGGGTGTTTGTTTCTGGGCCGCAAGGTACAACCGACCCCAAGGGGGTTCGGTTTGTTTTAGCCGACCACCACCAAGACCTTTTGGTCTTGGTTGGTGCATGTGGGTCCCACGGCAGCAAGGGGTACCCCGATTTGGGTCGGGGTACGGTGTCGATTCATGTCCGGTTCATGTTTTTAAGCTTTGATCCGGATAATGGTTATGCTAGTTTTGTTTATGTTATAAACTTAGGTTAAAATTAAATTAATAATGATGTAATTAGTTTAATAACATGACTTAGGTTAACTAATTATTAATAATCATGAAATTATTTTAACCTAAGTATTTATATTATTAAGACTTATAATTAATTAATTATTTAAAAACCATGGATATAATTAATTAATTAAACATGACTTAGGTTATATTATTAATATTTAATAATACATATTTTAACCTAAGTATTTAATATATTTAATTAAAAACATGTCATACTTTAATTAAATATTATAACCTATAGTTTAATTAAATTACATGAAATAATTATTAAACTATATAATATATCATATGACTTAGAAAATAATCATGAAAATACTTAGGCTTATTTACTTAGCTTATTTAACCAGCTTATTTCTAATTATGGAAACTTTCTATTTTTAGAAACTTAATTAAATAAGGCAGCTATTTTATTTATGGAAACCAGCTATTTTTAGAAACTTATTTATTTAAGGCAGCTAATCTATTTATGGAAACTTATTTAATTAAGGCAGCTAATCTATTTATGGAAACTTTCTATTTTTAGAAACTTATCTATTTTAAGCAGTAAATCTATTTTTGGAAACTTTCTATTTTTGGAAACTTTCTATTTTTGGTAACTTTCTATTTTTGGAAACTTTCTATTTTTGGAAACTTTCTATTTTTGGAAACTTTCTATTTTAGGAAACTTGCTAGTTTTGGAAAGTTACTTATTATTACATAGTAGGTATAATAACACATGAAATATCAGAAATACTTAATCAGAATGAACAGAATATAGGATTTAACACAGTTTAAGGCTTTAAACATTGTAATATAGTAAGAACACATAAAATAAGCTAAGACATGACATAAAACCAGATACGTATTTAGTAAGCAGATACTTATTTCATGTACGTATTTATGTAGCACTAGTGTTTCGGAAGTAGGATTCTCGCAGTTCATCGTTCTCGTTCACTGGACATAAGGTACGGATTCCCGTCCTTTCAGTATGGACATTCTTTCCTTATTAGGATTCCCCGTATGCAGCCAACTGTTTTCCCGTAGTATAAGTTACGTGTTTGATTGCTTATGTTTTAAATATGATTACCTATAGCCATATACATTCATGACCAGTTTCACCTAGTTATGGAGGTACCATAACCATAACATTAGAGGCACTGATGTTATGACTTCACCACGGCGGAGTGATTACTCGTGGCGTCCCTTCAGCTTTTGGCCATTTATTTATATTTATCATGTGGGGCGTATGGGTGCATCCTAGTTACACGTTTTTATTCAGGATTACATGGTGAATGTGGTGTGTGCCTTACATCCTTCACAAGGAGCTGATCCCTCCTACCCATAAAACCAGTATATTAAATTAGAGGCAGCCCCTCTAATTTGCATGATGAGGTCACCCCTCCAATTATTCATGCACGGTGGATATTCATGACCTATATTGGCTAATGGTAAAATATGACAAACAGTTTTTATAAGATAAACATAAGACTTTCAAACTATAAAACCAGTTTTATTAAGACTTAACCAGGTTACTCGGGACTTAGTTTTCTTCCGCTGTTATTATGTTATATGCTTATCCTATTCATGCTTTATTGTACATCCGTGCACTGAGCGTATTGCTCAGCCGTTTTCCTTTTCTATGTTCCCAAAACGGCAGGTACTCAGGGACGCTCGTAGACACTAAGAGTACGTGCATATGGACTGGAAGCTGTCTAGCCTTCTTTACATTATGCATTTCTTTTCTTTATGATACTTATGCTTTGGACATTGTTTCGTCCTTTTCCTCTACTATACTATGTTTGTGTGTGATGAGCTTCACTTTTGGACTACCGATGTTTGATTCCGGTATTTTCCTTTATATGGTCAAGTAATGTTTAGACATTTTACCCTGTATGCTTTGATGACACGCCATAATTACTGTGATATTTCCATTTACAAAATGGGGTGTTATACAAAAGATCTGGTAAAAGAAAGTGGAGGAAGGGGATCAAGCTGGAAAACAACACAAGTAGGCCACATTCTGGTTTTAACCAAGTTTTTCTAATATCTACTACAATAAAGGAACAAAATTCTTCTAATGAAGGGAAAACAAAAATCAAGAACATCGTCAATATTGTTTTCATTTTCATTGTCATATGTTGTTACTTCTCTTGTTCTTTGGATAGGAATTTAATGAACATCTATGCCGGAATCCACACTATAAAGTAGTTTATATATGCATTTAGGGTGCTTGAATATAAACTTAAAATTTCCCGCCTATACTATTTCTCATGTTCTTTGGCTAGGAATTTAATGAACATCTATGCCGGAATCCACACTATAAAGTAGTTTATATATGCATTTAGGGTGCTTGAATATAAACTTAAAATTTCCCGCCTATACATGGGAGGATTTCATTACTTCGTTACTTTGACAACAACTTAACTCTACTTAGAGGAGCACATGTTTTGTAATTGAGAGCATATAAGAGAGCAAAATGGTCTTTCATAAGAGAGAAACATGTTATTACTGCTGACACACGTTTTCAAACATTCTCTCAACAAGTTGTAAACATCTTATTATGTTTTTAAAGTTTCAAGAGAAAAAAAAACTTTTAATAGATTCATAACCGTATAGTATTATATAGAGTATAGATTTAGATATACCACACTTTTAATCCTAAATTAACACGTGGTCACAACTACGACGAAACTAACATGTAGTTAGCAACATTCCATATAAATTCTTATTCAAAACCCCATATTATATTAGTTATTAGATGACAATTTGACCTTCAAAATAATTTCATTGATCATTTAATACTGATTATAGACATTGAAACATAGAGGTAACAATCGAGCAAGAATTAAGGATACTTGCTACAAAATTGGATGGCCTAGCAGCTGCCCCGTTGTGAGTTAATCAGCGGTTTTAGTTAAATTTTCTGTTTGTAATGTCAATGTTGCACAACTTTTATTTTATTTTATGTATGTTAGTTGTAAAATGATTGTCCTTCCTCTTTCTAGAGTACATGAACTAACCCCTTTAGTATTGTTACCCGCCTAACAGTTGGTACATGATCTTTTGACAACGATCTAAGTTTGTAGCACAAACTCAAAGCAAGGACCTAAATTTTTTTTAGATGAGTGTAATTAGGCACTACTATAAACAGGCCATTGCCTAAATTCAAGTACTCTAAAGATTGATTGCTGAACTAAGAGGATAACAAGGAAACCCCAATATTGCAAGGAATACCCAATATTGTAAAAGAACATTAGTAAACAAAAATAGATCATCCTATATAACACTTGATACGATTTATTACTAACAGAAAACATCGGATAACGTTGTCATATACACTGCATAATACAATATTACAACATAGAATTGTGTATAAAACTAAAAAAAAGTTTGATATACAAAATTAGGTGAGTATACAACTTTAAAACAGCACAATAGTGAACAAACTCAAAACAAAGCTGGGTCACCTAGGTTTGAAGAAGATGGGCCAACCTGAACATCAAGAACAACTTGAGGTGTTTAATCTTGATAGTATGATAGTCGTGTCGACTCTCGTGGTCTTGAAGATGTTTGATTCGTTGAGCTTTTAACAACAAGCGTCGAGTCATTTGCATCTTGAAAAAAAAGCCTTCTAGACACCCTTGGACGTAAACATGGCAGAATCCGTGAGAAATCAGAAAGACTTACACCTGACTACATATTTTTGGGAAGATGGTTCTCCGATGCACCTAGACATAAAAAGAGAAAGTTGTTATTCTAAACATTCTTTATTGCACAGGTCTTGATTGGGAATGATCAAGCACTCATCATGTACAATCATCATCATAATAACATAAGAACGTGGAAGAAAAAAAGGGGATTGAACCTTTACTAATAATCTGATAATATAAATTGAATAAGGTTGATTGTATTTACATAAAACCTAATCATCTATATATAAGTAGTGAATCGGTAGATATGCTTCTACATAACCGTATATTAACAACTTCCTAATATAGGGTTTGGGTTTTGTTGGCCTGCGACCCAAACCACCAAATGTACAGGCTTTAAAAGTATCCTAGGCCTGTTCTTATTTTCGTCCGGTTTTTTCTTCCTTTGTCGACTTCCTTCCACAATAGAATAACAGGTTGTTATTCCTATGTTTCAAATATTTTAGATTAATCATTCTTTAGGTGGAGCGCCTACTTTGATGAGCAAATTTAGAAGTCTTTCATCTAACACCCCCTCTTCTATAACTGATCCTGAGAATTTTGAGTGTGAAGCTCATCGGAAGATAAGATACTTAAAAAAAGGAAAATTAATGTCCATCCAAGCCTTATCTCTGTTATTCAATATATTATTTCTCTTTTTAAATCAGGCTGGTTTTTCAGAACATTCTCATTATTTCGTAATGACTTTGAAGTTTTGTTATTTTGATCATGAGCAAAAAACATAACCAATGAAACACTATTGTAAAGAATTTAATCAATGAAACGTAAATGAGAACGTCATACAACATATTGACCAAAGCAATGCAATAAACTCAACACCATTGACGTCGCCTGAATGATGATCAAATTAAATTAGGAAACCTGCAACGAAAAGAACACAAAATTGACATCAAACAATGAATGGGCCAAACAATTTTTCACATGCACACCCTAGAACATTTGACATTTCATACCACCAATTCACAACACCACACTACCTCTCGAAAAAGTAGATATTCAAAAGCCATTATGAACTCCGTTCCATTCGATATTCTTCAGCAAGTCCTTGGTCCCTACCTATGAAAAACAACAACAAATGCCGATCACAAATCCAAATAAATAATAGCTATATAACTAAGAATAAACTTATCATGAATTGGATTAGCCCTACAAAATCAAATGATAAATATTTTCAAAGGATGGTTATGGTTGAAAGGGGAGGGTGGGTTAGATATTGGTTTAGGGTTTGGGAAGTGCACTGAGAAGGTCGTGGAAGGATGGCATAAATATAAGAGAATGTGATTAGCTTCTTCCGAAATGTTTTGGCAAAATAGTTATCATCAGAAGTTGTATTCCTATATTTCCAAAATTTGCATAGTAGACTTTTTACCATCATGAATAGATTCTTATATTTCCATAAGAAGCTTTTAACTAAGTAGGCAAAACATCACAGGTTTTATCAATTCTAACAATTCTATATATGGATTTATTAACAATTCCATAATTAACTTATTTTTAAGCTTAAAAGAGAAGTTACAAAGGAAAATTTTCAATTTTCAACATTTCACATCCTTCCTTTATAATGAGTATAAATAAGGACTAATTATGCAATTTGACCAAATCACATGGACCAAAAATGCAATTACTCAAAATATAATTTAAAAATAAAATTTTGTTGAGTAAAACAAAATCGAGTCGAATAAAAAAACGAATCAAATTATAATTTAAGCATATTTTTTTGGTTTTAAACTTAAACCGAATTGTATCATAAAATCGAAATCGAAAACCATAAATATGCAAAATCAAAAACCAAATTTAAATAACCGATTCTATTTTGGTCGATTTGGATGGGCTCGATTTGTCGATTCGATTGATTTTGTTCAGCTCTACTCAAAACTTCATCTGATAACCATCAACATTTGTGTAGCATTTGATATTAATGAGTCGAAGTTGTAATTAGGGGTGTAAACGAGACGAGACAACTCGCGAGTTACTCGAGATCGACTCGTAAAGTACTCGAAATCCATTCGATATAAACGAGTCGAGCTAGAGCTCGAGCTACTTGAGTATATATTCGAGGCGAGTTCGAGCTTCAAAATACTCGGGTCGTAAAGCTCGCGAGCCTTATCGAGTTTCGGTCATTTTACATTTTTACCCTTTTATAGTTACAAATCGAGCCGAACCGAGATTCATATGTCGAGTATTTACCGAGCTCGAGCATGAAATGCGTAAATAACCGAGCTCGAGCCGAGTTTCGAGCTCGGTTTTTATGTGACGAGTCGAACTCGAGCTAGAAAGAAAGCTCGACCGAGCTCGAGCCGAGTTTCGAGCTAGAGTTGAGCAAGCAATACTCGACTCGTTTACACCCTTAGTTGTAATTGACTTAATAATTACAATAGAAAGTATTTTATTTCTTTTTGGGGTAAACCGCAAAAAAAACATCCCTGTACTTTCCCAAAAATGAAAATATGCCCCTAAGTGAGAACTACAAGCATTCTTGCCCTTGAACTTGCATTTCCCATGCAAATATGCCCCGAGTCGTCTTTTTTACCTTTCCTAGCGTTTGACTGTTAACTCCCTCACGTGCCTTGCATATGAGGGTATATTCATCATTTACCATGCCAGCCGATCTTCCCACCTTTCATAAGCTTTAAAAAAAGTCCCCGAATGCATTTCCCACTCGAATCTTGTATCATACCCCTCTAAACTCAACTTGGTTCATGCAAAAAAACGTCCTCGAATACACTATTAACCACATTTAATTTTCGCGTAATTATTACAACTCTTGGTATCATTGTCTGACACAGTTTGAGGGGCGTTTTTTGCACGACCTTTGAACTTTCCATCTTTTAACTCCCCTAGACTGTTCGTGAACAACAATAATCAATGTAATGCTATAAATACGTGATCATCTATTCGCATTTGAAAACACACTTATACTTTTTACCGTAAACAATGATAATAATCAAAACCTGATCAATGGCAAACTAAGACGATGATTCAAGGAGATTGGTATTGTGCGACAGGTTGGCACGAGATGCAAACTCTTGTCGCATGGAGAGGCAGATTCTTGTCCAAATTACCATGGAAAGGCAACAAAATCTTGCAGACTATAGGGACCTAAAGGTCCTGATTGATGAAATTTAAGAGAGGATCAACCATCGTAACTTGTTGATCAGTGAGCTTAGCATTTTGACTGGTTTTATTCCTTCGGTAGAAGGGACGCTTGAACTGAAGAACGCTCGTGAGCGTAACTACGACATGGTTGCGGAGTTGAACGAGCTGGTGATAGCAGCCCGCCGTTATAAAACCCGCATGCTTTTACCATGCATAGTACTCTTAGGATCGTACGTACTAGTTAAAAACTTTCCTAATATAGCATGATTACGATTACGTGTTAGGAGTTTACGTATTACGTACGTGTTAGAACACGATAAGTATTTTATATGCACGATCACGTAATAATTATTTAGCAATAATTAATCACGAACATGCGATCATGAAATCACGAACGTAATTAAAACACGAGCTATTATTAATTACGTATATATTTATTGCGAGCGTAATTAAATATATTAGAGTATGGTTTATACGTAACGAGAACATTTAAAACACGAACATAATTAAACACAAACGAGTACTAAATAACGAGACACGAAAAGAGGTACGGGAACCCCATGGGGGGCCCTACCCGCGGCCAAACAAGGGTAATGGGCCAAGCCCATTATCAATTTTTACTAAAAGGAGGGTTAATTAATTTTTACTACTCAAAATCACTTTACAGAAGATTTCAAGAAAAACCTAAAACCCTCTCCTTCTCCTCCTCTTTGTGCCGCCACCTACACATCACCATACAAGGTGATTCTTTGATCTTGGATCTTTAAGATTTGTTGTTTGTTCGTGTTTGTTCTTCATTCCCTTGATCCACGAATACGGTAAAACCTTTTTTAAACCTTTTCTTTTAATTTAATCTTATTATTAATTATGAACATGTGATGTTTTTATAAAAACATATTAATTAAATATAGATCTAACATGTTTTGATGATTAATTAAATCAAAGGATCGATTAAGGGGTGTTTTGTTTTGGGCCGCAGGTTGCAACCGACCCCAAGGGGGGTTTCGGTTTGCTTAGCCGACCACCACCAAGACCATATGGTCTTGGTTGGTGCGTGTGGGTCCCACGGCAGCAAGGGGTACCCCGATTTGGTTCGGGGTACGGTGTCGATTCATGTCCGGTTCATGTTTTTAAGCTTAGATCCGGTTCATGGTTTATGTTAGTTTTTTTTATGTTATGAACTTATGTTTAAAATTAAATTAATAAAGATGTAATTAATTTAATAACATGACTTAGGTTATTTAATTATTAATAATCATGAAATTATTTTAACCTAAGTATTTATATTATTAAGACTTATAATTAATTAATTAATTATTTTAAAAACCATGGATATAATTAATTAATTAACATGACTTAGGTTATAATATTAATATTTAATAATACATATTTTAACCTAAGTATTTAATATATTTAATTAAAAACATGTTATACTTTAATTAAATATTATAACCTATAGTTTAATTAAATTACATGAAATAATTATTAAACTATACAATATAGCATATGACTTAGAAAATAATCATGAAAACACTTAGGCTTATATACTTAGCTTATTTAACCAGCTTATTTCTAATTATGGAAACTTTCTATTTTTAGAAACTTAATTAAATAAGGCAGCTAATTTATTTATGGAAACCAGCTATTTTTAGAAACTTATTTATTTAAGGCAGCTAATCTATTTATGGAAACTTATTTAATTAAGGCAGCTAATCTATTTATGGAAACTTTCTATATTTAGAAACTTATCTATTTTAAGCAGTAAATCTATTTTTGGAAACTTTCTATTTTTGGAAACTTTTTATTTTTGGAAACTTTCTATTTTTGGAAACTTTCTATTTTTGGTAACTTTCTATTTTTGGAAACTTTCTATTTTTAGAAACTTTCTATTTTTGGAAACTTTCTATTTTAGGAAACTTTCTATTTTAGGAAACCTGCTATTTTTGGAAAGTTACTTATTATTACACAGTAAGTATAATAACACATGAAATATCAGAAATACTTAATCAGAATGAACAGAATATAAGATTTAACACAGTTTAAGGCTTTAAACAGTAAAACATAGTAAGAACATATAAAATAAGCTAAGACATGACATAAAACCAGCTATGTATTTAGTAAGCAGATACTTATTTCATGTACGTATTTATGTAGCATTAGTGTTTCGGAAGTAGGATTCTCGTAGTTCATCGTTCTCGTTCACTGGACATAAGGTGCGGATTCCCGTCCTTTCAGTATGGACATTCTTTCCTTATTAGGATTTCCCCGTATGCAGGCAACTGTTTTCCCGTAGTATAAGTATGAGTTTGATTGCTTATGTTTAAATATGATTACCTATAGCCATATACATGCATGACCAGTTTCACCTAGTTATGGAGGTACCATAACCATAACATTAGAGGCACTGATGTTATGACTTCACCACGGCGGAGTGATTGCTCGTGGCGTCCCTTCAGCTTTTGGCCATTTATTTATATTTATCATGTGGGGCGTATGGGTGCATCCTAGTTACACGTTTTTTATTCAGGATTACATGGTGAATGTGGTGTGTGCCTTGCATCCTTCACAAGGAGCTGATCCCTCCTACCCATAAAACCAGTATATTAAATTAGAGGCAACCCCTCTAATTTGCATGATGAGGTCACCCCTCCAATTATTCATGCACGATGGATTTTCATGACCTATATTGGCTAATGGTAAAATATGACAAACAGTTTTTATAAGATAAACATAAGACTTTCAAACTATAAAACCAGTTTTATTAAGACTTAACCAGGTTACTCGGGACTTAGTTTCTTCCGCTGTTATTATGTTATATGCTTATCCTATTCATGCTTTATTGTACATCCGTGCACTGATCGTATTGCTCAGCCGTTTTCCTTTTCTATGTTCCCAAAACGGCAGGTACTCAGGGACGCTCGTAGACACTAAGAGTACGTGCATATGGACTGGAAGCTGTCTAGCCTTCTTTACATTATGCATTTCCTTTCTTTATGATACTTATGCTTTGGACGTTTTTAGTCTGTTTCCTTTACTATACTATGTTTGTGTGTGATAAGCTTTACTTTTGGACTACCTATGTTTGATTCCGGTATTTTCCTTTATATGGTCAAGTAATGTTTAGACATTTTACCTTGTATGCTTTGATGACACGCCATAATTACTGTGATATTTCAATTTCCAAAATGGGGTGTTACAATTATGGTATCAGAGCCAAGGCTTCGACCTGTAGGCTCTCAAATATGACCTGTGATTAGTGGGTAGTCACTACGGTCTTCCTAGAACTGACAGTTGTTTTCATGCATTCATCATTTTTAAGCATACATATACATGTCATTGTTCCAGGGTTTTTGACTAAGTAATGGTTGGTACAGGACTGGCCCTATTTAGTCGTATGTGTTTTATCGAAACTTTTAGATTTGGGACCGACCCATAGGTGTCCCCTCGATATGTCTTTGTTTTAGGTGAACTGACCAGAGGCGTTCACTCTCGAGCATACAAAAGTTTTCATAAAACTGCATCATGCATTCATACACAAAATTTTCTTGCATAAAATTTTTCTCGTGAAATTTTTAGTATAAATTTTTTTTTCATGTATATATTTATATTTTATGTTTTGAACTGTTTAATCATATGTTTTATGTCATACTGTCAGATGGCAAACGCAAACAATATCTTGGCAATATTTGCAGCTGCTGATGCAGAGATGCAAGACGCTCTCCTTCATAACGACGGTTATCCTCCCCCGCCTAACATCTTTCCCATGGAAGGAAGGAATCGGCTCATGAGGGAATACTATAGCCTCAGACAGCGACCTGACAAAGACAGCAATGACTTCATGCAACGTTTCCTTCGCTATACGGGTGTCCTGGGAACAGCTGCGGGCACCACTGAAGAACAAGCAATACATTTTCGTTGGGCTCTTAATCCAAGGATTGCAAATAACTTATCAGGTGCTCCGTTGGATACGGTAGCACAAGTGGCCGATGCAGCACGAAAACTGGAGATGCTGCAGGAGAGGGATGAGTTCGGGGAAGCTGAAAGACCCGACAAGAGGTAAACCTTCGTATTCAAGCGGTGACCAATCCGTATACTTTCCATATGTCAATTATTCACCTCTTTAATTGTATCTTCCAAGCAGAAAACTGGGGACCGGTCTCAGCAGGCTACTCAGCAACAGCCTCATCAGCCCAAGGGAAACGGTCAGACTAACGACCGTTCTGCTACGGATAGGCGTGGCGGTAATGACCATTACCGTAACAACGCCGGCCAATCCAGCAACAGCAGGTCCTAATACTTACGAAATTCCTTATGTTTTATGTTATAACTCATATTCTGACACTTTAGCAAACTTCTACCAGGAACCATGGAAACGGTAGGGACCAGAACCAGAGAGGTTCGCAGCCTAGCCGTCCAGCTATCACTGGTATTCAATCTTACGATTATCCGCTTCGTCCTTTGTACCCAACTATTATGTCTCATGTAAAATGTTTTACCAGGTCCTCAGCCAGCCAGAGCACCTGCTGGAGGATACACTCATCCTCTTTGCTCTACTTGCCACCGTAGGCACCCAGGACCATGTCGCCGTAATACTGATGCGTGCTTCAAGTGTGGTCTTCCTGGCCATATTATGAAGGATTGCCGTAAGGGCGAGATGGAGGGTACATCGGGACATGCTGATACCAAGCCGCCTCCTACTGTCGGGCGTGTTTACACGACATCTCGAGACCAGGCCAACAAGTCTACAGGTACCATCACTGGAATCTTGTATATGTATGGTCGCGCTGCATGTGTTCTTTTCGATACGGGTGCTACTCACTCGGTTATTTCTACTGCTTATGCTAAGAACATTAGGATGCCTCCCTTGCCACTAGAAAATAGGCTTACTATTTCCACGCCTTTGAGGGACTCTGTATTAATCACCCATGTATACAAGAGTCTTCCCTTAAAAATTAATGATAAGGTTCGACCTGTCGACGCACTTCCGCTGGACATGAATGACTTCGACATGATTTTGGGCATGGATTGGCTATCCAAGTATCATGCTACCATAGACTGCCATTCATATCGAGTTATCTTTGGTGATGTCAATGCACCAGAGTACATTCATAATAGGTTCATACCCGGACGGTCTGTGCAAGTCATATCCACCCTGCAAGCGCGTGCACTACGGTCACATGGCTGCGAGGGATATCTAGCTACGGTTCACGACATGGATGCTGAATCTCCATCGATTCAGGATCAACCAATAGTGTCGGAATTCCAAGACGTGTTTCCAGCAGAACTTCCGGGCATACCACCTGCACGAGAAGTGGAATTCAGTATCGAAGTGGTTCCAGGAGCTGAACCAATCTCCAAGGCTCCTTATCGCATGGCTCCCATAGAGCTGAAAGAGCTGAAGGATCAACTGCAAGAACTTCTTGAACGAGGTTTCATTCGACCGAGCGCATCTCCATGGGGCGCACCGGTCTTATTTGTTAAAAAGAAGGACGGCAGTATGCGTCTTTGCATAGACTATCGCGAGCTCAACAAGATTACCATTCGGAATAGGTATCCACTGCCACGCATTGACGATCTGTTTGACCAACTCCAAGGGGCCAAACACTTCTCCAAGATCGATCTTTGGTCAGGCTATCACCAGCTACGGGTCAAGGAGCAGGATATTGCTAAGACTGCCTTTCGTACTCGCTATGGCCACTACGAGTTTGTAGTTATGCCATTTGGCCTGACAAATGCTCCAGCAGTATTTATGGATCAGATGAACAGAATCTTCCATGAATTTCTGGACAAGTTCGTCATTGTTTTCATCGATGACATCCTGATTTTCTCAAAGTCCAAGGAGGAACACGAAGACCATCTTCGTACAGTACTACAGATTCTTCGCCAGAAGCAGTTGTATGCTAAATTATCCAAGTGTGAGTTCTGGTTAGACAAGGTGGCATTCTTAGGTCACATTGTATCAGCAGAAGGAATCACTATGGATCCAGCGAAGGTTGAGGCCATTACTAAGTGGCCGAGGCCGACATCGGCGACGGAAGTCCGCAGTTTCTTAGGCTTAGCTGGCTATTACCGTAGGTTCGTGGAGAGCTTTTCCTGCCTAGCACTACCATTGACCAAACTGATGCGGAAAGGGGAGAAATTCGTCTGGACTAAAGATCGAGAGAACAGCTTTGAAGACCTGAAGCAGAAGTTAGTATCTGCACCTATTCTTACTCTACCATCTGGTATGGGTGGATTTCAAATCTACAGCGATGCATCGAGGAAGGGACTTGGCTGTGTTCTCATGCAACATGGGAAAGTGATCGCGTACGCTTCACGACAGCTTAAGCCTTATGAAGAAAATTACCCCACGCACGATATGGAACTTGCTGCAGTCGTGTTTTCATTGAAGATATGGAGACACTACTTATACGGAGAATCATGTGATATTTTCACGGACCACAAGAGCTTGAAGTATATCTTCACTCAGCGTGAATTGAACATGAGGCAGAGGAGATGGTTAGAGCTGTTGAAGGATTATGACATTAATCTGTAGTATCATCCCGGAAAGGCAAATGTAGTAGCAGATGCTCTTAGCAGGAAGTCCGGAATGATCAACGGCATTAAAATCAAAGAGGAAGTCATCAGAGACTTGGAGCGACTAGACATCGAGATCATGGTACGTGGACAACACGGTTACTGGGCTAATCTTAGAGTAGAATCCGAGTTACTATCTAAGATCAAGGAAGCTCAGAAGGATGACGGAGAAATCTGGGCGATAGTACAGAATTTGGAGAAGCAGACAGAGTTCAGAGTAGATGCAGATGGTATCGTATGGCAAGGCACTAGACTTTGTGTTCCTGATGACCAAGAACACCGGGAAGCTTTGTTAGCTGAAGCTCATAGCTCCCCATTCTCGATACATCCTGGTTCGACTAAGATGTACCATGACATCAAACAGTACTTTTGGTGGAGTGGTATGAAACAGGATGTGGCCACTTACGTCTCCAAATGTCTTACATGTCAGCAGGTTAAGATCGAGCATCAGCGATCTGGCGGTCTCCTTCAACCGTTAGATATTCCAGAGTGGAAGTGGGACAAAATAACCATGGATTTTGTTATCGGTCTTCCGCCTACCAAAAGGAAGCACGATGCAATTTGGGTTATCGTTTATCGACTTACCAAATCAGCTTATTTCTTACCGATCCGCAAGGAAGATCCGGTAAGTAAACTCGCAGATACGTATAGGCAAGAGATCATGAGACTCCATGGTGCACCATCCAGCATCGTCTCAGACAGAGATCCTCGATTCACTTCGCGCTTTTGGAAAAGTCTGCAGAAAGCTTGGGGTACACAACTTAAGCTTAGCACGGCTTTTCATCCTCAAACGGACGGACAGTCGGAGCGAACCATTCAGACATTGGAGGATATGTTGAGGTCATGTGCGCTAGAATGGACGGGCGATTGGGACGAATACATCTGTTTGGTGGAGTTTGCATACAACAACAGCTGGCACGCAAACATCAAGTGTGCTCCATTTGAGATGTTGTATGGCAGAAAGTGTCGCGCCCCAATCTGCTAGGATCAGGTTGGCGAGCGAACACTCGAAGGACCGGAAATCATTGAGATGACAAATGAGAAGATCGCAGTAGCTAGGCAGAAAATTCAGGAGGCACGATCACGTCAAAAGAGTTACGCCGATAAGCATCGTAGGGATTTACACTTTAACGTAGGAGATCACGTCTTCCTTAAGGTTTCGCCGGCACGTGGTGTTAGACGCTTCGGGATTAAAGGGAAGCTCAATCCTCGTTTCATCGGACCGTTTGATATCATTGAACGAGTCGGTGAAGTATCTTGCCGATTGGCGTTACCTCCGCAGCTTTCGCACGTGCACAATGTGTTTCATGTGTCCTTACTCAGAGGGTACCAATATCATCCCCTTCACATGGTTCAGTATCCACTAGAACAGATACGTGAAGATCTCACTTTTATAGAAGAACCCGAACGAGTTCTTGACAGACAAGAACGAGTCATGAGAAAGAAGAAGATTCCATTCGTCAAAATTCTATGGAGGGATCATACCGAGCGGGAAGCCACTTGGGAAACGGAGGAGTCTATCCGGGCTTCTTACCCTCATTTCATATTTTGAATTCGGGTATTTTCTTCTTTTCCAGTTTACTTTATCTATAATTCGGGGACGAATTATTCTTTTTAGGGGGGAAGAGTTGTAAAACCCGCATGCTTTTACCATGCATAGTACTCTTAGGATCGTACGTACTAGTTAAAAACTTTCCTAATATAGCATGATTACGATTACGTGTTAGGAGTTTACGTATTACGTATGTGTTAGAACACGATAAGTATTTTATATGCACGATCACGTAATAATTATTTAGCAATAATTAATCACGAACATGTGATCATGAAATCACGAACGTAATTAAAACACGAGCTATTATTAATTACTATATATATTTATTGCGAGCGTAATTAAATATATTAGAGTATGGTATTTACGTAACGAGAACATTTAAAACACGAACATAATTAAACACAAACGAGTACTAAATAACGACACACGAAAAGAGGTACGGGAACCCCATGGGGGGGGGGGGGGGGTCCCTACCCGCGGCCAAACAAGGGTAATGGGCCAAGCCCATTATCAATTTTTACTAAAAGGAGGGTTAATTAATTTTTACTACTCAAAATCACTTTACAGAAGATTTCAAGAAAAACCTAAAACCCTCTCCTTCTCCTCCTCTTTGTGCCGCCACCTACACATCACCATACAAGGTGATTCTTTGATCTTGGATCTTTAAGATTTGTTGTTTGTTCGTGTTTGTTCTTCATTCCCTTGATCCACGAATACGATAAAACCTTTTTTAAACCTTTTCTTTTAATTTAATCTTATTATTAATTATGAACATGTGATGTTTTTATAAAAACATATTAATTAAACATATATCTAACATGTTTCGATGATTAATTAAATCAAAGGGTCGATTAAAGGGTGTTTTGTTTTGGGCCGCATGCTGCAACCGACCCCAAGGGGGGTTTCGGTTTGCTTAGCCGACCACCACCAAGACCATATGGTCTTGGTTGGTGCGTGTGGGTCCCACGGCAGCAAGGGGTACCCCAATTTGGTTCGGGGTACGGTGTCGATTCATGTCCGGTTCATGTTTTTAAGCTTAGATCCGGTTCATGGTTTATGTTAGTTTTTTTTATGTTATGAACTTATGTTAAAAATTAAATTAATAAAGATGTAATTAATTTAATAACATGACTTAGGTTATTTAATTATTAATAATCATGAAATTATTTTAACCTAAGTATTTATATTATTAAGACTTATAATTAATTAATTAATTATTTTAAAAACTATGGATATAATTAATTAATTAACATGACTTAGGTTATATTATTAATATTTAATAATACATATTTTAAACTAAGTATTTAATATATTTAATTAAAAACATGTTATACTTTAATTAAATATTATAACCTATAGTTTAATTAAATTACATGAAATAATTATTAAACTATACAATATAGCATATGACTTAGAAAATAATCATGAAAACACTTAGGCTTATATACTTAGCTTATTTAACCAGCTTATTTCTAATTATGGAAACTTTCTATTTTTAGAAACTTAATTAAATAAGGCAGCTAATTTATTTATGGAAACCAACTATTTTTAGAAACTTATTTATTTAAGGCAGCTAATCTATTTATGGAAACTTATTTAATTAATGTAGCTAATCTATTTATGGAAACTTTCTATTTTTAAAAACTTATCTATTTTAAGCCGTAAATCTATTTTTGGAAACTTTCTATTTTTGGAAACTTTCTATTTTTTGATACTTTCTATTTTTGGTAACTTTCTATTTTTGGAAACTTTCTACTTTTGGAAACTTTCTATTTTTGGAAACTTCCTATTTTAGGAAACTTTCTATTTTAGGAAACCTGCTATTTTTGGAAAGTTACTTATTATTACACAGTAAGTATAATAACACATGAAATATCAAAAATACTTAATCAGAATGAACAGAATATAAGATTTAACACAGTTTAAGGCTTTAAACAGTAAAACATAGTAAGAACATATAAAATAAGCTAAGACATGACATAAAACCAGCTATGTATATAGTAAGCTGATACTTATTTCATGTACGTATTTATGTAGCATTAGTGTTTCGGAAGTAGGATTCTCGCAGTTCATCGTTCTCGTTCACTGGACATAAGGTACGGATTCCCGTCCTTTCAGTATGGACATTCTTTCCTTATTAGGATTTCCCCGTATGCAGCCAACTATTTTCCCGTAGTATAAGTATGAGTTTGATTGCTTATGTTTAAATATGATTACCTATAGCCATATACATGCATGACCAGTTTCACCTAGTTATGGAGGTACCATAACCATAACATTAGAGGCACTGATGTTATGACTTCACCACGGCGGAGTGATTGCTCGTGGCGTCCCTTCAGCTTTTGGCCATTTATTTATATTTATCATGTGGGGCGTATTGGTGCATCCTAGTTACACGTTTTTTATTCAGGATTACATGGTGAATGTGGTGTGTGCCTTGCATCCTTCACAAGGAGCTGATCCTCCTACCCATAAAACCAGTATATTAAATTAGAGGCAGCCCCTCTAATTTGCATGATGAGGTCACCCCTCCAATTATTCATGCACGGTGGATTTTCATGACCTATATTGGCTAATGGTAAAATATGACAAACAGTTTTTATAAGATAAACATAAGACTTTCAAATTATAAAACCAGTTTTATTAAGACTTAACCAGGTTACTCGGGACTTAGTTTCTTCCGCTGTTATTATGTTATATGCTTATCCTATTCATGCTTTATTGTACATCCGTGCACTGAGCGTATTGCTCAGCCGTTTTCCTTTTCTATGTTCCCAAAACGACAGGTACTCATGGACGCTCGTAGACACTAAGAGTACGTGCATATGGACTGGAAGCTGTCTAGCCTTCTTTACATTATGCATTTCCTTTCTTTATGATACTTATGCTTTGGACGTTGTTTAGTCCTTTTCCTTTACTATATTATGTTTGTGTGTGATGAGCTTTACTTTTGGTCTACCGATGTTTGATTCCGGTATTTTCCTTTATATGGTCAAGTAATGTTTAGACATTTTACCTTGTATGCTTTGATGACACGCCATAATTACTGTGATATTTCCATTTCCAAAATGGGGTGTTACAGCCGTGCTACAACAACAAACACTGTCTTCATGACTAAGATGCTTTCGCGTCTTAGTGATTAAACAAGACCATATCAATTGATTTTTATCACATGTTTTTGTAATGTTATTTCACTATCTAATGTAATACGTTTTGCACTAATGTAATGATAATGAAGTTTCTATGGTTAATTTTCTTGTTAAAGGGGTGTTTGGATGTGCTTGACATATGGGTAAACAAAACTCAAAGTCAAAAGTCAAAAGTCAATTACACATGGATATGGGTACAACCCATTAGATTTAAGGCATCGACCTTATAAATATGACTGGGTAACATATTTTAACGCCTAACCAAAATAAACCTACTTTTTTGTGCATCAATGGCTGATTTTGGGCAGAATCTGGAAGAGGGGTTCGATGATCTTGAAATTAGAATAGAAAATTTAGAAAAGATCTTTGCAACAGCAAAGGAGCGAATGCTATTGAATAAAGGTAAAAAATTCTTATATCAATTTGGGGGTTTGATAAAAATTATGTTGTTCCAAACATCCATTTTATCAATTGATTTTTAACCTAGACTCAAATGTTAATTGTAGAAGTTATAACAATTGACTCAGACCCCGACACTGATAATAATCCAGTTAGGCCATGTTCCACTTCTAAGAGCTATAAGTCTAAACTGGGGTCCAAGAAGAAACATCAACAACCTTCTGTTTCAAGGAAAAGGCCACCTGCAATTAAGAATTGCATCTTAGGGCTTGCTTATGCGACGACATGGGACAAAATCGTGAAGAAGAAATTTGGACATTCCTAGACAATCTATGTTAAAACGAGATGAAATCGATTGTCTTGCATCTTTTTATTATGTTTGGGTTGTATTTGCATTTTGACTTTTTTAGTCAAAACTTCAATAAAGTTGTACCCTTTCTTTTGCGTTTTGGTCTAAATAATTTATTGTGTTGTCTTGCTTCTGATTGTGCCATATTTTTATATTGTCTTGATTCTGATTGTGCCATATTGTTAAGGATGTAAGTAGTGTTTGGGTTTAGATCATAATTATTGATTAAGTATTTAACGGGATCAACCTTATTCAACAACGACTATTTTTTCCCAAATCAGTGAAATTGCTTCCTATTACATAACTAAAAGATTGAGTGAAACCAAATATCATAACAAAAGATTAGAACCAAACATCACATTCTGTTCATTAGTTGTGATTTTGACAAACCACATTTCACAGTTCTCTTTCGACACAAGTGTTTTTTATGAGTTGCCAACATGCATTTGGATTCTCTTTTGTTGGCCCAAAAAACTTATAAACTTTGTAATATGGATCTCCATGCAAATCTCTGAACTTATAAGTTCTACTGTTTGTTTGATGATGCCAAGTATAGATTGGTTTTGTTTCATTAAATCTTTGCTTTTTCATAGTTTCATACTTCTTGAACATCCAAATAACGTGTTCATTTACCTCTTCTTCTTCTGAACTAACAAAACCTTGTTTCTCAATTACAACATTCGTAGTGTTTTTTTCCCGTTGCATCGTGTTTTAGGTCTCCAAACCATGTTCTTGGGAGTTGGACCAGTATGAAACTTGTTTGCTGCTTGTATCACCTTATCCATGTTCTGATTGGTGTTTGTGTATCTGCGCATTTTTGTGTGTGTGGGTTTCAAGCAAATACAGTGTGGTTATTGTTGGGAATTATTTGTAAAGTGTCAAGTACCGTTAGTGTAAGTATAAGTATTGTTAGTGTTGGCAAGTACCGTTAGTGTTAACGCGGTACATAGCAAGTACTGTTAGTGTAAGTACAAGTACTGCTATATTGATTAAGAAGAATATACCTTTATAAAAGATATGTCATAGTTATAGTTAGAGTATATCTTATGTGATATACTTAATAGTTTAGAATATTGATAAGATATCTTGTGTGATATACTTAACTTTATAGAATATTCTAAGGTTTATAGGGTTCCTTACTCTATAAAAGGAGCATAGGTATGATGAGTCTATTGTACCTCATTGAAAGTCGATTAATAGAAAATAAAATAGTTAAAAGTAATTATGTTCTTCTTTGCTTTATAAGTTAGATTCCGCATAACTTATTTGGTTGAGTAAGAGTTCTCAAAGTGTTCTAGTTTGATTACAAACTATTATACTAATTCTCAGCAGAATATAGATCCATTCAAAGGGATCAACAGTTATGAAGAAGATGGAAAGTTCAAAGGTCGTGCAAAAAACGTCCCTCAAACCGTGTCAGACAATGTATACAAAGAGTTGCATAAACGAGAGGTGGTTTGCATCTTGGCGGGTAGTAAATGCTTTCGGGGACGTTATTTGCAGCTTATGAAAGGTGGGGAGATAGGGTGGCACGGGAAATGACGAAAATACCCTCACGTGCAAGGCACGTGAGGGAGTTAACGGCCAAACGTTAGGAAAGGTCAAAAAAAGACGACTCGGAGTTGCATGGGAAATGCAAGTTCGGGGGAAAGAATGCTTGTAGTTCTCACTCAGGGGCATATTTGTATTTTTGGGAAAGTACAAAGACGTTTTTACAGTTTACCCTTATTTTTTAGTTTGATAATGGAATGATTATTCATTGTTTCATCTCATTAGGCTTGTATTTCACAATTTTGTTACGTAGCCTCCTTATAGTTTTTTTCCCATTCAATTACTACATGTAATCACATGTTGCCATATTTTATTTATGCATTTCTTTTCAACGTCTACTACATCATACCAAACAATACTCGTAAATGACACTTATTACAAAGGCTTTTTAGCATAATATTAGAAGACTTTTTAACACATTTTGAAAAAACACTTGCACAATACAAGTGTTTAAAGAAATCTATTATACCTAAATTTTAGGTCCTTAACTTTGAAATGCAGGAGTACATTTAATGTGAGTACAATAATGGTAAGCTATGTTAACTATAGTACAATTGAAGAATGCTCAAATCCATGTGTAGCAAACATTTTTCTAGACGGCCTGAATATGCAAAACGTTATTGCCCATGTAACATGAATATGAAAGGTTTTGCACCTATCAATGTGTCGAAAATCAAAAGACTTAGCGCAACGAACAGTTTTAAGAATATCAATCATCATCCAATTAAAGTTAATTTAACACAACCCCTGCCTATGTAAATCCACAAGATCATGGTCACTCACCAAAAAACATTTGAACCAAAAGAAAAGAAATAAATACTTTTTGCACTCCGTATATTACAATAAAAAAACAGATCAAGAACACGAAAACGATATCGTCATCAACCTATAACACAAAAATAAACTACCCGGGACCTCTCGATGAGAAGATACATTCTGGGTTTATAGGTTTCATTTCAAGAACATACAAATCAATACCTAGATCCAAACCCTTTACCACCAATAAAATAAAATGACACATCATCTTTATAGGTGGCGGTGGTAAAAAGACGAGACCGTAAAGACGAACATAAGTTCAAAGCACAGATCAGGGGTGGCGGCTCTGGATCATATACAAATCTATAATGATTTTATAAGCTTTGAACATCATCAATGATCTTTATTTAAAGAACAAATACGAGATAGAATTACCTTTATCCGAGAACCAAAAATAAACTGATTTCAAGTGGATTTGAAGAAGAAAAAACAATTGTTTTGTGATTCGTGTAGTTGAGATGGAAGATAAAGGAAACGAGTGAAGAAAGATGATAAGGATTCGTTTAGGTTTAGTTATACAGATAGATATTTATGCTGATCAGTATTGTTTAAATGATTTGAGGAAGGGGAAGATGATGAACTCTGAAATGTGTTTTTGGGAATGCAGACTGTGTAAAATGTGTGTTTAGGGTTATCTACAATAACCTACTACAGTACTAATTTAATTTGAAGATGTATATTATTGTTGAGTAATGTTATTTAGACCTACCATGCATGCTTAAATACATGCCTAATGCATAATTCACTTGTACATTTATATTATAC
This sequence comes from Glebionis coronaria, assembly GCA_025667525.1. Classification (NCBI taxonomy): domain Eukaryota; kingdom Viridiplantae; phylum Streptophyta; class Magnoliopsida; order Asterales; family Asteraceae; genus Glebionis; species Glebionis coronaria. Next base: position 522,507,098 of record CM046879.1, read on the forward strand.
ACTTTCTCTCTCCAAATTTTCACCAATCATTATTCTTAATCAACCAATCAAATCATTAGGTACATTTGTAGGCATGATTAGTAGGCATAACAATCATTTTTCTATTATTGTTAGAGCAGTGGATTTGGACTCTATATGGGTCACATGCTTTTTTAAAAGGTGGGCTCAAATGTGGTTACAAATTGTTACGTAGTATATAATTTTGGCAAAATTGTGTTTCAAATATTTGTATATTGTGAAATTGGGATTATAATGGCATTTGGAATAGGCCCAATATAAACATTACTGCTTATAAGGTTATATATGTTTTTTCTTCGTAAAAGTATTTATGTTTAATGTGATTAAATATGCACGATGGATCGATAGGTCATATGATTTATATTTAACATGTGGGAATCATCTAATCGACGAGCAGATGCACCAAATGCCTTACCATAAAACTCAACATATTTTGCGACATCTTTTACGTAAACTACCGTATATGCAAACGAAGGGTTCAGTTTGGAAGCCATTTTTGACCAAATTTTGAGAGAAACTCTTTTTGTTTTTGCTTTTGGGTTTGTTTATCTTTGTTAAAGTTCATACCAACTCATTTATCATTTAAGATGAAATTTCTTCCATCATATTTATAAATATAGATTTAAGAGATGTTAATTCATGCATTAGTCGATACTTTTAAGTTCTTTAACACAAATATAGATATGTGCGTATACCTTTACTTGCTACAACTCGATATCTATTATGCCTGGAAAAATGGTCGAAGTTATAAAGACCTCAAGCATAATATACTTCAACTCCGTAATTGCCTACTCAATCAGAAGACAATGTATATAAGGATGAACAAATAACATAATCAAAATTATCCACCAACAACATTTTATACATAATTGCAACTAATCGATGAGTGGAACATTCAACGATAAAATCATGTCACCAACCCGCGTGCAACGCGCGGGTCTGCATGTCTCGTGACTTTGTACTTTTATGTATTTTCATAAATGCATCAACTCTAACATTTATCACTATAAATGCACTAAGGGGTGTTTCTTTTTCTTTTTGTGCCTCTTAGTGTGAAAAGTTGTGGGCACAAATCACTTTGAACATCTTGTTCCACACTCACACCAAAATCTCTCTCTTCCCACTAAGAAGTTAATTAAGAGCCTAATAAGGAATCACTTAAAAAAAGAAACAAACCCTAAGTCTTTTATTACTTGATGCATTGCTCGTGCTTAGTGAGAAATATTATCTCTATTTATAATAAACATAACTTGGAGGAGAAGCTAACTAACCCTTTAATGGATGCAAACTCACAATCGGGTTGAGCCATCCTCTATCATCTAATACAAACACCTTCAAATGAAAAGCACCGAATAGCCACGACTCCTCGAAATGACGTTCGGAGTCATGGTATTAGTTTATCAAAGTGATGATAACCCAGACCTATAAACACGTTCAGCTCTATAACTTGTTTGAATTCGATATATGTTCTTGTAACCAATAATTGTAACTTTGTAAGCACCCATATCTCTAAGGTGTACATATATGCGACAGTTTAAAAGAGCACGTACATGAATCAAATTTTACACAATTATTTAGAGAGAAGTAACCAGTTACGGTCTTATTATTTCTTACGGAGTGTTTTTACATATATGTCTCGACGGTATCAACGGTTTAAATAGAATTCTGAAAAAGAAGGCGTGGAGTGATGGTAACTTCAAGCGGTTTCAGCTTCGGCAATGCAATGCCAAAGCCCTCTGTCATATCCACGGACTCCCTTGTTGGTGTTGATAAATCAAACCCTTGAAGTAACCGAGCAAGTGTCAAGTGTATAACTTGCAATGCGAATGAACTTGCTGGGCACATTCTCCTTCCAGTGCTGAAGGGAATGTATTCAAAGTTCTGACCCTCATAATTAACATTTGAGTTTTCCTCAAGAAACCTCTCTGGTTTAAATTCATAAGGATCCAACCATATTTCTGGGTCACGATGTAGCTTCCACACGTTCACACTTAGACGGGTCCTTTTGGGTACATAATGGCCCCCGATATAAGAGCACAAGGAGTCATGGCTTAGAGTGAGGGGTTTTTTTGGTGCCATATCAGCGAAACTCACACTCACATTCACTTGGAGAAAACAGGGGAATCATCCCTTCGAGTGACTTTCAGTTTTTCACAATTTTACAAAACACCCCCTAAACAAACTTAAACATTCATTAAACTAAAGGGGGATAAAATGATTTTTTTTCTTCTTCTTCTTCACCCCCAACCCCTAAACCCTACTTCTTCTTCTTCACCAGCCGCCACCCATCACCAGCCGCCACAACCACCACCAGCCGCCACCACCACCACTGCAACAACAACAAAAAAAGAAAAAAGGCCATTCTCAAACATCCAAGGGGGTAAAAATATATTTATTTTTTTATAAACAAGCCGAAACACACCCCTCGCGCCGAGTGAATACACCCACGCCAGGACCCAACGCCGAGGTTTTTTGCTGATCGGGGAGTCGTCGCGCGAGTCACGCCGTGGGTTTGGCACCCCACGGCGCCATGACTCCGGGCGCTCTAACAATCCTCACTGGCCTCACGAGTTCCTCCTAAAGGACCTGGTGGGTACATCCTGAGGGTTTCCTTTACTATAGCTTTTAGATATGTTAACTTCTGTATATCTGATTCTTCTACCCATTTATCTCTTCCGACATGCATGTCAAGCTCCTTCTGTGCCGCTTTTAAGATGTGAGGGTTGTTCAACAGTAACGAGAGTGCCCATGTTAGAGTCTCGCCCGGGCTGTCTGACCCGGTCAATATTAGAACCTGCAAATATCAGGTAACATAATCAATTGTAGAAACTAGAAATCATATCTTGAATTTAAGATCTTGGAACTAAGTTACTAACCAGTGCAGTTGCCTTGATGATGGTTTCACGTGCATAGCCGAGCATTTCAACATCTTTGGACAAATTTGACAGCATCACATCAATGAAATCAGCTTCTTCATCATCATTATCGTACTCTTTTCTAACATGTTCATCAACCCATTTACTAAGGACAATATCATGCTCTTTTGCCGCTTGCTTCATAGCTTTCACATTCCCTCCAATATCCATCCATTCCAAGTTAGGTAAGACAAACACCGCCAATATGCAATCCTTTCTTTAGGGGAATTGATTGGCACACTCATAAAATTGATTGGGACACTCAACAGTATGCATTATAGAGTTGTACTATGTTTTATAGTATGCTTTATTTGCTTGTATTGTGAATGTCCCAATCAATTTTATAAGTGTGCAAATCATCTTCCTTTCTTTAGAGCTTCTCTTACCTTTAAGTCTCCGGTCTTACCTTCATCGCTACATCCATTAGAAAATCTTTTCCCTGCTATCATTCTTACAATTATATTGAACGTTATGTGCTCGATCCACTTAGTCATATTCACTACCGACGTATCTTTATTCTTAAGGCACAATGAAAAGAGCTCACTAATGAGGTCATTAACCTCTGAGTTACGAACATTCTTGAGCTTTTCAAGTCGCTGGCTCGTCAAGAGCTCCAAAGTAACCAGCTTTCGTATCTCTCGCCAATATGGCCCATATGGTGTGTAAAAAATATGAAATCAAACATCAGAAGTTTTCCCAAGACTTTTAATACTCAAAAACAACTTGAACAGTCCCCAAAACGGATGCTGTTCTACAAAAGAAAAGATAGTCCCCAAACGGATGCTATCTGAAATACATCAAGAACAAGAACAACTTACACTAACCTAATCTAAACTAATAACCAAACGTTTACATCTTAAACGTTTGGTTATACTTTATGAGATAATAATTATGAGTAGCGGGTGAATGAGTTTGAGAAGAAGGAGTGGTGAGAGGGATGAGAGAGATGTGTGTGAGTGAGGATGAGATTGTGAGTCTTTTGTGGCTATCAAACAAGTAAATAGCCAGTCAACACCAACCACGCTCCAGTCAACAAATAGTTCCAAGAAGTGTCACAAATGGTACCTGCACATTGAACAAACCAGCAAACAAAGCCCAACGGCTATAAAAGAGTAAATAAGTTACACAATAAGTCCCTTGAGACTTAAGGACTTGCCACATCACAACACAACTTTAAACACCCTTCCTCAAGGACTTAAGCCAAAACAATTTCTCAAACCCAATCTGGAACATAGCTCATTATGCTGATAACTTCCAAGACCTTTGGTCAGGATGTCAGCAACTTGGTTTTCAGAAGAAACTTTCACAGTTTTCACAAGGCCAGAAGCAACCATTTCTCTTACCAAGTGAACATCAATGTCAAAATGCTTGGTTTTTTCATGCATAACAAGATTAGCTGCTATCTGAATAGCAGAGCTATTGTCACAAAATAGAGAAGCAGGGATACAAGCAGGAACATTTAAGTCCTTTAAAACTTTGTTGAGCCACATAACTTCACACACAGCAGAAGCCATAGACCTATATTCAGCCTCAGCAGAGGACCTGGATAAGGTGGCCTGCTTTTTACTTTTCCAAGACATAAGATTCTTGTGTATGAAAACACAATAACCAGAAACAGATCTTCTGGTCATCTTACATTTAGCCCAATCAGAATCAGAAAATACTTTAATAGTATTGGATTGGGTCTTAATGTAAGTAATGCCAGCACCAGGTGCACTTTTGAGGTATCTAAGAACCTTAAAAGCAGCATCAAGGTGAGATTGAAGGAGAGCATGCATATGTTGGCTTAAGCAGTGAACAGAATAGGAGATATCAGGCCTAGTATTACACAAATAGATCAATTTTCCCACAATCTTTTGATAATTAGTAATATTAGCCAAATACTTATCACCTAAGCTTTCCTTGTGAGCCAAAATCTCATTTTCAGTCATAGGGATGCAAACAGGTTTGCATCCAAGCATCCCATATTCATGGAGAAGCTCAATGCAGTATTTCCTTTGATTAAGACAAATGCCATTGTTAAGTCTTAGAACTTCAATTCCCAGAAAATATTTCAACTCACCTAAGTCTTTGATTTTAAAACTTTGATTAAGCAAGTATTTAAACTTGTTAATCTCATTATCATTGTTACCCGTAACAATTATGTCATCAACATAAACAAGAAGCACAAGAAAAACCCCACCTTTGCTCTTTGTAAACAAGGAGTGATCATTTTTACTTTGCAAAAAATCAGCTTTGGTGAGAAAGTTAACGAGTTTTATGTTCCATTGTCTAGGAGCTTGTTTTAAACCATAAAGAGCCTTTTTCAATTTGCACACCCTTTTTTCATTCTTATAAAAAAAACCAGGAGGGGGAAGCATGTAAACATCTTCACTTAACTCCCCATACAAAAAAGCATTGTTAATGTCCATTTGAAAAATACTCCAACTATTTTGCACAGCTAAATTAATAACACATCTAATAGTGCTCATTTTAACAACAGGACTAAAAATTTCATCATAATCAATCCCCTCTCTCTGCCCACAACCCTTAGCCAATATCCTAGCTTTATATCTTTCAATTTCCCCATCAGGTTTATATTTTATTTTATAAACCCATTTGGAAGGTATAACTTTCCTGTTGAGGGGCAGAGTGGTAAGAGTCCAAGTATCATTAAGGTATAAAGCTTCCATCTCATTGTTCATAGCATGAATCCAATTAACATTCTTAACAGCATCATAAAAACATGAAGATTCAGAAGTTCTATTCAAATTAGATATGAAGCATCTATTAAAATCAGATAACTTAGTGTGATTAGCATACCTATGCAGACCATACTTAACTTTGTTGTCCAAGACAAAGTCGTTTAATTTTTTAGGTAACTTAAGAACCCTACCAGACCTTCTAGGGCTAAGCGGAGGACTTTCATCATCTGTCCCATTGTTGGAATTAAACGTAGGAACGTTGTCATTGTTTGGGACATTGCCCTCAGATATGTGTATAGTATCATCTATGGGTGATGCAGTATGGTCATCATTCCCAACTGACTGCTCCTCTGCAGTATCAGTCAAGGATTGATCCACAATTACCGGTCCTGCATCACCAGATGATCCCCTTCCATCATCATCGGGTCTTACGACATTTTGTTGTTGAAGATCAAAGAAATCAAAAAAAGTTTTATTATTAACTTCTTTATTTAAAACTTTATTGTTAGAACTCATTTTATAAGGGAAAACATTTTCATAAAATTTAACATCTCTCGAAAATAAATAACTTCTATTTTCTAAACTCAAAAGCTTGTAAGCCTTTTTGGTACTAGAGTACCCAATCAAAACACACTTTTCAGATTTATGAGAAAATTTATCACTACTATTTAAAATTGTTGCAAAACACAAACAACCAAAACATCGTAAATGGGAAAGGGATGGTTCTCTACGGTAAAGCATGAAAAAAGGGGAATGACCAGCAAGGACAGATGACGGAAGCCTGTTAATCAGGTAGGCAGCAGTTAAGACACAATCAGTCCAAAAACACATAGGAACACCACTTTGAAACAAAAGGGTACGAGCCACATTCAAAAGATGTCTGTGCTTTCTCTCAGCAATGCCATTTTGCTGAGGAGTATAAGCACAGGAGGTTTGGTGCACAATCCCATTATCCCTTAAATAGTTATCCATTTTGTTATTTATAAATTCAGTTCCATTATCGGATCTGACAACTTTAACTCTGGTTTGAAACTGATTAGAAATGAGATTCACAAAATCCAAAAAGTAATTAAACACCTCATCCTTGGTTTTTATCAAGTAAAGCCAAACAGCCCTAGAGAAGTCATCCATAATAGTTAGAAAATATCTAAACCCTTCCTTAGAGGTAACCCTATAGGGTCCCCACAAGTCTAGATGGACGAGATCGCCCACCTTTTTCGACTTATGATTACTCAAGGGAAAAGGTTCTCTGGTTTGTTTAGAGAAGTGACAAATCTCACAAGGACTAATGTGTTCAGGTTTATTAATACCAAGAGACCCTTTTAGAACTTTTAACACATTATCAGATGGGTGACCTAAACGATTGTGCCAAACCCCTTTAGAAGCGTGAAAACACATAACAGAAATGTTACTTCTAATCTGAGGTAACTTACATTCAGAATCAAACAAATACAAGCCATCACACTCATTACCAATCCCCAGAGTACTTTCCCTTTTCAAATCCTGAATAATACAATTATGTTCATTAAAACCAACATGAAGTTTACTATCTTTGATTAGCTTGTTAACAGATAAAAGACTAACAGTATACTCAGGTATCACAAGCACATCAAACAGAACCACATTATTAGTAAGTTTTAAATTTCCAACATAATTAATTTTAGCGGAAGTACCATTAGGATGCCCAACAGTGATGTTTAAATCAGAGATATCAACCACATTAGTCATGTTTTTGGTAGAATTAGTAATGTGTTGATTGGCACCAGAATCAATAATCCACCCAAAGTTAAAGTTGAACCCATCAACTTTAACTTTGGCAACAAAAAATTTATAGAAATGATTGTTAAAAAAAACATTTCCATTAAAGAAACTAAAATGATTACCTGTCATATTATCTTGAGCACCAAAATTTTCTTTTTCACCAATTAAACTCATAAGTTTAGCAATTTGATCATTTGAAAAAGGTAAATTGGTGTTAGCAGATTGAACACTTGAAGTCTGAACATCAGCACTATTACTGGAACCAGCCCTATTGTTGGCCTTAAAAGGAACTCTACTGTTACCAGTATTGGAGTTCTTTTTATAACCGGGAGGGTACCCAATCAACTCAAAACATCTATCAATGGTGTGCCCTTTCATATTGCAATTAGTACAAAGCAAAGAATTATATTGATTTCTGTTTCCACCCCCATTGTTGCTATTAAAAGGCTGGTTTGATTGATTTCTGTTTCCACCATTGTAACCATTAAAACTAGAGTTTTGATTCCTGTTGTTATTATTAAAACTGCTGTTGTTGTTGTTGTTAAAACTTCTGTTTTGACCTTTTGGAAAATCATTAGTTTTAGCAACAAATGAGCTAACCTAGGGTTTTGACACCCCAGGAGTGGAACCAAGACCCCTATGAGACTCTTCTCTACAAACAATGACAAATGCATCCTTAACATCAGGCAAAATAGGTTGAGTCAACAAAGAACTTCTTATAGGTTGATAAACTTCATCTAAACCCATCAAAAACTGCATTAATTTCATAAGCTGTTGATGTTTACTAGACTCAGCCCTAGCATCACAGATACAAGGTGAAAATTTTGTGAGAATGTCAAATTCTCTCCATAGAGAATTCAACTTGTGGTAATATTCAGAAACAGGTAAGCCATTTTGCTTGAAATTGTTGATTTTTTGTATGAGATTAAACAAAATAGAACCATCAAGTTTATCATAAGTGTCCTTAAGTTCATTCCAAACTTCGGCAGCATTTTCAGAATACACTTGACTCAAATAAAGATCCTCAGAAATACAACCTAACAACCAAGATAACACAACAGCATTGCACCTATCCCATTGATTGGATAGAGGTACACTGCTAGCATATGTGGCCTTAACACAAGTACCATCAACAAATCCCATTTTATTTCTCGCTTGCAAAGAAATCTTAACAGCATTAGCCCAGAGTCTATAGTTTTCACAACCAGTAAGTTTGATATTAACCAAAGCAGTGATATTGTTATCATTAGGTTGCAAGTGTAATGGATTACCAGCATCTAAAGAATTAATTAAATCAGGACTAGGACTAGAACTAGGAGTAGTCATGATAACAAACAGATAAGCACAGAACAGATAAACACAAACAATCAACATATAAAAAAACCTCAACAATTAAGTAAGAGACGAAAGAAAGACTTGAACCTCAACACACCAATACTAGCTAGTGGACTAGGGTTGGCCAGAGCAGGTATCCACACCAGTCAAGCTGGAGGGTCAAGGTGTTAACCGAACCCGTTTGCACCCACTTAACTAGATCAATGAGAAAGAGAGAACAAGCAACTTACAGAGCTTAAAAGGCTGAGCAAGAGAAGGAACAATTTGTGCTCTTGATTCACTTAGTCAAGAGACACAAACAGAACCCAACAAGAATCAAGAAACCTCAATAAACAGCAATTAGGGTTACACAAACCCTAATCTAAGATAGTCAAAAGCCAAAGAATCACCAGAACAAAAAAGCCCCAAAATATAAATTAGGGGTTCACAAACCCTAACTTAAAATTTCATAACACAATAGCAAATCCACTTCCAAAGAGCAAGAACTCGCTGCAAAAGGTTAGAAACACAATAGATAATGAATTAAACTTACCAATCGAGAAACCCTAATTTCTGATTTTAGGGTTTTTCGAAACTAATCAAAGAATATTAAAGAGAGTATAGTCAATCAACGATTAACCACCAAAAATTAGTACCCAAGCCAAGATTTGCGAAAACCCCCAAAATTGTTTGAAACCCTAAAATTTTTAAAACATTAATTAAGTAAAGATCTATGATAAGACTTCCAAAAAACACTATATTTTAAGAGATTTATCCCAAAAATAGAGCCAATAGCTCTGATACCATGTAAAAAATATGAAATCAAACACCAGAAGTTTTCCCAAGACTTTTAATACTCAAAAACAACTTGAACAGTCCCCAAAACGGATGCTGTTCTACAAAAGAAAAGATAGTCCCCAAACGGATGCTATCTGAAATACATCAAGAACAAGAACAACTTACACTAACCTAATCTAAACTAATAACCAAACGTTTACATCTTAAACGTTTGGTTATACTTTATGAGATAATAATTATGAGTAGCAGGTGAATGAGTTTGAGAAGAAGGAGTGGTGAGAGGGATGAGAGAGATGTGTGTGAGTGAGGATGAGATTATGAGTCTTTTGTGGCTATCAAACAAGTAAATAGCCAGTCAACACCAACCACGCTCCAGTCAACAAATAGTTCCAAGAAGTGCCACAAATGGTACCTGCACATTGAACAAACCAGCAAACAAAACCCAACGGCTATAAAAAAGTAAATAAGTTACACAATAAGTCCCTTGAGACTTAAGGACTTGCCACATCACAACACAACTTTCAACATGGTGCAAATGCAAAAACTGCGTTGTCATATCACATGTAACGGCTTACTGCCAAATTGGGCCTAGATGCAAAATTTATGTCATTGGTGGTGAAACACTCTTTAACCAATTGGCAATTGCTTACAACTAATGCTCGATGACTACCGAGCTTTAGAGAGTAAGCCGGCCCGTAGTCATCAGCTATTCTTCCCAGTTTTCTTGCTACCAAAGCATCACCTCGTAGCTGGTGAAGGTGACCTATGAAAGGCAATGCCCCTGATGGTTCTGGAGCTAATAGCTTAGTACTATCTCTTAAGTTGTTTCCTATGTTTTTTATGTAATTATAGATTAGAACAGAAAGCACAAACCCTAATATTGTTAGAAATTGATTAAAATTTATCATGGTGATATATATGATTTTATTTGTTAGTATTATGGTAACATGAAGTACATTTATATATGCATGAGGTGAATAAAGAAAAGAGAGCAATGCTCGATAACTCATTTTATGAAAGATTTCCTATAATTTTTGTTACTATATATAGCATTTTCAAAAAATTTACAAATCCATTTTCACAAAATGACTTATGGCCAATAAATTAATCTTAATCAATTCTTTTTTTTAATTTATATATTCAAAACTTCCTATCAACGCATGACACATACTTTTGTGAAATTATCTTTTGTGAACATTTTATGAATTCAAGTTTAGGTAAAGGAAGCGACGAGTCCATAAAAAAAGATGTGACAAGTCAATTGTGAAGAGTATTGTCAAAGAGAAAAAAATGGTTGATGAAAGGGGGAAGGACAATAAGATAACTCAAAGTTTCAGATAATGATAAAGAGAACATCAAGTTGTTAGCAAAAGGAGAAGAGTGTAACGTGTATAACTTTGCAAACCTTTGTTATACGGTTTCACTTTGTACAGTGAGTTTTCATATGATCCAACAGCAGCAACACTTGTTAATTAGTTAGGTTAATCCCCCATGAAATCTATTATTATCAATAGGGAATTCTGTTTATAATACTACAAAACATGAAATGTGCTCTACAGTGTTGGGCTTGCATCTCTCGTTAATAAAACGCTCATAATTTGAGCGGGATATTTGGACATTCAAAATGTTACGAAACTCAAGGGACAATGATGTAGGAAAACCTTTGGTAAAAAATCCGCATACTAAAACTGGAACGGAACATGCAGGACATGAACTTGTCCCGAAGCCATAAAATCGCGTACAAAATGAATATTGATCTAAATGTGCTTTTTAAGTTGATGTTGAACCAAATTAGTAAATAAATAAAAAATAATTATCACAGTATACAAGCGTATCTAAAAATTGAAGAGTGTAAAATTCATGCAAAGGATAACAAACCCAAATTGTCTCAACGAGATATGTTGCCTCAACACTAGAGCGAGATAATATAGCATGATGCTTGGCAAACCATAACAATAAAAGTTATCCTCTAGAAAGATACAATATCCCGAAGTAGAGCGGCGAGTAACTGGCCAACCAACCCCCTATGTATAAGCAATAAGCCGAGTAGTAGATGAAACATGTAGCACGAGACCATGATCAACCTCTTGTACTACACAAGACAAATTAGGTAGCCTGAAAATAAGAAACCAGAGTGCATCACCTAAGCTACGATAACCATCATCAAATGGACTAGTGGTAAGTTCATTGAATATGAAACAAGAGGTCAAGGGTTCAAATCTCACTAGGTTTGTACATTTTGGGGTGACCACGGAGGTTCACCGTGACGAATTTTAGCTATCCAGAAAGGTAGTTGCCTTGGGATTAGTCGGCAGCTAAGCTACGATAAAAGGTTGGATCGCGAACAAAGGCCACCATCGTGGCTCAATTTAGAATCAATATCAATTGGAGTCTCGCATGGGCTACATTAGTACATGTGCACACGCACAAGAATTACCTCAACATATGTAGCCTGATATAACATACGAGAAGAATTTCGAGTGCCGAAAAAGCCAAGGAAAAAATTCAGAGAACCAAGATTATTTGTCATTGTGAAAACATCTCATGTAAAAAGAAAATAGGGTCATCTAAAAATTTTGTCCCTCGAATATCTCAAAATTGACAAAAAAAACCCTGAGAGCAAACTTGGTGCGAATACCGAACTTCCTACTACGAAAAACCCCTGAAACATTAAAAACTTACTTTTCCCCATTAATCCCCGTTATCTCCCTCACGTGCCACGCACGTGGGAACATTTTCTTCATTTCCAGTCGTCCCAAACACGTCAGCCCTCTTCCTTTTTTCCCTTCGTGTGAAAATCGTCCCCGAAACCTTTTCCCCACCTTTCACGACTGAACCTTCCCGCAATTATTACCATGACAACTTTGTTCCAAAGACAAGATTTGCAATGAACTCAAAGTATCAATTTCTACATAATTAATTACACACACACACTTATGAACACATGCACACAAACACACTTAAGAACACCTCTAACCTACCATTTATCTGCAATGTCATGGCTCGGTGGATATTGAACTTGTTTGGGCCTCGGTCTCATTTGTAATTCCTAATATGCTGATTACCCATTACCAAAGAGATATTGAAGAAGACTTGTTGCACGCAAGAGATTTGATGAATAACTCTCAAAGGCTGACTGATCGGGTCATACGTAAGGGAATTGATTATTGAGCTCCAAAATGGTAATGTGTCTAGAGCTGGAAGGGTGAATGTGACCAAGATCAAGTCACTCCAAACTGTTAACATGCGCAAGGCCAATATCTTGATAAAAATGGTCACACATATTTACAACAATAATGTTGACAAGATTGACTTTGCAGCGAGGCAGAGGGAGATGTGAGTTGGTTGATTGATGAAGATTAGAGGGTATATGCAAATGGCTAGTTTTTTGGTTTGTTAATTGTTAATCGCATGTAAATTAATGTTTTTTTACTTTGCATTAAGGTTTTATGTTATTGTTTAAATTCGGTATTTTACCAAGTTATTATGTTTGGTAGGAACTCTTAAGAAGCAAATGGGTCAATATAGGAGACTCCAACCAGGAAGTTTAGAAACTAATTTAAAATTACTAAATTAAACTATAGTTTTTAAGAAAATTAACAAAAAATACCTTAAACTTTCATAGATGTTCAGAAGAAAACATAAGGAAAAAGATTTTGTTAATAAACAATTAAAAATAACCAATTATCACTTCAATAAGCACTATTATAAGCTATATTACAAATAAACAAAATAAGCAATAACAAGACAACAATAAGCGGATAATAAGCTATAAGCTGTTTTTAGCAAAAACATATTTAAGAGGGAATAAAATTAGGAGAGTCTACCCATAAAATAATCCAAAGTATTAGGAATGCCCATATGTAATGGCCTGCAAAAGCCCTTAAACTAACAATAATTAGCTATTACAATGGGAATGTAAGAATTAACACATTTAACAATATGAGTAACCTAGGCTATGCTACATTAATCTAGTTATAAAGTAGTAACAATACTCATATACACTATCTCAAACACTCCTTGTGACAACAACTGCAGGAACACATATGAGCAACTGTCTCAACTGCTCTTAAGTTCACTGGTTTTCCACAAAAGTTGTTGCTCTAAGACCTGGTACGCAATTAGTGATCTTAAAATCTTGATGCTCATATAACTTGATACGGGCTCTTAAACCGAGTATAACAAACCTTTGTATATGATCCTTACTTCTGGCCACATTATCAACAAAAGCAGACATTTCCCCCACATTCAAACTGGTTTTAGACCTACTCCTGATATTTAGAGATCTGCCATCTCTAATGACAATACCAGTAGACCTTCGTAGAACTTCTTTTTCGAGTTAAAAACCCGAATCATCTTCAATCATGACCCCTTTAACCTTTACATAGCCCTCTTCTTCTTCACCAATGAAGTCTCAACTCACTCTCACACTCACCACCATTCAGATTTTGTTTTCCTTTTCCAGTACTCATTTGTTTCCCCTCTCTATTCTTCTTCTTTTTACCTTTTCCATCACTTTTTCTTTCTTTCGTTACGAAAACCGCACTCTTCAATGTTTTGTTTATACCACCCTGAGTTTGGTTGCTATTGTTCCTCTTCCTTTTGTGAAAATGACGTTTAGTCTCAATAGGAGTTGAACTATAGCAACGGAACCTAGTATCATCTTCTACCCATCCCAAATAATCCCCATTTGCATCCTTTAAAACTAAGTTCTTGAAATAATACTGAACTAGTCTCTGTTTCTTGTGAGCAACATACAAATTAATTAAACCATTCCTACAAGCTAGTTCCAACATCGTATGCACATCATTTTCTGTGTGAATCAACTTCAAACTTTCTTCTAGTGGTTTGTTATGCAAACAAAAGAACAAAGCCCATTTTTACGCATTACCAATCCTTTCATAAATATGATTTAGGCCAATACTAAATATCTTGCTCTCGGAAGTAAAACAACAAATTTGGCTAAGATTTCCATTCATATACCTCAATATACCATGTACAAAAACCTATTATTGTACATTCTGAAAATGGCTTCTTTTTTATACACCACTATAGCTGCTCAATAAGAAAATAAATCAAGTTTTTTTTAATGGTAGTATGCTTTAATTGAACTAGTTAAGTATTTAATGTCGAGATAAAAATGAAAGTTTCAACCTTGATGTTGTAAATTTAGTCCTTGAATTTATTTAATGGTGGAAAAAAGGTTTTGGTGACGCTTTTCGCACGAATGGAAAGGTGGAAGAGCGCTGGTGTGCTTGAGATGATTAGAAATGACGAAAATGACCTCATGTGCATGGCACGTGAGTGAGATAACGGGGGTTAACATGGGAAAGCTAGTTTATAACGTTGCAGGTGTTTTTCCTAGGAAAATGAGAAGTTCGATGTCACTTTTGCACTAGGGTTGCTCTCAAAAGAAGGTGTCAAAAGATCCTATAAGAATAATATCGTCCATGTAAAGTTAAAACTAAGAAAAATCTTAACCACGATGAAACAAAAATAATGAAGAGTCAGTTTTACTATGTTGAAACTAACTTTAATAACATAACTTGCAAACCTTTAAAACCAAGCACGTGAGGCTTGTTTAAGCCCATATAAAAAACACTGCAGATGACAAACATGATTTGGTTTGTTATTTTTTTTTTTTGAACGGCAATTTATTTCAAGAAACTAGCAAGGAGCTAGATTACAAAACAATGAGATAAGGATTTTTAAGCCAATCTTCTAAAGAGAAAGAGCTTTTGCTTCTAAATCTACACCAATAAAAAGAACTAGACATAATGTTATCCATAATTATCGACTTTGAAGAAACTTTGGTGTCGAATAAAATCTTGTTTCTGTGTGTCCAAATGTACCACCATGCCACGAAAAATACTCCTTCGAATAGTAGCTTGAGTTTACTTGGAAATCTGATAGAGATTAGCCATGTGAGCCATTGAGCATAATCTTGAGCATCCGATGTCTCCACGTTCCACCAGGAGGAGATGTTGTGCATAATCTGCTTAGATAAAGAACACTTGAAGAATAAATGACTCATTGTTTCCACACCTAAATCACAAACCGGGCACTTAAGTGTGTCGATATCTGTACCACGAAGGGATATGTTAAATCTGACTGGGAGGGCATCCATTTTCAGTTTCCAAGCAAAGATATTTACCTTAATTGGTACATACTTAACCCATCTAGTGTTGGAAGTACCTTGAGGTAAGAAGATATTATCAATGGCCTTACGAATAGAACTAACCGAGAATTCACCATTTCCAGAAAGGGTCCATCATAGTCTATCTGCACTTGGGTTCAAACTAACCTCACGCAAAGCGTCAGTAAGGTTGATCAACTGATGTTCTTCAGCTCCGCCTCTGACCTGCCGACGAAAAGTAGAAGCCAAACTTGAGTCTTCGAGCTTGATTTTGACCGAAACTGTTTTACATGTTTCAAGAGCATATAATCTCGGATAAACGTCTTTCAAAACAGATCCGTGAAACCATTTATCTTCCCAAAATTCCAACGATTCCCCATTACCAAGCGTGTGAGTGATGTAATCAAAGATGTTTACACCTTTATCTCGAAGATTGTTAATCTCTTTAATAATAGTCAACCAACTCGAATTCGAGGTCTTCTTAACCATAGTACCCACCTTCCCATCTAGACCATGAACTGCTTTGATGACTCGCGCCCATAAGGTGTTTTTTTGTGAGTAAAATCTCCACATCCACTTACACATTAAACCTCTATTGATGGCATACAAGCTAGAGATGCCAAGACCCCCTTTCGATTTATCCATTAAAACTTTCTCCCAACTAATCCAAGTAGGTTTATTACTGCCTAAATCAATCTCGTTAAAGAATCTGTTACGAATCGCTTCCAGTCTTCTAAGAACTTGCATAGGCACCTTATAAATCGACATGTGAAAAATAGGAATAGATCCTAAAACCGATTTGAGCAAAGTAAGTCTCCCACCGATGGATAAAAGTTTCATCTTCCATTTAGATAATCGATTAGTAACTTTTTGGATCACCTCCTCCCATTCATTTACGCGCGACATGTTACCACCAACTTTGGTTCCCAAATAGGCGAATGGGGTTTTAAGAATTAAGCACCCTAATTTGGTGGCAGCAAGCTTGACTTGGTCATACCAATATTCAAGCCCAGGATCTTACTTTTACAAAGGTTGAGTTTGAGACCCGAAGCTTTATAAAAACATTCTAAAACGTGTACAAGAGTGTTAATATTTGTGTCGCTCCATTGCCCTATGAAAACTGCATCATCCGCGTAGAACAAATGAGAAATATTAATCGAGGAGTTAAGATTTAAACCTGTAAATAAATCAGCTTCGACCACCCTCTGAAACGACAAGTGTAAGCTTTCCATAACCAAGATAAACAAAAAAGGTGAAAGTGGATCGCCTTGCTTGAGACCCCTATGGAACTGGAATTCTTCTGTAGGGCTTCCGTTCACAAGAATAGACCCCCGAGCAGATCGAAGACAGCTTAGAATCCATGTGCGTCAACGAGTACCAAATCCAAATTTGTGAAGGACCTCATCCAAGTAATCCCATCTGACAGAATCGTATGCTTTTTTCAAAATCGACCTTGAAAACAAAAGCTTGTTTGTGTTTGACCTTACACCAATGCATAATCTCATTTAAAATGAATGGACCGTCCATAATTTGCCTCCCTTTGATGAATGCTGATTGAACTTCTGTGACAATGTCACCAATAACCTCCTCTAGAGGTTTAGTCAAGATTTTTGTAATAATCTTATATAAACATCCGATCAAAGTAATTGGTCTGAAATCTTTTACCATATTAGCATCTTGTTTCTTCGAAACTAAAGCAATGAACGAGCAGTTACAGCCATGCGCCATCTCCCCTTTTGTGAAAAATAAGTAACAGCCTCGTAAATGTCATTTTCAATAATCGACCAATAAGTTCTTATAAACCCGAATGTGAACCCGTCCGGACCGGGAGATTTATCCGTACCGCATTCACAAACAGCCCGCTTTAACTCATCCCTGGAAACTATACCTTCTAATATTTCGTTTTGCTCGTCAGAAAGCGTATTGGGGAAATCCATCTCGATTGTAGCACGAGAATAGGTAGGCTTGCTAAATCTACACTCGAAATGTTGTAAAAACTCAGTTTTAACCGAATTAGGTTGATCAGTCCAAATACCCTCCACCATGATCCCACGAATACTAGAATGGCCCCGTTTCTTATTTAGCATACTGTGAAAAAACTGAGAATTTTCATCCCCTTCTATGGACCACTTAATCTTGGCCTTTTGAGCTGATTCGGAAGCTTTGTTCCTGTTAATATGCTGCAAGGAATTCAGAATATCCGCCCTTTTAGTTGTAATATCATCAGAACCGTTACCATTATCAATCATATTGTCCACAATCTGTAGCTCCTCTTTAAGACGATTTACCTCCTCTTTAGATTTGGTGTTGAACACATTAATCCATTCCTTAATTTTAGATTTGAGGAATTTCAGTTTCAACATAAAGTTCCGCATACCATTAGAATTCGCACAAGGCGCAGCCTTCCAAGTATCCTCTATGAACTTATTGAATCCGTCTAATTCCATCCAATAATGAAAAAATCTAAATGGAATCGGCCCGTAATCAAATGAATTCTCACAAAGTAGAATGGGACGGTGGTCTGATAGAAATCTGTTAAGAGTAATCGCCGAGATCGATGGACAAGAAAGAAAAAGGTTTTCAGAGATTAAGAACCTGTCAAGCTTGCTCATCTTGGATGCCGATTTATGACACCACGTGTAATTAGCACCAGTCAAAGGAACGTCCACCAGGTTGGCGTTACCAATGAAAGAATTGAAATATCTAGCTCCTTTCGCATTAAAAGAAGTTCCAAATCTATCCGATTCAAAATGGACTTCGTTGAAATATCCTAACATCAGCACTTCACCCTTCCATAGATTACATGTGTGAAGTAAATACTCCCATAGATCGCGTTTTTCTCTTAAATCCTGAGGAGCATATACAGCTACAACTAGCAGCTCCATCTTATTTGCCTCCCAAATTCCTCTTGTAATAACAAAGGAATCGGAAATCGTATGACTAGTCTTTGTAAAAGCATTTGTGTCCTAAATGCATAAGATTCCTCCAGAGTTACCAACCGCGTCACTGTGTACAAAATCAAAAGTCTGATTCCCCCAACAAGATCTGACAGTAGATAAAGTAGCGTTCTCCATTTTAGTTTCCTGAATAGCGATGAAATTCACCTTATTAGAAATACATAACCCCCTTACCCAATCTTTTTTTGCCTTATGGGCTAGGCCTTGAACGTTTAATGACATAAAATTCATCGGAGAACATTTTGCTCTCCTTGTGATGCGATAATCTTAGTGATGTCATTTACACAACCCTCCATATTAAAGCCCATTGTTCGTCCTACCTTAACCACTTCATCCATAAGACATAAAATAGAACCTCCACTTCAAGGTGCCGATGATTTTTTGAATTTTCCCGAACAACCTGATTCCATATCATCAATATTCGTCCCCCTATTATTACTACCCTTATCCTCTCCAACAGACCCGTTACAATCTTTGTTGTCGTTGTTGTTGTTTACATTTTCATTGTTGCCATCATTGTTGCCAGCATTATTCTCCTTGTTATGATCATCAGTATCGTCCTCCGCCGGTGTATAACCTGGTGGATGTGGTATACTATCTTCGTTGGTGGTGTTCCTATTATTTTTCTCCTTATCAAGTTTTTCAAGCAATGGATAAATACCAAGAGGGTCTTCCGAAACTACATCATCCTGTGCATTATTATTGTGAAACACCGTTTCTGGCACACCCTCGACTTCAGAATCTGAATCACCGTCCCCCTTAAGTTCGTCGTCCTTTGGTTCCTCCACAGAATTGTCATCATCCTCATTATCATCCGTAAAGTCCGGGACCCATCCTGGAACTTCATTAGCACGAATCCAATAGACCATATCCTTGTACACTATCCTGAAATTATCCTGGATCGTACATTTAGCAGTAGTAAGAATGCATAATCTCCTCGAATGATAGCAAGTTTCTTCTATGTCGTCAATATCCAGAAAATCCCCCCATTTGTGTGCTATACGTTTAAACGTATTCTCGGACCATAATCTCCTCGAATGATTTGGTTTGTTATGATCAACTAACCCATTAGTTTGAAACATTTAAATAATGTTAGACATGTAAACTTGAAGAAATGTATTCTTCATGTCAAGCTGATGAATAGACTCGAAGAGACTAAAAATTGTGTGTATGGATGATGGATCGTTTAACAACTTGATTAAAGTTCTCATCACAATTAATCTACTGGTGTTAGCTACGACCATTTTGTAGAATTATGTGTATGATAAACGGAATTAAACACCGTCATTAAATTAATATACGATTCACTGGTGACACACACAATACCTCGATATTATAACTTTTTATATATATTGTAAATATATAAAATTATCAATTCATATGAATTAATATGGGCTTAATTAGTTGGACTTCATTAACCAAGAAAAAGGATTATCTCATGAGGGTCACGTAGGATGGCCGACCACATGAGAAGTGTATAGGTAGTATGCTTGATTCTTTAACAAGTGTGTAAAAGATGAGCTTGATTTTTTAACTTGTTTAAATATCATTAGATAATATCAAATTTGAAAATAATAAACTTTATCTTTATTTATTATGATATATTTTTTTTTTCAACTTGATCTAATAAGTTTTAAGGAAAAGTTCAACATACTCTCTCTTTTATACTCCCTTTTTTTTATAAACTCAATCAACCAATTACAATCTTCCATTTTTTTTATCTAATGAAAAAAATCTATTTTTAAAAAATTGAATATCTCACAAATCATTAAGCGTTACGCAAAACGAAATATATCATCGTGACGAGAATTAAATTATCTTTCTGACGAGGGGCGACTTTGTATACTTTCGACGAACATTTTTTTCTGAGAAAATCATATATGATTCGTATCACGAATGATATATGATTCTAGAAAATCATATATGATCCGTGATACGAATCATATATGATTTTTCAGAATCATATATGATCCACGGATCATATATGATTTTCAAGAATCATATATGATTAGTGATACGAATCATATATGATTTTCTCAGAAAAAAATTTTTGTCGAAAGTATATACGTGTGCCCCTCGATAGAAAGATGATTTAATTCTCGTTGTAATGGTTTATTTTTGTCAATTAACGATTTACCGTTTTTAAGATACTTAATTTTAAAGAAAAAGATAGAAGATTAGTTTAGATAAATGTGATTGATTGATGTGATTATGTTAAAACATAGTATACATTAATCTCGACTCATAAGTCTTATAGATACAAAAGTTCATTACTAAATCATTAGTTATTACAAATCCTAATCATCCCTCCCCTTGCTATATTAGGACGTGACACATAATCCAAGACTACATACTCGTGTGTTGTTCTTCAAGCAATCATTGATGAGTGATAATTCTTGACACGACACGAAAAACGACACAAACTATCACGAAGTTAAATAGGGTTGAGTTGAGGATAAAAACATGTTTAGATAAAAAAACAAGTCAACCCATATAATTCGTTTAATAGATGGTGAGGGATGCTCCTAAACCAAGCATTTGCTCACATTGGAGCTTTTGTTGTTCTACTTGACAGATTTTGAGTCTGAATTGTTTTGAATTTTTAAGCTATAATATCTATTAGTAAGTCTTACCAAAAGTCTTTCTTTCTCACTTCTACCTCTCTTTTTAAAAATATAAATTAAAAGAAACTTTTATTTATAAGTCTTTTAGACGCTTAACTCTTTCCTATTATTAGTAATAATTGTTGTTTTAGTTTCTTAACATGTTTTAACCTCGATTTTTCATGAATATGCAAGGGCGTAGCTGTGTGGGTGGGAAGATGGGTCATGGCCCACCCACAAAGCCTCAAGATTATACATGTATTACAATTAGTACTGACTAGTATAGGAAATTTTCTAAAGTGTCTTATATATTGAGTATTGACTATCTCTTTATGATATATACGTATTATTTCATGCAAGAATCCGTACAAGAATTGATCAATGACTTCATATTAACTCTCAAGTTCACTTTTAGATTGGTAATCGATATGAAAATGCTTCTTCGTAAAAAACTACAGGGCTAAACGTACAAATTACTAGAATGTTTTGACATAGTTACATGTTTCGGTACTTGGTGGTCTCGTAAAAAAAAGTCGGCCCACCTAATAACATATTCCTGGCTACGTCCCTATGAATATGTAAGAAGATCCATTTGATTCTAATGTGCTGAATAATTCTCTTCGTACGAATTGAAGTACAAAAAACCTTGCTCAAAAAAGAAATAAAATATATTTTTTTAAATATCATCATGCGGTTTAATTACGATCACTCCCTTAAAAATAGTACAAGGTAATATCAAAACGCACATCAAAGAGTACTTGGCTGGCGAATGAGAGTGAGTGACGGTAAGGTCATAATTAGTTATTTTAATTTGGGTAGATCTGAATAGATTGCAAAAATGGATGTGGTTAATTTGTCGTTACTCGATTATAATCTCGTGAAAAAATCACTTTTGATGATATGTATATACTACTAATACAGGAAAAAGTGCTAAATACTTGTTACTACTTGATGATCTATTGGTGCTTATGAAGGTCGTTTTTTCGATGTGAATATTTCTACTGTTGCGAGGGTGTCAAGGACCAAGATGTTAACATAAAATCGTTAAAAATGTGCCTTTCTAAAAAAAAAAAAAAAAAAATCGTTAAAAATGATGAAACTACAGTATAACTTAGAAAACAACATTATACTTTTAAGAGACAAGGAAAAAGTAAAGAGCGTGTAAAAAAGGTTAGACAATATGATTGATAAGATAAAGTGGTTGTCTTACCTAAATGGACAAGAGTCACAAGACATACAATTCCATCCAATACAGATACGAATTAGCATATGCATGCCTCATAAGAGACAAACATCATTGTACCGCAAGTTCGTAACGTAATCTTCGGACTATACGAGATAAATTATGTTTATGATCACAGAGTACAGACAGTGCTCTCCATAATGAGTCATGCTCCCTTGCTTACCAGTCACCACATGAATTAGAGTATCCAAGAAGCTGGCAAAGACGTTAATATCACGACTTTCATTCGTACAAGTCCATTTGCGAATAAAGTACTGACACAAACATGTTACTACGTACATTACACTTTTACAGCTCTCACTATATAGTTGGGCACTTGGGCAGCATCACAATTTGGTTTCGGATAAAACTTGAACTTACAAGCTCAGAGTTGGGCAGCATCTTATGATACCGCTAGGGTACGACCTTCGGTATCAAAAAGCTATTTCTATAATTCCATTGACTACCACTTAAACTTTTTGTACGGTTTTAATATAAACTGAAGCCCATAGATCATACAACTATATTTGATAAGTGATCAATCAACTATCGGTATGGGTTTCATGATCTGGTTACTACAGAAACCTTTTGATCGTCGATCTTTCTTAACCCATATACATGAGTTAAACATCTTCGCCCATCATAGTCTTGCGTTTTAAATCCTCCGCGAAGTCAAGAACACAAGTATACAATATCAAGATTATGTTATTTGGAGCTTAGAACATCTATGAATCTATGATCATTCTCATTTTTCAACCTGCATTTACATAAACATGGAAAACCCATCAACATATTTGTTTCATACGTAGTTCATAATCCGATTATGATAAACACTAGATACATAGTATCAATCCATGAAATAGAGTTCAAAAAACAAAACAAAAATTTTATAAACAAACAAATTAAATACAAACACAAACTAACTTGATCAACATTTTTTAGCATGTCTATGATGCAACCAACCAAACCCTTTTAAAGCTTTAGAAATCTTAACAAGATTAGGCTTCCCCATGCCCAAATTCATCTTCCCTGTAGACATCTTCAATGCCTTCAAACAACACAATTGTCCATTGCCCATAAACTCATCATCCTCGTCTCCATCCTCACTAACACCATCATCGAAATACTTAAACTCGCTTTTTAAGGTTTTCGCCTTATTATTCTTAACATCCGTCTTCTTTTTGCTACTCCTCGAATATTTATTCGTGTTATCGTCTTCGTAAGCTTCCCATAAGGAGTCCATCCCTTCTCCACCTCCTTCTAAACTACGCCTTTCTTCGAAAAGCTTACATGCTAAAGTACGCTTCCATTCCTTTTCTTTCCTCATCGATCCGTAGCTTCCAAAGCTGCTATTGCAAGAACCTAGCTCCACTCGCACTGAACTCGAAGTTGATTTAACTGAATTCTCAACTTTCTTCGTTTCTTCAATTTCTTCCGGGTCCGATTTTGGTGAATCATAGCTACCAAAGCTTGGAGAAGACGAATCTCCAGACGTCGATATCGGGGTGCTGGAAGCTTCTTCGAGGTCTAGTTTCGTCAATCTGTAGCTACCGAAAGTTTTAGAAGATTCTAATCTAGATACTATAGATTTCACAGTGACTAATGAATTTTCATTTTCATTTGTTTGTAAATCATCAGCAGAATTTGTTGTTGCTTTGGGTATTTTAAAACCCGGATTGATTTGGCCGGTTGAATCGTAAACTGATCGAGTGAATGAAAGCCGTTTTTGCCCGAAAGACCCGTTTAAACCACTTGAATCAGAACCTGGTTGCTCGACCGGGTCAATTAAAAAACCGCCTTTCAGAACATTGGTCGTCGTTGCCGCCATTGCAGAAGCTTTTTCGAGGTCTGACTTGATCGATTCGAGCCTCCGAAAGATTCTAGGACTATCCAAATTCGCAGCCTCACCAGAACATGCTTCGAGATCTCCAGTTTGCATATTATTTTGGCGGGAAACTGATATCTCCTCCGGCATTGCAGTAGAATCTTCGAATCTATCCAATTCCTCGAAAAGCCTCTCCATCTTTTTCTCCGAGTTCTCCATTACAGAATCTTGTTTTTCAAGCTGGCTACAGTTAACTAACGTTGGATCACTAAACACGATCTTATAAACTTCAGATTCCTCAAAATCACGAAATTCTTCTTCATCATCATCTTGTTCTTCTTCTATCAACTTTGGGCATATTTTATCAGCTATATTTTTCTGGTGGTACAATGAGGTGGCAATGATACAGAATAGAAGCAAAGAAGACACAAAGAAGAATAATGGGGAGATGAAGAAGGAAATAAATTTGAACAAATAGGGTGTCAAAATGAGTAGTGAGCAGATAATGGGGAGAAAATATGTGCTGTTTTTGTTATTGGAATTGCAAGTGGTAGATATAAACAGGTCATTAGTAGTCATTGCTATTGAGAGGGTAGTTAAGGGGGGAGATAATAATGGAGGGAATTATAGGAAATGGAGGGAGATGGGGATGGAATGGAATGAAATGAAGAGGAGTGTGAGTGTGTGTTTTGGGTTGTGAGAGTGAAGTAAATGCGGCGTGAATAAAGGAGAGGGATTTGTGTGGGACATTCCTTTTGGTGTTTTTTAATTGAGATTATATCAAGTTTGTTAACGGCTAATTAGTTGTAAAAAAAATTTGCAAGTGTAGTGTCCAATTATGGTACTAGTATTAAACAAATGAAGTTTCTAACTTTTTAGATTATTTAAGAAGAAGGCTCCACGACTATAATGTGGCCTAAATAACTAGCTAGGACGATCAACAGCAGAAAATAATCGTGTTCTTTTATGATTTATATATGTGAAAATGGAAACATTAAAAAAAATGGAAAAGAAAAAAGTTTTGGTACTTATTACCGTGATTACCGTGTGAAAAGTAGTAATAAGTACGGAGTACTTAGATGACTTGGTGGGATTGTATCTAGATTGTAACGATATGGAAATTTGCACTTTTACTAGCGAAAATCTCATTGAAAATCTCATTTAATAGTAATTGACACGATTTTTGTAGCGTATTATGTAACTTACTTTAGTAAGGTAGTAGTAGTACACGAACAGTTCATTGAGCACATGCCGACATTCATGAAACAGTCATATGACATAACATAGCTCAGGAGGATGATATATCACATGTTGTCTGCCCACTTAAATGTTTATTACCAGCAATAACGAATTAAGAACGAAATATTATTGAAATTTTTTGAACTAAAATATAACATAAGGTATAAAAAAAATGAATTATAATAAATAAATAAAAAACATTTCAGCATTTAAAATGCATTTAGGAAAAAAATCAAATTTTTTCTTTAAAAATTAACAATATATAAAAACTTATAAATGTCTCGAGCACCCGCGAACCTCTAGCTATGTCCCTGATTATGTAAATCATTGTTAATCTTTAAATCAATATCACATTCATAAGTCGCACGAAACTCTAAATTCATCTATATAAATCGAAAGTCATTTCCTTCAAATGACTCGTGTTAACGTAGCTACAAGATTCTGTTCTATGCATTAAAATAGAAACATACGCTATATCGTAATGGTGAGTGTTATCTCTACTCGTGACTCTGGTTGCACCTTCGAATCCTTACCGGGCGTGGGAAACAATACGATCGACTACCTTCGCTCCTCAATAGTAAAGGCGTACCATACAAAAATGCTTTGCCATATACGCTATACGACACAAGATAACCACTATTTTGATTTTTTCGACACACCGTAAAACAAAAACATGCTTTTACCAGTCTGTCATCGGTAATTTTGTTTTAACCATTCCATCACAAAAAGCCTTATTTCACCATAAACTTAGCTATATTTCATGATAAACAGCCAATGTTGCTACACATGTTCTTGTTAATTTGATAGTCGATATTAAGAAAAACAAAAAAACGAGTATGTGGGAAAAAGAAAGGAAGCCTATGATGCATACATATAGTTTTTTTTTAACGACGTATTAAGAACAAACTAGCAAGAGGCTAGCTATTACAAAGAAATGATATATAGGTTCTTAAGCCAGTCGTTTCCAACTAAACGAGCCTTTAACCCTACCACAACACTAATAAAATGATTTACAAATAACATCATCAAAAAACATCGCCTTAGACGGATCCTTGTCCTCAAAAATCTTCTAATTTTGAAAAGCCCAAAGTAACCACCACATCACATGAAACACACCTTCTAACATCATTTTATTCTTAGATGGCATTCGAAGATTACCATCCAGGTCTTCTTACTTTCATACGAATCAATCTCTTGATCTAGAACATCCCACCATCGAATAATGAATAATGAACTGAGTATCAATACCGCGTCTTGATATGTTGAACCTAGTAGGCAAAGAATTCGTCATTACCTTCCAAGCATGAATATTAACCTTAATTGGCACATAATGACTCCATATAGTCTAATGATCACCCTCCATAAGCGTTATACCATCTATCAAGTTCCTAACAGATGCCACAGAGAACTCACCTGATTTGTTCAATGTCCAGGTCCATCTATCCCTAATAGGAGCTAAGGAAACACGTTGTATCAAAGCGTCAATCTCATTAGTTTGCGCTTGCTCGGTACCTCCTCCCGGTTTTCTGCGAAATGAATGAATTAAATTAGGTTGCACTAATTTTGCTCCCAACCGTAATATTTTTACACGATTCCAGAGCATACGCTCTAGGAAACCTATCTTTTAATTTACCTCCATCACAACAATTAACTTCCAAAATAATGTAGAGTCGCCATTCCCCCATTTTGATCCATAAAAATTTCATCAAATCAATACCTTTTTTTGACAAAATATTAACTTCATTAACAATGTTCATCCAACATGATTTTATATCGCTACTCGTAACCGCACCAATATAACCATCATCCCCATGAATAGCCTTAATAACTCGTTCCCGTAATGATGTTTCTTGAGTCAAAAACCTCCAAACCCATTTAAACACCAACCCTCTATTTAAAGTCTAAAGACTCGAGACGCCAAGACTGCCTTTATCTTTGGGAGCTAAAACACACTCCATTTGACCCATGATGCTTTCTTGCTCGAAACTCCGTGACCATTAAAGAATTGACATCACATCGATTCAAGAGACCGAAGAGTACTCAAAGGGACTTTAAACATCGCCATGTGAAATATAGGCATGAAACCTGATACTGACTTAACTAATGTAAGTCTTCATCCAATCGACAACATTTTCATCTTCCATTTAGAAAGACGCCTCCTTACACGATCAACAATGTCATTCCAAGCTTGCATCTGAGACATTTGTCCACCCACTACAGATCCAAGATATATAAATGGTGACTTAAGAATCAGGCATCCAAGTTTGTGAGTCGCCCTAGATATCTTATCATTATCCACATGAACACTCATGATTTTACTTTTGATCATATTAATAATTAATTGGATACCCTATAAAAAAGGGTAAAATTTATACAATACCATCTAACTTATTGATTTGTGTCGACTTTAAACACTTACTAATTGATATCGTGACTTTACCATTTTACTTTCAAACTTGTTCTGACTATACCAATATGAGCATGAAATGACTATATTACCTCTTTAAATGACCAATATATCCTTCTTTTTTTCTCTGATAATTTGTCAAATCAATTCGTAGAAACAATTGTACAAAAAAATTGGTAGAAACTATTCGCCTCAAAATATTGAATCAAACAAGAATGTTCGGTCATAGGTTTATATTGTAACATTTATTAGAACGTTGTAATAGTTAGTTAAAATAGTCGTGACATTACAGGCTTGATGGCTAGCTTAAAAGGCCTCTTTCAAGGTACTAAGTATTTATTCAAGCCGGGCCCAGTCAAACTATAGCCCATTAAGCCACATGTAGGCAAAGGCTATAAATACCCTTCCTAGCATGTTAGGAAGGGTGTTGATTGTTCATTTTCTTAATCTAATCTTCCTATAATTTCACACACTTCTCTCTACTTTCTCTCACTACTTTCTCTCTCTAGAATTCATCTTTTATCTACCTTTCTTTCTTGTTTAAACATCACAAATATTAGGGACAACAATTGGTATCAATCACCATGGGGTAGTTTTTGTGATTCGTTGTTGCTATACTATTTGGTTCGTGTGATTTTCTCCTAAAATCATCTCGAATTCAAGTGTTTCTTATGATTTTCGTGTTCTAAATCGTCTATATATTATCTACACACTTGTAGTAAGATTTTGATTACTTTGGTTTGGATTCATACACGGAATCGTTGTGAAAATCGTAACTTGCTTTCTTAAAGGTTCGTACTTGCTTCTCCATCGTAATTCTTTGGGGTTTACACATTACGTTCGTGTATTCCGATCGCAAGAGCCCTCAAGGTTTCTACATTGCGATCGTGGATTGCGATCAGACTTGCGATCAGACTTGCGATCTAGACTTGCGATCAGACTTACGATCAGACTTGCGATCTAGACTTGTGATCAGACTTGCGATCTAGACTTGCGATCAGACTTGCGATCTAGACTTGCGATCAGACTTGTGATCCAGACTTGCAGTCCAGAATTGCGATCCAGACTTGCGATCCAGACATTGCGATCAGACTTCCGATCACGCATTGCGATAGGTTTAGACATAGCGACTATTGAAGTATTTCTTGAAAAATTCTAAAAATACACTTAAAAAGTGTGTGCTTTTTGGTTTTTTGAGATTTTTTTTGTTTTTCAAGAACATATTGTTAAGGAATTTCAACACTTTTTCTCCTCAACAACAATCACTATAACGACTACTTAAGATCCATATTCATTTCTAAATTCAAAGCTTATCAAGATGGATTCTACTACATAGTATCGTGTAACAAACAACAACATCATGGTGGCGGGCAATAAAGAGAGACAACCAATGCTTGTGACGGGTAGATATGCACAATGGCAATCATGATTCCTTCGATATCTTGACACTAAACCCAATGGTGATGTTCTTCGACGTTGCATCTAAGAAGGACCCTCTACTCTCTCTATAATAACCATTCTTGCAATTCCAGCAACCGACTCGACGACCGGTTCCGATGAGCAAACAATTGAGGAAACATATGAGAACACTTTGAAAGAGAAACGTGCTTGGATTGATGCAGAGAAAGAAGCAATCTATTTTGTTCTCAGTGGGATTGGGGATGATATTTACTCAACGGTTGATGCATGCTCTACTGTAAAAGAAATGTGGTTTGCCATTGAACGCTTGCAACAAGGAGAATCACTTAACAAGCAATGTCAAAATTAACTTGTTCTAGAACTTTGGCAAGTTTACTTCATTGGATGGGGAATCAATTGATTCTTACTACTCAAGGTTCTACAAGATGATGAATGACATGACAAGAAACAATTTGCAAGTCTCCACCATGCAAGTCAATGTGCAATTTCTACAACAACTTCAACCAGAGTGGACACGGTTCGTAACTTTGGTGAAACAACAAAGTAAGTTAGACGAGGTCAACTATCACACGCTCTTTGACATTTTGAAACAATTTCAAAATGAGGCGAATGAACTTCGAGCTGAAAGGATAGCAAAGACTGCTAATCACTTGCTTTGGTGTCTACCACTGAACAAGTCAAAGATCATCGCTCTCGTGCTCCAAAGTCATACTCCACTAAATCCTCTTCACCAAGATACTCCACTTCATCTAAGTATTCAGCTCCCACAAGATCACGAGACAAAGAACCAAGAGCACCATCACCATCACCTGATCCATCATATGTAGAGGACAGTGATGAAGACCTAGCTCAGAAGGATAGGGAAATGAAACAACAAATTGCTTTCATTATGAAGACCTACAAGAAAATTTTCAAACCCACCAACAACAATCTTCGAACATCATCAAATATAAGGAACCAATATGTTGAGAGTCCTCGAAGGTATGACACACGTCAACGTGATGAAAGTCCTCCTAGGTATGATCGACGTAATCCAACACTTGTTGAGGGTTCTGCATGGTATGATCGACAAACTGCTAAGTATGATACTCAGAGGATTGCTACTGTTGCTGGGAATAGGGAAACTGTTGGTACTCAAGTGGTTCAGCAAAGTGGGATTCAATGCTTTAATTGTCAAGGTTATGGGCATACGGAAAAGGAATGTAGAAAGCCGAAACGAGTTAGGGACTCTGGTTATCATAAGGAAAAAATGTTGCTTTGCAAGAAGATGGAAGTTGGGGTTAAATTATGGGCTGAGGAAGGAGCCATGCTTGATGACACTGATGATGAAGCTTCCGATCAAGAACTTGAAGCACATTACTCGTACATGGCAAAGGTTGAAGAAGTTCTCAACGTCACTGAAGATGACAATGGTCCTATCTTTGATACTGAGCCAATTGATAAGGTACACACCCCCGAAGAGGAATATAATGTGTTTGGTAATACTCATGAGCATTGTGAGCTACCCAAAGCCATTAATGACAGATGTATGATGGAAACGGTTGATAGCAATACCACACCCGATTCATCAGACATGTGCAATAATGAGTCTGAGGATGATCAACATGCAAACGAGTATGATGATGATGAGGAGCGTATTGCGCTTGCTAACTTAATTGCTTCTTTATAAAAAGATGTCAAAGAAACTAGAAAGAGTCAAAAGCAATTAAAGAAGGCAAACGCTACGCTCACTCAAAATTTTGAAGAATGCAAATATGCTCTAATCAAATCTAGTAGACCATTGATAGCTATAGAGCTCAGCTTCTTCAAAAGACCAATGAGATTGAGGGTACAAAGGGTGTTTAATTAACGTCAAAAAGGACGATTATCAACAGAAATATAACGAAACTCTTAAGCTTCTAGAACAAGAGAAACGTAATTATAATACCTCTTTGAGTATGAACGTCACAAAACGTATCTTGCTACCACGAAAGTCAATGAGCTAACTCAAGTAAATGGTTTTCTTCAAGAGGATAAAACTAAAATTGTTAATGAAAATAAAGGAGTGGTTGAAAAGTTGGAAAAGGATTTCAAAACTAAACAAGCGAAAGATATCGACAAAATGGTGGAACTTGAAACTCAAATTGATTTTTACAAGAAAATTGTTTACAAAACTAATCAATCAATTCAAACCATGAGAATGTTGGCACCTCGTTCGTTTTCAAGGATAGACCTAGTTTTGCTAATCCTAAGTACCTTAAGCAAGCTCAATCAGAGAATCAACACTTATATCTTGATGAGACCCAATGAACCGATCTTGATTGCCTTGTTGTTAGGTCTGATAGTGAAGAGACACACGATTTGGAAGAAGAGAGTAGACCAAAAGTTAATAAAGAATTTGTTAAACCATATAATTATGCTTATGAAAACAGTCTTTATGGTCTTTTCAATCCGCAAACACAGAAGACTCGTGAGCAAATATTTTTCGAATGTGAAAAAATAAGAATTAAATGGAGACAAGCTTTTGCCACTAATAAAACTAATGTTTCAAAATTTATTGATTACTTGCCATGTAAAGCCTCTGTGAGCAAGAGTAAGCAAGCACTTAGTATTCTCAATAGAAACATTGAAAATTTCAAAAAAGTTATTGATGATGACTGGAAAAAACATGAACTTTCAAAAGGAAACAAAGAAATTCCTCACGATGTAACTGTGCTTGTGAAAAGTATTTTGATTCCGCTTGCGGAAAGAACGCAAAAACATATTTTGGAATTTGAAAAATTAATTAAGCAAAAATTGTATGATGATTTGAAATATGTGGAATCTCTTGAACAAGAAGTGAACGACCATCAACCTGAAAGAGACGAGTTTTCTACAGCATATGATCTACTCTTACACAAATGTCTCTCAAAAGATAATATGTGTGTTTATGTTACCTCTTGTGCTGATATTGATGAATATTCTGATGTTGCATGCAAATATCTTGATCAAGTTAAAGAGTGTGAACGTCTTGAAACTGAGCTTTCAAATAAAGTTGACCAAAAAGAGTTTTCGTTACTTCAACATAGATATGATTATCTTCAAAAACATTGTGATTCACTTGAACTTGCTTTACAAAAGAAAGTTGGCAGTTTTTCAAATGATACACCTTTGGAAGTAAAATTATCTGAGTCATGTCGATTACTAAACGAAAAATGTTTTGATATTTCGGATTTGAAAGCTCAGTTACAAGAAAAAGACATAGCAATAGCAGAGTTGAAGAAACTCGTTGCTAAGATGGGTGGGAAAGTTGTGGAACCTAGCATTAAGAAACATGTTGTTAGACAACCAAATGCCTCTAAAGTGAATAGACCCTCTATATTGGGAAAACCATCTGCTTTCTCAAATTCCTCATTTGTAAAACCTGTGTTTGCCCCCAAGATAGTTGTAGAGGAAAGGTTACCACAGAATCAACCCCTTAGGAAAACTCAAGCACCAAGCGTTAAGCACAATAATGTGATTAAACCAGGGATGTATAGAATGACCACTAAACCCACATATGAAAGTTAGTCACTCGCCTCAGACTTCTAGAAACACTAATACTCGTGTGTCTTCTACTACAAGAGTAGTCTACACTGCTAGTGTTAGCCGGCCTCAGCTTAAGAGCACTCAAGTGAATGATAAGGTTTGGAAACACACGAGTAAAGGGAAGATGAAGGAAGTAGAAGAACACCCTTGGAATTTGAATGTTTTTAAGAATAAAAAATCTGTAATCGCGTGTAATGATGATTTGAATGCCTTGAATGATTTGAATACTTTGAATGTCAAATTTGTTTGTGTCAAATGTGGAAAATGTGCTAATGCTAATCATTCTATATGTGCTATAAATAATGTCAAAGGCGTAGATACTAGAACTAAGAAGCAAGTTGTGATGCCTATTAGTGCTAGTAAACCTAAACGCAAAGTGAACCATTCTGGTGCAACCCCCTCTAAGAAAAGCATTGCATCAGACTCCACCACTAAGAACCCTAGAAGCAGAATTAGGGAATTATATGAGTCTGCTAGCAAGTCGTCGAAATGGTGGTTTTCTAATCAATTTCCTCCGAGATATAAATAGATGCCTAAAGTTAGGACAGAAAATATGACAACGAGTGTTGGTATGCCTTTAAATTTTGCTAAGGACACTAATGATTCTGAAATCACAACTAACGTGGTATCCAATTTAGCAAATGCTCCATCGTGTTCTAATTCTTCTGTAGGTGATACAAATAATTCTCTTCATACTGGACTCCGGATGCACGAAGCACATGACGGGGAATCTCAAGCTTCTAATTAACCTCGTGGAGAAGTTCCTGGGTACGGTCCAATTCGGAAATGATCAATTGCACCGATCCTAGGACATGGAGATTTGGTTCAGGGTAATATCACGATAAAAAGGGTATACTATGTCGAAGGGCTCAATCACAATCTTTTCTCGGTTGGTCAATTTTGTGATGCAGATTTGGAAGTTGCTTTCAGAAAGAAGACATGTTTTGTTCGTGATTATGATGGGAATGATTTACTCAGCGGTTCACGGAGTACTGATCTTTACACAATTTCACTACAAGACATAACTTCTACAACTCCAATTTGATTCATGGCTAAAGCTTCAACGACTCAGGCATGGTTATGGCATTAACGTCTTTCTCATCTCAACTTTGATACCATCAACTTGCTTTCCAAGAAAGATATTGTGAGAGGTCTTCCAAGCTTGAAATTCGTCAAAGATCATCTTTGTTCTTCTTGTGAGCTTTGTAAAGCTAAACTAAGTAGCTTTAAGACAAATACTACACCAAGCTCTAAAGGACGGTTAGATCTTCTTCATATAGATTTGTGTGGTCCCATGCGTGTTCAAAGTATCAATGGGAAGAAATATGTTATGGTAATTGTCGATGATTACTCAAGGTACACATGGACTCACTTCTTGAGGTTCAAGGATGAAACACCTGAAGTTCTCATCACCTTCTTTAAACTGATACAACGTGGTCTTCAAGCTCAAGTAAAAGTGGTTCGTACTGATAGAGGCACAAAATTTTTGAATTCAACTCTGAGGAATTATGAAGGTCTACGTTTTCTAAGGATTTGGTAATTAAGGAATGGATCTATTGATTTGGTGGAAGAGATGGGGAAGAAGGAGATGAGGTGTAGAGAGAGAAAGGAGAGAAAAGAAAAGTAGAGAGAGAAAGTGATTAGATTAATGAAATGTTGTCAATGAATGAACCACCAACCCCTCCTAACATGCTAGGAGGGGTATATATATAGCCCACCCTACATGTGGGCTATATGGACTATACATTACTAAGTGGACCACGAGCCCATTACATAATTATCGTTGGAGCGACCGATCCTTCATAAATACGTAAAACGTATTTCCAACAATCTCCCCCTAAGGGAGGTCGCTCCAAGTTACAAAGTTCTAAATATTCTATGGCTCGTGATCTATGCTAATAATGATGTGACCGAGACTTTCTTTGGGAAAACACATTTCCAACAATCTCCCCCTAAGGGAGGTCACACCATTTTACAAAATCTTAAACCTAGCATACTATGCTTGAGTCTTCGATCTTGTTCTTGTGAATATGCTTGATGTGATCTTTGACTTTAGTCTTGAGCATGTTTCCTTGCCTTGACCTTGTGCATTCATCACTTGTGAAATTTACCTCTTCGTGACTTCATGTTCCACATACTTATACCTTTAAATTCTTGAAAGCTTCAGAGTTTGATACAGCGGAAGACTTGACCTTCAGACTTTCTTGAATTTGTTGAAGTACTAAGTGTATGTAGTATAAGCATGTGGTGACGACTTCTTCTGGATTATACACCGCAATGCCACCTTCTTGTTACGCTGCATAAGACAGTTAGCAACAAACCATATACACGGATGAAATGGCCTTGAACATTTCATTCTAATTCGGTAGCATTTTACCTCCGGTCGGCGAAGACCGTTGGACGATATTAAATATCGTACTTGTGACAGGTAGTTTCAATAAAGAACCTCCTTGACAAGATTTCGCGGGTAAACCCGTTCTCTTTACTCGACCGTCCAAAGCTGACTGCGAACGTAAAGAGTGAATCATTTGGATAATAATATCCGCATGATTTGAAGCCGTCAATTCATGTTCCTGGAACAAGTGAAGTTCAATTAAGAACCGCACCATCGTTGCTTTCCAGTTGTCACTAGCTTGATTCATAAAGAATCTTTCAAGTTACCTACCAAGTGCTGTTTGATGTTAACACTAGAAGGATTTCCACTCGTCACTGTGATCAATAAAGAGTCACTCTGAGTGTTCTGGCAAGATCATATGATAATGCGTAGAGGCCTGGAATGTGTTTAAATTCATTTAAGAATGAAACCACTGTTGCTTTCCAGTTGTCACAAGTTTGATTCATAAAGAATCGCACAAGTCACCTACCATGAGCTTTTTGATATTCGCTCAAGAAGGATTTCCATCTTCATTGTAAATACTTTCGTATTACTCGGATGTTCAGGCAAGATCATGAAGATTTTGCGTAGGACTCTTAAGAACTTTCTTACTTTTCATAGTGTGTGAAGAAGCAAGTAAATATGAAAGTGTGTCCTAATGAGATATTTGATGATCTCAAATGGCTCTAGACTCGATCGTGCATTTTGGATTTTAGTGATCAGAGGCTGGAGAGGAGTGCCACCTTTTCAATACCAATTTATTCGGAGTGAATAAATCAATAGATAATGTGTTGTCTCCGTGTGATTAAAACAAATATCTTTTGAGAGATATCTGAGTTAGCTGGGATGGGTTGTGCCTTGCATCACTGGGTCCATGATGTCTATCTTCAATATCGAGAGTCATAAATGATCTCAATAGCATATGAATTGACCCGGTTTCTGCCTAAGGTTGTAAGGAGGGCTTCTTTCTTTACACCCTTTATCTTTACAATTCTTTTTCATTCTTCAACCCCTTCAATGCTTACCAATACGTCATCACTAGCACCTTGTTGTGATTGTTCCAGTGCTAACTTAAGTACTTGGTCGGCATTCAGCTACGTTCACAATCTTTCTCCATCTTTCCTAAGGACTACTATTTCTAGCTATGGAATGTCCTTGGGAAGATTCCTCCGGTTCTAGAGAAATCATTGGACTTTAACCTATCCTACCATCCTTATGTCACCACAATCTTCATCGTCGTGAAATAAATGGGTTGCGGGTAAGTATAAATCACCATGAAATCCATTTTGAAGTGCAAATCCATTTTGCTCCCCCTTAACATATGCCACGATATCCGAAAACATTTCGCACATGTCGGGATGAGCTAGCACGTTAAGTCAAACCATATGTGATTAATCATTTCCCATATTAAATCACATTTTCTCCCCCATATTAAAAATATTAACCCAATCGATGTTTTTAATATCAATTGATTTAATAGCATTTTAAGAAAACTTGGGAAGAAAAATGCAAATCCAATTATCTTCGTGATTTTAACAAGCTCCCCCTCAAATTAATGAGGGTGTACTTGAAACGTAAATTAAATACCTTTTAAACACAAGTGTAAGGTATTTATCACGTGCAAAGATCATATATGATAATGTATTCACAAGATTAGCAATTTACGAGGTTGGACCTGAATAATGGAGAACATCATATGGAAGAAGCACATGGTTCTTGTTCACGAATGTTGGTCACCTCGTCACGTCCCCGAGAAA
Organism: Glebionis coronaria; assembly: GCA_025667525.1. Classification (NCBI taxonomy): domain Eukaryota; kingdom Viridiplantae; phylum Streptophyta; class Magnoliopsida; order Asterales; family Asteraceae; genus Glebionis; species Glebionis coronaria. The sequence continues at coordinate 522,544,073 of CM046879.1, forward strand.
ATTAATTCCCGTTGTTGAGTCAAAGCTTTCCGGTGAAATGCTTGACTTGATTATGAAAAGCGGGTTGCTATCTGAAATAATAGCAAACCATTTTGAGCATGTTTTAAAAGTTTGAACTTCTGCTCGAACTTTATTTACAACCCCGTGTCATTATTGAATGACATTTCTAGGTTCGTAAATATTATCGATTCCAGAAGACATGCTCTTTTTATCAAAACATTTTTGAACACACAATTTTGAAAGATTTAGAAAAACCTTTTGAGAAATTCTCGAAAAATTGTGTTCAAAGTTTTGAAAACCAATTACTTGAGCTTAAGATGTTGAATATCTTATAAAACGAGCTCAAGTCCGAGAAGTTGGAAACTTCCCGTTGTTAAGGATAAGTTTATCATCGGCGATAAACTTTCCTTTTATCTGAAGAACGAGTCCTAAGCTGACATGTACTTAGAAGTCGTTTTCATGAGCTTGAAAACTTTGACTGTTTTAACGGAAAGCTCATGACCGAGAAAGGTTAATTTCTCGTTATGAGGAAAAGTTCTCTTATTTAAAAGATACGCTTTCCTTTCTGAGCTTAAAACTTCGAATGTTTTAATACAAGCTCATGACCGAGAAAGGTGAATTTCTCGTTAAGAGGATAAGTTATCATAAAAGATAATCTTTCCTTTATTTTAAGTTCGAGTTACAGTCTGACATTTAACTGTAAGTCATTGTGCATGAGCTCAAAAACTTGGAATGTTTTCGATATAAGCTCATGCTCGAGAAAAATTAATTTCTCGTTGTAAGGATAAGTTTATCATCGGCGATAAACTTTCCTGCCTTTGAAGAACGGGTTATAGACTGCCATTTATCTATAAGCCTTAATGCATGAGCTTAAAAACTTGGAATGTTTTTTATATAAGCTCATGCCCGAGAAAAGTAAATTTCTCGTTTTAGGATAAGTTTATCATCGGCGATAAACTTTCCTTTCTTTGATGAGCGAGTTATAGTCTGTGATGTGACTATAAGTCCTTGTGCATGAGCTTAAAAACGTGGAATGTTTTTAACATAAGCTCATGCCCGAGAAAAATGAATTTCTCGTTTTTAGGATAAGTCATCATCGGGATGAACTTTCCTGTCTTTTGAGATCGAGTTACAGTCTGTTATGTGACTGTAAGTCCTTGTGCATGAGCTTTAACCATGAATCCCCTGAGATACTAGTTTCTCTGATATCTGCTTCTTCAGCAACCAAACTCTGAGAGTGTCCTTAGTTGAACGGTATACAATGATTGGACCGCTTCGTTCTTGTGGAACATCAACTTTGGTACCTTCATTCTCATTAGGAGTTTGTATACTTTTGCATGGGTTAGAGATATCTATTTTAGAAGCACGTGGGGGTTCACGGTTTTCTTTTCTTTTGTCAGACGTTTCCTTTTATAGAAAATCTTAAGTTCAGGCTTAAGTGATGTATCATCCTTTGCAATTTCCTCCCTAGTCGTCTTCGTAGAATCAGAGACTATCCTAGTTAAAGGGCACTCGTTTCCTACAAGAGTGAAAGTTCTACCAGTGGGGCGCCAAACTTTACCAAAGGGTTTGATTTTAGCTATCCACTGGGACTTAATTCTAGCACGGGAGTTCACCTCATCAAGTAATTTCTTGACACAAGCATCATGATTTGCCGTAAAGACACATTTTCTACATGTTTTACAAGTAGCATATTTAATGTCTGAATAATTCCTAGATGATTGATCGATGCTCCTAGAAGATGGCATGCTACGGTTAGCAGTGTTGGGTAATCTAGAAGGCATCTGACTAGGTTGGACATTGCTATCTCTTACATGTGTCTTTTGAATAGTTTCCCTTTGACCAAAATTATGGCAAACGTCATTTGAACTAGTTCTAGACGTGGTCTTGGTATTTTTAGGGAAACTAGAGGCAATCATATGATTTGGTCTTGCTAAAGCAGATTTAGTCACATTAGGCCTAGTTGGTGGAGTGACTGTTCTAGAAAGATGAACCAAATCAACTTGGGAGGCAAACCGCGGTCTCGAGGATTGTGGTCGCTCGGATCTAAATGCAGTAGGTTGTCTGACAACCGGTTGTCTGACAAACTGATTTGTAGGCGGTTTCCCCAAGATTGATGGTTTTTCAAGCTTAGTGTCCACACTAGGTCCTTTACTTTTCCTTAACTCGTTTTTCAACGCAGCTATAGCAAAAACCTTTTCCTGTACTTGGTCCTTTAAAGTCTCGTTCTCTTTGAGCACTCTATCTTGGGATGCCAACTTAGATTCAAGCAGTTGAATTTGTTTCAAAAGATTATCCTTTTCAGCTTCAGAATCTAGAACAGTTTGATCCAAATTTCTTTCAAGAACAACGTTTGACTTTTCAAGAGTTTCAAAGTATGTTTCAAATTTGTCCGTTTTCTTAGAAAATTCAAGTTTGGCATCCTCAAGATTTTTTGATTGCCGAGCTACGATCGTTTCGAGCTCTTTAATCTTGGAATCAGAATCAGTTAACGAGGCAGTTGTAAAGCATTTATCATGATGTACTATAGCATTTTGAACACTTTCTCCCCCATTATGACTCACATCGGATGAATCAGAAGTGGTATTTCTATCACTCTTTTCCATCCCATGTTTGTCATAATTAGGTTCAGAAGGCTCAATATGCGGCATGTCATCAGCATATACATCATAAACAACATTACATTGTACCATGTTTGCAGGCGCTTCGTCATAAACGGGTAAGGTGTCAGCAAAAGAGATCTCGTGAACAGTCCCTGACGTGCCACTGGTATCATGTTGTCCTCCTGATTCCGTGCTCTTGGCATTGATAGGCTCTGATATTCAGGTTTTTATATTGGTTCAGATTAAATCTCGGTATCCTCTCGAATTGATCTAGGCCTTAAGTGGAATGATTGTTCTTGGTTACTAAATAAAGGGGTTGGTTTTCTATTCTTAATAATAAATGAAAATGAAAGTTTAAATCAAAGGCAATTACTCTAATTAAGATTAACAAAAACTTGGTTGCAAATTTAAAGTTCAAATTAAAATTAAAGTTAACATGTAAATAGTGAAATATGAGCAGAAAAATAGTAAAACATCAACAGTAAAACAGTAAAACAGTAATCTTTAAAATACCCAAAAATTAACTGATTCGGAACTTTAATGCTTGATTCGGAACTAACTGATTCGGAAGATACTATTCATTCATCCGGAACTTAATGGCTGATTCGGAACTTTCCGAATGAAAGTTCATTCGGAACTTACTGGTTCGGAAGATGCTGATTCGGAACCTTCACCTTGATTCGGAAGTCTGAACTGATCCGGAACTTGATGACTGATCCGGAACTTTCCGGATGAAAGCTTGATTCGGAAGTTTTAAACTTCCGAATGAAGGGCTTGGTTCGGAAGTTTTCTCCTGATTCGGAAGTTTAGTGCTTGGTTCGGAAGATTCCGAATGAAGGACTCATTCGGAACTTTTTGTCTTGATTCGGAAGTCTGGAAACCAGATACAGTAACTGTAGCGAAGAACACGGAACTCAGGTTTTTAATCAAAATCAAATCAAACACTTAAAAAGGTTTTACCAATTTAAACACAAATCATTTAGACAATATAAGCAACAAATCCCACTAATAAAAACACAAATCCAAACAACTTTTGAAGATCAAATCAAGAAAAATAAAACTTAAGAACTTGAAGATAAAAATGGAGATGAACAAGATGAAATGAAAGATTAAACAAGAACTTTGAATTGGATGATTAATGTTTTGACAAGATGAAACAAGGATTAAAATTACAAGATCAAAGAACTAACAATAAAAATCACCAATCACCCTAGTGATGATGGTGTACTACGAACCAGGAGAAAGAAAAAGAAGAAGAAAGAAAAACTAGCTAGCTTGTGTATGGGATGGCCTATTTATAGGTGTTTCCTTTGGTTGGTGAGTGGGCTTTCTCCCGTTCTTCGTGTCTTTTCGTTTTTTTTCAGAAAAGTTTCCGTTTTCGATTCTGATTCGGGATTTGTTGTCGATTAAATTCAACTCGTCTTTTAATTTTTTCGTTTAATAGACTTGAGTTTCTTCGACTTATATAAATCTTCCATCTTTGGTCCTTTTCTTCGATAAATCTTCGAATAGGCCCAGCGACTTCAAATCTTTTGCATCTCTTTGGACAATAAACTTTATCTTGAGTCTTTTTCTTCAGTAAAACCCGTGCAATCCCATGTTTTCCTCAATATTTATCCGGTTGGCTCTGAAAACACAACAAACACAAAAACCACGCATAATTCCAAACAAATAATATTAAATACGTGTTTTGGTCTCGTTTTAGCCCGAATTAAGTGGTAAAAGGATGGGTGTTTACACACCTATCAAATCCCCTACACTTAACCATTGCCATGCCCTCATGCAATGCTTAGTGATAAAGCAAGTTTACACTTTTCTCATAATTAATCAACCTTGGCCTTATTTAAAATTCTACTAAACAAAAATTAAAGAAATAAAACTTCAAAGATAACAAAGGGATAGAAAACCATTTTCACGTGAAAATAGCTACATGGAAATAACTTGTAGAGAAATCGATGACTTACATTAGGGCTTTGGTGCTGCGAAGATTTATCACCCTCAAGTTTCACGTTCCCCAAACTAAGCTTAAAAACGAGATCATTGTTATTATAAGTTAGCAATTCAAACACTTACACACATGGCTTAATTAAATGCTTAAACTCCCTTATTCCTAGGTGTATCTCTTATATTTTATTTTTGTCTTAGAATGATCATGAAGATGCATTTTTGGACTTATTTCGATAGTTTATTAGGGCTGAAAGCAAAGTAGGACGATTTGATCAATAGTTAGCTAAAGGACAAAATCTCTTAAAACTGCTTCTCGGGATATCAAAAAGTTCATATCTTGGCATAACTTGGTTCACGATTTGAGACCTTTCTCGGGCCGATATTTGGCATGTACTTCATACTTCATATCTTCGAGAGACGTTCTTGAGATAATGGTCTTCTCATCATAATAGAGTTTCTTCACTTGGAGACTTTTGAGGGGTTCTCCAACTTTGTTGACCACGACTTCATGATTATTTCTTCAATCTCTAATTGGGATTTTGAGATACAACGATCCGCCTCCTTTTCGGACTTGGATCTATTTATCCTCATACCTTGTTAGGGTCTTTTCGGATAGACTTCTCCATGATCTTTATGGGAGTTGATTGCTTTTCGTCGTGAGTCTTGATCCTTCATATTGACTTTAGGAATAATGCTTTTCACATCACTTTGGATCTTCAGCAATAAAATTGAATCCTCATGCCTTGTTAGGGCCTTTTCGGACTCGCCAATCTTCGCGCCCCGCTTCATAAGTTATGCCTTGGCTATGAACTCTTATCATTACCGAGCAACTTTTAAACGATCTTGGGCTAGAAGCTAAGTAACTTTTCAAATCGTAAGACCTTACTTATTGCAGATAAATTATTAGCAAGTGATGGGAGAATAGGCAAATAATTACACCAAGTGGGCTTGCGCAAGAATACCGACTTATAATTGACTCTATCATTTCTCGTCCTCCACAATTTAAAATCTCAAGTAATGAGACTCGTGGACACTTAGCCTAATAAACCAATTAAGGTCTATATGGTTAAGGATACTAGCTAGAATAAACTTGGATAAGTCTATTCGGGTTGAGTCAAAATAAACGCAACGGGCCTAATATGTTAAAGATTCCTACACTAGCTATACCACTTTATTAATATTTTTGACTTTATTGCGGGATATATACATATGAAAGCAACGATAAAAATTTAAAAATTACAACTAAATGGCCAAAGTTAATAAAAAAAATTTGAAAAATGTTGAAAAATAGGATTTTCCGGTTAATTGAAGGCATTTTCATGGAAAAGTCCACTTAAAACTTCGATAGAAGTCCCCCCTACACTTAAGATAAACATTGTCCTCAATGTTTAAGCATGTGGGAGAAATCTCCCCTACACTTATGACATTGTGCACGTTGGTTAACTCAAGTTAAGGAAGAGACGACTAAAGTGATCAATTTCAAATGTGAGTATGAAGAAAATTGAATCACGATAGTTGAGAGGTAGAACCGGATTTCGGATAAAAACGGGAGCACGGTTCTTCAAAGATTCCAAGAGTGCACTTATCCCTGTAATCACATCACCACACAAAGGCAAACACATATAGAAGTCCCCCCCTACACTTAGGGGATTAAAACATGCAAGGATAGATACTCGGGCTGCCTCCCGAGGAGCGCTTGTTTTTGATAACCGAGTCACGAGCCTGACTCGACCCAAAATTAGTGCATGGGGAACGTGGTGAGGGATGGAATCACCTCCTTAGAGGTGTCCTCACCAAAGTACAACTTCACTCGTTGGCCATTCACCTTAAAATTTGGTCCATTAGGTTGAGCGAGCTCGAGAGTACCATATGGAAAAATTTGGGCGATGGTGAATGGGCCGGACCAACGAGATTTGAGCTTGCCCGAAAAGATTTTCAACCGAGAGTTAAAAAGTAAGACTTTGTCTCCAACATGGAACTCTCGGTTTTTAATCTTGGAGTCGTGAATGAGCTTAGTTCTTTCCTTATAGATCAAAGAATTTTCATAAGCCTCATTCCGGAGTTCATTCAGCTCATTGAGTTGGATCTTGCGTAGGTCACCGGCTTTGTTTATATCAAAATTAGCCCACTTCAAGGCCCAATAAGCCTTGTGCTCCAACTCAATGGGGAGGTGGCACGCTTTCCCGTACACAAGACGATAAGGCGTACAGCCGATCGGGGTCTTGTAAGCAGTACGGAAAGCCCACAAAGCATCATCCAATTTATCAGCCCATGAGGCACGATGCTCTCCCACGGTCCTTTCAAGAATTCGCTTCAGCCCTCGGTTTGATATTTCAGCCTGGCCATTAGTTTGTGGGTGGTAGGCTGTGGAAAGACGATGATTTACACCATACTTAGCCATGACTCGAGCAAATTGGTCGTTGCAAAAATGAGTCCCACGGTCACTAATAATGGCGCGAGGCACACCGAATCTAGCGAATAGAGCTTTCAAAAAGTTACAAACCACCCTTGCGTCATTAGTAGGCAAAGCTTTGGCTTCAACCCACTTTGAAACGTAGTCAACGGCTACAAGGATGTATTTGTTTCCTTTAGACGAAGGGAATGGCCCCATAAAGTCGATACCCCAAACATCAAAAATTTCACACTCTTGAATGAAATTCTGAGGCATCTCGTCTTTATGTGTGATTTTGCCTTGCTTTTGGCAAACATCACATCTTTTAACCATATCGTGAGCATCACGGTATATGGAGGGCCAATAAAATCCCGAATCAAACACTTTCTTAGCAGTGTAGTTGGGACCAAAGTGACCACCGGTGGGTCCTTTGTGGCAAGCATGAAGGATTTCATTCGCTGCCGGTCCATCAACACATCGGCGAATTATCAGATCAGCACATTGTTTGAATAGGTAAGGGTCGTCCCAAAAGTAAGTCTTGATGTCGGTAAAGAACTTCTTCTTTTGTTGGGACGTCAACCCTTCCTTGAGAATTCCACCCGCCAAGTAGTTCGCAAAGTCCGCAAACCACGGGGTTTCATTCGGCTTCGAGTTTATAGACATTAAGGTCTCCAAGGGAAAAGAATCATTGATTTCTTTGGTCGGATGATCCCCTTGGTATGGATCCTCAAGTCTACTAAGATGGTCCGCGGCTAAGTTTTCTGCTCCTTTTTTATCGCGGATGTCGATTTTAAATTCTTGGAGCAGCAAAACCCAGCGAAGAAGTCTTGGTTTGGAATCTTGCTTTGTCAACAAGTACTTCAACGCGGAATGATCGGTATACACAATGGTGGTGGAAAGGACAAGATAGGGGCGGAATTTTTCAAAAGCATAGACAACAGCTAAAAGCTCCTTTTCGGTTGTCGTATAATGCAATTGTGCCCCTGTCATTGTCTTGCTAGCGTAATGGATTGGTTGGAAGTGTTTATTCACTCTTTGTCCAAGAACCGCTCCAATAGCAAAATCACTAGCATCGCACATCAACTCAAAAGGCAGCTCCCAATTAGGGGTAACCAAGACGGGTGCCTTAGTGAGCTTATCCTTAAGCGAGTTGAAGGCTTCAAGGCACTCTTTGGAAAAGATAAAAGGAGTATCTTTTTCCAAGAGGTGGGTCATCGGGCGAGCGATTTGAGAAAAGTCTTTGATAAATCGGCGGTAGAAGCCCGCATGACCCAAGAAACTTCTCACACCCTTCACAGTGGAAGGTGGAGGCAACTTTGCTATAACATCAACTTTAGCACGGTCTACTTCAAGACCGGCTTTCGAAATCTTATGTCCAAGCACGACGCCTTCTTTTACCATAAAATGGCATTTTTCCCAATTTAGAACAAGGCGAGTGTCTTCGCACCGCTTTAGCATACGTTCTAAATTGGCAAGGCAAGCAGAGAAGGAATCCCCGAAGACCGAGAAATCATCCATGAAGACTTCCATGGTTTGTTCAACCATGTCATGGAAGATAGCTAACATACACCTTTGGAAAGTCCCCGGCGCATTACATAAGCCAAAAGGCATTCTTTTGCAAGCGAAAGTGCCATAGGGACAAGTGAATGTAGTCTTCTCTTGATCTTGGGGATCGATGGGTATTTGGAAATAACCCGAGAAACCATCCAAAAAGCAGTAATATTCATTACCGGCTAATCGTTCAAGCATTTGGTCCATGAAAGGTAGAGGGAAATGATCCTTTCTCGTGGCATCATTGAGTTTGCGATAGTCTATACAAACTCTCCACCCAGTAACGAGACGAGTGGGAATCAACTCGTTGTGTTCATTGGGAACAACGGTTATTCCGCCCTTCTTAGGCACACAATGGATTGGACTAACCCACGGTGAATCCGAAATAGGGTAAATCATACCTGCATCAAGAAGTTTAATAACCTCTGTTTTGATGACTTCATGTATTTTTGGATTCACCCTTCGTTGGCTTTGAATAGTGGGCTTATAGTCGTCCTCCATGAGAATTTTGTGCGTGCAGAAGTGAGGATCAATTCCACGAATATCCGAGATTTTCCACGCAATAGCCTTCTTGTGATCTTTCAACACAGCGACAAGTCGGGATTTCTCTTCATCCTTCAAATCCTTAGCAATGATGACTGGCGACTTCTTCTCTTCTTCGAGGAATGCATACTCAAGATGGGGTGGCAACTCCTTAAGTTCCAAATCCGGAGGATTGTCGACGGGAGGCGTATTCGAAGTCGGAGTCTCGATAGCAATGATAGTGGGAGATGGAGGGGAAGGATTGTCTTCTTTGAGGAGGTTTGCAATGAAACTGAGGTCTTCATCCCAAGTGGCAGTAGAATCGTCATTGGCTTGCTTCACATCTCCTAAGCTGGCTTCCAAATCTTTCCAAAGGAAATCACTCTCTCCAAATAGAGATAGTGATGAGTCGATAGAGGAAACGGTCTCAACATTGGGAAGAGAGGTAGGAATGTTTTTACAAGCATCCTTGAAGTGTTCTTCACAAGCTTCATCAAGAACGTCAATACAATTAACATTCTCGTAAGAAGAAGGTTGTTTAGATAACTTTCCCATGTTGAAGACTACTTTATCGTCACCCACTCTCATGATAAGCTCACCGGCTTCAACATCAATGAGAGTGCGACCGGTCCTCAAGAATGGACGACCAACAATCAGTGGTACACGAGGGTCCATCTCGTAGTCGACGACAACAAAATCAGCAGGGAAGGTGAATTTGTCGACTCCTACAATAACATCTTCGGCTATCCCCACTGGATAAGCAACCGTACGGTTGGCCAATTCCAAAGTCATTTTAGTGGGGACTAGCTCTGGGAGAGATAATTGCTTCCAAACACTTAGAGGCATGAGATTAATACTGGCACCTAGATCGGCTAGGGCCATGCAATTCTCTACTCCCGGGAAATTGCAAGGGATAAGAAAACGACCCGGATCACCAAGCTTAGTTGGTAATTTCCTTAAGAGCACTGCGGAGCAGTTCTCATTAAGTTGGGTGTTGGCAATGTCGAGGAGCTTTTCCTTGTCGCTCAAAAGATCTTTAAACATTTTAGCATACTTGGGCATGTGAGCGAGAGCCTCAGCGAAGGAGATATTAAAATTCAGTTGTTTAAACATTTTCAGAAAGTTAGAAACCTGAATATCATCCTTGCTCTTTTGCTTCTCTTTCCTCAACCTTGAAGGATAAGGTATATTGGAAGAAGATGAAGGCTTTAGGGGAATAGGGTCACTCACAACCACGGGTGGAGGAGGGGTAGAAAGAGGTGGAGAAATTGGGGAAGGAGGAGGAGGAGGAATAGGAGCAGGCGACTCGTTCTCCTTAGTCACAACCACCGGTGGGGGTATAGGAAGCTCGGGTTCCTTGGTACCTTTACCACTTCTAGTAGTGATTGCTTTCATCTCCCCTCTTGGGTTCGCAACGGTGTTACTCGGAAGAGTACCCGAAGAAGAGGGTTGACTACTTTGGAAGAAACTAGCCATCATGTTCCTCAAGTCATTCGTCTGACTATCCAACGTGTTTCGCATATCGGCTCTCAAATCATTTCCTTGCTTTACCAAATCGGCTTTCAGGTTGAGCACTTCTCTCTGAAGATTTCCCACTATCGCATCGTTAGTCCTCATATAAGTTTCCACTTCTTGGTGAAGAGCGGTGGGTTGGTTGGGAGGAGCATTGTATGCAGGTGGTTGGTAAGCAGGTTGTTGGTAGACTTGATTGTTTCTTTGAGGTGGTTGTTGCTGCTTGTGAGGTGGGATATATGGTTGTCGAGGTTGTTGTTGTTGTTGAGTAGGGCGGTTAAGGTTTTGTTGTTGGTTTGGGTTGGTTGGAGGAAAGCCTGGTGGTGAAAGATAGTTGTTGCTGCGATAGCTAAGCAAGTTACGGTCACCTTGAGGTCTAGCTTGATAAGCAGGTTGTTGGTAGGTGCCATATGCCGCATTCACATTCTCAGCAGGGTAATCTTGGGTGGCAGTACAAGTTGTGTAAGAATGGGGACCACCGCATATCTCACAAGGTTGGCTGACAGCGTTGACTTGTGCGTTCTTAGCGTTGTTGCTGTTGTTGTTGCTGACGGTGTGGGTGACAAGCGATTCAAGAAGCGTGGTGATTTTGTCAAGTCGCTTGTCGCTGTCATTAGTGCTAGCACTAGCAACATTGGTCCTAACGCTCTTGGTTTGCACACGAGACTTGTTCTCAATGATATCCCAAGCAGCATTGGAAGTCTTAGCCAATAAATTACCCCCTGAGGCACTATTCAGTGAATCTTGGTCACTCATGCTTAAACCATTGTAAAAAGTATTTATTTGATGTACTTTGGTAAAACCATGTTGTGGGCATTTTCTTAAGAGATCTTTGAAACGATCCCAAGATTCACTGAATGACTCGTCGTACTTTTGTTCAAAGGTTATAATCTCATTCCGCAAAGCGGTAGTACGAGAGGGTGGAAAAAAGTAGTTGATAAACTTTATTTCCAAATCCGTCCACGAGAGAATACTCTGTGGCGGTTCCTTAGCAAGCCAATGCCGGGCTTGTCCCTCTAAAGAAAAGGGAAAAAGTTGTAACCTTATGACCTCCTGTGGAACCCCATTGAACTTGACCGTGTTGGTGAGTTGTAGAAATCTCTTGATATGGTCATGTGGGTCATCAATGGTTCGTCCCAAGAACGGTTGAGCAGATACCATCTGGATAAAGCCTGACTTGAGCTCGAAATTGTTGGCGGCAATTGGAGGAATGACAATTAGATCCGTATTGCCATCAACATGAGCTTGCAGCAATTCGATCATTGGGCGATTATCCGGAAGGGGCTCATTGTGGTTGTTATTCATGTTGTTGAAAGGCGGGTTGTTGTTGTTATTATTGTTGTTCGGAGGTGGTATGTTATTGTTGTTTTGGACACCAGCCATGTCTAAGTTATCGAGAGGCTCGGGCTCTTGATAAGACGTGGATCGAGTGCGCATACACCTGCAAAAGAACGAACAAGGAAAAACAAAGCAAAAATATCTTTGGTTTTTATTGTTTTTTAATTTTTAGGATTTTTGAAAATGTTATATATTTTTTAGTTGTTTTTGAAGATTTTCTTAAAAAAGTAACGTTCACGGGGAACGGATCCCAAAATCCAATTTCTCACAAAAAACTTTTGATCTTAACGAGAAGAGCCGGCAGCGGCGCCATTTGATATTCAGGTTTTTATATTGGTTCAGATTAAATCTCGGTATCCTCTCGAATTGATCTAGGCCTTAAGTGGAATGATTGTTCTTGGTTACTAAATAAAGGGGTTGGTTTTCTATTCTTAATAATAAATGAAAATGAAAGTTTAAATCAAAGGCAATTACTCTAATTAAGATTAACAAAAACTTGGTTGCAAATTTAAAGTTCAAATTAAAATTAAAGTTAACATGTAAATAGTGAAATATGAGCAGAAAAATAGTAAAACATCAACAGTAAAACAGTAAAACAGTAATCTTTAAAATACCCAAAAATTAACTGATTCGGAACTTTAATGCTTGATTCGGAACTAACTGATTCGGAAGATACTATTCATTCATCCGGAACTTAATGGCTGATTCGGAACTTTCCGAATGAAAGTTCATTCGGAACTTACTGGTTCGGAAGATGCTGATTCGGAACCTTCACCTTGATTCGGAAGTCTGAACTGATCCGGAACTTGATGACTGATCCGGAACTTTCCGGATGAAAGCTTGATTCGGAAGTTTTAAACTTCCGAATGAAGGGCTTGGTTCGGAAGTTTTCTCCTGATTCGGAAGTTTAGTGCTTGGTTCGGAAGATTCCGAATGAAGGACTCATTCGGAACTTTTTGTCTTGATTCGGAAGTCTGGAAACCAGATACAGTAACTGTAGCGAAGAACACGGAACTCAGGTTTTTAATCAAAATCAAATCAAACACTTAAAAAGGTTTTACCAATTTAAACACAAATCATTTAGACAATATAAGCAACAAATCCCACTAATAAAAACACAAATCCAAACAACTTTTGAAGATCAAATCAAGAAAAATAAAACTTAAGAACTTGAAGATAAAAATGGAGATGAACAAGATGAAATGAAAGATTAAACAAGAACTTTGAATTGGATGATTAATGTTTTGACAAGATGAAACAAGGATTAAAATTACAAGATCAAAGAACTAACAATAAAAATCACCAATCACCCTAGTGATGATGGTGTACTACGAACCAGGAGAAAGAAAAAGAAGAAGAAAGAAAAACTAGCTAGCTTGTGTATGGGATGGCCTATTTATAGGTGTTTCCTTTGGTTGGTGAGTGGGCTTTCTCCCGTTCTTCGTGTCTTTTCGTTTTTTTTCAGAAAAGTTTCCGTTTTCGATTCTGATTCGGGATTTGTTGTCGATTAAATTCAACTCGTCTTTTAATTTTTTCGTTTAATAGACTTGAGTTTCTTCGACTTATATAAATCTTCCATCTTTGGTCCTTTTCTTCGATAAATCTTCGAATAGGCCCAGCGACTTCAAATCTTTTGCATCTCTTTGGACAATAAACTTTATCTTGAGTCTTTTTCTTCAGTAAAACCCGTGCAATCCCATGTTTTCCTCAATATTTATCCGGTTGGCTCTGAAAACACAACAAACACAAAAACCACGCATAATTCCAAACAAATAATATTAAATACGTGTTTTGGTCTCGTTTTAGCCCGAATTAAGTGGTAAAAGGATGGGTGTTTACACACCTATCAGGCTCCAAGTTTTCAACCGTATGACCAGTTTCCTCTTGCATCGAAGAGTCTTGCACTCCATTATCATACCCTTGCTGAAGTCGAGATATTTCATAAATCGAAGACGAGACCGATGACATGAGTTTCAAAATTGTATCACGGAAAACTCGAAGCTCGGTATGTGTATCTCGAAGAAACGATTGGCAAATCACTGAACTTTCAGACTTGATGATATTGAATTGGAGGAAAGGCGTGAGTTGTGTCACAAGAGCCTTATATGCAAGAGCCGATGCAGAGTGATTAAAGTTGTCACGGTTGAGTTGCTCGGCGAGTTCGGTCAAAGTGGTGAAAATTGAGTCGATGAATATATGACGATCTTGTCCAAAGATTGTCACAAATTCACTCCCTCCTTGAATCCTCGAAAGAGTGACAAGATGAGACTGAAGCATTTGAAATGAAGTTATACCACTTTCTCTAGCGTTGGCTTGCACTTTATGTAATTCTCCCTTGTTCGATGTCGAATTCAAGAAATCCATTGAAAGTCGATGAACGATAAATGACAACTCAATTGTTAGCTCAAGAAATTTTTGTCGACTCAACCGTTTGATAAAACAAATCGGAATCCAATACTCCCTTGTCTGACCCGTCAACAAATAAATCTTGTCACCTTAACACGTCACTTTGTCACGTTGTCACTTTGTCACGTCACGATTATAACTTCATATCAAAAAGCTTTTCAAAATAAAAAATTTGAAATAAAATAAAATAAAAATAAAATTAAAATAAAAATAGAAATCAAACTAAAAAATGATTATAAAAAAAGAAGTAATATCAAAAAATAAGAATTTTTAAAATAAAAAACGAAAATAATCTTAAAATAAAAACTAAGGTTTATAAAATAGGCAATATATATAACATTTATATATAAAAATAATATCAAAAATAGTAATAATATCAAAAATAGGTTTTTCTATTGCCACACACGTGTGTTAAAAATCTTGTTTCTTGTTTTCTCCGTCACATTTAAAATTACACACAAAGCCTTGTTTACTCCGCCCTTAACTTTATCTGCTCACACGCAAAACTCTCTCTTATCTCGCAAATGTCGCCCCTTTTAGTTCTCTCTCTCTCTCTTTAAACCTATGAAACTCACACACTTCTCCACCTAAGCCCTCAAAGACTCCGCCTCTTTATCTCTGTCCATAACTCCATTGCCCATCAATCTCATAAATCCAGCGTCTAATCTATCTTCAATTATCAATCAAACAAGAAGAAGAAACAGAGGGTTTTTCTGGCTTCAAGATCCAATAAAGGGTCTCGGGTAGGTTTTTTAATTGTGCATGTGTTTGAGTCTGTCTTCTATCTTCTGTAGTGTCCTTCTATGTGTTTGGTGTCTGTTTTGTCGAGAGGTTCGAAGTGTGAGATTGAGGGGGTGTTTGGTGTCGGTTTGTCGAGAGTGTGAGGGTTTGAGTGTTGTGGGGGTATAACGAGAGGTGTCAGTTCTGTTTTTGTGGGCGAGGTTTTGGTTTCAAGTCGAGAGAGGAGAGATGAGGTGAGGTGAGGGTTGGTTTCGAGTCGAGTCTGTTGGGGCTAGATGGGTGAGAGGGTGTCGGGGGTGAGAGGGTGTGACCGTTTGAGAGTAGGCGAGGGTGTTGAGAATTGAGTCTGGGTAATATGTGTTAGTGTCGAGTGTGTGAGTCTTGTTTGATGGTGTGGGTAGCCGAGAGAGGGTGGGTGGGTATATTGTGTTCGTTGGAGTCAAGTCTTAACAAATGTTTTTTTTTTTTTTCAGGTAGAGTTGTTGGAGTCTGTTAAATGGGTCGAGATTGGTTGTCAAGGGAGGGTCAGTGTGAGCGAGAGGGAGGGTCAGTGTGAGGGTCAAAAATGAGTTTAAACTTGGTCTTGTGTTTGGTTTGTGATGTTGAGAGTATTGTGTCGTTGAGTCTGTGAGTTAGTGTCGGGTGTGGATTGTTTGTAGAGTCTGTGTTTTCTGTTTCGTGGGTGAGTTGAGGGTGGGTTTATGTGGCAGTCGAGGGCGAGTCACGTCTTTGTTGGTTTTGTTTCCCGTTATGCTTGAATCCCCCCTTTTTTTTTTTTTTTTTTTTTTAAACCGTATATATGGAATAAATCGAGTCTACACGGAATAAATTGTGTCTATGCGGAAAGTCTATGCGGAAAAAGGTCTATGCGGAAAAATTTGTCTATGCGGAAAAATTTGACTATGCGGAAAAATTTTTCTATGCGGAAAAATTTGTCTATGCGGAAAAAAAATTTCTATGCGGAAAAATTTGTCTATGCGGAAAACTGTGTCTATGCGGAAAACTTTGCCTATTCGGAAAAAAAATGTCTATTCGGAAAACCTATGCGGAAAGACAGAAATCTGATCCGAGAACTGATAACTTTCTAATGATATGTTTGGACAAATTGATGGGATAAAAGCCTGAGACTTTGGACTGATTTGACCAAAAAAGAAAAATAGAAAAACTATAAGCAAACTGATTAGACAAAGTTGTGATGATATATAAAAAAACTGATTATTTAGACAGAAAACACTGATTGGACTGTTTTGGACTGATAAAAAATGAGAAACTGAGAAACTGATTAAAAAAATGATATGATTAAAAAATGATATGATTAAAAAACTTGATAAAAAAACTGATAATAAAAAACTGATAGAAGAAAAAACTGATAATAAAAAACTGATTATGAAAAACACACGAAAAAATAAAACTGATAATAAAAAATAAAAATTGATAAAATTTATAAAAATTGATAAAAAATTGATCGAATGATGAAAAGGTTGATAAAAAATTAGAAAAGAAAGGATTTTTACCACCAAATCAAAAGATAAAAAAATGCAAATCCTAAGATTCAACCATGGCTCTGATACCAATTGAAGGTCTACGTTTTCTAAGGATTTGGTAATTAAGGAATGGATCTATTGATTTGGTGGAAGAGATGGGGAAGAAGGAGATGGGGTGTAGAGAGAGAAAGGAGAGAAAAGTAGAGAGAGAAAGTGATTAGATTAATGAAATGTTGTCAATGAATGAACCACCAACCCCTCCTAACATGCTAGGAGGGGTATATATATAGCCCACCCTACATGTGGGCTATATGGACTATACATTACTAAGTGGACCACGAGCCCATTACATAATTATCGTTGGAGCGACCGATCCTTCATAAATACGTAAAACGTATTTCCAACAAATTATATTGAAGCCGAAGGAATTGAACATGAAACATCTATTGCTCGAACACCCGAACAAAAAGGCGTTGTTGAAAGACGAGACCGCACGTTAGTTGATGCTGCTCGAACATTATTATCCGCTTTAAAATTACCACTATTCCTTTGGGCCGAAGCCGTGTCAACCGCATTCTACACATAAAACCGATCCTTAATTATCCCAAGACACGAAAAGACACCATATCACATAATTCATGATCGAAAATCTTCACTCAAACACCTTCATGTTTTTGGATGTACGTGTTACATTATTCGCGATGGTGAAAATCTGGACAAGATGAAAGAGAAAGGTGTTGCATGCATTCTTGTGGGATATGCAACTCAATCAAAGGGATATCGAGTTTACAACAAGAGAATAAAATTGATAATTGAGACTATTCATGTCAGATTTGATGGATTTCAAGAAATAGCACTTGAACAAAACAGTTTAAGTCCCGATCCACAACGACAAACGACTTCCGTTCACAACCGCACGGAACTCGGAACTCAAGACCACAGCAATGAACCGTCAAGTTCAAAGCTGGTTCCTGAACATGTTCCTAGAGCAGATATGACAATGGACACGACACTTGAAGAGTTGGAAATGTTATATGGACCAATGTATGATGAATATCTCAAGGGAGAGAAACAAGTTATATCGAAGTCTTCCGCTGTCACTCATGATAACACTGATGATACCGATCATCGTCAACAAACGGATACAACTTTATCTACTTCAACACGGGTTGCTGTAGATTTACCTCCTCAAAATATCACATCAACAACCGCTACTACAACATCCACAACTACTGTCATTGCTCCAGAGAACATAAATCAAGCAGACTATGCATTAAATGACGAAGACGACTTTATCAACCCATTCGGTACATCGGTACATGAAACTGGAGAGTCTTCCACTCGCCATGTTGATCCGTCAAATATGCATACGTTTTATCAATGACATCCTTCAACACATCATTGGACCCGAGATCATCCTTTGGTTCAAGTAATTGGAAACCCTTCACAACCCGTTCGTACAAGACGACAACTTGAAACCGATGGTGATGTTTGTATGACTCGCCGTGAGTACAGTTGAACCAACAAATATCAAAGAAGCCTTGGCTGATCATGCTTGGATTGAATCGATGCAAGATGAACTTCTCCAATTTGAACGACTTAAAGTCTGGGAACTTGTTGATAGACCATACGATATAATTCCATTAAATCTTCGATGGGTCTGGAAAAACAAGATGGAAGAAGAAAACACGATTATCAAGAACAAAGCTAGGTTCGTGGCTAAAGGGTATGGTCAAAAAGAGGGTATTGATTTTGAAGAATCATTTGCACCAGTAGCTCGTTTGGAAGCAGTCATGATTTTCCTTGCTTATGCTGCACATAAAGGATTCATTGTTTATCAAATGGACGTATAGACGGCATTTCTTAATGGTCATTTGAAGGAAGAAGTTTATGTCACACATCCGCATTATCCTAACAAGGTGTATGTTGGGAATCTAAGTTTATTAGATTCCCTGTATCATAGATTTAAAACGTAAATCAAGCTATTTGATATTAACTTGCCTGTGCCTAGGAGGCAGGCAAGTATCGCAAGACTCACAGAGTTCTAAGTCTCTGTGAGCAACCTCAGTGGAGTCCATGTCAGAGACATTGTCAAGGAAGTCGAAGATTACTTGAAGACATACTCATTGGCTGTGATGGATAACAGCCAAGATGTATCAGGGACTTTGAGTGATTGAGGTTAACATGGGTGGCAATACCCTGTTAACACTCAGTACACTTTGGATATACCTTAGTGTGTACGTGACTATGAAGAAAAGGGAAACTGTGTCAACTCTGTTTCCCTAAAGCATTGTGGCAGACTACCAAGAATAGAAGAGCATCTTGTGACAGATGTCTGAAAAGTGTCTGTTTAGTGTAGTCACCATCAACCAGTACTTGGAGTCAACCTCGTACCACTATAAATAGGTTATGTAGCCTAGAGTTAATGTTGTTCACTTTGACACATTTCACACATTAACTCTTAGAATTTGTTGAACCAAACAGCTGCGACTGTGTTCATAAGTTAGGTTTTAGTTTGTCCAAAGTGTGCACAACACATTATCATCAAACGGTGTTATCCATAACACTTGTAATTCTTTATTATACAATAATAAGTATTACGTTTGAAAATTAATTAAGTGTGTTGATTGTTTAGTTTATGGTTTCAAGCTTGGATTAGGGACTTTCAATTGGTATCAGAGCGGTGTTTGATTTTAAAACTTTCATAAACATCGTTCTAAGTTTTATAATCAAGATCCACCATGCCTGAAACGAGCAATACACCACCACCACCACCACCGTCTTCTGGAAACAACACTACTCCACCACCATCCTCACCAAGACTCACTCCTCCACCTCAAAATGAAGATGATTTACCTCAACTTCTTGACTCAAGAGGCGGATCTGATGTCACCAACGTACCAGTCTTTGACGAAGATGATTTTACAAGTTGGAAGAGTCAATTCCTCGTATATCTCGACGGACTTGAACCATTTCTATTGAAATTCTAGAAAATGGACCTTATGTTCCCATGGAGCTTACCTCTACTGATGAGAATCCTCTTCCCAAACCTCTCAAGCACTAGACTCCAGCTGATAGGAAATTGGCAAACCAAGATAAACGTCTCAAGAGCATCATTATATCCTGTCTTCCAAAACATATCATGAAGTCTGTGATTCAATGTCATACAGCCAAACAAATGTGGACAGATCTTATCCTCGGTCATGAAGGACCCTCTGAAACAAGAGAAACCAAGATTCAGAATCTCAGGCTTCAGTTCAATGCTTTCAAAGCACTTGAAGGAGAAAAGGTTCAACAAACATATACAAGACTGAAAATTCTTCTCAACGACCTTGCTATGAATGACGTCACCATTGCTCAAGCTGAAGTAAATGCCACATTTGTCAACAGCCTTCCCAGAAAATGGCTGAGTATGAATCAGACTCAGAGAGCTAATAACTCCATCAAGAATGACACCTTGGCTCAGCTGTATGGAAAGTACAATTATAAAGAAGGGTTGATTGATACAATATACAAATCAGAGACTGAAAGATTTGTAGTTCAGGGAGCAACATCCAAAGCCTTGATCTCCACCTCACATTCTCGGGACAACGACTCTGATGTTGAAGAAGACACACGCAGCAGCCAAGAGTTTATGACAGATCTTAACGCTGAGTTTCATGAAAGAGCCTTGCTAGCTAATCAAAGGAGATTCTACAAAAGATCAGGAAGAGTAGGATCAGCTAGCAAACAAACCGACAAATCAAAAGAAACTTGCTTTGCCTGTGGAAAACTTGGACACTTTCAAAAAGACTGTCATTCCACAAAGACATCCTCACCTTCTTATCCATCATCTTCCGCCAAACCATACAAGTTCAAATCACAACATAACAACTCATCCCACCAATTCAACTCCTCTGACAATGAGAAGAAGGATTACAAGAACAAGTACAAGGCACTTAAAGCTGAGTTGGAACAGATGAATTTGAAGCTTGAAGCTCTGTCTAAGAAGAAAGGGGGTGATAAAAAGACAGAGAAAGGGTTGGTAGCTGAAGCGTATGACTGGAATGATGAGCCGCTGACTTTGGATGAAGAAGATACTACAAGAGTCAGGGCATTTATGGCAATAGCTGAGGATGAACCAGCTGTTGGGAAAGGAGATGCAAGATCAGGACAATGGGTTGACATCACAATGAAAAAGGTACACAGGCTTCTTTCTATGTCTGAAAGTGATGAACGCAAACATGTCCTTGATTACACCATTGTTGATTTACACTTTGTTGAGGAACAAATAAAGAACTTGCTTGATAAGTTTCACTCTGTTAAAAATGACTTGTTAACTGCTAGGGCTAAATGTGAAACTCTGTTAAAAGATATCTCTTCAAAACGAAGTTAATAGGTTAACCTTAAAGAACAGTGCCTTAAATGATTAAGTAATTAAATAAGGTTATAGAAAAATGGCTGTGCAGTAGGTTCACTGTAGATGAATTGCTTAATGATGAACTACCTGCTGACATAAAAAGGATATCTCTGCTAAGAAAAACAAATTGCAAATTCTTATTAAACCCAAAGAGATTGTTTTCAAATCAACAGAGACTATACATATGTCAGATCCCCTCTTGACATATGTACCTGTCTCTGAAGATGTGGTTAACTTACCACCTTTACCTAAACTCTCAAGAGTTGAACCCAGCAGCTCTTCTAGAGGAGCTAAGGCTAAACCCAAAACAGATGTTGAGAAACCACCAGCTAAGGTGTTTGTTGTACCAGCTAAACAGTCTGTTAAGCAAGTTGCCTTTAAGCATGTCTCAAAAAAAATATGTGAACAAAGTTGATTCCACAACAGAAGAACGCCTGTTGTCATTAATGAAAGAAGTAGAACTCTTGAAACTTCATATTAAGACTTCTGCTGAATGCTCTACTTCCTATGAACCTAAGTCTATTCTAGGAGAACCAAAAGGTGAAAGGATAGTCAAACCTTACTGTACTGTATGTAAAAACTCTCATCACATGACCATAGATCATGATAAACAAATGGCTGTTAAGAGATCTCAAACACCTTATAGGGAAAGACAACAGGCTTCTAGGAGACCATTAGGTAACTACAGACCTTACCCTCCTTGTAAATTTTGTGGATTTATAGACCATCCTTCAGATGAGTGTAGTGACTTTCCAGGATGTGATATATGTGGAAGGTTCACACATGAGACAGCTAATTGTCTCTCACATCATCAAAAGTTCTATAGGAACTCAAGAGTTGCTAATCAGAAATTCCGGGAACCCACTGGAAAGTGGGTTCACCATAGGAACTAACTTGTTTCTATGTATCTGTGCAGAAACATATTACGGAATCGGTATGGTATCTAGACAGTGGTTGTTCTAGACACATGACAGGGATTCGACAATACCTGCACAGATACTCAAAGGAGCCAGGTCCTAAAGTGGTTTTGGGGATAATTCTTCAGGCGACACAGAGGGATACGGCTCAGTGAACTGCAATGGGATAACGTTTACATGGGTTGCATATGTGAATGGTCTTAAGTACAATCTTATTAGCATCGGCCAATTGTGTGATGCTGACTACAAGGTTTTGTTTACCAAACTCAGGGAACCATATTCAACAAGAACAATGATGTGGTGCTTATTACACCTAGAAGAAAAGATGTGTATGTCATCAACATGGCTACTTGCTCTGAAGACAGCTCCAACTGTTTTCTTGTCAAAGCCTCTAAAAGTGTCAATTGGCTGTGGCACAAAAGACTGCCTCATCTCAACTTTAAAAACATCAACAAGATAGCCACACAAAACCTGGTTGTTGGTCTACCTTCAGTGACTTTTTCTAAAGACAAGACTTGTTCATCTTGTGTTAAGGGAAAGCATCACATGTCTTCTTTTAAGACCAGGTAATCATTCTCTATTGACAAGTGCTTACATCTCCTTCACATGGATTTCTTTGGCCTGTCAAACCTCAGACCATCAATCACAACAAATATACCTTGGTCATTGTTGATGAATTTTCCAGGTATACATGGGTTTTCTTCCTCCGAAGGAAAAGTGATGCAGCTGATACTATCATGTCCTTCATCAGACAGGTTGAAAACATGAATGATGTTAGAGTAAAAGCTCTAAGAAGTGATAATGGTACTGAATTCAAGAATCAACAACTTGAATTCTTTTGTGATGAAAAAGGAATATCACAAAACTTCTCCTCAACTAGCACCCCTGAACAAAATGGTATTGCTGAAAGAAGAAACAGGACTCTGATTGAAGCAACCAGAACTATGTTAAATGGTGCAGCTTTACCAAAGCAATTTTTGGGAGAAGTTGTTCATACTGCATGCTACACCAAAAATAGGTCAATCATTTTCAAGAGACATGGCAAAACTTCCTATGAAGTTTTCAGAAATAGAGCTCCAGATGTCAGTTATTTCCATGTTTTTGGATGCCCTGTGTTCATTTAACTATAAGGATAAACTTGAAAAATTTGATGAAAAGGCTGATGATGGTTTCTTCTTAGGATACTCTCCAACTGCCAAGGCCTTCAGAGTATTCAACACTAGAAGACAAGAAGTAGAAGAAACCTTTCATGTCAGATTCAATGAAGATGATGACGTCATACAGAGATCAGGAACAGAGGGTGATGAAATAGATTTTAATGAAAACAGGTCTTTCCCAAGTGATGAATTCTCATAACCAAGACCTCCCTGTCATCACCATCATCTCACCAACACCCTCACTCCTTATGTTCATGCATTTGACCCTTTGTCAACCCACAACATTGAAGTTCCCTCTTCTCAGGGACTTAATAAAGAAGAACCACAGCCTTCCTATAGTCCTTGTTCCACATCAACTGAAGATGACTCACCTATTCTTCAAATTCCAGAAGACTCTCATGTTGACAATGATTTTGTACCCCTTGATATAGCTGAAGTTGACACAGATACTGAGG
Source organism: Glebionis coronaria (assembly GCA_025667525.1). NCBI lineage: Eukaryota > Viridiplantae > Streptophyta > Magnoliopsida > Asterales > Asteraceae > Glebionis > Glebionis coronaria. The sequence goes on from CM046879.1 coordinate 522,567,497, forward strand.
TCATCTTTGAAGAGAGTCCTCCTACTCAGCAGGATGAAACTCAAATAGTGCTAGCTACCTCCACAGCTGTCCCTGTCTATGATTCCCCAGCTCCCCAAACTAAATGGTCAAGAGATCAACACATTCTTCTTGTCAACATTATTGAAAAACCTAATGCAGGGGTTGCTACTAGACAACGAATTCACGACTCAGAGTCAGCCTTAGCCAACGAATGTATTTTCGCTGAATTTCTCTCTCAAATTAAACCTAAGAGAGTAGCTGAAGCTCTTATGGAAGATGGGTGGGTAGCTGCTATGCAAGAAGAAATTAATCAGTTCAAAAGGAACAAGGTATGAACTCTAGTGCCAGCTCCACCTGGTAAGAACATCACAGGCACTAGATGGATTTATAGAAACAAGATGGATGAAATTGGAAACATCATCAGAAACAAGGCTAGGCTGGTTGCACAGGGGTATACACAGACTGAAGGGATTGATTACGATGAAACTTTTGCACCTGTGGCAAGACTTGAAGCTATCAGAATCTTCCTTGCTTATGCTGCATATATGAACTTCATTGTGTATCAGATGGATGTTAAGAGTGCCTTCCTCAATGAAGATTTGGCTGAGGAAGTATATGTTGAACAGCCTGAAGGATTCGAGAACAGCGAGTTTCCTAATCATGTGTACAGACTTCACAAAGCCATGTATGGGCTGAAACAAGCTCCAAGGGCATGGTATGAAACTCTGTCTAATTTTTTAACTGATTATAAATTTGTCAGGGGTTCCATTGATAAAATACTCTTTACCTTCAAGGATAAGAGTGATTTCATCATTGTGCAGATTTATGTGGATGATATCATCTTAACTAATGTTAATCTTAGTAAACGTTTTGCTAAATTGATGACCAAGAAATATGAGATGAGTATGATGGGTGAATTAACTTACTTTTTGGGTTTTCAAATTAAACAATTTCCTAAGGGAATTTCGATTTGTCAAGAAAAGTATGTTAAAGATTTACTTAAAAAAATATGACTTAGCTGATTATGCATCAGTGAAATGCCCCATGCTTCCACCCAATAACTTGGGTCCTGATGAGTTATGGGTCTCTGTCAATGAGACTTTATACAGAGGCATGATTGGGTCACTCATGTATATAACAGCCAATCGTCCTGATATCCAATTCTCCACATGTCTCTGTGCAAGGTACCAAGCTAACACAAAAGAATCCTATCTAGTGGCTGTTAAGAAAATTTTCAGGTATCTCAAAGGGACAACCTCACTAGGTCTGTGGTATCCTAAGGAATCAGGCTTTGATCTCAAGGCCTATTCAGATTCAGACTATGCTGGATGCTGCATTGACAGGAAAAGTATATCAGGTAGTTGTCAAATCCTAGGAGGAAAGTTGGTTGGATGGAGTGCAAAGAAGCAAAACTATGTGGCTATGTCATCAGCTGAAGCTGAATATGTTGCTGCTGCCAACTGTTATGCACAGGTGCTTTGGATGAAGAGTCAATTAGCTGACTATGATATTCTATATGACAAAGTGCCAATCTTCTGTGACAACACCAGCGCCATTGCCATCTCCAACAACCATGTTCTTCACTCTCGAACCAAACACATTTATATCAGGTATCATTTTATCAGGGATCATATAATGAAGGGAGATATTGAGCTGCAATTCGTTCCCACTGAGCTACAACTAGCTGACATCTTTACCAAGCCTTTGGCTGAACCTTCGTTCAACAGGCTAGTTGCTGAGCAGGGTATGCTTAATATCCCTAAGCTTGTGGCTTGATATTTAATGTGTTCATTTAAGTCTGATTAAATATTAAAAGTTTTCACATGAAACTAGGTAGTTACTTTCCAAGTAAATGCTAAAAAACATTCCCTATATTTAATTAATTCTTTTTCGAATAACAAGGAGACAAATGGTTTTGAAAGGTCAAGGGACCCACTTGTGTGCAGTCTTTTTCCCACTACGCATTTAATGCGTTTGAATAACTGTTTAAAATTTTGAATATAAATATTGTCTCAAGATCTTTTTCACCTACCACTTCTCTCCTTTCTCACAAATTCGTCTCTCTCTAAACTCTCTCTCTAAACCCTCTCACCATCTTCATCTTCCTCAACCTCGAATCCATGGCGTTCCCAGTACCAAAGGCTTCCAATCTTAACTTCGAACTAAATGAAAGCATCCTTGCTTCTAACAACTCGATTGGATGGCTCAAGTCTCCAAACAACACCTACACATATCTGGTTAACTTCATGAATAACTGTGATGTTAGTGAAGCATTCACAAAATCCCCATCCGTTTTCTACCAAGAATACCTTAGGGAATTCTGGTATTCTGTCGAAGTCATTGATGACACCATCACCTTTAACCTCTCTTGCAACGAACACCCTTTCGCCTTCTCTCTCAAAGACTTTTCCAATGTGGCTGGGCTAAGGCATGGCGATGAATACCTGAAAGCTGTTGACAAAAAGGTTGTAACGGATGCCCTCGCCACACTTAAACCCATATCTGATGTTAACCCAGCCCTTACTCCTGCTGAAATCGTTGCCAAGTCTCCTCTGAAGATCAGACATTTCTCCCCTATGTGGCGTGTCCTCTTCACTCACATAGTCAAATCCTTGGGTGGTATGCAGGGATCTCAAGACCAAATGGCGTTTAATCATCAAACCATTGCTTTTGGGCTGATATGGGGCACAGACGTAGATGTTGGAAGCATTCTTTTCTCTAACCTTGTGTAAAAACTTAAGGGAACCAATCAAGTCAGGGAGAAAAATATTTGCTATGTTCGCTTTCTTTCTCTTCTCTTTGAAAGCCTGTTGGGTGAAAACTACCACAACTCTGAACTTACAACCTTGAAGCCGTATCACATCACCGGAGCTATCTACAAAGGGATTGGACCTGAGGATGTACCAACTACTTCCCATATGTTGAACATTGCTAATAAATAACCTTCAGTTGTGAAGTCCTTGCTCCCTTCCTCTGAGAAGGTGAATACAGCTAGTGTGTCTGGCAAGTCAGCGTCTTTGACCTCTGGGCAACACACCACGTCGTCCAAAGCAATAACTGGCCAACAGCCAAAGAAGAAGAAGAACCCATCTTCTTCCCAAACCCAAACTGTTGCTAAGGCCAAGGTTAAAAAGATTGTGAACCTCTCCACCTCCTCTGTTCCAGAGACTTTTGTGGACACAGAGACCTCAGCTGACAAACAACAGGAGTCTAGCGTCTCGATCTCAGTAGAGACAACAGGGAACCAGCCTAATTCCGCTGATATCGCACAGGTAATCAGTCTTATCATTTTTAGAGGTCCACAAGCAGCCACTCTCAAATGTCTGTAGGTGAGAGTGGTGAAGTTAGGGTTATCCTCGACCCATAGGAGTCTTTGTATGCACTTAGAAATCTTTTACGACTTTTGTACACCTTGTCTCTGCACCAGGGAGTAATTCATTTGTGTTTATAAAGCACCCCGATTACCATGCACCCTCTAGACAGTATTCAGGCAAACAACAACCTGAATACCTATATGTCTCGACCTAGAGTAGTTGTACCTCACACAGCCTATTGGTTCCTTTAGAAAAAGAATCCCAAAAGTTTTACTTTTAGGGGGAGATGAATAATCATCCTCAGCTCTCCTAGGGACAGCGATATATGACGACATTATCTTACATCTTTTTCACAATTAAAAGAATCCCAAAGGATTTATCCTTTCAGGGGGAGCTGAATCATCACCCTCAGCTTTCCTAGGGGCAGCGTAACAGGTGATCCTTAACAACATATTTTTCACATAAAAGAGTCCCAAAGGTTTCTTAACCTTTTGGGGGGGCTGAATAATCACACTCGGCCTTCCTAGGGGCAGCGAATGGCGATCCTTAACAACATATGTTTCACAAATAAAAGAGTCCCAAAGGTTTCAACCTTTTGGGGGGCTGAATAATCACACTCAGCTTTCCTAGGGGCAGCGAATGGCGACCATTAACCTCATACTTTTCACTCTTAAAAGAATCCCAAGGATTTATAATTTGGAGTGGCTGAATAATCATCCTCAGCCTCTCTGGGACAGCGAACTAGCGACCATTCCCTTTATGTATTTCACTGTTACTAACTTAAACAAATTGCAGGTTGATGTTGTATAGCCAAATGTAGACTCTCTGGAGCAGCCCAATGAAGGAGCTAATAAATTGACTCAGGATCAACTACATGAGGATGAGCCGATGCCTAATGTTGAGGAGGATGTGCTTGAATTAATAGAAAGCTTCTCTGAACCTGAATCAATGCCAGATGATGAGATTCTCCCTGAGGGGATGATTGAGGAGGAGGAGGATGATCAGCAATCTCTGTCTCCTCCCAAGGATATTGATGTGTCCACACCAGCTATTGAAACCCTCCTCCAAAGGAAGCTGTAGTGACTCCTACTTCTGCTACCTCTGTCACCACAGTGTTCCAAAGGCCTGCATATGATCCGACAGCCGAATTCTTGTTGTTTGATCATCCTAAACAGACCAACTTTGACATATTGCTAAGAGAGGATGATTATGCACAACAAAGTCTGAACATCCATGACTTAAAGCCTGAACATCATGCCTCAGACATTGAACGTCTATCAAGAAAGTTGGATCGCATTGGCTCTGATATGCACTCCTTCACTGTCAACTTTCAAAAGATCATCACACATGCGGTTAAGGATGCTGTCACTGAACCCATTAAGGATGGCACACGAAAAGGAGTGTCCCAAGGACTTAGCCATTTATCCACTCGTATCAAAGATGCTATAGCCACTAAGGTCCCTGCACTATTCTCTGCTCATGAGTTGACAATGCATAAAGAATTTGAGGCTGTACGATCCAGGCAAGTTCGCCACACCAACTTCATAGTTGACCGTGTACATCGCAACATCAATGGAAATTGTAACCAGCTGTTGAAAATTGCCAAAGCTTCAAGAACCAGGCAAAGACAAATGGCTACCTCTGTTGAGCAGATTGCTGCATACATTCAGGCACGTTCATCTAAACGTCTGAAAAGAAAGGCTGAACGTGAGGGGGAGAAAAAAAAATGTACTTAACCTTGAATCTGCTAAACAAAGCTTAGGATCAGCTGACAACATTGTCCCTTCACCCATCCCTCTCCAAGTCATCACTCCAATAACTGTACCCGATGATGATGATGAACTTAAGGGGAGCAACAGACAAAGGATGGAGTTGATTCATCAAAATCCCTGACTCTGGTTAACACCAATGAGGTTGTGGATGATGGTGAACCAGCTGCCAAGAAACTCAAGTTTACTGTTAGCTCCCTACCAAAAGCTATACAAAACCAAGCTCAAATGTCCTTCCTCAAACAAGCTGAAGAGCTGAAGAACACAAGTGTGTTATCTTCTGTCTCGAAGAAAGGAAAGTAAATAGATGTGGTAGACTCAGACGCCAAGATAAAGAAAATAGTTGCGATGCTAGAGACAGGAGGATCAACCACTGAACTATCCCAATTCACAACCTTTAAAGCAACAAATGAGAACCCTCTAACAGCTGAATAAATTGAGAAACAGTCTATTGAATTCAAGAGGTTAAATGAAATCAAGAAATCTAAGGAGCTTAATGAGGCAACTCTGAGAAAAATGACTCCACAACAAAGGGAGGAGCAAAGACAAAGGTTGAAGGAAATGGAAGTCAAACGCACAGAGGCACTAAAAAAGGTAAAAGCTGACTATGATGCATGCGTTAACAACAGGTTTGCACCTGAAAAAATCACCAAGTTCAAATATACTATTCACAAGTCTACTCATACACCACAAATGGTTTTGTGGAGAGATAATCAACAAGCCAACATGGATCTCTTTGAAGACTTTAAGTTAAAGAAACTTGGTATGTCTGAATGGTTTGAACTTGAGGCATTAGCTGCAAAGAAGACTGCACAGGCAAATTTTACACTTCTTAAGACTCTCAAAGCTAAGTTTAATTAGGTTAAGGAAACTGCAGCCAAGCTCAAGGTTGATCCCCCACCACAGCTGTTTGAACAAGATCTTCCAAAGTCCGGAAAGAAAAGAAGAAGGATGACTCAATTTATTAAGGAAACCTTCGTAATTGATGATGTTCAAGTGGATGGAATGCATAGGGATTTAGTTTTACCAAATGGGATTGTAGGCCCTATTGATGGTCAGACTTATACTGAGCTTGAGAAAGGTATGGCTCCCATGAACAAAGGATGTCAATATGTGTTCCAAAGGGAAGATGAGCTGGGACTAGCATCAACTATTCAACTTCTTTGTCTTAAAAAGGCACTTAAAATCAACACATAGTATTCCAAGGTATTTGCACAAGCTTTGTAGGACGAACTGGATGCCAGGACAGACATAGCTGAAGCTGAAGAGAGAATCAAGAATGATGATTACTGAAGTCTTTCACAGCTGAACCATACTTTCATATTTTGTTGCACTTACGTTTTGCACTTGTAATTTCTTTTAAGTCATAATAAAATCATGAGGTATGTTTGTTAAGATCTGTTATGAGTAAGAAGAAGCTGTTATCTCACTTACTGTAACTTATTTAGATCTAGTTGTTTTTATGTTTAAATAAGGGGAGATTGTTGGGAATCTAAGTTTATTAGATTCCCTGTATCATAGATTTAAACGTAAATCAAGCTGTTTGATATTAACTTTCCTGTGCCTAGGAGGCAGGAAAGTATCGCAAGACTCACATAGATCTAAGTCTCTGTGAACAACCTCAGAGGAGTCCATGTCAGATACATTGTCAAGGAAGTCGAAGATTACTTGAAGATATACTCATTGGCTGTGATGGATAACAGCCAAGATGTATCAGGGACTCTGAGGGGTTGAGGGTTAACAGGGGTGGCAATACCCTTTTAACACTCAGTACACTTTGGACATACCTTAGTGTGTACGTGAATATGAAGAAAAGGGAAACTGTGTCAGCTCTGTTTCCCTAAAGCATTGTGGCAGACTACCAAGAATAGAAGAGCATGTTTTGACAGATGTCTTACAAGTGTCTGTTTAGTGTAGTCACCATCAACCAGTACTCGGAGTTAACCTCGTACCACTATAAATAGGTTATGTAGCCTAGAGTTAATGTTGTTCACTTTGACACATTTCACACAATAACTCTTAGAACTTGTTGAACCAAACAGCTACGACTGTGTTCATAAGTTAGGTTTTAGTTTGTCCAAAGTGTGCACAACACATTGTCATCAAACGGTGTTATCATAACACTTGTAATTCTTTATTATACAATAATAAGTATTACATTTGAAAAGTAATTAAGTGTGTTGATTGTTTAGTTTATTATTTCAAGCTTGGATTAGGGACTTTCAGTGTATCGTCTCTACAAAGCACTTTATGGACTCAAGCAAGCTCCAAGGGCGTGGTATGACGAGCTCTCAAAATTTATGGTCTCCAAAGGTTTCTCAAAAGGTTCTGTTGATCTAACTTTGTTCACTTATAAATATGGGGATGACATTTTTCTAGTGCAGATTTATGTTGATGACATTATTTTCGGGTCTACAAACCCAAAACTTTCAAAATGGTTTGAAAAAGTAATGCACAACAAATTTGAAATGTCATGATGGGCAAACAAAAACTCTTTCTAGGAATTCAAGTTCACCAATCCCCAAGTGGTATCTTTATTAACCAAGCTAAGTATTATCAAGAGATAATCAAAAAGCATGGTATGATCTCATGTGACCCCGTTGAGACACCATTATCAACCACATCACTAGATGCTGATTTGGAGGGAGATGTCATAGATCAAACGAAATATCATTCCATGATCGGCTCCCTCATGTACTTAACAGCAAGCCGACCAGATATATCACATGCTACATGTTATTGTGTACGATATCAAGCACGACCCACTGAAAAGCACCTCAAGGAGGTTAAACGGATCTTTCGGTACCCCAAGAATACCATTCACATGGGACTCTGGTATCCGAGGGAAACCGGTTTCTTTCTAACGGCCTATTTAGATTCTGATCATGCAGGGTGCCTTGATACACGAAAAAGTACTTCTGGTGGTGCACAATTTCTAGGTCAAGATAAGCTTGTGGGATGGTCTTCCAAGAAGCAGGATTGCACGTCTCTATCATCAGCCGAAGTGGAGTATGTGTCTCTATCTACGTGTTGTGCTCAAGTTCTATGAATGAGAACACAACTCACGGATTATGGCTTCCACTTTGATAAAGTACCTATGTACTGTGACTCAAAGTCCGCCATAGCCATCTCCTGCAATCCGGTACAGCATTCCCGCACGAAGCACATTGATGTCAGATATCACTTCGTTAAGGAACAAGTTGAAAGGGTATTGTTGAACTATACTTTGTTGGAACTGATTACCAATTAGCTGACTTGTTTACAAAATCTCTTTCGAAAGAGAGGTTTGCGTATCTAGTAAGGCAAATTGGTATGAGATGTTTGACTCCAACAGAACTGGAGATTCTGGCAAAGAAGCCTGCTTGATTCATCTATCAAACATCTACATGTAAATATTAATGAAAAAGCAAAATACAAAATTAAAAATCTTTCAAAATCTAAAAATATTCTTCTCGACATGTCTTTCAGTATCGATAAAATGGATGTACCTAGAAATGTCGCTCAATAACGACACGGGGGTGTACATAAAGCTCGAATGAAAGTTGTAAATATTTTTCAAAACATGTCATTTCTACTTTTAATAAAGGAAAATGTCTATTTTGGACAATATTTCCAACAACGGGTAGAGAAATCTATCTTGGGTTGAGCTTGTCACAAAACATTCAATATTTTGAGCTCAACACAATGGCTTGTAATCACTTTCAGAGTGCAACCAAGATCTATATTCACGGGGGAGTGTACGATTTAGTGCCCTTAGCCTCAGCAAAAGAAGAGAGATCTTCTTACACTTGAGTGGATTTGTCAAGACATTCAAAGTCTATGAACTCAAGTTTATGCTTTAGAAAAACTTTTTTGCCAAAAAGAAATAGAGTTTTTCAAAAAGCGTTGAACACAATTTTTTCAAGAATTTCTCAATGATTATTCAAAATCTTTCAAAAATTGTGTGTTCAACAACTCCCATCCTCAAAAAGCGAAATGTGGATCACATCCTCACAATGACAATTCAATTGGATCAATTTTTGAGGGGGGGGGGGGTGTTCCAAACAATTTCATGCTAGTTTGACAAATTCTTCTCTCGAAGATTTTCAAGACTATTTTTTCTAATATATTTTAATCAAATTTGGTATCTCTAATATCCAACGATTTTATATATTAGAGATAGGGGAGAAAATGTGATTAAAATGTGATCTAAAGACTCAAGCACTCATGGTTACGATCAAATACCCACAACATCTTTAATTCACGACGTTATTGGTGTCAAAAGGGTGGTTAGGTTTAAGTCCTATGATCCAACCAGAATCGGAGGGATCTTCCCAGGGACAATCTAATAGATTATTAGAAGTCCTTAGGAAGGATGGAGTAGAATGTGAACGTAGCTGAATGCTGACTAAGTATTGATGATAGCACTGGAACAATCACAACAAGGTGCTATTAATGATGTCTTGGTAAGCATTGAAGGGGTTTAAGAATGAAAAAGAAATGTAAGGATAAAGGGTGTAAAGAAAGAAGCCCTCCATACAACTTAGGCAGAAACCGGGTCAACACATCATGAAGACAACGCATCATGGACCCAGTGATGTAATGCACAACCCCTCCCAGCTGACTCAGGCTTCTCTCAAAAGAAGTTTGTTTTATTATCACGGAGATCAACACGACTTCTATTGACTTTCTCACTCCGAGATAGTTGATATTGAATAGGTGGCATCTGCTCCAGCCTCCGACCACCAAAAGTGAACAAAACGAGTCTAGAGCCAAGAGATCAATCAAATCTCGTTAGGACACACAGATGACGATCAAGAGAGTCCTACGCTATATCCTTGCGATATTGCTAGAACACTTAGAGTGATACTACTTAGTATTCACAATGATGAGTGGAAATCCTTCCAGTGTTAACATCAAACAGCAATGCGGTAGGTCATGTGTAAGATTATTTTAGAATTGAACATGTGTAAACTGAAAAGCAACAGTGGTTTGATTCTGAATTGATTCAAACTCGTTTCAGGTTTCTACGCAATATCTTTATGGTCTTGCCAGAACATTCAGAGTGATATTCATTAATATTCACAGTGATGAATGGAAATCCTTCTAGCGTCAACATCAAACACCGCTACGGTAGGTAACTTGCGAGATTCTTATGAATCAAGCTTGTGTCAACTGGAAAGAAACAATGGTAAGATTCTTGAAGAATCAAACTTGTTCCAGGAATTTGAATTGGCGACTTTAATCAAGCGGATATTTATCCAATTGATTCACTCCTTATGTTCGCAATCTTGCTTTGAGACAGTCGAGTAAAGAGAACGGCTAGTACTACCGCGAAACCCTGTCAAGGAGATTCCTAATTGAATCTACCTATCACAGGTACGATATTTTATATCCTCTAACGGTCTTCACCGACCGGAGGTAAAACGCTACTGATGTAGGACGAATGTCAAATCCATTCAGTCCGTGTCTAAGTTTTGTCTCAAGAAGGTAGCGTTACGGTGTACTCAGCAAAGTCAAAGATTCAAAACCACATACTCATGCCCAAAGACATTCAACAATCAAGAAAGCTAAAGACTTCCGCAACTCTGATGATCAAAATATTCCTTATGAATTAATGTAGAGGAATGACCTCACTTCAAAGGAGTTTGTTAGCAAGCATTCAAGATTATGCAAAGTTTTGTCTCAATAAGGTAGCGTTACGGTGTACTCAGCAAAGGAAAAGATTCAAAACCACATACTCATGCCCAAAGACATTCAAAAATCAAGAAAGCTAAAGACTTCCGCAACTCTGATGATCAAAATCTTCCTTATGAATTAATGTAGAGGAATGACCTCACTTCAAAGGAGATTGTTAGCAAGCATTCAAGATTATGCAAAGTATGAGCATGTGGATAAAGACACAAGATAGCGAGATGGCAAAGACAAGTCAAGAATAATTTGAAAATCTCAAGTTTAAAGACAAAGTCGAAAGACAACGACAAAGGCTCAAAGATTACAGCATGAAGAAAAAGACTAATATTACACGTTCAAGACTCATTTATGACGAAATTCGTAATCTCCATTGATCTTCAAATATCGAAGAGGAATGACCTCACATTGGGGGAGATTGTTAGCCTCAAAATATTGAGTCAAACAAGAATGTCCGGTCATAGGTTTATATTATAACATTTATTAGAACGTTGTAATAGTTAGTTAAAATAGTCGTGGTATTACGGGCTTGATGGCTAGCTTAAAAGGCCTCTTTCAAGGTACTAAGCATTTATTCAAGCCCGACCCAATCAAACTATAGCCCATTAAGCCACATGTAGGTAAAGGCTATAAATACCCTTCCTAGCATGTTAGAAAGGGTGTTGATAGTTAATTTTCTTAATCTAATCTTCACATAGTTTCACACACTTCTCTCTACTTTCTCTCACTACTTTCTCTCTCTAGAATTCATCTTTTATCTACCTTTCTTTCTTGTTTAAACATCACAAATATTAGGGACAACAGGAACAACAAAAGCTACGTATGTTATCTTCTTGGAAAACTGAATAATTAAAAGTCCATTAGTATAAATCAGGCTAATAACACACAATATTAAAAAAACCTATCTTCTCTATCACGATTATCCAATATACTTGATCATCGTCATAATAAATTATTCATAGAAAAACTGATTAAATTAAAACCCAAAAAGGAAATCATAATAAAATTAAATTAACATCAACACCATAGTACCATGTGAGTGGCTGTGAAGAACAATTAGACGAAGACGGTAGTCAATCTTTTTGAGAAATTAAATGGAACAAAAAATAGGTGGCTTACATAGCTCCACCGCTAGTCATCACCCACACCAAGAGCATCACCAAACACACCACCGCCATTGGCCAATCGTAGTCCAGTTATTTTAGATGAATCTGGTGATGAGGGTGCATTCATTTCCGACATAGTAAATTACGTTTCTTTAGAATAGGACATATTTTAGATGAACAATTGTTTTTAAGAAAAGAGAAACTAAAATGAAGAGCGAGACACAGATTTATAACAATAAATGTAATTATCTTGAAAAGACTAGGGTAATATAGTCATTTCATGCTTATACTGGAATAGTCGGGATAAATTTGAAAGTACAATGGTAAAGTCACGAGATTAATTAGTAGATGTTTAAAGTCGGCGCATCTTAATAAGTATGATGGTAATGTATAACTTTTACCCTAAAAAGAATCAAGAACATGGACTAACGTAGATATGTTGCTCTCACTCCATTGACCCACAAATATCACATCATCCGCGTAAAACATATGAGATAAATTTACTAAGGCACCTATTTTGTACCGAGAAACAATATTCCCTCATCCACCACCTGTTAAAATGAAATATGAAGGCTTTCCATGATCAGGATAAACAAAAAAAGGGTATAACAGGTCACCTTGTCTTAAACCTTTGCCAAATTAAAAATTCTTTTTTTAGGTTGTCATTGGCAATAATAGATCCTCTCGATGCATGAAGACAACTTTGGATCCACTTTCCCATTTATACCCAAACCTAAATTTATGAAGCACGTCATCAAGGGAATCCCACCGAACCGAATCATATGTTTTCGCAAAATCAACCTTAAAGATTAAAGCTTGCTTGATTTTCCTCTCGCGCCTTTGAAGCACCTCATTTATAATAAAAGGCCCATCTAAAATCTGTCTATCCGCAATGAACGCAGATTGAACTTCATTGACAATACCCCCCAAGACACAAACAAGCCGGTTTGTAAAAATTTTAGAAATTATTTTATAAATGTTACCAATAAAACTATTAGGCCTAAAGTCTTTGACAAGATTAGCATTCGGAATTTGAGGAATAAGCGCAATAAATGATGAATTACACCCTTTAGGAATGTCGTTATGGATGAATAAATACCTCACAGCATCTAAACCTCATTTTCAACGAGATACCAAAAATGCCGAAAGAAGCCAAAAGTGAAGCCATCAGGACCTGGGATTTATCCGTCCCACAATCCTACACCACCTTCTTTATCTCGTCATTAGTCACGTCGCTCTACAACTCCCTTCGTTGATCAGAGTTAATCAGGTTAGAAAATTCCAGTTGAAGAGTAGCCCTACGCTCACCAGGTTTGCAAAATCGATTACTAAAATGATCGAGAAATTATTTCTTGACTTTATTCGGACTGTCAACCCATACACCATCAACCATAACACCCTGAATGTTACGGATACTACGCTTTTTTTAAACATGCCATGAAAGAAACCAGAATTCTCATCCCCTTCGACTGCCATTTGACTTTCGCCTTTTGGGCCATTTCCATCGAATCTAACTTGTCACAATTTTGGATCTTGTTGATAAGATCTACACTCCTCTTCAGTCCCCTGACTACTGTCAATAACACGTCAACAACCTTAAGTTCCCTTTTGTATTGCATTTTGAAATTTTTTTCTACATACCATACTCGTTTTACTCCATTCCCGAATACGATTTTTAAGGAATTTAAGCTTTCCCGTCAATATCTTCATCGCATTAAAACTCACACAAGGGCTGTCCTTCCACTTTTCTTCCACTAACTTACAAAAAACATCCATTTGCTTCCAATGATGAAAGAAACGGAATGGCGTTGGCCCATAGTCGAAGTGATTTTCCTTAAGAAGAATGGGACGAATAGCATTTATATTAGGACAAATACTTATCAAGCTTTCCGACACCAAAAATCTATCTAATTTTCTCATCTTAGTAGCGGACTTGTGACACCAAGTGAGAGGACTACCGCCTAAAGTAACTTCCACCAACCCCGAGCCCGAAATGAAAGAGTTAAACAGATGAGCACTATGCTCATTAAAATTTGAACCAAATCTATCCGTTTTAAATTGAACTTCTTTGAAGTCACCCATGATAATAACCTCCCCTTTCCATTTACCAATTTCATGTTGTAAATAATCCCAAAGACATTGATTATCTCGACTTTCTTGAGGATCATACACCGCTATTAAAAGAAACTTATGTCCTATCAAACGCCACCACACTCGAATAATCACAAAATAATCTTAAATAGTAACATTGTTCTTACAAAAGGAATTAGGGTCACACACACATAAGATACCACCCGACCTCCCAACCACATCACTATGGGCATGATCAAACACCAAATTACCCCAACACTGTCTCACACAAAAATTATCCATATTTTCCATCTTCATCTCTTGAATCGCCAAAACATTAACCTTATTCTTGATACAAAGCTCCTTAACCCAATATTTTTTGCCTTTTGGGTGAGGCCTTGAATGTTTAGAGATAGAATTCATCTAAAAATGTCCTCCACTCCTTGTGATTCAATGATGTCGGCCATATTGGACATGCATCCCTCCATTTTGTAACCTATAACCTGTCCCACTTTGACAACCTCGTCTAGAAGACCAAGGATCGAGCCACCGGTTCTAGGCGATTCATATTCTTTAAAATGACCTTAAGACATAAATTCAATCCTAGTTACTTTCGTATTACTCTTAACCCAAAAATCACTAAAAGCATCATCGTTCTCCTCCCTGTTATCAGTACTCACTTCTTCAACATTACGAACATTACCATCTTCAGCGGGTATGGAATTCATATCATTCCCATCAATAAGTGTAAACCCAAGTAGGTATTTCAAACTGCTTCCCGACTTATTAACACTCCTAGCTGTATTTTTATTCCTATTCTTGTTGAGAAGAGGATAGATATTGCAGGGATCTTCCGACATACTTGTCTTCTTATCAATGGATACCCCCCTCTTCATGCCTTTTCACCAATATTTCATCCTCGAAAAGAGTATCAGGCACCCCCTTCACATCGATGTTATCATCCACGTCACCCAACTTATGTGTATCGATGTCATCATCATTAGAGTTATATTCATCATGGCCGTCATCATCCGACTCATCAGAAAAGTCAAGAACCCAACCCGGTGTTTCGTTAGCCCTAATCCAGTATATCTTCCCTCGATGAATGTGTATCGATATCATCATCATTAGAGTTATATTCATCATGGTCGTCATCATCCGACTCATTAGAAAAGTCAGGAACCCAACCCGGTATTTCGTTAGCCCTAATACAGTATATCTTCCCTCGATGAATGATTTTAAAATATTCCACAATGCTTCTACCAGATTTCATAAAAATGCATAACCAAAGAATATCGTCGATGAGATACAAAAAAAGAGGATCCTACTTCGCTCATGCACCGTCTTTTAACCCTCCTACCACTGGTAAAGCTGGAAGTTTAATAAAATTTCTGCATTTAGAGTGAAAATAAGTCTCCTCTTGATCGTCTACGTCTAATAACTTACCCCACTTAGACGCAATACGTGTGAAAGTATTCTTCGATCACAACTTGAACGGGATACCTTCCACTTCCACCCACGCTATTTTACCCTCAATCTCAAAATATGTAGTAGCATCAATAATTTGTGAAAACCACGACGCAACACTAACATTACCCTTAAACTTATTAATTGTCTCCTTAGATTTGAATCCACCGTAACCCAAAGTTCCTCCATGTATTTGATCGTGATATCAACAAATCCTTCATTACTCAAATCCAACTTAAGGTTAGCAAGCGATGTGAATTCCTTCATCCTGCCTAATAAAGCATTAGATACATCCTTAGATGTCACATATAGTTGAAGAGTTAACTGAAGGTTTTCATACATATAGTTGAAGAGTTGACAACTGGAAATGAAAGAACAAAAGTATTGAAGTGCGTCACGTGCAAATTAAAATTAGAAAAAGAGAGGTTTGCAAACAAGAGAGAAGAATGTAAGTTGCAATATGAATTTTAGGATTTCAACGAGAAAAAAAAGATAAAAACACCATCTTCAATAATTCTTCCATTGACCATTTCATCGAAAAATAACTCGAAAAGATGTTTGAGCTAAAACGACAAATCACAAAGGGAATTTTTATTAGTTTAAGTTTTCAATTTTAAGTGTAAGTTAGTTTATTTAAATTAAAGTAATAAATTTAATTACAATGTTCACAAGAATTTTTTTGTCTTATGTTTATTTAAGCTGCCTACTATAATCCCAATTGACAAAAAAAATTATAGGTGGCATGTGGTCTTTCTTGTTGTGGCCACCTTGCTCGACCGAGACTAATATCATATGTTGGTTGAGGTCCTGACTTAGGTCATGTGATAGTTTGTGCGTTTGTCTATTAAGTTATAATATTTTTTTAGATATGCTTTCTTACTGTATTCGCTTTGTTGTGGGTAAAAGGTTGTTGATAGTCGCCAGAGAGAGAATTCATGTGCCAGAAAAAAAATGATGATCATCCTATGATCTTACTATTTATAATGGATAGTCGATGTTTCTTTGTTACACTACTTTTTGTCATGAAATTATTTTAGAGAGAGAAATTTGATGTTAAATAAATTTTAGTCTCCACTTAATCACGATACTAAAAGGATTAGGTATCAGAGCATCTCCAATTCATAGTTCAATAGTAAGTTCAATACATTTCTACATTACCGGCATATCAATGCATCAAGTTTCACATAAAATCTTCACAATGCATTGAATTTTAGCATAGTTTAATACATAATATCTCAATCTATATGAGTTCAAACCTCGTTAAGTGTGTACATTTGGTCGTCACCACAGAGGTTCACCTTCAACGACTTCGAACTATCCAAAAAGGTAGTCGCTCTAGGATAGTCGGCTCGCAATGTCAAGTCGAAAACCCATGTATACCAAAAAACATTATCTAGATCCATATTAAATACTAAAAGTAATTTAAGAAATAAAAAAAATGTCACTTTACCATCTAATATGAGTTTGTTAAGCGAAGAATGACTATTGAATACATGATGAGATGTCATATACCTAGAATGGATTAAATGCATATTTGAGCTATTATGAGCATGGTTTTAAATATCGCGCTATAGGGCGCCTTATAGCGGGCTATAGCGTGAAGCGTGGCCTTCATGTTGCGAAATATACTAAGGCGTCGTCTCTAGGCGTGGCGTGCTAAAAAAGCAGCATAAAGTGTGATATAGCGCGTAGTATAGTGCTTTTTTTTAATTTTTTTGTAGATTTACAAGAATTTGGCTTGTTTACTAGTTTTGGGCTATTTAGTAGACTTGGGTTTAGTAATTTTACTGTTGAGATAAATCTTTGAGTAACTACTAGCCGATTTTATTTTAAATTTGAAGCAAAATATTGCCTCACTTTGTAATCTCGCTATATAAATATTCATTTATGAATATTTTGTGCCGCTATATATCACGCTTCAAAAACCGCATAGCTTCGTTATAACTTCTATATCTTGGAGCTTGGTAATATTAGCATTGATCAGGCCCATGTCCTGTATGTTATGTATTGCCTAAGGGCCCATAACCTATCTCAGACTTGTATTTATGTTCGTTTATGTTCAATGAGAAGGACATGGGAAATTAACCTAATAATATGGTATCACAACCACCAAGATCCTCTCTAAAAAACCCCTAACTTTTCTACCGCCTGCCAAAGCAGTAGCTACTGCTACTCTGTTTCTTTTGCCTCTTAATACGCATTGCATATCCTTGTCATAGCATCATGACGAGATCAACTACCCCCGCTAAACAACCGATTGATCAGGCCTATTCTATTGCTAGCATCAAAGTGTGCATCCCCACACTTCTTGATCTCGAAAAGCTTAATTATAATTCATGGAGTGCTTTGTTTAAACTATTTTGTAAGACATACAAGGTACAACATCACCTTGAGGCCCCATCTACTGACTTGTCCACAAGCATAACTCCATTCGACCCTCATCATGACACCAATGATTCTTTGGTTGTCATATGCATGTATTTAACTATCTCTCCAAAGCTAGTGGATATGGTGATCGATGACAGTGAAACCGCGTACAGAGTATGGGAACGGTTAAAAACATCTTTCACGACAACAAGGATGCTCGTATCATTCAACTTGATAACGAGATCCGCAATATGAGCATTGGAAGCCTCTCCGTCACTGATTATTTTCAAGCTATCAAGGGTAAAGCCGATCGTCTGCCAGTCTGGGCTCCCCGGTAAGTGAGTCGAGTCTAGTGACAGATGTTATTAATGGCTTACGTACTCGATTTCCCGAACTTGCACGTATCGTCCGTCATAGGGAAAAACTTCCCAAGTTTGATGACGTGCGTTCCATGGTATTTCTCGAGGAGAATGACGTGATACAACAAACATCTACCACAGCTTCTCATCACACGTCATCCTCCCCACCCACTGTTTTAGTTGCCACTAATTCGATAAATAATAATGCTACCATGGCTAGTTCGGGTATTGAGCAATGTCGCAAATATCGCTGTGGATCGTGCATTTATGGAAGTCATTGTAAATTTATGCATGGTTTGCATGACACGAGGACTAGGCCTGACCAATCCTCTGTGACAAGTGGTTCGGTGACTAAACAACCAGGTACTAATACTTTTGGTCGTAGTTTTTATAACAACACTAAACCAAATGGTTCTTCACGTGAACAAAAGGCGCATATACCTCATTCTAGTACTAATGATCCAACTGTCAAGTATATATATATTAAATCTGGGCCTGGCCCATATTATCAACCACCTGGTCATACAATACAGTATATGCAACATACCCAAGGACAAATGCAGGCCCAACAGGATCTAGTACCGGTCCAGCAGGCCCAGTCATACCCAGTTTAGCAGGCCCAGTCATACCCGGTTCAGCAGGCCCATTATGCGGTTCCACAGGTTTCTTCACAAGGGGGTATGCTTCTACCAAGGAACTATACTATGCCATCCTCTTTTATCCCGCAGGCTACTACACTACCACAAGCTTTTCAAACGATGAATCTTCAAGAACCTGCATGGAATATGGACACGGGGGGCTCATCTCATCTAGCGGATAACATAGGTATGCTCACTTCTTTTAGCAATTATAGCTTATATAAATCAGTATTTGTTGGCAGTGGTCAATCTATACCCGTGACTAACACGGGACATAGCCTTTTGCACACACCTCACAAACCCCTCCACCTTCATCATGTTCTTGTAACACCTAATATCATCAAAAATTTAATTTTTGTACGTAAGTTTACTCGTGATAATAATATGTCTGTTGAATTTGATGGTTATGGTTTTTCTGTGAAGGATTACCAAACCCGTCGGCACCTTCTCCGTTGTGATAGTACCGGTGATCTCTACCCTGTCACTCACCAACTGTCCTCCACCACCCCCTTTGCTTTGCTTTCTTTGAGTCCTACAATGTGGCACAGGCGCCTTGGCCATCCGGGTGAAGATGTGCTTCGTCGTTTAGAGTCTGGTCATTTTATTTCGTGTAATAAGTCAAAGCTATCCGCTTTGTGTCATGCTTGTCAATTAGGTAAACATACCAAGTTGCCTTTTAATAGTTCTGAGTCGATTGTTGCGTCTCCATTTGACATTATTCATTCAGACTTGTGGACATCCCCTATTTTTAGTGAGAGTGGAATTAAATATTATGCTATCTTTTTGGATCATTTCTCTCATTATGTTTGGGTGTATACTTTGCTTCATAAGTCTGATTTGTTTGATACCTTTATTACTTTTCGTGCATATGTGAATAACCAATTTAATGCATATATTAAGGCTTTGCAATGTGACCATGGGGGTGAATATTATAATACCCGATTTCACACCTTTTTCCGCCAACATGGCATACAATTTCGCTTTTATTGTCCAAAGACTTCTCAACAAAATGGAGAATCTGAATGTATGTTACGCACGCTTAATAACATTGCCCGCACATTACTTTTTCAAGCACATATACCTCCATCACATTGGATTGAAGCTCTTAACATGGTCGCTCACCTTTTAAATATCCTTCCCTCTACCACCATTAATAATGAAACACCATTTACTAAACTTTATAATAAACAACCTACTTATGATCATTTACGTGTATTTGGATGCCTTGGTTATCCTCATATTTTTCTGATCATAAGCTTCAACCTCGTTTCACTGCTTGTGTATTCCTTGGATACCCTGCCTTACATCGTGGGTATAGATGCCTTGACTTATCAACTAATAAAATAATCATTTCCCGGCATGTTATTTTTGATGAAGAATAATTTCCATTTGGCTCCATGACACCCGATACACCCCTTCTTATGACTTTTTGCTACCTCCAACAAACCACTCCAATATCACATCTTCACATCTTGGCCATGTACCCTCCTTACACACCGACAACACAACTATCCAACATTCACCTAATATCTCCACAACCCACGAGCTTGTTACACCCTTACCTCTATCACCACACTCGTTAATATTGATAAATCATCTCAACATGCGGAACAACCCATCACAACCGAACCATTCACACCACCAACCCACAACCCACCTACGAATTCACCAACACCATTGTCACCATATTCAGACCATGCAAATTCGCCTGCACAAATACCATCTCCAGTTATAAATAATATGCATCCCATGGTCACACGTGCAAAAGACGGTATCTCGAAACCTCTTCATCGTATGAATTTTCATGTCACTACTACTTCACCACTTCTACACTCTCACTTACATGACCTCAATGACCCAAACTGGAAAAAGGCTATGGATGATGAATATAATGCTTTGATTTCTAACGGAACGTGGGCTCTTATGCCTCGTCCTGCTAATGTTAATATTGTTCGATCTATGTGGCTTTTCAGGCATAAGTTTAATGCGGATGGTTCCTTGAGGAGGTATAAGGCTATGTTGGTTGCGAAGGATCGTAGTCAACAGCGGGGTATTGATTGTGATGAGACCTTTAGTCCGGTTGTTAAACCGGCCACGATTCAGACTGTCTTGAGTCTTGCGGTATCACGAGATTGGCCAATTCATCAGCTTGATGTGAAGAATGCTTTTCTTTGGCGAGTTATCTGATACAGTTTACATGCATCAGCCACCATGATTTGTTGACCCTAAGCACCCTGATTATGTTTGTCATTTGCAAAGTTCGCTATATGGGCTTAAACAAGCCCCTCGGGCTTGGCTTCAGTGGTTTGCTAGCTTCATTACACGCGTTGGTTTTCATCACAACAAAACCAATGCGTCATTATTTGTCTATCATCAGGGTTCAGATACTGCTTATCTCTTGTTATATGTGGATGATATTGTACTCACTGCTTCATCTGTAGCTCTTCTACAACATATTATTACAGCACTTCACAGTGATTTTGCTATGACTGGTCTTGGCTCTCTCAATTATTTTCTTGGTATATCTGCACAACGATCGAATTCTGGACTATTTCTATCCCAGTCTAAATTTACAGAGGAAATTCTTGAGTGCGCACACATGCAGCATTGTAACCCTTGTAGGACTCCTGTGGATACTGAGTCTAAGTTTGGTTCTGATGGTGACCTAGTTAGTGACCCTACCTTATATCGTAGTCTTGCATGTGCTCTACAGTATTTGACCTTCACACGTCCGGATATCTCTTATGTTGTACAACAGGTTTGTCTTTACATGCATGACCCTCATGATCCACATTTTACTGCTTTAAAGCGCATTTTGCGCTATGTTCGTGGGACTCTCGACCTTGGACTGCAGCTTCATGTTTCATCTACTAGTCAGCTCACTGCCTATACTGATGTTGACTGGGCTGGTTGCCATGTTACTCGTCGGTCCACTTCAAGGTATTGTGTGTTCCTTTGTGATAACATGTTATCTTGGTCTGCCAAGAGACAGGTTACATTTTCTCGATCTAGTGCTGAAGCTGAATATCGCGGTGTTACAAATGTTGTTGCTGAAACTGCTTGGATTTGAAATTTGCTGCTTGAGCTTCATGCTCCTCTTACTACTGCTACTCTGGTTTACTGTGATAATGTTAGTGTTGTGTATTTATCTACTTATCCTGTTCAGCATCAGCGTACTAATCATATCGAGATAGTTATTCACTTTGTTCGTGATTATGTTGCATACGGTCAGGTTCGTGTACTTCATGTTCCGTCTCGATTCCAGTATGCATATATTTTTACCAAGGGACTTCCTAGTGCATTATTTCTTGATTTTCGCTCCAGATTAAACGTTCGAAGGCCTCCCGTACCAACTACGAGGGAGTATTAGCATTGATCAGGCCCATGGCCTGTATGTTATGTATTGCCTAAGGGCGCATGATGTAACCTATCTCAGACTTGTATTTATGTTCGGTTATTTTCAATGAGAATGACATGGGAAATTAACCTAATAATAAGTAATATCGCTACGTTACGCTATGTTTCATGATATTTACAACCTTGATTGTGAGTATACCCATTGTGATGCTCTCATGACGAGTCGCATTTGCAATCCTTGGTGGTAGCTTCTTTTAATTTGCTACTCAGCGTACCTTCATACATCTTCAGTTTTTTTAGAAAGAAAAAAAAAAGAAAATAAAATGTAAATGCGGGTGAGGCTCAAATAACGAGGTTGAAGTTTGTTACGAGCGATTAAGTATTTTGAAGCGGAGTGTAAAGTTGTCGTGGCAGCTGAAAGATCAAAATGAAGATGTATATTAATGCCATGATACCTGATGCTTTAAGAAATGTTTAGTTTTCATTATTAGATGAATGTGAGTATAAAACATTTATATTTTCTCAACTGAACAATTAAATAACAAATTAAAATAAACTTAAATCACTTAATCTAATAAACAACAAGTCATTACGCAGTCTAAGAAAGTTTGCGTTTACTTCGACTAATTAAATAATCCTACATTTCGACATTACTTTGCAACTTCCACGACAAAATAATATTGTACAATTAAATTGGAAGCTTCAACTTTGCTTTAAAATAGTATAACATGTGAACTGTATTAGCAACATGCATAATATGTGATTTTTTAAATGGTTATTATTGATATATAATTCATCTACATAGTTAATATTAAATATTGTTTTTTTTTTAACAAAAATATTGTTCACACTAACAAAAATGTTTAAAAATTCTCTATATAAGTAAACTAATTTTTTTTCCCAAATAAGTACATTCATTCGTCCTAAAATTATTGTCCACCTTTCTTTTTCCAATTGCCCCAAATTTATTGTCCACTTTTAAAAATAAATAGAGAATTTAGTTCGCATTTACCATGTTACCTTCACTTGTGGTTATTATTACAGATATTAAAGAAGTTTTAAATTAATTAATTAAATGTAAAACTGTCATTATGCAAAAAGTGTGAGAGAGAAAACTGTAATAATTATGTTTTTCTTAAACTGTGGGATTCTTGTCTTTGTAATAATTTTGGGACGGATGGAGTATTAGTCTATTAGATTATGCGTAATTACATATTAGGAGAAGGTAAACGGGCAATAAGTTGCGCAGTTTGCTCTTTTCATAACACGTTGTATTCTGGTAAATAGTCCACCGCCTTAGGTGCAAGGAAACCAAATGTATCAAACGCGAAAGGAATAAACACGTGTTGATTTTCAACACATGCTTTATCGTGTTTAGTCACTTTACACGAGACGGTTTCTATATAAATGATTTAATATTTCATTTTTAATCAATCATTATTCATAAGAAAAATAATAGTATATTTAATATTTCAATTTTAAATCAATTTTTATTTATAAATAAATAATGTTATTTTCAACTCAAAACTTGCGGGTGCGTTTGATATACTAAGAGGAATCATTATTGGTAGCGAATGTTATAAGGGTGGAATGATAATGAATATATGATGATTGATATTGTTGTTTGGTTTGTATTAGTTAGGTATGAATTAATTTAATAAAAAATAAAATTTAAAAATATATGTGGTGGAGAAATTTAAATTTTAATAAATATGTGGTTGAGAAGTAAAATACACGGGCTCCACCGGAATGAAATATGAAAGTTACATTTACCCACAACTATGAATCCATGAGTATCCTTTAATAACTTCATTCTCATAGTTATCAACCAAACCTATTTATTTATTACGATATTTATTCCACCATTCACATACGCACAGAAAAACTATATGCAAAGTATCAACTCAATCATTATTGTTGTGTTCATACGAAAATGTGATTTGACTAATTTGGTTTAAGAAGATACCCTCTAGCAATCATGATTTACTAAAAAGAAGAAATTTACCGATAGTAATGTCTTAAAATTGTATGTAATTTATACGTTTAAATCAGAAGAGAAAAAGAAATAAGAGTAAGAAAAAAGTCAAAAACTACAACTTTGCATTTGAGATGCATTTATCTATACTACATTATAAAGGGTGTATCCCTTTGGTTGAAAGTTGAAAATGTTGAATAGTTGAAAAATGTGGGTCCCACTAATCTATATACTACATTTATCTATACTACATTATAAAGGGTGTATCCCTTTGGTTGTAAGTTAAAAATATTGAATGGTTGAAAAATGTGGGTCCCGCTAATCTATACTACATTATAGGGTGTATCCCTTTGGTTGAAAGTTGAAAATGTTGAATGGTTGAAAAATGTGGGTCCCGCTAATCTATACTACATTTATCTATACTAAATTATAAAGGGTGTATCCCTTTGGCTGAAAGTTGAAAATGTTGAATGGTTGAAAAATGTGGGTCCCACTAACCTATACTACATTATAAAGGGTGTATCCCTTTCGTTGAAAGTTGAAAATATTGAATGGTTGAAAAATGTGGGTCCCACTAATCTATACTACATTTATCTATACTACATTATAAAGGGTGTATCCCTTTGGTTGAAAGTTGAAAATGTTGAATGGTTGAAAAATGTGAGTCCCGCTAATATATACTACATTTATCTATACTACATTATAAAGGGTGTATCCCTTTGACTGAAAGTTGAAAATGTTGAATGGTTGAAAAATGTGGGTCCCACTAACCTATACTACATTTATCTATACTACATTATAAAGGGTGTATCCTTTTGGTTGAAAGTTGAAAATATTGAATGGTTGAAATATATACTACATTTATCTATACTACATTATAAAAGGTGTATCCCTTTGGTTGAAAGTTGAAAATGTTGAATGGTTGAAAAATGTGGGTCCCACTAACCTATACTATATTTATCTATACTACATTATAAAGGGTGTATCCATTTGGTTGAAAGTTGAAAATGTTGAATGGTTGAAAAATGTGGGTCCCACTAATCTATACTACATTTATAATTTAAACATCTTAATGTATATATAAACTATATTATGTGAACACACTAAAGTCAGTTGGAGATGAATTATTGACGTGCAACGAAAATAAATAAACATATGAAGTTATGAACGATGCCATTTTTCAATGTTTTGAAACCCGGTTTTTAAATCGACCTGGTCGAGTCATCGGGTAAACTCGGATTAACCCGGTTTTCTAAATTGTTTATCAACTAATATAATATGTAGGGTTTACGTAACGAGTAACGTGTGTTATTATTTAGCTCATAAACTGTGATGTAATGTTTTAGTTTCAGCTTTACTAAAAGTTTTTATAGGCTTTTTGATACATGTTTATTTAATATTTTATCTAGCATTATATTGTCATATGTTAAAACATTCTATAATTTCAATTTGATATTTTCATGTTTTATTTTGAACGTACACGAAACACTTACCACAATATCGCATACTGTAAATTATTTGCCACTAACCAAATTCCGCCGCTAAGCGCGGGTACTCGTCTAGTAAAAATAAATGCATGCTTTTTCAATTTTTAATTTTTAATTTTTATTTGAAATACGTGTCCATAGATCCTTGTTAATTTTATTCTATTAGTCTTTTTTTTTACTGAACCTTTCGTACATTACAAAATTAATAATATTTGATTATTAAATTAAATGTGAAAAGAGTAATTAATAAGAAAGGAAACTAAAAGTATTTTTTATCAATTTCTATTAAAACGAGTAATCAAAAGTTATTTTTATCAACTTCTACTAAAAAATTAAAAAATAAACAGGAATACTAAAAGTTTAAAAAGTAAGTAAAAATAGGCAAAAAATAAACAAAATTATAAAACTTTTAATGACTCTTCTTTTACCGTATTAATCAAAAGTTGTGAATTTTTTTGTCTACTTATATACTAATTGTGTTTTAATAAAAAAATTATAATGACTTAAATAGTTATTTATCTTATTAGTAAATAAAAATTTTAATATATAAATGTTTTTAATTTTATAGTGACATGTATATAAGCAAGATCATTAGATTATAAAAAGTATGTTTGATAAGATGAAAATAAATTAAAAAAATAAAATTTGATTTTTTTATAGGCAGAAAAAAAATATAAAGAACTTAACATAAATTGGTAAAGAAATGGGAGGACACCAGTAATGTAGTTTAGGTACCTTTATTTTCATTACTAGTATATTTGTGCAAAGTAGTGGTTTTAGAACATTAAATTTTTTTAAAAAAAATTAGAAATTATTAAAAATATATTATAAAGTTAATATTAAATTAAAAAATTTAAATATATGTATAGTGAAATTATATTATGAAAAATTAAAAAAATATTAAAAAAATGGTTTTTTAATTAAAAGGTGACACATGTCATCTTAAAATGAGATAGAGGTTAATAATGCACATACTTGTCTTATTTAGTAGGTTGTTAAAAAAAGTTATAACAAGCAAGTTTAAATGTTAGAATTTTTAGGTATTTTTAAAAATAAAATATCCTAATTATAATATAATAGTATAAAATTATAGATATGTAATTTTTTTTATTTTTCTTTTGAACAAAGATATGTATTTTTGTTGAGAAATTGAAAAAATGAATTTTTTTTTTGAAAAAATGTTTTTTTATAATTATTACTTTTAATCAGTTTCATATACGTAGTATAATTTTTTTTAAACAATAAATTTTGTTAAAAGAAAATCATGTAAACAAATTACATGTAACACCTTGCGTTTAAAACATTTAGAAAAAATTTAGATGACATTGTATTTTTTTCTAGATATTCAATTAAGAAAAAAACTAATTTTATAGTTATTTTTTTAATTCAGTTCTCTGATGCTAAGTGAAATTCAGTAAACTTCTCAATCATTTTTTATTTCTTTGTTTTATTTCTATTTTCTAAATTTTTCTATATCAAATATGTCCGGGATCAAATAAGAAAAAAAAGTATTTAAATGAGAAAAATAAAAAATAACTATAAATAAACATTAGAGATGCATAAACTTGAATTAGATGCATTATAATATATTTTTATCTCAAAATTAAATGCATATACGTACATTAAATATATTTCATCAAGTAATGCGAATCCTATATATTTTTGGTCATCTGCGAGTTAAATATGTTATTCGTACTACTTGGTCTCGCATTTCAATATCATTTGCAAACTCATTGAGATGCATCTAACTAAATGAACAAAAACGCATATGATATAAGTCGATGTGTTTCTATTGTCTATAATAATTAGTACCAAAGAATAATTCATGTATAATTTGAAATCTAAAAGGTAAAAAACGTAGATGTTAAAATGTGTTCGGTTCATTGACGTATGTAATATAGTTGTTGCATAGAGTAGGGGTGTTAGGCCAAAGGGAATGGAGAGAAAACCCACAAGTGGATTGGTGACTTGAAGGCGGATTCTCATTCAATTAAAAAAATTTCAAGCATGGCTTTAGGGTTTTAAGGGGTAAATGATCAGTTTTTCACCACTTGTTATCCGTGTATACTTTTTTTTTAATATATTTGTAAGTTTGTGAAGTTATTTAGTGATGTATATTCTATATTAGAACTGGAGACGAGATGAGTTTTATTTTTGTCTTTATTATAGTTGAAATATGAATTTTTGATGAGTTAGTAAAAAATTGAAGTGACAATAAGATAAAATGTGAGTTTTTTCTACAATTTCCTCGATAATACATATTCATCTTTTCAATTCAATTGAGTAAATTGTGCTACATCAAACTTTGTTTACTTACTTATATCCATCTAATTAGTAATGTATGTCATCAATAACTCGAACATTCAAATGGACTTGTTCAAAGTAGACCAATAGACCTTACAACAACGCTTGAAAGTGTTTAAGCCGTTATACAAAATCGTAACACCTACGTAAGCTTAGTTAACCAGGACCACGTTGTAGCGACATTCGGCTTACGGTTATAGACTTCCATCCTTAACCTTCTTGAATTGGTCATACTCAATTGAATGCGACTTGGATGCCAATGTGTATCACCATCACAAACCCATGATAAAGCCAAAGCAGAAAAGCAGATGGCAATATTGACCTCATAACTACCTCAATTATTCTAAGGCAAAAGTTGGAAAGTGGGTAAATGAAGAGATAGGGCAACAGAAAAACAAGAGGTGATTGAGGGAGGTTATGGTAAAAGCCAAAAACTTAAAGCCTTCACATGGGAACCATCATGAATCATCAAGTGCATATGCTACATTTTGGTGGTACTTTTTAACGTTTTTCAACCTTGTGAGACCAACCAACTTTCTCTTGCGACCCCATTTTTAACTTGTCTAAAAACAGTAAATGATACTTTTGTCAATTGACATGTTTGTTTCATATTTACTCCACTCTTTTTGTAATTTCACTATCAATCTTTGACCCACTTGTCTCCTGCAAATCTCTTTAACTTTGTTAGATTTGATATACAGTTGCCACATAGCATAAACTTTTCAGTTTTACTTTACCTTGTCAATAATTAGTTATGTACAAAGAATCTCATTTTGTTTTACATTTTCCATTGAATGATTGATTTGTTAAGTGGTATTTACTACAGTAGTATCTTATTTCATCACTTTCACATAGTAGTCCAGTCTTTGGCTTTTTGCATTTCATTATCAGTCTTGACCCATGGAAAAACTAGTGTCTCAAATGATGTTTAAGAAGGTTCCCTATCAGGCATTGTCTATTGCAATATTGCAATAACAGATTATTGTCTCTATTTACTATACTGCCTTTAGTTAATGGACAAAAGCATGAATGTTTTTTGATTGACTATTTCAAAAATCAACTTGATTATGTTTGCTACAACTAATGAATTGAAGCTGATACAATCACTAATTATGTCAGTAACGCCTTAGGTTCGCTAAGCATATTATCCTTCAACATTCATACGGGCGTTAACTTTACAATTCATTAAAAAGTACCAAGATTAATTTAAATTATAAACAGAACCAATAAAGATGTTATAAACTCAACTACCTTAAGTAAAAAGAAGCAGAAATCTGAGGTGTCATTCACAAGAATCTTGGCATACCAAATGGGTATCAGGAAATATCTTGTCTCGCTTCTTTTGTGGATATAGAATTTCTCTTTGTCTAAAGTAGTTCCAATCACATACGGGATTTGTATTGTATGTTTTGTGAGTTTTTAAAACCTACCAATTTTGCTTCCTTTAGCATGTCCAGGTGTACGTTATTGAGGTCTAGTGTGAGGTTATAAACGTTAGGAAGAATGAACAACCTTCGTTAAGGTAACCAACACGCTAACATTATTGATTATTCTGATTGGCTATATTTAGCTATATAACCAACTGGAAAGCAATGGTACCGTCAGTAAAAAAAGTAGGCAGCTATAAAATAGTATGCAAGATTAGTAAATCAACAATTAATGTTATATCTTGGCCAAAATGTTGCTAGCAACCATAACACATCCTGTACATTATTGTCTTGGGTTATATCCAGACCAAAAGTTGTGTCTAGGTTTTCGCTTTAGTGCGATTAGATTTACATCTCTACAAAAGGCAACTAACTTTAGGCAAAATTCAATTACCCCTTGCTTTGATGATTAAAATTGGATCATCAGTTAACAACAGCCAAAAAGTTAGCTTTTATTACCAACCAGGCAACCACCAAGCTAGCTGTGATCATCAAAAGCGAACTACCGGCAACTCTTACTCTCTTAGGACAACAAAAAACTTAGATGTGCTTTTAACAATAAATTTTCTAGTACTCTATAATCGTAACTCTTGAATATCGCCAAGATTTGTTAACCAGTTCCAATCCACATATGGGATCTGTATTTGTTTGTGTGTTTTTAAAAGCTACTACCAATTTTGCTACCTCTAGCCTCTACAAAAGGCAACTAACTTTAGGCAAAATCCAATTACCCCTAGCTTTGATGATTAAAACTAGATTATCAGTTAATAACAGCCAAAAGTTAGCTTTTATTATCAACCAGGGAACCACCAAGCTAGCTGTGATCATCAAAAGCGATCTACCGACAACTCTTGGTACAACAAAAAACTTGAT
The DNA here is from genome assembly GCA_025667525.1 of Glebionis coronaria. NCBI lineage: Eukaryota > Viridiplantae > Streptophyta > Magnoliopsida > Asterales > Asteraceae > Glebionis > Glebionis coronaria. Next base: position 522,597,680 of record CM046879.1, read on the forward strand.
GAGCTTTTAACACACAATTTTCTAGTACCCTATAATCATAATTCTTTGAATATCGGCAAAATTTACTTACTGGGTAGAACAAGAGAAAAAGCAAAAAATCTAACACAACATTTTCAAATATGTACATGCTAAGCTGTAGTTAGAGGATTTCGAAGAAAATATAAATAATGTTATTACAAATATTTTAAATCAATTCCACCAGCATCAATGACAGAGCAAACCAATAATGAAAATCATGGCCTCTTCCCAACCATTTTCTAAGCACTTCACAAGTTAAAATAAACTAACTTAATGCCAGTTATCAATCTTTATATACTATAAAGAGCACACATTATACCAGTAACTTTTTAGAAGAGACTGGTGGTCATTTTGGGACAGATAGACAATTAGTCCCCCATTCTAAACAAAACCAAATCAGCAGCAAAACCAAATTCTGCCTAAACAGAACAAAATCATGCATGCTAAATGGTCAGAAATAGATATGCAGCCAACACAGCACAAACAGTAGTTTGCGTTCAAAAAACACATGATAACAAACATATAACACTAGATAGGGTCGTCCACCATTACATAGGGTGATCAATAGATTCAACAGTCAAAAGATGCTGAGTTCAAAACATGAAGATACTGAGTTCAAAACATGAAATGACTTACACCTTACATGCTTATATTAAAAGACACAAGACAACTACTACTCGTTCATAACAGGCTTGTTCTCATTGGCTTTAGGAGCACGCTCTTTTGGCCTCTGCTCTTCAGTTTTCCTGTATAAGTCATAACAGCAAATTAGACAACAGAAGTACCACTAGTATTTGAAGTTATGTTTTGTCACAAAATTATATGAATAAGTGGCAGCTCCCTCAACCCAATATCAAATGTCCGATCTAACTAATACAGTTTAGTTTTTCTGCAAGACAATATAGTGAACATAGTTTTAACACAAAGGTTCTACCATAAAAGCCTTTAAGTGATATATACATCTATTTGTGGCTCTTCAAACATTTAAGAAAATATAAATAGCACTTCGTAACTTTCATCTTGAACAAATTTTCTTTATAAAATGATCATGATTAACCAAGAAAAGAAAGCAAAACACATCACACTTCTCATTAAGACAAGATTCCTAGTATGCTTATGCTGACACCATCATAGAAACCAACTCCTGTGGAAAATACAGTCACAAATGTACTTTGCACTAGTGAACCAACGATAGTTCATACTAAGAAGAATAACCCTCAAAATAGCACATAATGAGAGACAACTGTCGTGCTAGTTCTCATATGAAATGCATCCAGAAGTGATAGCAATCATGACTAAAAAAAAAACAATCACTACACAATTGGCACACAGTCTGCTTGTGGACGACGTCAAACACTATTTTCACATCATAGACATATATCCAAAACAAATTAACACATTTGAAAAAATACTACTGATAAATAGGTCAAGATTCCTAAAGGAAGTCACTAAAACTTGCCCGGTAGAAAACTTATTGATTTAGGTGAGCAGAATTACAACTTGCCCGGTAAAAAACGGCAAAGCACAAATAATGATCACATAATCAAAGGGTGTTTAGCTAACTCCATATATGTGGTACAAGATTAACAAAAAGACGTCCACGTAGAATAAGCTGTATTCTTTACCAAATCAAACTTTAGAGGTGTTTTCAGGAGTTAGCCTAAAATTCTCTTTGTATGTGTCATGATGTAATAGCTGTATTCTTTACCAAATCAAACTTTAGAGGTGTTTTTGGATTGCTTTACTTGAAAATCAAGTTAGCCGTTTTTCATATCCAGTGTTTTATTGGGAAAAAAGGTGCTTATTTGATTGCAACTTATACTTCATAAGCTCATTTACTTAAGCTTATTTAAAAACTTGAGCTTATATATGTTTATTATTTCATAATAGACTTAAACAAGCAAACACCCTTAAAAATAAGCCGAAATCACATAGCTAAAAAATAAATTTAAACAAACACCCTGTAGAATAAGCTGTTTCAAATGAGTCTATGCTTATTTTTATGCTTTTACGGAGAGTTTGTTTGGCTTATATAGCCGGCTAATGACTTATTTGGTTTTGGGCTTATGTTTCATAAGCTCCCTATTTTTGTTTATTTTGAATCTTTTAGGCTTATATAAGTTTATTATGTCCAAAAAGTTTCATGAGCTCGTTTCGAGAGGTTGTTGCTTATGTTTCATAAGCCCCAATTTTTTGGCTTATTTCAATGCTTATGGGCTTATAAACATATATAAAACCATCAGTCTCAAAATAAGCCGCAAAATTAGGGCTTATGCAACATAAGCAGAAACCTAGCTTATTTTTGGCTCATATCATAATAAACTAATATAAGCCCACAAGTCGCAAAAAAAGCCAAAAAGTTAAGGGCGAAACAAACAGCCCCTGAAACTTTTCCGACATGATAAAGTTATATAAGCCTAAACGTTTCAAAATACGCCACAAAAAGTGAGCTTATTAAACATAAACTGAAAACCAAGTAAACCATAAGCCGGCTAGAAAAAGCCTAAACAAAACCCCCTAATAAACACATCAAGCTAAAAAGAACCAATCCCAAACACCCACTTTCAGCTTAAAATAAGCAAAACAACAGTTCTCTACATACCCAGTTTATACCCCTTAAATAAAAACTATTTATCACAATACTCCATCATTTAACACATAAAAATCATTAAAAAATATATTTAACATCAAAAATAAAAACATATGAAAATAACCTTTAAAAAAAAGATAAAAAGATATACCTTTTGTCAGATGAGCCACCCTTTTGGCTCAAGAATGATCGGAACAAAGGTGAGTTCACGTCGTAAATCATTTTTGCAAATTCAAATTCCTACTTTTTCTTTTTCTGATGAGATGATTTTGTGCCTACAAATGAAACCCTAGATTTGCAAACAATATGTGAAGGATATATATGGGCTTGTAGCAATTGGGCTGTAGTGGATTGTAAACATGGGTCTTATTGGGTTGGGCTTTTACAAACACGTCAACGGAAAAGAGTAAATTGCAAAAATCGTCCCTGTGAATTAATAAAATTAGAAGTCCAGTCCATATTTTTTCGAAAGGCTCGTCATTCTTATTGGGGAACTTACAAACAGGGTCGTCTCGTGAATTTCGGTGGCCCTGTGCAATGATTAAGTGGAGGCCCCACTAAATACCAAAAGAATTAATAAAAATAAAAATATTCACTGATGATACGTAAAAAGTATTAGTAATATTCCGAAAACAATAAAATAATGATACTAAAAGACACGTTCAACCGAGTAACAAACATAAAAAAAAACTATTTAAATAGTGCGATTCTTCTAGCATTCTTGGAAGCAAAGTTGCTAATTAGATCTTCATAGTTAACGCTCTCTAACATGTCATTCTCAATAGTTATAAGTGCTAATCCATTTAGCCTTTCTTGTGACATTGATGACCGCACGTATGACTTCGTCAATTTTAGTTATTAGAAGCTTCTCATGCCACTGTTACTGGAATAGTCAGCAGCACTCTATATGCAATTATTGCATTAAGATAGCAATCATCTTATTTCAAAAAATTTAAAACATCAATGGGCTTCATATTCTCGGTTGGCAAGTAATTATTAAGCAACCTTAACTCCACGTAGAGTTCATTTGCATTAATGTTAGATAAATCACCATTCTTGAGTACGGTTTCAAGACGACCACAACACGATTTAAGACGGTCGTCGTCAAAGAGTTTCAACTTGTCACATGTAAATAAGAAACCAAAAATATCATCATACTCTTTATATTGTTCGAATCTTGTTGTAAGAGAAGCAATTGCATGATCAACAATATATAAGAAATAATTGACCTTAAATGATTCCTCGGGAGATAATATAGCACTTCTTCAGCAAAAGCCTCGTCAAATTGCCTTTTTCTTCGAATAACGCGCTTCTGAGTGAACACTGGATCGATATCCATTTCAAGAGAAATTGTCTTAGAAACATCAACCGAGTTATAAAACCCGTTAACTCTAAAATACTTGAAGAAAGATATTAAGCCTTGCACTTCTGTCATAGCAACATTGATTAGCATATCATTAGACTGTAACTTTTTGCTCACTAAATTTACTCGGTGTAAAATGTCAAACCAAATTACTACTGCTACTATAAACTCGAAATCACCAAGCTCATTTGTTGCTATAGATTTTACTTGACTTTGGATCACAGAATCATTGTCTTTCTCTGAAACTTGAAATAAAGCTTCTCATATGTCCCAAAGTTGAAATTTTATGGCTTTAACACTCTAAATACGACTCTCCCAACGAGTTGTGGACAATGACTTAAGAGTCAACGATTTCACATTATCTTTCAAAATTTGCCACCTCTTATAAGAATTAGCAAATATTGTGTAAATTCGTTGAACGATTGCAAAAAAAATCCTTAGCTTTGTTACAAGTGTTAGCCATGGTCACATAATGTAAGATTAAGGCTATGGCAACCGCAAGGAGTATAAAATGCTATTCGATTTAGACTAAGAATCTATTTTGTACTCCACGATGTTTCCCTTTCATATTTGATCCATTATCATAGCCTTGACCACGTACATCATCAATATGAAGATCAAGAGCCTTTAATTCAACTTGTGTAACATCAAATAATCCTTGGCCAGTAGTATCATCAACGTTTATAAATCCTAAAAAGGATTCCTCAACACTAACACACGTAGATGAGATATTGACATATCTTAATATCAAAGACATTTGTTCTTGGTGACTAGTATCAAGGTACAATCAAGTATCACAGAGAAATATTGTGTTTCCTTTATTCTCTTAATAATTGTCAACCTAATTTCACGCCCAAGTAACTGTATCAACTCCTTTTAGATGTTGTGACCTAGATAATGAACGTGGATCTCTTCACTCGTGATGCGTCGCACATGCTCCTTGATAAATGGGTCAAACACTTCTAACATTTCAATCAAACCCAAAAAAATTCCCATTGTTGTTTTGATGTAGCCTCTCATTTGAACCACAAAATGCTAAGTTATGTTTGGCAAGAAACTTCACAATGCATAGAATTCTAATGATAACATTTTTCCAATGATCTGTCTCCTTCTCAAATTGTTTTTGCTCCACTTTATCAATTGTTTCATTCTTCTTCAATCTTTGTCGCATCCCAAACCATTTAGCCATATTATTTACATGTTGGAAGCTAATTTCGTGCTCTTTTAGTCTATGACTTAAATGTTGCCAATCTCCAAAACCCTCATTAGCAAGATGGCCTTTTGCAATCCTTTTCTTATGTATTTGCAACAAAAGCAAAAAAAACTTTGTCAAACTCTTTCAAATATACCAACCATTCTCTATCATACCTCTCATTATTTGGTAAAATTCTAGTATAAAAAGTAGTTGAAAATCGTCTTGAATTTTTATCATAAGGACCTTTGTCGCTAGACTTATCTCTTCTAGGACCTTCTGCCACTAAAACTTTAATCATGTCAGAACTAAGATTATCCCAATTTTGTGGATTGAATATACCAACATGATCAACATTAATATTAGCATCATGATCCCCAACATCATGATCATGATCATTAACACCAACATTAACATCATCAACTTCTTCAACTTCATTAACATCGTCATAACTAGTATTACCCGCCTCCATATTATCGATATTCATATCATCAATGTTAACATCATCACCACTCTCATCATTACTACTATCACCATCACTAGAATCAACATTAAGATTCTAGCTCATAACATTAGGATTATCACCAATCTCATCATTACTAACACCTGACTTTATTTTAACGTATCTATGCATAGTCCCATATTGTTTCTTATTTGACTCTTCAATTTAATTTTCTTTAAACGCTTTGAAGGTCCTGCTGCGTGCCTTCTAAACCTAAGCGGCATGATTTCTAAAACATATCGAAAAAATAACAACAAATATCTAATTAGTATTACGGGGCATCTATAATATTAAAACATAACATTTAATTTACATACTTTGTGGTAGATCAAAAGAGGTAAATAATTAATCTAATTAACTAGAAAATTAAAAATTAAAAATTGTACTCTTGAAAGCAAAAAATATAACTGATAATTGAAAATTACTTGATCAAAAAAGACAATTAAAAATTAGAATATGTACCTGATTGATGACAAAAGTAAGTCGACGGTAAAACCAAAAAAAGAATATTATGCCAATGCCGCAATTCAGAAACTTGATTTTATCAATCGCATGACAAGTTAATAAATCACAATTATACACGTTTTTATTATTTATATGTTTTGATGAGATGTGGGCTTATCTCTTATTGGACCACAAAACTATACAACATTCTCATTGGACCATAAAAAGATTGTCAGTGAGTCAGTGTTGTATACGGTTACAATTGTATTTGTAATTGTAGTCTACTAATAGTAAAATAATATACCTATACAAAACAAATATTCCAAATTTGGTGGCCCACTTTTTTGGTGGCCCTGTGCCTATGCACCTGCTGCACCCAATAAGAGTCGGCCCTGCTTAAAAATACACTTTTTGTACAACAACAACGAACAACATACTCAATTTCATCAGAGCTAGGTAGAAAAAAGGTGTAATGTATACAATCATGCGTTACCCCTAAGATAAGACGGGGACTAAAGAGACTGCTTTAAGAAGACCTCCGGACATTGCAAGTGTTTAAGTCGTCAATGTATATATCAAAATAACGACGAAAAGCAAGCTAACACGCATACAAGCATGCAAGCCTGCATGCATACAAGCAAATCCCAACCTAAAAACATATTGAAACCAATCAAACACCCAAACTAACAAATCTAGGCAGTGCACCAAAACGTAGTAGTATAGTAGGGTATTTTCATTCTTAAGGGAATATTGTGGGAAGTTTGTGTCGAACGTACAAAGTTCTAGATGTGGGAAGGAAGATTATTTTTGTATTTTATATTTTATTAAAGCTACAAAATAATCGGGTGTAAGAGGAGGTTTTGATTAACACGCTACTAATATCTAAGCTACTTTGTGATAATTCATGTCATACCCTCAATTTCACTCATGTATATAAATACAAGAGGATGTGACTATCATGACAATCAAGAGACCTAGATGTAAAGAACGACCATTTAAAGTCGTTTTAATTTCAATAAACATAAATAACTTGTCTCAAAAGAATTGTTTAATACATCATGACGATATAAAATCAAAGTTTCCAAATATCACAACATTTAGATTAAGTCTCCTAAAGATCATGATAACTTTTATTATCTCCAAGGTACAACCACGTCAGTCCTCTGCCTTTACACCTGAGAAAAACATTGCTAAAACGTCAACACAAAGGTCGATGAGTTTATAGGTTTAAGTATAGATAGTGTGATGAACCATAAGATTTTAGTTAGGCAACCGACAAATAATCTCATAACAAATAAAAGATTATTATCAAATAGCATACGTTTATGATGTCCTACGTCCAAGCTCATGACACCGAAGCGTTAACCGTACCAACAAGTTTATAGGAGAGCCCAAGAAAATACTACCCCAAAGTATTCGTAACACCTCAAATGTAATTGTATCCAATTTGGTCACACAACCAACATTAGATAGAGAGGTCAATCCCAATAGATCTATCTATAACATTTGCGCTTACACAAAGTAATTAACGGTTCATGATAGTGGGCTAAAGCATCTAGGGGTATCGCTACTTAGACATCATGTAGGCATGTATAAGTTTTCATGGTACTTATGTTCATCCGTAAAAACAAGCAATGTTCTCACCCCAAGTATTTAAAAGCAATTAAAATTGGGCTATAAACTCACCTCGTAAACCAAGCAAATGGATGAAAATGCAAAGAAGATCGAGAATACGACCACGTTATCCACAACCTATATAAGTATAATGATTGTGTCACGACGACTAAAAGTTTACCAATAAAATGCATGACTTCCTAATTGTGCTTGACACTACATTTTGTTTAAGGGAAAAACACGACAATTATACCCGGTTATCAAATGGGCTTTAAAAATACATTTTATACACAAATTTCGTGTGGGCTTAACTTAACCCTATATAATGACCAGCCCAAACGTGACATGAGTCCAAGACTCGGCCCATTGGTTATTTGACCCGCCCAGCCCATGTCCAGGCGATACAAACAAGGTGGAGGGGCAAATAATATCTCTCTGTCTGTTCATTTGTAATGCCACACACACTCACACAAACCCAAAATACTCCACCGTTTAACCTTCTCTCTCTTTCTCTCTCTCTCTCTCTGTTTAATATTATTACCCAGTTTTCATCAAATCTTAGCCAAGATTCATATAAATCCAATTCGTGTATATCTAAAAGGGGTGTTCTTGATCCTTTATCATTCGTGGGATGTGGGTTTTATCCTCACATCATCTCTTAATCTGATTCGTATATGGTTCTAGGGTGTTTCCTTGATGATGATTCAATGCTTATTCTTCATAAAAGATAAGTTTTGATTTCCTTTTAAAAGAAAAGGTTTTCCATGTATTTTTGTTTATATCTTCAAAAATAAAATGAGTTTTATAGTTTCTAATCATGTGATTCGTTTGTTATCATAAGGGTTTTCTTCAAATTTAATTTAACTGAATTAGGGTTTCGAATAAATTGGGGCTTTTGTTAAATCTAGTGTTTATTCACCATTAATTAGTATTTCTATGTATAAAAAACATATCAATTTTATTATAAAATCGATTATCAAAAATTAGGGTTTCAGCTATATTTTGGGATTTGTTTATTCCTTGGTTCTAATCTAATTAACTTGTTAATTTATGTATAGATTGGGTTTAATTAACGCTAGAAATGAGTTTCTAAAAATTAGGGTTTTGACAAATTGGGGGTTTTTATATACGTGGCTTAATTAGGGTCTAATTGGTGTTTCTGAAAAAAAAATGTATTAGTTTCATGTTTTGATTGTTAATTCATGATTTGGGTTCTCGGTCGATTTATGTTTAGGGTGTTCGATTAGTGTTCTTGGTGTTTAGTGTTACCATTTGTTATATTGTCACTGTTTTTACCATTATTACAATGAAAATGAATAATAAGGTTTCGGTTATAAATTTCGAGTCGTCTAGTATGATTATTAGGATGGTTTCTAAAGGCTAACACTTTTATTCATGTTTCGTAGGTGGGTTTGGTCAAGCACATCTACATGTATGCACGAAAGTAAGGAGAAGGGATGAAAAAGACTCACAAGGGGGTTTGGTTTCGGCTTGACGTTTTTGGACAGAATGAGGATGATTGGCTCGGTTGGAAAACAAAGCTTGCTTCTTGTTTATAGACTTTGCCCAGAATTCATTTAAGTTTACCCAGATTTGTTTGTGATGTTTTGTGATTTGTTTTATGGACTGTGAAAATGTGAGGATATTTAAATTAGTATTCATGGTTTAGGGTTTGCCTAGTTCCGAAATTGGTAGCTTGTGATATGCCTAAAAATGGACATCTCGGCCTGTGTGTTGGAAGGTAGTAGTGAGTGGAGTTACAATATAATTTCCAGGTTTTGACTTTGTTTGACTAGATTTTGAAATCACATATTCTTACTAAATGGTGTTTATCAATACAAGTTCTTGCTTTTGTTTGTAGACTGTTTTTGTTACTATCATTCTAGTTTCGGCCCATCAGCAAGTTAAATGGACAACCGATGGGCTTTTGGGGCCCAATAGAACCTACAAAATACTAATCGGTCCACATATATTTGTTAAGTGAAAGTCGGCCCAATCAGGGATTTAATAACGTAATATAAGATCAACTAAATGTATACGCGTGAAACATAATAACGTGAGTATAATAACACGAATACTTAACAACGTGACCTATGCAAGTGTGGATACGTGTATTCTCGACAATCAACGTGCGTTCATAACCGACACAGACCGTTAATAAGTCAAATGGTTACAAGTAAGCACGTCTCCATTATAACAATAAGATGCAAAAATCCAAGTTGTTACATTCACTCTCCCTAAAGAGGTCTTTTTCCGCAAAGCCAAACAATAATACGATTTAAGTCGACACCACATTAGTGAACAAGTGAGGGTACTTCGCTTTGAATTGGTCCTCGAGTTCCCAAGTAAATTCTGGTCCTCTACGGGCATTCCAACGTACTTTAACAATTGGTATTCGGCTTTGTTTGAGTTGTTTGACTTCTCGTTCCATAGTTTCGACGGGTTCCTCAACGAACATGAGTTTGTCGTTTAGTTGGATTTCGTCCATTGGTATAACGAGTGTTTCGTCGGATAGGCATTTCTTCAAGTTGCAAATGTGAAAAAACATTATGCATGCTACTAAGTTCTTGTGGTAGCTCCAAACGATAGGCAACGTCACCAACGCGTTGAATAATTTCGAAAGGTCCAATATATTGAGGGTTTAGCTTTCCTCGTTTACCAAAACGAATCACACCTTTCCATGGTGCAACTTTCAACATTACTCGATCTCCGACTTTAAATTCCAAAGGCTTTCGTCTTTTTTTGGCATAACACTTTTGTCCATCACGAGCCGCTTGCATACGACTCTTGATTTGAACGATTTTCTCCGTCGTCTCATGAATAATTTCCGGACCGGTAAGTTGCGCATCACCCACTTCCGCCCAACAAACGGGTGAACGACACTTTCGACCGTAAAGTGCTTCAAACGGTGCCACTTTAATGCTAGTGTGGTAACTATTGTTGTACGAAAATTCTACTAACGGTAGATGTCGATCCCATCCTTTTCGAAAATCGATTACACATGCGCGGAGCATATCTTCCAAAGTTTGGATGGTTCTCTCGCTTTGGCCATCCGTTTGAGGATGGTAAGCCGTACTCATATCCAATTGAGTTCCTAACGCTTCTTGGAGTGATTGCCAAAATCTCGAACAATATCGACCGTCTCGGTCTGATATAATAGAAATTGGTACGCCGTGCTTAGCAACGATTTATTTCACATATAACCGTGCCAATTGATCCATCTTATCGTTTTCCTTCATAGGGAGAAAGTGTGCGGATTTTGTTAGACGATCAACGATGACCCAAATGGTGTCGTATCCCACGGACGTTTTAGGGAGTTTGGTAATAAAGTCCATAGTAATTCTCTCCCATTTCCATTCCGGGATCCTAGGTTGGACTAGTAATCCGGAAGGCTTTTGGTGTTCAACCTTAACCTTGGCGCAAGTTAAGCATTTACCAACATAAGTCGCGATGTCGGCTTTCATGTTTGGCCACCAATAGAACATTTTCATGTCATGATACATTTTTTCAGATCCGGGTGGATCGAATATTTAGACTTGTGCGATTCATGCATGATTAAAGCTCGAACATTACCGTAACGTGGTAACCAAATTCTATTGTCAAGACACAACGTTCCATCGACACGTGTAACGAGGTTCTTGGTGATCATTCCACCAGATTCTTCTTTATCGATGTTTTCTACTTTAAGGGCTTCTCGTTGAGCTTCTAAGATTTTTGCGGGTATGTTTAACCCAGTAGTCATCACTAAGGCTCGAACTCTTAAAGGTCGCTCACAAGGTTTCCTACTCAAGGCGTCGGCTACAACATTAGCCTTTCTTGGGGTATAACGAATGTCACAATCGTAGTCCCCAAGTAATTCCAATCGACGTCGTTGTGTCATGTTGAGCTCTTTTTGGTCCAAGATATGTTGAAGACTTTTGTGATCGGTGTACACTACACACTTGGTACCGTAGAGGCAGTGTCTCTAAATCTTGAGCGCAAAGACGACCGCGCCTAATTCCAAATCGTGGGTGGTGTAATTTTCTTCGTTCGATTTTAGTTGTCGGGAAGCGTAAGCAATAACCTTTTTCCTTTGCATAAAAACCGCGCCTAGACCTTTAATTGAAGCGTCACAATATACTTCAAAGTCTTCACTACCCTCGGGTAATGCGAGTATGGGCGCGTCACAAATTTTTTGCTTGAGAGTATGGAAAGAAGTTTCTTGGTCATCTCCCCAAATAAACTTCTTGTTCTTTTGAGTCAATTCCGTCATAGACTTAGCGATTTTCGAAAATCCTTCGATAAATCGTCTATAATAACCGGCAAGTCCAAGGAATTGGCGAATATCCGTACGGGTCGTAGGAGTCTCCCAATCCTTTACCGCTTCGATCTTGGCGGGATCCACGTGGATACCACTACTATCGATCACGTGCCCGAGGAATTGTACCGTGTGAATCCAAAATTCACACTTTGAAAATTTGGCGTATAATTGTTCTTGTTTTAACAACTCAAAAAATTTCTTTAAGTGCTCCTCATGTTCTCCCTTACTACGAGAGTAAATAAGGATGTCGTCAATGAACACGATTACGAACTTGTCCAAATATGGTTTACACACACGGTTCATGAGGTCCATGAATACCGAGGGTGCATTAGTCAACCCAAATGGCATGACTTGGAGTTTAAAGTGGCCGTATCGGGTTCGAAACGCCGTTTTGGAAATGTCTTCTTCTCGAACTCTAAGTTGATGATAACCCGACCTTACGTCAATCTTTGAGTAAATGCTCGAACCTTGAAGTTGATCAAACAAATCATCGATCCTAAGTGAAGGGTAACGATTCTTTATCGTAAGTTTGTTCAATTCGCGATAGTCGAAGCCCATACGGAAGGATCCGTATTTCTTCTTCACAAATAAAACCGGGGCTCCCCAAGGTGAGGAACTCGGTATTATAAATACTTTATCGGTAAGCTCTTTTAGTTGGTAGGCTAATTCCTTCATTTCGGCGGGTGCTAGTCGATAAGGTGCTCTTGCAACGGGTGCGGCTCCGGGGGTTAGTTCAATGTGAAATTATACTTGGCGAAGTGGTGGTAATCCGGGTAAGTCTTCGGGAAAATCGCGAACAATTGGAACGTCTTTAATTTTCTTCTCCTTAAGGTCGGCTTCATTCTTACCAGTAACTTGAATAAGGAAAATAGGACGACCTTCTTCGATGTACTTTTGGGTTTTTGTACATGAGATGACATTCAAACTAGCTTGGCCTTTCACCCCATTCTTCTCTCCAAAGATGGTTAAGGTTCGACTTCCATAAGGAACACGGACTTGTTTTTCATGGCTGTGACAACCCTGGTTTTGAGGTTCGTCACTTAGCTTTATTTTGTGCTAGTTATGTGTCTTTACGTGTTTATGTGCTTATTGGTGTGTATAGATTGTGGTTTGGATATCGTTTCCGGTACGGGGTACCTTGTGAGTGAAACGATGTGTGATGATTTCATGTTCATGAGTACACATGGTAGTGACTATGAAGTGAGATAGTATTATCTAGTGGTTTTACGTATACATATATGTATTATAGAAAATCGTATTTTTACGATTTACGGTTTAACATTTTGAGGTCTCGGAAGAGGTATTTAGTCACGGTACTATTTTTCGGGATGGTTTTAAGTCATTTAGGACTTAAGTATAAAGTTTATTTCAAAATTTGAGATTTTTTGTAAAAGTGTATATTTTACGTCTTTTACGGTAAAACGCGTAAATTTGACTAGTTTTACGGTTTTGAGGTTTTGGAGGCTTTAGGAGCTGAAATAAATGAAGGTAAATTAAGGTAATATTATTAATACATATATTAATAATAAAAAGAAAAAAAAAACGAAATTAAGGAGGGTGTGGGTCGGTTTGAACGCAAGAAAAGAAAGAAAAAAGGAAAAAGGGAGGAAAAAGGAAAGTGGGCTATGGGTTGGACTAGGATTCACCCATACCCTATATAAAGTTATACTAAACAAAAAAATCATTATTTTTCCCTGGAGATAAAAAAAGTAGTGAGTTTCATAGAGGGTTTTTAGGGTTCTTCATAATTTTAGGGGTTTCGATTAATCTAAAGGTAAAACCTTCATAACCCTTTTTAATTTAATTGTTTTTAATGTTTATATAATCATCTTATGATAGATTTAGGTTAGGGTTTAATTTAAAAACAGTATATTAATGTTATAATAATGATGTTATAATGATTACATAAATTAGGACTTGTAATTAGTGGGATTAGGGTTAATTAATGAGGTTAATTTAGTTAAACCCGTTTTTAAAAACTGGGCAGAATTTTGAGTCAATTGTTTTGATCATATTGGGAGTTCTACAAACTCTTATTTTGCGATCCAAGTATCCCTGAAAAGGTAATTGAAGTGGGTTTCTAAATCAAGAAACGAGAACTAAATTGGAGGTCGGGAAGTGGGTCAGAAACAGGTTACAACAGTCGGAGGTCAAAATAGTTTTGAAGTCAGTCTGTTTTCTTTTAAGTTTTGGGTTGTTTGGGGTACTTAGGGTTGCATTGGGATCTTCTAACGAACATGAGAGATGGTTTATACATTATAATAAGTATCTGCACTTGGGCTAAGGTTGTGGTTTAGGGTAAGACCCTCTAATCATAACAAACTTTTTGTATGTTTAAAATCAGTAAATCTGGAATGACAAAAGTATATATATATATATATATATATATATATATATATATATATATATATATATATATATATATATATATATATATATATATATATATATATATATATATATATATATATATATATATATATATATATATATATATATATATATATATATATATATATATATATATATATATATATATATATATATATATATATATATATATATATATATATATATATATATATATATATATATATATATATATATATATCGGGGCCTTAACAGTAGTTTTAAGGTTAGGGAAAGTGGAAGGTGTTAGCTAACATATGTAAGGGCATAACTATTCCCTTTACAGAGATCATGGGTATGTTTAAGTGGGCGTTTGGCTTATAGTTTGGAGACCTAAGACTGGGACTGTTTTGGGTAAAATGTTAACGGGACGGGTTATAAAGTAAAATGAGTTAAGGGCTTTATAGAGGGGTGTAATGAGATGCTTAGAGCATTTAAATGAGGTATTTATATAGGAGGAGGTTTGATGTCCATCATAGGTTGATGAGCCATCTTAGTGATTGGTTCATGTTTTGTTTATGTGTTTTTGGTTTGTTAGCTTTTTGTTAGTGCGAGGACTTTTGGAGAAGCTCAATCAAGTGAGTTTCATAGTCCCATGTTTACTATTGTTTTTGACTTCTAGATGGGATGGAAGAGACACTGTGTTATGTTATTTATAAATTTATGCTGTGAATGTTTTGGCGTTGGTAATGGACTTATGTGTGCATACTTATGTGATTAACTGCTAGATAATTCTTGATTGTTTATGTTTTGACTTGGTACCAAGGGGATGTTGACAAGGCGGGGCCTTGCGGAGGTACATAGATGTGTGAGCATCTATGGGACCAATGTATAATGACAAGGCGGGGCCTTGGGGATTGGTTCATAGGTGTTTGGATACCTATGGGAGTATGGTGTATGGTATTGGCTGGGAGCCTTAGTGTTGGTTTGATTGATTATTTCTTGAATGATAGTTGTTAATACATGTTAGTATCACATTGTCCATATGTTTTGAACTTCGATTGTACTCACAGCTTTTTGGTATGATTTGGCGTTCGAGTCTAAACCTATGACTCTCACCAACTTTATGTTGACGTGTTTTAGTGTCTTTTTCAGGTGAGAATGTGGTTAAGGTTGAGGATAGAAGTGGCTAGATTTGGATGCATTAGGATTGCATTTAGAAGGAGATCCCCGTTCCTTCTTAGTTTATTTTTATGTGTTTTGAATAGTGATACTATGAACCTATATGTTGATTGTTAGTGTTATTTGTTTGTCGTGGGTAAGAGGTAGGACTGTTACCTACTTACCTAGACTCCTGCTATGTTGAGATATTGTCATGACATTTGTGTCGCCATTTATGACATTATGTTTGCATTTTAGTTTTCTCTATAGAGACACCGTTTGTTGTGATGATATCCATACATCGCGCCCCATATTCCACCATGGTGGGGTGTGACAGAATGGTATCAGAGACAATGGTTATAGAGAATTAGGTTGCCTAGTCGCGTAGCCTAGTCTATAGCTTAAGGGTCCCTGCATATAGGCGTCATAGGAGTATGTGTGCATTTTATAATAATTGATGTGTTTGGATGTTATTTATTGCGATGTTTTGACTAGTATGAATTGAACTGTAGTATGTTCATACTTAGTCACATGTTATTTTCTTTTTGGGTTTGTGACTAGTGCGGGTTGAACCATAATCGTCCAGGCTAGTCATTGTTGTATTTTGCTTAAATTGTACATTATAGTACATAATTTGGTACAAGGTAGTTTCTATCTTTTGTCGAGTTATTTTACATACCCGAGGTATGTTATTTTTCTTTTGATGTTTAAGTCATGTTCCCTAAGAATCGTATGGTGGTTCGAGTTACTAGGAGTACATGGGTAGGAAGGATTTTAAGTTGTTTCCACTCTTATGGGCGACATGACTTATAACTCATTATGTTTTCGTTTTGGATTTAGTCTAGGCTGTTTTAGCTAGACTATGGATTTCTGTATTCCAAGAGTTTTATTATGTTATTTTTATAGATGGAGTTTTGGACCTTATTGGTTATGTGGTTATGAGCTTATGTGAGTAGAGGGATTTATGTGTTATATGTTGTATTGATTCTTATAAGTGTCATCATAGGAGGGAGTGCATTGGGGAAATGGTAATTGTATAAGTATGGTGGCCAACATAGTTATACAAGTACCACAACTTCAATGGGTTCTCAAGTATGATTGCATGAAAGAGGGTTAGTACATGTTTGTATATGATGAGATGTAGAATTTGGATATATATATATATATATATATATATATATATATATATATATATATATATATATATGGGTTTACGTAATGGCTGCCTATGATATGGCTATGGTTCTTTTTGTGTTATATGTTTTGGGTTATAGTTGTGTTGTGTGATTATGGGGTCACACGATATGGTTTGGTTTTGGAGGTGGGCTTTATGCCTTGTTGTGGCACGATGAGATGGTGATTACTCGTATGGAAAAACGAGCGTATAAAGCAATTGATTGACTTGACGTGTATGATAACGAGTATGTTTGGGGGATTCAATAGGTATACATATTCGGATGTATATATAATAGTAGATGTTATGTTATGATTTACGGTCGTTCAGTAGTTATTATAACTTGAACGTACCTAGTGCTCTCTTGTGTTTAAACAATTAATTAGTGCTCGAGTTTGGTGGAGTTTCAACGACGTTTTGAATCTTTTGAAGTGTGTCTGGTAGCATATTCTTTGAGTTTTGTATTCCACGTGTACATTTTAAAATGGTGTTCTTGGTTTTATGTATATTGAAATAACTTGGGATTTCTTTTGAGATAATGAAATCTTTTGTGTTGGGTCTTAACATTTCTTTTGGTCGGTATATATTGAGAAAAAGGGGGACTTGGAAATCTATTATAGGGTTAGATAGCTGGTTGTATTCGGTAAAATAAGGGTAAGGTGTTGGAGTCGTGTTTGAAACAAGATGTAACATAAGATTTCTTTTAATCAACACTTATTTATTTCAAATTCTAAAAGACTTTCTTTAAAATAAAGCGAAGTAAAATTTCTTTCTACTTACATAGTTTATATAATTGGGTTTAACCGATTCACGTCATTTATAATTATTAATACAAGGTTAAATTGAGTTTATGAAGATTTCACATACAATTTTATCTTTCATTAATATAAAACTGTTTTGGTCATATCTTGTTCGTTTTTAGAGCTTTTTGAGTGATTCAAAAGCCAAAAATTATGTACTTGGAACGTACTTTTCAAATATCCAGAAAGTATAGTCATGGGAGGTCAGTGGACTGGTAGGAATTGTTGTACAAGTGTCGGGTTCAAGGTTGATTTTTGAATAGTAGTTTATTTTTTTATTTGGGGTGCACGGGATACATAGTCTTTGGGTTGAGTTTTGAGATCGCCTAGAAGGTTGTTTGTAGATGGTTTGAGTCACATAGATGTGGGGAGGTAAAAAAATAATAAATAAAAATATATTCTTTTGGAAAGGTCGGTCTTTTGCACGGTTTAAATAATATGTCGTGGGGCGTAATATGTTTGGTTGCCATTGGGTGTTTCTTGGATTATTTTTCGTTGTCATGGGTCATTTTGAATTGATACATGTTCTGGGTTTGAGTTTTCTTTTGAGTCTCGTGGTTTTTGACTTGTTTTAATTGGTGCACGTGAAATGTCGTTAGTTATCTGTGGGTTTGATTCGTTGATTGTATCTGATGGATTCAGGATGTAGTTTTGGTTTCGTATTGTTCGGGAGCGTTGAGGTAGTCATATGAAAGACTTGGTCGCACCTACACGCTTAAGTAGGTGACCATGAGAGAACGGTCGGAATACCCTTAGTGGGGAGGAAAGAGGTTCGTAGACGAACTAATGTGGTCATGAGGTCTATTAGGAGTGCCAAGGGAGATGAATAGAGATTTCTGTAATGTATGGATATTGGCACAAGTAACGTGCCATAGAGAGTGTTGGAAGGGGATATTGTTCGTAAGGTATGTATGTTTTCTGAAAATTTCCTGAAATTTAGTAGGTTTGCCTATTATTTTGAGATAGAACGATGAATAGAGCAAGTAGGAGAAGTGAGAGGAGTTGCAGTTAGTGCCTTTCCAAGGAAATTTTTGATGGAATGATTTCAAGAACAAGAGTTGATGGAAATTGCAACGGATGCAAGGTAAAAGTTGAGTTGCTTAGTAGTAGATGGGTTGAGTGGTCTGATGAGAGGAAGAATTGGTCTTTTAAAATGCGTGTAGAATTTTGCAAGTAGAACGAGGTAGGAATTTATTCGTATTACCGCTAAGAGAGGGTGCAAGGAGGACATAGTTGAAACTGCTAAGGATGTTGTATGAACGCTTTGGGTTTACGGTTATGCATTTGGCTTCGCCAAAGCACTAACGGTTTTCATGGTGTCAATGAACCAAGTGTGCATGAACGTGTATAAACGAGTTGTCATCGGGAGCATCGACGACATCTTGATCTACTCAAATCTGAGAAGGAGAGTGAGGCGAATTATGTGTTGGTTTTGGAGTGGAGTTATACGTGAGATTTTCGAGTGTGAGTTTTAGTATTAAGTTTACCATGAGGAGTAGTTAGAGATGATGGAATATCATGGAACCAGCAAGGGGCGAAGTAAAGAAGGATGAGGAAGCATTTTGGAGGCTGAAGAAGTGGATTGGATAATGAGCCGATCTTGTCATTATCGGAAGGACTGGATGAATTCGCGAAGCATGACGATACGTGGAGCAAGGATTTGGACGCGTACGAGGACGACAAAGAAAGGCGATCGCTTATACGTTGCAGGAACTAAAGATTTGGAAGAACTGGATAGACTTAGTAAGTGGAGCTGGACTGTTATATCTGCCTAGAATGCTAGAGGCATTTGGTGTACGAGACGTAGAGAATGATGTATACAGATCATGAACGTCTCCAACACATATTTAATCATCTTGATTGAACATTTGGAAAAGGTGATGGGTGGAGTTAAGTGAT